>OV049859.1:1690000-2989000 GCA_920104075.1 Melanargia galathea | reverse complement strand
TTCTAGTTTTGCCGGAAATCGAGATAAACCGTTTTTTACCCTTAAAACTCCCCCCCTTTTTTCCCGAGCTCAGATCGCCCGTAAATTATTTTTCCTTGTATTTTTATAATATTCTCCTCCTTTTCCAATGGGTTTCATCCTACGTACTGTGATTCCGCGAGAACCGCGGCCACCGACGCGCTTATAGGAACGCCCCGCCGCGCACCGTCGCAATTTTTAAATCTGTAATATCTTCGAAAGTATTCATTTAAATCATATATGCTGTAAAGGGCCATATGGATTTATATTAAATCAACAATGTATTTAAGGTATTTAATTAGATAAGGATTAATGCTGTATTGGTTGAAATCGCTTCGAAAATTAGCCATTATTTGTCGTAAAAAGTAAATGACAAAAAAATGTTATTGTGGGATATCCATAAGAGATAGACATAATATACCATCGCGGACTTTTTTGTAGACCTTTTCAATGTGTACAATACTTAGTACATTATTTTGATAAATCTCGTAGGGTTCAGCCTGCGTTTGCAATGTAAGCGAAAAAAATGTAATTATTTACGACATCACATTAGAAACCTCAAAAATAACAGTATTTCTCCACTATTTAATGGATGTTATTATACATATAAACCTTCCTCTTGAATCACTCTATCTATTAAAAAAAACCGCATCAAAATCCGTTGCGTAGTTTTAAAGATTTAAGCATACATAGGGACATAGGGACATAGGGACATAGGGATATAGGGACGGAGAAAGCGACTTTGTTTTATACTATGTAGTGATTATGTAAATATTTTGCTTAATTGTTATAGGTATTAGGTTTTTCTGTCAAGAAGAAATTCTCAGTGCGAGCCCGGAGTTGGTAGTTGGCGGTGTCTCACTCCCGTGCCTCGGAGAGCACGTTAGGCAGTCGGTCTGGGTTATTATCACTAAGTATCATGTGACAAGCCCGCCAACCCACATTGGAGCAGCGTGGCGGGTCTAAGCTCTAAATCCCTCTCTCCTATGAGAGAGGAGGCCTGTGCTCAGTAGTGGGACGTTAAAAAACTGTAGAGGTGGTGGTGGAATATTTTGCAGTTCCAATAAATAACATACGTGTCGAATTGCTAACCTACTTTTTTGAGGTCAGTTGCAAATAATGCTGATTTTATTATTCCATATTTTACGACTACGGTAGATACTAGATATCTTAAGACTAGGTAAGTACATAGAACACTGTAAACACCTGGAGCCTTGCACTCATTTAACAAGGTAACCATTTTGGGCATCGTTGTATATTACCGGACATTACGGCAGGGTCCTGTAGGGGTCGTAATGTCATTATAAACTTACAGGGGAGAGTTTTCAGCGTATCTACATAATATTATACAGGGTCCTAATATTCGCTATAAAGTTTTACTTTAGATGATCTCTCTCTGGCATTCTCTCTTTCCCTGTCATAATATGGGCAGCTGTCTGAATGCAACTTCGTCTTTCCGGATATGAGATGTCTTATTAAACCAATAATAGGTATATTTTGTATAACAAGCTATATTTTAGGAAAAATTAAACCGATTTCGGTCCAGCAAACAGCAATTCCAGAAATATCGGTGTACCAATCTATATTAATCTATATCTATACTACTATATTATTATTTATTATTTTTATTTTTATTTTTTTTTTAATAAATAAAATTGAAGTGTCTGTCTGTAATTTCGAAATAACTACCACATATTAAGCTCATATGGTTATTTGAACGATACCATAACTGAATCACACGTTTTTAAAATTTTTGTCTGTCTGTCTGTCTGTTTGAACGGGCTAATCTTCGGAACGGCTGAACCGATTTTGACGGGACTTTCACAGACAAGTAGAGGATTAACCAAGGAGTAACATAGGCTACTTTTTTAACCGACTTTCAAAAAAGGAGTTGTGTTGAAATCGGTAAGTACCTATGTTAAAAAACGCCCTGATAGGTATTTTCGCTGCGCGCGACGACCGAGCGCGACGCTCGCGCTGCACGGAACTCCCCGCGCCGCACCGCGCGCCCTTGCGCCCGCCATACGTACGCGCGCCGCCGCGCGGCGGGCGGGTGCGGTGAAGAGGGTGCATGCTCCAATCTCCATTTCGAAATCTGTGATTTCGAACGAGGGAGCTAATGCGTGCGGATGTGTCCTGCGTTTTCGTAATTTTTATTTTGAATCGGAGATTTTGGGATTTGTGAAAAACCGAAATTCACGCGGGCAAAAGCTAGTTAGTAATATAAATGGATATATTTATGCGTGTAACTTCATACATAAGAACGATAACTACGTGTGTTACATTCCTGAAAGTATGTAGATTACGATAATGAAAAAATCATCAAAATTGGTTCATTGTTTTTTGAAATAATCGTGAACATGAACATACATACATATACGTGTTGAATACAGAACCTCCTTTTCTAAAAGTCGGTTAAAAACATTGTCATCTATTGTCAGATCATTAATCTTGATTAATAAATCAAGTAAACGAAACGCTCTCACGAAAACGTAAGCCCGAAAATCCGATCATTAGAGGTTTTTTTTAACAAAGGAATCCTGATACAAAGTGGTTTACTGCGGAATTTTTTACTTTTTTCAGCTTAAATTATTGTCCTTGGACGAGATTTATTACTGGGGGATTTCGCTTAAGTTGATATTTAACGAGTTTATTCAGGCTTAAGCCGTTTCGCTGTATTTTTATTATTCGTATAAGAGAGAGAAAAGGCTTCGCGTGCGATGGTTTGAGACAATTCATTGCCCGAGAAATATTTGTACACACCTATAATTTAATAATAATGTTCTCCAATCGAATTTCAGCCCCTGCATTATATTGAACAAGTGTGTGCGCAAGTACAGGTGCATTCTATATTCCTTCACTCTCATAGTCCGATGGGACGCGATTTTCAGCCCCACCGGGGACTCGAACACAGGACCACATGTTCTAGAAACGAACAAGCTATACTAGCTAGCCACTAGAACAGTTAGACAGACAACCACTGTAAATAAACGGCACAAGACCGCCGCGTGTGGGAGTCCCTAAAAGACTCCCAGGGCCTATGTGTCAGTGCCAGGCGTCAATCAGTCGATAACAAAGACGTCATACCTATTTTGTAAACAGTGTTTAGGCATTGGCAAAATGGGCCTTTGACTGGCTTAATATGACGTTACAACAAATCCAACATGGCGGATATGTATAACAAAAATACACAGAGAGATACAAGTATAAATTAAAATTAAAAAACTCCCGACATTCGCCGTTTTGTGGTGGCGGCCATCTTGGATTTGCATAGTGCTATTCTACTAATCAAGCCCTTTCATTTGATATACATTAAGGGAGTTGTGAAAAATTATGTAATCCGCCATTTTGTAGCGGCGGCCATCTTGGACCGATTTTCATCAAAAATAACTAACAACATTCCCGACTAATTCACCTTTCAAACAAAAAAAACCGCATTCAAATCGGTCCACCCGTTTGAGCGCCACAGGGGAATAGACAGACAGACACACACACACACACACACACACACTGACACGTCAAACTTATAACACCCCGTCGTTTTTGCGTCGGGGGTTAAAAATACACAGAGAGATAAAATCTGTGGATAAAATAGAACTGGGCCAAATATATTGTATCAAAGCACTTTGTTTTAGGAAAGGGAATAAAGTAGCGAGCTAGGTTAGAAATTCATACAATTGGTACACATTGTTTCATACAAGTCAAAACGTTTCAAGGAATCTCATCTAAATTCCGCCGTCCGGAAAACACACAGCTTATTTTACAATCCGAACATTATTTACCCGGAATCCGCTAGATTCGAGGAGAGTACACATCGCTGCATGAAATAGCTTGGAATCTATACAAATATAAGTAAAACTGAAGAGTCTGTCTGTACGAAATAACTGACTCTTATAAGCTCATGTGATTATTTGCACGATAACAAACATTACATGAGAACGTTTCTGAAATTTTTGTTCATCTGTTTGTCTATCATATTATGGGTACCTTTAGGTACTAGTTATTATTCTGTGTTATGGGCTAATCTTATGAACGGGTGAATCGATTTTGACAGGACTTTCACAGGCAGGTAGAATATTATACAAGGAGTGATCTAGACTCATCATCATCATCATGATCAACGCATTACCGGCTCACTACAGAGCACGGGTCTCCTCTTAGAGTGAGAAGGGTTTTGGCCATAGTCTACCACGCTGGCCAAGCGGATTGGCAGACTTCACACACCTTTGAGAACGTTATGGAGAACTCTCAGGCATGCAGGTTTCCTCACGATGTTTTCCTTCAATGTTAAAGCAAGTGATATTTAAATACTTAAAACGCACATAACTCCGAAAAGTTAGAGGTGCGTGCCCGGGATCGAACCCACGACCTCTGATTAGAAGTCGGTCGTCCTAACCACTGGGCTATCACAGCTTTTTCAGTGATCTAGACTACCAGATATTTATCCCGGATTTTTTTAGGGTTCCTGTAGAAAAAATAAAAACTGCTTAGTAGCCTAGATCACTCGCTCAAGATTGAGGAGGTGAGATTGCAGTCAAGGACCATGAATGTCAATGTGTGTTTGTTTATTGTTTTATTGGTGTTTCACGCCGCAACAGAGCTAACGGATCGAATTTTTCCTATAGTTACTTTTGGATACTTTTTTTATCCCGGGAAAACAAAGGGTTCCCGCGGAATTTTTAAAACCCGACTCCACGCGGACGAAGTCACTAGCAAAAACAAGTTGAGAATAAAATCTTACTTTCTTTTCTCTTTCGACATGCGGTCTTGCTACATTAACAATACATAGGTACTTTCAATACCATAATATCTCCTCTCTTAAGATAACTACACCTAAAGCTATAAGCTATATAAAAATTAAACAATCCTAACGCTATTCACACCAGTAAAATGTACTCAAAACCTCGAGGTCGTGTGCTCAAAGGGTCAAAGTGTGAAGCCGCTCATTACAGTGGCTCGACATCAAAGACCGCGCCGCGCCGCGCCGTTTTTCTTGACGTCTAAATCAACCTTTTTTTGTATAAAACATGTATTTTTTTTCTTTGATTCTAACCACAGGAATGGAATATAACAATTCTATCCACCGAAACTGTTCAACTGAGACCAGAATTTTCCTTTTTTAAAAATACCACCACGTTTTTTTCCTCTTCATATTTAAAGTAAAATGCCCCTGTTTTGTATCTATATGTGCGTTTATGCCTTCAATTTTCTGGGATAAATTGTAATCTCTGTCCATCTTCAGGATGAAAATTATCTCTGTACCAAATATGACGATCATTTCCTGCCATTGCATTAGTCGCCATTTTGAATTTAAGAGGGAATTGTTTTGCTCAATAATTCGATTGTTTTCTTTGTATTTTTAACATAAATGATAATAATCACTGAGATCAAGTTTAAATAATAAAATTTTTGCAAATAATTCTGGCAGACATTCATCTATACTAATAAATAAAATTGAAGTGTCTGTCTGTAATATCGAAATAACTACCTCATATTAAGCTCATATGGTTATTTGAACGATACTATAACCGAATCACACGTTTTTAAAATTTTTGTCTGTCTGTCTGTCTGTCTGTCTGTCTGTCTGTCTGTCTGTCTGTCTGTTTGAACGGGCTAATCTTCGGAACGGCTGAACCGATTTTGACGGGACTTTCACATACAAGTAGAGAATTAACCAGGGAGTAACATAGGCTACTTTTTTAACCGACTTTCAAAAAAGGAGGAGTTGTGTTTTTCTACCTATGTACACCGATATCTCCGAGATTTCTGAACCGATTAGCGTAATTTTTTTTTTAATCGATAGAGAAACATTGCGACACTGTCCTACAAAAAATTTGGATTCCAACTCCTCAATCCTGATGCTGTAGGGGATCTGATCCCCAACACTAATGGGATTTAGGCACTGTCGGTTATTTAAATTGATATTGGGGATACCAATTAAAGACTTTATTGTTGAATGACCTCGAGTAGGTATATGTTCAACTCCTCAACCCTGATGCTGTAAGGAATTGCATTCCGAAATCGTAAGGATCCCACGGAATTTTTCCGTTTTGTGGACGGGTTACTACTTACTACAGATAGGCTACTTTTTGTTCTGGAAAATCAAAGTTCCCACGAGATTTTTACAAACCACACGGGCGAAGCCGTGGGCATCATCTAGTAATCAATAATAATCATTAATTTATTGAAGTGTGCGTGAATTGTTTACGTATTTATTATGTCGTATATATAATAATGTTTCCATTAATAGGCCGTAATCCTATTACGCACATAAATTGCACGTGTGGGCGGCGGGAATACTTCAAAAATTGGCAGAAAATATTTTTCAGGCATCCGTGCATCTAGCGTCGAATGGCGACTCTATTAAGTTCTCTATGATAATAAAAATTCGCCAAATAAAATGGCTCTACTCTAGTTCAAATTTTTTATCCATCAACACTGTTAACGCGTTAAATCAAAGCTATTCTGTTACCTTCCGAACGCCTATAACAGCTCAAATTATAGCGGAAATAATACTTTCAATAACGGAGCGCTTTCACAAAGTTACACAGGCAGCAACTGTTTCATTCCGGGGAAAGGGCCGACCTTGTTACATTAGCGTTATTGATCGGCTTTTCCCTGTTTATAAACATGGGAGTTGTAGGTACTAAATACATAGGTAGGTGGATAAGTAACGAAGGAGGTCACCGTTTGCTTAGTAAGATACCAATTAAGATTTAAAAGATCGACCTTCATCCGTCTTTTAACCAAGTGAAAAGTACTTTATTTCAACTTTAATACGTAGAAGCTAATATGCCTATTCGGTTTATAAACATGGGAGTTGTAGGTAGGTACTAAGTACATAGATAAGTAGCGAAGTTGGTCCCCGTTTGGTTAGTATAAGCACAGCCTTGTGTTTAAGATACCGATTAAGATTTAAGATCAAACCTTCATCCATAGGTATGTTAACTGTATTTAAAAGTACTTTTTATTTTTTAATGCATAATATTAATTATAAGCTGGCATACTTATCTATACTTCTATACTAATATAATAAAGCGGAAGAGTTTGTTTGTTTGAACGCGCTAATCTCAGGAACTACAGGACCGATTTCAAAAATTCTTTCACCGTTGGATATGTACGTGATCCTTGAGTGCTATAGGCTATATATTATGTACCACGGGTGAAGCCGGGGCGGACCGCTAGTTAGATATATATAGGTTGCCTAATGAAATGGTCAAGGCTAACGTTGTTAAACGAATGCAATACATATTTAGAGCAAATTCTAATTCAAACTCACAGTAATTTATTTCGTGTGTGCCAAGTGCCACCTTATAGCTCTTATGAAAATTAGAGGGGAGGGGGTAAAAATCATGAAATTTCTATGTTGTGACGTAATTTATGGATGGCCCCTAATATGGAAGGGGTATCGCAGTTTTTATGAAACCCATACTGCGAATCGGTTTCTACGCAGCACCGCGTACCGGAACGCTAAGAAGCTTGCCAGCAGGGGACCAGACCGGAGACAATTTAGAATTTAAAAATTACCAAATGAAACAATTTAGAAATTCCCAAATTGCTACCGGGAACCTCCCATTTATGACACTATACTCCACCAGGCAGGTTTCATTTATTACAGAAACTGTTAATAAATAAGATTAATATAGTACAAAAAGGTGAAACATATATTTATAAAGAGACGCTGGTAAACGCTTCAGAAACTTCACGGGCGGCATTCGCCGCTTAATACCCAATTGAGCAAAACACGCCTCGCAATTAGCCGCAAGCTTGGTATATATCATCAGCTTAATTGAGATTTCTTCGCGGCAACAGAGACGAATGAGAATCATTTGCTTAATGCCGCACTCGTTTATTAAAGTTTTACTTCGTTTACACGGAAACTCGTTACTTAGTTTCCAAGATTTGGATCTTTAGGTGTGTACATAGATATTAGTGATAATTTGGTTAGTATCTCTAAATTAAATTGATTGGTCTAGACACGTTTTTTATTTTATACTAGCTTTTGCCCGCGGCTTCGCCCGCGTGAATTTCGGTTTTTCACAAATCCTGAGGGATAAGTAGATTTCTGGTCCACCCGCCCCCCGCCGCGCGGCGGCGTACCGCGGTACCGCGTACGGCGGGCGCAGGGCGCAGGGGCGTGCGGCGCGGCGCGGGGAGTTCCATGCAGCGCGAGCGTGCGTCGGCCGCCGCGCGCAGCGAAAATACCTATCAGGGCGTTTTTTACCGATTTCAACACAACTCCTTTTTTGAAAGTCGGTTAAAAAAGTAGCCTATGTTACTCCTTGGTTAATCCTCTACTTGTCTGTGAAAGTCCCGTCAAAATCGGTTCAGGCGTTTCGAAGATTAGCCCGTTCAAACAGACAGACAGACAGACAAAAATTTTAAAAACGTGTGATTCGGTTATGGTATCGTCCAAATAACCATATGAGCTTAATATGTGGTAGTTATTTCGAAATTACAGACAGACACTTCAATTTTATTTATTAATAGTATAGAATATAGATTTTTGTCATCTATACTAATAAATAAAATTGAAGTGTCTGTCTGTAATATCGAAATAACTACCTCATATTAAGCTCATATGGTTATTTGAACGCTACCATAACCGAATCACACGTTTTTAAAATTTTTGTCTGTCTGTCTGTCTGTCTGTCTGTCTGTCTGTCTGTCTGTCTGTTTGAACGGGCTAATCTTCGGAACGGCTGAACCGATTTTGACGGGACCTTCACATACAAGTAGAGAATTAACCAGGGAGTAACATAGGCTACTTTTTTAACCGACTTTCAAAAAAGGAGGAGTTGTGTTTTTCTACCTATGTACACCGATATCTCCGAGATTTCTGAACCGTTTTGCGTAATTTTTTTTTAATCGATAGAGAAACATTGCGACCCTGTTCTATAAAAAAATTGGATTCCAACTCCTCAATCCTGATGCTGTAGGGGACCTAATCCCCAAAACTAATGGGTTTTAGAAACTTTTGGTTATTTAAATTGATATTGGGGGTACCAAGTAGAGACTTTATCGTTGAATGAACTCGAGTAGGTACATATCCAACTCCTCAACCCTGATGCTGTAAGGAATTGTGTTCCGAAATCTTGGGGATCTCAGGGGATTTTTCCGTTTTGGGGACGGGTTTCGACAGATAAGCTACGTTTTGTTCTAGAAAATCAAAAGTTCCCACGGGATTTTTAAAAACCTAAATCCACACGGGCGAAGCCGTGGGCATCATCTAGTAAATAATAAAGTCCAACACGTTTTTTAGGGTTCCGTACGCAAAGGGTAAAACGGGACTTTATCACTAAGACTTCGCTGTCCGTCTGTCTGTCGGTCTGTCCGTTCGTCCGTCTGTAACCAGGCTGTATCTCATGAACCCTGATAGAGATAGATAGTTAGACAGTTGAAATTTTCACAATTGATATACCTATTTCTGTTGCCGCTATATCAACAAATACTAAAAAACAATAAAATAAATATTTAAGGGGGCTCGGCTCCCATACAAAAAACTTGATTTTTTTGGCCGTTTTTATAGATAATGGTATACGGAACCAATCGTGCGCGTGCCCGATTCACCCTTGGCCGGTTTTAATGACACGTTTATGGTTTTATGTTTCGTCATATTATATGAACACTAGCGTGGAGCCAAGGTGAATCAGCCAGGATAATGTCCCTACTTTCAATTCAAACTAGCTCAATAAGAGACGTCGTTTAAATTATAACTTTTGGTATACATATCTCCTCTTTAAAATCTCCTCGAGATGCAACGCTACGCGTGCGTGGAGCGTATCTACCTGGGCAGGGTTCTAACTTCGTACGAACTTTGGCGCTTTAAAAGTTTAGCGGGGTAGACTCGTGAGCTTCGCTGTGGAAAGCGTATGATGGATCCCTCACTTATGCATACGAAAAGTATGCAAAAAGTAGTACAAAAATTGGTCTCACAAAAAGTCACGATTGAGAAGGTTCCGAGGACTTTTGCAGGCCGGAGAGATAAGAAATTCATATATATGGGGGGGGGGGGGGGGGAGATACGAACTCTTACAACCCATCATGATGGGGATGTAGAGTTGCCGGAAGAAGAGGCGTATTATAGGGTTGTGTTGCGCTGCTACTACAAACACGAGTCCTTATAAAAAGGCCTTTCTCTTAACATCTGAGGACTCTTTTACCTAGCGAAGAGCAGGCAGCAATAGGTATGCGAAGCCAGCCATCGCTAGCTGGATACCCAAAGCAAAAGGAGATAAAGAAAAATCGACACATGTTTTTCCACCTGATGATTTATGCTAAAACGCGACGCCAACGCTACAAAAACTCAATGTCACTTAACTGTAAAATTTATTGACGTGATAAATCGATGAACGCCGGCTGCACGCACGAAAAAGCGTGACTCTCTATCACGTACCGCCTAACCGAGCGTGCAAGCGAGAGCGCGGAACAAGCGACAGACAGACAATGTTTTGACGTTATCACGTAAAATTTTAAATTATCGTCCTTAAACAGACTTTACAAACAACCAATTCTACTTTATTTATTTAGGATCCCGTAAATATTGAGATTGCTACAAGAGTTTTTTAAGGCGCTACGTCTTCCATACTAATTTATGTCTCCATTTAAGAGCACATTAATATATATATAGCTGCTCGTGCTGATTCATTGACTGACTCACTGATTGATCACCCCTCCTGTAAAATTTTGTATGAAAAATTTTTTTTTCACTAATGGTTTCGTATAGAGGACAAAAATTCATTCGGAACAAAAATATGGAGAGAGCTGATGATTGAGGATTTCAGAGACGAGCGACGGGCACGCTTAAGGTATTGAAGATAGGTGGGGGGTGCTCGAGCAAATGTCACTCGAAACGTCATCCAATTGGCAGTGAGCTGAAAAAAAAATTCAAAATGGCGAAAAAAAGATGGCCGCCATACAAATTTCGTCGGTCTCCATCTCGGAGGGTATGAGAGTAAAATGAGGTAAAAGATGGAAGAGTGGTTTCTTCGCAAAAGATGATGAGGATCCAAAGGTCTACTTGACGAATTGAAAAAAAATTCAAAATGGCGGAATTTATTTTTCCATAGGAAATGTATGGCGAATATTGTAGAGACTACAAGTTGTAAACTATGCAAGGCTTTACCGCAGTTCTTTGAAGAACTCTCAAAGAAAAATATCGGAAGACATGATGATTGAGGGTTTGGAAGATGGATGAGGAGCCCGGGAAGGGTATTGTAGATAGATGGGAGGTGCTCAAACAAAAATTACTCAAAGCCTCATCCAATTGGCACTGAGCGGAAAAAAAAACAAAATGGGGAATTCAAGATGGCGGCTATACAAATTTCGTCGGTGTCTATCTCACCAAGTATAAAAGATGGGAGAGTGGTTTCTTGGCAAAAGATTATTAATACCTAAAGATCTACAGTTTGATGAACAGAAAAAAATCAAGATGGCGGAATTTATTTCCTTCACACAAAAAGTTGTTTTCACTGATGTTCGTATAGAAGAAAAAATTCATGCGGAGGGAAAATATGGAAAGAGCTGATGATTGAAGATTTTGGAGATGGGTGAGGAGCACGGTCAGGGTATTGAAGATAGGTGAGAGGTGCTCAATCAAAAATTACTCGAAACCTCATCCAATTGGCAGTGATCTAAAAAAAATACTAAAATAGCGGATTCAAGATGGCGGCTATAAAAATTTCGTCAGTGCCTATCTAACCAAGTATAAAAGATGGAAGAGTAGTTTCTTTGAAAAATATGATCAAGAACTAAAGATCTACTTGATGAATAGAAAAAAAAATCAAGATGGCGGAATTTACGTTTTCAAACAAAGTTTTTTTTATTGATGGTTTCGTATAGAAGACAAAAATTTATGCGGAGGAAAAATATGGAGAGAGCTCATGATTGAGGATTTTGGAGACGGGTGAAAAGCACGGCTAGGTTGTTGACGATAGGTAGGAGGTGCTCAAACAAAAGTTACTCGAAACCTCATCCAATCGGCAGTGAGCTGAAAAAAAAGTCCTAAATGGCGGATTCAAGATGGCGGCGATAAAAATTTCGTCAGTGTCTATATCACGGATTATAAAAGATGGAAGAGTGTTTTTTGGCAAAAGATCATCAAAACGTGATTTACTTGATAATTAGATAGAAAAAAAAACAAGATGACGAAATTTATTTATCTATACAACATGTACGACGAATATTGAAGATAATCATCATCATCATCATGATCAACCCATTACCGGCTCACTACAGAGCACGGGTCTCCTGTCAGAGTGAGAAGGGTTTTGGCCATAGTCTACCACGCTGGCCAAGCGGATTGGCAGACTTCACACACCGCGTGAGAACGTTATGGAGAACTCTCAGGCATGCAGGTTTCCTCACGATGTTTTCCTTCACCGTTAAAGCAAGTGATATTTAAATACTTAAAACGCACATAACTCCGAAAAGTTAGAGGTGCGTGCCCGGGATCGAAACGACCTCCGATTAGAAGTCGGTCGTCCTAACCACTAGGCTATCACAGCTTCTTTTTTTTATAAGAATATGAAGATAATGCAAGTTGGAAACTATGCAAGACTTTAATACAGTTTCTTTTCAAAATTTGTTTTTATGGAAGAACTCTCATTATGACAAAAGAATCGGAGAAAAAATATGGAAAGTGATAATGATCGGGGGTTTGGAAGATAGGTGGAGGCTGCTCAAACAAAAAATACCCGATAATGAAACCTCGCGGTCCGCTTTAGCGGGCCGCGCACCCACGCGCCATACTAGTGGATTATATATTTACGCTGAAATTACATTCCAGAGCCTTAATTTAATTTTTTATTTGAGCAAACTTATTTTTACATGAAGAAAAGATTACCTAAATAGCTTTTCTGAGATCGAATTTTTAGTGTAATTTCGTTAGTGTATGAGTAAACACAGATACTATCTTACGCCAAGAAAGGGTTCAGTAGTGTGTGTAAAGTGCGGCGTTGCCGCTTCGCCAATGACATATGACGCGCGGTTGCCACTCTTACTTTTATTACCTAGTTTGTATTTTCAGAGAAAATGAATATCAATCGCTTCGGTAGGAGTGTTGCTAACAGGAAGAATTTTCGGAAGAAATAAGGGAGAAAATTTCATTGAAAACAATAAAAAAATTAATATCTACGAAATGTAAATAATGCATGAAAGTTTTCCTTCCACCTAAGCTACCTGCTAACTAAGCAAGGACGTACATATATATACAAATATATAAACAAATGTTACCTGTATAATATTATTATTTGTGTTAGAATAATTATTGCACTTAGGTATTCTTAAAGATTCAAAATTACATTTAAAATTATCTATCTTATTCTTATTTCGCCTAACGGCTAAGCCTGGTCATTCAGAGAGGCAATAATAGCGCCACTGTCTTGGGCACCATGCCCGTATATTGCTGTTAGTTTGCACTTTCCACACTTAGCAATAGGCGAAACAATATTATTACTTGGCTTAGGGCGTGACGGGTCTAAACTCTCCGAATAAATCCCTCTCTCCTATGAGCGAGGAGGCCTGTGCCTAGCAGTGGGAAGGGAAAAAGGCTGTAGTGATGGATGTGATGATGGCTTAGGGTTTTTTATGTTGACAGGGATTTAAAGTAGTTTGGGGTAAAAGCGAACTTCAGGTGGGGTAACGCTGTTTTTCATACGAATAACTCATCCAATGTATAAAATGACAACTGTCAGAATTCTACCGAAAAAGAGTAGGAACTCATAGAACGATTTGCACTCGCGCCCGCTGCGGTTGCGGGAGAGCGGTTTATTTCTATATTCACGAGACCACTTGTTTGTGCGGGAACCGCAGCCGTTGCGGTTGCAGCCGTCGCCCGCAAACTCGGCGGGCGATGATCGCAAGACCGGTGGTTATATTTATATATAAGAAAAATGGATTCTATTCTTCACAAACACCATTCCGCGCCCGCGCTTGCGCTTGCAGAGCTTGCGGGCGACGCTCGCTAAGTTCGCGGGTGACCGCAGCCCACCGGTGCAGCGGGCACGCGAGTAGTAAATCTACAGAGGGGAAGCTTCCACAAGCGGCCCTCTGTAGGTATACTCACACAAACACACTCACCAACGGTTTACGGACGCGCGCTCGTTCCACTAACCGGTACAGTTGGTGACAAACATGCGCATATGTGTGAGTGTACCTACAGCGGGCCGCTTACTAGAAGCTTCCCCTCTGTAGGTACTCTGTGCAGCGGGACCCGCAAGCAACCACGCACTCCGCGGGAATAAATCGCGTCGTGAGTTTTGCTCTCTACATTTCCATGTATTTTGTGATCGTACGAGTGTTGCAGTCCCGCAACCGCGGCGAGCATGGGTGAAAACCGCTCCGTGAGTTCCTACTCTAAAAAATCAGACTATCTAGATGGAAGTAGGGTTTTCTTACCGATTATCGTCCATTTAGTTGAGTTACTGAGTTTGAGAACGTGAAAATATATACCTATATGTATATTACTGGATCCGGCAGACGTCGTCCTGCCCGGTGACATACCGACATCAGCGCCACCTACCGAGACCCGGTAGGTTACCTGTACCTACCCGGTAATTGTGTTTTCAAACCATCCAGTATTGAAATATACACACAAAATTTCATCCAAACCGGTCCAGTCGTTTAGGAGGAGTTGGTGATAAGCACACGTACAGAAGAATTATAAAGGTACGGGTGAGATAGTTTACTGTATCGACGGGATGTTTGACAGCTACGAAACCCGTGAACATTTTGTCAGCTTTTTAAAATAGCCAGATATCTGACTAAAAAATACTAACATTCGATGAAAATAGACTATATTCGGAGTATATTCTAACAAGTTTTCGTTATTTTCTTATAGAATCTATATACCTATACCTATAAAACAAAGTCGTGTTAGTTCGAATACTTATAACTCGAGAACGGCTGGAAAGATTTTCATTGTTATTGATTTGTTGTATTTGTCTCCGTCCCGAATAGCAGATTCTATTAAAAACATTGGGAAATTGACGAAAAAATAAAATAAAAGAATTTGGCTTTTTAGGAGCTAGTCCTGATGGTATGTGGCACTAATTATTATTATTTACAAAATATTTTCCATATCCACACTAGCTTGATGCCCACAACTTCGTTCACGTGGATTTAGTTTTTTTTGAAATCCCGTGGGAACACTTTGATTTTTGGGATAAAAAGTAATCCAGGATGCATATTTTGTCAAGATCCGATTCGATTATTATCTTCAATGAGGGACTCCCTTACAAACATTCATCTGTATCAAATTTTATCAAAATTGGTTCAGCGGTTTAGGCGTGAAAGCGTAACAGACAGATACAGCCACTTTCACATTTGTGTTATTTGTAGGGAAGTAGGGATTATTTTCTAAAACACTATTGTTTACTTCAATTTATGGATTGCAGGGGTTATAGAAGAAGAAAAAGTTATTTTAGAAATAAAATGTTTTCCCTCACTGGCTCGGAACAACCAAGACATGTTTTCTGCAGCTAAAGAAAGAAAAAAATAGCTGGTCAGGCAGGTTCCAAAACAATTCTAATCTGTTTGTATTCTAATGTGTTTTCAACCTTCTAAACCTTTCCGAACTTCCTATAAAACTATCGTAAGTTGTGCATACGCACAAAGTTCAATTGGATGAAATTGTATTAGAACACATGAGCCAAAGAAAAAAATAATTTTCATATTGTAATATTTATACAGAAGATTAGTAGGTATATTTTATGTTATTCATTGTTACAAAGGAAATAAATATAATAAAAAACTAAAAAAAGACTTGAAATTATCAGGAATTGAACCAGGGTCCAGTATACAGTATCTCACAAATTAGAGTACCACTGTAACCACTGCGCCATTTAAACTTTACATTTCATGTCGAAAATTTTGAACAGTTTCGTATTGCACACACATCTATTGATGTGTGCGTGTTTAGTTCTGAAAAACTGATGCGCACTAACTTCTCTAAGTAAAAAGTATTCTGGAAACTAAAATACATCTAAATATAGTCATGTACATTACGAATAATGCGGTAGTGGCGCAAATCGTACTATTAGAAAAGAATATGAACATTTTTATTCATAAAAAAATAAAATACAGTATATTTTAACAAAAGCGCCATCTAATGGCATTGTGGTGCCTAGCTGAACGAAACGAGCGCCCTTAAGGAGCTAGAACCACAATTCGTGAATCAACAACAAACAAACACACTTTCGCATTTGTAATATTAGTTCTATAAAGAAGTAGGGAGTAATACCTAAGTATCACGCAAAAGAATCCTCTTTTTTCTGCCTTTCTGTATTTTACTCTAACCGAGACTTTGTCGCCAAAAGTTCACCCTTAAAAATGGTATTCAAGTGGTAAAGGGGTATTTTTATCATTTTCTATTTACTCTTTTTATACAAATGGCAGCTTAGACCTTTTCTGGAGCAACAATGTTACCAGTCGACCGGGACTTGAGAAATTCCCTTACAAACAAATAAGTTTCAGGCCGTTTGTACGGAAGACGTATTCAGCATATTTTTCATTATGCGCCAATAATGAGTTCTCGACTAATGACTAGTGTAGGGAGGCCATCTCTTCATCCGACTACGGATGTATTCTGAATTCTAATCTTATTTATCTGACCAAGAAAAGCTATTGTAGCTATCTTTGATTATTTGTGTGTTTATTAACCCCCGACGCAAAAACGACGGGGTGTTATAAGTTTGACGTGTCTGTGTGTGTGTGTGTGTGTGTGTGTGTGTGTGCGTGTGTGTGTGTGTGTGTGTCTGTCTGTTCCCCTGTAGCGCTCAAACGGGTGAACCGATTTGAATGCGGTTTTTTTTGTTTGAAAGGTGAATTAGTCGAAAGTGTTGTTAGCTATGTTTGATGAAAATCGATCCAAGATGGCCGCCGCTACAAAATGACAGATTACATATTTTATCACAACTCCCTCGATATGGGTATCAAATGAAAGGGCTTGACTAGTAGAATAGCACTATGCAAATCCAAGATGGCCACCGGTACAAAATGGCGAGTGCCGGGTCTTTTTTAAATTTTCAATTTATACTTGTGCATACGTGGTATGGCGTGGGATGAAGTGAATTGCATTAGAAGAAGTTTATGTTTATGGATTAAATAATTGTAAAATGAAAGACGAATTCATACTAATATTATTAAGTACTACTTAATAATTATTAAGTATTATTAAGTAGTATTATTATTAAGATTATATAAGATTAAGATTAAGATTATATAAGAAGTATTATTAATATTATTAAGTATTATTAAGTACTACTTAATAATTCACCCTTAAAAATGGTATTCAAGTGGTAAAGGGGTATTTTTATCATTTTCTATTTACTCTTTTTATACAAATGGCAGCTTAGACCTTTTCTGGAGCAACAATGTTACCAGTCGACCGGGACTTGAGAAATTCCCTTACAAACAAATAAGTTTCAGGCCGTTTGTACGGAAGACGTATTCAGCATATTTTTCATTATGCGCCAATAATGAGTTCTCGACTAATGACTAGTGTAGGGAGGCCATCTCTTCATCCGACTACGGATGTATTCTGAATTCTAATCTTATTTATCTGACCAAGAAAAGCTATTGTAGCTATCTTTGATTATTTGTGTGTTTATTAACCCCCGACGCAAAAACGACGGGGTGTTATAAGTTTGACGTGTCTGTGTGTGTGTGTGTGTGTGTGTGTGTGTGTGCGTGTGTGTGTGTGTGTGTGTCTGTCTGTTCCCCTGTAGCGCTCAAACGGGTGAACCGATTTGAATGCGGTTTTTTTTGTTTGAAAGGTGAATTAGTCGAAAGTGTTGTTAGCTATGTTTGATGAAAATCGATCCAAGATGGCCGCCGCTACAAAATGACAGATTACATATTTTATCACAACTCCCTCGATATGGGTATCAAATGAAAGGGCTTGACTAGTAGAATAGCACTATGCAAATCCAAGATGGCCACCGGTACAAAATGGCGAGTGCCGGGTCTTTTTTAAATTTTCAATTTATACTTGTGCATACGTGGTATGGCGTGGGATGAAGTGAATTGCATTAGAAGAAGTTTATGTTTATGGATTAAATAATTGTAAAATGAAAGACGAATTCATACTAATATTATTAAGTAGTAATTGATGCCCACAATTTCGTTAGCTTGAATTTCGGTTTTCTTTAATTCTGCGGAAAAAAATTGATATTAGGAATAACACGTAGGTTAAAACGTTTTTACTGCCTAAATATAAGTAAAACAAATCTTGACGTGATTTGGCATGCCGAGGACGGAAACAGTTTTCTTCTATCTCGGGAGATCAAAAAGTTCCTGAGGATTTTTAATGTAAACGACTACCCCCCAAAAGAATAGAATGCGATACTATATACTTCGTGACTGCTAGCTATGTTACTCAGACTAATTTTACTTTAAGACTGCCGCTCCGAAAACACTGTCGTTACGTCGCCATATTTTACCGCTTCCATGGTGGGGCACTCACATCACCACCCCGACCAATCGCTCGAACCTCGCGCGGTAGTGCCAACCGCGAAATGTTGCCAACATTAACGAAAACAAAATGCCTTTTCAGTAAGTCCTAAAAAAATAATATGTATGGTGAACGCAGGGCAAGCGTCTTTTCGCCTTCTAATTAGCTTCGCTCCATCGCTTTGTTGTATTGACGGCCTTTATTTAATGGCCCCTCTGAATACAATGTGAAAGCATTCCAAAGTTTTAATAACACGAAATATTTAACAATAAGAATTTTGGGCTAGACTGTTTTACTGGCTAGAATTTTTTAATTGCATCTTTTTCTCGCATTCTAAACAAAATGAAGAAAGAAAATGGAGTTGTATATAATATTCTGTAATAATAAATTGAAAAAGCCTTGAAAGGCGTGAATTTTTTTTTTGTCTTTCATTTTGTTCAGTCTATTATTTTTATAGATGGGATAGATTTAAATTTTAATATACTTAATCGTCAATCTATAATTATGTTTTCGATTATTCTATTATTTTCCTCGTACGAGTAGTATAAAGCACTAAGCTCCGGGAGAAAGTTGGACGACGTCCCTGGCGCAGTGGTGAGCTCCGTGGTCTTATAAGTGGGAGGTCCCGGGTTCGATTCCCGGTAGCGGCAATTTGGGATTTTATAATTTCTAAATTGTCTCTGGTCTGGTCTGGCGGGAGGCTTTAGCCATGGCTGGTTACCACCGTACGACAACGCCGTGCCGCCAAGCGATTTAGCGTTCCAGTACGATGCTGTGTAGAAACCGATCAGGGGTATGTACCTCTTTCAAGTTAGTCCGCTTCCATCTTAGACTGCATCATCACTTACCATCAGGTGAGATTGCAGTCAAGGGCTAATTTGTACTTACTTGAATAAAAAAAGAAAAAAAAAGTTCCTAACTCGGGTGTAGTTTGAGGCCCGAGGCCGTAGGCCGTAGGCCCTCAATCGCACTTTCTCTGCAATCGCACTTTCTCCCGTCGTGGAATAATGTACTATTAAATTAAACTTTACATGATGAGAAATAAAAAATACGATTCAGAAAAATATAGAACCATGCGATGTACGTGCATTTTAATACATACATCTCACGGCCTGAAGAAAATTGTAATTTTAATTTTTCCGACGACATGAAAATGCCTGGTCGGGGCCATACGTAATAAACCGTTGTCTGTATGCAAATTTTATACAAGTCCCTCTGTTCCGCATTAGCATACATTTAAACTCCCCTCGCGTATTTCCAAGACGTTTGAATTTCACTGTGTACTATGAAAATATAAGTTTAATATTTTCGTTGAACAACTGTTACTAATTGAATGACCGGACACAGTACTAAAACTACCATCACCACCAGCTGGGTTATTCTGTAACTTAGTTAGCAACTGAAAATAGTTGCCAACTAATAAATTTGATATACATTGCTGCTTTACTGTGAGAAATTATAAAGTGTTTTCATAATTTCACACAGTACAGCAGCAATGTATATATCGAACTAATTTGTTGGCAACTATTTTCAGTTGCTAACTAAGTTACAGAATAACCCCCCAGTAGGATTTATGTAGGTCATCATCGTCTCAATCGATAGACGTCCACTGCTGGACATAGGTCTCTTGCAAGGATCGCCACAGAACACGAACATGTGTCGCTTATATCCAGCGGCTGCCAGCGACTCTCTTGAGATCGTTGGTTCACCTAGTGGGGGGTTTTCTAATACTGCGTTTCCCCGTGCAAGTTCACTAATCGAGCACTTTGGGACCCCCCGAGACACATAGCGCGAAGATCCGATAGGTCCTCGCGTTGTATGTCTCGCCCATTGCAACTTCAGTTTCGCGATTCGATGAGCTATGGCGGTAACTCCGATTCTCCTATGGATCTTCTCATTCTGCAAGGATACTCCTAGTGTGGTTTTTTGGCGTGTTCGTTGTCATGCCAGATCTATATATATCTATGTGCTAGTCCATGACGCGTGGTACTACGCTGTGTTCTCCTGACAGAATATTGGCCATGCGAGCTTTATGACGACCGACTTCTAATCGGAGGTCGTGGGTTCGATCCCAGGGCACGCACCTCTAACTTTTCGGAGTTATGTGCGTTTTAAGTATTTAAATATCACTTGCTTTAACGGTGAAGGAAAACATCGTGAGGAAACCTGCATGCCTGAGAGTTCTCCATAACGTTCTCAAAGGTGTGTGAAGTCTGCCAATCCGCTTGGCCAGCGTGGTAGACTATGGCCAAAACCCTTCTCACTCTGAGAGGAGACCTGTGCTCTGTAGTGAGCCGGTAATGGGTTGATCATGATGATGATGATGATGATGAGCTTTTCTCAATGGAGACCAGGCGCAGAACCGACAGCTTTTTGCAATATGTACTGTCCGAGAGTCAGGGAGTGCAACTCCGAGCTGCTTCTTTAAATGAAAGAAATCTAACCGGGCAGTCTGAAGTCCGATATCTAATGATTAAAAACTAGCCATTAAACCAGCAAGACAGTTATCAAAATCTAATAAATAGTTCAGAAAATAGCAAATAGTTACCACTAACATTTACTTATCTATTACCTACTGATTGTGTAACTAACTACCCTTGCTGTAGTGTCAAGTGAAAACACTCGACGTCCAAAAACATAACAGTATTTTGGCAAGCCTGTCGCACTTGTATCTCTGAATCGCATCATGCAACACAATATATTGAATGATATACACTGAACGGTCGGGGCCTGAATTTAAACAGGACTTGTTGCGCCTGGCTTGCTGCCAGCCGGGGATAAATCCGTGGCCCGGGACAGCCTATAAACACTTAATATTATACCCGCAAACAGTTTATGGCCTTGTATCGGTGACGTTGAGATTCACTGTGGTCTTCCTTGATAGCGATAGTGTCTTATTCTGAAAACATAATAGCATTAACTATTATGTCACCTGTGCTTTCCGGTGCGAGATTGGCACTTTAGCACCTTGGGACCCTATTGGAACTATCGGTTCTCCGAACTATGTGCCCCGCCCATTGCCACTTAAGTTTCGCAACCCGCTGAGCTATGCCGGTGACTCTGGTTCTTCTACGGATCTCCTCATTTCCGATTTGATCGCGTAGAGAACTCCGAGCATAGCTCTCTCCATCGCTCTCTGAGTGACTCTGAGTTTTGTTATGACCCCCCACAAGGTGGACCGACGACATCAAAAGAGTCGCAGGGAGCCGCTGGATACAAGTAGCCCAAGACCGTTACGTGTGAAAGTCCCTTCAAGAGACCTATGTCCAGCAGTGGACAAAATATCTGCCACAGCGACCAAACACGCGGTGGAGCCGGCGTTTAGTTACGCCACGCAAGAGATATTATAGTGCCTAAAACAATTTCACTGTTCCCTCACTCTCAATAGTCCGATAGGATAGCAATCTGAAAAGATCGGAAAGAGACAGCGTGTGAAACTCGTGGCTTAGACCTTGAAGCGAAGAAATACTTTATTTTTTTGACGTAAAACGTCTTATAAATCGATGAACGCCGGCTACACGCACGAAAAAGCATGACTCATTGTCACGTACCGCGTGCAAGCGAGAGCGCGGAACAAGCAATAGAGAAGGCACGATCGGCCTTAGCGTTCGGCTTGTCAAGCATCTATGTTTCTTTGTTTTCTTATGATGCGGACGTTATCACGTAAAATCATCGTCCGTAATCCGATTTTACAAACAACCAATCCGTTTACCCCGTTATCTTAATTTAAAAAAACAAAGTCGTGTTTATTCGAACACTAATAATTCGAGAACGGCTGGACCGATTATTTCATGGTTTTTGATTTGTTGCATTTGTCTCCGTCCTGAATAGCAGAATAACTATTAGAAACATGGGAAATTTGAAGAAAATAGAAAAAAAAACAAAAAACATTTTCACATACAAAATGTTCATGGGTTTCGTAACTGTCAAACATTAATGTTCATCCCGTCGATACGGTAAACTCTCTCATCCGTACCTATAAAATTCTTCTGTACGTGTGTTTGTCACCTAACTACTTCTAAACGGCTGGACCGATTTGGATGAAATTTTGTGTGTATATTTCAATGCGTTCATGGATGGTTTCAAAACGCGCATAGGTACAGTTAACCTACCGGGTCTCGGTAGGTGGCTCTGATGTCGGTATGTCACCGGGCAGGACGTCTGCCGGATCCACTAGTAATTTAATTATAATACGGCCACGTAAAACACATTGTAACATGTAATATCCGTGCACCTGGCCTTTTAATAAGTGCCGTACAAAGTCTCTACGTTGCCTTTGAAAGCTCGCCCGATTTAATACCTATTCGTGACGTAGACTAGTCTGGCAGTAGAGAATTGTTTATTTTTAATCGGCAATAAGTTATAATTGCGTGACAAGCGGGCTAGCCTGAAAGAGGGTTTCGCAGTTTTATTAAACTCATACAGGAGATTACCGTAAGCTTATATTAACCTGCTTTTGCTTTAATTTAGAGACCAACTTCGGATTTGATTGAACAAGTTAAGAGTAACAAGTATAAATTAAAAATTTAAAAAACCCCCGACATTCGCCATTTTGTGGCGGCAGCCATCTTGGATTTGCAACAGTGCTATTCTACTAGTCAAGTCCTTTCATTTGATACCCATATTAAGGGAGTTTAAAAAAAATATATAATCCGCCATTTTGTAGCGGCGGCCATCTTGGACCGATTTTCTGCAAACATAGCTAACAACACTCTCGACTAATTCACCTTTCAAACAAAAAAAACCGCATTCAAATCGGTCCAGCCGTTTGAGCGCCACAGGGGAACAGACAGACACACACACACACAGACACACACACACACAGACACACACAGACATGTCAAACTTATAACACCCCGTCGTTTTTGCGTCGGGGGTTAAAAAAAATAACTCCCTGTCTTAGAATAAATAGGTAGCGTAATAGTTCGATGCTCCCTGTACCTAGTTATATATTTTTTGTTTTATTTTTTTACTACAATAACCAATTTGAAGTCTCGTTTCATTGCAGTCACACTGTAGCTTCTTAATCGAAGCATAACTACTTTTGTATGGTAATTCCAGTTTATTCAAGCTAACGGTAGACATGTTTGTACGCAGCATTGTACCGGAATGCTAAATCGCTTGGCGGTACGGCTTTGCAGGTAAGTTGTACCGGTGTAGAAGAATCATTTAAAAATGAAATGAAGAACAGAAAGCGCACGGTAAAAAGTATTTATTAAAAGTTCAAACGATAAATCGGTAAGTCGGTACAAGTTTTACCGCGGCTAAACAGTAGGTAGGTACACAAGAGAGGGTAGTGGGTTAACGTTGATTCGGCCTTGACTTCTGTGGCAGTATAATTATACTCCCCTTGTGTGGGGGCCTGGAGGTGGTGAGTGGCCCTGGAGTCGAGGAGTCCAGCAGGTGTTGTTCGTGGGATCCCAACGGTGCTGGTATGTGAAGGTGGGCGGGATGTTAATTGCCCATGTTGCGAAGCTCGAACAATGCTCCCTAATGCGGGAGTATGATGATTTCACGTAAATAATACTTTGAAAATACGGTTATAACTTGATATACAATAACTACTGGTATAATATCTCGTCGCAGCAAAACTAATATGTTTTAACTCCGAAGTCGAATTCGCGGCGTCCAGCCTCTAACGCGAGTCCGGACGTCGAATGGTTCGATTTTGCGGCGATGCGCGAACGCAGGGTACTGTCCCCCGCTTTCCCGCACCGCTATCGTCTGATTCACCTAGGCCGAGCGGCGCGCGCGGCCGGCGACCGGTGCAAAAAACTGTAGGTATTCAAATTTAAAGATTGCAATTATGCAATTATAAGTATATATATATGTGTGTACCTAATAAATATGATTAAAATATGTAACGTTTCGTTACAAAGTAGGGTGGTACCTAGCTAATAAGGCCAGCTAGGCCAATATGGCCCAGCCGGGGTTCGTTTGGCATGACTCCAACTTCCAAGTCTCTGCGCGACTTTTACTCTGTACAGTTTCGCTCGTAGTTCAATATACAGTATACATAATGCAGGTAACATAATATGTCTACATTGTAACTATTTTCGTTTTAGTGATAGACGGACACCGTTTATTATACCTACCTATAATAATGATTAAATTCCTTATTGATATGTTGGTATCTATTTTACAAAGAAGGACGACTCAAAATTAATAAATGTACCTATTATTTGAATTGAATGTGTTGATCCCGAAAATAACCATTGGTTTGTTGGAGGCAATAGACGAACCCGCATAACTCATAAACGGGTCAATTTCAACAAACACGAATTTTGCCTAATTACGGTGGCGAATTTAAACTTGCTGTTTCTAATATATTTTTTTAGCCTAAATAATAGTTAAATAGTTCTAATAATTAGTCATATAGTAGAGATAGAAAAATAATTAATAGTTCATGAGATATTTCTATTTGAAATTATCAAATGCCACCGAAATTATTTAAGCGCCACCGGAATTGAAATCCGATCCACCGAAATTGATTAGTGCCACCGGAATTAGAAATAATAAAGACAAGACCTTATTTCTTTAGACTTAAGATTCATATTAAAAAACTTGTAGAATACCAACAATTTAAGTATCGCAATTATAGTTCTTATATTTCATCTTCATAAAGATAAACTTTGGTAGTATTTTTAACAATAAAAAAAGACGGTAGATAATTTAAGCTGGCAGTAATCTGATTCTCACGAGATTACCGTCAATTTGGTGATTATTAGAACATACGCCATCGTCATCGTTTCAACCAATATACGTCCACTGCTGGTCTTCTGCAAGGATCGCTAGAACATGAACTTGCGCCGCTTGTTTCCAGCATCTGCCAACGACTTGCTTGATATCGTCCGTCCATCTAGTGGGGGGTCTTCCCACGCTTTGTTTGCTGGTGCGAGATCGCCACTCAAGCACCTTGGGACCCCAACGTCTATTTGTTCTTCGAGCAATGTGGCCCGCCCATTGCCACTTCAGCTACGAGATTCGATGGCCTATTACGGTGACACTGGTTCTCCAGTGGATCTCCTCAATACTGATTTGATCCCGCAGGGATACTCCGAGCATAGTTCTCTCCATTGCCAGCTGAGTGACCCTGATCCTTTATATAAGGTCATAGTCAGCTACTATGTCTCAGATCTGTAAGTCATCACTGGCAACACGCACTGTTCGAAGACTTTCGTCTTCAGACACTGAGGAATATTGGACGAGAAGACAGGTCGACGTTTCCCGAACGATATCCAGCCAAGTTGGATTCAGCGGTTGATCTCTTTCTTAAAATAGGACTTACCTAGCTGGACCGTGTATTCCAGGTATATATATATACCCGTCTACAATTTCGAGTGCCGAGTCTCAAAGATTACTGGGCGAAGCGGAACATGAGCATTGTTGTTTTCATCTTACTCATGGACATTTTTAGGCCCACCTGTTGAGAAACTCTGCTAAGATCATTGAGCGTCATATTAAGGTCTCCCAAAGTCTTTGCCATAATGACCATATCATCGGCAAACTGGGTAACTGAGTAATGTCCTCGCCGTTTATGTTGATTCCAAGTCCAGAATCTTAAAGACGGCTTCTTGTTTGGTTTGGCTTGTACTTTGGCTTGTACAGGTACTGGTAATCAATTTGGCATCTTTGCAGCGACCTTAACACAGCCCAAGTTTCCATCGGATCAAAGGCTTTTCATAGTCTGCAAACGCTAAGCAAATTGGCTGATTATACTCTTCGGTCTTCTGTATAATCTGCCAGAGCTTATGTATATGGTCTATGGTACTAAAGCCTTTTCGGAATCCAGCTTGTTCAAGAGGCTGGAAGTCTTTAAACCTATTGGCGAGTCGATTAGTAATGAGACTCGAAAACAACTTATAAACATGGCTCAGCAGTGAGATGGGTCTGTAGTTCTTCAATAGGATATAATCTCCCTTCTTGAAGAAGAGAACCACCATGCTCCTGTATCACGGTTCTGGCATTGCACCCTCGTCAATGATAGAATTGAACAATCGGTGGAGAACTTTAAGTATTGTTCTTCCACCCATCTTCAGAAGTTCTGCAGTGATCCCATTATCACCTTGTTTGTAAGCTGCTTGAGAGCTATACTAATGCCGTATAGACTGAAACCCGGGATATCTTAGGTATATGTGTAGGTTTCTGTGTTCAGGTGTACAACTGTCCATAGAACTTCTCGACTTCTCTCAAAATCTCAGGTTTTGATGAAATTAACCTAGCGTTGTTGATCTTCAGTCGCGTCAGCTGCCTTTGACCGATAGACAGGCCTCTCGCGAATACATTTGAGCCCATATTCAGCTCTCCAATGGTCTCCTTGATTCCTTAATATCAATTCCGGTGGCTCTGTTCAATTACGGTGGCGCTTTGTTTTGCCACCGGAGCCACCGAAATTGCGCCACCGGACTTAGAATCAGCGTCAAAACTAAAATTAAAAAAAAAAACTATTATTCACACGTTAGTTTTTATTTTACACTGATGACTGAATACCTTTAATATAAGCTTTCATAAAATTTCTTTTTAATCTGCTTTAAACTTTTACTAATACACGTGACTCCGGAATTAGATAATTTTGTATTCCTGCGCCACCGCAGCAAGTAAAAAAAAATTTTATGGGAAAATTATACAGCATGTCGGTTGTCCTCACACGCCGTTTGCAAGAGCACAACCAAGCGGTGCGGGGATGGACAGTAAGGTATCTTCAAAGTCGTATTGTAAGAAGCAATGAAGTATTCAAAAAGCGCCACCGAAATTGCCTTTTTTTGTAGGACATTTTTAAAATACGTTTTAAGGCTTATTGTACTTACTTAAATTAGTCCTTAAATATATATTAGCTGACTTATTTAAAGTATTTCTAAAAACACATTCCCTTTCAATGAAATTACTTCACCAAAAAAAATTAATTAAAAAAATATGTAAAGAAATGGAATCCGGACAGTCCACCGAAATTAGATTTTAGGTCTTAGATTTTTTTTTACTAAGAATTTAATATATTAAATACCTTAAATGCTTTATTATCATGTAGACCACTATTTAAACTACCCATATAAAATTACACGTTATTGTAGGTTAACTTTACACATTAATTTTCAACCTCGCCGTGTCAAAAATGCACTTGGGAAATTCACCCAAACAAACAAACAATTTCCAAAATCAACCCTTCCTAGTTGGCTTAATCGCTTTAATCGTATGCAAACCCATCAAAACCCGTATCGCAAGCCAATATTTACCCTTAAACAGAGTGTTGTAACAGGCTCTACAGAGCGCTATCAAACAAAGAAGCAAAAGCTTCATTAAACGAAATCGACCGGTCGATACGTGACCAGAATTAGGGTACCTGTCCACTGAAGCGGCGCGAAAAGGAGGCGTGCGTATTTTGACTAACACTGCAATAAAATTATCGCGTCATTTATAAACAAACTCGGCTGGGCAGCGTTCGGGAAGCTTCGAGATGTCTTCTCGTCCAAAATGCCTTGATGTCTGAATTCTGAAGATACAAGTTTCCGAACAGTGCGTGTTCATCATCATCATGATCAACCCATTACCGGCTCACTACAGAGTACGGGTCTCCTCTCAGAGTGAGAAGGGTTTTGGCCATAGTCTACCACGCTGGCCAAGCGGATTGACAGACTTCACACACCTTTGAGAACGTTATGGAGAACTCTCAGGTATGCAGGTTTCCTCACGATGTTTTCCTTCACCGTTAAAGCAAGTGATATTTAAATATTTAAAACGCACATAACTCTGAAAAGTTAGAGGTGCGTGCCCCGGGATCGAACCCACGACCTCCGATTAGAAGTCGGTCGTCCTAACCACTAGGCTATCACAGCTTTTTGGCTATCACAGCTTTTTAATGTTGGTGAACAGTGCGTGTTGCCAGTGATGATTTATGGATCTGACTATAGCCGACATGGTCGCCAGATATGAGCCTAATGGAAATGTATCGTTACTACCCGCATTATGTATTCAATGATGTCAAAATCACGTCTTTACAAAAGGTCATTGACTTTAAGGGCCTGGCCGACGACGGCCGTAGAGCCTCTTGAGAAGGATTTTCGCAATATTGGTGAAAGTTCGCCTATTACAGATCAATGAACATTCGCATTTTATAACGATCCTTGCGATCCGACAGCTTTGTGAGAGTCTCGAAACCTACTTGAGGTGTTAACAAGGTCCTTTGCTAGTAGATCATTCACCGTAATAAATATCGATGCAACACTAAAAGTACCGTTCATAACTACCCGCACGGACGCAGTAAAAGTATTCATACCGGTAAGGCAAACGTCCCAATATCCGTTAAGTTTTGAACTTCGCTAACTTTGCATGATTGCTATGTTGAAATTCGTAAACTTACAGTAATGAGAATTATATGACTAGATAGGTAATTTATTCTAGTTTTAGTGTTATTATTTTATTTCAAATTAAAATAAAAGATAATACGTAATAATACAAAAAAATGTGGAAAAGGGCCGATTGTACCAGTAGTCGGCAGATTTGTACTAGTAAACGATATTATGTCCCGGAATCCGTTACCTTTTATCGCGAATTTGAACTCTATTTCTTGACGCTAAGGTTCATAAAAATCATTATTACAAATCTAAAATACGTAGAGCTCGTAGTAAAAAAAATGGGTTTATACCTACCTACTTTTTATCGAAAAAGAAGACATAAAGAAATGAAAATATATTATTTGAGACATATTTATTATAAAAGTAGTATATATAGTAGTGTATATTATAAAGTACGCTTTTCAATACTTCTTATTCTCTACTAGCTTATGCCTGCGGCTCCGCCCGCATGAATTTCGGCTTTTCGCAAATCCCGAGGGAATCGTGGATTTCCGTTTCCCGTTCCTGCTCCCTTTTCCAATCTTTATACCAACTTTCAAGGAAGTTTGCTATAGTAATCTACCTATAGCTGTATCTATAGATTGCGGTTTTTTTTAAATCCCATGGGAACTGTGGATTTTTCCAGGATAAAAAGTGCAAACGCATACTCTCTCTCCGGTTGTTCCTTCATTGCTGAAGATCGTGGTTCTGGCATACTGCCCTCGTATGGATTAATTGTTTCCACCGGCTTCTGTTGTTGGCCATTTTAACAGAGTGATAGAATCTACACCTGCTGGATTCTTTCAGCTGGTCGGACCACCTAGTTGGTGAGCGGCCTCTCGCTCTTTTGACCTCCGTGTTGCCTGTCACTATTAACTTTTCTAGGCTGTCGTCCCCACGGCGAATGATGTGGCCGAAATATGAGAGCAATCGTGGGTAGCATATGGAGGAAAGCCGAGCAGTGATTCCGAGTTGTGAACGAATGGACACGTTTGTGCGCTTGGCAGTCAACGGAATCCGCAGCATCCGCCTCCAGCACCACATTTCGCACGCATCAAAGAATAGATGCTTGCTTCTACTCCATGAATCCATGTTTCTACTCCTACATGAAAATTGAGAAAATTAAGGCCCGAACGAGGCGGCTCTTGGTTTGATGCGATATGCCTCTATTCTTCCATCTCCCAATTAATCTTGTCATGGCATTTTTCGCCATTGCAATGCGTCTCTTTATCTCTGGCACACAACTGCCATCACTGCAGATTTGGGACCCAACATAGATGTAATTCTCCACCACATCCACAGAAGGAATTATATTAGTATTGGATAGCTTACCGGCGCGGTCAACTATCATCAACTTGGTCTTACTCCTGTTGATGGTCAGACCCAAATCCATACTTTCTGCTTCTATTTTTTGTAAGAGTTCCTTCATGTCGTCCATGGTGGTGGTAACGAGCACTGTATCGTCGGCATACCGGAGGTTGCATATTCTTTTTCCCCCTATTGGAAATCCTTTCTCCCAGTTCTCCATTGTTTTGCGAATTATGTACTCGCCGTAAATGTTAAACAACATGGGTGAGAGGATACAACCCTGTCGTTCGCCTTTCTTGGTAGGAAACACATTAGAACATTCGGTGTCAATCCTTACAAATAAGCGGTTGTTGCAGTATAAATTCAGGATAAGACCAACAAGATGTTGTGGCACTCCCATTTCTGACAGTACCATCCATAACTTGCTCCACATTACACAGTCAAAAGCCTTGCTGTAATCAATGAAGCACAGTACAACAGGCCTATTGAACTCCCTACTCTTTTCTATAATCTGCCTGATATTGAGGATTTGCTCTCTTGTCCCCTTTTCTTTAACAAATCCGGCTTGTTCTTCAGGTATCTGGCGATCAAGATAACTTTTTATTCGTTGATTGATCACATGTAACAGGATCTTAGTGGCGTGCGATATTAGGGCGATAGTTCTATAGTTACTGCATTCAGTGGTGGAGCCTTTTTTATGTAACGGTATAAAAACTTATTCGGTCCAATCCGCAAGCCAATGTCCTGTAGTCCAAACCGCGTTACGGATTTTCGTCATTATCTCAATGCCTTCTGAGCCAAGGTTATTTATGAGTTCCGCTGGGATGGCATCTTTTCCCGGAGACTTGTCAAGCTTTAATGTCCTTGTTGTCAGATCTATCTCTGACGGAAGAACGTTAGGTTCTTGTTCATCCATGTTCCAACTTATGGGTAATGCATCTGGAGTCTGGTTATCGTATAGTGCTGAGCAGTATCGCCTCTAACGCTCTAGAACTTGATTTGTTTCTGTAAGTAACGCTCCTGTTCATCTTTCACTGCGCATGTTTTAACAGTCCGAATTCTTGTCAGGTATTTGACTTTTTGAAAGAGGTCTTTGGTTTCGTTCTTTACTGAGTGTCGTTCCAATTCTTCGCAAATTTTATATATTTTAATTGAAGTGTCTGTCTTTAATTTCGAAATAACTACCTCGAAGCTCATATGGTTTTTTGAACTGTACCATAACTGAATCACACGTTTTTAAAATTTTTGTCTGTCTGTTTGAACGGGCTAATCTTCAGAACGGCTGAACCGATTTTGACGGGACTTTCATAGACAAGTAGAAAATTAATCAAGGAGTAACATAAGCTACTTTTTTAACCGACTTTCAAAAAAGAGGAGTTGTGGTTTTCTACCTATGTACAACAATATCTCCGAGATTTCTAAACTGATCTGCGTAATTTTTTTTTAATCGATAGAAGACCTTTGCGACACTGTCCCATAAAAAATTTGGATTCCGACTCCTCAATCCTGATGTTGTAGGGGACCTAACCCCCATAACTAATGAGATTTAGAAACTGTCGGTTATTTAAATTGATATTTAAGGTACCTATCAATTAAAGACTTTATCATTGAATGAAGTCGAATACATATCCAACTCCTCAACCCTGATGCTATATGGAATTGCACTCCTAAATTGTGGGAATCCCGCGGCATTTTTCCGTTGTGGGACTTTACTACAGATAGGCTACTTTTTGTTCTGGAAAATCAAAATTTCCCACGGGATTTTTAAAAACCAAAATTCACACGGGCGAAGCCATGGGCATATTCTAGTTATTCAAATAAAAATCCCAAGGAAACTAACTCATGTTGGTTCCCTTGGGATTTTTATAAACCTAAATCCACGCGGATTAACTCGCGGGCATCAGCTAGTCTAATATATTTAAACAAGTATTTGCATTATTGCATACAAAAATATACGCTTTTTTAGAATTAATTTCGTAGTAATATAAGCTCTAATGACCTTATAATCACGGGCCTGTAATATTCATTTTATTTATACATAATATAGAAATCGTACAGAAAAACGAAAAAGTTTTAAGGGAAAATGAGACCTATTTCAAGGCAATAGAGATGTAATAACGGGTTTAGGTACAACAGATATCATCGGGTTGATGCATGTACCAAAATCCGTTATAAAAATAACGGATTCTGGGTCAAGTAGGGATTTGTGAGTACCAATAGATGTAACATGCAAAAATAATTACATTTCGTTCAGATTCACCGCTATTTAAAAGTTATATCGATAGACAATTTACTCAAATATTTTAGTAAATTAACACTTTTACTGTATTTTTATACGCAGCAGCATGGGAACTAAACCCTGATGACGTGGTGGTAACGTAGTTCAGTGACTGAACTTTGAATTTTCTAAATATTTTCGGACAGGTCACTTTTGTTGTTGTACAGTTTCAACGCCCTTAAAATTTTTGATCAATTTTGCCATTAGAATAGTAAAAAATATTACCCAGAATGTATTGCCATTCAAATAAATTTTATTTAGTATTCGTAGAAATTTTAAAAATTAAAAAACTGATCAGTTATCGGGTACTGGGACACTGACGGAATTGCGTACTCTTACCTTATATGGATGACATGACAGACACTTACAGACGTTATCAGGCAGATCAGTATGTCCTGTTAGTATTAGTATGTCAGGTTAGTCCGAGCTTGCACATCTCGAAAACTTTACTAAATATTCTACTAAATATCGAAACACAATGACTTCAGAGTGAAATGAACCTAAACTGGCTTGTTTTAAGGTTTGAGTTCGCGAATACATTCAGCATTCGGAACAACCTTAAAACGCGAGTTTACGGTGCTACATCTACTTTTTTTTGGTATATCAAAACTCCTTCAAATGAATTAAAACTGTTTTGTGTCCACTTTTTCACAACAACTCTGTCCGTCTATCTGTTCCATTTAGCCACTTTTTATCCCGGAATATCAAAAAGTTCCCCAGGGATTTGTAAAATATAAATCCAACAGAACGAAGTCGTGGGCACCAACTAGTTAAGTTATATTATGGTAGGAACATGTACGGTAATAAAACGTACTCTCCTAAAGCACTCTACAAGATGTGTTAAGTTTTCATCTCGCGTATGATTGATTACTAATGCGTTAAGGGGGAGTTCTAACCACATCCATTTTTAAGGCGGCCATTAGACGATCAGTTTATTCTAGAACTCTATGATAATAGACTAAAGTTTGGAGTTAGACAGAGGAATTTGGTAGCTAATCGAAGTCACCCAAGGTGACTTTCATCGATTTAAAAATTACACTCAGGAGTCGAACCCATATTTTCTCAAAAACAAAATAAAATTATAAGGGATTTTATTTTTGTAATCGCTACAATATGTCGTGAGAATTCGCTTTGCTCGATCATTTAAATAGTAATTAGTAGGTAGTAATTATAGGTAGATAGGTTTGGATAATAATAGCGATCATCAAAAGGCATTTTCTCGCTCTAGCTAAGAATTATGAAAAAAATAGCTGAGGCCCGCGACTTCGTCCACGTGGATTCATATAAACCTCATACAAAATTTCAACCCCTATTTAACCCCCTTAGGGGTCGAATTTTCAAAAATCCTTTTTAGCGGATGCCTACGTCATAATATCAATCATGTAGCTACTATTATAACGTAGACAATTCATTCAATTTCAGTCCGATCCGTGCAATGGTTTGAGCTGTGCATTGATAGATCATTCAGTCAGTTAGTCACCTTGTACTTTTATACTACTACTATAATATAATTTCGATAATACTACGTCTTAAGTGGCCTCTATACACACATAACAACTATTCCTTTCGAACACTATCAATCAGGCGCGGATTTAATATCGAGCTTGCGATTGACACTACGGGTACAAACGCGTATAACAGCGGTTTTAAACTACACGATGTGTAGAATCGTGACCTAACTGAAAATACCCCACCTCTATAGCCGTTTGACCAAACGTAAAACCAAAGAAATTGTGACCTAATTGAAAGAAAATACTCGTACTGAAGGCCTACCGTTTAACCAAAGAATACTAACTCTTACTGCATAAAATCGTGCCCCTGAAATTATTCGTACTATAGGCCTACCATTTAACTAAGGAAATCGTGCCCTAACTGAAAGTAGGTACTCGCACTATTATAGGCGTACCGTTTAACAAAAGAATACTAACGCTTAGTGCTTAAAATTGAGCCCTAACTGAAAGTACTTGTACTAGATATAAGGCTTACAATTTAACTAAAATATTAAAAAATACTACTTAAATCTTACTATTTGAAGATGCGATACTCACTCGCGTAACGGTTACTAATTTTATAATTTTTGAGCTTAAAATATGCAGTATAGATTATAACGCTACAATCGTAGAATCGTAGACTATCAATCGTAGACCGATAAAAATTTGTTTTTTTTTAAAATTTACTAGCTTTATGCAACGGGAATTAATTGCAGATATTCACGATTAATAGTCACAATTCTATTAAAGTATGCAAAAAGAAGGTTTCCCACGAGATTTTTAAAAATCTTACGTGATGCGACGCTGGTAAAAGCTGGTTTGATTTTATTCAAAGCTGGTTTGATCGAAATTGTAGGCAAAAGTTAGTTTATTATTTTATAAGAGTACGAATATCGTGACATATAAGAGCATTCATATCAATACGGGGCGGCACCATCAATCAGGTCTCAGGACTCAAGACGTTATTGTCGCAAGGGTTTTTATCGTATCCGCGACGTATCCATGATATATGATAGATCTGTTACAGGGACTGGCCTGACAAACTCCAGACGTGTACGCACAAGATCCTGGCTTTCAGACCTACATTGTGGCTAATTCTGTTTACCAGATTTAAAAATAGTGACAACATTATCATCAAGGAATATTATGAAAGAGATAAGAAGATATAGAGATATAGGGATGAAATCTATAGAGCGTACTCTGGTTTTCAGGTTGGTGAATCCCGTGGGAACTCTTAAATTTTCATTTACGAAATGCAAGCTAATATATCTGTGTCGATATTCGTCAAGATGGATTCGGTTCAGGTGAAAATTTATTAACCTTTAAGTACCGACGTGTGGTCTGACAGACACCTCGAGAGGTCGAAAAGTCTGATTACCTATGTTAGCGAAAAAGTATCCTCCTGTGCTTCTCTGTACCCCTCGGGAAGTCGCCCAGCAGCGTTCCTGCAGAGTGGCAGTGTTGGCGCGTACGATTTTGGTAAGTTTTGATTTTTATAAGATCACGAGTGGTCTGTCAGACCACTCGTCGGTACTTATGTAACATTTTTTGGATGCGACTTTTTTCAGATTATATTGTTTTCTCTTATATTTTCAGTCAGTTATAACAATGGATCAGCCAGGTTCTTCAGGCATGAAACGGGTAGCCATAAATAAATATAAAAGTGTTCCTGTAGGTAAAAAAAGATATCAAACGCTGCTTCAATATAAAGACCACCAAGTACGTTTAGTGAAATCGTTAAATGAGAGCTCAGAGTCCGAATCTGAGGTTATCTACCCAAATTTTACTGCTGGAGAGTGACCATAATTCAGCACCTGACCAGGCTGTGATACTTGTATGAAACACGTGTGCCTACAATGCATTAAGCCTATGCAATGACTGTTTGTAAACTTTGATATTTCCTGCAATTTGATACTTTGTGATTTTTGAGAAAACGGTTGATTATTAAGGTTTTTTTATTATTTATCTAGCTATTAATCTTTAAGAAAAAAATCGTTTTTAAGAAAAATAATAGTATTACTGATACATATGAATTATTAAGATAAAAGTTAATTTTTTCAAAGAAAGAATCTATAAATGCTATATTATTGCTTATAATTAGTAATAAACGTGAAAACTTCTAAATTTTGTTTTATTTATACAATAAGTAGATATTTAACAATACATAGAAACATTTTTTTTAGAAGAATAATAAGAAACACAAAAGTTTTCGATTGGAAAACTAATGGTGGTCTAGCAGACCTCACGTCGGTACTTATGTAACTAAAATAGTATGTCGGTACTTAAAGGTTAACCCACTAGCTGACGCCCGCGACTTCGTCCGCGTGAATATAGGTTTTTTAAAAATTCCATAGGAACTCTTTGATTTTCCGGAATAAAAAGTAGCCTATATTGTGTTAATCAAGGGTATAATTATTTATCTCCATTCCACATTTTCAGCCAAATCCATTCAGTAGTTTTTGCATGATTGAGTAAAAACATCCAAACATCCAAACATCCACACTTTCACATTTATAATATTAGTAGGATATAGTGTCACAGTTTTAGTTTTTGTAGCAGCTTTTATTATTTCACGCAGGAACCGTAAATATTTCCCACATATTAAAATGTAGCTTAAGTTACTCCTTGTACAATCCTCTTCCTGCCGGTGAAAGGTTCGTCAAAATTGGTTCAGCCATTCCGAAGTATAGACAGACAAATGGCGTACCTACTATAACACTAAAATGCAAGCGATAGTCAAATTGCTCCAGAATTCAGACAATAGTCCAGTGTAAAATAGAGGTCAGTGTTGCTAATTAGTACAAACGCCTAGCTAAGCTAATTTAGCTCTATAACAGTTGTGTAAAGTGAAACTAAGCTAAGTTAGCTTAGTTCGTGATGTGGCTTTCGCTTTCATCTTGTACGTGTAAAATAAAGTGAAAACTCTTGTTCCGTTAACGAGCTCAGCATCTAACAACATCATAAAGGCACATAAAGGGTAGGTGTGCGGTGAGCTCGAGGATTAAAATCTTCGTCCTTGAAAGTCGTCGTCCTTACAAACTGACTATACAGAAAGGTTACTGACCTAAACACTCTTCATTGTCTAGGAGACCAATGATAGGTCCCGACTCCCGGTTGTTATTACAAACATTTTTTTTTTATTCGAGCAGATATCATTTGACTGCGATTTTGCCTGGTGGCAAACGATGAATATAAGATGAATGCAAACTAACCTGGAAGAGTTAGCATATTTAGCAGTTCGAATAATATATTCGAATCATAGTAACGAGGCATGACTATTATAAATGTACTATTTTCGTAACAAAAAGTGGCGTCGATGTTGCTGCCGATTCGCCGTGGAAGATAATTATCTTCACTAAAATGTAGATATAATTATTATGTGCGTAAACACAGTAGTGTTAACGTAAGTTGTTGGTAAATGCAAGTTAAACGTAAGTGTAATTGATAAGGTTTAAATTATTTATTCATCATCATCATCATTGTCAACCCATTACCGGCCCACTACAGGGCATGGGTCTCCTGAGTGAGAAGGGTTATTAGGTATAGGATTATTGGGTATGTTAGGGAAATTATTTATTACCATTATTTAAATTCCGAATACCACATTGCCCGTTGTCGGGGCAGTGTTAACAATTTCACATCCTGTGAACGTAACCATAGCTTTTAGCTTTTTTAGGAAAGAAAAATTATAACGCATTGTAGAATGATGGGGTTTAATTACTCAAGGAGAACAGATAAAAAAGATAATGAGAAAGATACGGCGCGTCAGATTAGTTCAGCCCTCTTTTTTACTGCGGGGGGGGGGGGGAGGGAATGATTAATTTAATTAATTAATGCTTGTCATTAGACCTAGCGCGGTATCACGAAGTTTCTTTGTTGCTTAAGTGTAAATGTAAAAAATTACTAATGAGTGTTCCTTCATTCCTCATTTTAAAAACAGTCACGGGCAATTTTTTGACTAGCGTACTGCGTATATTCGCCATGTTGGATTTATTATGAAGTCACAATTACAATCTAATAAAATCAATAATCTAAGCAAAAGCCAACGGAACCCCATTCATAAAAATATAAAGGCGAAACAACATCGCGGAACAGTCTATAACTCTCTATGAATACTTCATTTCAACAAATAGATGTCCACTACTGGACATAACTCTTGTAAGGAACGCCACAGAAGGCGATACTGCCGCTTTAAATCGTTCATCTATCTATGGTAGGTGTAACAGCGCTGCCTTCTTGAATGCATATTGCATAGTTAGGTAGGTATATATTGCGAAAATAAAAGAGTATAAAAATATACACTATCATTTTTCATTATACAGTGGTAAAATAAAATAAAAAGTAATAAACGTCGACGCTGTCGCGCCGTGCCGGGAAAATAAATAACTTTGTGGTGCAAAAGTTTCGTTCAGTGGAAATCTTCGGAATCGCTGCAAGCGGTGACTAGCGAGGCAGGTCTTATGATTAATCGGTCAAACTTGCGAGCGTGTAGCGTATTAATTGCGGACCATTATCTAGTGAAACTTCTAGTTACAATAATTCCTTATTTTAACTAAAAGTTTACAGTTACAGTTTAAGTAGATTGATTTCGTTACGCAAACTCTTTAGGAGCGAAACAACACAAAGCGAGACGGCCACGGGGCAAGCACCTACTCGATAGGATGATACGCGGTATATATGCACTATAATATTATACTATAGCAGAATAGTATAACGTAGTAACTGTACTTGATATAAAATAGCAAATAAATATTATATTGCACTTGATATGGTCATATCGGTCTAAATAAAAATAAAATATTGTTAGTTATTGGATTTTTCTGTCAAGAAATTCTAAGTGCCAGCCCGGAGATGGCGGTGTTTCACCCCCGTGCCTCGGAGAGCACGTTAAACAGTCGGTCGTGGTTATTGTCATTATCATTTGACTAAACGTACATGGAGCAGCATGGTGGGTCTAAGCTCTAAATCCCTCTCTCCTATGAGAGAGGAGGCCTGTGCCCAGCAGTGGGACGTAAAAAAGTGTAGTGGTGGGTGGTGCTGGATATTGCTCAACATTCATTTGTATAGATAGACACGTTCACAGTTCACACTATATATGCTAACTATAACTATTAGTATATGTATGTACCTATAGTATTAATTTTCTAAGTATAACTATAAAGTATATAGTAGATAGATAGTATAGTAGACCGGTCAAATTAGATTAAAAAATAGGGTTGAGGTTACAATAATTCACACCTGGCTGAAAATTGGTAGGATTGTTCAAAACACTATTATAAATGAAATGTGAAAAGTCATCATCGATCTGACACCTGGAAAAAAATTACTCAGGGTCAAAGGTTACAAAAACAGGTTTTTCACGATTTTCAGCAAAACGTTAAGTTTTATTCGACTAACGATTTCGATTAACGATTCAAAAAGTTAAATGTCGAAATAAAAATGAGTTTTCGAAATTCTGATATTTCCAATATTTTATGTGTGTAAGTATGTAACTTATATGTGTAAGTTATGTGTAAGTTACACACACATATAAAATATTATAAATATCAGAATTTCGGGTAAAAAGAAACCCAGTCCCTCATTTTTATTTTGAAACTTATCTTTTTGAATCATTATATCTCAAATACGGTGGCTCTTAGGAAAAAAAGTATTCTGACATTTTTTATAGATAATTATCTGATCTACAATTTTGTCTAAAATAATTTTATGATAAGACTTACCGTTTTGCTGAAAACTTCCCGTGAAAACTTTGACCCCGAGTAATTTTTTTTACAGGTGTCGGATCGATGAGGACTTTTCACATTTCATTTATAATAGTGTTTCGAACAATCCTACCAATTTTCAGCCAAGTGTGAATAAACTGTGCGTCTTCAGGAGTAAATTTTTTCCAGGTGTCAGATCGATGAGGACTTTTCACATTTCATTTATAATTGTGTTTTGAACAATCCTACCAATTTTCAGCCAGGTGTGAATTATTGTAACCTTGGAAGTCTAAATTGACTGGGCTATAGTGCAGTCTGAGCTGCGCTTATCGCTGTTACCTATCGCGAGCTTCTCACTAATTGAATTCGCAAAATAATGTTACCATTGCTAACTTCTGAAAGCCTTCGTTAGCTCTCATTGTGGCGGTTGCCATTTCACTCTGTTGTTGGACTTTGCTTTTTAACCCCCGACGCAAAAACGACGGGGTGTTATAAGTTTGACGTGTCTGTGTGTGTGTGTGTGTGTGTGTGTGTGTGTGTGTGTGTGTGTGTGTGTGTCTGTCTGTTCCCCTGTGGCGCTCAAACGGGTGGACCGATTTGAATGCGGTTTTTTTTATTTGAAAGGTGAATTAGTCGAGAGTGTTCTTAGCTATGTTTGATGAAAATCGGTCCAAGATGGCCGCCGCTACAAAATGGCGGATGATATATTTTTTCACAACTCCCTTGATATGGGTATCAAATGAAAGGGCTTGACTAGTAGAATAGCACTATTGCAAATTCAAGATGGCCGCCGCCACTAAATGGCGAATGTCGGGGGTTTTTTAAATTTTCAATTTACACTTGTATTGGTTAATGATACACGTGCCGCGGCTACGTAATCCTCGAAACGGTCAACGGCAGACGGGTCACCTGATGTTAAGTGATTACCGCGAACCATAAACACCTACCACCAATACGTTGCTAGTAATTTGCTAGGCCCTTCGAATAGCCCTTCAATGATTAAGTACGAATCACTTCCGCACTGACTCGGATATATACATGGTTTTAATTTTGTTAAGTAGATACATTTATGTTACAAATTTCCTAAAAATCTGCTAAGTCGATTTTGATGCGGTTTTTCGCATTATACAGGTGTTTAAGCTTTTGGTTCTACGAAAGAAATATAGTCTGCCCAGTGCAATTACACCTTGCTGAGCCTTTGAGATATGTCGATAGTTTATATCGGTTGCTTGCAGAGAAATAAGTCCACCACGTAAAGGATTCATGAGAGAATTAATCGAAATTACTACCTCCAACAACCAAGTATGCTTAGTCCTACTTTTTACATAGTGGCAACGATATTCGAAATTCGAGTATCGACACACAATGACTTCAGAGCAAAATGAACCCAAGGTCTCTTATTTTAAAGTCGTAATTCAATACATCGATATTTATTTTACAGCATTTCTGCTTGGGGCGCTGGCTGTTTTCGAATGCTGAATGTATTGGCGAACTCAAACCTTAATATAAGCCGTTTTAGGTCCATTTTACTCTGAAGTCATTGTGATTCGATCAATAGTATACTATAAAGTTTTGGAGCGCTGCAAAGTGGGATATAAGCATACAGATCTAATTCTTAGCACCATCGGTGAGAGCTGGGTGAGAGACTCAGCGATAATCCCCGATGCATGCAGCACATCTGTTTGCAAGTAATCGAAACTAAATCCGGTAGACTAACGTCGAGAACCGAGGAGTAGGCACGTTGCACGAATGCAAGTAACCGAGTAGGCAAGTAAAGCTAATTAAAAAAGGATCTTCGAATTAAAACGAAATATAAAGACGAAAGTAAACTCCTTCAAAACAAGTTCAGAATACGCAAGATAGATCGGTAAAAAGAAAGTTAGAGCGGGGCCACACTGCGAAAATTATTCGCGCGAATTTTATTCGCGCGGTTTATATTCCGCATTTTAATATATTTTTCTCGCGAATTTTAAATCGCATGTGCGTGCAGCTTCATACATTCCCATATGTCACAGAATTTTGCAAAAAAATTCGCGCGAATAATTTTCGCAGTGCGGCCTAGGCCTTAATAAGGTGCAAATTTTGAAATTTACCCACCTATTGAATCAGAGAGAAATGTCTACATGTTATAGCGGCAATAGGAATACATCATCTGTGAAAATTTCAACTGTCTCACCATCACGGTTCATAAGATACAGCCTGGTGACAGACGAACGAACAGACAGACAGCGGAGTCTTAGTAATAGGGTCCCGTTTTACCCTTTGGGTACGGAACCCTAATAACGCTAGGTCCAACGCCGGCTTCTAGAATTTGTAAGACAAGGAACTGTCACTATAAATTCGTTCACACTAGTAATTGCGCTTCGGAGTTGCGCTTCCTAAGTCGCGCGCGCACGTTCTTGCGCAGTCGCAGTCGCGTCGCGCTGCCCTTTCCCGTTCTGGTTTTAGCTTTACAGTAGAGGAGCCCAAGACGGGATTTTGTGATTTACTCGAGCACGTCAGATTAACATATGGGAGGTATCTTGCACCCTACTGAGTACTCTCCACCATATACATATAAGCACGTCAAATTAAGGTTTGGTGGGTTAATTACGAGTTAAAAAAGTATGTATATTTAGAAAATAAGACCATTTGAACGTAACGTACGAGAGTGGTAGGGTTAAAAAGCTGCAAAAAAAACGTTACATTAAGATTTTCGAATCTCGACCGCGGTTGATTTTTTTTTTCTATTTTGAAGGAAATGATACAAAAATAACAAAAAAAATATAATCTGTCGATTTCTACAAGCTGAAGTAATAAAAATCGTCTATTGAAGATGAGAGCGTGCAGCTAGAAGCTTTCCCCACCACTGAATAGGAAACCTTATTTATGACCTTCTATTCTTCCTATCAACTAATCTACAAAATCTAATAGGTCCCGACGACGCTCGAGTAAATCCACATTTAGCATCATGGGCTCCCCTATCATTAGCAGTTAACACGAAAATTACCTTCTATCAATCATTTATCTCTGTCAGCGGCAGGACTTTTATAAACTTTTGAAATAAATTCCGTAGAAAACACACGTCGTAACTCGTAACGCTTGCACACAAGTATAAATTAAAAATTTAAAAAACCCCCAACATTTGCCATTTTGTGTCGGTGGCCATCTTGGATTTGCAATAGTGCTATTCTACTAGTCAAGCCCTTTCATTTGATACCCATACCTATTAAGGGAGTTGTGAAAAAATATGTAATCCGCCATTTTGTAGCGGCGGCCATCTTGGATCGATTTTCATCAAACATAGCTAACAACACTCTCGACTAATTTACCTTTCAAACAAAAAAACCGCATTCATATCGGTCCACCCGTTTGAGTGCTACAGGGGAACAGACAGACACACACACACACACACACACACACAGACACGTCAAACTTATAACACCCCGTCGTTTTTGCGTCGGGGGTTAAAAAGGGTAGCCTGTAAGTTTTGGATAATGTGTGGCATAATTATTATGTACGCAAGTACCTATTACTTTGCGTACTAAGTATACTGAAGGAGAACAGTAAAATATATTTTTATATACTTACCTACTTATTACCAACAGTTCAAACATTTATAGGGCTAAACCTAGAATTCTTTGGCTAAACCATATTGTAAGATGGTGATAATAAAAAAAAAACCCCGGCTGAGTTTGTTGTGGGCTTTTCGCAGACCAGGGGGGTTATTCTGTAACTTAGTTAGCAACTGAAAATAGTTGCCAACGAATTAGTTCGATATACATTGCTGCTTTACTGTGTGAAATTATAAAACACTTTATATTTTCCACAGTAAAGCAGCAATGTATATCAAACTAATTCGTTGGCAACTATTTTCAGTTGCTAACTAAGTTACAGAATAACCCAGCAGGTCGCGTTTGAAACACTAGTAGTTTTAGTTTAAGTTTTCGTAAATAATTATCACCACTTCCTCAATGTTCTTGAATTGACGTTCAAAAAGTGTACAGTGTACCAATTTTGAATAGATAGATAGATAGATAGATAAACAATTTTATTTGTCGACGAAGTGATTTACAATAATTATATAATACGCTTACAAAAAAAAAAAAAGTAAGTAAGAAATTATTACCTATATGTTTCGTCGAACAAATAAGGTTCCCCACTCAGCACAAAGCCGCAGCACACGAGTAGAAAAGGAACAGAGAGGAAGCTACCTACAAGCGTCCCGCAGTAAGTACACTCACACATAGCGCCGCTCACGCACACACGAGCTGTCACGGACGCTCCGCTAGTGAACAATTAGTTGAATAACGTCAAGGCTGTCGTGTGGTCGTGTCGCGTGCGCATTAAATTATTAGCGAGAGTTATTGGCGAGAGTTTAGACAACTGTGTACTTAAAATAATGTAAATTATACTTATAAAAAATTAAGTGTTGTGTTTAGACAAATATGCCTCAGTATTGTACAGTATGTTTAAGTTCCACTATAAAAAATAAGGATATTTCTTTTTTTTTTGTACCCTAGAGATCAAGTGAAGTAAGTATACAAGTAAGTATACCTTTACATAATATTATAATATCTACACAAAAAATTAATGAAATGAAATTAATTGAAATGAAATGAATTTATTTATTGTAGGATAGCATGTGCCACTTATGATATTATGTCGACTCTACCACTGGTACGGAAATCAGATTCTACTCAATAGAATTAGGTAAAACATTGCCAGGTAAGTTAAAATAGCTCCTGTACACAATGGACCATTTCGATGGGCCTATCTAAGGTACCTATCTAAGCAACTAGGTACTTAATTCATTCAATTTACTAAAGTAAGTAAGTATCTAGGTACTGTCACTAGGGATACCTACGCATGTGCACACTTACTTTTAGTAGGTACCTACTAATGTCCTGACCGAATTTCAGCCACGGCGGCCAATCTCAACCGAGGCAGAGACTAGCCATCTGCGCAGGAGATATTATAGTGCACAAGTGTGTGCGCATACACAGGTGCACTCTCTATTCCCTCACTCTCATAGTCCGATGGGACGCCAATGCGACACGACCGGAGAGAGATTAGGTGCAGGACCGACGGATTTACGTGCTCTCCGAGGCACGGGGGTGTATCTAACACCGCCAACTTCCAGCTCCGGGCTGGCACTGAGAATTTCTTGACAGAAAAACCCAATACCTCATTTTTTTTTGGCCCGACCCGGGAATCGAGCTCAAGACCTCGTGATCCACAGTCGAACGTGCTAACCGCTAGACCAACGAGGCAGTCAAGGTGGTACTACCTAGCTAAGCTAGTATAATATAAAAAACATTTTATTCCAATCATTACTACATATCTTGCTATACATACATATATACTAGTATATAATATTTTTATTTTTACCCATAATTTTTCACATGCAATAGGTGACAACCCTATCAGAATAGGTATAAATTTTGGACGTTCTTAGGTAGCTTCCCTTCTGTTATTCTGTGGCCGCAGCGAGCTGGTTTTCAGGGGGAACCTTAAAGTGGCCATCGACGTGCCTCCGACTTACTTATGTAAATATAATTATGTTTATCAAACAAATAAAAATTAAAAAAATTAAAATAGTAGCAATATGAAGAGCAACAATTATTATAAGTTAACTACCTACACAATATATTACCTAGTAAGAAAAGAAAAAGAACAAACTGTCTGCCTGACTACAATTATTATTATTATTATTATTTTTTAAATATATATATACAACTACCCGTTCTCAAACAGAACTTACTTAAATAAAAATTAAAAGTCTAAGTATCAGTGCAATACGCTAGTGCTGCCTATCGCCTCACCAGAGTGTTAGAAAGCATTTGCAAGCATGCATTGATTAACTCTCCTTTTGTAGCGTGAGTAAATGAATTTTGGCTTTAACTTTAAACAACCCAATTGTTTGAATAGCACGTATTGGCGGTGGCAAATCGTTCCAACACTTAGTGGCGGCAAATTTAAAGCTTCCGTTAAAGCAGGCTGTTTTGTGCGGTGCTAGGGTGTGCTTAACACGAAACATCCGGGAATGTTTTGTGCGATCTGAGTACCCATCTTCTATCCACCTTAGTTTTTTCCTAAGATACTCGGGAACTCCGTATTTCATTACTCCAAAGAGCATGGTAGCGAGGTGAAGCTTGCGTCGTGATTCCATTTTCAATATATTTGCATTGTTAATATATGGTGTAACATGACTCCTTGGTGGTATACTAAAACAAAAACGGGCACAAGCATTTTGCACACGTTGTATAAGCTTTTTCGTTCTATTTAATAACCTAGCACCGTACACAGCATCCGCATAATTAAGGTTCGACAGCACCAACGTCTCACACAGCTTAATTCTAAGATCTACGCCGATATATGGTCTTATTCTATACAATAACTTAAGTCTATAAAAACAATTTCGGACCGCATTTAGTACATGGGTTTCGAAGCGCAATGTAGCATCCATAACAACACCCAAATTTCGAGCCTCGTTTACCCTTATAATATTAATATTGTCTATTTTTATATTAAAGTTGAATGTGCTAAGACTGCTAATATTATGTTTGGAACCTAAAACCATGAACTGGGATTTAGCAGGGTTTAACACTAAACAGTTTTTCCTTGCCCATTGGTTTATGCGATCCAGATCCAAATTTATTTTAGTCACGGCCTCATCGCGGTCTTTTGGGTAAAATGGTAGATATAACTGCACATCGTCCGCATATAAATGATATTCACAGTGCTGAATGCAGCTTGTGATGTCAGAGGAATATAAAGTAAAGAGCAAGGGCCCCAAGATTGAACCTTGAGGGACCCCTCTGTTAACTGAAGAAAGGGCGGATACATTCTTGGTATTATCACTATTTATTAATTCTACATACTGAGATCTTCCGGTAAGGTAGCTAGCGAACCATTTAACAGTATCAATGTCAAATCCATAAAATGATAATTTGGAAAGGAGAAGATTAACATTAATTGAATCAAAAGCTCTAGAGAAGTCAAGAAGGACAAGAATAGTACACATTCCCTTGTCTTGCGCCGTCAAAATGTCATCTACAACATTAGTAAGAGCCGTTGTCGTACTATGAGATTTCCTGAAACCTGACTGGTAAGCGGGTAGGATCTTATTTTTTTCAACATACTCTGTCAGTTGATTAGAGACTACTTTTTCCATGATCTTTGACAGACAGGGTAAAACACTAATTGGTCTAAGATCCTTAAATGAGGTTGGATTGTTACACTTAGGTAGTGGTCGCACTTTAGCTATCTTCCATAATTCAGGAAATGTAGATGTTAAAATAGAATTATTTACGATTTGAGTAATAGTTTGTAGACATTGCGGCAAAGTTAACATAAGCATTTCTAGTGAAATATTATCAACCCCTTGAGCATTAGAACTTAGATTCCGAATAATTTTAGCTATGACAGAATCATTCACCAGCTGCAGCCTAAATGTGCTGTCACTATGCCTATGATACTCGTAGTAAGTAAGATCTGATAAAGACACATAATTATTACCGGGTACGTCTAGGAAATGTTTGTTTATTAAGTCTTGGTGTCTAAGAGTAAACGGAATATCTCGTACTTTCTTTTTATCTGATACCAAGCCGGACTGTTTTAGGTTTTTCCAGAGTATTTTTGGATTTCTTATGTAAGCATTAATATAAGTTGTGTGATAGGCTTTCTTTTCCGCTTCGATAGCATTTATAACTACGTGTTTCATATCTTTATAAAAAATCTTGTGTGATTCTTTTTTAGTTAGCTTTGCCCGCGCATGACTTTCGTTTCTTAATTTAATCATTAATTTAATTGTGGGAGTTATCCACGGATGTTGTTCTTTTATAAGTATTTTTTTTAACGGTGCATGTATGTCAAATAATTTAATAAGTAAGCTATTAAGTTTCCTAACAATTTCGGTTACATCGGTGCAGTTACATAAATAAGTCCAGTCTATATTATCTAAATCCTTTTCAAAATTTGATAAATTAATGTTTTTCAAAGACCTGGCCGTGATATAATGAGGAGGAATTTTATCTTTCTTAAGATTCAAAGTGGACATTACAAGCGCATGGTGACCTAGTTCTGGTATATGGTTAACAGATAGATTTCGTATGTTTGCATTAGTGCATATAACGTCTATAAGCGTTTCACTATTATCAGTGAAATGCGTCGGTTGGTTAACTAATTGTTTCAAGTTTGAGTAATGTAGGAATTCGTCAAACATTTTTACTTTATTTTCGTCCTGCTTTAATAAATTAATATTAAAATCTCCCAGCAGTATTATGTAATCTGCATTTGAGAACGAAGTGATTGACTGAGTCATCGCATCAAGAAAATCACGCGGATTCAGCCAGGGCGGACGATACGCTGTACCTATAACTAGGCGGTTTCTATTAATGGTTATGCGAAGCCACATTTGTTCGATAGAGGTTGACTCTGGCTGGGGATGCTGGCAAATTCGCACGTTTATTCCTTTCTTAATGTAAAAGCCTACGCCCCCACCCCTCCCTCCACGAACATTTGTAGGCCGTGGTATATGTTTTAAAGTGTAACCAGGCACACTCGGTGCACGTTCATCTTCATTTGGTCGTAACCAGGTTTCATTGATGGCAAGGATATCTAAAGAAAAGTTGTCTAGCGTTGCTATAAATTCTTCGTGCCGCGTCCCTAACGACCCTGCGTTTAAAAGTCCAACAGTAAGAAATTTGTCCTTAATCACTGTAAATCTTTAAAGTATTTTTCACAAATTTCCAAAAACACAGATGATACAAACCTATGATACAACCATACAACAGACATAAAAAGACGTTAAACAAGAAGTGCATAAGAATATATGAGTAAATACCATGGGTCGATAGGAATATGAAATTACAGTGCAATGTACGGCACCAGACACTATACAGTGAGGGGTCTTTATAAAAGTTAATAATTACAATGTAGTTTACAGACTGAATACAGTATATTAGATATTTTGCTATCACAGTTCGAATTGTTGCAACAATATTTTCCAAAAGTATATAAAATATTTTTATAAAATAACTAAAGTTCAATAGATGGAGGCTCATTTGTACATTTGCGCACTCGGTTAACTGATAAAATATCAAAAAACAATTAGAATGGCTATGTATATAAATTAACATGCGACATTCGGTATAATTCAATAGACAGTACAAGCTCTCAAACTTTTGTCTCACTAACGTCATCATTACCAAAAACACGCATACGGTCTTCTTCAGTACGGATCAAGTAAGCACGTTTTCCATCCTCCTGTCTTGCATATATTCGGCCGTGCTTAGTCCACGTGTACTTCCATCGCAATTGCCGGGTACTTTCTCTCACCAAATAAAATAGTTTTCTGTTTGCTGAAGTGAGCCTTTCGTTGACGTAAAATCGTTTTGCAGGTGATTCCATACCAAGGTCAGCAGAGGTGACATTTCGACGGACTCGAGCAGACCGAAGCAGCTCGTCGCGCAAGTCGCACCGGGACAAGCGAACCACTAACCGCCTGTTTTTCTTTTGCGAGTTATCGGCGTTACTTACAGATGCTTTGCCGACTCTCTCCGCGAATACTATGTCTTCTTGTTTAAGAGTCAAGCCGAGTTTCGCTGCCAAGACTGTCACGGCGTGTACTGGATTTTCACCTTTATTCTCTGGTAGATTTGAGATTTCGATATCGGCCCGAAGGAGATCTTGGTCTCGGTCATTTAACTCCTGTTTGAGTTGACTTATGGTCTGTTCAAGAGAGCTCACTTTGGCAGTACTTACATCCTCTGATTTAGCCTCCAACGCAGTCAACCTATTTTCAAATTGGTCAACACGACTGTTACAGTTAGAGATCATGCTGTGCAGGCCTGCGATCTCCTGGCGAAATTCCTTCAATTCTTCTCGGACTTTACGCATTTCTTCCCGAAACAAGCGCAACTCAAGACCCAGATCCACATTGCTTAACTGGGTGGAATTTTGCAATGTATCCACGGGTTTACGGACTTCTAAGCGTTCGTTTTGAGTATCAGTCTTTGAAATTACTTCGATTTCACCAGCAGTAGAAACGGTGCAGCGAGTAGTGGCATCCCCAGAGCTTGTATCCGAAAGAAGATCAGAACTACCGTGTATTCCTTTAACCGGAGTTGCGGTATTGTTGCCCTTTGGCAATTTGCTTTTGCATTCAGGGCAGATCCAGTCTGGATTTAATTGAATATCTTCAGGCAACGCTATACATGCTTTGTGATAGCAGGCGCTACAGCGTCCGCATACCGCAGCTAGCGAGGATGCTAGAAACTTCCCACAGGCTCTGCATTTCGCCATTTTGTTGCCTACCAAAGTTCCTTGTTATTATAGATACTCTTCAATTTAAATCACAGTACACGCTGCAACACTGAAGAATTAATAAAGCCCCGGAACGACGACAATGCGGGCTTGTTGTACTGTCTGGATACGGCCCTGAGTCTGAAAGCCAAGGTGTTCACGACGAGAATACGCCCCTGGTTTTATTCTGGATACGGCCCTGTGATTGAGGCTGGGATTTGTACAGTAACTAATAGATGGCGCTCACGCTGGGCTGCGCAGTTACAAGTTCAAAGTAGGTCTCGGCGCGAGTATATCGATACAAAGCACTATGCAGTACTTAGCGCGGTCGATAGATTGCGCTGTCAAGTGGTGTTAAGATATTATAATTACTAACTGCGGGTACAATATAATATGTTGGCTATTTTAACAATGAGTGAATAATAACTTTATATTGCGTTGTCTCACTGCGGTTAATTGCCAATGTTTGTGCCTTTAAAGGCAGAATCCGTGAAAAACAACACTGTCAGTATTTTATTGCACTCCTTTTAACACTTCATAAGCAACATTGGGTGATTTAATAGCTTTATATTTCGTTGACTCACTTAGGCTAATAATTGCCAATTTTTGTGCACTTAAAGGCAGAATCCGTGAAAAACAACACTGTCAGTATATTATTGCACTTCTTTGAACACTTTAATAACCACTATGCGGCTTAACACGCATAATTATAATTTAAATTGAACAAAATACACGAGAGAATTGTTGTCGCAACCACGTCCATGACGTCACCCCCTATAGATTAAAGATTATTTGACTTTGACTTAGTTACCTAAGTAATTTTTTCAAATTACTTATCTATGCAAATTAAAGTTAATCATAATATTTAAATTTCTTAGCAATCATGTCTCTCAGAAGACTTTTAATCCTATTTAAAATATTCCTTGTTGAGTCTGACTCGCTGAAACGCTAAGAAATGTAGGAAAAATTCAGTAATAAGTTGCCTTTTATAAAGCTCTTTTCTTCAAGCCTCGGTACGAGTAATGAGTGCTCTACTGAAAAGTCGGCCTTAATTGCAGGAAAATAACTTGAAAATGTAATTATTTCACGTTGAAACATTATTTTAAATAGTGCAAGTCGGGTGGTCACGCTGTATTTAATTTAAACCGAACATTTTTTGATTTCAGAGGGAAGATGTGAACGCCTGAGGCAAGCCGAGCGTGACTCGTGAAATGAGTTTGGACGAGTTCGAAGTTGCCGAAACCGAAACCAGTACCGAAATTGACTGAAACCGAAACCAAAACCGAAACTGAAACTTCTGTAGTCTGCCACTATCGAAAACGATTCGAGCTGACAGCTCGACTGTGACTATAGTTATTCTGAATTTGCGCACCTCTAAAACTTTACCAAATACTACGTATCGAAAAACTGTAATATGCAATGCAAAATGAACCCAAAACCTCTTATTTTAAAGTCGTAATTTAATACTTTGAATATTTATTTTACAACATTTCTGTTTGGGGCGCTGGCTGTTTTCGAATGCTGAATGTATTGGCGAACGCGAACCTTAAAATAAGCCAGTCCATAACTACATAGTATAAAACAAAGTCACTTTCTCTGTCCCTATGTCCCTATGTATTCTTAAATCTTTAAAACTATGTAACGGATTTTGATGCGGTTTTTTTTAATAGAGTGATTCAAGAGGAAGGTTTGTAAGTAGAAAAATTGGACCCGGTAGGTGGCGCTAATAGTGGGCAGGACGACATCTGCCGGGTCCGCTAGTTTTACTCTAAAGTAATTGCAGTAGTATTTAGTAGTTTTCGAGCTGTGCAAACTGAGACTACCGGCACTGGACGGAAACTGAGTGAAACCGAAAACGAAACAGAAGCATCAGTTTGTTACTAACGAAAACGACTCTGAAACGAAACTGACAGATCGGTGCTAACTAACTGCGCACTAGTTGCCGACGAGCAGTGATAAGAAAACCAAGTATTTATGTTTGACGACCTTCCTGGCGCAGTGGTGAGCGCTGTGTTCTTATCAGCGGAAGGTCCGGTGTTCGATTCCTGGTAGGGGCAAATTGGGATTTTAAAATTTCTAAATTGTCTCTGGTCTATTGGGAGGCTTCTACCGTAGCTAGTTACCACTCTACTCTGCCGCTAAGTGATTTAACGTTCCGGTGCGATGTCGCGTAGAAACCAACAGGTACCTATGGGTTTAATAAAACTGCCATACCTCTTCCAGGTTAGCCCGCTTTCATCATAAAATTCATTGTCACTTGTGACATGTAAATAGTTGTACACTACGAAAAGTTCCTACAAATTGATGCGTAAGCGCTCATACGCATTAGCGGTCAGCAGCCCAGGCGGTTCTTGCCGCCTGACGCGGTTGAAACAGCGGTTCACCGCCACCGGCGGCGAGCCGCTGTTGAACCGCGTCAGGCGGTTAGACCGCTTGAAGTCTGACAACAGCGTTCAGTCTATCATAAACGAAGAATTAGTAGATATTTTCCAAAAATATCTTCTAATTCTTTGCATTGTTTTCATTTTAGGTCTCTGTTTTTATAATCTGCTGCTTCACAATTCCATATTGCTTATTTTCTTTTTTGACAACACACCTGCGGCACGCCGCGAACTGTAGGGCTATTCTCTAAAATACCATCTCGATATCGAAGCTCACTCAAGTGAGATAACTCGCTTCGAAAGCAAACTCACTTCACCTTGGTTTGATATTCTGTAAACATCTGCTACGCACTTGCGAAGTGAAGTGAGTTTGAGTGAGAAGACCTGTACTATCGAGTTTTACAGAGTACAAATTAGCAAACTCATCTCGAATTCACTCTCGATAATTCGAAAATGGCTTTACAGAATAGCCCTGCTGAACCGCCTAGTGCGTATAGGCAACATGGCGGCCAGCCGCGAAGCGGGCCGCTGCCTCCCATTCATCCGCAGCGGTTGGAATTTCGTCGAGGTTTAGTGCGTACAAAATGAGCAGTTGCATATAAAAATACAAAAGCGGCTAGCCGCGCCGCTACCGCAACCGCTAATGCGTACGAGCGCTTATAGTCGAGATTGAGTGCTTGAAATTTTGAATTTGGAAAAATATTGTATTGACTGAGATCTGAGACCTACGCAATAGGCTTGTCACCCTCACTTGTAAAAAGTACAGTGTTTTATGGAATTTTCTCTCTGATTGATATAATTGCCCAGCCACGTCGTCCGACGACTTTCGCTAACAAGTATAATAACAACTCGGTGGAATTTGTTCGCTCTTACTAATTCTCATAACGTTTCTTCGCACTAAGTGCAGGCGAAGCTAGCTCCTCGCCAATTTATCTAGCTACTTCATAGAGTTTTCGCCATTCAAAGACACTAAGTAAATGAGCCAGATTTTTTGAAGTTTCTTCAGGCATACTAGCTGTTGTAGGCGACTTTATCCATGTAGTTATTTTCAATCCTTCTATTTTTCGCGTAAGAGTAGGACATTTTTTCGGGATAAAAAGCAACCAAACGTGCGTTTCAAAGATGTGAGCCAATTTTGAAGAAATTTGCATTGTTCCCTGAATTGAAGTAAATGTAAGCCAGTAAAAAACCGGCCAAGTGCGTGGCGGGCCACGCGCAGTGTAGGGTTCCGTAGTCACAATCCTCGAAAAACAGATATAACTCCTTAACCTGTGAACCCTACTTAGCCATGATAGTTTTTCTTTAAAATTGATTATATATACTACTGCTCTGAATTTTTTCAAGTTCCTAATTATACTGCCATTTGGCTGATAGAGGGGAGGGACACTAGACTCTAATAAAAATTAGCACTTTAAAACATCATATTTTACAAACGGATCTAGAAATCGAAAAATGATTCCACACCCACAGTATTTTTAAAAGACCTATTCAACGATACCCCACACTATAAGGTAGACGAGAAAAAAAAATATTCATCCTCACTTTACATGTAGGGGAGCTACCCTAAAAAAAAATATTTATCAAAATTTTATTTCACCACTTTGTTGGCGTGATTAATATTTATACCCATGCCAAATTACAGATTTCTAGCACTAATAGTCTCTGAGATTAACCGAGGACGGACGGACAGACGGACGGACATGGCGAAACTATAAGGGTTCCTTGTTTATTACGAAACCCTAAAAAGAATGATCACAATCCGATCAATAGTCTCAAAATTGTCAAATTGATAACCTCGTTTTTTAATCAGTTAAATAAATACCCAGATACCCTGTCCGGTAACAAGTAAACAATTCCCCGGAAAATGCTCGCTCTCAAATAAATAATTTTCATAACGTTTTCTTGTTAACTCGCAGCCTTCTCAGAGTGCAGGCGAAGTTTAACAACGCGACAACTTGTCTTGCAGCTTCACAATGTTTTGTTATTTGTTTTAAAACATTGTAACGAGCCGTTACGTAAATAAGTACTTTTAGTCTGTATTGTCACTGGTATAAAAATATATTATACTTTATTGATTGTATTTAATTCTAAATTTAATACACATAGGATTTCTCATGCTTGGTCTCAGGTACATTTTCAGGAGGAGTAAGTAGTTGACAGCCGGTAGGACTCAAAGATATTTGTATAGTGTTTTTGGTTGAACTTAAATTTTTCACATGTTCTTTTTTTTTCACTTTTATTTAACCAGTTCTCATGGAACTGTGCGAAATATTCCGTAACAATGTAAACTCCGGGTCTAACTCCTCAACCTGATGCTACAGTGTTATTTTTTTCGCGAATTTTAAATCCCAAGTACGTGCAGCTCCATACATTTCAATATGTCAGAGAATTCTGCAAAAAATCGTGCTATGAAATTTCACAGTGCGAGCTAAGCCTAAGGCCTCTTGTTAACACACGTTTTTTCTACGATACGGCGAAACGTGGAACCTTGTTAACGACACGGCGCGACCACGGTTTCATACAAAACTGCGCCAGTAAAAACGTGTGTTGTTAACACGTCAGTGTTGTCAGAGGGCCTAAGGATCTGCAAATATCATAAATTTTGTCTCTATTATAGGTACTCCAAGTGTAGGTTCGAATGTTATACCTACTTAGGCCACCACTCATTTCGTCGTGGGTATTAAGTTTTTTTAATTTTATTAAATAACATTTTTAGTTGTTGCTCTATCATTTATATCAAAGTGTTCGTGGCATAAATTATTATAGGGGAGTGTATTAAGGCAGGTGTTAGCGGCGTCTCTACCTCACACCCGCGAGTCTCTGTTTTCACCGCTTCACATTCTTGGCTGACGCGTACCCGTATTTACCAATATTCGCTGCCTCTTTTTATTTATTTAATATCATAATTACGTGACTTTAATTGCAAAAATGCTTCGAAAGCTAAGGAATTTATAATGATTTTTATTGCGCATAACGACAGTCATACCTGTATGTCCCTTAGTCCCACTTTTTTTTTTTAGAGATGGCGTTGCGTTCCTTTATGCTTTGCTTTATACTTTGCAGCGCTCCAAAACTTTATAGTATACCATTGATCGAATCACAATGACTTCAGAGTAAAATTGACCTAAAATAGCTCACATTAAGGTTTGAGTTCGCATTCAGCATTCGAAAACAGTCCCCAAGCAGAAATTTGTACAAATAAATATTCGAACTATTGAATTACGACTTTAAAATAAGAGTGTTTGGGTTCATTTTGCTCTGAAGCCATTGTGTGTCGAACCTCGAATTTCGATCATCGTCACTTTATAAAAAGTGGGACTAAGCATACTGATGAATAATGCGGCCTAGGTTGGAGAGCGCTCGCCTTGAAGATACTTTCATTCGCTTTTTCCTTGAAAAAAACTAAATTTCGCCCCCCATTCGCTTCTATGAGCGCCATCCCCCCAGGAAACTTTTTTTTATCGTATTGATTTTCATGTAACTTTCCGCTTTAGTTTCGACATTCAACGACTCATATTATTATGTATTGTCTGATCCGACTTGTTTTTTTTCTTATTCACATAATTAGGTATCTATTATTATTTGTAAACTTAAAGTACCTAATTGTGTCCATTAATTCCAAAGTTATAACAAGCCTGTGTCAGACAGACAAATTCACCGAAGTATAGACACGGTGGGCTGTCAGCTCAGTCTAATAGTGCCCGTGTGGCAGTTTAAAACACTAACTGAAATAAAACTCTCGTAAAACATTTTCGTCCTTGCGCCCCTGCACGCCCGAATATTTCAAAATTTATGAACGTTATAAAAATCCAATACCAAATCGTATTAGGGCAATATTCATAAAATCTATGCATCGCTCGGTTTACGATGTATGACATAATAATAAAAGCACCGAATTTCAATACATTGAGAATAGCCGTAACTGTGCGTCCAAAAGCCTGATAAGAACGGGCTTTACTTAAAAAAGAGGCCCTGTGTAAAAAGGGTAATATAAAGGTACCAAAACCGGCGAGCGGAAAGCCTCATAAAAATAAGTAGCAAAATTGGAAGTAGGTACGTTATTGTAAAAATTGCTGCCCAGGAGTAGGTAATTCATTCATTGATTTTCAGCCAGCCACTTCGACCTTGTTCGTGATACTCTTTGATTTTTCGGGATAAGAAGTCGGAATTAACGAAATTAAAAAATACGACTGCGCTGCTGCCCCCTTGATATTTTTTTGTGAATCACTGATTATGAACTTAATCTGATTTTCGACTTTTTTTAACTTTAGTGTTTAATGCGGGACTATGGTCGCCCCATCAATTTCTTTTTTAATTTTACTAGCCTATGTCACCCTGAATAAGATAAGGAACCTAACGATCTCTCATTCATCAATATCGGTTCAGGCGTATAGAAGTTATTTTGGAACATACAAATTCATATACATACATGAAACCTAAAAACAATACTCCTTTTTTCAGGCAATCGTATAAAAAGTAGCATGTATTCATCTCTAGGATGCAAGCTATACTATCTCTGCGACATTATTTTCTTACAAAATCTTATGGAAGTCATTTTTCGTGTATTGCAAGAAAATGTAAATGAGGAGGAGTATAACAAAGAGTTATAAATGTCGCAGATGGCGCGGAATGGCCGTGGCACGTGTTACATCATGTTTATTGGAACATCGTGGGACGCAAAATTTGCTAAAGATTCGATCAGATATTCTATAAAACTTTTATAGTCCGTTTCAATAGAGTTGAGCTAAAATGTAGGTAAGCCAACACATCTTTTTGCTAAAAAACTACAGAATGGATTAAAAATGAAACTTGGCACGATTTAAGTTTGTAGTATAAACTTAAATCGTACCAAGTTTCATTTCAATCCATTCTGTAGTTTTTTAGCAAAAAGGTGTGTTGGCTTACATTTTAGCTCAACTCTATTGAAACGGACCATACATAAGCAAATGAGCGTAGTGTTTATAGGGAACTCGTGACTCCAAGCTAAATAGAGTATTTTTTAATTCCATACAGTAAAAGAAGCAATTGCATGGTTTCTATCACATCCGTTTGTCCGTTATTATCCGTCTTTCTTTATGGCACAGCCACATTCAGAAATTCAGAAACTCACACACACACATTCAGAAACTATTCAAGTTCTAAGTAGTTATGGGTATAAAATATGAACTTTAGAAGAGCAAACTAATGTATATGTAAGTAACTAACGGAGTCGTCGCCAAACAATCAACAAAGACCATTTGTTTATTACCATTTATACCGTACCACTGCCACGCCTCATGTAAGCATTTTGCTTGTTTGTTTGTTGGGCGTTTGGTAATTTTTCACCATCAATTGTTAAAATTGTATGGTGAATAAAAGTAAAGGTTAATACATATTTAGAGCCTAGGTAGTTAAGTTAATCTGCTAGACGCATAGAGTTAGCTTACATTTAGAATACGGACATAAGACTACATTCTACATTTTATCCTGGGAAATCAAAAAGTTCCCACGGGACTTTTAAAACATAAATCGGAGCGGACGAAGTCGCGGGCATTAGCTAGTACTCTCATAATAACAGCAACAGGATGCTGAAACCTCAGATAGAAAATTCATGTTTTATCGTTATTTTAAGAATTTAATTAAGTTCCCCCTTAATTAAATTCTTCATTAAATTTAGAATCTGGTCAAGAAACGTTCTGAGTGTTCTTTATGTTTATGAATTTCTTTTATGAGTTTTGCCTTCATTATCTTGATAATGTTTTCTCAGAAGCCCATAAAAAGCTTTCCTTTTTTTTTTGGTTTGGTATGGACGATGATCTCACTCATATCTCATTATGGGTAGGTAAATGATGTTGCAGTCTGGCGTTAGAAATTCTTAAAATGGATGGGTAATCCAAAATCCGAGTTTTAACTCAATTTCATTTTGACCCAAATCGACGGATGCGAAAATGCAAAATTGCAAAAATGTGACAATCTCCTTTAACATTTTTCAAACCTAGACTACTACATTGCAAATATTTGTGTTTTACCTACCTTTTACCTACCTATAAGGGTCAAAGGTACCTGTTGCTCGAAGCTGGGGTGGGTCATAAAACAGCTATTTCACGGCGTAGACGGGTTAGCTCGTAACTTGCTTGAGGTCTTGAAGACAACTGCGTCTCTGATTTCAACTTGTTATTGAACAAACAACACTAATGCGAAAGAAAAATGTTTTGACTAGGTACTTTTAATAAGCACTAGCTGTTCTCGACATGCGTTACAATGCTATGTAGAGTATGGTTCAGGAACGCATAGACGATAAACATACAAACATCCATTTTTATATAAGTAGATTTTTTGGGCCAGAAACCTTTGGCAGCGTATGTAGAATAACTCACCGAAGTTTCATCATAATCGGATGAACATTTTAGGAGTGCAAACATACTAATTAATTTGTATATAAGTTAATACTTATATACAATTTATATATAAATATATTATCAATTTAAATATATTATCAATTTAAATATATTATCAATTTTTTCACTGACTTAAATACATACAAGAACACTATCTATATATATATAAAAATCAATGCCACTTTTCGTTGTAACTTTATAACTCAAGAACGGGCTCACCTATCCAAACCAAATGTTTAGGCTTTGTTCGGACTATTTAGTAGATGGTTTATGTGAAGTTTGCACAAAATCGGTCGAGCGGTTCTTCATTTATCACATTTTTTGTAACAAATGAATTCAATAAATTGATGTGTACTTATATTTCAATGGGTTCCTGGATGGTTTGTAAACAATTACCGGGTAGGTACAAGTAACTTATCGGGTCTCGTTAGGTGGCGCTGATGTCGGTATTTCAGCGGGCAGGACGACGTCTGCCGGGTCCGCTAGTATTATTATTAGTATTATTTAAATCGTGATTTGGTTCCAGTAGAGTGTAGAGCAAGCTCAACTGCGACAAATCGAATTTGAACTAGCTGGGTACCTACTTAGTACTTTAATTTTAAAAATACATATTCATGTGCTCTTTAGTAAACGACCAAACTAGAGGGCCTTATTATTCGCAAAAGTCCTTATCAAGTAATACACTCGGATAACAAAACAAGTCTCGAACAAAGAAGCGGCCGGGTAGCTCGTCCGGACTCCGGCCCTCGCCAACTTGTATAAGTAATTATTATCACAAGCACCATGTCTTGACTTGTTCAAGTTTGTTGTACTCTCAAATTTCCCCTGTTGCTGTAGTTGGAATAATCTTAATTAACTTTGACAAGGCGTTTTGATTAATGCTTAATTTTGTTAAGTGATGCGTTGATTACTTAAACTAAGGGATCAGACTAAAATAATGATACACTGTAAGATCCTCGCCTACGTACCAATTTTGTTATTTCATTAGTACTCTACTGTGTGTGAAGATTACACTACTGTAGTATAAAATATACCTAGGGAAAACTATCTTTACGGCCTGTTTCACCACCTTCTGATAAGTGTCGGATAGCCTAAACGTAAGGTTTGTCACTTTTTTACTTTATGTCAAGTGACAAAGACAAAAGTTGTAGATAGCAATGTGATACTTATCAGAAGGTAGTGAAACAGGCCCTTAGTAAGGTAAATATATTATATCTATACAAATAAAAAATTAAATATATGTGATTTTGAAATAACTGCCTGAAAGCGAAACATCGTTTAAATGATAGAACAACACAAACAAGTTTTTTTAATTGTTGTCTGTCCGTCAGTGTTTCCTGACTAGTCTTCTTCAGAATATATGAAATTAGATGGAACTTCCACAGTCAGGTAGAAAATTACGTATAATATTATGATTTGGGCTACTTTTTATCCTGGAAATATTAAGATCTCCTGAATCGATCTTGATGAAATCTGGCATAGAGAAAGCTTGCACCTCGGAGAGATAGACAAAAAAAAAAGAATGTGAAACATTTATTTTGTCACAAACATCATAAGTGAAAATTGGAAAAAAAAATCTACCAAAATACAAACAACAAATAACTCATAACTCACAAACCCCACCGACCGTTATCTGAAACATCACAAGCTTATCATACGTCATTTCAGCTCGAGTTCTCATATTAAATGATTCCTCGCAAAAACCTCCGGAGCATTGCGAATAGCGATATTTACGGCTAACACTTGACAAAATGAGAATTTAACTGCGATATAAATATGGTAAATGCGCGAGATAGCGTTTCATTCGTCCGGATTGTTATTTCTTGCTGACAGTATTTCTAGCTGCTAATGTTCGTGATTTGAAACCATTATGCCATCATTTCAAGATACAGAGTAAACATATTTAGTATGTTGTCGCAAAATATTGCTTGATCATCCAGAAATAGTATATATGTTTGTGTTCGTTTGAAATTATATTATTACTAGCGGTCCGCCCCGGCTTCGCCCGTGGTACATAATATATAGCCTATAGCACTCAGGGATCACGTACATATGCAACGGTGAAAGAATTTTTGACATCGGTCCAGTAGTTCCTGAGATTAGCGCGTTCAAACAAACAAACTCTTCAGCTTTATAATATTAGTATAGATTAATATTTATTATCGCTCCATTTATACTACGTGATGGTAGTCAGAGGAAACATTTTAGCAATTTTAACCCCCGACGCAAAAACGACGGGGTGTAAGTTTGACGTGTGTGTGTGTGTGTGTGTGTGTCTGTCTGTTCCCCTGTGGCGCTCAAACGGGTGGACCGATTTGAATGCGGTTTTTTTTTGTTTGAAAGGTAAATTAGTCGAGAGTGTTGTTAGCTATGTTTGATGAAAATCGGTCCAAGATGGCCGCCGCTACAAAATGGCAGATTACATATTTTTTTACAACTCACTTAATATGGGTATCAAATGAAAGGACTTGACTAGTAGAATAGCACTATTGTAAATCCAAGATGGCCGCCGCCACAAAATGGCGAATGTCGGGGGTTTCTTAAAAATTTAATTTATACTTGTTATTGAAAAACATTGACAAGCTACGTCCAAGAACTCTCAGTGTCTGAGGATGAAAGTCTTCAAACAGGGCGTATTGCTAGTGATGACTTATCCGAAATATGGTCGCTTACTATGGACCTTATAAGAAGGCTCAGGGTCATTCAGTGGGCGACGGAGAGCTATGCCCAGAGTATGCCCGCGCACTTTAAAACTGTGGAATCAAATTCCTTAGGTGGTGTTTCCATCTAACTTTCATATGGGGTTATTCAAAAGGGAAATCAACAAACTCCTCACAAGCCAGCAACGCGTATAGGTAGCTCCTCTAGTGCTGCAAATGTTCATGGGCGGCGGTAATCACTCAACATTAGGTGACCCTAGGTGATATTAAAAAAATAGAGTATCCCAGCGGTATCAAATCCGGAGAACCAGAGCTACCGACATAGCTTATCGAATGCTAAGCTGAAGGGGCAACGGGTGAGATACATACTCGTAGCTCGAAAAACCGACAGATTTTGGGATCCTGCAAGCTGCTTGAATGGCAATCTCGTACTGAGAATCGCATTGTTGAAAGACTCCTCTACAGATTGATCTCAAGTCGATGCCAGCCATGTGGTAAATATAAATAGTATTCTGTTGCGAACATTGCATTTAAGAATGGCATTTTGAACCAGTTGTAGATTCAATTGGCGATTTAAAAGCACCTGTAAAAGTTAATTTGAATAAATAAAATCTATTCTATTCTATTCGAGACCTATGTCCAGCGGTGGACAACTATCAGTGTGCTTAGTCTAAAGCGGATCACTCGAAAACGAACTCGAAAACTATTGATCGATTTCAGAGTAAAATAGACCTAAAATGGCTTGTATTAAGGTTTGAGTTCGCCAATACATTCAGCATTCGAACAATGCTGAATGTATTGGCGAACTCAAACCTTAATACAAGCCATTTTAGGTCTATTTTACTCTGAAATCGATCAATAGTTTTCGAGTTCGTTTTCGAGTGCTCCGCTTTAGACTAAGCACACAGTTGAAACGACGGTGACGACAGTGTAAACAGCGTTAAATATTAATTCAGAAGAAAAATTACTAAGATGGGGGAATCCGATAAAAGACAACAAAGACTTAAGTATGATAAAATTTCAAAGAAAGACTTTAAAAGAATAGGCTTTTTGGTAAATAAACTCTAGCCTAAGAGCTAACGTTACAAAGAAAATAGAGTACCCTAATGGAGGTAAAATTTAGCAATTTTAATTAAATTATAGGTCTGTCTAAGCTAAGGTCTTATAATAAGAGCCTAGAACACATTTTAAAAGCTAAAATTTTGTGATTAAGGTGCCCAACTGGTCACGAAAGTTCACAATTGGCCACTAAAGTCTTCTGATTGAGAGGTGTCCAAGTACTTAATTGATTGCCGAAATCTCAAATTGATAACTAAAGTCTTTAGACTGGCCACCAAGTCCTCCATTACGACCCAAAATCTTAATATTAGATGCCTTATTGGGCGCCAAAGTCCCTCATTGGGCGTCCCAGTCGAGTCAAAGTCCCATTTTGCTCCTCAATGTTTATAGTTGGTTATGATTTACACCTGTACATTGAATGATAGATGTATCTATTTTGGTTTCATGCGTAAATTATAACACTACACGTCACACGAACACCGCCGATGAGAGCTGTCATCATGTCCCTTGTCAAGATACGCAGATAGGAGCATTCAAGGAGCATTAGAACGGCTTACACGAACTACGAAGGTGCGTGTATTTGTACGTGTATATTGTCTTTAATTACGCAATGCTGAAAGGCTTATAATTTTAGTACTTTAGATACATTTACTTATTTGTAAGTATCTGTCATCACTGTTCCACAAACTAGTAAAAGTGTTCTGTTGTGTAGTAGTACACATTAGTGTAGTATTGGGCACAATTACTACTACACTTCAAGATTCATGAGGCCTACATACACGATGGTATTGGTACTTGTGCATGTGCACTGTGCTTTACATTAAAAAAGAAGTTAAGTATACTCTCAATATAAGACGTTTTGGGCCTATCTCACCACCTTCTGATAAGTGTCGGATAGCCTAAACATAAGTTGCGTCACTTTCTTGCTTTATGTCAAGTCACAAAGTAATAAGCTATCTAATCCAAAACTTATCAAAAGGTGGTGAAACAAGCACTTAATTTTTTAACTTTCTCTATTCCTTAGTTTTGCAAAACAAGAATATCATCATATTTTACAACTTTGAACTCAACATCTAGGAATATGCAAGAAATAATAATAATATTAGAATATGTGATAGTTTCAATAGTTTCTTACTTAGCTTTCACGTGCAAGTCATTAGGGTTGGCACGTTCCACAACTTCATTACTCCTTAATTGTAATATTGTTTTCAGTATTATGCTTGTAGTTCTGAGTTAACTCCGAGCAGGGTTAAAAATATATTATTATTTATTTTACATTCATTTCAATTTGCATTAGGTATTCTTGTATAGTCATACAGTCGTCGATTTTCTTTCACGCGCACACCATTTTTGATTATTATTTGAATAAAAAGCCTCAATAGCGCAATGGTCGTCGGGTGCGAATCCAAAAACCGCAAGGTCGACGGTTCAAACCACGCCCGTTACACTATTGTCGTACCCACGCCTAGCACAAGTTTCCATTTAATTGGAGGGGAAAGGGGAATACAAAGATTTAAAAAAATATTAGTCACGATGAACATGACTAATATTTTTTAAATCTTTCTATTGTGCATGCATTTCGTTAAAATATGTATCACCTTTTAAAAGAAGAATTCACTTTGCCTGTCTAGAGTTTTTATTGAGGGTAGCTGAAGATGTTTGAACAAATAAAAAAAGTGTCAACCCTGTTATTATAGCATTAAGTGAGTCTCATAGAGAGGCACGAAACAAGGGTTTCCGCCCTTAAACATAAATGAAACACCGAAATGCCTACCACGTCCAAGTCGTTACTCTACGCTATGTCGTTACTGTACGCGTATGTGCCCGGTATTTAACCATGGGACTGCTTATTATTCCTATCCGAATGAAAGGGCGGCTGTTTTACATGAAGCTATGTGTTTAGTGTATAAATTATGATTATTTATTTGCCTCTTTTCTTTAAAAAATCATCTCATTCAGAGCAAGCGATAAAGTTCGTAAACTAAAACCAGACTACTAATTCAGTGTGCAGAAAAACGTAAAAACGAAAAACAAAAACTGCGTACTAATTCGAACGGGAGAAAGCGCGGGCTAGTAGTTAGTAATGCCATCTGTTATGTCTATCCGAAATTAACTTAATATTCTAGTTTAAGCCGCGAAGGTCACTTCTCAATTTTTTTTCGCATATAAAATGTAAACTATGTCACCCGGACTATAATAATGAATCAATTGACACCTCATTCTTCAAAATCGGCCCAGTAGTTTAGGCGCTACGGTGGAACACACAGACTCTGCTACAAAAATCGGATACAAACATACCATACACACATAGACTGCTAAAATCATAACCCTTTTTGCTTTGCCGTAGTCAGGTAAAAATAAGTGATGAAACTAATAATACCGTCAAACCATCATCATCATCATCATGATCAACCCATTACCGGCTCACTACAGAGCACGGGTCTCCTCTCAGAGTGAGAAGGGTTTTGGCCATAGTCTACCACGCTGGCCAAGCGGATTGGCAGACTTCACACACCTTTGAGAACGTTATGGAGAACTCTCAGGCATGCAGGTTTCCTCACGATGTTTTCCTTCACCGTTAAAGCAAGTGATATTTAAATACTTAAAACGCACATAACTCCGAAAAGTTAGAGGTGCGTGCCCGGGATCGAACCCACGACCTCCGATTAGAAGTCGGTCGTCCTAACCACTAGGCTATCACAGCTTCCGTCAAACCAATAAATAATTAATATTCAATATTAGAAACTCAAATTACCTAGTCTGAGTGATGCTGGAAATTTTTGAGAAGGTGCTTCGTAGAACTGCATGATTATTTATTCCTAAGATATGATTTATAACTTTTACGGCCTGTTTCACCACTTTCTGATAAGTGTTAGATAACCTAAACGTAAGTTTTATCACTTTTTTATTGTAGGATGTCAAGTGACAAAGACAAAAGTTGTAGATAGCTATCCGATATATCAAAATGTAGTGAAGTTGTGTTTAAAAACTTGCCAGAAAAGTTACTCATTAATTAAATTTGAAAAATCACATCACCTGTTTGATAGGGCAACTAATGTATATAATTTTAGGCATTTATAACTAAGATAATCCTAAAAATTTATTCTGAACGAACTGCAGATCAGCTGACAGGTCTAGTTTGTCATATTCAATAAAGAAGAATCACTTCACAAACTTACAGCTTTCATCAAGCACCTTCTCAAAATTTCTCCACCATCTCTCCAGCTATAAGTTATTTGGTTAACGTAAGCAAGATATTCGGCCGGTAGTACGCCGCATGCATAACATTTGCACAGGCGGTTATGCATAATAACATGATTGCATAATGTGCGGAATTGCAGCTGCGCACACCAGCTCGAGGCGAGGGTTGAATGAGGTTCTATTTTTTATCCGTTTACGGGAACTTTGTAACATTATAAATAGATTCTCCTTTTCTCTTCTTATTGCTAGAATCCTACACTGTTTTGAGTAACCGATTTTCTACAAAAACTTAAAATCTTAGTGTTTTTTTTAAATAAAACAATTTTTTAATGTACTACATAGTATGTACTTGTACATATCTATAATATAATAAAACTGTAACAGATCCAATTCTGTACATTGAAGATATTTTGAAATTTTTTATTGGAGGGCACTCTATAATCGATACTGAAGCCAAAACTGCAATTTTTTTCATTTTTGTCTGTCTGTCTGTCTGTCTGTCTATCTGTCTGTCTGTCTGTCTGTCTGTCTGTATCTTGGCCGCGCATCTCGCCGAAACTACTGAACGGATTCGAATGAAACTTGGTACGATTTGAGTTTATACTCCGAGGTAGGACATAGGATACTTTTCATCCCGAAATTCGGCACGGTTCCCTTGGGAGAGGGGAAGAAAGTTAAAACGTGTATTTAGCTGTAATTCATTAACGGGTTGTTCGATTTCACTCATTCTTTTTTTGTTCGAAAGGTAGTACTTTAAGTATTATCCCGTAAATATTTCAAGGTCATAGGTTTTTTAGTTCAGAAATGACAGACATTTATTGCGTTCAAATAACTTGGGACCCGGATCTTTGCACGTACGGCTTATTTTAAACTGGTGTGCGTTTAAATTTATGTTTGTCGATCTGTCTATTAGTTCCAGCTAATTTCCGAAACGGCTGGATCGATTTTGACGGAACTTTCAATGGCAGATAGATGATGTTATAAGGAGTAACTTAGGCTACATTTAGTTTGGGTACATAAAATAATTATGGGATCCGATCCGATCCTATATAAATCCTATAAACACGCGAACGAAGTCGCGGGGGTCAGCTATTATTAATAATATCAATTAGTATCTTGAATTAAGTTAGGTACATAGTATTAGTAGAAGCACCTCAGGAATAGTTTTATTATGTCTTCATCCAATTGAGCTGCCGCAGATATAATTTGTATCCTTGACACGGACACAGGATACTTTTCAACCTAGAAAAGAGTTTCTCCGGGAGCGGGCATTAGAATAGAATAGAACAGAAAAGTTTTTTATTCAAATAAACTTTTACAAGTACTTTTGAATCGTCAATTGAATCTACCACTGGTTCGGAATGCCGTTCTAACTTATAATCAATAGTACGATTGTGTTTTTTTGGGCAGTAGGTAGTGTAAAAATATCCTGTGCCTTCTCAAAGATGAAAGCTATTTTCGTCGAGATACGTTTAGCAATTGAACCGTCAAAAGATAACAGACAGACAGACAGACAAAGAATCGTTAAATGGTTAAACCATCAAAAGATAACAGACAGACAGACAGTTACTTTCGCATTATAATATTAGTGAGAAATTCACTCGGGAGCGAAAAGCAATCAAATGTTAATTAATTTGAAAGCAAGCGAACACCTCCGAAATACTGAACAAGCGGGTGTCGTAAAACGGAGAATTGCTTTAACGTCGACAACTCCAAAATACCATTAAATCAACAAAAAACAAAATGTGAAACTTATATACGAAAAATACGAAATTCATTTTTTCATCTCGTTATTTCTTTCTACATAGAACTTGTGTTCCGCGACTTTTAATTAAATCTAACAAAAACAAGCAATCTATACATTTAATAAAATTGTAGACTTGCCGTATCTGTACATTCAAGATTTTTGCAAAATAATAACTGGGGGATCTCAGGAATAAGTAATAGAACGTTAAAAAACTATATTTGAAATTATTGTCTGTTTGTCGGTCTGCGCATCGCGTAAAATCTACTGAATGGATTGAAATGAAACTTACTAATTGCATTGAAATGAAAAGTACATGAATGCAAGTAATTAAAATTAATTTAATACAATATAATCTGATACTGAACGCAAAACGGATCTTACTATACCTACATAAAAAATTACTACATATGGGTATCTAAATAATGAAAGGTGACGTAAAGGTGATGACCTTTAATAACTGAATATATTCTCTCCTGTAGTATCTAGTTCTTACTATATAAAGTACTTAGTCAGTTTTTTTCGTGAATAGGATAGATATAAGCCATGTAAACGAAAGTAGCAGAAGTCGCAAGCAGCAGCCACTACCCGTAGGTGCAAACTACGGCGGAGTCGTAAAAGAGGGAATTATTTCCGGGAACTTGATGACAGGAGGACATAAATTCAAACTGTTTACGTTTCGCAAATACGCCGCCGTCGCTGCTCCACTTCGCGAAAGTTTGCAAAAGCTGTCGCACTGTTGTAGGCTTCGGAAAATAATATAAATAACTTAACTTATAAACTTATTAAAGGAGCAAAACATTATGAGGTTTGAATTGAGGTTTTAATCGTGGCAGGAGAGCAAACTAAACCATCGAATAGTCTGATCTGACTTGGAGGACCTAATCTACATATATCTATCTATTTATATCTATATCTATCTATACATCTATACATATAATAAAATCGTAGACTTGCCGTATCTGTATACATTGAAGATTTTTGCAAAATAATAACTGGGGGATGTTAGGGATAAATAATAGAACGTAAAAAAGCTATTTTTGAAATTTTTGTCTGTTTGTCTGTTTGTCTGTTTGTCTGTTTGTCTGTTTGTCTGTTTGTCTGTTTGTCTGTTTATCTGTTTGTCTGTTTGTCTGTATGTTTGTGCGCGCATCACGCAAAAACTACTGAATGGATTGAAACGAAACTTGGTACGATTTAAGTTCATACTACGGAGTAACATATAGGATACTTTTTATCCCGAAATTCAGCACGGTTCCCTAGGGAGAGGGGATGAAAATCAAAACGTGTATTTAGCTGTAATTCAATAACGCGTGGTCCGATTTCATTCATTCTTTTTTTGTTAGAAAGTAGATACTTTAAAGATTACCGAATAGTCTCTAAAAGGCTGGATCAATTTTGATGGGACTTTCACTGGCGGATGTTTACATTTTGATCTACCTAAACATCCGCCAGTGAACTTTTAACAGTTTTTAGCATGATATGAGCTCAAAGGAGCTTAGGAAAAACAAAATGATTCCTACGGGATTTTTAAACACCAATATATATCCACGCGAACGAAGTCGCGGGTGTCCGCTTGTTATAATATAATATTCTTTGTACTTGACTCCTTATTCTTATCATTTCATACATTTTATATGGTGCCACCGCACACTGACACCAGCCAGTGAGCCTCAAGAAAATATATGAAAAATCTCTTCCGCGACTTGTGGCCGGCCACTAGTCGTCGCCACTAGTGGCCCAGTGCGGAGGCTGTATATCTAGTTAGTTCCGCGCGCGCGTAACTTGTTACCATTAGGTATACTTATTAGACTGAATTAAGAATCTCTGAATCTCTTTGTAATAAAGCTTGTTTGCAAGGGCACTGTTTTTACGTCCGAGAACTCAGAGACGTGGAGGCATGAATTCAAGTATTCTACGTTACGCAAATGTGCGCCGCGATTGCTAAACTTTGCGGAAGTTTGCCAAAGCTGTCGCCCTACCGTAGATTCTGGAAAATATTCCTTCGCGGTTATAAATATGCGGCATATTGAGCCAATGTACTTATAAACGTTACTCTTTTGATACCCATTTTTGTGGAAAAGGAAAAGTGGATTAAGATTCATCCATTGTAGCTACTTACTGCATTTTGACAAGTGAGGCTTTATCTTAATGTTAAGAGTCGAGGTTTTAGCATTGGCCCAAGATACTCGGCGAAATACAGGGCACACAGGACAAATCGGCTGACATAAATTACGTGTGGCTATCGCTGGCTGTTATCGCTACTATTATTTTTAGTATTTTAGCCACAAAAAAAAAACTTAAAAACAAATAAACCGATGCGAACAACAAGTGTAAATTAAAAATTTAAAAACCCCCAACACTCGCCATTTTGTGGTGGCGGCCATCTTGGATTTGCATAGTGCTATTCTACTAGTCAAGACCTTTCATTTGATACCCATATTGAGGGCGTTGTGATAAAATATGTAATCCGCCATTTTGTAGCGGCGGCCATCTTGGTCCGATTTTCATCAAACATAGCTAACAACACTCTCGACTAATTCACCTTTCAAACAAAAAAACCGCATTCAAATCGGTCCACCCGTTTGAGCGCCACGGGGAACAGACAGACACACACACACACACACACACACACACACACACACACACACACACACACACACACACACACACACACACACACACACACACACACACAGACACGTCAAACTTATAACACCCCGTCGTTTTTGCGTCGGGGGTTAAAAACAAACAAATCGATCACGTTAAGCGATAAATGATGGTAGTGGAATGCGCGGTGGCTTGTTTGTTTGTTTCGTGCATATTCAAACTTAGTTTACATATAAGCAGCATATAAAAATATGCAGCTATATATGTATAGGCAGCTTTACTAAAAACTCCTTTAAAGTTATAAAAGCTTAAGTCTTTATTTTACGGAGACATAGTGTTATAAACGAAAATAATAAATAACAGTAGGAACAATGGTATTTCTAGGATTTTCCGTTTTATTCTTCCGTTTGATCGACAGTCCCGCCACAAAGCAATACTGCGCCGCGGGCCCGCAACTCCGCACCATCTGTTGCGAGATGCCACTCGTTATTCTTTGTCCTTTATTTTTTGCGAACGGTGCCAGCTTTTTTTCATTTGGAAAACTTTTCACCGCTAACCGCTAAAAACAGACGACAAAGGAATAGCTTAAAGTTTGTGGACTGCGGGAAAACTCTATATTATTCTGTTATAAAATAAATACTTAGCTATACTTAATACGCTTAAAGGTGTAAGGCATGAAGTTTTTCACACCGGTTCATAGAATTGTAGTTAGATACTGGGGCTTATTCTGTTGTACACAATCACTAAACTAAACTAAATTGACGGGTTTAAAAATAGTGCTATCCACAGGGAGCCTATTTCACAATGAAATAGGAAGGCATGGAAAAGTTGAAGAATAGGAGGCACACAAAACTCCGTAAAAATCTTGTTCTCACGTATTTAAGAGGTATTTTCCCGATACTAAAAAGTAAAAATTACAAACCGAAACATTGCAAATTCTTTACGTGCTTTTTCAATCGTGTGAAATAGAAGATAGATGTACCTACCTATATGTGGAGAAAAAGAAAAAATAAAGCACTTTGTTGAAAAAAAAGTCCGTTAGTCTCGGTAGTTAACCGTAGAAATGCAAAATGTCCTTTTGGATGCCCAAAAATTCCTTGCTCTATTACATTTATATACTGTAGACAAGCTCATGTCTCGCTCTGTGGAATTTGTACTAATTATTATTATAATGTTTCAGTACTTATAGTTTTTTGTAAATGTCGAACAGAAGGCATTCAGTCGGCCGCATTACAAACAGTAATCCAGCGGACAAGCTAGTTAGTGTCCACAAAATCTGGTGATTACGTTTCTCAGTACATTGAGCAAATGAATGAATGAATGAAACGAACGAACCACCGCGCCGGCCGTCCGTGTGTAATGTCGCTTCATTTGCATTCCTCTCGACTAGTCTTGCTAGTCTAGGCTTAGTATAGTTCTCGACCGGGAGCGGTCAGTTTAGTTCCCAGTTCCTTAGTGAACTAGGTCGCTCTTTTAGTTCACTAGTTCCCGTTTTGAACCAGAGAAAGGCAGATCACACTGGCACTCCGCTGACCGCTCACCGCAGACCGAGGAACTATACGAACCACAGAGTCAAAAACGAACGATATGAACTACGTGCAGTTAGTCTCGCTCACTCTCGGTTGTTAATACTCTTTTCTCGCTTCTGCGGACCTGCCAATCTGGTAACTAGGTCGTGTAGTTCGCATAAGGAGCGGTCTTAAGACCTAGTTCGTTCGCGATCTACACAAGACTACTCTAGGTCGTCCATTTGCAGCGGTGAAATGATACGTATAGGTACGGTGTTTGTGTACGTCGAGCGAATGCCACACACACATAAACCCCTAATGTGCCTATTGCGACCTAACTTGCAGTTGCAACATGTTGAATTGAATCATGATTAATCTAATTTAATCTACAATTAAGTAGTTGAAATTTAAGTTTTAACTTGAGGTTCGTCTACGAATCTCCTTGAAAAGCATAATTATGGTCAATTAAAAATACCTCTAGACAGTGAAGAAGGATCTGTCTGCTAAGGGTACATAGGGTGTCGGTACAGTGTTTTCGCATGCGTTTTCCAAATGTCCATGTCCAGCAGTGGACATATCGACAAGGTGGATAGATGGAATTAGAAGTAGTCACTCAGCATTCCAAAAAACACTAATTGACAGTGTTCAACTTCCACAAAACCTTGCTACAAAAACAAGGGATAAAGTTCATAAACTAAAACCTGACTACACTTAGTAATTTAAAGTAATACTTTAGTATGCAGAAAGCGCGGGGCAAGCAGCTAGTGGCACCATCTGTTATGTACATCCGAAACTAAATAGTATTTTAGTTTTACCGCTCGGACTTCACTTCTCGATTTTTTCGTATATAAAATGTAGTCTATGGCACCCGGACTATAACAAAGAATCGATTGACACCTCATTCACCAAAATCGGCCCAGTAGTTTAGGCGCTATGGTGGTACACACAGAATCTCATACACAGATTGGATACAAAAATACATACATACATACATAGGTACTCACATACATATACTGCTAAAATCATAACCCTTTTGGCTTTGCCGTAGTCGTGTAAAAAATAAATGTGCAACGCGATTTGAACGAAAGTGTAGAGGAACTTGCACCGTTACAATGCAACTCCACATTAAGATATTCGCTTGCTCAGTTCAGGGGAACGAGTGTACCTATGTACCACTTAAGGAGTCTCGTTGTGAACTGCAAAGTTTTTCGTAATATTTCAACGGCATTTTAGTTTCAATTCGATCGAATTGAGAGCAATTTGTGCGAGTGCTTTGACCTCGACCGACCTAGATTTCGCAGAGCGAAGCAATGCTTATTTGAACTATTTTAGATGGACCATAAATAATTCAAAAGTGTTTTTCAAGAGGAGTTTATTCAAGACGGAGGTTTTTGAAAAACTGGTAATTTTACCTGCAGATATGTTATATATATAGAGCATCTTTTGTTCTGTGTACGTAGCTCATTATATTATCTCCTTGTGAGAACATAGCTTCATAATTCAATACTGATTGGTTAAGAGCTATTAAAAGTTGAAAACCGATAGACTTTGTACAAACTGAAAAACTTTGAAAACATTTCCTGAAAAGATATTCAAGAAAGAATCAAAGTTTGACCGGCCAAACTTCAAAAAGTTAAACTTGCTTTTTCTGAGGAAAAAAAATAATTAAAACAAGTGTATATTAACCGTAATGCAATTTTAACAGTCATCGAAAACAAAACAAAAATTTAGCGGTGCGATGGTAAGAAGGTGGAGGGGTAACAAGATCGAAGAGCTCTTGAGCGCACTCATAGAAACATAATATCTATCCTGTAAAATGCAGACAGACGAGCAACTGATGGCCTCCCTGGCGCAGTGGTGCGCGCTGTGGTCTTATAAGTGGGAGGTCCCGGATTCGATTCCCGGCAGGGGCAATTCGGGGGTTTATAATTTCTAAATTGTCTCTGGTCTGGTCTGGTGGTCAGCTTCAGCCGTGGCTATAGTTACCATCCTACCAGAAAGCCGTGCCGCCAAGCGATTTGGCGTTCCGGTACGAGGTCGTGTAGAAACCTATCAGGGGTATACATACCTTCTCCAAGTTAGCCTGCTTCCATCTTAGACTGCATTGTCACTTACTATCAGGTGAGATTGCAGTCAAGGGCAACCTTGTACCTATATTGAATTAACAAGTATAAAGGAGGATGGGCAAAAATGTATGAACGTTGGTCTACCTAATCAACACAAACGCCCTCTATGGAAATAAGAAGCTAATAAGTAGTTAATCAAATTACGTATAGCGTTTATGCCAAAATATATGGGAGTTTTTCAAAATTCACTAAAAAATAAATGTTTTAAAAATACTCTATATTAGTAATTCTACTATGAATTTAATTAATAAGTAGTGCGTAGCGTTCTACGTTAAACTGCCTCTTAGGTCTAATGGTTAGCATAATCGACTGCAGATCACGAGGTCCTGGGTTCGATTCCCGGGTCAGGCAAATAATTGTTAGGTATTGGGTTTTTCTGTCAAGAAATTCTCAGTGCCAGCTTGGAGTTGGTAGTTGGCGCTGTTTCACCCCCGTGCCTCAGAGAGCACGTTAGGCAGTCGGCCCCGGTTATTATTACTATCATGTGACAATAATCGTTAAAGCCCACCAACCTACATTAGAGCAGCGTGGCGGGTTTAAGCTCTAAATCCCTCTCCTATGAGAGAGGAGGCCTGTGCTCAGCAGTGGGACGTTAAAAGGCTGTAGGTGGTGGTGGCGTAGCGATACATTGGTCAAGTTGGCAGCAGGGGGCACAAAACCGGCCTAATGTCGGGCCCAACATAACTAATAATAGTAATAAGTCGAGATTATTAGCACACAAGTAGATAGATACAGAGGGAAAGCTTCATACAAACGGCTCGCTGTAGGTACACTCACACAAACACTCACCAACGGTTCACGGACGCCCGCGTCCATCGATGTATGTATTAGAACTACATCGATGCCCGCGTCCATCCAACCAGCTCAGTTAAATGACAAACGTGCGCATACATATGTGTGCGTGTTCCTACAGCGGGCCGCTTGTAGAAGCTTCCCCTCTGTACCTATCTACTCGTGTGATTATTAGCCTTATCGTTAGAAAGCTGCGAACTATTCCTATCGTTACTAGGTGGCATATTATGTCCTTCATAGCCTAATGCTTCTATATCTTGCGGCCATAAAACAGAAAATAAGGTAAGGGGCTTCCGTGGGGCTGCATTATGTTTTTCTCGAAAATCTCTTGAACCCCAAGACTTACAGCTTTGCTTCCATATAATAAAATTAAGTACTAAAAATAAGCTTTTCATTGAAATAGGTTTCATTTGTGTTGAGTAGGTAGACCACTTTGCCCATCCTCCTTTAAAATTAAAAAAATCCCCGACATTCGCCATGTTGTGGTGGCTGCCATCTTGGATTTGCATCGTGCTATTCTTCTAGTCAAGGCCTTTCATTTGATACCCATATTGAGGGTGTTGTGATAAAATATGTACGCATATGTATGTCACGCACGCTCGTACGCACGCACGCACACACATACACACACACACACACGCACGCACGCACGCACGCACGCACGCACGCACGCACGCACGCACACCGTCATTTTTGCGTCGGGGGTTAAAAAAATAACCTTTCGGCGGTGATACAGATGACAAAAATTTTGCAGCATTCAGAGAGATATATTTATGAATGTGTGCAGTTTTGACTCCGATGTACAGTCCGAGAGAAGTCGAAGTATCACTCTATAGATCTCAGCCCCAAATCTCACGGAAAAGCAGTAAATACGCGAAGATAGTGTCGCGGGAAAAGCAATCATAATAATGGGTATATTGTCAGGAAGGTAATGTTGAAAATCAGGAAACTGGAGAATTGGGATCTGGCAACCCTAGTGTAGTCAATCAATCGCTGACTTGACAGGATCTTTATCAAAAGGAAGGTAATTAACTCTATTCCTCAGTCCTGACATCTCGTCCCTGCTCGAAGGCAGGTAATCAAAACGACGGCTAATGTGATCGAAGAAAACATTTTAATCAAATCCCAGAGAGTGATTCCATACATTTTCGGATCGGCACTTCAAATAAGTGCTTTATTATTTCTGTCACACTACGAAAAAAATGGGTGTTTTGGTAGGATAGGTTATGCGTGATGGATGTTTGTACTGTATATTATAATAGGAGAGTCATCCAAAGTTTTCATACATGTGAGCTGAGATTTGTATTCTGTTTTTAGTTTTTTTGTTCTCTGAACTCTAAAAATACTATTAGAGTTCAGAGAACTCTAATAATACTATTAGAGTTCAGAGTACATCTTAGGTAACTTTAGTCTACCTCCCTGGAGCAGTGGTAAACTCTGTGGTCATGGAAGGTTCCGAATTCTATTCTATTTAATTTGGGAATTATAATTTGGGATTGACTAATTTCTAAATTGTCTCTAGCCTGGTGCGACAAAAAACTTCTGTCGTGGCTATTCGAAACGATTGCGCATAAAATCGATTCTAGATATCGATGGGATTAATTAAGAAACTGTCATACTCCATTCCAGACTGCTTCGTCACTTAGCATCAAATGAAATTGCAGTCAAAGGCTAGCTTGTCATCGAATAATAAAAAATAAAAATCTCAAGATATAGTACTTAGTATCTGAGATGCGAAAAATAATTCCAGTCCGAATATGTATGTAGGCTCCCTCACTCCTGAATTGAATCAGCTTGCCAATAATGCTTACACGACTTTCAACTCTAAATCTTGTTGATAAAGATCACGATCAAGTGCCGGCTCTTTAAACGTAGTGTAAATAGTATACGGGCAGGTAATGGAGCGTTTCGAGGAAGGAGTAACGTTTGATCGATCGAACCCTGCAAAAGTTGCGAACACGTTTAATTTAATGGTAGCTGGTACAGTTACCATGAAATTAGTACAAGTAACTGCCTCGTTGGTTTAGTGGTTAGCATATTCGACTGCAGATCACGAGGTCCCGGGTTCGATTCCCGGGTCGGCCAAATAATTTTTAGGTATTGGGTAAATTCTGTCAAGAAATTTTCAGTAGTAGTTGTACTAGTAGCTAATTAGGTCAAGTTACCTAAAAGCGTTGAGGGTTAATGTTCTCGAAAGAAATATGCCTGCGTCAGACAAAAACGCGAACAAATTGTACGCGACACACGCATCCAGACAAGAAACACAGTGCTTAGCTTTTATGAGCCGCGCGTGCCTCGTTGCCCCTAAGTGGCTTTGCGTAATGTTTCTTCGCGATCACATTGAGTAGATATCCCTACAGAGGGGAAGCTTTTTAACAACGTCCAAAATATACCTGTTCTCATAGGGTTGTCATCTGTTGAATGTGAACTTAAACATACTATTAACTGTGCATTGTGCAATGGTTAGGCATTTTTGTCTAAACACAAGACTTAAGTCTATTTTTTATATAATTTAAACTATTTTACACAATCTCTAAACTCTCATCGAACTTTATTTTCAGTATTAATTTAATGCGCACGAGCCACTCTTGTCGTTTGCCTTCCAACTGAGCCCCAGCGGAGCGTCCGTGAGCCGTGGATGAGAGCTCATGTGTGCGTAAGCTGCCCTGTGTGAGTGTACCTACAGCGGGCCGCTTGTATGAAGCTTCCTCTCTGTAGGGATATCTACTCATGTGTTCGCGATGATAGGCCACTCTTGGCTAAACACTACCTACGCTTGGTTTTTCCTCTTCTGTTAATCCTCACTATCCATATCCATTCTAATATACATACTTACATAGTTCCACACTATTCCATACTTTATGTTACGACTCCCTGGCGCAGTAGTGAGCGCTGTAGTCTTATAAGTGGGACGACCGGGTTCGATTCCCAGCAGGGGCTATTTGGGATTTTATAATTTCTAAATTGTGTCTGGTCTGGTCTGGTGACTTCAGCAGTGGCTGCTTACCACTCTGCCGAAAGCCGTGCCGCCAAGCGATTTAGCTGTACGATGACGTGTAGAAACCAATCTGCAGGGTTTAATAAAAAAATGCCATACATCTTACAAGTCAGCCTGCTTCCATCTTAGACTGTATCGTAGTAAGTTGTAAGTAGTTGAATAATAATAATAAAACAAATTGGTTGTCTGTAAAGACGGTTTACGGACGATAATTTTACGTGATAAAGTCATAAGAAAACATTGCCTTTTTATCGCTTATTCCGCACTCTCACTTGCACGCGGTACGTGACAATGAGTCATGCTTTTTCGTGTGATTTATAAGAATAATCCTACTAATATTATAAATGTGAAAGTGTGGATGTTTGGATGTTTGGATGTTTGGATGTTTAGATGTTTGGATGTTTGGATGTTTGTTACTCAATCACGCCGCAACTACTGAACCGATTTGGCTGAAATTTTGAATGGAGATAGCTTATGCCCTGACTTAAAACATAGGCTACTTTTTATCCCGGAAAAGTATTCCTGTGGGACTAAAATAGATATAATCTTCCAAAAACGTCATAGAGGGCGCTGACTGTTCTTAGGTAAATCACGTTCACATAACACATTATTGCAATAGTTTGCTGTGTTGCATGCATGGCAACACATAGGCTACTTTTTATCCTGGAAAAAATGCACAGTTCCCATGGGATTTTGAAAACCCCGAAGTCTATATCTACAGCTATAGGTAGATTATTATAGCGAACTTCCTTGATAGAAGGTATAAAGGTTGGAAAAGGGAGCGGGTACGGGAACTGGGAATCAACGATTCCCTCGGGATTTGTTCAAAACCGAAATTCACGCGAGCGAAGCTGCAGGCAGAAGCTATCACACATAATCACAATACCAATCCTACTAATCCTACTATCCTATCCTACTAATATTATAAATGTGAAAGTGTGGATGTTTGGATGTTTGGATGTTTAGATGTTTGTATGTTTGGATGTTTGTTACTCAATCACGCCGCAACTACTGAACCGATTTGGCTGAAATTTTGAATGGAGATAGCTTATGCCCTGACTTAAAACATAGGCTACTTTTTATCCCGGAAAAGTATTCCTGTGGGACTAAAATAGATATAATCTTCCAAAAACGTCATAGAGGGCGCTGACTGTTCTTAGGTAAATCACGTTCACATAACACATTATTGCAATAGTTTGCTGTGTTACATGCATTGGCAACACATAGGCTACTTTTTATCCTGGAAAAAATGCACAGTTCCCATGGGATTTTGAAAACCCCGAAGTCTATATCTACAGCTATAGGTAGATTATTATAGCGAACTTCCTTGATAGAAGGTATAAAGGTTGGAAAAGGGAGCGGGAACGGGAACTGGGAATCAACGATTCCCTCGGGATTTGTTCAAAACCGAAATTCACGCGAGCGAAGCTGCAGGCAGAAGCTATCACACATAATCACTATACCAATCCTACTAATCCTACTATCCTACTAATATTATAAATGTGAAAGTGTGGATGTTTGGATGTTTGGATGTTTAGATGTTTGGATGTTTGGATGTTTGTTACTCAATCACGCCGCAACTACTGAACCGATTTGGCTGAAATTTTGAATGGAGATAGCTTATGCCCTGACTTAAAACATAGGCTACTTTTTATCCCGGAAAAGTATTCCTGTGGGACTAAAATAGATATAATCTTCCAAAAACGTCATAGAGGGCGCTGACTGTTCTTAGGTAAATCACGTTCACATAACACATTATTGCAATAGTTTGCTGTGTTGCATGCATGGCAACACATAGGCTACTTTTTATCCTGGAAAAAATGCACAGTTCCCATGGGATTTTGAAAACCCCGAAGTCTATATCTACAGCTATAGGTAGATTATTATAGCGAACTTCCTTGATAGAAAGTATAAAGGTTGGAAAAGGGAGCGGGAACGGGAACTGGGAATCAACGATTCCCTCGGGATTTGTTCAAAACTGAAATTCACGCGAGCGAAGCTGCAGGCAGAAGCTATCACACATAATCACAATACCAATCCTACTAATCCTACTATCCTACTAATATTATAAATGTGAAAGTGTGGATGTTTGGATGTTTGGATGTTTGGATGTTTAGATGTTTGGATGTTTGGATGTTTGGATGTTTGTTACTCAATCACGCCGCAACTACTGAACCGATTTGGCTGAAATTTTGAATGGAGATAGCTTATGCCCTGACTTAAAACATAGGCTACTTTTTATCCCGGAAAAGTATTCCTGTGGGACTAAAATAGATATAATCTTCCAAAAACGTCATAGAGGGCGCTGACTGTTCTTAGGTAAATCACGTTCACATAACACATTATTGCAATAGTTTGCTGTGTTGCATGCATGGCAACACATAGGCTACTTTTTATCCTGGAAAAAATGCACAGTTCCCATGGGATTTTGAAAACCCCGAAGTCTATATCTACAGCTATAGGTAGATTATTATAGCGAACTTCCTTGATAGAAGGTATAAAGGTTGGAAAAGGGAGCGGGTACGGGAACTGGGAATCAACGATTCCCTCGGGATTTGTTCAAAACCGAAATTCACGCGAGCGAAGCTGCAGGCAGAAGCTATCACACATAATCACAATACCAATCCTACTAATCCTACTATCCTACTAATATTATAAATGTGAAAGTGTGGATGTTTGGATGTTTGGATGTTTAGATGTTTGTATGTTTGGATGTTTGTTACTCAATCACGCCGCAACTACTGAACCGATTTGGCTGAAATTTTGAATGGAGATAGCTTATGCCCTGACTTAAAACATAGGCTACTTTTTATCCCGGAAAAGTATTCCTGTGGGACTAAAATAGATATAATCTTCCAAAAACGTCATAGAGGGCGCTGACTGTTCTTAGGTAAATCACGTTCACATAACACATTATTGCAATAGTTTGCTGTGTTACATGCATTGGCAACACATAGGCTACTTTTTATCCTGGAAAAAATGCACAGTTCCCATGGGATTTTGAAAACCCCGAAGTCTATATCTACAGCTATAGGTAGATTATTATAGCGAACTTCCTTGATAGAAGGTATAAAGGTTGGAAAAGGGAGCGGGAACGGGAACTGGGAATCAACGATTCCCTCGGGATTTGTTCAAAACCGAAATTCACGCGAGCGAAGCTGCAGGCAGAAGCTATCACACATAATCACAATACCAATCCTACTAATCCTACTATCCTACTAATATTATAAATGTGAAAGTGTGGATGTTTGGATGTTTGGATGTTTAGATGTTTGGATGTTTGGATGTTTGTTACTCAATCACGCCGCAACTACTGAACCGATTTGGCTGAAATTTTGAATGGAGATAGCTTATGCCCTGACTTAAAACATAGGCTACTTTTTATCCCGGAAAAGTATTCCTGTGGGACTAAAATAGATATAATCTTCCAAAAACGTCATAGAGGGCGCTGACTGTTCTTAGGTAAATCACGTTCACATAACACATTATTGCAATAGTTTGCTGTGTTGCATGCATGGCAACACATAGGCTACTTTTTATCCTGGAAAAAATGCACAGTTCCCATGGGATTTTGAAAACCCCGAAGTCTATATCTACAGCTATAGGTAGATTATTATAGCGAACTTCCTTGATAGAAAGTATAAAGGTTGGAAAAGGGAGCGGGAACGGGAACTGGGAATCAACGATTCCCTCGGGATTTGTTCAAAACTGAAATTCACGCGAGCGAAGCTGCAGGCAGAAGCTATCACACATAATCACAATACCAATCCTACTTATCCTACTATCCTACTAATATTATAAATGTGAAAGTGTGGATATTTGGATGTTTGGATGTTTGGATGTTTAGATGTTTGGATGTTTGGATGTTTGTTACTCAATCACGCCGCAACTACTGACCCGATTTGGCTGAAATTTTGAATGGAGATAGCTTATGCCCTGACTTAAAACATAGGCTACTTTTTATCCCGGAAAAGTATTCCTGTGGGACTAAAATAGATATAGACTTCCAAAAACGCGATAGATGGAGTTGACTGTTCTTAGGTAAATCACGCTCACATAGCACATTATTACAATAGTTGCATGCATCTGTATGCGTATGCACTTTTTATGCTGGAAAAATCTACAGTTCCCACGGGATTTTGATAAAAACGAAATATATATCTACAGCTATAGGTAGATTACTATAGCAAACTTCCTTGAAAGTAGGTATAAAGTTTGGAAAAGGGAGCGGGAACGGGAGCTGGAAATCCACGATTCCCTTGGGATTTGTGAAAAACCGAAATTCACGCGGGCGAAGCCGCGGGCAGAATCTAGTCATTATATATTTTGATGTGATAAAGTTATCATTACAAAAACTAGAAAAATATGTATGTACATCATTTGAATGAAGGATCATGAAGACTTTCTGCAAAGATCAATTTAGGACTTAAACACATAAAGCGACGAAACCCCTCTAACCACAAGAGGGGTGATCCCTTCGCAATAATTAACTTTAACGGCTGTAGTATACAGTATTTGCACAATAAACTGGCTAGCATTACTTCATGGGCATTTATGTGAAAAGGATATTGGATTACTCATTAGAAGGGCCCTTTCAAGCGTTTCTATGCTCATTGTGGTTACATGTCGTTACTTCTCTATTGTATTCTTGTATATTCAGTACGGGTACCTAATGATCTATAACTGCGCAGTATATGTACCTTTGACTGGCCCGTTGGCGCGGTTGGCAGTGACCCTGCCTGCCTCTCCGGGGTCGCGGGTTCGATTCCCGCCCCGAGTCTGGGTGTATTTATGTAAGTATATAAGTATGTATTATGTATTTATACATTTATTCAATATATATCTATATACATGTAATATATGTAAAATATATGTAAATATTTATATCAGTCGGTTGTTACCTATAACACAGGCATTAAGTTGCCTACTTTAGGAACAGACGACCGTGTGTGTGTATGTGTAAATATTTATAAATATTTATATTTATTTATTTATACCGAATAATCAAAAGTGGAATTATATTCAAGTTTTTCTCAGTAAATAAGGACGAAATTGAAATGTATATTAGGTAAGTAGGTAAGTACTACAAGTTTTATTGCTGCGTGGCGAAAACCGCAGCTACAGTTCGTCGTTATGTGACATGGCAATGAGGAAGTTTCCTGATGTTGAAAATAGCATATTTAATACAACGGAATTAAAATATAGACTAAAACTAATAAATCAGTGAAAATTTTTTTGAAATCCATTAATAAAGGACGGAGAAATTAATTATTTAATTTACGCAAAATGATTGGCGCCTCATACTCGAGTATGACGTCACCGCGTCCGTTCGGAGGTATTTTTTCCATGTACCTAGACTAATTTGTTTTACCGATTTCTCCGACATTACAGAACCGATTTGCGTGATTCTTTTTTAATCGACAGCTGAGGATGTTTGCAAAATGATTCCATAAATTTTTTCAAAAAAAAATTTTTTTTTTTAAACTTTAAAGTTCGATAACTTTTTCAGTTTTTAAGATAACTTAATGATTCTTTCAGATTTTTGTATAATTTTACTTAAATTTTTATAATTAATTAAAAAAAAAAATTTGGAAACTTGTCCATTGGTATTAAAAACAGGGACGAAATATAAATTACTTATACTATAATACGTAAATTAATATTAATAGTTTTCAAGTAGGTACAATGTACTTACTGTATATTATTTAAGTAAGTTTAGTTTTAGTTAAATTAACATTTCAAACAAGGACAAAAGTAATTTAATAAAAGCAGACAAAAGAAACAAATTGAAGTTAAAAGCAGCGTTGGGAAGTTATTATCTTTTAATTATAATTATATACCTACTAAATTATCATCTCAAAGTTAGGCTTACTGTCTACGAAGTTTTCTCAAAATTAGTCAGTTATATTATTTCACTTTAATATAAATTAATAAACCGAAGTATTATTACGACTAAGTATATACGACCTTCCTGGTGCAGTGGTGAGCGCTATATGAGTAGTCTTATAAATGGGCGGTCCCAGATTTGATTCCCGGGATTTTTTGTAAAATAATTTCTAAATTATCTCTAGTCTGATGCTAGGCATCGAGCCATCGACCGTGGCTAGTTACCACCATAATTTGTACATGTCAATAATCCGTTGCCAATCAGATCCACGTGATTATAAAATTTAATGTAGTAGGTATATAGGTACATGTAAAAAATTGAAGTCGGTTTTTTTATTTCCATCCTCTTTGTTTCCATCATTTAGCTTACATATTGCAACAGTAACAAAGAGTAAGTGATTGTAACAGATGCTAAAGACACAAAAGTCGGATACTCCAGCCTGTAGAAGTTGACCGCTGTGAAGTCGACTGGCCGTGTGGTGACGAGCTCCCGCAGTTCCTTCAGCGTTTCACGCACTTCGGTTGCTGTTAAATAAATATGACTTCAATAATTTTTAAACGACTACAAAAAAAACGTCAATTCAGCAGTATGTATGAAATATTATTGGAACTGCAAAATATTCACATATGACAATCTATAAGATCTTCCAAACAAAAATAAAAAAATTCATAAGTGCATACGCATGTTTGTATGTATTTATGTTTGTCCGAAATTCCTCCGAATCTATTAATCGGATGGGGACCGTTCTTCTTTTATTGACTCACATTTACTTCAACTTAGGGAACAGTACAAGTTTTATCAAAATTTGTGAGGAAAGGCCTCCACTTTAATAGAAGAGAGGGATTTAGGAGCTTAGACCCAATACGCTGATTCGATGTTGGTTGGCGGGCTTTAAGACCTATTGCCACCGTCACATGAGTGATAATAACTAGGACCAACGGCTTAACGTGCTCTCCGAGGCACGGGAGTGAACACCGTACACTACCAACTTCAGCCTGGAACTGAGAATACCTTGACCGAAAAACTTAATACCGAACCTTAATCCCGTCCCGGGAGTCGAACCCAGAACCTCGTGATCTGCAGTCGAACATGCTAACCTCTAAACCATCACGGGATTTGTCTTGTTGTTTACTAGAGAAATTTATGTGTGGTGGTACGGAACCCTTTGTGCGCGAGTGTGACTCCCACTGGGCTAGTTTTATTTATCTTTGATATATTTCCACTCGACTTTTATAAGAGGATTTTCTTCCGAGAGCCCTCCATAGAAAAATGTATCATAAAATTCCCACCTATTTTTTTATTCACAAGGGTGAGATCAATCATCCGTATAATTCTTTTGCTTTGTTTGTACGTTCCCTCACAGCTGTGCACTGTGCAGAACAGAATTGCCGTGAAAGTGAATAAACGCATTGCTGCAGTCACTACTGGAAAGTATCCGAGATCCATGCCAGGAATCTAAAAGAAGAATAAAGAAAAGAGGAATAAAGATATTTGCTAGCTGATACCCACAATTTCGTCCGGGTGGATTAAGGTTAACAAAATAAGTTTTTTTATACAAACTTCAACACCTGTTTTCACACACAGCCCCGTGCACTGGGCCACTAGTAGCGGCGACTAGTGGCCGCCACAAGTCGCGGAAGAGATCGATTGTTAGGGGTGAAATTTCATACCCAATACCCATAGAGTTGAGAATACAGTCCTTAAAGATCCGTTTGGGACCCTCAAAGTTTCAGTATTCGAATACGGTATAAAAGAAACTAGAAGGTATGATAAACTAAAAGATTAGGAGAATATGTAAAATCTTACCAAAGTTCCAAACAATACTCTTATCATCAAATTTACCACAATTATAATATTTAGCAGAGAAACCATATTTCCAAGGATGATCTGAAAAATAAAAACTAGATAATGTTCAAAGATTAATTAATTTATTACTTACTCTTAAAAATACATGAAGGATTCATATTTCATACAAAACATACTTATACGTATATTTTTGGTCTTACATTTTTGATACTAACTCAATGTTATTTATGTAACTACTCGTGTATCTCGATTATTTTTTTCACGACTTATTTTTGTCAGATATATCTACCATATTAAAAGAAAATATATACCTAATATGTAATAGTCTAAGAAGTATTAAGTACTTACTCTGTATCCAAACATGATGTTTATGAAATTACATTGCTCAAGCAAAAGCAAATAGCATCTGCTAAGGCGTACAACAATATTAGATCGATGGATACAAATAAACTCCAAATTGTTAAGCTTCAAGTTATTAACACTGGTTTTTCTGATATATTTTTGACAAATTACATCCACCATGACGCCTGGTAAATTTTCCATGCTACAGTGGAAATTTCTAAGAGCATCTTCAATTGCTCTCAGTCGATATTCAATTTGAATACAATTGGAAATCATGTCGAGGTAGCTGAGTAGTTTCAATTGACAATAAATAATTTTCATGAAATAAGCGACTGGGAAAAGCCAACCAAGTATCATATACCACGCAATGTACTCAGAAATTATGGAGACTAACGAAATCACAAGGAGGAAGATGGAAAATTTTAAAATGTCTTTTCTGATTTTGCCATAAAAAGAGTTGCCAAGAACTTTATCGATATGCTTGTAAGAAGAAAAATAATCGACGCAACGTTTTCTATGCCTGTAAACGAAAACCACATCAACAGTGTAATGAATTAGATCGAAAAAATAGAAAAATTGTATTGAATCTTTGAATCGAAATGTTTCATTGGAAAGGCCCATAAGACTTTTCAAATAAATACAACAACAGCTGAGCAGGAAGAAGAGTATGATCAGAAAAATAACTTTTCCCCACGACCAAGAATAAGTTAACTTTACACCGTTGTGTGAAATAGAAGAAAGTCCGAAAAATCTTAACACGTAATTCAAAGGTGTCGTAGTGGACAAAGTATCACAAGTGGGAGACACTCCACGTACGTCATGAACCTTCATGTTTGCGATTAGAACTGTACAATCAACTCGTCGCTAACCTTACCTAAATTGCATCTTTCAATTATTTTCATGCTATTACAATAATTTATTATACCATTTAAATTATTGTTTATTTTTCAATATTATCACCAGCACTACAATTGTTGAATTCATAATTTATTACTTCAATCAATAAAGTATATACTACCTTCAATAATTTAAAAAAATATATAAGCCATACATGGTAATAGCCTAATTGTGAAGACTAGGCGACCTTTCCTGGGTGATCGAGTTTGATCCCCGGTATACACCTTCAACTTTTCGGAGTTATGTGTGTTTTAACTGCCTCGTTGGTCTAGTGGTTAGCGTATTCGACTGCAGATCACGAGGTCCTGGGTTCGATTCCCGGGTCGGGCAAATAATTGTTAGGTATTGGATTTTTCTGTCAAGAAATTCTCAGTGGCAGCACGGAGTTGTTAGTTGGCGGTGTCTCACCCCCGTGCCTTGGAGAGCACGTTAAGCAGTCGGTCCCGGAGTCACAATACTCGTTAAAACTCACCAACATTTGGAACAGAGTGCTTAGTCTCAGTTTGGAGCGCTCCAAAACTCTATATTATACTATAAGTATACTATTGATCGAATCACAATGACTTCAGAGTAAAATGGACCTAAAATAAGAGTCTTTGGGTTCATTTTGCTCTGAAGTCATTTGTGATTTGAACTTTCTACTTTTCGGTTATCTCCTAGCGTAACGCTATCGAGACTTTGTGCATTGAAGAGACTATTATTTGGAATCATAATCAAAATTATTTGTTCTCAATCCAGCGGCTAGTTTACTTCTTGCAACAAACTCTATCGATTACCATGCAGTAAAATCACTTACAAGTTTTTAAGCGCGGTTTTGATTCCTGACCTATGTATAGTTTTAACATAGCGAAAGTAAAGTTGAAACTGCGTGTATGATGGCAGTATAAAGGAGCACTGAGAGTAAAGTGGCTTAAGAGCGAAAACTATTTGGCGTGCACTTCATACAACCGCTTCGGTCGGATCATTCAGTTTATTACGTGTAGTGCGTATCTATCCTACTAATATTATAAATGTGAAAGTGTGGATGTTTGGATGTTTGGATGTTTAGATGTTTGTATGTTTGGATGTTTGTTACTCAATCACGCCGCAACTACTGAACCGGTTTGGCTGAAATTTTGAATGGAGATAGCTTATGCCCTGACTTAAAACATAGGCTACTTTTTATCCCGGAAAAGTATTCCTGTGGGACTAAAATAGATATAATCTTCCAAAAACGCCATAGAGGGCGCTGACTGTTCTTAGGTAAATCACGTTCACATAACACATAATTGCAATAGTTTGCTGTGTTGCATGCATTGGCAACACATAGGTTACTTTTTATCCTGGAAAAAATGCACAGTTCCCATGGGATTTTGAAAAACCCGAAGTATATATCTACAGCTATAGGTAGATTATTATAGCGAACTTCCTTGATAGAAAGTATAAAGGTTGGAAAAGGGAGCGGGAACGGGAGCCGGAAATCCACGATTCCCTTGGGATTTGTGAAAAACCGAAATTCACGCGGGCGAAGCCGCGGGCAGAATCTAGTAATATAATAAAACTGTAACAGATCCAATTCTGTACATTGAAGATATTTTGAAAATTTCGTTTGAAGGGCACTCTATGAACGATACTGAAGCCAAAACTGTAATTTTTTTCATTTTTGTCTGTCTGTCTGTCTGTCTGTCTGTATCTTGGCCGCGCATCACGCCGAAACTACTGAATGGATTCGAATGAAACTTGGTACGATTTGAGTTTATACTTCGAGGTAGGACATAGGATATTTTTTATCCCGAAACTCAGCACGGTTCCCTTAGGAGAGAGGATGAAAGTTAAAACGTGTATTTAGCTGTAATTCATTAACGCGTGGTTCGATTTCACTCATTCTTTTTTTGTTAGATAGGTAGTACTTTATTTATTTTCCCGTAAATATTTCAAGGTCATAGATTTTTTAGTTTAGAAATGACAGACATTACAACCCTAATTATTGGGTTCAAATAACTTGGGACCCGGATCTTTGAACGTACGGCTTATTTTAAACTGGTGTGCGTTTAAATTTATGTTTTTCGGTCTGTCTATTTGTTCCAGCTAATCTCCGAAACGGCTGGATCAATTTTAATGGAACTTTCAATGTTATAAGGAGTAACTTAGGCTACATTTAGTTTAGGTACATAAAAGAATTATGGGATCCGATCCGATCCTATATAAAAACCTATATCTACGCGAACGAAGTTGCGGGGTTCAGCTAGTTACACTTAAGAGGAGTCTCCTAGCGCCCACCGTATACAAAAGAAGTTTAATAATTCTTATTTGTATACTAATGAATCAAACATCAAAGCTAGCGCATAGAAACTTTCTAGATTTGTGGTTTGACAGATTTCCATAAAAATATTAAGTTTCTATGTTACACGGGCTCAATCATTAATTGTATTCTTTGATAAAAGAAAGTCCTAATTTTATGCTAGTTTTTGAGGGAAAAAATAATAATTTAAAACTATGTATTTAGACAAGTATAAATTAAAAATTAAAAAAACCCCCGACATTCGCCATTTTGTGGTGGCGGCTATCTTGGATTTACATAGTGGATTTTATAAGTTAGCCCTTTCATTTGATACCCTTTCATTTGATAAATTAAGGGAGTTGTGAAAAAATATTGAATCCACCATTTTGTGGTGGCGGCCATCTTGGACTGATTTTCATCAAACATAGCTAAGATTTACTCCCGACTAATTCAACTTTCAAACAAAAAAAAAACGCATTCAAATCGGTTCACCCGTTTGAGCGCTACGGTGGGCGTACGACGACGACGACGTACGCAGACAGACGCACACACACACACACACAGACACGTCAAACTTATAACACTCTGTCGTTTTGCGTCGGGGGTTACAAACGAAAGTCATTGAAAATATAATTATTTACCTATGATAAATAAGTAGTTTATCCACATCCGCATCCGTGTTGGTTAGGTTGGTTAGTTATAGGCTCTCTCTCTTAGTTATAGGCTTATAGGGACACTACTCTTAAATACAAAATTACGACTTTACCACTTTTTTATAAAATCAAACCAAATATAAATGTCAATTTCTCTATTTATGATTTACTAGCGGCCCGCTCCGGCTTCGCACGGGTATAAAATATATATAGCCTATGTCATTCACTGAAAAAATGATTAAAAATTTCTCCACTATTTAATGGATGTTATTCTATAAACCTCCCTCTTCAATCACTCTATCTATTAAAAAAAACGGCCAAGTGCGTGGCGGGCCACGCGCTGTGTAGGGTTCCGTAGTCACAATCCTCAAAAACAGATATAACTCCTTAACCTGTGAACCCTACTTAGCCATGGTAGTTTTCCTTTAAAACTGATTATATATACTACTGCTGTGAATTTTTTCAAGTTCCTATATACTGCCATTTGGCTGATAGAGGGGGGGGACACTTGACTCTATTAAAAATTAGCACTTTAAAACATCATTTGATATATTAAGGGAGTTGTGAAAAAATATTGAATCCATCATTTTGTGGTGGCGGCCATCTTGGACTGATTTTCATCAAACATAGCTAAGATTTACTCCCGACTAATTCAACTTTCAAACAAAAAAAAACGCATTCAAATCGGTTCACCCGTTTGAGCGCTACGGTGGGCGTTTAAACGAATCTAGAAATCGAAAAATGATGTTCCCACACCCACAGTATTTTTAAAAGACCTATTCAACGATACCCCACACTATGGGGTAGATGAGAAAAAAAATATTCATCCCCACTTTACATGTAGGGGAGCTACCCTAAAAAAAATATTTATCAAAATTTTATTTCACCACTTTGTCGGTGTGGTTAATATTTATACCCATGCCAAATTACAGATTTCTACCACTAATAGTCTCTGAGATTAACCGAGGACGGACGGACGGACGGACGGACAGACAGACGGACAGACAGACAGACGGACGGACATGGCGGAACTATAAGGGTTCTTTGTTTACTACGAAACTCTAAAAACGCATCAAAATCCGTTACGTAGTTTTAAAGATTTAAGCATACATAGGGACAGAGAAAGCGACTTTGTTTTATACTACCTATGTAGTGATGTGATACTTGGTGATATACGAGTAGAAATGATTGACATAATCTGATGACGCAAAAAGCGATCGATTTAATGTAGTATATAGGTAGGTAGGTACATGTAAAAAATTGAAGTCGGTTTTTTTATTTCCATCATTTAGCTTACATATTGCAACAGTAACAAAGAGTAAGTGATTGTAACAGATGCTAAAGACACAAAAGTCGGATACTCCAGCCTGTAGAAGTTGACCGCTGTGAAGTCGACTGGCCTTGTGGTGACGAGCTCCCGCAGTTCCTTCAGCGTTTCACGCACTTCGGTTGCTGTGTAAATAAACATGACTTCAATTCAATTTTTAAACGACTTCAAAAAAGGACGTTATCAATTCGGCAGTGTGTATGTAAATTAATAAAGTATTAAAAATGCAAAATATTCACATATGACAATCTATAAGATCTTCCAAACAAAAATACAAAATTTCATAAGTGTATGTAAGTTTGTACCTATGTATTTATGTTTGTCCGACATTTCTCCGAATCTATCAATCGGATGGGGACCGTTCTTCTTTTATTGACTCACATTTACTTCAAGTTAGGGAACAGTAGAAGTCTTATCAGTGGCGTAGCGTACCTTGGCGGGGCCCCGTATAAAAATTTGTTTGGGGGCCCTTATGAAGGGTAAGGATTTCTCACAAAAGAAAAAAAATGTTTGCATATTAAAAGCAATATTTATTCATCATAATTATTTATCTGTCACTTTTTCTAAAATTTTTAAAAACAATTCAAATTAAATATATGTAACTCTCCTTGCCTTTTTTTTGGCAAGCTGATTTATTAAATCATTAGCTGATGATGATTTTAGTTTTTCTAAAGATTCTGCCTCTATGGACAACTTTTTGGACAACATTTTTTGACTTTTGTCATTTCTGAAATAAACAAAAATTTGGGAAGTTTTTGTTAATTTTTGCTTACGCACGTCGGGGCCCCCGTGGCTTGGGGGACCCGTATAATTGATACGGCATATACGGCGGTAGCTACGCCCCTGAGTCTTATCAAAATTGGTGAGCAACGGCCTCCACTTTAATAGAAGAGAGGGATTTAGGAGCTTAGACCCAATACGCTCCTTTGTGTGCGATGTTGGTTGGCGGGCTTTAAGACCACTAGGCCATTGCCACCGTCACATGAGTGATAATAACTAAGACCAACGGCTTAACGTGCTCTCCGAGGCACGGCAGTGAACGCCGTATACCAACTTTAGCCTGGAATTGAGAATACCTTGACAGAAAAACTTAATATTTAGGCCCGATAAAAACTTTAGGCCCTACCTGAGAGTCGAACCCAGGACCTCGTGATCCACAGTCGAACATGCTAACCTCTAAACCATCACGGCATTCGTCTTGTTGTTTACTAGAGAAATTTATGTGTGGTGGTACGGAACCCTTTGTGCGCGAGTGTGACTCCCACTGGGCTAGTTTTATTTATCTTTGATATATTTCCACTCGACTTTTATAAGAGGATTTTCTTCCGAGAGCCCTCCATAGAAAAATGTATCATAAAATTCCCACCTATTTTTTTATTCACAAGGGTGAGATCAATCATCCGTATAATTTTTTTGCTTTGTTTGTACGTTCCCTCACAGCTGTGCACTGCGCAGAACAGCATCGCCGTGAAAGTGAATAAGCGCATTGCTGCCGTCACTACTGGAAAGTATCCGAGATCCATGCCAGGAATCTAAAAGAAGAATAAAGAAAAGAGGAATAAACATATTTGCTAGCTGATGCATACGACTTAGTCCGCGTGGATGAAGGTTTTAAAAATAAGTTTTCTATACAAACTTCAAGACCTCTTTTCACACACAGCCCTCGCGCACTGGGCCACTATTAACGGCGACTAGTGGCCGCCACAAGTCGCGCAAGAGATTTTTCGTACATTTTATATGGTACCACCGCACACTGAACGCTCGAGTGGCCGCGTTCGAGCCACAAGATAATGTATGAAAATCTCTTCCGCGACTTGTAGCGGCTACTAGTGGCCCAGTGTATGGGGGCTGTTAGGGGGAAATTTCATACCATACATACATACCCGCAGAGTTGAGAATAGAGTCCTTAAAAAAAAAGACTGCTTGTACATAGCTGCATGTAACATTTGACCCTTATTTATGTTGTATGTGTATAAAGACCCGTTTGGGACCCTCAAAGTTTAAGTATTCAAATACGGTATAAAAGAAACTAGAAGGTATGATAAACTAAAAGATTAGGAGAATATATAAAATCTTACCAAAGTTCCAAACAATACTCTTATCATCAAATTGACCACAATTATAATATTTAGCAGAGAAACCATATTTCCAAGGATGATCTGAAAAATAAAAACTAGATAATGTTCAAAGATTAATTTATTTATTACTTACTCTTAGAAATACATGAAGGATTTCATATTTCATACAAAACTTATACTTATACGTATATTTTTGGTCTTACAATAGGTATATTAAAAGAAAATATACTAGGTATATTAAAAGAAAATATATAATAATGTACTAGTCTAAAAAGTATTAAGTACAGATACTTACTCTGTATCCAAACATGGTGTTTATGAAATTACATTGCTCAAGCAAAAGCAAATAGCATTTGTTAAGACGTACAACAATATTAGACCGATGAATACAAATAAACTCCAAATTTTTAAGCTTCAAGTTATTAACACTGCTTTCTCTGATATATTTTTGACAAATTACATCCACCATGACGCCTGGTAAATTTTCCATGCTACAGTGGAAATTTCTAAGAGCATCTTCAATTGCTCTCAGTCGATATTCAATTTGAATACAATTGGAAATTATGTCGAGGTAGCTGAGTAGTTTCAATTCACAATAAATAATTTCCATGAAATAAGCGACTGGAAAAAGCCAACCGAATATCATATACCACGCAATGTACTCACAAACTATGGAGACTAACGAAATGACAAGGAGAAAGAAGGAAAATTTTAAAATGTCTTTTCTGATTTTGCCGTAAAACGAGTTGCCAAGAACTTTATCAATATGCTTGTAAGAAGAAAAATAATCGACGCAACGTCTTCTATGCCTGTAAACGAAAACCACATCTGCAGTGTAATGAATTAGATCGAAAAAATAGAAAAATTGTATTGAATCTTTGAATTGAAAAGTTTCATTGGGATACTTCATAAAAGTTTTCACATAAATACAACAACAGTTCGTCAAAAAGAAGAGTGTGATTAGAAAAATAACTTTTTTACACGACCAAGAATAAGTTAACTTTACACCGTTGTGTGCAATAGAAGAAAGTCCAAAAAATCGTAACACGTAATTCAAAGGTGTCGTAGTGGACAAAGTATCACAAGTGGGAGAAACTCCGCGTACGTCATGAACCTTCATGTTTGCGATTGCTACTGTACAATTAATTTAGTGCTGACCTTATCTAAATTGCATCTCTCAATTATTTTCATGCTATTACAATAATTTATGCCCTTTAAATTATTGTTTATTTTTCAATATTATCAGCAGCACTACAATTATTGAATTCATAATTTATTACTTCAATCAATAAAGTCTGTAGTACTCATTTCAATAATTAAAAAATATATACATATAAGCCATACACATAAGCGGTGGTAGCCTAGTCACAGGCCTAGTGGTTAAGACTAGGTTACTTTCTGGGGTGACTGAGTACGATCTCCGGTATGCACCCTCAACTTTTCGGTGTTATGTGCATTTTAAGCCACCACCACTACAGCCTTTTAATGTCCCTCTGCTGGGCACAGGCCTCCCTTCTCATAAGAGAGACGGAATTTAGAGCTTAGACCCGCCACGCTGCTCCAATGCGGGTTGGCGGACTTTAACGACTATTGTCACATGATAGTGATAATAACCGGGACCGACTGCTAAACGTGCTCTCCGAGCCACGGGGGAGAGACACCGCCAACTACCAACTCCGGGTTGGCATAGAGAATTTCTTGACAGAAAAACCTAACAATTATTGCCCGACCCGGGAATGGAACCTGGGACCTCGTGTTCGGCAGTTGAATATGCTAACCACTAGACCAACGAGGCAGTTCAAGCAATTAAATTAATATATTGTCACTTGTTTAACGGTGAAGGAAAACATCGTGAGGAAACCTGCATAGCTGAGAGTTCTCCATGATATTCTCAAAGGCGTGTGAAGTCTATCAATGCGCACTTGGCCAGCATGGTAGACTAAGGCCTATACCCTTCTCATTCTAAGTTGAGACACGTGCCACGTAGTTGGCCGGTAATAGGTAAATAATGATCGTGATGATAACACCACATAACAGCGAGAAGTCGTGAGCAATGACATCCCTATGTGGTTGACGTTCAGTCTGCTCGCACAAAGCGCTTTCGGTCGACGTTTCTGATTCGAACCGGCTTCCGTGTTTCTCGCCTCGTTCGACTTAAGTACCTTCAAGGCAAGAGTGAATAGGCATTTTCTAGGCAAGCGCGTTCCAACTTAGACCTCATCATTGCTGTCAAGCGTAAGCCTATCACGCAATAAAAAAAACACGAGTGAAATTCCCTAAGCGTTACGCTTGTGCTAAGAGTAGGTAGGTACAACTATAGTGCAATGCCTGTGATTTGAACCGTCTACCTTTCGGTTATCAGTTAGCGTTGCGCTATCGAGACTTTGAGCATTGAGGAGACTATTATTAATTGAACTCATAATCAATTTTTTTTCTATATATAAGGGCGAGTATACTTCTTGCAACATACTCTATCGATTACCACAGTAAAATCATTTACAATTTTTAAAAGTGCAGTTTTGATTACTGAGTACTGACCTATATATGTATAGTTTTAGCATAGCGAAAGTAAAGTTGAAACTGCGTGTATGATGGCAGTATAAAGGAGCACTGAGAGTAAAGTGGCTTAAGAGCGAAAACTGTTTGGCGTGCACTTCATACAACCGCTTTAGTCGGATCATTCAGTTTATTACGTGTAGTGCGTATAATAGGAGTCTTCTAGCGCCCGCCGTATACAAAAAAAGTTTAAATAATTCTTATTTTATTTGAAAATATCCTTAAAAGCCAGCAACGCATTAGTGGTTCCTCTGGTGCTGAAAATGTTCATGGGTGGAGTTAACCACTTAATATTAGGTGACCCGCTCGCTCGTCTGTCCGCAATTCATATAAAATAAATATAAATTTAAAATAATAAAAAAAAACCCGAAATTCGCCATTTTGTGGTGGCGGCCATCTTGGATTTGCATAGTGCTATTCAACTAGTCGAGCCCTTTCATTTGATATCCATATTGAGGGAGTTGTGAAAAAATATATGTAGGTAATCCGCCGTTTCGTGGCCGCGGCAATCTTGGACCGATTTTCTTCAAACATAGCTAAGAACACTCCCGACTAATTCACCTTTCAAATAAAAAAAAACGCATTCAAATCGGTTTGAGCGCTACGGGGGAACAAAGAGACAGACAGACAGACACACACACACTCACACACACACGCACACACATACACGTCAAACTTATAACACCCCGTCGTTTTTGCGTCGGGGGTTAAAAAGAAGTTTAATAATTCTTAGTTGAATACTAATGAATCAAACATCAAAGCTAATAACACTTTCTAGATCTGTGGTTTGACTGATTTCCGTATGCTAGATTTTGAGGAAAAAAAATAATTTAAAACTACATAATTACTTATTTAGAAAACGATAAGTAGTCATTTTACATATAAATAAATAAGTAGTTTAACCACATCCGTATTGTTATCGTAAAATTATAAAAAAATAAAAATTTATCAATCTTGGAAAATTATTGTTATCTCGCTTGCGCCGGAGGAGGTACATATCACGAACGAAAAAATAATCAACAAATTCTATGTAGACCTAACGCGGCTTTGCGGCTTAGGTATAGGGCTAGGATGGTGTATTCTCTCTCTTAGTTATAGGGACACTACTCTTAACTACAAAATTAAGACTTCTTAAAAACAAACCAACTATAAATGGCAATTTATCTATTTATGTGATACTAGATTCTGCCCGCGGCTTCGCCCGAAGTGAATTTCGGTTTTTCACAAATCCCGAGGCAATCGTGGATTTCCGGTTCCCGTTTCCGCTCCCTTTTCAAACCTTTATACTTACTTTCAAGGAAGTTTGCTATAGTAATCTACCTATAACTGTAGATATAGATTTCGGTTTTTTCAAAATCCCGTGGCAACTGTGGATTCTTCCAGGATAAAAAGTGCATACGCACACAGATGCATGCAACTATTGTAATAATGTGCTATGTGAGCGTGATTTACCTGAGAATAGTCAGCGCCATCTATCGTGTTTTTGGAAGTCTATATCTATTTTAGTCCCTCCTATCCTATCCTATCCTATGTTTTAAGTCAGGGCATAAGCTATCTCCATTCAAAATTTCAGCCAAATCGGTTCAGCAGTTGCGGCGGAGAAGAGGAACAAACATACACACAATCACATACAAAGTTTCGCCTTTATTATACATATTATTGTGATACTTGGTGATATACGAGTAGACATAATCTGATTACGCGAAAATCGAGCGTCATGAACCAATCATCCGATGCGTTTCGGATTATATCCGAATTAATCCCGGATTGTTTTCAGTCATATGACATGGCATACCTCCAAATGTTTTATTGCATTTTCATTTTGGTTTTAACCCCTGACGTACAAACGACGGGGCGTTATAAGTTTCACGTGTCTGTGTGTTTGTGTGTGTCTGTTCCCCTGTGGCGCTCAAACGGGTGGACCGATTTGAATGCGGATTTTTCGTTTGAAAGGTGAATTAGTTGAGAGTGTTGTTAGCTATGTTTAATGAAAATCGGTCCAAGATGGCCGCCGCTACAAAATGGTGGATTATATTTTTTTTCACAACTCCCTTAATATGGGTATCAAATAAAAGGGAGTAATAAGAACTAGTAGAATAGCACTATTGCAAATCCAAGATGGCCGCCGCCACAAAATGGCGAATGTCGGAGGTTTTTTAAATTTTAAATTTATACTTGTGTAGAAAAATACTCATTTAAAAAGTGACTCATAATATAAATGATTTTCCGTGTTTTGACAGGGAATCAAAGCAAAATATAATATCCTCGAAAGGATATTAGAGAATAATAGCCATGCTGAATATGACTAATGTTCCTCTTTCCACCAAACTAAGTGTAAGTTCCAAATAAGTAAGTAAGTTCCAACTAAGTGTAAAACTTGCGCTAAGAGTAGTTATGACGGTAAGGCAACGGGTAGGATTTGAACCGTTGACCATTCGGTTTTCAGTCCTAATGACCCGTAGCGCTATATAGGCTTCCGTGGCTAAAGCTAGAAACACACTGATCCCACGTACGCAACGTATGCAACGCATTATTATATCTGGACTCCAAATATAATATGAAAAACTATCCAATAGAAACACACTTATCGTATGCGGCGCAAATGCAATCACACGCTTCCCACGCAAAGTTGATTTGATAGACATTTGGTGCGTCGCATACGTTGCGTATGTGGGACCAGTGTGTATCTTGCTTTATTCTGTTGTACGTACACAATCTCTAAACTAAACTAAATTGATAGGTATAAAATTTAGTGAGCTATCCTTTACCTACTGCAGGTAGCATTGTGAAAGTGATAGGAATAGATTTAGGCCTGTCATTTTAGTTTAGTTTTGAAGATTGTGTGTAACAGAATTAGTCACAATTAATAAACTATCATATCCTATTTTCGTTTCTCGAAAAACAAAAGTGGTTTACCGAAAAAACTAAAAGCTCTCACGGGATCTAAATGCATGCGGAAAAGCTTGCCAGCAACAAAATATACCCGAATCAAGAATTATTTGTCATCCGCAATAAAAAGTGTTGCCAACCTGCCGCGCCTCACCGATCGTTCGTTACCTCTCTACATCTTTATCCCGCGGTAACTCGATATATGGAAATGTATTGCAACATCGGCGTTTGTTTTATTAGCCCCGGGAGAAAAGAGCGGAGGAGAAAAAAGGTTGGAATAAACTATTCAATGCAATAGTATTGGTGTTATGTTATATAGATTATAATATAAGATATTAAGAAAGTGAAGAATCGCGCATTCTTATCTTCTTTTCAAACTTATTTTTCTGACGTGATATCGTCATATAAATCGATGAGCGCGCGCCGGCTACATGCACGAAAAAGGATGACTCATTGTCACGTACCGTGGAACGTAGCGCGTAGCACGCAGCACGTAGCGGGGAACGTAGCACGTAGTGCGGAACGTAGCAGGTAGCGTGGAACTAGCGGTCGGCTTGTGACGCATATCTATCTCTATTTTGACGTTCAATTTATGACGTTATCACGTAAAATTATCGTCCGTAAATCGACTTTACAGACAACCAATTTTTTTTTTTTCGAAAAATCAGCTCTACCTGACTTTGCCACCTTTTTTTATTTGTTCACAAATTTAAATATTAGGTATATTACCTATCAATCTTATTGACGAGCTAATCATATTATACCATAATCATCCCCAACTCTTAGGGAGTTTTAAAGCAAAGTGAAGTCAATCTAAAGTTCAAATTATGTGGTACGAGCAGTAATAAGGAAGGTGGAAATAAAGCTATTTAGGTAAGTGACTGCTGAGTAGAATAAGTTTTGATTTGATATACCGTATGTATTTTCAACATTGATTTTATGAAAACAGGTGTAGCTAATACATACTGTTACTGGTATTACAGCAAGTTTAACATACCAACCTAAGCTTTAAATTTTACGTAACTAACAAAATAATTCGTAATCCAATATTTCGGATTTCATAAAAACCACAACATAATTTTTCATACAAAAACTAATAATTTTAGCGCTCCGTCAAACTTGGTTTACGGATTTATCGAATTTAAAATTCCAACGAACTGACGGACTCAAAAAAACACTAATTTTCACATCGGAACAAATTCCAATTTTCCGCGGTTTTGGCTCGGCAATATCTATTCATGAGTCTCGGATGACATTCGCGCGAAAATTCAATTACCGACGTCAACTTTAAACACGTCGACATAAAGTTTATTTTCGCGTTACCGTACGAGTAAAATAAATTCTGCCACGTCAGTTTTTGGTAACTTGGGGGGTTATTTCGGTACGCAGTCGCCATCAGCCTAGCTTTTAATTCATTTGAAGCTGTGGTTGAATTCAAGTAAGTAAATTATATACCTGCACTGCTTCCAGCGAACTATGACAACAACCAAGCCTATCAAACACTGTAGGGTGATCTTTTTAGAAGAAATATCCAGCAGAGTATCTCCATCAACATCGACTCGAAACACTATAACGTCAGGGTAAAGCGAACTTAATGCTTCTTATTTTAGAGTCGCTAATTCAGTACTATCATTTTTTATTTCACTAATTTACCGCTTGGGGCGCTGACTGTAGACATATGGATAAAATCGAGTATTAAAACAATACCATTATTAATGTTTTTACGTTTTAGCGTTTTGATACTCGAAATGTATTATCCATAGATCTCTGAATAATACAGGCATTAGAAGAGTGGTGTAGGCGTCATCTTTCGCCGCACTGTAGGCGAGAATGTCGACAGTGCAAAGATGTGAGAGATAAGCGAACGATGCGATGCATTTGCAACCTTAACGCGCTAATCCTTCGGCTTAATTCAGTAAATGTGTTTGCATGATTTCGTAGAACTATGTTTGTGCATGTAGTAAGGCGGCGACTTGCGTTCTGTATAGTTCGAAGTGGTACACAGCACTCTCATGGTAATATCTAATATTATTAAGATGTACAAAGTTGTACTAAGTATAACTCAACACTGTCTTCAGATGATATTGATAGAGACTGGGTTGTGAAATTAACTCCTGTATGTGGAATTTTTCTCTTTTAACATTTCACGTAACATGGCATTCTCATTTGTTTAGTATTACCTAAGATGTATTAATACATATTCATTACTCTATGACTATGAAATTATTGTAGAGACGGTTCATACAGTATCGTACGTAAGCGGTTCATATAATTATAATCTATATACATACATGTATATAAAAGCGAAATACCACTCACTGACTACCTAATCACAAAATCCCATAAAGTGAAATTTGGAAGGAACCTTTATTTTGCCGAGATGCAAAGTATCATAAGTATGTCTAGTCCTTGTGTAAGAACCATTCCGAACCAGTGGTAGATTCATTTGTCGATTCAAAAGCACTTGTAAAAGTTTATCTGAATAAAAAATATGTCTTAGACTTGCCTTTACACAAGTTTAAGAACTCTATTAAAAGTATGCTCATAAAAAAAAGCTTTAAATTATACAATTGAAGATTATATAAACGATAAAAAAGCTTGGATTTAACTCGTTCCAGCAATGCGCCAGACGGCATTTCAATCATGTACATTAATAATAATAATAATAATTGTTATAATGTTATTTTTAAAAAAAGAGCAACCGCCGAGTTTCTTGCAGGTTCTTCTCGGCTGGAACTGCATTCCGAACCTGTGGTAGATTCAGTTGACGATTCAAAAGTACTTGTAAAAGTTTATTTGAATAAAAAACTTTTCTATTCTATCTATTCTATCTATCTATTCTATCTACTTGTCCGGTAACTTTTAAGTATTGTTCAAAATTTTGGTCAAATACTAAGTACGAGAATATTTGATTGCTAAATTAAAACGTAAATAAAATCAGCCAAGTGCGAGTCGGGCCTCGCTCTTTCAGGGTTCCGTACATAATTATGAACAATATAATATTTTGGGTCTAAGAAATATTTAATTTCCGAGTTAGACATCGCAAGAAACCGTGAAAGAAAAACGCAAAATAAGTTCGTTTGTTTTGGTCACAGCTTATAAACTATTTTATGAATCGTTGTTTCAGTATTTGTTGTACAAATAGAGCATATAGTACATAATATACCGAAATATCATATTCCTAACTAGTTTAGTTTTTTAGATAGCCCCCGTCACAAAAATGGTCTAAAACTGACAATTTTGATGACCCCCCATTTCCTTACTTTTTAAGCAAAAAATTAAAAAAATATATATTCGTACTCTACTCAATGAGCTCTAAACAATGATACCACACAAGCTAAGGTAAGAAAAAAAATTTTTTTTTTCCGGCTCCTTTCTCATGTATGGGAGCCCAGCCCCCCTGAAAAATAATTTAATTCAATTTTTAATTCAATATTTGATTTTGGGTCAACGTTTTACACCAAATACCAAAATTTCAGGTTTCTAACTCATTTCGTCTGCGAGCTAGAGACCTGTGACCGGCGGACAGACGGACAGACAGACAGACAGACAGACAGACAGACAGACAGACAGACAGCCGAGTGACATTAATAGAGCTCCGTTTTTACCCTTTGGGTACGGAACCCTAAAAATGAAAGGGTTTTGCATTTATATAGTAGCTCATTAACTATATCCGTGAGTTCATCCACTTAGATTTAGGTAGTTAAAAATCTCGCGAGAGCACTTGAATTTCCCGGGATGGAAAGTATCTTATAACCACCTTCAAAAGGCAATGTTAAAGTTTTGTTCTGTAGTTAAAACGCAAAGAAGTAACAAAGAAACAGATACAATATTTCGGAGTACAAAGAGCCAAAGTTTATTACTGAAATATGGCTGTGAGAAGACACTAAATCGAGGTTTTCCCAGTACCAACTTACATACTTGCTCAGCAGTAATGAGACGTAAGCCAAAGTACGAGATAAGGGAACACTCGCTAAGTTAGATACTTAAGTTTCCAACTCACACAAACATACTACGTATACATAGGCTCTACATTTAATAAGTAAAAGGTCGTCAACACGGTGATGTGATAAAGTCAACCCATATGTTAACAAATGACAGGAGATAAGGAAATTCGCTTCAGTAAATTATACAAGGCTGACACGCAACCAACGTCTTCGCATACTCCGAAAGACACTTTCTCTGTGAGCTAAAATAATAAAATCCTTTCAACGCTACCTTAGTAATAGGTCAGGGAGAAAGTCTTTTCGTATTTTTAAACAAGCTGATCCCCGCGACTTTGTTCGCGTGGATATAGGTTTTTATATAGGATCGGATCGGATCCCATAATTCATTTATGTACCTAAACATTTAGTAGCCTAAGATACTCTTATAACATCACCTCTATCTGCCATTGAAAGATCCGTTAAAATCGATCCAGCCGTTTCGGAGATTAGCTGGAACAAATAGACAGACCGACAAACATAAATTAAAACACACACCAGTTTAAAATAAGCCGTACGTTCAAAGATCCGGGTCCCAAGTTATTTGAACCCAATACTGAGGATTGTAATGTCTGTCATTTCTGAACTAAAATACCTATGACCTTGAAATATTCACGGGACAATATATAAAGTACCGCCTTTTTAACAAACAAAGAATGAGTGAAATCGAACAACGCGTTAATGAATTACAGCTAAATACATGTTTTAACTTTCATCACAGTTCTTTCATCCCCTCTTCTAAGGGAACCGTGTTAATTTTCGGGATAAAAAGTATCCTATGTCCTACCTCGGAGTATAAACTCAAATCGTACCAAGTTTCATTCGAATCCATTCAGTAGTTTCGGCGTGATGCGCGGCCAAGATACAGACAGACAGACAGACAATAAATGAAAAAAATTACAGTTTTGGCTTCAGTATCGATTATAGAGTGCCCTCCAAAAGAAATTTTCAAAATATATTCAATGTACAGAATTGGATCTGTTACAGTTTTATTATATTATAGATAGATAGATAGATAGAAGATAGATAGATGTATGAAGTTTATTGTCTATGTATTAGTTCATAGATTGTGTAATTTTTACACAATCTATAAACTAAATAGACACGCTAAATTGGATGAAAATATGACGTTACCGCTACAATAGGAATCTATTGTAGAAGATACCCCTAGCATAGAATCGATTAGGTTGGCCGATAACATCGAGTCGCTTGAGCCAAAACAGCTACATCTAAGCTGTTTTTACTGGAATAGAAACAGATGTTTTTCGCTATATTTATCTTCAGAATGATGTTCAGTTCAAAGTTTTCTGCACGGTCACTATTAAGTAACTGTGTAAAAACTTTATTAGATTCATTAGTTTAGCATACTTCTAATGATTAAACGACTGACAGTGACCGAGCAAAGTGAAACTTCGCAGAGAATAAAGTTAACTTTGTAAACTCAATCTTTATTCTGCTGAGTCAAATAATCTGGGAGCCCTCCAACTAGTTTTTTATTTCACTCGGTTTATTTGAGTTCTTACGAATTAACTTCCAAGTGTGGATCAGAAAGTACTCAGAAAGAGGAGCTTGACCCAGCACGCTGTCTAGGAATATTGACAGGTATTATTGCTTAAAAAATTATATTCTTTTTATTTCTTAAATTATATTCTATTTCTTTGTACTCTTTTCTATTATTCCATTTCTTTTTAACCCCCGACGCAAAAACGATGGGGTGTTATAAGTTTGACGTGTGGAACGATTCGAATGCGGTTTGTTTTGTTTGAAAGGTGAATTGGTCGAGAGTGTTGTTAGCTATGTTTGATGAAAATCGATCCAAGATGGCCGCCGTCACAAAATGGCTGATTACATATTTTTTCATAACTCCCTTAATATGGGTATCAAATGAAAGGACTTGACTAGTAAAATAGTACTAGGCAAATCCAAGATGGCGATCAAAAATGGCGAACGTCGGGTTTTATTTTTAATTTATACTTGTCTATTATATTTCTAAAAAAAATGGTACGCACTCCCCCCTCCAATCATCACCAGCCATCACCATCAACGTACTAGTACGCCTAGTAGTCACCTAGTAGAAGCTTGTCTTTGTCCCGCCCGAGGGAGGTTCGCTTGTATGAAGTGTCGGGGTTGTGACGCTGTTTCCACCCATCCACCTTAATTAATTAATGTCACTTCACCGATGCAATCAATCTACATATACCATCGTAACTATATTTATCACGATTAAGTTAAAGACAGGAATCATCGTTGCGAATATACTTAACTATTATATGAAAATATATGATCGAATTTTACAAACTACGAGTATAGACAAGTTTCTTGCCATTTTACACTAGGGTTGCCAATAAGTCTGAAGTACTTTAATTAAATACTGTACTGATGCATCATACATGAATACATGAGTCCTACTGATGATTTTAAGGAACATTATTTTTATACGTTTGATGATCAAGATGATCTTGATATTTGAACCAAACGTGTACTAATTTCCCGTTAGGAGTGTTATAAATTGGTTGACGTTTGAATATCATTTATTTTTGAGCCCAATTTGAGCCCTTCCTTAGAAAACCTCCACTTTTTTGTGGAATGAGAATACTTTATTGTACACCTTTACACACAGCAATAAGAAAAATTTAATACAGAAATTGTACAATAGGCAATTATTGTACAATATTGTTATATCGTACAATTATTGTACAATAGGATGTGATTAATATAAGAGGTCATGCCTTTCAGCAAGATAGACTGAGAAAAAAAAACCGACCGACCGCATAACTTTGATATGAGGTTAATCAACAAATTCCTTAAAGGCCGGCAACGCATTAAAGGTTCCTCTGGTGCTGAAAATGTTCATGGGTGGAGGTAACCACTTAATATTAGGTGACCCGCTCGCTCGTCTGTCCGCAATTCATATAAAATAAATAACAATTTAAAATTTAAAAAAAAAAACCCGACATTCACCATTTTGTGGTGGCGGCCATCTTGGATTTGCATAGTGCTATTTTACTAGTCGAGCCCTTTCATTTGATATCCATATTGAGGGAGTTGTGAAAAAATATATCATCATCATCAGCCTATTTCCGTCCACTGCTGGACGTAGGCCTCTCCCAGGGTGCGCCACACCGTCCGGTTCTCTGCCTTTCGCATCCAATCCCGGCCAGCGACCCTTTTAAGGTCGTCGGACCACCGAGCCGGGGGTCTCCCTACGCTGCGCTTGCCGGTTCGCGGTCTCCACTCGAGGACACGTCTGCTCCAGCGGCCATCGGTCCTCCGACAGATGTGACCTGCCCACCGCCACTTCAACGAGCTGATCCTGCGAGCTATGTCGGTTACTTTAGTTCTTTTCCGAATAAGCTCATTTCTGATTTTATCCTATATAATATAATATGTAGGTAATCCGCCGTTTTGTGGCCGCGGCAATCTTGGACCGATTTTTATCAAACATAGCTAAGAACACTCCCAACTAATTCACCTTTCAAACAAAAACTGCATTCAAATTGGTTCACCCGTTTGAGCGCTACGGTTGAACAGATAGACAGACACACAGAGATGTGCCAAACTTATAACACTCCGTCGTTTTTGCGTCGGGGGTTAAAAAGAAAAATATAAAATATTTGCCAATCCATTGGCATCCCTGATATTTACAAGTTGCGCAGATGAGGAAACTTGTCGTGAGCACTTAGTTTTGCAACATGGCGGCACCCAACGGCGAACAATGTAACACGAGAGCTGCTCCCTTTTGTGCAAAATAATGAGACTGGATAACTCACGGGCACAAATAACAATTAACTCCGAACTGCGAAAAGATAATGCTTTACCATCGAAGTATCTGCTCCGGTGAATTTATACTTGTCTGTCTGTCTGTTAGTGTGTTGGTCTATCAGAGCCTTATAACAAATTCTGAATTACTTAGTTAAAAATATGTTTAAGGCTTCAATACACATTAGCCTAATGCGTTTGGCGTGTGGCAGTCACCTTATTCGCTGATTATGAATTGTATCAATTTATCCCTTTGATTTTTGTATGAATACCCCCGAAAATCGGCAAGCCGACCAACGCTGGTCGCACGCGGGAAATAGGTATACGTGTGAATTTTTCCTAGCTAGTTGTACAAGGCGTTTTCAAGAGCTTCAAATGTCTCGAAGGTTCCTAGTAATGACTAGGAACCTTCGAGACACGAGTAGGCGTTAGCCGCTACTGTCTTGAACATATCCCTCGGGCGGTGCTAGAAGAGCAACTCCCATATAACTAGCACATGACTATAATAACCTGATTTCTGATGGCAGCTACTGAGCCCAAAGCTAAGGCAGAAAAGTATCATCCTGTAGTGGACTGCAACAGTCTGTGAATAGATGATGAATTTTTCATTTTTCTAATTATCAATTTTTCTATTTTTTAACCCCCAACGCAAAAACGACGAGGTGTTATAAGTTTGACGTGTCTATGTGTGTGTGTGTGTCTGTCTATTCCCCTGTAGTGCTCAAATGGGTGAACCGATTTGAATGTTTGAAAGGTGAATTTGTCGGGAGTTTTCTTAGCTATGTTTGATGAAAATCGGTCCAAGATGGCCGCCACCACAAAATGATGGGTAACATGTTTTTTCACAACCTCCTCAATATGGATATCAAATGAAAGTGTTTGACTAGTAAAATAGCTCTATGCAAATTCAAGATGACCGCCACCACAAAATGGCGAATGTCAGGGTTATTTAAATTTTTTAATTTATACTTGTTATTTGTTTAAATAATTGTAAAAGTTTCGGTTAAAAATGTTACTCGTGGCAACCCTAACTTTTATTACCCTGATCGGGATGGGCAGGGTGTCGCCTGGCGTCGTCGGTGAGAGCCGGCTGCGTTGCACTGTGTCATTACGTGGACGAAATTCTAAGCTATTTCTCGATAAGAGTGCCTTTTTTAAGTTATCAATACCTTGTGGAGATGTCGGTAGACTCAAATTGAATGGACTTGTTAGGCTCCAATTTTCTAGGATATCGAAGCCGGGGGTGCCAGCCAGGTAACCTCCCAGTGGGCCTGGGTGCCGCTGGTCCTCTTGGATACGTCCGAGGGGAAGAGCAGTATTCGGGCCGGTGCGCCGCGGTAACATGGTTAATAATTTTCCTACGGGGATATTGTTAGCCATGGCCAATGACCTGGCGGAGGGAGGTTTCTCCGCGTGTTCCTCTGATTAGCAGAGGGCACTGCGGATGAAACTGGGGGTGAGATACCCCGGGGCGGGGGCAGCAATGCCCATCGCGGGAGGAAGAAAACCTCGTTAAAAAATTACGGGAGGGCGCGAGCTTCTGGATCCCTCCCAGAGGCGAGCGGGAGCCCCGGCTGGGGCGGCTGGGGCGGCTGGGATACATACATTGGGTTCCCCAGGCATCCAGCACAGAGAGCATGAGGGTCATGTCGTGGTGGTTTTAGTGGGTATACCCCCAGTTTGGGGGGACCTTCTTCAACCTTCATTCTGCCGCACTCTGCCGCAGAACGGGGGTAGCTATAAAAGCTTTTCCACCAAGTCAAAAAAAAAAAAGGATATCGAAGCCGTCATGTAGCGGCCGCGACCACTACCACCACTACAGCCTTTTAACATCCCACTGCTGGGCACAGGCCTCCTCTCTCATAGGAGAGAGGGATTTAGAGCATACACCCGCCACGCTGCTCCAATGCGACTTGGTGGGCTAACAGTAACAGGGTATCAGAATTTACACTCGTTGGAAGGCCTAATGTAAAATACTGTACTTTATAGTCAACTAATTATGGTATGTTAATACTAATTGCAATATTAACTACGTATAAATGCTACAATATTGTTCCGGACTATAAATTAAATCAGACATTCAATTTGAAACGGAATCAATTAACTTAACGTAAGTAATTAATATTCAATAATAATTCTTGTCCGGTGGATCTAATCGGAGCGAAGTTGACTCTGAATTTCAATTAACATTCAACTTCCGCTCGACTTTTATAAAAAGCTTTTAACATTATTCAGAGTTATTATTTAATCTTCGAAGCTTATAAAATGACAACAAGCTTTTGAAACGGTATAAAATAGCACATCCTAGAAACGGACTATTAAATCGGGACTATTAGAATAGAATAGAATAGAAAAGTTTTTCATTCAAATAAACTTTTACAAGTACTTATGAATCGTCAATTGAATCTACCACTCGGAATGCCTTTTCAACCGAGAAGAACCAGCAAAGAACTCGACTAGATAAAAAATTATTATCACTGCATGAAAAAACGTTTCAATTAATTTTGATAAATTTAAAAACTAAAATAAAACTATTAAGTATTAACATTGGATGAAAAATGGTTAAAATTTTTATAAGCAAACTATCTTCTACCGGCAACTTCAACATACTTTCCCGCAGAACTGTTTGCTTTCCGGGGATAACAAGAGATAAAGTTCGTAAACTAAAGCCCGACTACGCTTAATAATTTAATTTAATATAAAATAATAATTTAGTGTGCAGAAAGCGCGGGACAAATAGCTTGTAGCGCCATCTGTTATTCGATCTGAAACTAATTTATTAATCAAGTTTAGCCGCGCGAAGGTCACTTCTCGATTATTTTCGTATATAAAATGTAGCTTATGTCACCCGGATCATAACAACGAATCAATTGACACCTCTTTCATAAAAATCGGCCGAGTAGTTTAGGTGCTATGGTGGGCACACAGAATCTGATACAGAAATCGGACACAATTGCACGAACATACATACATACATAGACTGCTAAAATCATAAGTTCATAACCCTTCCTTTTGGCTTTACTGTAGTTGGGTAAAATAGCGTAGATACTACGTAAATTCAAGCAAGATATAGGTCGGTGTATGTGGTTTTATGCCCTTAAACGAACTAATTCAGTCATAACATTACATCACGTCGATCCCAGAGGCCTAGAGCGACGCCGAAGTCTACACAATTTGCTAAGAAAGCGATAAAAGCAAACACAAAGTTTATTCAAACATTGCGAAGTTATTCCCGTCGATTCCCCAGCGAGGCGCTCAGGCCTCAGCCGTTAACGTTACGGTCTCAAAATTAAAAGAAAAATATTTTTATTTTACATCATTTTTCGTTTCAGTCCATCGGGAGATTGCGTATGATTAAAAATGTAGCTAGAAAATGTCACATTTTGCAAAGTAACTTATTAGTTAGGTACTATTTTACTTTTAATCCGTACTAGTTGCTATGTCAATAATTATATAATATACATACATACTTTAATTGATTAATTATTTTTTTACGTTGGTGTTTAATTTACATTACTAAAACATCAGGTTTTCTAATTACACGCACTACACTTCTCTAGGTTCTAAATACGTTATCAGATAACAGTGAAATAAACCTTTTCTAAAGACCAAAGTTTCCTAGATTCCTAATCCAACAAATCTTACATGCAGTACAAACAAGAACCACAATCTGATCGAATTCTAGAACTTTCAAACATTACAATGAGTTGCTAGCAACTACAACTCAACTATCTAATGTCATATTGGAAACTAAAGCGAGCATTGTCGATTTATAAAGCCCGCCGTAGTTTAATTAACAAGCGCTAAACAAAACAATCTAATTAGCGGAGTTGAGTGCAAAGTACGCCCGCCATGTGTCTTTGCGGCCCAAGGTACAAGATTTCCTTACTACTGTTTCTTCTTCCCTGATTATTTATGAGATTTTGGAGTCGCAATGTGACCTTACGTCATCCCATTCTACTAGATAATGTACACCGTATGGTGATCTCGTAATAACGCTTTGTTCGCAGACCCCCAACTAGATGTAGAGACAAACGACTAGTTGCTGGATATAGAAGGTACGTGTCGCAAGTTTGCATTGATATCCAGTAGTTGACGTATGTATTCCGTTGACAACGATGATTCATCTGTTAAAACCTAACTGGTAACTAAAGCATACCCCTGCCTCACCCCTCTATATATGTACTTCACACAAGCGAACCACCAACTATTGATACGCTATATGTATAAATCGTAAATCGTGCGGGACAAGGATAACGCTATATAGGTAATACTATTAGCTGGTGTACTTCTGCGTTGCGGGCGATCGGCGGGTGGGATTGTTTGTCTCTCCTATACGAAGTAGGTATTCTTTGGCTTTACAGTGAACCCACAAACTACTAGAAATTAGAAAGAAAATATAGCAAAAAGCTTACCGCGATATGCATATTTTATATGCATTTTTTCGATTGTGTTATTTTTCCTACTTTTCAGACCCATCATAACATATATTATATCAATCATATCAATACCATCACCTTACAGACCATTCATATTTACATAAGCAGCCCATTAGATGGTACTTTATTCATCAGTCAATTCTGTTAATCACGACTGGAGAATGACTGTTGAGAGCAGAGAATTATCCTCGTATCGGTCATGCAAACAAAAGTGACTATGACATTCAGTAAAACCTATGATCCAAACTCGTGCGATATACTTACTCAAAATATAGAGTTACCAAGAGATATTTTTGATTTTAAGCAGTACGTAATAAATATTTATTTCTACCAATTTAACAAGTTTTATTTGATACCATATTTCCGCGTTTTCGAGTTTAATATTGCAATAAAATTGTCATAACGCGTGGATTTTACGGGCCATTTCGTTTGCTCCACACACACACGGTCGTAAAGCGATTGGCGAGGAGCCCGGGGCTGATACCAACTTCGTTAACGAGAGGTTAATACTTGAGGCCTCGCTTAAATATCGTAACGAATTACCGCGCGGCTGGCGTGCCATCCAACCGTGCTACAGACCCCCTTCTCTCAATCAATGGACAAGTTTCCAATTTTTTTTTTCAATTAATTATTAAAATTTAAGTTAAATTAAACAAAAATCTGAAAGAATCATTAAATTATCTCAAAAACTGAAAAAGTTATGGAATTTTAAAATTACGCTTTCGTGGATAATTTCATTTCCAGCGTGTGACGTCATCGCGTCCAGTCCGAAATATTTTTTTCTATGTAAATTTACTTGTTTTACCAATTTCTCCGAGATTACTGAACCGATTTGCGTGATTTTCTTTTAATCGACAGCATTGACATGTCTGCAAAATGGCCCCATGAAACTTCTTCTTCCTGAAGCTGCAGGGGTACTCCTCACCAGGTGCCCACTTAAACAGTGGGGATTTGGGAACTGTAGGTACACTATAAATTCATTGTTCATTCATTGGTTTGTCGATTTTCCTACATTTCTAGCAGTCGAAAGGCGCGGTGCATAGTGCATGCTGCACATGGTACTATACAGATTTATCTATTTTGACGGATTAAAGCTAAATAAAGACTTCCACAAAGTAACGCCTGCTTCTATTCAACATATAATTCCATTAACCTAATTAAGCCAATGTGTTACCCGGTGTCGGGTGTCAGCCAGCCATTGTTACCTACCTACGTACCTACTGTGAAAATAATTAAGCTCTTGAGCTTATTATTAAAAGCAAGCCCTTGTATTGCGAGGGAAAGTCATGTTACGTGTTGTTTTATAATGGTTGAAAATGTTTATATTCACTTTGTGAAAAAACAAAGATTTTGAAGGTTTAGTTTTTAGGTAAAATATATATAACATCATAACGTTATTTATAATTATGATGTTGATGTTGGAACACAAATATTATTAGGAATTTTTGATTGTGTAAGTACACTTGAATCAAAAATAGATTGATTTCAAATAAAGCAATAAAGCCTTATAAACTAAATAGGTACCACTAATTATGCCTTCCAAGGAGCATTTACTCCTTTGACAGTTTATGGACGATGTATCGACCGATTAAAAGGGATCGCAGACAAACTCTATTAACTTCCTATCAAGTAAATAAAGTCAGTATGTACCAAAGTTTTTATGCAAATAGTCATAGAGTTACATATTCTGATGAAATCGCAAACAAGTACCTCGTCGTCTCAACCAATAGACGTCCACTGCTGGACATAGGTCTCTTGCAAGGATCGCCACAGACCACGATCTTGTGCCACCTGATTCCAGCGGCTACCAGCGACTCGCTTGAGATCGTCTGTCCATCGCGTCGGGGGTCTACCAACGCTTCGTTTACTGGTGCGAGGTCGCCATTCAAGCGCCTTGGGACCCCAACGTCCATCGGTTCTTCTGGCAATGTGCCCCGCCCATTGCCACTTCAGTTTCGCGACTCGATGAGCTATGTCGGTAACTCTGGTTCTCTTGCGGATCTCCTCATTCCTCCGAGCGTAGCTCTCTCCATCGCCCGCTTAGTGACCCTGAGCCTTCTTATGAGGCCCATTGTTAGCGACCATGTCTCAGATCCGTAAGTCATCACTGGTAACACGCACTGTTCGAAGACTTTCGTCTTTCGTCTTTGAACAAGTACCTACCACCGGAGGAATAGCTGTGTGAAATGAACATTAGGATGAAATCTTTCGATGAAAGATTTCACGGGTTGTAATCCAAAACCCAGGTACCCACATCGTGTATTCACGAGGCAGTAAACATAGCAGGCACGACAGGGGATCGACCCGCCTCACTTTACGCCGCCCATAACACATCTGAGAAGTTGTCAACGTGAATAATTGAGAGATACTCGGTTTACACCTATAAAGAACTTAGCTGCAATCTTTTACTAGCGTGTACCCTGATTTCTAATTCCGTGGAATTCTGACTTTTCGTAATATTACCACAGATAAAACAATTCCCACAAAAAAGATAAAAAATTCAAAACTGATATGTATGACAAATTCCTGACAGACACTTCATGGTGATAATGTCACTCGAATTCCATTTTTGAATAATTTTTTTCAATGTGCTTCTTTTGTTTGCTATTGGTGTTAATGTACACTTTCTAGTTTCCACTCTTAGTGTTTTCTATTTTAAGGCGAAACGAGTAATATTATTACGCGGCATATCTATGGCTTTTTATGATGACAGGAAATTAAATAGTTTGGGGTAAAATCGTACTTCGTAGATGTTAACCCTGTTCTCCATACAAATAACAGCTGTCAGAATTCCACGGAATTAGAAATCAGAGTATAGATACTTTCGTATAAGTTTAGATTTATAATAACTTACAACATAGGAGTATAATGTGGCCAATTCTGTTGTACACAATCTCTAAACCTAAGTGACTAAAATGACAGGTCTAAATTTATTGCTATCTCTTTCACAGTGCTCATTGCGGAAAAGGATAGCAATAGATTTAGACCTGTCATTTTAGTTTAGGTTTAGAGATTGTGTACAACAGAATTAGCCACAATGTCGGTGTGTAGAACTCTCCTACCGAAACTCCTAGGTATTTAAGTATCGCCAAACAAATATTCGCCTCTGAATATTCGCATTCGCATTAGCATATTTTAGGTAAGTATCACTGGGCGGACAGAAATGGACGGAGCTAGCACGAATCTGCGCGAGTTCACTCTCGCACGCAGCTCAGGGACGAATATTTATTTGGCGATATAAACAGCGGCACGAAACTCGAGCGCTGACCTTTAATGCGCAGAAGTCGAAAATGAGGTATCGCTGGTGGTGAGGGGGTCGCGGGGAGGGCGTGGGGATCGTTCGAAAGCACTGATTAGCTCTCGCGGATCCCTCGTAAGCGCTGATTGGCTCTCCAATCGTACTCTGTCCCGCTCACTCGTACGACGCTGTGCGCACTTAAATGTCAGCGCTCGAGTTACGTGCCGCGGTTTATACCTATACAACTCTCTCATGAGTATACTTAAAGGGATACTAGACGTCTCTCAAATATGTCTTCCGAAAGCAAAAGAAGTTTTGGATTTTATAGACTAAAAATGTTAAAGGATATTTGTTGTGAGCCGGTCATTTAATCTTCCTTGCTTGCGCTTCTTACTTGCTCCAAAGGTCTTAGAGAACACCTTATTCAAATAAAACATTTCTCACCTAACCGGACACCGTTCTATATATTTTCCGCTCGCCTTTGCATATTTACGACGCTGTAAACCATGGCAGCGGGACAGGGGGATCGCTCCAGTGTAGTTTATGTCACCCGTTCCTTGTATTGTGCGGCAGAATCAAATCCGGAGCAAAAATGTACTATGATAACCAAAGATCGGAATAGGTAGTGCAATTTGGGGTGAACGACCTGAAACATAGTATGGATATGACTGCGGGATTTCTGTCTTTCGCGATTTTTATACCTCACATTATAATGTTCAGTATCAAAGAGATTTCTCTTTTTCATATTGTACTAATAAAAACTGAGTAAGGAAACCAAGGAAAAGTAAGGGATAATATTTAAAAAAATTTTTGAATTGGCATATCCACATTATGATATCATGAGAAATCGCACCGTCAATTCTGATCATTGATGATAACGCCTTTGGGTGGTCAATATACCTTACGTAGGTACTATTCTACGTCCAGGCGTACTCCACATTACCTACTATACGCTACAAGTATCTAGCGTGCTCCGATTGGTCGGGCACATTAAATCCTTACTTAGTCGGAAGGGGTAAGAACTACGCGATAGAAAGAGATGCAAAGTCTCGGTTAATATAATGGTAGGTAGTTAGCGCTACTGCGACCTGTATTGCACTTTATTGTGTCGTAATAAGAGTCGCTATTCATGTAAATGATTTCACGGAGTGAATCTTCTTACCTTGTAGGTACTAATATGTATTGTGTCTTAATTACTTAATTATAATCTCCATGGCGTGTGGCTCCCGCGGTCGAAATGAGGCTTAGGAGAATCATCATCATCATCATCACGAGGTCCCGGGTTCGATTCCCGGGTCGGGCAAAATAGGTATTGGGTTTTTCTGTCGAGAAATTCGCAGTGCCAGCCCGGAGTTGGTAGTTGGCGGTGTTTCACCCCCGTGCCTCGGAGAGCACGTTAAGGAGTCGGTCCCGGTTATTATCACTATTATATGACAATAGTCGTTAAAGCCCGCCAACCCGCATTGTAGCAACGTGGCGGGTCTAAGCTCTAAGTGCCTCACTCCTATGAGAGAGGAAGCCTGTGCTCAGCAGTGGGACGTTAATAGGCTGTAGTGGTGGAAGTGGTGGGATACAAGTATACGTATACCGTACAAAGAAACTAGCAAAACAGAAAGATGAATGAGCGAAATAAATAACGTTACGAAATAATTAAAAACTAGTTTCCTTTACAAAATGGGTTGCATTTAGGTCGAGAAATTAGACGAAATAAAAAATCTAGACGCAGCGTCTGGGAAAGTCTTTTGAATACTGACCGCATATTATGTAAGAGCCAAAGGGTATTTTTTAGTTTCCATTTTGTACTTAATTATCGTAAAAATTACTTTAGAATTTTTATTTTAACTCTAAACCCGCTCTATAGAACGATCTATGCTACATGCAGTTCAGTGTTCAATAGAGTAATGTAATTTTTAGCTTCTTAAAATTCAAAAGATAAAATTAATTTAAATCTATTTCTGATGTTAAAAAGCTGATTGGCATATTTATGATTTTATAAATAAGCTTACAAACACTTAAAGAAAATTTTCGAATAAATTTCGACATATCAGGGTGCGATACCCAAGATATGTGGTTTCGGATACGGCTATTCAATCCTCAATTTCTATTGGCATAGTTAATTTATGCCTACTATTTATGTATAAAAAATTCCATCTAGAGATTTTTACTCGTCCGTGTGTAGAACCGGCCGTGCAATCGATGTAGAACTTAAAAAGTATAAATTAAAATTTTAAAACCCCCGACATTCGCCATTTTGTGGTGGTGGCCATCTTGGATTTGCATAGTGCTATTCTACTAGTCAAGCCCTTTCATTTGATACCCATATTGAGGGAGTTGTGAAAAAATATGTAACCCGCCATTTTGTAGCGGCTGTCATCTTGGACCACAGACACACACACACACACACACACACACACACACACACACACACACGCAAACACACACACACACACACAAACACGCACATACACATTGACACGTCAAACTTAAAAGACCCCGTCGTTTTTGCGTCGGGGGTTAAAAATTCCATCTAGAGGTTTTTACTCGTTCGTGTATAGAACGTACCGCGCGCTCGACGTAAAACTTAAAGGGGAGGAAAGTATTATAGCGTTCTAAAAAGAGCCTCGTTGCAGCTGCTTTACAATGTAAATACTTGTAGGCTGTGAACTCTGCGAGCCTGCACCGGGCGCCGGATCCCCACCGGACACGAAGAACGCGTTAAATATTTAAAACTAGTTGAGAAAGATGAAACAGATCGATTTGGTCACTGAAGCTAGAAAGTTGATTAAAGCACTCAACTGGAATTGATTTGTAAGTATATTTAACAATAAATAATAATAGTTTAAAGAACGTTTTAGCAGATCCCAACACCGAAAGCTAAAGGTTGATTGACTAATTCGATAAAATCAAATAGATTTCAAAGAATTTAAAATAATAATAATAAGGGGATATAAACAAAAAAGCGTGAGGTGCTTTGTTATTTAGTTTAGCATAGTTTTAATTTATTTAAGTTACTAGCTGACCCCCGCGACTTCGTTCGCGTGTTTTTAGGTTTTATATAGGATAGGATCGGATCCCATAATTCTTTTATGTACCTAAACTAAATGTAGCCTGTTACTCCTTATAACATTGAAAGTTCCATTAAAATCGATCCAGCCGTTTCGGAGATTAGCTGGAACAAATAGACAGAACGACAAACATAAATTTAAACGCACGCCAGTTTAAAATAAGCCGTACGTACAAAGATCCGGGACCCAAGTTATTGGAACCCAATAAATGCCTGTCATTTCTAAACTAAAAAACGTATGACCTTGAAATATTTACGGGACAATACTTAAAGTACTACCTTTCTAACAAAAAAAGAATGAGTGAAATCGAATAACGCGTTAATGAATTACAGCTATATACACGTTTTAACTTTCATCCCCTCTCCCAAGGGAACCGTGCTGAATTTCGGGATAAAAAGTATCCTATAACCTACCTCGGAGTATAAACTCAAATCGTACCAAGTTTCATTCGAATCCATTCAGTAGTTTCGGCGTGATGCGCGGCCAAGATACAGACAGACAGACAGACAGACAGACAGACAGACAGACAGACAGACAGACAGACAAAAATGAAAAAAATTGCAGTTTTGGATTCAGTATCGATTATAGAGTGCCCTCCGATAAAAATTTTCAAAATATCTTCAATGTACAGAATTGGATCTGTTACAGTTTTATTATATTATAGATTATAAACTTTAACTATGATGTTTGTGAACAAATATAACTTTCTTTCTTTGTCTCTTTCTTTCTTTCGTTGTTTCCTTTCTTTGTTTCATTATTTCCTGCTTTCCTTTTTTCTTTTATTACTTCTTTCATTCTTTCCTTCGTTTGTTCTTTTCTTCTTTCAATCCGTTCATAAAGGAAGGTCGAATTCTGAAATATCTCAAACTGACTTAAGACCATTTAACAAATATAAACTATAATTTTTGAACAAGATGATTCCAAACTAAGTCACAATCCACAAAACTTCGATAGGTATGTGGACGGGCCGGATGTATGTAAACAAACAACAATATTATAAGCTGGCGAGAAAGCATTTGCAAAAGTTACAGAACAGTTTTATAAACTGGCAAAATTGCCGTGTAACTTTGCCGCAGGTCAGTATTTACGACTCGGCACCCAATAAGTGTGACAATATTTCTCGGCGGCAATCTTTTAGAGGCGAGCGGAGAACGCCCACGCCTTTACGACCAATAAAACCACTCGTTGTTACGTTTCGCCATACTTCACATTTTACTAGAGCCGGTGCAAGAATTGAAAAAGTTAGATGATACATTTCAAATTAACAAGTATAAATTAAAAATTAAAAAAACCCCGACATTCGCTATTTTGTGGTGGCAGCCATCTTGGATTTTCATAGTGCTATTCTACCAGTCAAGCCCTTTCATTAATTGATACCCATATTGCGGGAGTTGTGAAAAAATATGTAATCCGCCATTTTGTGGCGACGGCCATCTTGGACAGATTTTCATCAAACATAGCTAAGAACACTCCTGACTAAATTACTTTTCAAATTTAAAAAAAAAACGCATTCAAATCGGTGCACCGGTTTGAGCTCTACGGTGGAACAGACACACACACACACACACACACATACATACACAAACACACGCGCACACACATACACAAACACACGCGCGTGCGCACACACACACACACACACACACGGACACACAGACACGTCAAACTTATAACACCCCGTCGTTTTTGCGTCGGGGGTTAAAAATTGTTCATTAGGCCAGCTTGTGCCTCTTATGATAAGTTCTACCACACTTTGAAAGCAGATGCTACTCAGCAGTTACTCTTTTCAAAACACAAAAGTTACAACATGTAGGCTAGATATCACTGTAACAGATTATGGCACTTCACACACTGTGGGCAGCTGAACGCAAAACCGACAGCTTCTATGCTATTTCGTCATTAAAATGAACTCATTTTACTATAATCCGCCAATATAGCCAACCAACAATGTGCAGCACGCGCTGTGTACCGCTCTCCCACTACTAGATATGCAGGCAAAGCAAGTAAGCAATAAGCACTACCCCCACGCAATACCACACAAATCACTCCAAAAACTTACATCAAGAGATGTAAACTTACGATGCACAATTGCAAAGCTACATTCAATTCAGCTTTTATCAATAAACAAGCACCTCCTCAAAATTTCCCACAGACTCTTGGACTATTGCACTTCACACCAGCTAGCTATTATACAACAAATCGGCTACTAGGCACTTGGCCTCGCAACACTTGAACGACAAAATTTTAAGTACGTAATTGATTTTTCAAATACACCACATTACACTTCACGGAAATGTGACTTTTTTTCTTCTTCTACAAGTCAACTGGCCACAGCTGCATACCATGGCTATGTAGCTTCCATGCTACGTTATGGACTTATATTATGGGGTAACCCTGTCGATATCGAAAATGCTTTCAAAGTACAAAAAAATGCATCAGATCACTGTGTGAAAATTGAATTAAAAAGTAATTATTATTAAATATTTTGTTCTATTAGTAAGTAATAATTATCAATATATAATGAAATTAAAATCTGGATTTTATTATTGCATGCCGTAAGGTAGAATTTGGTGAAACGCTAACAATATTCATAAGATCCAATGTAACTAACCCCTACCAAATTCGCAATAAAATGAATTGATTGATTGATTGATTGAACTCTTGACTGTCATCTCACTTGATGGTACCTGACGATGCAGTTTAAAATGAAAGCAGGCTAACTCGGAATAGGTATAATGGTACAACCTTATTCCATTCTCTTCAATTAATATTTAATCAATTCCGCGTCCAGTCTTTCAAGTCACGGCAACTCATTAAAGGAATATCAATCATCCAAGAATCTAATAAATCGTGCCCTTTAAAATTCCTTCAAAATAATTTGATAATAATGCAATTAGTAACAGTCTATCGCATTTGGTGCCTTTCATTTCCGTAATTGGTAAATTACGGTGTTTTTGGATGACTGATGGAGGAATTTTGTTAATTAATTAATATCTATTGTTATTTGTAAATCTATATCTTCTATACATATAATAAAATCGTAGACTTGCCGTATCTGTACATTAAAGATTTTTGCAAAATAATAACTGGGGGATGTTAGGGATAAGTAATAGAACGTAAAAAAGCTATTTTTGAAATTTTTGTCTGTTTGTCTGTTTATCTGTTTGTCTGTTTGTCTGTTTATCTGTTTGTCTGTTTGTCTGTATGTTTGTGCGCGCATCACGCAAAATCTACTGAACGGATTGAAATGAAACATGGCATGATTTAAGTTCATACTAAGGAGTAACATATAGGATACTTTTTATCCCGAAATTCAGTACGGTTCCCTTGGGAGAGGGGATGAAAATCAAAATGTGTACTAAGCTGTAATTCATTAACCCGTGGTCCGATTTCATTCATTCTTTTTTTGTTAGAAAGTAGATACCTTAAAGATTACCGGATAATCTCTCAAAGGCTGTATCGATTTTGATGGGACTTTCAGTGGCGGATGTTTATATTTTTATCTACCTCAACAACCACCAGTGAACTTTTAACAGTTTTTAGCAAGGTATAAGCTCAAAAGAGCTTAAGAAAAACAAAAAGTTCCCACGGGATTTTTAAAAATCGATATCCACGCGAACGAAGTCGCGGGTATCCGCTCGTGAATAAATAAAATCAAAGTGTCCATCCTGTGATTTCGATGTATCTGCATCTTATTAAACTTTAATTAATATTTAATATTTTCGGTCGCTCTTGCGCCTGCTCTCTTTCCGGTTGTGTAGCATTAGAATAAAAGAGTGAAGGAATAGAGATTGCACTTGTGTACGCGCGTACACTTTTGCACTATAATATCTCCTGCGTAGTTGGCTTGTGTCCGTCTCGTTTGAGATTAGCCGTCTTGACCGAAATTCGGTCGGAAGGACATTATTATAAGGAGACAATAACGCATTACGATTTTATTGACCGATAAAAACACACCTGTATGGGGGCTAGGCGTAGTAAACGCTCGTAATTATTTATCAGCAATAAATCACAATGTTGATGAATCAAATATTCCATACATGGCCTACGTTAGTTGTGTAGGTACACAACTTTAATTAAGTACCTACCTACATTTGATTTTCCTCCGGGAATCTGTCGCGAGCTTGTTTCATATTGCGGTGGTGTATAGGGCTGTCAATCCACTATCTTTTTTTTAGGAACTAAAACAGCAATTAATCTGAATTTAAATTAATATCTCACTAACAAACCACCTTTTAAATTCTTAGAGGTAAAAAATGTGCAACTTATAAAAGCGAACTGCCATGTGGCAGAGATCCATGATATATTTATACGATTTTCTAGTTTCAACGTTTCGAAGCCAATCGAGGAGTTTGAGAAGCATCTTTGATGCCTATCGAGGATGATTGATCGGATTATATTTTGTTTTAACACAAAATTCGTATCAATCGTCATAATCAATTTTTCCGATCGAAGTCGATTGAGCTGATAGTGAATGACCGACCAATCAAAGCGAGCCTCGAGCGTTACCACATGAGTGGACCAAGTCAGACAAGTGTGCACATCGTCATATTAAAAACTCCTCCAATACCCTTGAAAAAAAAAATCGGTGATCTCCTGTTGAATAGAAGCAGGCGTTACTTTGCGGAATTCCATGATATACAATGAATATAAAATTACTTTGCTATAATCCGCTAACAGTGACAAATTTGTAGGCACAACACCACAAAAATTCACCACAAAATGAACTCGACGAAGCGAAACGACGGAGCGAAACGATCGTCGAGTTCATTTTGTGGTGAATTTTTGTGGTGTTGTACCTACAAATTTGTCACTGTTAGCGGATTATAGCAAAGTAATTTTATATTCATTGTATATCGGTGATCTCCTTTAAAAAATACTCCGATCATCTTTTGTCGCGTCACGATACAGCACAAGTCAGTAATTATAATAATAATATGTCCTTACTATAATTTTTTTTTTGTTCCAGTTAAAATAATAATAATATGTAATACCTTAATAGCAGAGAAAAGTGGCAGCCCTACTCAACGAGGACTCATTGCCAACTCGTTCTAACGTTCTATCTTGCTCTAACTACAATGAAACTTGGGGAATATGATGTATTGTCTTGAGATTAACCATGTGATATGCTCAGTTTGAATCAGCAAACACTTTAACGCGTTTTACTTATTTCTGAACATGAGATAGAATTAGAAATCATTTGATTTCGAAACGGCTGAAAAATAGGTTAGGTTATATTAATAGGAGTCTCCCGTAAGCTCGACTTTCATAGAAACTTAGATTCGCTTTTATTTAAAGACCACATGTCAGACAATGTTACATCTAATTTTACAATTAATATTATAATTATGAGGGACATAATACTATTGAAGTTTGAAATTGGTTTTTGTTAAAAAAATAAAGCTCTCTAGTACAAATTGAAATTTTGTCTTAATGCTATAGAGCATCTAAAAAAACTTCTACATACCTAGATTCGCTTTTATTTAAAAACCACATGCCAGACAATGTTACATCTAATTTTTAACCCCCGACGAAAAACGACGGGGTGTTATAAGTTTGACGTGTCTGTGTGTGTGTGTGTGTGTGTCTGTCTGTTCCCCTGTGGCGCTCAAACGGGTGGACCGATTTGAGTGCGGTTTTTTTTGTTTGAAAGGTGAATTAGTCGAGAGTGTTGTTAGCTATGTTTGATGAAAATCGGTCCAAGATGGCCGCCGCTACAAAATGGCGGATTACATATTTTTTCACAACTCCCTTAATATGGGTATCAAATGAAAGGGCTTGACTAGTAGAATAGAATTATACAAATCCAAGATGGCTGCCACCACAAAATGATGAAAGTCGGGGGTTTTTTAAATTTTGAATTTATACTTGTACAATTAATATTATAATTATGAGGGACATAATACTATTAAAGTTTGAAATTGGTTTTTGTTAAAAAAATAGAGCTCTCCAGTACAAATTGAAATTTTGCCTTAATGCTAGATAGAGCATCTAAAAAAACTTCGAAATGTCTTTAGTATATTTGCAAGGTTTGGTATCAATAAAAGTAGTAGGTAAAACGAAAAAAAAAATAAGTATTCAAAAAACTTTAAAAACTTTAACAAGAAATTCTGAGCTGTGCTCACAAAAATCATACTGAAAAATTAATCCTAGGATCAGGAAAAATAACCTTAACTACGCTGCGTTAAATATGTACGTACCTCCTGTGCAGACAGAGTACTCGTGGCTTAAATAATGCAGCATTCCTTACGAGCGGGAAACTTCAAGCGCGGGCTAATTTGAATATGGAATAGATACATTTGAATTAAGAACGCCGAGTTTTTACGAGCGCTTTATCAGATCATGGGAAATTGCTGCTTGATAAAATAATCTGGAAAAATACAATGAAATATATATTTTTAAATATCTTTCAAATCTATTTTAAAACTCAAAGCTTAATATACATAATTACATGGTGCTAAAAAAAATGAAATGAATGTTGGCATTACACTCTTACCAGTAAATAAATAGAATCATTATCCATTTTTTCATTAAAAAAAATATAAATATATTTATTTCAAATAGATTTTTAACGGATTTACAAGATTAATTAATATTTTTAGCATCAAATTGTATTGTAACTATTTATCTCGGATGGAATGATGAAGATCAGTAGCAACGTTAGGAATTTTCTCTCAGTAATGAAAATACAACTCTTTAAACTTGATTTTGGGGAAATTATCCAACAGAGTATATTCATGCGGGCTATGCTGTGTTTGCAGTGTCAGCTAAACAAGCACCGAACACAAAGCCTTGCACACTGACGCGTTAACGCGTTAACACTGAAAGCCACCCGCAAACCACTTTACCTATCTACTATCTTAGCTTCAGCTGAGTTACTGAGGTAGTTGTGTCATACGTTTGTCAGCCTGTCACAACACTACGCAGAACGCTATATGTGCTACGCAGCCTATCACAACACACTACGCAGAAAGCTATATTCAGCCTACCAGTGATAGATTCAATTGACGATTCAAAAGTACTTATAAAAGTTTATTTGAATAAAAAACTTTTCTTTTCTTTTCTATCCTATTTTATCACAACATTCTACGCAGAAAGCTTTATGTGCTACGCCGCCTATCACAACATTCTACGCAAAAAGCTATATGTGCTACGCAGAAAGCTACGCAGTGACTATATACTAGATAGAGGTGGAGATATCGAGGCGAATACACACGCATGAAGTCGCGAAAATAATATTCATCATCAACAACAGTCCGCGGCTCTCTTTGTCTATGTTCTATGTGTATCTATGAACATAAAATATTAATAAAATATAGCCTTTGACTTCACACACGACTACGTTCAGAAATATTTTCTAGAAATTATTAGAGTATAAATTTCACGAAATAATATCGAAGTTTGAACAATGTTGCAGCTTTGAATTCGTTCCGCGTGTTTAATATTTTAGAACGTCAGCGCCTGGTGCCGCGCTAGGCACACAGGGCTCGCTAAATAAAAAATTAAATCTTTGTCTGTGCCACGAGTTTTGTGTATCTACCTACCGAATCTCGACTGGTACCTTCTTGGTCTGTATCCGTGATAATACCTACAATTTTATTCCGTGATTACCGGCTCGGAAAGTAAAATCTACTGAACTAAATCATGAAGAAATTTAACAGCTGATGATACGCTTTTGATTTTGATTTCCTTAATCTGAGTTGATTTGCATGGATATAGTTAAAGAGTGTGATAGACTCAGAAAGTGATACATGTGATATAGGATACTTTTGATTTTGAGAAAACTAAGAGTTTTGCGGCTTAGTGTGATCATGTCATAAGTAATAATATGAGCTCATAATGCTATACTGTTACATAATATGCGATATTGTTGTGCTAATATTATACTTTGTTCTTCTAAGCCCGATTCAGTCACAGATAAAAAACCAAAAAACCTTCTTAGTATAAAACAAGATGGTGGCATAAGAATTAAATGGAAGTTCTCATTACCGTAGCGCCTTTGAGTGTGATAACAAAATGCTTTTGGTTGCTTCGCTAATGCATATTTCGCGTTTCGCGCCATTTTTCCCGAAGCGAAGAAAATTGTGGTTTGAGATTTTTTATTTCTAAGGTTTTACTTTGAGACGAATACATACAATCTTATCTCTGTCTCTCTTCGTCTTTGCTTAGGGTCATAATCACTTCCATTGATGTAGGAGTTTTCTGGAAATAATAATACCTAGGTAGGTGCTATAATTTTATAAAAACGTCTTCGGTCTTACCACATAAAATTGAAACAAGCGTTATTCGCCTGTTTATAAAACAGACTTCCAAAATGGAGGTTCTGTATTCGACACGTATGTATGTATATATTCAAAACTAATGAACAAATGAATGATGATTTTTTACTATCATAATTTATATACTTTCAGCGAGGTTTTAGTGTATAACACACCTAGTTATCATTCTTATGTACGAAGTTACAAACATAAATGTATCCATATGTCACTAATATTTTTGATTGGTACACCGATTTTTCTGAGATTGCTGGTCCGAAGTCGGTTCAGTTTTTTCTAAAATATAGCGTGTTTTAAAACGTAGGTACTACAATTTGACAAATTTCTTTCTGTTGTCATTGGTCATCAGTTAAACTTGTTTAACTTTGGGCTACTTGTGAGCTTTTCCAACACCTCGGAATTCCAACGTCCATTCGTTCTTTGAACATGTGCCCGTATTATTTCGAATATGTCTGTGACTAAGTTCTTCTAAGGATATTTTGATTACCAATTTAACCATGTAGAGAAACTCCGAGCATAGCTCTCTCCGTGACTCTGACTGACTCTGAGTTTTTTTATGAGACCCATAGTCAGCGAACATGTCTCGGAGCCGTATATCATCTGGCTACGCACTGTTCTAAATTCAAGACACTGACGGATTTGGACGATAATAGTGCTAAGAGAGAGCGCTCACGGAGCGGTTCGCACCCGCGCCCGCCGCGGTTGCGGGCCCGCAATACTCGAAATTCATACAAATGTCGAGTGCAAAACTCACGACGCGATTTACTCCCGCAGAGTTGGCGGTTGCTCGCGGCTCCCGCAGAACCGGCGGGCAGCGGGCGCCCGCGAGCTTTGCGGGCGTCGCCCGCAAGCTCTGCGGTTTGTCGGCGGGCGCGATCGCATTTTTCTTATAGGAGGAGCTGGCGAACAAAACGGTATAGTTGCATCAAACTAAAGAGTAAGAGTCTTTATTTGCAAAAATGTGGTACAAATATTATGGATCTTATTGTCTTCCAACACATTTAACTAATAAAAAAGTGTGCAAATTGAATTATTGATTTTAAGACTAAACAAAATGACGTAAGTAGCATACATGTCACCGTTCTAAAGATATAAATATAAAATTAATTGCAATAAATAGAATTTATGTCATATATTCTTTTAAATTGTAAAAACATTTCTCCATGAGCCAGTTCTTTAGTTTTACTTTAAAAGTTTGGAGAGGCATGGCCTGTATTGATTCAGGTAACCTATTAAATATTAATTATTAAATATTAATATTAAACTGAATGACATACTTACAGTGAGCTTTTGGCGTGGATTTTTATTTACCCATATCTAGTTTGTGACTTTATTGAACATAATAATATGTTAAATTCAGTTTGCTATCTCATATAAGTTAACGGAAGCAATCATTAATTAATATTGCAAGCAATAACTTGTTTGTGTAAACACATAACTCCAGAAGCAGACTATCAATTAATATTAAAACTAAATCAAACTATTATTAAAATATCTGCGTTTATCACCCGCACATAACTATTTATATCAACTCAGAGATTAGTTTAACTGAGATCTATTTTCAAATATATTTTATACTAATTAATTAATTACACTCAGCCAAGTCCAAAATGGCAGCATTTATTCGATGAGGGTGTGATTGCTATCGCAGCCCTCAATCAAATATCACGACCTAGACGCTGAAGCATCTAATAGTCGGTTGAGTCTTTGGAGGAGACTCAATTCATGGCTTCGAAGTACCCGTATTTATACCAATAATTCAAGATGGCGGTTCGGCGCCACTGAATGAATCAAATGTCAGTTAATTCTAACCTATTTCAATTATGAAATTAATAATTCGTAAACCATTTCTAAAAATTCTAATTAATTTTCAACAATAATTTATCATTTGTAAGTCAGTCTGACATTTGTAAGTTAGTTTAGGCCAATTTCAACATAAATTGTTTAAAAACTTTATTAGTGAATAAAGTTTTTAAATGATAAACTTTTTAATTAAAAAAAATTCTTAGTAAAAAAAAAAACAAATTTTTCTTCTGAAAAAGAAATAATCATTTTGATTGACATCTTACAAAGTATGGAAATTAATCCATTTTGAACGAAAACGTGCTCGATTATTCAAATCTTTCGAAACTTTATTGTAATTATGCCGTTATGATCGAAACCACGACCTATGGATGCAATTTTGATACAGTTGCGGGCCGTTTTAAGTAAAATTAAGTTGATATTCTTATGCAAGCCAAAGACCATCGGATTAAAAAATATAACATTTTGTTCGCCAGCTCTTCATATATAACTATAACCGCCGGTCTTGCGGGCGTCGCCCGCCAACTCGGCGGGCGACGCCCGCAGCCGCGGCGGCTGCGGTCCCGCAAAAACAAGCGGGCTCGTGAGCGCGCTCTCTCTAACCTCTCTCCCGCAGCCGCGGCGGGCGCGATTCCAAACCGCTCCGTGAGCGCTCTCCGTTAAAGTTGCATATATAAATAATAAATAGTTAATTACTGAAATTTTTGATAAAAGAAATGTAAAGAATACATTTATTACAATTTCCGCATTGTACGCTCGAAAATATTTCAACGTTCTTAATTTATTATTCAAATGTACCTCCGTACCTATTTATTCCATATTCAAAAAGACTGTGTTCTATCCTCGGGAAAATGCTTAATTATTTATTTAACGTTTTAAGTTTCCAGGAATTCACGAAATGTTTCAGATAGTTTTTCGTGAAATAATGTTCCTGAATATAATGAGCAGTACCTACCTGCTTTCGGAATTTGAAACAGTCAACTTAAATAGAATACCTGCATTTGTAGTTGCAAAAAGGTCGTTAATTTCGAAAACTTCAATTCAGCTGAAACCAAAATATTTTCTAAGAAATCATAAATAAATTCGTAAAAATTTCCGAAATGGCAGATGCTGAGTTCACAGGATATAAAGAACAATTACTCTCTACTGCCTCGTGAAATAAAATAACTTTAAAAGCACGACACTGATATAGCAAAAGCTTATTTGTTCAATAAGCTGTTGCGAATTATTGCGATTAGTTCAAAAACCTATAAACCGATTTTGATGATTAATCAAAATTCAAAATTCAAAATCATTTATTTCACGTAGGCCAACGTGTGGCTCTTAAATGACATGTCAAGAATCTACCACCGGTTTGGAATGCTGATTCTGCTGAGAAGAGCCGGCAAGAAACTCAGCAGTTGCTTTTTTCAAAACAAAATATTACAAGAAGTGGCTTAACTATCTTGTGAACAGCTGAAGTAAAGCCGAATAGAATAGACATACTTTTTATTCAGATAAACTTTTACAAATGCTTTCGAATCGACAAATGAATCTACCACTGGTTCGGAATGGTGCTTACAATTCTACGTCATGTTAAGAAGGGCAGACAAAAGTAGCCCCATTTCTGACAGTGGCACCCGCTCACGAGCATGACGCATGATCCAGCCATTGCTTCGCTCAACCATATTTGAGGGAACGTAACAACACGCACCACACGACACCACCACAGAAATGTTTAAAGGGAGCGTGACATACTATTCATTATCGTAATCTACAAACTTTTAGGAAGGTTTCACCTTGATATCATTCTTATGTACGAAGTTACAAGCATAAATGTATCCATAATAATTTTGATTGGTACACCGATTTCTCTGAGATTGCTGGACCGAAGTCGGTTAAATTTTTTCTAAAATATAGCTTGTCCACAATTTGTGTACGGAACTTAACAAAAAATAAATTGTTCGACGTCACATTGAAAAAGCTGTGATTAAAAGAAGCCTCGACGAACGAATATACAGCGTGTGTGTAGTGTGTGTAAACGTCTATGGTCTCGTGGTCCCACTGGTTGACCCACTCAGTGGGACCACGAGACTCGGAGATCAACCCGCAGCTTTTCAATCCAATACGGCCGCACTGGTGAACCGTCTCGAGCCGTCACGTCTCTAGCTTTAATTATTTCGCTATAATCCGAATAATTTCGTGAATTACTTATAGCAAAATTCAGGATTATAGCAGAATAATTTCCTTTTTTCATTGGGTATAATAATATATTATAGCAAAATAATCGTGTTTCATTGTGCAAATTGTTTAATCAAAGCGATGTTATTTTTACTGTTTCTTTCCATAGTTTAGTGGCTAGCTAAGATACAGATCATGAGGTGGGTAGTCCCTATAGAAACTGGCTGCCGCGACCGAAATTAGGTCTGAAGAACATTATTAGGTTAGGTTAGGGTTTAATAAAAACTGCCATACTCTTCCAGGTAAGCCCGCTTCTATCTTAGACGACGTCGTCACTTACCATCAGGTGCGAGATTGAAGTCAAGGGCTAACTTGAAGATGAATTTAAAAAAAATATGATATCACATTTATATTTTTAATTCGTCCAATCTGGAATCCGAAACCTTTTAATAACAAATGATTCTGACGTGATAACGTCTTATAAATCGATGAACGGCTACACGCTCGGAAAAGGAACTGCTGTGCTCAGGAACTTTTTAACCTAGTTCCTCCTTCACCATTTCACCACAGAACAGCGAGAAGTCGAGAGCGATGGCATCCCTATCTGGTTGACGTTCAGTCAGCTCGCACAAACCGATTTCGGTCGACGTTTCTGATTCGAACCGCTAGGGTGTGGAACGCCCTTCCGGCTTCCGTGTTTCCCGCCCAGTTCGACTTAAGTACCTTCAAGGCAAGAGTGAATAGGCATTTTTTAGGCAAGCGCGTTCCAACTTAGACCTCATCATAGTAAACTCAAAATGTCAGCACCTCCATTATCAATGCCACGCCACAGGTCTGCAGCATTTCGTGGCAGTTTTAAATATCTAGCCACGAAATGCTGGAATGACATTCCCCCACCTTTTCGTAACGTTGGTTCCAAATTTACTTTCAAAAAATTATATCGTGCCCATTTACTTAAAGTTCAAAAGTCAATAACCTAGTAGTGGCATTTCGATCGACATAATCTTTATTATTATATCTCTATATATATTATTATATCTCTATATTATATCATATCTCTATATTATATACATTTACATAGGTATATATTTGTAACATGTAGGTATTTTAGATAAAGAACACAATTTTCTATTTTGTAATTTTACGTTTAATTTCAACCTTATTTTACACGGGACCTCCCTCGTTTGGGCTCTAACAGAATAACAGCGTTGTGGTTACTTTCTGTATCCGCAACATTGAGCTGAGTTCGGGCCTTTTCATTGGCACGACACATTTTAGACATTAGTTTATTAGTTAAGTTAGATCTTAAGATTGAACTTGTTGTATAATCTGTCTGATGTGTGTTTTATCAATGAATAAACGATATTCTATTCTATTCTATTCTATTCTATTCATCATTGCTGTTCAGGCATGATTGTCGTCAAGCGTAAGCCTATTTTGCAATAAAAAAAAAAAAAAAGGATGACTCATCCGTCACGTTGCTGCGTGACGGATGTGTCATCGTAGCCGCGTATAGCCGCGTCCGTAGAGCGTAGAACCAAGCGTTCGGCTTGTGACGCATCTATCTTTCTTTGTTTTCTTATGACGTTATCACGTAAAATTATCGTCCGTAAACCAATTTTACAGACAACCAATTTTTTTTATTTAAAAAAATGCCTGAAAAGTGATTGCTTTACAGGCATATTTCAAGGTTCCGTACGTGACAACCCTATACGCTTATTTGCGTTTAATATCTCAACGTTTGTGCGGTGTTTGCATACTGCATGCATGAATTTTCGCAAAATAACCCCGGCCAAAACCAGCTTTTATATTAAACTCTTGAGCGTTTTCGTTGAGAGAGAGATTACCTATCGGTTAAGATTGTGTGCCTTATACATGCTCGTGATAGGAAAATTGCCGTTTACAAAACAAGATTGATTTTACACAATTTCTCTGTTATTTTCCCTTTTTACCTAACTACGGCAAAGCCAAAAGAAAGAATTATGATTTTAGCAGTCTATGTATGTATATATGTTTGTGTCCGATTTTTGTATCAGATTCTGTGTGTTCCACCGTATCGCCTAAACTACTGGGTCGATTTTGATGAATTAGGTGTCAATTGATTCATTGTTATGGTCAGGGTGACAAAGGCTACATACGAAAAAATCGAGAAGTGACCTTCGCGGCTCAAACTAGAATATTACGCTAGTTTCGTATACACATAACAGATGGCGTCACTAGCTGCTTGCCCTGCGCTTCTTCCGTTCGAAATCTCATTAGTACGCAGTTGAATACACGTTTTTCTGCACACTAAATTAGTAGTCGGGTTTTAGTTTACGAACTTTATTATCAACTGGTTAGAATTAAACGCTTACCTATTCTATTTCAATCTTTCTCCTTCCCTCCTTGCCTTGTACCCATATCTCTGTCCCTCTCACTCATTCGCTAAGAACGTTAAAACGGTGTAAATGCACCAATCAAGTGACGCCAGGACTCGAAAAACAATCGTCGTCGCGCGCGCACGTACAAAAAAATAAATGGACACGTCGCTAAAGGCCGGCCTCGCTAATAATCGCTAATTCCCTTTTTTTCGCATAAAAACGCTACCAAATTGTGTGTGGAAAAACGTAATCAGCAGTTCAGAAGAATGGACATTTGAAAGTGGAAAAAGGTGCCTACTGGAAGCTGAGTTATTCATCGACCACGTGAGTTCCATTCCCTGTTCCTTCTGATCTGCGCCCCGTTCCATACAGTCCACATCGAAATTATATATTTTAACGCCTATTTTCCACCATCAACTATCTAACTATTAAATAAATAAATAGATTTTTTATTTCAGGCATATTACTGTACATCTAGGGTATTAGAATCCATACAATCCTTAACCGCCTATCACGCAACTGACCCTAAATCCGTGAAAACCTAAAGCTGGGCATTCATGGTCAGTGCAATCACGTCAAATGGTATAAAATACAGCCGTTTGATCATGATCTTCAATTCAAACTTTGAAGCGATGACAACCCACGGATTTTCAGTGCCCGCCATAATCCATGGGTTTAAGCCATTTGACGTGAATGCAAAATCCGTGCGCATTGAATATGCGCCCTTACGTACATTTATGTTACACCAGGGAGGTCGTCAAAACAACAATGTCACTAGCTAGAGCTACTTGAGAGATACAACGGTCTTCTTACTGGTGGTTCAACTCCAGTATCAGTAACTCGTAAATCGACCCCTAGAATGTATAGCGTAAAAACAATTAAAACCAGTGATTTTCCTACAGTTAATTATTCTGAGGAATACCCATTATATGAATCGCATTGAATATAAATTCAATTGGTCTTGAGCGGGAACTCAGGTGGCGCTCTGGAAGTTACTAGGTGCAGGTTTATTCGCGCCAGCGTTTGTTATGAAGCGGGCTTCCGACAGATAAAATATGGCATTATTAATTATAGCTAGGATGCTGTTTTTAATACTAGTATGTATACAATACTTAAATATATATATTTGTATTTTAAAAGGTAAGTACCTAAACCTATAATCTAAATATATAAACGGAAAAGGTGATTGACTGACTGACTGACTGATCTATCAACGCATAGCTCAAACCACTGGACGGATTGGTTTGAAATTTGACATGCAGATAGCTATTATGACATAGGCATCCGCTAAGAAAGGATTTTTGGAAATTCAACCCCTAAGGGGGGTAAATAGGAGTTAAAAAGTTGTATGAGATATATATATATCCTCGCGGACGAAGTCGCGTGCAACAGCTCGTAACATAATAAGCTACAACTTGCTAAGTATAGGTAGTTTTTAAAACAAAACAAGATAGTGCTGGTAAGAAAGTACGGGACACTCAAAAATAGCGCTGGTAAGATGCTATGCTCACTCAAAAAAAAATGCTGGTAAGAAGCTACGTGTCACTCAAAAATAGTGCTGGTAAAAAGCAAGTGTCACTCAAAAAAAGTGCTGGTATGAAGCTACGTGTCACTCAAAAATAGTGCTGGTAAGAAGCTACGTGTCACTCAAAAAAAATGCTGTTAAGAAGCTACGTGTCACTCAAAAATAGTGCTGGTAAGAAGCTACGTGTCACTCAAAAATAGTGCTGGTAAGAAGCTACGTGTCACTGAAAAATAGTGCTGGTAAGAAACTACGTGTCACTCAAAAATAGGGCTCGTAAAAGCATAACACTCGTAAATAGTGATGGTAATAAGCTACGTGTCACGTATCACACACGCATTGAGTGTGATAGTGCATCTCTGAAAACTCAACACAAATATAAAATTCTTGAACCTAATAGAAGTCGCTTGAAACTAAACGGTGGCAGCATCATACATTTAGTTTCATCCCCCCCCCCCCTGGTGCAACAGGTCGGCACTTACGGAATCACGAGTGTTGGCAACTCCCCCGCGCTCGCTGATTACCGTTTTTATCTCCGGCCAACTTGCGGCACAACTTCGCCTTAATGAAGCCGCTGAACTTTGCAACGTAAACATCAATTAATGTTTGCGGATACAGCGCGAAGTGCTGCTTCTGAAATATACCCAAAGATTTCAAAGTTATGCTTATATTATAACTTTGAAATCTTTGGTTGTATTCTAGATTATTTTTTTCAGTACTCTGAGTTTCCTTTTTAGGGTTCCGTAGTAAACAAGGAACCCTTATAGTTTCGCCATGTCCGTCCGTCCGTCTGTCTGTCTGTCTGTCTGTCTGTCCGTCCTCGGTTGATCTCAAAGACTATTAGTGCTACAAACTGTAATTTGGCATGGGTATAAACATTAATCACGCCAACAAAGTGGTGAAATAAAATTTTGATAAATATTTTTTGTAGGGTAGCTCCCCTACATGTAAAGTGGGGATGAATATTTTTTTTCTCGTCCACCCCATAGTGTGGGGTATCGTTGAATAGGTCTTTTAAAAATACTATGGATGTGGGAACATCATTTTTCGATTTCTAGATCCGTTTGTAAAATATGATGTTTTAAAGTGCTAATTTTTATTAGAGTCAAGTGTGTCCCCCCCCCCCCTCTATCAGCCAAAGCCAAGCTATACCTGTTTTTCGAGGATTGTGACTACGGAACCCTACACTGCGCGTGGCCCGCCACGCACTTGGCCGGTTTTTAACATTAGCGCTACCAACCGCCTTTTAGACATACATGTGTAGTAATAAGTAGAGGTGGGCAAAACTGCTTAAAAAGTTAAGCAGACTTTTTCGTTTTATTATTTTTCAAAACTCACTTTTAATATCTGCTTATAAAATAAGTTTGATGAAATTTAGTAGGTACCTAGATTAGAAATAAAAATAAACAAACTTAAACCACGAGGACAAAGTCGCGGACATAAGCTTGTTAATTGTAATATTCAGAAGTAGGTACTTAAAAGTTCTTTGATTTTATGTACATTTTACGACTATTTATCCTACACTAGCGGCACGCTATGATGGCCGGTTTGACACATTACAATAGTGATGTGGAATGTCAATTTATTCTCGAACAAAAAACAATTAAGTTTTGTTTTTGTACCTGATTAAATAGGTTTAATAAAACAAAAATGTATATGTTTATTTAATTTATTTGAACGAAAATGAATATACATACTTTATATGCACACAAGAAACATATGAATACAAAAGATACCAAAAAAGGTGCCACAAAAGGCCATAATTAATCAGATTCGTCCATACTACTATTTTCACTGTCGTCACTGCTATCATCACATACATTAATAATTATATGTTCGTTTTCTATAATATTATCTATTTTCACATCTCTTTCATAATCTTCCCTTATTAATTTAACAGTTCTATTCACAACCTTTTCCCAGTCTCCTTTAGTCACATGTTCACAAGCTTCTTCTAATAATTTTAGCATTTTTTTTGTGGTAAATGGGGGTTCTGTATTGTGTCTTGCAGCATATCCCTTAATTTGAGCCCACACCAACTCAATCGCATTATACTCACAATGGTAAGGCGGTAACCGTATAACTCTGTGCCCATGTTCTAATGCTATTTCGTCAATGACGTATCGGATCTTGGTTGGTTTGTTTTCTTTTAAAAGACGTACTAATTCCGCTTTTAACATATTCATGTTTGCATCTACGCCATTTTTACGAAGCCATGCGACGATATCAGCTTTCTTTTGGGATTGGGCAGGTGGCTTGTCAATTTGCATCGAGTGGTATGGGGCGTTGTCCATAATTATAATAGATGGTTCAGGGAGGCTACACAACATTGAGGTAAACCATTCAGTAAACTTTTCTCCATTCATGTCTTCATGATAGTCTCCAGTGGTTTTTGACGCAAAAGCCATGAGAGAACCTTCGACAAACCCGTTGATGGTTCCGGCGTGACAAATTATAAGTCGCGATCCTTTTCCTACAGGAACTTTGGAAGTAGATGCTGCTGTGTCATCGTTCCAAGAACGGCCTACAGTATATACATTAAGCCATGTTTCATCCAAGAACACAACATTTTGCCAATTTTTGATTTCTTTCACTTGCCGTAAAAAAGTATACCTTGCCATCGGTATATCAAATCTTTCCATCAATATTTTGCGTTTGTTACATTTTTTGTATCGAAATCCAATGGTCTTCAAAATCTTCGTTAAAGAACTTTCCCCACCGAAGAATAATCCAGCTTCCTTCAGTGAATGCACCAACTTTTTTCTTGTTGGATACTCCTTCTGTAAATAGTAGCCGTAAACATGTCTTCGGATAGCATCGGCATCAAAGCTATCGATGCCTACGACTGGTTTTGCTCGTTTTCTCTTTTTTGGTGTGTGAAGTTTATTTTCTTCTGTGCCAGTCTCGCCATATTTTTTTTTAGTTATCCGTCTAACAGTTCGTTGTCCAATATTAAGCGCATCAGCTACGCGTTCAACCACTGACGTTATAGGTAAAATTGGCCCTCCATTTTGAGCTTCACGATCGAAATAGTTACGAAGGCGTATTACGAACTCACGTGTCTGACTATTTAGAACAGTTCTCTGCGTACGTTCGGTCATATCGACGAAATCCACAACAAAGGGCTTGAACAGAGTCCAAATTAACGAGCAAGGGTCAACAGTAATGCAGTATCAATATTTGAAATCCAAAGCCAGGTCAAAACTATATCACAATCGCATTGCACTGACAGTTTATACTTTTCGAAGCAACGTCAATTCGAAACTGCTTTGTTTTGCATTGAGCATTGACGCGAGTTTGCCGGAGGTAGTAGTTGTGCTAGCCAGCGATCCTATGTGACGATCGTATTAGATTCCATTTTTAAAAATTTATTGATATTTTTTTGCGATTTCAGAGGTTTGTCCACATAGTGAAAATTGTTCATATTCACAAGTACATTCACCCCTTAAATGGTGCAAACTGATTTTTCTACACTTGTATACATTTAAGAAATCAATTTAATAAATAAATTTTGAGTCCTAAACCTAAAACTACATTCGATAAAATTTATGAATCTCTGCACATCACTATCGTCAATAAAGTAATACAATTATTTCCTTCAAAGTCGTTATCAATTAATACGGAACTTCATGAGCGGACAAACGTCAAACCGGCCATCATAGCGTGCCGCTAGAGTAGATGGCTCTGCTCTGCTCTGATTACAATTAACAATAAAAAGTTGAAAAGCATTAAGCAAATAAGCAATCAACACTTTTAAAATAAGCAATCGAATAATAATGGACTTTTTTAAATTAACGCGTTATTGTGCTTATTTTAATAAGCGTGCTTATACATATTATATGCTTTCTTTTAAACGCCCACCTCTAGTAATAGGTAATGTCCTAAAAGAAGTTGGAAACTAACATATAGAAGCGAAAATCAAATGTATGTATATTTTATAATTATTGCGAAGCCAGGGAGGGTGGTTTATCTTCTATAATATAATAAGACTGTAACAGGTCGAATTCTGTACATTGAAGATATTTTGAAAATTTTTATTGGAGGGCACTCTATAATCGATACTGAAGCCAAAACTGCAATTTTTTTCATTTTTGTCTGTCTGTCTGTCTGTCTGTCTGTCTGTCTGTCTGTCTGTCTGTCTGTATCTTGGCCGCGCATCACGCCGAAACTACTGAATGGATTTAAATGAAACTTGGTACGATTTGAGTTTATACTCCGAGGTAGGACATAGGATACTTTTTATCCCGAAATTCAGCACGGTTCCCTTGGGAGAGGGGATGAAAGTTAAAACGCTTATTTAGCTGTAATTCATTAACGCGTTGTCTGATTTCACTCATTCTTTTTTTGTTAGAAAGGTAGTACTTTACATATTGTTCCGTAAATATTTCAAGGTCAAAGGTTTTTTAGTTCAGAAATGACAGACATTTATTGGGTTCAAATAACTTGGGACCCGGATCTTTGAACGTACGGCTTAATTTAAACTGGTGTGCATTTAAATTTATGTTGGTCGGTCTGTCTATTTGTTCCAGTTAATCTCCGAAACGGCTGGATCGATTTTAATGGAACTTTCAATGGCAGATAGGTGATGTTATAAGGAGTAACTTAGGCTACATTTAGTTTAGGTACATAAAAGAATTATGGGATCCTATATAAAAACCTATATCTACGCGAACGAAGTTGCGGGGATCAGCTAGTTCATACTAATATTATAAATGCGAAAGTGTGTCTGTCTATCTGTCTGCTAGCCTTTCACGGCCCAACAGTGTAACTGATTTTGCTGAAATTTGGTACACAGATACATCCTCGTCCCCCGGTGTTTCTCGGAAACTTACATCCCCGGAAAGTACATAGGCTACTTTTTATCCCGGAAAAATAACATGTTCCCACTGGAAGACAAAAAGCTTAAAATACATAATCTGTTTAACCAATGTTAACGACATTTGGTACAAAGTTAGCTTACAGCCTGGGGTCAGGCATAGTCTACTTTTTATCCCGGAAAATTAAAGAGTTCCCACGGGATTCTTGGAGGTTCATCCGATAAACAGATTTATACGAAATTTGGTACAGAGGTAGGTTTCGTCCCTAAAATTGACGTAGGTAACTTTTATCCCGAAAAAGCAAATAGTTCCCACGGGATTTTAAGAAACCTAAATCCATTCAGACGAAGTCGCGGGCATAATCTAGTTTCATATAAAATTAATGTTTGACCATTCAAAAGAGCTTTCAAAGTAGTGCGGTAGTATTATAGGTTTTTGAGTGGAAATAAAAATTTTAATTTTTAAGTTTAAAATATTCATTCAGGTTAATTGGAATTTATTCTGGTAAAGAATTTTATTCATTTAAAGATGGAGTTTAAATTTCTAGGTCATAACATGTACATAGAAATTATTTTAAGTCCATGGTTCGCTGTGTTGGTATTTTCTTGTCGTGCTAAAAGTCCAGAAGAATATTAGGTATGTGTATGTAAAATGTGTTCTAATTATTTTATTATGGGTTACTACGTTACATATTTAGATAACAAAGCCTATAATACTTACAGGCTTATGTCCATTGCAGTGCATAATGCGATCATTAACATAAAATAATATAATGAAACATGAATACCAATAACATTATATTATGTATAATGAAATTTCGCGAATATCCTCAAATCAAATTCCATTCCACATTCAAACACATCAATAGCATTGTGCAGCACGAATTAAGTTGTGTTTTACATCGTATTATTGAAATTCAAATAGATTCATAAGGTATATGTGACTCGATCCAGTAGTGTGAGTTTTTGTCTTTCTTATTCTATAGAAAGCATCGGCCTGAGCAAACTCAGCGATCTAGGCCTAACTGAAATGGCACTCCGAGACAAAAATTCGCAACAAAATAAAACAAAAAATAGTATAACTAATTTTCGTTCAAATAATTTACATACAACATATATAGTAGATTGGTTTAAGGCACCGTTAAAATAATCCACCACTACTGGGCACAGGCCTCTTCTCTCATAGGAGAGAGGGATTTAGAGCTTAGACCCGCCACGCTGCTCCAATGCGGTTTGGCGGGCTTTAACGACTATTATCACATGATAGTGATAATAACCGGGACCGACTCTTAACGTGCTCTCCGAGGCACGGGTATGAGCCACCGCCAACTACTAAGTCCGGGCTGGAACTGAGAATTTCTTGACAGAAAAACCCAATTGTTTGCGCAACCCGGGATTCGAACCCGGGACCTCGAGATCTGTAGTCGAATATGCTAACCACTAGACCAACGAGGCAGTTAAAATAATGTGACCATAAAAATAGTACAAAACTCCCTCGTGAAGTGTACTAAATGAAATAATCATCATCATCATCATGATCAACCCATTACCGGCTCACTACAGAGCACGGGTCTCCTCTCAGAGTGAGAAGGGTTTTGACCATAGTCTACCACGCTGGCCAAGCGGATTGGCAGACTTCACACACCTTTGAGAACGTTATGGAGAACTCTCAGGCATGCAGGTTTCCTCACGATGTTTTCCTTCACCGTTAAAGCAAGTGATATTTAAATACTTAAAACGCACATAACTCCGAAAAGTTAGAGGTGCGTGCCCCGGGATCGAACCCACGACCTCCGATTAGAAGTCGGTCGTCCTAACCACTAGGCTATCACAGCTTTTGATGATTTAAATGAAATAATGATGTAAACTATTAAGAGATTTTCTTTTTCAACCACTTGCTTATTTCTATAACATGTGGACTAGAGTCCTTTATATCTGTCTAATATTTCACCCATATGCTAAAACTCAGTAAATGTATGCGGTACGGAGCCGTTTGAAAGCGTATATGAGCGCAAAAGTGCTTATGCAAATGCTCACCGCTTGGTAGGAGGTTGCTGCAAAAAAAGGCTAAATTCTCCAAATATTGTAATATATTACACACTTATTAAACGAGACAATATTACATTTACATTACAAAACACCCACACACACAACACAATACAATTAACGGTACGACAAAACTCGTTTCACAGATTTTTGCAACTTTCATTAATAATGAAGATTTTTTAGTGTCCCCTTTCATTGTAGTGATTTTTCAAATTCCAAATTTTGTTTTCCTTTCATAATGCTGCGATAATAAGCTCACCTCTGTATTGTTTGTACTTCATAACTCTGCTCTTCACTTTTCTGACAACTTCTATTTATTGATGACTCTTGATTATATGATGTAAGTAGGTACATTAAAAAAAATTCAACAATATTTACAAATATTGTCTAAGTTACATTAATTAGCTTGATAAATGTGTACCAGTTCATTATGAACACTTTTTTTAATTGACAGCTGATTCTCAAAAACACAGTTAAATTAAGAATATTAACAAAGTTTCGTTAATTAATCTGAAACTATTAATTTACTTGTCATTATGAACTGTCTTCCTCGAAAAGTTTTGTCAATCCCTTTAAATCTGTGCTTGGTTTAGCAAAGTTGAAGTGTTTATGCTTTACTATTCATTTACGAACACTTATTTTTTCTTTATTTCAATCATCAATGGCTCTTATAGATAGAGTTAAATTAACGTCACTTACAAAGTTTCTGTAAGTTTCATTAATTAATCTGAAACTTTAATTTAGTTCTCATTATGAACTGTCTTCCTCCTTATGAACTCTTGTAGTTTATGGTTTACTATTCATTTTGAGCACTTATTTTTCTTTATTTTACAGTTCTGGGTACATCAATGACTCTTATAAAATAACGTTACTTGCTTTGTCTAAGTTTCGTTAATTAATCTGAAAAAATTACTTTTCATTATGAACTGTCTTCCTCAAAAAGTTCTGTGTATTCCATTATATCTGTGCTGGGTTTAGCGAAGCTGAAGTACAGGTAGTTTTTTGAGACTCGGAATGACAGGAGCCTCAATCTGGGTGTTATGTGGAAGATGGCTAGCTTGATGAAGTGGTCTTCATGGGTGGCATAGCGAATGTCGTCCCAGCATTCGCCGAAGCTTGGGTTTCTTCGGCTGAAATTAATTTGCAACGTTGATTAAGAGCAATGGCGCGTTGCGGTTCTTGTTTTTATTTTTTTTGCCCTTGACTGCAATCTCACTTGATGGTAAGTGACGATGCAGTCTAAGATGGAAGCAGGCTAACTTAGAGAAAGAGGTATGCCCTGTTCGGTTTCTACACGGTATCGTACCGGAACGCTAAATCGTTTGGCGGTACGGCTTTGCCGGTAGGGTGGTAACCAACCACGGCTGAAGCATCCCGCCAGACCAGACCAGAGACAATTTAGAAATTATAAAATCCCAAATTGCTCGAACTACCGGGAATCAAACCCACGACCTCCCACTCATAAAACCACAACGCTTACCAAAGCGCCAGAGAGGTCGTCAATTAATAGGTACAGTGTTATGGCGTTAAATACAGAAAAATCTGTCGTTTGCCACCTTAGCGAAAATTGTTAATTCACGCCACACTGGTGGGCCAGTTAAGGTAAGTAAGCTATGGAAAAAGTATACCTAATGTATCTGTTCAGCTTTCAGTTTTCTAGCAGCTAGCTTAGCTCTAGCTCAAAAACACGTGTGTGTGTGTGCGTGCGTGCGTGCGTGCGTGCGTGCGTGCGTGCGTGTGTGTGTGCGTGCGTGTGTGTGTGTGTGTGTGTGTGTGTGCCTGTTCCCCCGTAGCGCTCAAACGGGTGGACCCGATTTGAATGCGGTTTTTTTAATGAAAATCGGACCAAGATGGTCGGTTTTTTAAATTTTTTATTTATACCTACTTGTTATAATGTATTGATTTCTAATAAACATCAAAATGATTGCAACTTTATTTTCTGTCAAAAATCACATCATGCCTACATTGTGAACGTGGCGTGGCTGCAAAAACAAGTTTGAATTACCACAGGAATTACCAAGCTATTTCTGATGTCGCGTTGCTTTCGTAATTAATGGATGGCGTGGAACAGCAAAGTTAGTGGACGTATTAATTTTAACGGCCATTATCGTATTAATGTTTATTTGAAACAATATACGAGTATAGCTGTTAAGCAGGAGATAAAGAGGTTGTCATTCAAGAAAAACATCGTTTTTGCATTTGCCGCTTGTTAGGCCCGAGGCCTGAGAGCGATGAACATCGCAACAAGTACTCGACATGCCTCCAGGCACCGATAGTGCCTTTGACGGCGCGTATCTGTTGCCAAGTAGGTACTTTGATAAACTATGCTAAGTTAGTATCATAAATTACTTCTCGCATTTATCTTTGACTGGTTTTTTACTTGACTAAAACCTATTGGCTCTTAATTGCGTTAGAACTCAAAGTTCCACGTTAAAGTCCAACTACATAGTTAATAAATAGTAGAAGCATACAAGTTAAGGTTCTGTAACGGATTGACGAGTTAGAACCCAAAGTCCATTGTACATCATCTTTTACAGGAGAGAGGGATGTAGAGCTTAGACCCACCACGCTGCTCCAATGCAGGTTGGAGGGCTTTAACGACTATCGTCACGTAACAGTAAAACAATCTAACATAGGAGTTATTGTATGACGAATTCCGAGAATCAATAATAATAAATAATAATAACTTACCAATACGAATAAATTCTTTTTAATGCACCAATAATTTTGATCGCCATTGCGATAGATACCTACTTTGACAATTAACTACTGACTTTTCTTTTTTTTCTCACAAAAGTCACACAAAAGTCCCACAAACTTCTGAGAAGGTTGAATTTTTGATGACATCGCAAAAAAAGTTCCAAGAAACTATTTAACTTCTAATGAACGCTAGATTTTTTGTTGATTGACTTCCAAAGAAATAAGAATTAATTTGAGTCTCTTAAATGCCTGAGAAAAAGTGGACTCTTCAAAGACATTTTTCTTGCAATAAAGATTTTTACTTGACGACAAAGAGGATTTTGGCCTCTTACACCAGTATCCAGCTACATTAGCACGCACCCGACACTTCATACAAGGGGACCTTCGACTGACAAAGAGAACGCTATAATGCAAATCGAGCAGGACCAGCATAACGCATATTGCTAGGCATATTTCTAATTTTCGGACGACTACTGGTGGAAGAGGTAATGAGGTAATGTCGCAGTAATACCCAGTTATTACTGCGTACCTTACTTTACCTTACGCAACCTTAGGCGCTATACAGGGCGGTTTATTGGATGACTTTAGTATAGGTACTCTTATTCCACCATGATTCTCTCCCACAAGGATATACGAGCATATTTATAGTCAAAATAAAATATCACACTAATATTAAGGCAAAGTGTTAGTGTGTGTGTGTGTGTGTGTGTGCGTGTGTGTGTATGTTTGTTACTCTTTAACGCTACAACTACAGAACCGATTTGACTGAAATTTTGAATGAAGATAGATTATGCCCTGACTTAACACATACTTTTTATCTAGGAAAAATCCACAGTTTCCACGGGATTTTGAAAAACCGAAATGTATAGCTACAGCTATAGGTAGATTACTATAGCAAACTTCCTTGAAAATAGGTATAAAAGTTGGAAAAGGGAGTGGGACCGGGAACCGGAAATCCACGATTCCTTCAGGATTTGTGAAAAACCGAAATTCATGCGAGCGAAGCCGCCGGCAGAAGCTAGTAGTCAATATAGTCACGCAAAGTCACCTTCATCATATTATAAAAGAGGCATATAACAAACATAAAAACGGGAGGGTCGCAAAGTTAATCCGTCGGTCGTTTCATAAACAAACTTCACCTATAAAAAGATTCGCGAGATTTAAACCGCGAGTGAGATTGCGATACTAGAATTAAAACGCCCTCCGTAATGAATTATTAAACATTCTCGGGACAAAAAGTTGGGAAATTTTCCAGTGGCCGGTGATAAAGTTTAAACTCTTCTACCGGCGGTGACGCGGTTTCTGCAGAAATACAAGCCAAGCGTGAGTATGAAGCTTTGTGGAATGTTCCACAAATAATTTCCCAATTTATACCCGTATTACTAATTCCCTGGAATTCGGACGTTTCGTAATGTTACCAGAAATAAAACAATTCCCACAAATAAGATAAAAAATTCAAAACTTATGCAAATACAAATCAACTGCCGCATGTAGATATGACAAATGCCTGACAGACACCTCATGGTGATAATGTCATTCGACATCCATTTTTGAATAAATTTTTTCAATGTGCTTCTTTGTTTTCTGTTGCTGTCAGTGTGCACTTTCTAGTTTCCACTCTTGGTGTTTTCTATTTTAATAATAGTAAGAGTAAAAAGAGTAATATTATTACGCGGCATATGGCTTTTTATGATGACAGGGAATGAAAGTAGTTTGGGGTAAAATCGTACTTCGTAGATGTTAACCCTGTTCTCCCTAAGAGAAATTATACCCTCTTCATACAAATAACTCATCTGTAAATGACAATGACAGCTGTCAGAATTCCGGGGAATTAGTAATACGGGTTTAAATATATAAGTCTCTCTCTCTCTCTCTTACTAACATTTTTCTTATATCGCAAGCTGTGGCAATCTATAAGTGGGTCTACATTATAGCAACATTTTTTTTGTATATTTATATTGTCTGTTAACTCATATTTTTTATGTAACCTGTTGATTGTCCTTTTCAAATAAATACTTGAACAAAAAATAAAATAAGTACTTGAACCAACATAACAACATAATATAAAGTATGCCCTATGCTTGAAAGCTCTGATCTCGAATCTCGAAGAGTAAGCAAACGAACAGGCAACATGTTGGTAAGTGATTACCACCACTAATGAACATTTGGTGTACGAGAAGTACCGTCAATGCATTGTCCTTGTTATTCCCCTTCAATAGCCCAAAGTTCAAAAAATCAATGTTTAGTGGGAACACCACCGAAAGAAGCTAGTGGTTGCATGTTTGTCAGAGTGAATTTTTTAATTTAAAGTTAACAACAATTATTTAAACTAAAAAAAAATATTTTAACAACAAATATTTAAAAGCTGTGATAGCCTAGTGGTTAGGACGACCGACTTTTTATCGGAGGTCGTGGGTTCGATCCCGGGCACGCACCTCTAACTTTTCGGAGTTAAGTGCATTTTAAGTATTTAAATATCACTTGCTTTAACGGTGAAGGAAAACATCATGAGGAAACCTGCATGCCTGAGAGTTCTCCATAACGTTCTCAAAGGTGTGTGAAGTCTGCCAATCCGCTTGGCCAGCGTGGTAGACTATGGCCAAACCCTTCTCACTCTGAGAGGAGACCCGTGCTCTGTAGTGAGCCGGTAATGGGTTGATCATGATGATGATGAACAATTATTTTTGAGAGAACAAGGTCCAGCCACGTTATTTCTTCATCGTCGTCTCAATCGATAAACGTCTACTGCTCTACATAAGTCTCTTGCTATAACTACTTATTCATAGATTCTATTAATTACTGTACTTACTCGTACCTTCCCAACGTCCGTGTTTCTTGCCACGTATTACTTGAGTAGCTTAAAGGCAAAAGTAAATAGGCATCTTCTAGGCAAGCGCGCTCCATCATTGTTTTCCATCATTCATAATTGTCGTCAAGCGTAATCCTACCTGGTGATAATAGAAAACCTACAGAACCCTAAAATTTAGTAGTCAAACTTTAATGCAAACCTAGTTAGAAATTCTGGAGGAAGTGTAAATTAAGCCTCTTCTTTTTGCTGTCATTTGACCTCATTTGTGGGAAATTTCTAGAGCTTTCGGAAGCATTAAAAGATCTTTCTGCGGTTTTATGTTTTATGTTTAAAGTTTGACTGTTTTCGGTAGAAAAAAAAATGAATTGTGAAAATAAGGTGACTTTTTCCCCCATTGCGAAGCAAGAGTTTTCAGCAAAAATTTTTAATAAGAATATTAAGTATGTTGAATTTAATTTTAAGACTAATAAAATTTAGCATGCCTGGTTATGTAAAATAAAGTGAAAAATTTCTACTGGAAAACTGTATATATCGTCTATCGGTTACTTCCTGTATACATACATTCACGAATCGATGAACTATGTCAGTAACTCTGTGAGGTGTGGTTATTGTTCTTAATTGAAACACAACTGTACTCGACTAAGGTTCGTTTATTAGTAAGCTTAAATCTACAAAGAACATCTTATATACCGCACTACACACTACATCTGGCTCTCGTACGAATCTTCTCATTTCTGGATTGTTCCCGAAGAAATACTTCGCGTAAAGCTGTCTCCATCCTCCGTCAAGTTATAACCCTGAGCCTTTTTAGTTAGTTATAAATTTAGGTATACTATTCTAATCTTGCCATAACTTTGGCCTTAAAATCAACTGAGACTATAGCTAACTACCCAAGAAATATTATAGTGCACAAGTGTGTACTGTCTCTATTCCCTACCTGCCATAGTCCAATGGGATGGCAATTCAACACAATTAGAGAAAGATCAGGCGTAGGACCAACGGCTTTAAGGGCTATCACCGACGACTGCCTAACTCTATGCTGAAGTAACTTGAATTTAATGAAATAAAAATCTAGTAGTTTTTGACCCGACCCGTGATTCGAAGTCGGGACCTTATGATGTGCAGCTAAACAACCTAGTAACTAAACCGACAGATAGTCAGCAGCAAGTTAGTGTTGGTTTCAATGGAAATGTGTAATTGAGTTTCATCGCTCTAACAGCTTAACAACAACTTGCTAAGCACGTGTGTCGCACAACTGCGAACTACAAGTTCCAATTTAATTACTCCAATCTACGGATGGATTAGAAACTTTGTTATATCCTGGTAATATGAATAACTTTCACCCAGCCAGCTGCACCGGGGGAATCAACGCTTAACAGCTTAATATAGCTACCAGAAGTTTAGAACATTTTGAAAAGTTAACCTTAGCTGGTTCTGCAAATCAAAATGAATCTAACTCCGCCATTACCAGGGTTGCAGGTCTTGTTAAGCCTGGTCGACCAAGGACATCTAAGGCCAATATCGCCATCGGCTTCTAATAAATATGCACTGCTGGACATAGATAGATCGCTTGTAGGGCTTCCGCACGCCGCTCGTATCCAACAGCCTATGACTTGTCTAAAAAGGTCTGCCAACAATGCGCTTTCTAATGCAAGGCCTCAGTTTCAACACCTTGGGACATCTATCCCTTCTTCGAACTAATTGCCCTTCCCTTCGCCGCTTCAGTTCCACAACGCGTTGAGCTGTCGGTGGCTCTGATTTTTCCACAGATCTTCTCATTTTTAGGGTTCAGTACCTCAAAAGGTAAAAAAGGAACCCTTATAAGATCACTTTCTTGTCCGTCTGTCCGTATGTCCGTCTGTTCGTCTGTCCGTGTGTCACCACCGATTTTCTCAGAAACGGGTGGACCTAGCAAGTTGAAATTTATACCAGACTAGCGACCCGCCCCGGCTTCGCACGGGTAGTAGAGCATATTATGCGTAGGTACTACCCGCTCAGGAAATAGGCAGCGTTTTCCATGAAAGCTCCCAGGCGGCTTGACTTTTTACGATATTTTCCACAATGAACTTACTATATCTCACCATATACCCGAATTACTAATTCCGTGGAATTCTGACGTTTCATAATGTTAGATAACCAGAGATAAAACAATTCCCATAAAAAAGATAAAAAATTCATAACTTATGCAAATACAAATCAACTGATGACAAATGCCTGACAGACACTTCATGGTGTTAATGTCATTCGACTTCCATTTTTGAATAAATTTTTTCAATGTGCTTCTTTTGTTTTCTATTGCTGTTAGTGTGCACTTTCTAGTTTCCATTCTTAGCAATTTCTATTTTAGGGCGAAACAATTAATATTATTAAGCGGCTTAGAGCTTTATATGTTGACAGGGAATTAAAGTAGTTTGGGGTAAAATCGTACTTCGTAGATGTTAACCCTGTTCTCCATATAAATATCTCATCTGTAAATGACAATGATAGCTGTCAGAATTAAGTCGATATTAAGTCAAAAATAAGGAGAAAAACAAAATATTTCAAATCAAATAAATTACAGTGTATTTGGGACATCTTTTTATTATTTTATATTATTTATTATTTTATTGGGAGATCTTTTTATTACCTACAACTTTGCTATTTGATTTTTTTCCATAGGACTTCTAGTTTTGCCGGAAATCGAGATAAACCGTTTTTTACCCTTAAAACTCCCCCCCTTTTTTCCCGAGCTCAGATCGCCCGTAAATTATTTTTCCTTGTATTTTTATAATATTCTCCTCCTTTTCCAATGGGTTTCATCCTACGTACTGTGATTTTTTTTTTGGTTTCAAAAATTATCGACACTGGGCTATATAGGGAGAACCGCGACCACCGACGCGCTTATAGGCACGCTCCCGCCGCCGCAATTTTTAAATCTGTAATATCTTCGAAAGTATTCATTTAAATCATATGCTGTAAAGGGCCATATGGATTTATATTAAATCAACAATGTATTTAAGGTATTTAATTAGATAAGGATTAATGCTGTATTGGTTGAAATCGCTTCGAAAATTAGCCATTATTTGTCGTAAAAAGTAAATGACAAAAAAATGTTATTGTGGGATATCCATAAGAGATAGACATATACCATCGCGGACTTTTCTGTAGACCTTTTCAATGTGTACAATACTTAGTACATTATTTTGATAAATCTCGTAGGGTTCAGCCTGCGTTTGCAATGTAAGCGGAAAAAATTTAATTATTAACGACATCACATTAGAAACCTCAAAAATAACAGTATTTCTCCACTATTTAATGGATATTATTATACATATAAACCTTCCTCTTGAACCACTCTATCTATTAAAAAAAACCGCATCAAAATCCGTTGCGTAGTTTTAAAGATTTAAGCATACAAACAAAGGGACATAGGAACATAGGGACATAGGGATATAGGGACGGAGAAATCGACTTTGTTTTATACTATGTAGTGATACTAAGGTTAATAGTCCCTATTAGGTGTATAAAAATTAAGGTCCTGAGTCCACACAAAAAAGATATGGGCAAATTTAGATTTTCACGAAAACTTGTAAGTACCAAAATTTACCGTAAGTTTCAACTTTTTTTATTTTTAGGAATTTTCCCTTTAATTGATCTGTAAGACCTTGCTTTTGTTTTGACAAATCTAGGTCAGCCGGAAGTACCCTATAGGTTTTGGGTCGAAAACCTAAATGGTAGTTCCTAATACCTAAATTGTAGTTAAAAATAAAAAAGTTGGAAATTAAATGGTGTCCCCCCATGCATACATAGTTGAGCCAATTAAGATAGACCTCTGAGTTGTATGAGCGCTCATACAATTTAGTGGCCTAGCTTAATTAGCACCTTACCTTTTAAGACAAACTAATGAAAAACAGATTGTACTTATACTTCTGAAGTACGGAACCCTCGGTGCGCGAGGCTGACTCGCACTTGACCGGTTTTTTATTTATTTGATGAGGTACGTCGTAGAATGACGCCGGCTTAATGAATTTTGGCATAAAGATAGCTTACATTCTGGAGCCACACACATGTTACTTTTATCCCAGAAAACAAAGAGTACCAATGGAAGTTACATAAACCTACCGCTGAACGGATTTTGACGAAATTCGGTATAGAGATAGCTTGCATCCTGGAGATGGTAAAGTCTCCGGGATGGGATAGAAGATGGTATAGACTCTTGTTAAATCAAAGAGTTTCTACGAGATTTGACAAACTTAAATCTACGTGGATGAAGTCGTAGACCTCCAGCTAGTTAAAAATACATAAAAATTGCACTTCATCCAACTTTATAAGTACTTATAAAGTCATGACTTACCAACTGTCTGATATGCAGATTCTTCAAACAAGGGCCAGCAGTATTTTAAGTCTCCCCTGAAAACCAGCGCTGCAGTTTGCTGCGGCATTGTGTTGACTGTGGAAACTTATTTTATGCCCGTTGAATAATTGTGCTGTAAAATAGATCTCAAACAAAAACATTTCATGTGAATAATAAGGGCAAGTTCCTATCAAAAAGTTTCGGCCATTAAAAGTACTGATATCACAAATTATGGCCAAGTTCTTTACTAGGCTCGATAAATGGACCCATACAGTTTTAGAAAGTGTATATTCGACCATCTTCAACCTGTCATCGCATTCCTAGGGATCCTGTTAAAATATCTTTAAATAATTTCTGTCTTAATAATAACACCGGAATTTGAAGCTGACAATTGTTTTCTTGTTTTCGGCTTGACATCATTTTTTTACTCCTTTTGTTTAATTTAAAAAATGTTGCCAAGGCCGGAACTTGCCGGACGCATTGCCGTGCGTCTAGATCTACTCACATTGTAAGCATAACTTTATAATTGTGGTGAATGAATAAATAATTTACCTATCAAAACACTCCTTTCCTTTTTGAAGAACCGAACGTTGTCAAAACCATTAAACTATCACGAATGCGATGGGCGGGACATGTGCAACGCATGGACGGTACAAGAGCCCCGAAAAACTTACTGGACAGTAAACCGGATGGTCGTAGAGGCCGAGGAAGGCCTAGGGGTCGGTGGACTGACGGAGTGGAAAGGGATATGAGGGTTTTGGGGGTTCGGAGCTGGAAGGAAGCTTCTTCTGACCGCCTCCGCTGGAAAAGCTTGCTGGACCAAGCCAAGGCCCACCCAGGGCTGTAGAGCTTTGTTTATTAATATTTTATAAAAACACTCAGAATAAAAAAAATTATATAAACATCAAAAGCATCATTTAAACTGGAGTACAGCTGTAGTATAATAAAAATACCTTTGACATTCATTAATAAGTCTGCAGTTAGACGGGTTCATTCAGCTCAACCACGGCAACTAGGCGCTACGTGGGTAACAAAAGGCCTCATGGGATATTCAGGGCTTTGTTCTGAAGTGCGAACACTTCTTTACACTAACCGTTCTGCTATGCGAGCGTTTAATGAAAAATGTTCACGGTTTTTGTTTACGGGGTTAATTTATCTAGGTGCACTTTTTTTTTTGTTTTGTTTCTAGCTATTGTGGGGAGGGTAATGAGGGGAAGAGACAACGTTGATTGGGGTTGCTAGAATCAGACAGTGGAAGGGTTGATTTAGCAGATATGTTAGTTTTTTGTTTAGCTACTCTAATACTAACAAGTATAAGTTCGTAAACTAAAACCCGACTAGGTACTTAATAATTTAATAATAATTTAGTGTGCAGAAAGCACGGGGCAAGCTACAAACGGATATATCTAATTTTGTATGCACCAACCCAACTTATTAAGGCTACAAGGGCCTTGTTAGTTAAGACTTTTAAAAACCATCTTGTGTGCGTCTCCAGAATGCAAGCTATCTCTTTACTGTATTTTGTCAAGACCGGTTCAGCGGTTTAGCAGTGCAGAAAACGTAACAGATAGATAAATAGAAGATGTTCGCATTTATATAATTTTTTCCGCACTTTGCATACTTGTACGAATTATCATCTCTACCTTAAGCAATAATAAATCTTTTCGGACTTAATGGAGAATAATATTTGTATTATTCATTTTGAAAAGAAAAAGAAACAACCCATCCGCTAATTTATATTCAGCCAGGCGAGCAATTTACGCAATTGAATCTTAGGTACAGAAAAAGTTGTTTTTCTTTGTGTACAGACTCATAAAAAACGAGAATTATAATATATTACCTAGGTATTACCTACCTCTTTTCTCTTAGGTTCCCAGGGTAATAAAAAAAACTTTCTGTAATAAAGTACCTATAAATTGATTTAATGTAAGGATTTTGCCTTTGTTTATTGCCTGGTTAACATTATTGGTTTATTTTGGTCAGTGTACTCAGAAACATTTTCATCTTTTCACAACTACTACCTACTTATTGCAAGACACCGGACAGCTTTTTATTCTTGTCAAATTCCATTCACACGCACAAATTCCTACTTGTTCATAGCTAGGGCATACCGTTGACTTCATACAAGTGAATTGAAAAGAATAACACTATGCGTAATACTATTAGGCGTACTTCTACATTCTACGACGGCAGACGGCGATTAGTATTCCTTGATAGAGTATAGAATAATCTTCGGAGATGTGAATTTCTTGATACTTACAACCCGGTATCTTAGGTATTAGGTAGGCATCATTTAGGTAAAAATAGGCCACATTTTTTTACCTTTAAAGTACATTACCTTCCGTATGATTGCGATCAAGAAATGTATAACAAAGTAAATGTAAGTAAGTACCTATTCAATTATTTTTTTAATTTGTTTCTTCACCGTTCTACCATAGAAGTACAAGAAAACGTGAGTATTTATCATTTGGCATCGTTATATGGTCGACATCCAATCCACTCACACTCGCACGAAATGCTTTTGCTATATACATTTCTGTTCTACCTTACCGCTATAAGGAACGGCCTACTGGCATTCGTGCTTACTGCCAATGCCACGTAATTATCACACTAATATTATAAAGGCGGAAGTGTGTATGTGTATGTGTGTGTTTCTTACTCTTTAACGCCGCAACTACTGAACCGATTTGGCTGAAATTTTTGAATGGAGATAGATTATGCCCTGACTTAACACAGACTACTTTTTATCCAGGAAAATTCACAGTTCCCAAGGGACTTTGCACAAACCGAAATCTATAGGTTGATTACTATAGCAAACTTCCTTCAAAGTAGGTATAAAGGTAGGAAAAAGGAACGGGAAATGTACTGGAAATTGACGATTCCCTTGGGATTTGTGAAAAACCGAAATTCACGCGGGCGAAGCCGCGGGCAGAAGCTAGTAATGTTCTATTTATAACATAATCTTCTAGGCAAGCGCACACTAACCCACACTGCCATGCCTGCGTGATGGGAAGCGATGATGAGTATCGCTTTCCATCAGGAATGACGTCGTCAGGCGCTAGCCTTTCTTGCAATAAAAAAGCTATGTTCCCTATCTATTAAATCGCGCTTATCTTGGTGCCTTTTGTGAAGGGATGGATGGTGGCGGAGCGCGGCGGCCTCGCGTGCCGGCGCAGTGTTTATCACTGGATAGATAACAAGCGGTGCACTGCATTGTGTATTCTGTGAACCAGGTCAGGCCGCACCTTAACTTAACGCTCTATAGCTAATTCTATGTTTGCTAAAGGCAAATAATCTACGTACCACAATGTATATATTGAAAACGGAAGAATCAGGCAATCCACGATCCTACCGCATTGTTAATTTATTATTGTTATTGTTTAATTCATGGGTATAGACCAAGATAGTGACATAGGGTAGGATACTTCTTTTTCAAGGAAAACAAAGGGTTGTCGAGGGATTTTTAAAAAGCTTAACTCCACGCGGACAAAGTCGCGGGCTAAAAAGATTCGGCTAAATGTATTAATGGCTATATAGAAGGGCGGGCAAAAGAGACTAAAAAGATTTATTACTAACTAACCTAAAGCAGGGAAAAGCAAAGAGGTTCAGAGGTTCAGAGGAGAACTAGCTAATGACCGCGTGTTAAATCTGTAGTCTGCGTGAATATGTATTTTAAATTCATAGGGATGGAATATCAGAAAATCCCTCTTCAGTGCACCTCTAGGATACATTAGTACACAAGGATTATTTTCTCCTCCCTATAGGGTCTATCGGTAAGCCTATGCGTTGTCCGCCAGTTAAATAATCCAATCATCATCATCATCATGATCAACCCATTACCGGCTCACTACAGAGCACGGGTCTCCTCTCAGAGTGAGAAGGGTTTTGGCCATAGTCTACCACGCTGGCCAAGCGGCTTGGCAGACTTCACACACCTTTGAGAACGTTGTGGAGAACTCTCAGGCATGCAGGTTTCCTCACGATGTTTTCCTTCACCGTTAAAGCAAGTGATATTTAAATACTTAAAATGCACTTAACTCCGAAAAGTTAGAGGTGCGTGCCCGGGATCGAACCCACGACCTCCGATAAAAAGTCGGTCGTCCTAACCACTAGGCTATCACAGCTTTTAAATATTTGTTGTTAAAATATTTTTTTTTAGTTTAAATAATTGTTGTGAACTTTAAATTAAAAAATTCACTCTGACAAACATGCAACCACTAGCTTCTTTCGGTGGTGTTCCCACTAAACATTGATTTTTTGAACTTTGGGTTATTGAAGGGGCGAATAACAAGGACAATGCATTGACGGTACTTCTCGTACACCAAATGTTCATTAGTGGTGGTAATCACTTACCAACATGTTGCCTGTTCGTTTGCTTACTCTTCGAGATTCGAGATCAGAGCTTTCAATTATAGGGCATACTTTATATTATGTTGTTATGTTGGTTCAAGTAGTTATTTTATTTTTGTTCAAGTATTTATTTGAAAAGGACAATCAACAGGTTACATAAAAAAATATGAGTATAGTCTACCACGCTGGCCAAGCGGCTTGGCAGACTTCACACACCTTTGAGAACGTTGTGGAGAACTCTCAGGCATGCAGGTTTCCTCACGATGTTTTCCTTCACCGTTAAAGTAAGTGATATTTAAATACTTAAAACGCACATAACTCCGAAAAGTTAGAGGTGCGTGCCCGGGATCGAACCCACGACCTCCGATTAGAAGTCGGTCATCCTAACCACTAGGCTATCACATAATAATCCAATGGTTTCCATTAAAACTATTAGTACCTGCCTCTTGCTTGCAATATAGGTACTCAGGTATAAAATATCATATAGTTACATATTGTATTTACGTATTTAAATATCCGCACCTGCGCGACATATATCCTCAAAGTTATATCATATGTATTTATTTTCCGCTTTGGAGCAGTTGAATAACTCAGTTCAAAAAATGAGCAACATTTTTAGAGTGCAAACTTTTTAACTCGCAAGAAAATATTTGCAGTTGGTACCTACGCAGATAGATATGTTTACGTAGTCGCGGCGAGCTACCTCGAAAGTTGAAATGCTTCATGATGCTTTCGGAGCGAGTGAATCACTATGATAATTTATGGAATAAGATATAAAGTTTCTACTTGCAGGGCATAAATATTAAATGGAGTTAAATATTGTAGTAACGTCTACTTTTTGAGCATGTAACTGATAAAACAGGTATGCTAGATATACCTATATTAAAATTATTCAAATTCAAAATCATTTATTTCACGTAGGCCACAACGTGTGGCTCTTATGACATGTCAAGAATCTACCACCCGGTTCGGAATGCTGATTCTTCTGAGAAGAGCCGGCAAGAAACTCAGCAGTTGCTCTTTTCAAAACAAATGTTACAATAAGTGGCTTAACTATCTTGTGGACAGCTGAAGCAAAGCCGAATAGAATAGACATATTTTTTATTTAGATAAACTTTTTTAATTTTTTTAATAATTAATCCTATACCAGGCACTAGTCCGCCAACCCGCATTGGAGCAGCGTGGCGGATCTAAGCTCTAAATCCCTCTCTTCTATGAGAGATGAGACCTGACCCAACAGTGGGACGTTAAAAATGCTGTAGTGGTGGTAGTGGTACCAGGCACGGCTTTCTCTTGAGACCTCAGTGGTGAGCGCTGTATTCTTATAAGTGGGAGGTCCGGGTTCGATTGCCGGCAGGGGCAATTTGTATTTTCTAAATTTTCTCTGGTCTTGAGGTCCCAGGTTCAATTCCCGTTCATTTTGGAAGCTTATAATTTCTTAAGTGTCTATGGTCTGGTCTGGTGCGATACTTCAGCGTGGCAAGTTACTAGCACAGAACTTACCAGCAAAAGCACCTGCCGCTAAGCGATTTAGCGTTCCGGTACGATACCGCATAGAAATCGATCAGGGATACAGGCTCTACCATGCCTCTTCCAGATTAGGCCTCTATCTCATATTGCATTGTCACTTATCATCAGGTGAGATCGCAGTCCAGGACTAACTTATAGATGTTTCCGTACAAGAATGAGCTGTATGCTTAGTCTCACTTTGCACCGCTCGAAAACTAAATACTACTAAACTAAACTAGATGACCTCCCTGGCGCAGTGGTGATCGCTGTGGTCTTATAAGTGGGAGGTCCCGGGTTCGATTCCCAGCAGGGGCAATTTGGGATTTTATAATTTCTAAATTGTCTCTGGTCTGGTCTGGTCTGGTGGGAGGCTTTAGCCGTGGCTGGTTACCACCCTACCGGCAAAAGCCGTGCCGCCAAGCGATTTAGCGTTCCGGTACGATGCCGTGTAGAAACCGATTAAGGGGTATACATACCTCTTCCAAGTTGGCCCGCTTCCATCTTAGACTGAGTCAATATTATTTTTTTTTATTCAAATACAAGGGCTGTTTTTTTTATTCAACTGCAAGTCATTGGGTTTCGATCAGTATTTTTTTTATTCAACTTGTGTTGAATAAAAAAAAATAATACTGATCGAAACCCAATGACTTCAGAGTAAAATGGACCTAAACTGGCTATTTTAAGGTTTGAGTTCGCCAGTACATTCGTTAACAGACAACGCCCCATGCAGAAATATTGTAAAATATTCGAAGTATTGAATTACGACTTTAAAATAAGCGTATTTGAGTTCATTTTGCATTAAATATTACAGTTTTTCGATACGTAATATTTGGTAAAATTTTGGAGGTGCGCAAACTCAGAATAACTATACTGATTCCTGTGAAGATTGAAACGCGCCGCGCCAAAGATACTAGGAACTGAATTTGACATTTCTCAATACAATTTCTAATCCCGTGTGCTTATCTCCCTCTAAGTAAGTTATCATCTAGATGAACGACACAGATTAAAAGATATAGGTAGACAGATAATGTAAAGATAACATCGCTTCTCCGCATATTATGTTATATGGGAACCTAAACAAACGGTTGGATGGGCCCACCTGTCGCTTATTGAGCCACTAGGGGTCACTCTACAAATAGGCTTATCTGAACGCAAATATTATATTAAATCGAGTCATACCGCGATACGTTGACCCTGACGGCGGACGGCAAAGTCCCGGGTTCGATTATCGGTTTTGTCACTTTGGGGTTTGCAATCAAATTGCTTTCTAAAACATTAACTTTCGTTATTTGTGTCGCATAATGTTCTAATAGGCTTCATCACCCAAAAAATTGCCAACTCTTGAATTCTGATAATGCATGGCACTGCAGCCCTACACGTGTGTTTAAGTTGGGCGGACATGAAAAGAAACGACGAAATCGACGCGCGACGCTCGCGTTTGGAATTGTATAATTTTTTTTTTATATTCTAGTGAATTCGATGTCGTAATTATAAACCTGACGTAGATTAAAAAAAGAATATAACTAAATGCTTTATTCAGAAAGGATTACATCTTCTCAAAGACCTTGGACAAGTTCTTAATCTACAATTATATCAAGCTACTCACTCCATATGACCCTTTCATATGACGAAGCCTCTCATTCGGTAAACCACTGCGTCTTTGAAACAGCAATTCAATGGATTATTTATTCGACTCGCGCCCCTCCAATATTCTGAATAATTTTCTTAGAACCCCTACAACTAAATTCATCTTGCTACCGGATAATTACGACAGAGAAGTTTGAACTTTATCCGCCTGTAAATACGTCGTACGTTTGCATGTGCGATGGGGTATTTGGAGGCGACAGTTTAGTGGTTAGTTTAGTGTCAGCACTTGTCACTCGCGCTTAGAAATTTAAATGAAGCAGCCGCCTGCATTAGTTAACGCAAAGTTAATAGAGATTTTAACTGAATTCTGACAGATTCGGAGCCCTCCCGTTCTCATACAATTAGGAGTGAACCTGATAATATTGTTTACCGAATTTCGGCTATGACCAATCTCAACCGAGGCGGAGAATAGTCAACTACGCAAAATATACTATACTTAGTGCACAATTAATATGTGCGCATACAAATGTATACTCTCAATTCCAGGGTTTCCTAACCTGTGGTCCATGGACACACGAGGGGTCCATGTAATTTAGTAGTCCGTGTTCGTGTAAATAAGTTTTAGGTCCATGGTGAGCCTACCTAACATAATGCATTAATACAAAAATTAGTAAGTATACAATATTTTGTGAGTAGTGCATAAGTAGCAGCAAACGTCACTAACTATTCAAATCAAAAGTTTAATTGCAAACAATAAAAGTAAAAGCTAAACCTCGTTTTCTATCCTTTCGGAAAAAGTCCATGGGCTCTTGAAGCTGCGTGAAAGCTTGAGAGGAGTCCATGACTGGAAAAAGGTTAAGAAACCCTGCTCTATTCCTACAATCTCACAGTCCGACGGGACGTCAATGCGACAGGACCAGTAAGATGAGATGCAGGATCGTATGCGTTAGGGGGTGATGTTTATAACACTACCAACTTCCAACTCCGGGCTGGAACTGAGAATTTCTTAATAGAAAAACCCATAATTTTTGGCCCGACCGGGAATAGAACCCAGGACCTCGTGATCCGCAGTCGACCACCGAGGGAGTTGTTTTAAACTTAGGTACATAATATTATGTAAACTAAGAATTCGTACAATAAAACATCCCGAATATCGAATAAATGAACATTACTTGACATTGAACAAGAATTTAATTAGGTAGGTTTACTTAGGAAATAATTTAAATATTTTTTTTCAACCTATTCATAATATTTATTTAATCAAAGGGCCTTTTGGAGATTTACAAAAAAAATTCCTACTGAGTACTTATAAAATGTTAAAGCAAATAACGGAATGAAGGGCCCCAATTAGCTAAATACTCAATAACCGAGAGTGCGCTCATAAAGTAAAAAGGTCTTTCTAACCTAAAGGTTTTCAGGGTTCCGTAATTCAAAAAGGAAAAACGAGAATCAGTCGCACTTTAAAAATGTTTACAAAACATGTAAACGTTTACATTTGTGAACATTTTTAAAGTTATCTCTGCCGCGCTAGTTACGTATTCCACTGGTACCGTCATAAAAACCCAGGCACTGTCAGGGGAGTTAGTATGTCCAACGCACTACGTGTGGAAATTTGCCGACAAAGCACAACACAGTATCAAGGTTTCCGTTCGCCTCTATACGTGATCTTGGTTGCTATTCGTGAGATGGTAAAGGGAGCATCGATATAAAACTAGGGATTTAGTTAATAAGACAAGTATAAATTAAAAATTTAAAAAACCCCCCACATTCGCCATTTTGTGTCGGCCATCGTGGATTTTCATAGTTAGTGCTATTCTACTAGTCAAGCCATTCATTTGATACCCATATTATGGGAGTTGTGAAAAAATAATAATATGTAATCCACCATTTTGTAGCGGCGGCCATCTCGGATCGATTTTCATCAAACATAGCTAACAACACTCTTGACTAATTCACCTTTCAAACAAAAAAACCGCATTCAAATCGGTTCACCCGTTTGAGCGCTACAGGGGAACAGACACGTGTGTGTCTGTGTGTGTGTGTACACACACACACACACAGACACGTCAAACTTATAACACCCCGTCCTTTTTGTGTCGGGGGTTAAAAAGCATTATTTTAGCGTAAGTAATTATTATATTGTAACTTAGATAAGATAGAATAAAATAATTGTAAAAGTCTTGGTTTCCCTTTTATCCACCCTTAAACGCTGCCGCTGTACGTAATTCGCTAAACTCAACTTGTGTTTGGTATGGTAATGTTTTTCAGATAGGTTCAGGTGTTTACTTGAACACCTAAAGCTGTCTGGAACTGCATCGAATTGGATGCTATTAATAATTCAGGCTGCGGGCGGCCGCGAGTCATCTTCCAAATTGGGTTGGCTCTGGCCGGCTCTCGGAATGGGGTTTACGCTGTAATTTTGATTTACGTTCGGCTCCTTTGAGATACTGCCACTGAAAAATTGCCGTATTCTGAACTGACTTTCGAGAGGTTTTCGTCGAGATTTAAAAAAAAAATATTACGAAAACAGGAGGAGGCTGCTCGGTTCGATATGCATGTTTTTTTTATCGAATGAAAATAATTCATACAAAGCAATTGTGAATTTTGGCTTATGAATGGATAGATCCTACTTTTTTCAGACCACGGCGATACTTAAATGTAGGTTTAGTATCTGCACCTATGGAGATATATGGTCAATTTAATGTTTTCTACAAGAGACTTCATCATCATCATCATCATGATCAACCCATTACCGGCTCACTACAGAGCACGGGTCTCCTCTCAGAGTGAGAAGGGTTTTGGCCATAGTCTACCACGCTGGCCAAGCGGATTGGCAGACTTCACACACCTTTGAGAACGTTATGGAGAACTCTCAGGCATGCAGGTTTCCTCACGATGTTTTCCTTCACCGTTAAAGCAAGTGATATTTAAATACTTAAAACGCACATAACTCCGAAAAGTTAGAGGTGCGTGCCCGGGATCGAACCCACGACCTCCAATTAGAAGTCGGTCGTCCTAACCACTAGGCTATCACAGCTTTTTTTTTTAGACTTAAAATGAGCAAACAGACTTTTAACCGACAAAAAAAACAAGGAGCAGGTTCTCAATTAATCGGAATCTTTTTTATGTATGTTCCCCGATTAAAGATGCCTAGATCGATTTGAAATATTCTTCTTTTGTTTGAAAGGGTATATGTACTTATCAGGTGGTCCCATGGTCATCAGGTCAGGATCTGATGATGGGATCATGGAGAAATCGAGGAAACTCTTCAAATTTTATAATATATTGAAGTCGGTTTGATTTTTCCTAAAATATAGCTTGTGTAAGTCTGATTAGTGAGTTTATTTTGTTCACATAGGTTAAACAATAAATAATATGGTTCGTCTATCAACACAATTACTTTAATTATAATTTTAGAGAACGCAAGGCACAGGTTTTTACAAAAGCTCGCTCCAGCTACCGACTTCGACCTGTCAGAAAACGAGAGACTAGGCCATTGACTAGGCGGTCTGCCGTCTGGGTGTCTATACGCGTTCGGATACGCGCTACTGGTGCCTCCGCACGTTCGGATACGCGTAACACTTGTGTAAATAAAAGAATCACATATTTCGACAGCGATTCCATGAATATGACCCAGCCGGGAGCAGAGTTACGAGCAGTAGGTAACTGTAAAATATTAATTTTAATAACTCTTTTGTCAACGCGCCGGCGTCGCTTCCACCAGCTTGAATTATTGAAACGCTAATTTAGTCTTAGCCTCCAAACTTGTATGAATATTCCGTGGAGGGCGCGCGCGAAGTACTCTAAGTTGCTCTAAGTTTTAACTACGAACTTATACTTGGTTACTCTTGTATGAGCGGCTCCAAGCAATTTGTTATTTGGTTTTAAGAGCCCCTAGGGGCAGTCTAAGTAGTTTGCCAGCTGTCTGTTCTTCTAAACTTAACTTAATGACCAATCAATGAATTCTTTTCATTAAAATGAATGCAAATAAATTAAATAAATAAAAATAAATAAGTCCCGCAATACCTACTATTAAAACTGGATGGGAAATTACGTTTTAAATTCAATATGTTTCATGCAGACCTACTTGTAGCGTTTAATATGGCAGCCATAAGTCAAGACAAGAAAGTGGACATTGTTCGTTACACAACTGTGACTGTAGGACCACCTCTTGCCTTAATGACACAAACAGGTCAATAGAAAAAAGAACAGATACCTATGTATTATAGAAATTTTCAAATAGGTACATAAACATTCCGAACCCCAAAAGTTCAACAATACCTACAATTCGAACGAAACATTAGAAAGAACGAAGTATAAAACTTATTCGAAAATTTTGTTAATTTTGCTAGGTATATAACACGGTCTATTTTATTGCTTAACAACCTGGCGCGGCACCAAACTAAATGAAATGAAGTGAATTCACCAGAGCTTAATTATCAGTTTGGAGCGGAAAATTGTGTCTCATTTCATTGATGAGGGACGCCGGGCGAGAAATACTTAAAGCGGAAAGTTTAAGAGAAGACGAAATATCAGTTTTCTGTTAAAAAAACAATGACGCAATCCGCGTTTGCCCTAAATCGATAAAAATGTCCAAGTGTATGTGTAAGTGTATTTCAAAACGGTCAATGTTAACATCATTAAGATTATTTCACGATAAGGTATAAAAGACATAAGTTGTTCATATACAAAATGTCCAAATTTAATCTATAGAATAGACATTTCCATCCGTACGGGGCCAGGGTGAGTAAGCTAGTCGCTGGCAAAGTCAGTCAATTTATATTCACAAAATACCTTTCCTACTAAAATACAAGGTACCTTTAATTTAATATCACCGATAACAGAGTGTCTCTTAAAGAAGCCATATATTATTATTCAGTTATACATATTTTGTTGCCATATATTATTATATATACATATATAAATACATTTGTTGTCCTTTGTCCTCCCGTACCAAACCTGAGTAAGTCGATTAGTCCGTGTCCGCTCTAGAATTTCTAGATAGGATAACTCCCTATCCTTCTCTCATACAACAGGCCTTTTTCTAACTGTAGCTCTTAATAACTCCACACTTAATAAAATCCAACACTAATGCGTCACAATACAACAGCAACACAAAAAAGGCGCATTGTTATTTGTACGTGTTTAAATCAAAATACAGGACCAATGGCAAATATACCCATTCACAAACACTTCGATGATACCTCCATTGTTTGGACCCAGTGGTCAGGTATTATGGCAACGCATGGTGTAACGCGTATAGGTGCGTATAGCTTCTCTCTCCAAGTGGAGAGGCTACATTGCTATCTACCGGAGAACGTCTGGCTTTGGAGATAATAGTCGACACTCGTGCGTCGTCCACTCAACATAATGACAGACTCTCCGTGAGATGAAGAACGAAACTCGTATACCAAACTTCAGATAGGCGACAGAGTAAGTAAATGTGTGTGTTTCGAATATAAGACGACCACTTTGGCGCAGCAGTGCGTGGTTGGTGCGCAAAAAATTACACTAATACTGTGTCATATCTAAGCTAAGTTTTGATAAAGCATGGTTTTTTTTTTTTAATTTACGTACCTTAAAATCCTCAGATATAAAAGATTTTTTAGGATCTGGAACTAAATCAGAACTTGCCCTTTAGGTTTGCAGGTGGCATAGCACACACTGGCTTTTAACCGACATCCGAGGAGATTCACAGTTACGTGTGTTGATTTTTCTTTCAGATTTTTGAACCAAATTGCGTCCATGCAATTGGTCCCATAAAAATTTCTGTTTCCAAGTATATATAAGTATATCCTGGTGGATACTGCCGACCTAAACTGACTGATTAGGATTTAGGAACTGTCAATTTGATAGACTCATTGAACTCCTGGTTCCAACTCCTCAATCCTGACGCTGTAGGATACTACAATCCTAAGACGTGGCGACTCAGATTATCGATTTCATATCGATATAAACTTACACTGAACAGTTTAAAATAAAAACCTATTTTTCTATTTTTAACCCCCGATGCAAAAACGACGGGGTGTTATAAGTTTGACGTGTGTGTGTGTGTGTGTGTGTGTGTGTGTGTGTGTGTGTGTGTGTGTGTGTGTGTGTGTGTGTGTGTGTGTGTGTGTGTGTGTGTGTGTGTGTGTGTGTGTGTGTGTGTGTGTGTGTGTGTGTGTGTGTGTGTGTGTGTGTGTGTGTGTGTGTGTGTGTGTGTGTGTGTGTGTGTGTGTGTGTGTGTGTGTGTGTGTGTGTGTGTGTGTGTGTGTGTGTGTGTGTGTGTGTGTGTGTGTGTGTGTGTGTGTGTGTGTGTGTGTGTGTGTGTGTGTGTGTGTGTGTGTGTGTGTGTGTGTGTGTGTGTGTGTGTGTGTGTGTGTGTGTGTGTGTGTGTGTGTGTGTGTGTGTGTGTGTGTGTGTGTGTGTGTGTGTGTGTGTGTGTGTGTGTGTGTGTGTGTGTGTGTGTGTGTGTGTGTGTGTGTGTGTGTGTGTGTGTGTGTGTGTGTGTGTGTGTGTGTGTGTGTGTGTGTGTGTGTGTGTGTGTGTGTGTGTGTGTGTGTGTGTGTGTGTGTGTGTGTGTGTGTGTGTGTGTGTGTGTGTGTGTGTGTGTGTGTGTGTGTGTGTGTGTGTGTGTGTGTGTGTGTGTGTGTGTGTGTGTGTGTGTGTGTGTGTGTGTGTGTGTGTGTGTGTGTGTGTGTGTGTGTGTGTGTGTGTGTGTGTGTGTGTGTGTGTGTGTGTGTGTGTGTGTGTGTGTGTGTGTGTGTGTGTGTGTGTGTGTGTGTGTGTGTGTGTGTGTGTGTGTGTGTGTGTGTGTGTGTGTGTGTGTGTGTGTGTGTGTGTGTGTGTGTGTGTGTGTGTGTGTGTGTGTGTGTGTGTGTGTGTGTGTGTGTGTGTGTGTGTGTGTGTGTGTGTGTGTGTGTGTGTGTGTGTGTGTGTGTGTGTGTGTGTGTGTGTGTGTGTGTGTGTGTGTGTGTGTGTGTGTGTGTGTGTGTGTGTGTGTGTGTGTGTGTGTGTGTGTGTGTGTGTGTGTGTGTGTGTGTGTGTGTGTGTGTGTGTGTGTGTGTGTGTGTGTGTGTGTGTGTGTGTGTGTGTGTGTGTGTGTGTGTGTGTGTGTGTGTGTGTGTGTGTGTGTGTGTGTGTGTGTGTGTGTGTGTGTGTGTGTGTGTGTGTGTGTGTGTGTGTGTGTGTGTGTGTGTGTGTGTGTGTGTGTGTGTGTGTGTGTGTGTGTGTGTGTGTGTGTGTGTGTGTGTGTGTGTGTGTGTGTGTGTGTGTGTGTGTGTGTGTGTGTGTGTGTGTGTGTGTGTGTGTGTGTGTGTGTGTGTGTGTGTGTGTGTGTGTGTGTGTGTGTGTGTGTGTGTGTGTGTGTGTGTGTGTGTGTGTGTGTGTGTGTGTGTGTGTGTGTGTGTCTGTCTGTCTGTTCCCCTGTAGCGCTCAAACGGGTGAACCGATTTGAATGCGGTTTTTTTTGTTTGAAAGGTGAATTAGTCGAGAGTGTTGTTAGCTATGTTTGATGAAAATCGGTCCAAGATGGCCGCCGCTACAAAATGGCGGATTACATATTTTATCACAACGCCCACAATATGGGTATCAAATGAAAGGGCTTGAGTAGTAGAATAGCACTATGCAAATCCAAGATGGCCGCCACCACAAAATAACGAAGTCTGCAATAAAAATACACGGTGAAAAGATTTTCTTCTTTATATTTTTACACCTCTTTTGACGTGGCTTTCCGTTGCTGCAGCCATTACGTGCATCAGCTGTGAGGCTACTCGGAGGCAGCGTGCGGGGTTAATTCGCTCCATACATTATCTTGATGTGTGTGATTCATTTTGTTCAGCACCGCTGAGTGCATTGTGTGCGCCGGCTTTTATTTCCTCCAGTAAAACATTTATTAAAAGAACATTAAAATTCCAACGTGAGTTTTTCCGTCGAGACTTTATCGAGGTGGTTGTTTCTTGAACTTGCGGTTGTAAATTGTGATCTTTATTTTTATTTAACTCAATGGCAATTTAGACCTTTAGTGCAATCTCTGGTGGTAAGTGCACACTAGATGGATGCAGGCTAACATGGAAAACTGGAACATTTAAAGATATCAAGATTGTTACCTTTTCATGGTTCATCTGCTGTATCGGTCTTGCAGACAAGATTGCACCCTTGCATCACAGCTCCGTCCTTCTTCTTCTTCGTGCACTTCATTACTGAAGGTCGTGCTTGTCTTGTAATGCCTTTACTGATGAGTCAACTAGCTGCCTCTACGCCACTCTGTCTTCGGCTTGTCTCAGGGCCCAATATAGCCTGTATCTGCTCGGACCAGCGGACAAGTGATCGATCCCTTGATCTTTTGCCCTCGATCTTTCCGATTTCAACAGTTTACACAGATTGTCTTGTTGTCTCCGGGCAATATGAGCAAAATAGCTAAGGACTCAGGTCAAATTCAAATTCAAATTTCATTTATTCAAAGTAGGTACACTGTACACTTTTTGAACGTCAATATATTATAAAGTACCTACATGAAAGTGATGTAATGGTGATAATTACTACGGAAACTTAATCGTCGAGAATAGACATCTCAGCTTGTATCCTAGACATATGCATATCTTTTCCTAAATACTTTTCTTTTTCAGATTTTCCTTAGGAAATATTCATAGGATACTTTTTCTCCCGAAAAATCAAAGAGAAGAGTAAATCATAAAAGAACCTAAATCCACTATAGGACGGAATATTCTGTTGCAATAATGTAGATCCCTATTGCATATTACACCACTGTCTACTTATATTGGTATCCATTATTTTATTTTGTGTGTAGGAAACACACAAAGTAAAATACAATTTTCTCTGTTTTAACTTGAAGTAAGCCGTCCTACAGAAGTGGCCACTGCAACGTCTGAATTCCCTTTTGTAATACAATAATTACCTCTTACCGACTTGAGCTCTGTAATGCTTGTTCCCGTCAGCACGGGACTATTCCGTACTTTAATTAAACACAAAGGAGCAGCTTAAAACACACGCTGTAGAGATTAAACAATTATTAGTAGGATACGTTTATTTATTCAAAGGAACAAAAATATAGAGAAATATGCGTGTATTTTAAAATAGGATTTTAATATTTTTTCCGTAATCTGTAAGTATCCTGTATCTAAACCATCATAATATGACAGAGGTCCATATCTAATCCATCAATTTTTTAATTGAAATACATAGGGCATAATCTATCTTCATTCAAAATTTCAGCTAAATCAGTTGAATAGTTGCGACGTTATAGAGTAACAAACATCCAAACATCCACACATTCACATTTATAATATTTGTAGGATAGCACTTAATATTGTGTGTGTGTGTGTGTGTGTGTGTGTGTGTGTGCGAGTGTGTGTGTGTGTGTGTGTGTGTGTGTGTGTGTGTGTGTGTGTGTGTGTGTGGGTGGGTGTGTGTGTGCGTGTGTGTGTGCGTGTGTGCGTGTGTGCGCGCGCGTGAGTGCGTGCGTGCGTGCGTGCGTGCGTGCGTGCGTGTGTGCGTGCGTGCGTGCGTGCGTGCGTGCGTATGTGTGTGTGTATTGCAAATCCAAGGTTTTTAAATTTTAAATTTATACTTGTTATTCAAATATCTGTGTGGACAGAAGGCTCACCCTTCTGTACCAACACTGCTAATAAATATTCTGTGGCATCGTACCAAGTCGCTTATTCGTTTGGCGGCCGATTGCTAGTTTTATCTACCAAAGCCTTCACCAGACTTGGGGCAATTTAGAAATTATGAATACTCTAATTGCCAGGAATCAACCAGAGATCTCCCATAGCATTTAACACGGCGTCAGGCAGACACGTCGTCAAAGCGCCATCCTCACGGAATCCTCCATCATCACTCCTCACGGAAGGCATCAAAGTTTTACCACTAGTAAGAAACTTACCCTTGCTCGAAAAGTCTAAAGTCTAAACTGAAAGTATCGCGAGCTGTATCGAGTTTGGGGCTGATAAATAATTCCCCTTTGAGACGGATACTCTCGTAAAATCCGCTTGTCTGGATCTTATAGACTTAAACTCATCTTAAAATGTTTCCGTGAGCTCTATTTAATTTAGTTCTCGATTTCCGTGAGCTCGAGTTTCCCTACAAATGTCATTTATTTGCTTAAATTTAGAGACTGAATACACATTGGATTAGAACTTTGCAAATAGATATAATCGGTTGAGACATATCGAGATTTGTTAGATTTCCATAAAAATATATAACTAAGTAGTTCAGAGTTCAAAGTCTTTTTTTTTTATTCAACTACAAGTTAGCCCTGGACTGCAATCTCACCTGATGGTAAGTGATGATGCAGTCTAAGATGGAAGCGGACTAACTTGGAAGGGGTATGTATACCCCTGATCGGTTTCTACACGGCATCGTACCGGAACGCTAAATCGCTAGGCGGCACGGCTTTGCCGGTAGGGTGGTAACCAGCCACGGCTGAAGCCTCCCACCAGACCAGACCAGAGACAATTTAGAAATTATAAAATCTCAAATTGCCTCTGCTGGGAATCGAACCCGGGACCCGGGAGTTACAAGGGCTGAAGGATTAAAATAAATTTGACAGGTAGTTAAGTGTCCACAAAATAAATCATATTAAAGCATTCGTACACATTTCTATAACATATTTAAGTAGGTATAACTGCATGAGCGGGCTTCCAAAGGAAACTCGTATCTTCTCGCATTTATGAGACGTACAATATCAAAGCACAAAAATCCTTATAAAGGTAAAATGGCGGATTAACATTTAAGATAACGTTGGAAGCGTCCGCCTTTTTTCTTCTCTTCCCTTGAATTGAAAAGAGCCACGTATGCCGGAATATCGGAAAACGTCTATTTCCTTTTCTTCCATCATAATATCCATAATCGGTTTGAACGTTTTCTCGTGTACCGAGTTTTATAATCTATTAAAGAACGTTTTCAACAACCGGTCAAGTGCGTGTTACACGCCAAAAGCTAGGGTTCCGTAAGGATGCTGAAAAAACTTAACATGGCTTTAGCTACATTTTTAGCAACATTGACATAATGTATAACAACGAACGTTTATATACTTCTGTCAGTCTAGATGCGATGTCTTTCAGTTTGTCTGTCAGTCATTCTGCAAGTCATTCTGTCAGTCAGTCTGTCTGCCAGTCAGTCTATCAGTCAGACTGTCAGTCAGTCAGTCAGTCAGACTGTCAGTCAGACTTTCAGTCAGACTGTCAGTCAGTCACAGTACAGTGCACAGAGGCATGACTTTATATTCGCAGAAGTAATTTACTGAATCTGTTTTGCAACGGATTGGTTCGCTGTTGTGGTTCGCTGTCATATCACATCATAATCTGGCTCCCACATTGGTTACCGCCGTCTTCGTGGTCTGCCGCACACACAAAAATCCTTTGAGGGGCGAATGGCTGCAACTACACCTAATAATTTCCTCATGCCTCAAAAACCATGCCGCAGCCTGTCGAGCACAATGGTTTAGAATATTTTCACAAAACATTATTTAACACAATCCTAACAACTGCCAGAATATTTTTTAAATTAAAGATAAAATATCTCCATGAAACCCGATTGACACAGCCAGTTCCAAACCACTTTCATACATTCGAATTCGTTTCCATATTGCATATTTTCGCGGAGCGAGGGCCGAGGGCCGAGGGCGTGCCGACTGCCGCTACGGCATGCAATTTTCCTATTTCCGCTGCGATACACATCGTGTGAAATAAATTTTTGACACGAACGCAGGGACTGTCGGTGGACTGGTGGCTGCGTTCAATCTATATTATTTAGTGGCTTATTCTCGTCAGCTAGGTCGTGATTTGACATCCCCATATACCTTACACGTACCAAATAGTACCATATACAAAGGCAATTTTTATTGTCTCTATCAAGCCTCTATACTATGGTCTAGTGGCTAGGATCACTAGGTCCTGTATTCTAAGTTAACAAGTATAGGTAAATTAAAAAAATTAAAAACCCCCGATATTCGCCATTTTGTTGCGGCGGCCATCTTGGATTTGCACAGTGCTATTCTACTAGTCAAGCCCTTTCATTTGATACCTATATTTAGGGAGTTGTGAAAAAATATGTACCTAATCCGCCATTTTTTAGCGGCGGCCATCTTGGATCGATTTTCATCAAACTTAGCTAACAACACTCTCTACTAATGCACTTTTCAAACAAAAAAACCACATTCAAATCGGTCCACCCATTTGAGCGCTACAGGGAAACAGACAGACACACAGACACACTATAATATATCCTACGAAGTTAACTAATTTCAGCTTTCGTTGTCATTGGCTGCCATAGTCGAAATATTTACTAGCTGATGTTCGCAACTGCCTCGTTGATTTAGCATATCCTACTCAGATCACGAGGTCTCGGGTTCGACTTTCGGGTCGGGCAAAACATTATTACGGGTATTGGGTTTTTCTGTCAAAAAATTCTCAGTGCCAGCCCGGATTTAGTAGTCGGCGGTGTTTCACCCCCGTGCTTCGGAGAGCACGTTAAACAGTCGGTTCCAGTTATTATCACTATTATGAGATAATCGTAAAAGCCCGTCAACCCGCAATAGAGCAGCGTGGCGGGTCTAAGCTCTAATTCCCTCTCTCCTATGAGAGAGGAGGCCTGTGCCCAGCAGTGGGACGTTAAAAGGCTATAGTGGATGCTCGCAACTTCGTCCGCGTGCATTTTGATTTTTAAAAATCCTACGTGATCTTTTCGCGTTGTCGATGTTTGAACAGTAGTACGCTTCAATATGCGTAGAAGGAATTTCAGCCGCGGTTCGCGAGCGCAGTAGGTACGGTGAACCGGGTCGTTGCGCTGAATGCATTTGCATATTGAACGACTGCGGATTTCCGGCGAACACATAACTTAGGTATATGATTGTTTACTATTATTAGAGGAAAGGTACCGAATATGGAATACTTAAAGAAATTCTTAAAAAAATCTGTAAAAAAGTTTTATTTTAATCAATCTCATGGGTTACAATTAAATGTAGTCTAAATCACTCTTGAAAAATAATAATTAAATCAACAAATAATAATCACTTTCCGTGATATTATTAACTAAAATAAATCAGCCAAAAACATGCCTCTCAAAAATGTATTATGGAATTGGGTATTTTATATTGATTTTGTTGCATGTTTGATGGAGATGTCGACTTCACGGACGATTGCAAAGTCTCCTTAAATCTCTCCTTAAGTCTCCTTAAATCTCCTCCGTCATGAAGTCGACATCTCCTGAAGATGCTCCGGTGTCGGAGCGAAACGATCGTCGAGTTCATTTTGTGGTGAATTTGTGTGCTGTTGTGCCTACAAATTTGTCACTGTTAGCGGATTATAGCAAAGTAGTTTTATATTCATTGTATTGCTGGTGGGGTGGTAACAAGGCACGGGCGAAGCCTCAATCCAGGCAACTAACTGGAAATCGACCCAACGTATAATCTAATGCCTGGAACGTGACCGGGCACACGGTTGCACCAAACTCGTACAGTAGAGAAATAATCCGCATAAAGTTGGAAAGCAATCCGAAGCGCACGAAACTTTCCTGAATATAAACTTTGCTGTGTGCTTAGTCTAAATCGGAGCACTCGAAAACGAACTCGAACACTATTCGAGCATTGTTCGAATGCTGAATGTATTGGCGAACTCAAACCTTAATACAAGCCATTTTAGGTCTATTTTACTCTGAAATCGATCAATAGTTTTCGAGTTCGTTTTCGAGTGCTCCGATTTAGACTAAGCACACTGGTCCATACTCATTACTCATACACCAGTATCTTATATCTCAGTTTGAAATTCTCCAAAACTTTACCAACCAATCGAAAAACTGTAATACCTATGTAATGCAAAATTAAACCAGGGACTATTATTTTAAAGTCGTAATACAACTTTAAAACATTTCTGCTTGGGACGCTGGCTGTAAACGAATGCTGAATGCATTGGCGAACTCAAAACTTAAAATAAGCCAGTTTAGGTCCATTTTACTCTGAAGTCATTGTGTTTCGATCAGTAGTAAGTGTTTAGTAAAGTTTTTGAGCTGTGCTAACTGATACTAAGCATACTGAAGTGCACGGAACACTCCTGAATATAAACTTTGCTGGTACATACTCATACACCAGTGCTAATATTCCAGACAAATGGAACTCGGTATACTTACGTTGTGCGCGAATTTTGGGATATGAATTTTGGGATAACATGGGAATAGGTGGTAATGGGTGCAAGTCCCGTTGTCTTACCGCGTACGATGTGATAAAAGATTACGCGATAGAACGAGAGGTAGAGGTGCTTTGTAGGTGATTATTTTTAAGCACTCATCGCTATGCGAGCTGCACTTAATTGCGTCGAATCCAGAGTAGCTTTTCTGGCAGAAATACCCGTGGTATATACGGAGCGCTGCCAAATCTCACTAATCACAATACAAGAAGATGGTATATAATCCGACAAAATCACTATGTTGTGGCGATGCAAAGCGCCGTAAGGTGCGATACTTCACTCCTTATTTTTCGATCTTATTTATCCTCTATTGTATAATTTGCTTGAAGTACCTACCTATGAATAATTATGAGTGCATCTGTCACGAGGCAGCGTGGCCGAGCGGTCTAAGGCGCTGGTTTTAGGCACCAGTCCGAAAGGGCGTGGGTTCGAATCCCACCGCTGTCAACAACTTTTTTGCTTTTACTTTTATTTTGAAATAAATACGGGATTCGCAAAAACGATTATATTATAGAAATGTTATTTTTTTCTATTCCAAAAACAGACGCATTTTTGAACGACAGAGTATAAATAACACTTTCGAATTATGTCTATATGTGAAAACTAGTGTTGCGCTCGGTGCGCGAGCTGCAAGCAGCTCGCGTGCCTTGTAGTCTCTTCAATATTCGTAAAATAAAGAAATGGGAGGCCATACCAAATACCAGAATATTCTGGAAAGTCTCTTGAAAGATAGAAAGAAATATTGGTAGGTAATAAATATTTAGTGGAAAAAAAGGATATCTATAAAAAATGTTCTGGAGAGCCACTTGAAAATTAAAAAGAAATTTTGTATGGACACGAATTTTTTTGTTCCGTAGCTATCTTTTTTTTACTGGCTCACCAAAGGGCCTAAAGTCTTGAATTTTTTTAGTTTCAGGACCATGCCTCTATGATTGATAGTTTTTGAGGGCCGTTAGGGTACTCTGGTAATTTTTCCACATTCACTAAGTACGTTTTGTAATTTTTGTGAAAAAAAATATTTAAGTTCTATTTATAAGTGTAGTAGGGGGAAAATTTTTCATACAAAAATGTCTAAGAGAGCCTCTTGAAAAGAATCCAAAAAAATTGTATGGAGAGAATTTTTTTTGTTCGGCGGCCATCTTTTTTTTACGGGTTCACCCAATGGTCCAAGGTCTTTAATAACATTTGTTTGGGACCATGTCTGTATGACTGGTAGTTTTGGAGGACCCATGAGGTACTCTGGTAAATTTTCCACATTCATGACGTTTCATAATTTTCCTGAAGGAAGACCCATAAGTTCTACATAAATAGTGAAGGGAAAAAGTCCCATACAAAATTGTTCTGGAGAGCCTCTTGAAAAGAACCCAAAAAATTTGTATGGAGAAAATTTTTTTTTGTTCGGCGGCCATCTTTTTTTTACCGGTTCACCCAATGGCCCAAGGTTTTTAATAACATTTGTTTGAGACCATATCTGTATGATTGGTAGTTTTGGAGGACCCATGAGGTACCCTGGTAAATATTCTACATTCATAACGTTTCGTATTTTTTCTGAAAGGACAGTCATGAGCTCTATACATGCGCTTAGTGAGGTAAAAAAAGTTCTATACAAAAATGTTCTGGAGAGCCTCTTGAAAATTAAAAAAAAAATTTGTATGGACGCGAAATTTTTTTTTGTTCGGTGCCTATCTTTTTTTTACTGGCTCACCAAAGGGCCCAAGGTTTTGAACATTTTCAGTTTCAGAACCATGTCTCTATGACTGATAGTTTTTGAGAGCCTTTGGGGTACTCTGGTAAATTTTCCACATTCATGACGTTTCATATTTTTTCTGAAGGAAGACTCATAAGTTCTACGCATATAAATAGTGAGGCGAAAAAAGTTCCATACAAAATTGTTCTGGAGAGCCTCTTGAAAATTAGCAAAATTTTTGTATGGAGACGAAATTTTTTTTTGTTTGGTGGCCATATTTTTTTCACCGGTTCACCCAATGGCCCAAGGTTTTGAACATTTTTTGTTTCGGGACGGTACCTTTCCGACTGATAGTTTTCGAGATCCCTAGGGCACCCTAGTCAGTTTTCCACGTTCAGCTCTCTCTATAATTTTGTAGACCTTATATTTTTGAATTTTACACACATGAAAATTATGGTGAAACAGTCCCATACAAAATTGTTCAGGAGAGGTGATCAGTACCTGACTTCAAGTAGCTTTATATATATAACTAGTTGCTCGGTGCGCGAGCTGCTAAAGCAGCTCGCGGGGGGGCTTTCGACATTTGATATTCATCTTCCAAACCCTCAATCATCATGTCTGCCCATATTTTACTTGAGAGTTCTCCAAAGAACCGCATCATAGCCTTACATAGTCAATATTCGCCATACATTTTCTATGGAAAAATAAACTCTGCCATTTTGAATTTTTTTTCCATTCATCAAGTAGACTTTCGGATTTTGATCATCTTTTGCTAAGAAACCACTCTTCCATCTTTTATACCCTCCGAGATGGATACCGATGAAATTTGTATAGCCGCCATCTTTTTTTCGCCATTTTGAATTTTTTTTCAGTTCCCTCCCAATTGGACGACGTTTCGAATGACATTTGCTCGAGCACCCCCCACCTATCTTCAATACCTTAAGCGTGCCCTTCACCCGTCTCCGAAACCCTCAATCATCAGCTCTCTCCATATTTCTTTCTGAATAAATTTTTGTCTTTGTGAAACCATTAGTGAAAAAAAAAACTTTCATACAAAATTTTACAGGAGGAAATTTTTGGGGAAATCTCAAAAAGTCCCCGGTCGGTCCTTAGTTGGTCCCTAGTCGGTCGCTAGTCGGTCCCTAGTCGGTCCATAGTCGGTCCGTAGTCGGTCCCTGGTCGGTCCGTAGTCGGTCCGTAGTCGGTCCCTAGTCGGTCCGTAGTCGGTCCCTAGTCGGTCGTTTGTCGGTCCCTAGTCGGTCCATTGTCAGTCCCTAGTCGGTCTCTAGTCGGTCTGTAGTCGGTCCGTAGTCGGTCCGTAGTCAGTCCGTAGTCGGTCCCTAGTCGGACCGTAGTCGGTCCCTAGTCGGTCCGTAGTCGGTCCCTAGTTGGTCTACCTAAGTCGGTCCGTAGTCGGTCCGTAGTCGGTCTCTAGTCAGTCCGTAGTCGGTCCCTAGTCGGTCCCTAGTCGCTCCGTAGTTGGTCCCTAGTCGGTCCCTAGTCGATCCGTAGTCGGTCCCTAGTCGGTCTCTAGTCGGTCCGTAGTCGGTCCCTAGTCGGTCCGTAGGCGGTCTCTAGTCGGTCCGCAGTCGGTCCCTAGTCGGTTCCTAGTCGGTCCCTAGTCGGTCCCTAGTCGGTCCCTAGTCGGTCCCTAGTCGGTCCGTAGTCGTTCCGTAGTCGTTCCGTAGGCGGTCTCTAGTCGGTCCCTAGTCAGTCCCTAATAGTCCCTAATAGTCCCTAAAGTTCTCACAATACCGTCGTCAGTTCTCACAATACCGTCGTATCGTTCGGACGTATTTGTTGCACCGTGCACGGTAGTTGCACCGCGCGTAAAACTTACTTCGTGCTCCACAATGTTATCTACGACGTGTGGCCCAAGTTAACAACTATGGCGGCTCGAATTATAATTAATGAGTTTTTGACTTTCGTCCAAAATAGAATAGATATCTTGGATGAATTAAGCATAGTGCAAATTTGTGCTACGAACTACACGGATGCTGAAATTGAGGACGGTAAGGGAGCCTTATATAGTGCCTGCAGTGATTGCGGCATAAGGAACATACAGAGGAAGGGCGATGATAAGAAAAAGAAGAACATCAAGGATGTCATAAAACTACTCAAGGAAGTCGATCCGGACACACAACCGACCTTTGTGGCGAAGGATCTTAGTCGCTTGCCACCAGTTTCTTTCGACTATGTTGACGTAACTCGGTTGCTTAAGGATATGGCCCTGATGAGAACCGAGTTGACAGAATTTAAGACGAAGTTCAGCCATGAGCTGGCAGACTTTAAGACCTCGTTAAATCCGCATATAGTGCGAGATGTCAGTACGCCTCAACTTATGACGACTCCCAAAAAGAAGACATCTATGACACCTACCGCTCCGCTACCGCTTGTGACTGTACCACGGCCTACGCTCGGACACGAAGACTCCGCACCGAGCTTACACACACCGACCTATCGTGATATAGTGCACAGTAAGGTACATCCACGCCAAGCGAAAGGCGCCTCTATGTTGGCTGTAAATTCGGGTGCAGTTTGCGTGGCAGCAGACCCACCGACGGCGCGCGACCTACCGCCTAAATCTAGTGAAGTACCGACGAATGACGAGTTTAAATTCGTAGAATACAAAAAACGAAAACCTAAAACTAGGAATATGAGAGGGACGTTTTCCAATCAGTGCAAGATACAAGTTGCCGACCCGGAATGCTCCATTTATATCTCTCGCGCGTTGAAAACTGTAACGGAATCCGATATTAGAGAACATATTCATGACATGGGCCAGGAGTGTCTGAGTGTTGATCGTTTATCACAAAACCGGGAAACCTCCTTCAACTCGTTTAAGGTCAAGATTCACGCGAGTAGGATAAACTCTTTTTTAGATGCTAATTTTTGGCCTACAGGTTTAGTGTACCGACGTTTCAGAGAACGACAGAATCGTGCAGTTTTAAGTAACAAATAAGATGGGTAGTACGACCACAACAAATATTACCTTAGCTACTTTCAATTGCCGTTCTATTAAAAGGTCTGCTGAACAAATAAGGAATTTGTCTGAGCGCGTCGATATTTTGGCTGTGCAAGAGACGTGGCTTCTTCCGCATGACTTAGGTTTCGTGAATGAGCTCAGTGAGCAGTTCAGCTGTTTTGCTAAGTCAGCAGTAGATACGTCGACGGGAGTACTGAAAGGCCGACCGTACGGGGGCCTCGCATTGATGTGGCGAAAGTCCTTGTTTCCAAACGTATCAATTGTTGACTGCACCTCTGACAGATTGGCGGCCGTGCAAATTGATTTGGGCGGTCGCCATATTCTCGTGATGAGTGCCTATTTACCATATGACGATGGAAGTGAGGACTGTCTAGCGAACTTCATATGTTGCTTGGCTAACATTGAAGCCGTTATTAGCGACACCGATGTTGAGGCCATCTACGTGTTAGGCGACTTCAACGCACATTCAGGTACTAGATTTGGGAATGAACTATTAGACTTTTGTGCAGAACACTCATTAGTGTGTGTTGATAAAGAATTATTAGGTTCAGAAACTTTCACACATGTTAACGATGGCTGCGGTGGTCGGCGTTGGTTGGACCACTGCATAGTGACGGCGGCTGCGCGTGCCACTGTCACCTCCGCGAGTGTGGACCTCGGAGTTTACTGGTCGGACCACTATCCTCTCATAATAAAGTGTGAAGTGAACATGATTCCTCAGAAAATTACAGCATATACAGAAGACAAAACATTATTTGGTGTTCACTGGGGTCATAGAAATGATGAGGAAATTAACCTATATAATAAACATAGCTGTGATATTTTATGTAATATTGTTTTATCTAGTCATTTTCAAAATTGTAGGTATTGTAATTTTAGTTGCTTTAAAGTATGTGATAATCATTTGTATTTATTAGATGAATATTATGATAATATTATCAAGGCTTTGCAAGATGCTGCAAAAATGAGCGTTCGTCGCGATGCACGAGGCAAGCATAAAACAGTGCTGGGTTGGAATCACCACGTTCGTGAGAGTCACCAAGCAGCGAGGTATCATTTTAAACGTTGGTTGTGGTATGAGAAACCTCAATCTGGTGAAATCTATAACAGCATGATGCAGAGTCGCAGAGATTTTAAAAATAAATTGAGGTGGTGCCAGAACAACGAGGATCGACTAAGAATGGACATATTAGCTTCCCATCAGGCGGATAAAAATTTTGCTCAGTTCTGGAAAGCAACAAAACGTCTAGACTATAAGCCTAAGTTGCCTGCGAGTGTAGAGGGTGTGCATGATCCAAAGCTGATTGCTGAGTTGTTCTCGCATCACTTCAAAGTTGATCCACTGCCAGCTAAAAATATACAGCAGTGTGTTTCTACGCCAAGTGACCTTAACACGATCGAGGAAAGTACCTCTCTGTACACACCAGTCGCTGTAGCAAAAGTGGTTAGACAAATGAAGAGAGGTAAAGCCCCAGGTTTTGACGGACTGAGCTTGGAACACATTGTGTATGCTGATAGCAACATTTTCCGTGTGTTGGCGGAATTATTTACAGCTTGTATTAACTCTGGGTATCTGCCGAAAAACCTCATAAAAACGGTGGTGGTTCCAATTCCGAAAAATAAAACCGGTGACCTTTCCAATCTTAAAAACTACCGCCCGATTTCCTTAGGGACCATTATAGGGAAAATTCTGGAAAGGTTACTGCACCCTAGTATTAGTGACAAATTAAGGATTGATGACGCGCAGTTTGGTTTTCGTTCCGGACTCTCAACGGATTCTGCAGTCTTCAGCCTCAAATCGACAGTTAACTACTACATAAACAGAGGTACATCTGTTTATGCTTGTTTTTTAGATTTGAGCCGTGCCTTTGATTTAGTTAACTATCAGCGATTATGGCAGAAGTTAATTAGGTCAAATGTGCCGCGGAGGACTGTAGATCTGTTGAGATACTGGTACGAAAATCAAACAAACTTTGTGAAATGGGGCGACGTCGCTTCTAATGGGTATATATTAGAGTGTGGCGTGCGTCAAGGTGGGTTGACCTCTCCGGACCTCTTTAGCGTGTTTGTGAACGATCTGATTGAGGAACTTAGAAGTACAAGAATTGGTTGTCATATAGGTACAACGTGCGTCAATAATCTTAGCTACGCTGACGACATGGTGCTTCTGAGTCCCTCGATCAGAGGACTTAGAAAGCTACTTACCATCTGCGAACATTATGCCAGGGAGAATGGCCTGAAGTATAATGTTACAAAAACGCAGATGATGGTGTTCCGATCGGGCAGAGGCCCGGAGAGGATTCCATTGGTATTTCTAGATGATATACCAATTGAACGGGTTGGTCAATTCCGGTACTTGGGACATATCCTGACTGAGGATTTACGCGATAACCTCGATATAGAACGTGAACGGAGAGCTCTGGCTGTTCGGTGTAATATGCTCGCACGCCAATTTGCGCGGTGCAGTCCTGAGGCGAAGCTGACACTGTTTAGAGCATATTGTCAGTGCTTTTACACGTGTCAGCTTTGGGTCAACTGCACCAAAAGTGCACGAAATAGCATCAGAGTGCAGTATAATAATGCATACCGCATTCTGATGAGACTGCCTAAATACTGTAGTGCGTCGAGCATGTTCGCCGAGGCCGGAGTGCCTGATTACTTTGCGGTTATCAGATCGCGGGTTGCGGCTTTTTGGTCCCGCATCCGGAATTCTGAGAACGAGATCCTCAGGGTATGTTCCGAGTGCCCTGATAATCCCATACTAAAGTACTGGCTTGCCGTGCATCGGGATAGAAACTGTAAATAACAAGACGAACCCCTTGTTGAGGGCAATTTAAAGTTAGTTTAACTTCTAACTTTTATTTTATATTTTATGTTAGTTTTACTTTTTATTTTATTTATTTTTTGTACATTTGTAATTGTAATCTAATTTTATTGAAATGGGTGAAAATGCCTGAAATAAATGACTATTATTATTATTATTATTATTAATCGGTCCGTAGTCGGTCCGTAGTCGGTCCGTAGTCGGTCTCTAGTCAGTCTGTAGTCGGTCCCTAGTCGGTCCCTAGTCGATCCGTAGTCGGTCCCTAGTCGGTCTCTAGTCGGTCCGTAGTCGGTCCCTAGTCAGTCCCTAGTCGGTCTCTAGTTGGTCAGTAGTCGGTCCCTAGTCGGTCTCTAGTCGGTCCGTAGTCGGTTCGTAGTCGGTCCCTAGTCGGTCCCTAGTTGGTCTCTAGTCGGTCCGTAGTCGGTCCGTAGTCAGTCCGTAGTCGGTCCCTAGTCGGACCGTAGTCGGTCCGTAGTCAGTCCGTAGTCGGTCCCTAGTCGGACCGTAGTCGGTCCCTAGTCGGTCCGTAGTCGGTCCCTAGTCGGTCTACCTAAGTCGGTCCGTAGTCGGTCCGTAGTCGGTCTCTAGTCAGTCCGTAGTCGGTCCCTAGTCGGTACCTAGTCGCTCCGTAGTTGGTCCCTAGTCGGTCCCTAGTCGATCCGTAGTCGGTCCCTAGTCGGTCTCTAGTCGGTCCGTAGTCGGTCCCTAGTCGGTCCGTAGGCGGTCTCTAGTCGGTCCGCAGTTGGTCCCTAGTCGGTCCCTAGTCGGTCCCTAGTCGGTCTCTAGTCGGTCCGTAGTCGGTTCGTAGTCGGTCCCTAGTCGGTCCCTAGTTGGTCTCTAGTCGGTCCGTAGTCGGTCCGTAGTCAGTCCGTAGTCGGTCCCTAGTCGGACCGTAGTCGGTCCGTAGTCAGTCCGTAGTCGGTCCCTAGTCGGACCGTAGTCGGTCCCTAGTCGGTCCGTAGTCGGTCCCTAGTCGGTCTCTAGTTGGTCAGTAGTCGGTCCCTAGTCGGTCTCTAGTCGGTCCGTAGTCGGTCCGTAGTCGGTCCCTAGTCGGTCCCTAGTTGGTCTCTAGTCGGTCCGTAGTCGGTCCGTAGTCAGTCCGTAGTCGGTCCCTAGTCGGACCGTAGTCGGTCCCTAGTCGGTCCGTAGTCGGTCCGTAGTTGGTCCCTAGTCAGTCTACCTAACTCGGTCCGTAGTAGGTCCGTAGTCGGTCTCTAGTCGGTCCGTAGTCGGTCCGTAGTCGGTCCCTAGTCGGTCCGTAGTCGGTCCCTAGTCGGTCTCTAGTCGGTCCGTAGTCGGTCCGTAGTCGGTCCCTTGTCAGCCTCTAGTCGGTCCGTAGTCGGTCCCTAGTCGGTCTCTAGTTGGTCCGTAGTCGGTCCCTAGTCGGTCTCTAGTTGGTCCGTAGTCGGTCCCTAGTCGGTCCCTAGTCGGTCTCTAGTCGGTCCGTAGTCGGTCCCTAGTCTGTCCCTAGTCGGTCCGTAGTCGTATCCTAGTCGGTCTCTAGTCGGTCCGTAGTCGGTCCGTAGTCGGTCCCTAGTCGGTCTCTAGTCGGTCCGTAGTCGGTCCGCAGTCGGTCCGTAGTCGGTCCCTAGTCGGTCTCTAGTCGGTCCGTAGTCGGTCCGTAGTCGGTCCCTAGTCGGTCTCTAGTCGGTGCGTAGTCAGTAAGTAGTCGGTCCGTAGTCGGTCCCTAGTCGGTCTCTAGTCGGTCCGTAGTCGGTCCATAGTCGGTCCGTAGTCGGTCCGTAGTCGGTCCCTAGTCGGTCTCTAGTCGGTCCGTAGTCGGTCCGTAGTCGGTCCGTAGTCGGTCCGTAGTCGGTCCCTAGTCGGTCTCTAGTCGGTCCGTAGTCGGTCCGTAGTCGGTCCCTAGTCGGTCTCTAGTCGGTCCGTAGTCGGTCCGTAGTCGGTCTCTAGTCGGTCTCTAGTCGGTCCGTAGTCGGTCCGTAGTCGGTCCGTAGTCGGTCCCAAGTCGGTCCGTAGTTGGTCCCTAGTCGGTCCCTAGTCGATCCGAAATAAATTCCTCCATTTTGAATTTTTTTTTTCTAGTGATCAGGATCCGAAGGTCCTGATCATCTTTTGATAAGAAACCACTCTTCCATCTTTTATACCCTTTGATGGACACTGATGAAATTTGTATGGCGGAAATCTTTTTTCCGCCATTTTGAATATTTTTCCAGCTCACTGCCAATTGGAAGCCGTTTCGAGTGACATTTGCTCGAGAACTTCCCACCTATCTTCAATACCTTAAGCGTGCCCTTCACCCGTCTCCGAGTTCCTCAATCATCAGCTCTATCCATATTTTTTTTCTGAATAAATTTTTGTCTTTTTTGTGAAACCATTTTGTGAAAAAAAAATTCATACAAAATTTTACAGGAGAAAATTTTTGGGGAAAATCTCGTAAACTACCCCGAAGGTGGCAACACTGTCTACATTTATCGATACTGCCGGTTAAGTTACACAGTCGATTCATACATTTCAACTTTCCAAAATGTTGCCAACTGCCTCAAAAACATGTTCAAAATCAATTCCAAAACAAATAAAATACAAAATGGCCGTCAATTCATTTTACAGATTTATTTTAGAAAGTTGAATAATTTTTCCATTAAGTACAGGAGATACCGCTCCTGATGAGGTTTCAAGTTTTCATCTCGCTCGCACACAGGCGAAATGATCACCCCTGGAAAAAGACCGTATCGCGAAAACAACTTTTTCTTTGATAAATTTCAGTGTTGCCTGTCCCTGGCGATAAAAATATCCAAATTTCGTTTGTACAGGTAAAAAATGTAGTTGCTCATACTTGGATTTTGCAAAAAGTTCGTATTTCGATTTTTTAATTTTTGGGGTAGATCTTGTAATTTCCCAAAAAATGGGGTAATTTTTTCACCAATCTATACTTCAAGTCTGTACATACAATAGCTTCATAGAAGTAGAAACGCTCCGATGTTGTCAACTGTGAGTAATTTGAATTTCAAAATTGCGTTTTTTCGTACCTCAAACTGAATGGCCGCCACGACAGCCGACATCTTGAATATTTAAAAACCACTCCCGATCTGTCAAAATACAGGATAATTGTAGACCGAAACAGGAAAAAAATATTATCCTCAACTAACCCGTTTCTATGCTGTGGCGCCGCGGTTTGGGGTCGAAAAATCAAAAATTTGAAAGACTACAGCTAAGCCGCCATCTTGTTTTTTAAATTTTTTCTACTTTTTCTATTAATCGTTTCCTAATTTCTTCTAGAATTGCGAGTTGTAACGAAATCGGTAGGAAAACAAAAATGTTACAAAAATCACGTCGGCCGCCATCTTGTTTTTGTTTGAGCAGCCCTTTTCTATCTACAATACGCTTCCCGGGTTCCCCAACCATCTTACTAACCCTCAATCATCATGTCTTCCCATATTTTTCTGTGAGAATTCTCTGAAGAACCGCATCAAAGGCAATTCAATATTCACCATACATTTTCTATGAAAAAATGAATTCCGCCATTTTGAATTTTTTTTCCATTTATCAAGTAGACCTTCGGATTTTGATCATCTTTTGCTAAGAAACCACTCTTCCATCTTTTATACCCTCCGAGATGGATACCGATGAAATTTGTATGGCTGCCATCTTTTTTCCGCCATTTTGAATTTTTTTTCAGTTCACTCCCAATTGGACGACGTTTCGAATGACATTTGCTCGAGCACCCCCCACCTATCTTCAATACTTTCAGCGTGCCCTTCACCCGTCTCCGAAACCCTCAATCATCAGCTCTCTCCATATTTTTTTCAGAATAAATTTTTGTCTTCTTTGTGAAACCATAAGTGAAAAAAAAATTTTTCATACAAAATTTTACAGGAGGAAATTTTTGGGGAAATCTCAAAAACTACCCTAAATGTGGCAACACTGTGTACATACCTCGATACTGCCGGTTGAGTTGCACAATCGATTCATACATGTCAACTTTCTAAAATGTTGCCAACTTCCTCAAAAACATGATCAAAATTTTCAAAAACACCCAACAACAATACAAAATGGCCGCCAACTCATTTGACAGATACATTTTAGAAAGTTTTATAATGTTACCATTAACTACAGGATATACCGCTCCTGATAACGTTTACATGTTCCATCTCACTCACACTCAGGCGAAATGATTGCCCCTGAAAAAAGAGCATGTCGCGAAAATCACTTTTTCTTTGATAAATTCCAGTGTTGCCAGTCTCTGGTGACAAAAATACCCAAATGTCGTTTGTATAAGTAAAATACGTAGTCGCTCATACTCGGATTTTGCAAAAAGTCCGTATTTCAATTTTTTTATTTTTGGGGTAAATCTTGAAATTTCCCCAAAAGTGGGGTATATTTTTTACCACCAAATTATACCTCGAGTCTATACATACAATCGCTTCATAGAAGTCGAAACGCTCCGATGTTGCCAACTGTGAGAAATTTGAATTTTAAAATTGGGTTTTTTCGTACCTCAAACCGAATGGCCGCCACGACAGCCGCCATCTTGAATTTTTTAAAACCACTCTCGTTCTGTCAAAATTAAGGGTAATTGTGGGCGGAAACAGGAAAAAAATAGTATCGTAAATTACCACGTTTCGGAGCTGTGTTGCCGCGGTTTGGGGTCGAAAAATCAAAAATTTTAAAAATCTAAATCTCGGCCGCCATCTTGTTTTTTCAATTTTTTCCACTTTTTCTGTTAATTGTTTACTAATTTCTTCAATAATTGCGAATTTTAATGAAATCGGTTGGAAAACAAAAAAGTTACATAAATCACGTCAGCCGCCATCTTGTTTTTCTGAAATGTCATAATTTTTCCCTACTCGACTCCCCCATCCGAACACATCTCCCATACATGATTATATCGTTTTCTGTCTCTTTCTAGGAGAACAATTATGTCAATGAGTCAGTCAGTCAGTCAGTCAGTCAGTGGTAATTGAGCTATATATAGTATAACTAGTATGGCGCGTGGGTGCGCGGCCCGCAAGCGGACCGCGAGGATTCGAGTAGTTTTTGTTTGAGCACGTCCCACCTATCTTCAATACCCTCGCCGTGCTCTTCATCCGTCTCCAAAATCTTCGATCATCAGCTCTTTCCGTATTTTTCCATCAATAATTTTTTTTTGTGTAGAAAAATAAATTCCGCCATCTTGTTTTTTTCTGTTCATCAAGTAGACTTTTAGGTCTTGATCATCTTTTTCCCAGAAACCACTCTTCCATCTTTTATGCTTGGTGAGATAGACTCTGACGAAATTTGTATAGCCGCCATCTTGAATCCGCCATTTTGTTTTTTTTTCAGCTCAGTGCCAATTGGATGAGGTTTTGAGTAATTTTTGTTTGAGCACCTCCCATCTATCTAACATACCCTGCCCGGGCTCCTCAACCATCTTCCAAACCCTCAATCATCATGTCTTCCCATATTTTTCATTGAGAGTTCTCCAAAGAACCGCATCAAAGCCTTGCATAGTTTACAACTTGTAGTCTCTTCAATATTCGCCATACATTTTCTATGGAAAAATAAATTCCGCCATTTTGAATTTTTTTTCTATTCATCAAGTAGACCTTTCAATTCTGATCATCTTTTCCGAAAAAACCACTCTTCCATCTTTTATACCCTCCGAGATGGACACCGACGAAATTTGTATGGCGGCCATGTTTTTTTCGCCATTTTGATTTTTTTTTCAGCTCACTGCCAATTGGATGACGTTTCGAGTGACATTTGCTCGAGCACCCCCCACCTATCTTCAATACCTTAAGCGTGCCCATCGCTCGTCTTTGAAATCCTCAATCATCAGCTCTCTCCATATTTTTGTTTCGAATGAATTTTTGTCCTCTATACGAAACTATTAGTGAAAAAAAAATTTTTCATACAAAATTTTACAGGAGGGGTGATCAATCAGTGAGTCAGTCAATGAATCAGCACGAGCAGCTATATATATATTAACTAGTACGGCGCGTGCGTGCGCGGCCCGCTAAAGCGGACCGCGTGGACGGACCGAGTAAACAACAGAAACAGGAGTCCGCTTGGATTTATAGCTTTGGTGTGTAACCGTTTTGATTTTTAGTAGGTATAGGTATATTGTATTAAGAATTTAGTCATCATCTTCAGGTCACATCACCCTGGGAGTCATATCACTAAAGAAACTTAGCAACAAAATGAATATCTGAAACAGTGAAATTAGCTTCGGTAGCTCGAAAACTGGCTCACTATAATTCTTTATATTATAAATACGTATAAACTTTTTCGTGTAGGTACGTATTACTTTATAATATAAAAAGTGTAGTGGGCCAGTTTCCAAGCCACCCAGGAGGTATGGCATCAGCTCGTTTTTTTTTACGTGGTTCTCCCATTAACAGACATTTAAAACAGAATTAAAATTTAACTATAAACATATGTACATAGACTGCTAAAATCATAACCGTTACTTTTGGCTTTAACGTAATCGGGTAAAAAATATTCTGCATGCCTGAATAATGAGACCTATTGCAATTTAGCAAAAATATTACAAAAATTTAAATATTTTTGCCACCTTGCTCCACGATACATAAATAAATACTTAAAATAAACATTAAAACAAATATTGTGTCGTTATTAAGCATTAATCCTTAAATAAATATGAAAAACAGCATAATTAAAAAAATATCTACTTACATCTTAGAATAATGACTTACATATTTAAAAATATGTTTTGATATATGAAACAAAAGATCCCTGTGATTCAGATGTGTTATAGTAAAAAACCCTTATATTACTGTAACATCTTAAGTTTCTGACTGGGGGTATTTGTGAAGTAAGAATAAAGTAAGGTATTATGATTGAAAATTTAATGTTTGGTATATTAAGCCATTTAAAATTATTGAAATAAAATAATAATAACACAAAGAAAAGTATAGAAAGTGAACATAATATTGTTTAAGTATATTCTATTACAACGCTATCTACCTACTTATATTACACATTACATAATATTATTTACATATTACTGTTTTTGTCCGATTTTCTTTTGAATTTTAGGTCAGTAGTGATTTATAAACTATATTTTTAGTAAGAGCGTAATTTCTGCTAACTCTTTCTGGCGGGACCAAGACTTGCAAATTGTGACTGTGCCGCACTCTGCCCAAAGCAACGTATAGTTGTCCATGTGAAAAAACATCACTTCTTAGATCTACTCCCACACGATCAAGAGTTTGCCCTTGAGATTTATTGAACGTCATAGCATAAGCCAACTTGACAGGGAATTGCTTGCGTGTCATTTCTACACCGTTTCGCCCTATTTTAAATTTAAAAGTTATGCGAGGTATGACGATGGGCTCACTACTATTTGGGTGATGCGCTAACAGAGTGAATTTTGAGACTTGATCTATAATTAATTTAGTACCATTAACTAAACGGTGTGTGAAACTGATATTTCGAATAAGTATTATGACCGCGCCTACTTTCAGTTTCAAGTCATGATCGGGCACACCGGGTGCTGTGATAGAATTTAAAACATTGCCTTCTAATCGTTCAGCTGAGTTGTCATTCAGGTGGTCAGTAGTGTCGGCACTGTAACAGATAGTCATTGGTCCAGGTATCAATTCAAGTATTTTTTGATTAATATCTCTTATGTTTTCATTAGTTCCCGATAGAATCGCCCTTTTACATATATTTTCTGGGTCACAGACTTCGTACTTTGGATATATAATATAAATTAATTGTTGCAAGCTATTTACGTAATTGATATTTTTTAAAATTAATAAATCTTCTTCAGTTGTTTCAGCTTCACCTTCTCCAATACTCAATACAAAGTTAGCAAAATAGGGGTCTTCTTTTGCACGCTGATTTTCAGTTAACTTGAATTTTTGAACGTAGTGCCAAATTTCAGAATTTTTTATTGAGGCCCGGCATATGTCACGTTCTCCTGCTCCTGTTATCACTGGTGGTATTTGTCTAAAATCACCAGCTAATACTAACACTTTGCCTCCAAAGGGTTTGGTATTGCATTCCATTAGATCTTTGAGACCGCGGTCAATTGTTTCAAGCAGGTACCTGTGAGCCATTGGTGCCTCATCGATAATGATAAGACGTGCTGCTTTGATCAACGCTGCTCTTTGAGAGTTGTTCGAAATTCCCCACACTGCATTACCACCTTCAAAGTCTAACGGAAGCTTAAACATTGAATGTGCTGTGACACCTCCATCGTGATTTAGTGCAGCTATACCCGTGGAAGCCGTACATAGGGCAATATGTCCATTAGAACGAATTTTTGCAGCAATCACGTTAAGCAAGATGATTTTTCCGGTGCCAGCGGGACCGTCGATGAAAACCGGGTGCGTATCTTCACAATCATCTTCAGTAAGTAATATGACTGTGTTATAAATAGCCCGTTGCTGCGAATTTAATTTGGACTCCCATTCATTTAATATGGCAGTCGCCTCATCATTCCATCTTCCAGTTTCTCTGTCAAGCTCGGTTATGCTGTGTCTTATGTCTGGCAAACCGAAATCTGACAGCGAGCGACCATGAGCACGTAACATTTGTTCAATGTCTCTAAGGCCGTGGTCGTAAGCGGCTTCTATTTCAGATTCACATCCTCTGTGATAATCATCGCACAAATGATCACGGTATTTATCCCATAACAGAAGGGCTGGGGCACCGTCCATGATAAGTGCGAAGAAAAGCTGACGTAAACCTTTGCCGGTCTTGAAGCCGGCTGCCTCTTCTATTGCCGATTCATACTCCTGGTTATCGTTCAGAATACCACGTTCGAACGCTGCTTTTTGAAAAGTGTCGTAAATTATATTGTTGACAGTTCGCAGTTCGTCGTAGCTCCGGCACGGATAACGCATGAGTAACATTCGCAGAAAATAAAGTTCACCGAGTGTAGGAGATATAAAGACAATTCGAGCCACGATTTCGCCTCGTACTCTTTTTGTAATAAAATATTTTCCAGATTCATGAGCCAACACTTTTACAGTTGGATTAGGCCGGACCTGAGTTTCGACATTGTACCTTTCATAAAACATTATGTAAGTACATTCATCCAACTCAGGATCTGGAGGCCTCGTCATGTAAATTTTCAATTTGGACATGTAATTTTCTGATGCTTGCGCCTCGGTTCCGGTACGGAAAACAATCGCGTCTCCGTCGGGTAAATGTACCGGTAGTGCAACAACAGTTGGGTATCTGCAGCTGATGTCAAACTCCAATAGACGCCACATTGCATCTGAGGCGCTCACATATCGATATTGAGCGTAGTGTTCTATTTCGTCGAATACTTCTGTCACCCCCGCTTTTGCGTGATCGGGACCTTTGTGCAGATACTTGTAAAGGTATTTAACCACTTTGGAGGTGGATGCAATTTCCAAATTGCAATGACACTCCATCATCAATAGTATCGCCGGGTTGTACGGCACAATCCACCTGTTAGTGACTGAAGTTTGATTTCGTTCACGAATTGCCGGCTGTTCGCCAGCTGGACGTTTGTAGTGTACTGAGCCTCGTTCATCCGTGTACGTCACTTCAGTGTAACTTTTAGGGAATTTTTTCGAACATTTCCCAGCAGCTTGATCGTAGCAGGGTGACCTTTCTGTTCCACATGGGCCGTGCACCATGTGTTGCAAAACCAGTTGTCTCAGTCGTCCCTGTTCCGGTGGAGGTATAGTTGCTTGAATAAATTTATCAATATCCATACTATCGATGGGCCCTCCTCCTTCTACACGGAACGTAATGTGTGCGTGAGGTAAACCCCTTTTCTGGAATTCTATAACATGTAGAATTGACACAATGGTACCAAAGAAGTCTTTTGATCTGATTTTTTTCAACAGTATTGACAACTTTAGTTGAAATACTCTCACACACAAATCAGGGCGATCTGTTGACTGTTGACCGGGATATAAACTGTTGGTTATTTCTGGCCATTTCGGGTTACATGTAACAGTGAGGAAAAAGCTTGGTTTTCCCAACCGTGCAACAATGGCCATAGCATCATGGTACTTGATCTGCATATAACGTGGGCTATTCGTAAGACTCGCCGGTAAATATACTTTACCGGGTCGTATGCCTTCACCTGCGATCGTTTCGTCGATTTCACGTCGGGTTGCAATTCTTAGTTCGCTTTGAATACCTTTGAAATATTGTAGACGCTCTTCTTCGGTCCGGCACCACATGTCAACAAAGTATTCTTGCGAAAGGCGTCGTAAGATCGCAAACCGCTCTTCAGATAAGAGTTGACAACGATAGTATTTTACTTGGCTTAGTTTATTGCCAGCTTTATCTTTAATATCAATGGAATATCTTTCAGGAGCTCTAGGAAACAGTAAAGGATACTGAAACGCTTCATATGCGGGATGTAAGCAGTGTACTGTGTGTGGTTTTGCTTCACCAATTTTCCATATTACTACTGCTCGCGGGTGATGTTCGTTTGAAGTTTCAATCAAACCTGCAAGCTCATTCGACACCGGTCTATCTCCTAATATCGGTCCATGAGTACGTCGACTTGTGTTTTGAAAAATTAATCGAGCTTCTGAACTTGGGTGATTATTTAATAAGTGTAAATCTTTTATCAAGGGATTATTATTTTTTAAGTACACGTAAATCTCCTTGATAAGATTGGGGCACAAATTTTGTTGATTTCCTAATCTTTGATGCTTTTCTCCGTCGTGTATATATAATGCTGTATTATTTGTGCTACCACTATAAGCCAAATCAAAGACGCGATGGTAAATACGCCCTTGAACTTTCACTAAGTTAGGACCGTGACCCGCAGGTCTTTGAAAGCCGTGAGTTGTACCTAGCGCTGAAAAACTGAACAGATTATTATATGCTCTAGCGTTTTTTAAAAAATTTTGGTTTGCGTAAAACTCGGCATCTAGTGGTCCGAGTGGGTCAACGTTATATTTGCCCTGTCCACAGCACCACTTTGTGCGAGACTTTTCTTCATCAAAAAGTCTTGCACTGCAGTAAATACATTTATAAGTTTCTTCACACATAAGAGAATATTTTAAATGAATCGGTTTAATTTTATCTAAATCGTTACCTTTCAGTGCACCCGTTAAACCCAGCCCACGTATTTCTAAAGGAATATTTCTGATTCGACGTATTTCATCTCGATGTGTTTTAGAATATTTACTAACACATTCACGATGAGTTTGAGGATGCAAGCTTTGATATCTTAACGCAGCCTGTCGAGTTACTTCAGGATGCGCAGCGTTATATACTTGTACGGCCTCTCGGTGCACGTCGGGGTGTGCAGCAGTATACCGTTGGACAGCTTCTCTGTGCACTTCGGGGTGTGCGGCTGTATATCGATGTACTGCCTCTTGGTTCACTTCGGGATGTGCAGCTGTATACCGATGCACGGCTTTCCTGTGAGATTGTGGCTTATGTTTTTGGTAACGCAAAACAGCCTCCAAATGCTTACGTTTTTTTTCAGCTACAGTTACTTGCTTTTTTGGCCTACCACGTGAACGTTTACAGTTTTGTTGATACATATCGTTTCTATTAGTTTTATTTTGTAATCGTTCTGTTACGTGTAGGTTATCAACAGGCAATTGCTCTAATACGACTTTACATGGACTAAGGCTATAGTTTATCCTACTAAGCTGCGAGTCTGTAAAAGTTGGAGATGCAAATTCATTTATCAGTATTTGCCCATCGCTTGCCAAAGAACGTTCTTCGTTAACCATGGTGATTAATGAGACATTGCCAGAACTATTACTATTAACATTTAAACAATAGGGTTGCGACTGCGTGAAAGTAGGAGATATTATACTTTCATTTATCAGTATATGCTCACTAATTGGCAAAGAACATTCTGTATTACTAATAGTCATTAATGATTCATTGCTTAAAGTATTACTATTCAGATGTAAACTATAGGACTGTGACTCCGTAAACGTTGGAGATTCAGCCCTATAGATTTGCCCACTGCTGGGCAAATGGATATCGTTATAATTACTATTTTGTGAAGGGACCTGATTTACGTTCTTTTCGATGAAAACATCAAAATGACCGCTCGTGAGGTGCCCTGTAAAACCGATCATTTTTTCTATAGGTCCGGTGCCGAATGTTTGCGCATAAACACCATCTATATACAGTTTAAACATATAATCTTTATATATTTCCCCTGCCATCGACAATTCTGTGGTAGTGCCGTAAATTCCGTTTTGCATCATTTCATTGCAATATTCTTCAGCTGACACATACGGGCTTTCGTCACGACGCATTGTAAACATGCCATATCGATCCCAGTTCGATACAATCCCTCCAACTATACGCGATCGTATTTCCTGAGATCGGTTTATATGACCGTATATATGAAAAGACAGAGCTGAAAACATGCAGTTCCCGTCACCGGGAATATTATATAAGAGAACTTCTCGAGTAGGTGCATCGAGATTAGCAGTTTCCTTGACTTGCACGGTGCGAAGAAAAGACGCCATAATTCTATCTCAGTAATAAAATTTTGTCACTTACCAGGAAATCGGCTAAACACTTAACTTAACAATAGTAACTTAACTTTAATACTAATTACTAAGACTAATTTAATAGATTAATACAGTCTGAAATATGTAATTAAATATTAATATATATTTTAAGATTGAAAATCTTTAAAAATATGTTGAGAACAATTAAATCACTCTACGCAGAAGGAATGCAACGTAGAAAGAAAGGTAAAACATATTTTTTTTTACCGCCTTTTGTTTTGTTTTTTTTTTCAGTCTACGGATTTAAAAAAAAAACATCAGCCAAACTCCTCTAAAAAGTTTGACATAATATTAATAAGAATTAAAAACTATATATATAACTAAGTAATGTTATTTTTTATAAGAACTACATTTATCTTGTTCTATTATTATTAAAACAAAATGATTTCCGAAATCATCTTGACACTTTTTGCTCTCTGAATAATTATCATAAATTGTCGCTTTAGTACTTAATCCGTACAAAGTAAAAAATACAGTAAAAACCTTATTTTTCGTGGTCTATGATAAAAACTTCTTACAGCTTTGCACTGCTAAAAAGTACAGGTAGAAAACCACAGATTAAAATCATAAATAAATTATTGAATCTATTTTTATTTTTTGAATTGAGTAGTATGGGTATATACAGTAGACATGGGTAACATTGATAAGTAGGTACCGGAGATGTGAAATTAGGTGTTCCTAGAGGTGACTTACTACCTCGTTGGTCTAGGGGTATTATATTCGACTGCAAATCACGAGGTCCTGGATTCAATTCCCGGGTCGGGCAAATTATTGAAGGGTTTTTTATCAAGAAATTCTCAGTGTCAGCCCGGAGTTGATAGTTGGCGGTGTTTCACCCCCGTGCCTCGGAGAGCACGTTAAGCAGTCGTTCCCGGTTATTATCAATATCATGTGACAATATTCGTTACAGCCCGCCAACCCACATTAGAGAAGCGTGGCGGCTCTAAGCTCTAAATCCCTCTCCTATGAGAGAAGAGACATTTGCACAGCCGTGGGTCGTAAAAAAGCTGTACCTGTGATGGTGGTGGTGGAGAGTTGACTAAACAATTTAAAATACAAACCAAATGATAAAAAGTTGTTGATGCTTTTTAAACCCGATTTTTATCCAAAACAGACAGTACAGTACAGTTTTCAGTACAGTACAGACAGTACAGTATAGACCTCTGAGTTGTATGAGCGCTCATACAATTTAGAGGCCTAGCTTCATTAGCACCTTACCTTTTAAGACAAACTAATGAAAAACAGATTGTACTTATACTTCTGGAGTACGGAACCCTCGGTGCGCGAGTCTGACTCGCACTTGACCGGTTTATTTTCTGTTCATCAAGTAGAATTTAGGTCTTGATCATATTTTGCCAAGAAACCACTCTTCCATCTTTTATGCTTAGTGAGATAGAGGCTGACGGTATGGCCGCCATTTTGAATCTGCCATTTTGTTTTTTTTTCAGCTCAGTGCCAATTGGATGAGGTTTTGAGTAATTTTTGTTTGAGCACCTCCCATCTATCTACAATACCCTGCCCGGGCTCCTCATCCATCTTCTAAACCCTCAATCATCATGTCTTCCCATATTTTTCTTTGAGAGTTCTCCAAAGAACCGCATCAAAGCCTTGCATAGTTTACAACTTGTAGTCTCTTCAATATTCGCCATACATTTTCTATGGAAAAATAAATTCCGCCATTTTGAATTTTTTTTCTATTCATCGAGTAGACCTTTGGATTTTGATCATCTTTTGCGAAGAAACCACTCTTCCATCTTTTATACCCTCCGAGATGGAGACCGACGAAAGTTGTATGGCGGCCATCTTTTTTTCGCCATTTTGAATTTTTTTTCAGCTCACTGCCAATTGGATGATGTTTCGAGTGACATTTGCTCGAGCACCCCCCACCTATCTTCAATACCTTAAGCGTGCCATTCGCTCGTCTCTGAAATCCTCAATCATCAGCTCTCTCCATATTTTTGTTCCGAATGAATTTTTGTCGTCTATACGAAACCATTAGTGAAAAAAAAATTTTTCATACAAAATTTTACAGGAGGGGTGATCAATCAGTGAGTCAGTCAATGAATCAGCACGAGCAGCTATATATATATTAACTAGTAGGGCGCTTGGCTGCGCGGCCCGCTAAAGCGGACCGCGGGGATTTCAGTATTATTTTTGTTTTAGCAGCCTCCACCTTCTATCAGTTTCAGCATCTTTAACCCTGGCCGTGCTCCTCATCCATCTTCCAAACCCTCGATCATCATCACTCCAAATTTTTTTCTCCGAATCATTTGCCAGAAGGAGAGTTCTTCCATAAAAACAAATTTTGAAAAGGAACCGTATCAAAGTCTTGTATAGTTTCCCAACTTAGTCTCTTCAATATTCGCCATATATTTTGTGTGAAAAAAATAAATTTTGCCATCTTGATTTTTTTCTGTTCATCAAATTGTAGATCTTCAGTTCTTGATCATCTTTTGCCAAGAAATCACTCTTCCATCTTTTATACTTGGTGAGATAGACACCGACGAAATTTGTATAGCTGCCATCTTGAATCCGCCATTTTGTTTTTTTTTCAGCTCAGTGCCAATTGGATGAGGTTTTGAGTAATTTTTGTTTGAGCACCTCCCATCTATCTGCCATACCCTGCCCGGGCTCCTCAACCATCTTCCAAACCCTCAATCATCATGTCTTCCCATATTTTTCTTTGAGAGTTCTCCAAAGAACCGCATCAAAGCCTTGCATAGTTTACAACTTGTAGTCTCTTCAATATTCGCCATACATTTTCTATGGAAAAATAAATTCCGCCATTTTGAATTTTATTTCAATTCATCAAGTAGACCTTTGGATTCTCATCATCTTTTGCGAAGAAACCACTCTTCCATCTTTTATACCCTCCGAGATGGAGACCGACGAAATTTGTATGGTGGCCATCTTTTTTTCGCCATTTTGAATTTTTTTTCAGCTCACTGCTAATTGGATGACGTTTCGAGTGACATTTGTTCGAGCACCCCCCACCTATCTTCAATACCTTAAGCGTGCCATTCGCTCGTCTCTGAAATCCTCAATCATCAGCTCTCTCCATATTTTTGTTCCGAATGAATTTTTGTCCTCTATACGATACCATTAGTGAAAAAAAAATTTTTCATACAAAATTTTACAGGAGGGGTGATCAATCAGTGAGTCAGTCAATGAATCAGCACGAGCAGCTATATATATATTAATTTATAGTTAACTATTGCTAACACGCTGCTCCGGTATTAAAAACCACTCCTATTAGATACCTTACTAGAATTCAGTAGTATCAAACAGTCAACCTATTGAAAGGATTGCGATTATCTAGGAGTAAGGTCTTACGCTGAGATCTATAGAGCGTACTGTGACTCTACTTAGCCTTGAGAAGAGTTAAATAAATCTCTCTCATTATGAATAGCTAGAGTTAGAATACGTTCTATAGATCTCGGCCTTAATCTTTGTTCTCAACCTCAGTGACCTTACACAAAATCTCGTCCTATAAGGTAGTTAGGTTAGATAGATTGTAGGACTGTTAATTGGTACGGTTAGACAAACAAGTTGTTAGCGCATGCAAATCAGCGCGTGCGATGACCCGGCATGATGTATTCAAATCCGGACTACGTCGTTGATGTCCATCTACCACGTTCATAGATTGTAATCAACTAAGCCAATCTGCATTCATCAGGTCGGGGTGATTAGAACTGAACGCGACAGACCGAGCTGTGCAGGAGTTTCTCTACGTGATCATATCAGAAATGAGATCTGTGTAAGAACGAGAGTCACGAATATAGCTCAAAGAGCTTATGTGGCAAGATATGAACTAGTGGACACGCTTTTTTAGATCGCAATATTCATATCCGGGTTTCACCATACATGTTAATGTTACCCGTTAGCACATGACCCGGCATGATGTATTGAAATCCGGGCTACGCCGTTGATGTCCATCTAACACGTTCATAGATTGTAATCAACTAAGCCAATCTACAATCATCAGGTCGATATGATTAGAACTGAACGCGACCGAGCGAGTTGAGCTCCGAGTTTCTCTACGTAATCATATCAGAAATGAGGAGTTCTGTGGAAGAACAAAAGTCACGAATATAGCTCAAAGCGCTTATGAGGCAAGATATGAATCAGTGGATATGCTTTTTCAGATCGCAATATTCATATCCGGGTTTCACCATACATGCTAATGTTACCCATCAGCACATGACCTGGCATGATGTACTCAAATCTCCATGTCCATTCTCCATCTAACACGTTCACAGATTGTAATGAACTAAGCCAATCTGCATTCATCAGGTCTGGGTGATTAGAACTTAACGCGAGTGGGTTCGATTCCTAACAATTATTTACCCGGGTCGGGCAAATAATTGTTAGGTATTGGGTTTTTCTGCCATACAAAAATCGAATTCAAACAAATACATAAATATATACAAAACAGCAAATAAATACATTCAATATACATACATAATACATACATAATACATACATACATACATACATACATACATACATACATACATACTTACTTACATACATGCATACATAATATATAGACTGCTAAAATCATAACCCTTCCTTTTGGCTTTGCCGTAGTCGGGTAAAAAAATATAGGAAAAATTGAGGGCGAAAGTCAATTTACTTTAAAAGATCGCGTTTTATTACAAAAAGGGCGCTTAGATCGCCCTCTCTCCCGCTTCGCCCCTCTATCCGCGAAGCAATATCTTAGCACCTGTCACCGTCAGAGGACAAAGACTTCCAAAGCTATTACCTTCATTTTTATGGTTTTAAAGCTTTAAAATTTAATTTTCAAACGCCACCCGCGACATTTTTGACGCCCTGAGTATGCTGAGTGCAAAGATCGTGCTCGAATGAAAGCGGAACGGACAGGGTAAATAACTGGAAGAGTCGAACGGGAGACGAATATCAGTCAGAATGAAGTTTGAGACTTGTTATTAAATTCCTCAATATTTAAAAAAAATACTTCGTCCTTTCCATCTTTTACTCGATGAATTTCAAAAACATTTGTGAGCACGTCCTCCATTAACATAGAATTTTGACTTTTGTCCATATTTAACGAAGTTAAAATTCAAAATAACTATAGGTGTGGGTGCAAATGAGACAATAGAAAAGTAAAGAAAGATGACATTGTCCATAGATATTACTGGATTTTGAAAATACTCCTTGAAAAAATCACTAAAAATTTCCTTAGGTACTTAAATCACTCAATATCAGATGGCCAGCTTGCTAATCTGCTGCTGCGGCCTGGAATAATGGAAATAGTGTGGAATATTAGAAGCAAAATTAAAAAAGAAAAAGACACGTTTTTCCCTATATAATAATATTATATTTGCCCCGACATTACTACCCTATGTTACGTGTCTAATATACCGGGAAATATGGACAAAATGGGAATTGTTTCGACATATTAAATTCTTCGGTACGAATACTACAACAAAATCTGTAAATATAACATTTTTGGTAAATACCAAATAGAAATGTTTGAGGCTTTTAGAAGAAGCAAATCGCGGCTACAAAACAACAGCAGCGGAAATGAAAGGAACAGATTAAATTATATGAATTCTAGGACATCCAGTTTCGCTGTGGTTTCTTTGCTGTCAAATAGAATGTCCTCCCACCATTTTGTTTCGCTGTTAAGCCCAAATTAGACGGTGCCCCGTTCATCGTGGATTTTTGCGAATTAAGATGTCACGATACGATATTTGCTCTGGTACAGACAGTACAGTGCCTGTGAACGATGAACAGTCGGTGTTTAGACGGTTCATTTTATTCCTGTTATTATTTCTGTTAAAATATGTGACCTTTAGAGCCTGTTTCATCATCTTCTGATAAGTGTCTGATAGCCTAAACGTAACTTTTGTCACTTTCTTACTGTATGTCAAGTGACAAAGACAAAAAGTTGTTGATAGCTATCTGATACTTATCAGAAGGTGGTGAAACAGGCCCTAAGACTCTATATTAGTAGCTTATCTGCAGCTACCCAGTCCGGATTCACTCACTGAGTTTCCTTTTATCTTTTCTTTTACCTTAAATGCTCGATTACTCAAACATGCACCGCTACGTACGTTCTTAACCTACAGTTTAAAAACGTACGTAGTTCGTACGGTACATACGTTCGTTTGTTGGACGTACGGATCTACGTACGGTACATTAATGTCATTTGTAGATTCTCATGTAAATCTAACTTCAATTGTTTCTATTGAGTAACAGGGTTCGAGACAAAAAGTAAATGAAACACACAGAGTAGTATAAATCAGATTGCTTTAATTTTAGTTTTATACATATCGAATGCTACTTAGTCAATTTAACGAATAAACGTATTACTCGTTCAGTTTTAAATATTCTTTACAAATTTACCTTTGTATCTTTTTATAGTGACGACTATTATAAAAAACCTCCATAGGGGCTTTCTTTTTAAAAACTTACATTACACTCGGTAGTTATCTTACCTGCAGTCGTATTTTAATTATTATTTTTTTATTAATTATAATTTCTGACTAATATGGATAAGCCACAGGAACACAACGCGGAGTGGAGGCGTACAAAAATAAATTGTGTGAATGATGATCATGCATGATTCCGAAACTAGGTATGTTGGTGTGTGACCGATTACTGAATAGTGTATTGTATATTTGAGAGAGAAGAAGAATGATTAAGATAACTGCAGATTGTACAAACATTCGCGGTAGTATTGAGAAAACATAACAAAAAAAAAAAACTAAAAACTTGGCATTGCGCCACAACTTTTTCTTACCTATTTTGATGTTAATAAAATTAAAAAATTATTTGGATTGGAATGGATTTATAAATGCAATTTCCACGATTTATCTTGATCGTTTAATTTTTGGAAATGCTCAAAATAAAATTCTATAGATATAAAATCACTAAAACCACTGGATATTAGCACTGTAACATACATATACATACACATTTATACATATTTAATATGACAGCGATAAGTGTATAAAAGAAAAATGAAAATACAGTATTCAAATCATTCAATTTATATACCTATAATAATAAGCGTAAAATAGTGTAATATAGCCCAGTCTAATTAGACTAAAAAATAGGGGTGAGGTTACAATAATTCCCACCTGGCTGAAAATTGGTAGGATTGTTCAAAACACTATTATAAATGAAATGTGAAAAGTCCTCATCGATCCGACACCTGGAAAAAAATGTACTCCTGGACACGCACAGTTGATTCACACTTGCCTGAAAATTAGTAGGATTGTTCGAAACACTATTATAAATGAAATGTGAAAAGTCCTCATCGATCCGATACCTGTAAAAAAAATTACTCGGGGTCAAAGGTCACAAAAACGGGTTTTTCATGATTTTCAGCAAAACGGTAAGTTTTATCATAAAATTAGCTGACAAAATTGTAGATCAGATAATTATCTATAAAAAATGTCTGAATACTTTTTTTCTTAAGAGCCACCGTTTTTGAGATATAACGATTCAAAAAGTTAAGTGTCGAAATAAAAATGAGGGACTGGATTTCTTTTTACCTGAAATTCTGATATTTTCAATATTTTATGTGTGTAAGTATGTAACTTATGTGTGTAAGTTATGTATAAGTTACACACTTACACATATAAAATATTATAAATATCGGAATTTCGGGATAAAAGAAATCCAGTCCCTCATTTTTATTTCGAAACTTATCTTTTTGAATCATTATATCTCAAAAACGGTGGCTCTTAGGAAAAAAAGTATTCAGACATTTTTTATAGATAATTACCTGATCTATAATTTTGTCTTAAATAATTTTATGATAAGACTTACCATTTTGCTGAAAACTTCCCGTGAAAACTTTGACCCCGAGTAATTTTTTTACAGGTGTCGGATCGATGAGGACTTTGTACATTTCATTTATAATAGTGTCCCGAACAATTCTACAAATTTTCAGCCAAGTGTGAATAAACTGTGCGTGTCCAGGAGTACATTTTTTTCCAGGTGTCGGATCGATGAGGACTTTTCACATTTCATTTATAATAGTGTTTTGAACAATCCTACCAATTTTCAGCCAGGTGGGAATTATTGTAGCCTTGAAAGTCTAAATTGACTGGGCTAGGAAAGAAGTATAAACAGTAACTTTAAAAATCAAGAACTATAAAATATGGAATATAATATGGAAGAAGACTCGAATTTTTTTAATTATTAATTATTTATCAAAAGATTACATTACACAACATCTAAAATAGATGAAATATGTAAATTCATTTAAAAATAAATAAGTTACATTTTTTAAACTTGAACCAGCACAGAGAAAGAATGCTCAAATACATAGCATAATATATATAGCGGAAAATAAAGAAAAAGCTGATACAGAAGTGATACTGTGTGCAATTTCGTAACGAAATTGGTATGTTCGACTGAAATTGGCACAGATTTGGCAGCCAAAAACTCGATAACGGGCAGTACGCTTCCAATATGTTATCTCGTTTTCCCTACTAATTGCTCGTATGTATTTGTTTCTCTGGTGAACACGCTTTTTGTTTTAGGAAATATATTGTATCACCAAAAAAAAGATAGAGGTATGTATTAAAATGTCTAAACTGAATTTTATCGTAATACAAATAAATATACACAGTACACACAGCATGCAACAAGACCGGAACTTGGCCTGACGCACTCCGTGCGTCTAGATTGAACTGCTCGTAATTTAAGAGTTCATGATAATCATGCCTAACATTAAAAACCTTGACTTTAAAGTTTTTGTTTAAAATTAGTGGTAATAAAATCACACGATCGCCATTCATTTTCCTCACATAATTTAAGCGAATCGAATTATTCATTGTAAACCTTTAATATTCTTCGTAAATTTTATTAGTTTTCCTTAAGTGATAATTAATGATTTTCAGTTAAGTGCTGTCAATTACTAAGAAACACAAATACGTACATATATCATTAAGTGTCAAATGATATAATATTAAGTAGGAAGGTCAATCAATCAAAGGCGAATAGTAAGCAAGACAAAATATATGCCTCAAGTCTCACGTAAAACGTCTTATGAGGGAAATGGTAATAAGCGTGATTGTATTTCCATTCGTTAAATAGGAACTAAGACGAAATGGTGAATACAATTGACATTTTATAAAACACCTTTGAAGCTAATAATCATACTTGTATTTAGCAAAATAATGGTGTGAAAGAATCGTAAGCATATTGGGTCAAGTAATATTAAACATTTTAGGAATAGTATTCGAAACGTGGTAAAATCTTAGACTAAAGTTATCAGAAGTACGGAATAAGTGAAAATGTACATGAAAAGTCAAAAATACCTGTTTTATAATTAAAGCATTTAGTTTCTTTTATGTTATAGACGCATTTTTGTATTTGTGTCATACAGTGTTCTTAAATTAAATGCGATCAATTGTATTGTATTTTTGATAGTAAGTTTGATTTTATGGTATTAATGTAAGTTAAATAACATCAAAGTTATTTTATATTCTTTGAATGTTAAAACATTTTAGATTTTTATACCTTACAGTCTACAATTTAATAATGACAGTTTAAGTTACGTTTGCGACTTTTTACCTTAAACCTTTTTTTTACTTATCAGGATGAAGACTGTAGAGTAATCAAAAAAAGAATGATATAATTATAAGTAGTCTGATTTTTAATTCAATGGAATTTTGTCAGTTGTCATTTTATGGATAGGTTATTTGTATGAAAACCAGCGTTACCACCTGAAGTCCGATCTTAACCCAAACTACTTTAAATCTCTGTCAATATAAAAAGGCTTAAGCCGCGTAATAATATTAGTCGTTTTGTCCTAAAATAGAAATTTCTAAGAGTGGAAAGTGAAAACTAACAGCAATAGACAACTAAAGAAGCACAATGAACATTTAAAAATGGAAATCGAATGACATGACCAACAGTAAGTGTTTGTCAGGCGTTTGTCATATCTACATGCGGCAATTGATCTCTCGTAACATTAAGAAACGTCAAAATTCCACAGAATTAAAAATCAGACTATAAGCCACACAAACAATCCGAACTTGCATATAAATAGGCATAATATTAAAAAATATAACTAATGTAAAAACATAAACATAAACATCAAAGTGATATACAAATGTATAAATATTACGAAGATTTCAAGTGCATGAAAAATGCAAATGTGATAACATAGATTAATAAGAAAACTTGAAAACTTTCAGCATAATGTCAAGCACGATTTTTAAGTGTTTACTGTATAGGCAAATATAGTACAAAATCGAACTTTGCAATTACGTTATTAGCTTATCATAAGGGATCTGAAACATCGGTATTCTTAAAATATATTTAAAAATAAGATGAAATGGCAGCTTTATTTTCTTATTTTATGTATTTAAATCATCCCCCGACATGTCATCTTCAATCAACATTTTTAATTCTAATAGCTTTGTTAAATAAATACAGATATATTTAAATAAATAATACGCCTTTTATATACCAAAGTTTCTGTTTTGCTTTTCATTTTAAATTCAATATATGCTTTTACAGAAACAAATATTATACTGTAGAAATTAGAGTTATTTCAAGCACTACAGCAAAATGAGCAATCAATGTAAAGCGCTGCAGATGAAATAGTGTTGTTCTTTTGTACGTGTATTTCCATGGCGGTCCCGAGCAGGCATTTTAGATATTCCTTTATAGTTTATTTTAAACGTAGATCCAATTCTACGCGTTTTTAAAGTTTAGTTTTATTAAACATAGAATCGCAAACTACGGGTTTTTATTAAGAACCTTTTCACAACCTCTTTATTTATTTCAAAAATAAACTAAGCTTTTAAAATTGGCTGATAGACCCTAGCTTGCGGCTCAATGTTGCAAGTTTAACATTAATGTTAAGATATACGTTAACAAGGACACTATTTCGTTTTTTTAATAAGATTTTACAATAAAATTTTCAACATTATCTTTCATAATTTATATCTCTATAAACAAACTTAATTTTATAAATCCTAAACTTTGGCACTAACATATCTAACTTATTTATACCGATTTTCAATTTTTCACCACTCGCAAGGAGAATTAATATAACAGAATAATATAACACTGTCACATAATCACTGATAAATACGTACGATACAATGGTTGAAATTCATCAATTAGAGTATAATGACAATAAAAAAGGAGTCAGAAATAGAAATATCTTAAATAAGTATATACAAAGAAATCTGCAATCTTGATATAAATTGAGCACCATACAGTTTATTATGACAAAAGGAAATGTTTATTAAAATATATTCTATAGCATGATCAAAATTATGTAGTTAAAACTAGACTGATATTGTACAAAATATAATCTAGCGTTATTTTTATCCAAATAAGCAAGAACTTAAGCAAAATTCCTGAAACCAAGCCCAAATCTAACCACGCACAGTGAAATTTAGATGAAGATAGTCGTTAAATTTGCGTTTAAATCGCTAAAATTAATGAGCTTCCTTATTATTACACCGTAGCCTTATAATAAGAGACACGACATTCACTAGGCTATCACGACACCTATAAGAGCGAAATTGAGGAACGGAGATAGATAAAGACGTGAATAAATGTTATAATTACGTAGTTTATCTATGTTACAATATTATCTAACTCTACGGTATGTGCTAAGGTTTCTTACCCAAACCCCTAGAATGGAAGCATCACTCGATTTAACATGCCAACATAATTAACATTTAGTTGGTCAATATTAAATTCATTTGAAGTGACTTCTAGGTTGTCTTTGGGTAATATCTACGTATTTAGAACGTTGCTTTTTATTTTCGATTTCTCATTTCTAATAAAAAATGCGTTTCCGCCTTAATTATTTATATACATATACGTACTCGTATAAAATAATTGATAACAATTATTAACAAATAATTTAGCAGCGTGATACAATAATGCACTACATTCAAAAGTTGACTACTCGAACGAAAGAGCAACTATTTTCACCGAATTTCATTAATTAGTTATAATAAAACTCTGATGCTACATTGTCATCCAGTTTTTCACACTGCCGTGTCATTATAAAAACAATATACATTCAGTGAAATTCAGCTTATTTCAATGTTTCTTGTTATTTATTTCGTCAATATTAGTAAATACTTTTATTTAAATTTATTTTATACGCGTATCTACTTTCTATTCTACCATTACTTTGGTTCCTTTTACTTATTTAATGGCTCAATTCCAACAATCTCAATATAGTGTACAGCTGCTAGTTCTCGACACACGAATGTATCCAACTCTCGACAACCAATTCCTGATTCCTGATACTATAACTAAACAAAATTTACCTTAAACATGATCCAAAATTCATTATGATATTTAATATTAATTCCTTTATGTTATGTACATTACTTAACATCCTATGGTAATGTCATTGATAGTGATCCCTCATTTACTAATAAAGGATTTTTTTCTCATTCCATTTTCCATAAATCTTCCGAATAACGTTATCAATCCCTAATGTTGTCGAAACCTTTGACGGAATTAAGTACATTTAAATTTGACAGTCCACTAAAATTCTTGTGTATATCAAAATTACTTTAAATATAATAGAAATATTTCTCATGTATCAAAAGATGTCAATACTTTTAAATTAGACGCGGTTTGTGTACGAATATGTGAACCAAAGTAAACCCGATTCACGCTTGCCTTGTTCTCCTTTAAATTATTATTTAACTAAACAATTAATTATTTATTATATCATTTAACCGTAGTTATCTTTAGAAATATAATTATATATTTAACAAATTATACGTCAACATTTATATGTATTATTAATTACATCCTAATCAACATCACAATCGTTTTATAATATAAATGTTGGACTTAACTAATCTATATATATGTAACGTTTTATTCTCTTACGTTTACCGTCTTCCGACTTAGTTGATAGAGACGTGTGCGTTTGAACCACGTACCGAAGTATATTAATGAATAGTACTATACATACTTATGATAGGGATTACAGCTATGATTAGTTCTCTCGTGTGTCAGATACGGAGTCGGTTTCTGAGGGTCATTGAACGATGATATGCGGGGCTGACAGCAGCACCGCTACTGTCGCGATGATCGTGAACAGCGTGAACACGAACAAACAGAATCTGTGGACAACGATTCCGTAATATAGTATTACATCTAGAAACATATACTACATTACAACCTATATTCAGAGAGGTGAATAAGAAATATAACAAGTATAAATTAAAAATTTTAAAAATTCCCGGCATTCGTCATTTTGTGGTGGTCGCCATCTTGGACTTATATAGTGGACTATTATACTAGTCAAGCCTTTTCATTTGATACCCATATTAAGGGAGTTGTGAAAAAATATGTAATCCGCCATTTTGTAGCGACGGCCATCTAGGATCGATTTTCATCAAACATCACCTATCAAACACAAAAAAACGCATTCAAATCGGTTCACCCATTTGAGCGCTACAGGGGAACAGACACACACACACCCAGACACGTCAAACTTATAACACCCCGTCGTTTTTGCGTCGGGGGTTAAAAAACAAAGTTTTTATAATTTCTAAATTGTCTCTGGTCTGGTCTGGTGGGATGCTTTAGCCGTGGCTAGTTACCACCCTACCGGCAAAGCTGTGCCGACACGCAATTTAGCGTTCCGGTACGATGCCGTGTAGAAAATGATCAGGGATATGCATACTTCTTCCAAGTTATTCCATCTTCTTCCATCATCACTTACCATCAGGTGAGATTGCAGTCAAGGGCTAACTTATAGTTGAATTAAAAACAAATCCTAATTTAAATTTCCTCAATTCAGTCGGTTGGAAAATTTACTTTGGCCTACCCATTGAGTACGACAAATCAATTATCCTTATACTATCTGACCGACTAAATCACATGTAACATGATTGGAATGTAAAACTAATGATAGGTATATAAATATCGACGAATACTGCGAATAAGGTGGGTCCAAAAAATAAGAAACGACGAATTCATATTCCTACGAGTGCCAGTAAAAGTAGAGACCTATTTTTGACCTTTCAAACGCAGCAAGGTCAGTTATTCGGGTCATGTTACAGAAATGACCAGCTCTCTTCTTCAGACCATAATGATGGGCAAAATTATGTGCAAGTAGAAGATAAAAATCCTGGATTAGAAATATTGAGAATGGACAGAAATAGCCAACGTAGAACACGTTTGGCGAAGGATAGAGCGTTATATGATGAGATGACAGCCAACCTCCAATAGTGGAGAACACGAGGAGAAGAAGAACCTATTTTAAGGTATCTTGCTGCAATAAATGTGAAAATTTTAATATTTTATTTCCACTGATAAAATGTAGTTTTATGAATTTTTCTCTAGAATAAAATCAAAACTGACCTGTCCACTACCATCGCCGCGAATTTCCAATCGCTAATCAGTTCGGCTTCTTCGTCAGCCTTCTTCATTCTCGCCGTGATGAACTGCAACTCCCTCAGGATCAACTGCAGTTCCCGCTGATGGCCCCCCAGGCCCCCCAGGCCCCCGGCGACGTCTTCCATCGTCGAAGGACGGACGAACGATCGCCGGAAGTCCGAGCGAAATATTGAACACCTGTACCAAATTAAAGTGGCGATAGCCTAGTGGTTAAGACTATGGACTCCCTTTCGGGAGGACCGAGTTCAATACTGGCATGCAATTGACTTTTCGGAGTTATGTGCGTTTTAAGTAATTAAATATCACTTGCTTTAACGGTAAAGGAAAACATCGTGAGGGAACCTGCAAGCCTGAGAGTTCTCCATAATATTCTCAAAGGCGTTTGAAGTCTACCAATCCACACTTGGCCAGCGTGGTGGACTACGGTCTAAACCCTTCTCATACTGAGAGGAGACCCGTGCCTAGCAGTGGGCCGATAATTGGTTGATAATGATGATGAAATGAAGTACCAAATAAAATTGGATATGTTAATAAGCTCGAAAAGAAATCTGGAAAATATCGAAGTCTCGAAAGTGAAGCTCGCAAATAGGATGACGACAGAGTTACGTTTATCTATAGTGCAAGTTGCAACTGGCCAAATTAAATTATTTCCATTTATTTGGATTTCCCGTAATCTGAAAGTTCCCGTAGTCTCACGTAAATTAAAACATTTGAATTTACGTGAGACTTTACTCACCCTGGTCCTAAGTTTCCTGTAGATGCTGTACTATTAGGTGGTGGAGGCACATGTCTAAAATCGTCATCTATATCTAACACGTTGGCCAAAAGAGACTTGGACGATCGCTCTTTCATCTCCAGCTCCCTCATTCTGTTCGTCATCATAATTGTTTTTCTAGTTATTTTCTTCCCAGGTCTCGACATACGCAAGATCCACGGCAACCATTGTAGGAACACTGTTTTTATCTGGACCAACAGACAATAGTATATCATTAATAAAAAAAAATTACTGATCGATCGATCCATCAATTTCTACAGTACCATGTTGTATGCAAAATTTGTATTCAATAAAGCTACCTTAATTATTATTATTATTTATCCAGCAGTTAAAAAAATATATAATATTCTTAGCACCCCATACGAACTGCGAACGGGTTACAAAACTGATGTGGCAAAAGGCGAGATACAAAGTGCAAAGAACCGATAGACGTTTGGGTCCCAAGGTGCTGGAGTGGCGACCTCGCATCGAAAAGCGCAGTGTTCGCAGATCCCCCACTAGGTGGACAAACTACATCAACGAGTCGCAAGGAGCCGCTGGAACAACGGCACAAAACCACGGCATATGAAAGTCCCTATAAGAGACTTATGTCCAGCAGTGGACGTCTATTGACTACAACGAATAATATTGTGATATAGTATAAATTTTTATCATCAATTAATTAAAAACCTATAAAAAATAGGTTTGATTTAGATTTATATACCTGAGGTATAAAAGCACACGAGTAGTAAATCTACAGAGAGGAAGCTTCCTCAAGCGGCCCGCTGTAGGTACACTCACACAAACACACTCACCAACGGTTCACGGACGCGCGCTCGTTCAACTAACCGGTACAGTTGGTGACAAACGTGCGCATATGTGTGAGTACCTACAGCGGGCCGCTTGTAGAAGCTTCCCCTCTGTAGGTACTCTGTGGTATAAGCCCCGCAAAATGGTATTGTACCTGACCGCCATTTTCATGACATCAGTACTAGACAAACGTCGGTACCGTTGACAAAACTGTAGGAAGAGTACGTGTATCGAGTTTTGAATAATTATTGTTTAATACTGACGCAAAGACAGATTAATTGATTGAGTTATTTATTATTAACACAGAAAATGATAGTGATTCAGACACAACTGAGTCTGAAAAAAATTCCGAATCCGAATTACAAGAATGTGATTACATCAGTGGAGTTGAAGATTTAGGATAATTTCTTCATTTCAAATCTATAAAAGCTGAAAATTATTATTTGTACATTCGGTTTAATTTATTTGTAAAAAAAGTGTTGGCGACGGTATATTATTTTCATTTCGTCTGACGTCACGCCGATGTTAATGTGACAAGGTTTCGGCGCAATAGCAACGTGCGGGGTTTATAAGTATTTTTTTATAGGAATAGCGGGCAACTGCGCAAGCGGGTCACCTGATGTTAAGTGATTACCGCCGCCCATGAACAATAGCAGCACCTGAGGAACCACTAATGCGTTGCCGGCTTTTGATAAAGGGGACTGGCTCTTCAGCTCGCTGCCGGAACACACGGATGCTTTGCGGCAGATTACGGCTGAAGTGTGGTCGCTAGCCAGGCGGATTCGGGGTAGGATCCTACCACAAAGTAGGTATATTTTCGATATTTGACTTACCCATTGTGGCATTTCATGTATGTCTGCTGTCCTGTGGTGGTAGTTTAACACCACGACGGTTAGCACCACAGACGAGGCCACCATAAACATGATGCAATTGAAGTAAGTGCCTGTTAGCCAGATTTAATTATTTTATTACTAAGTACCTACGAATAAGTGACTATCAAGAAAATAATAATAAAAACAGTCTATACTGTTTCAACTGAATATCGTTATAGTTAGGTATTGTTATTACTCATATACATATTATAGAGTAATAATAATACTGGATATTAACTAAATAATATTAGGAATAATAATTATTGTGGCAAACTAAATGTCAAAAAATATATAATTTTAAGGAGAAAATTAAGTACTTTACATTTTTTTTAATTTATTGTTTTATTTTTGTTTTACAGGTTCAAACTTATTTATTCAATTTTTCTCTATATGTACTAATATCAAAACTGAAGAACAAAATCATCATACACTAACTAACATTGATTATAACATGCATAATGATTATGTAGTATCGTACTGAAATATTGTTCAAAAAATATAAACAATAGGACCTAAGCGGAAAAATACTCAAGGATGTTTACGTGCCCAAGAAATAACAAGAGAGTTGCAAGACAGAATTGAACGAAAGCTTTTCAGATCAAAAGGATGCTATAATAAATAAAATAGAGCTAAGCTGAAAATAAATACAATATAATATAAACATCACAATTACTTCACAATCAAAATCCGTGTCAAAAATAATTTTAATGTAAGAATATAATAGAAAAACATTGGCATAAAATATAATTAATAAACTTAGGGCCTGTTTCACCACCTTCTGATAAGTGTCGGATAGCCTATTTACAACTTTTGTCTTTGTCACTTGACATAAAGTTGCCATAAGTGACAAAACTTACGTTTAAGCTATCTGGCACTTATCAGAAGGTGGTGAAACAGGCCCTTTTTATGTTTACCATTGAAATTACGACAATGATAATAAAACAGTTGTTAGCAATAAATAAATGGATAATATTATATACAAATAAATAAATTTATATTCAAAGGATACTTGGAGGTAGGTAAAACATTGATAATAATATTTCACACATGACAGCAACCTACAAGCATTTTTATATAGAAAACAAAAAAAACACAAAAGTCTACTTCTTCATTTAATATGCTCAAAATATTTAATTGAATTTTAAGAAACTCATATTAATCTAAAGACGTCGATTGTCATTTGTTAAAAAAATTAAATGAAGGAAGAAGAAAAAAAAATGTATACAACGTGAAATATGATGAAATGGCGTGATTTGAAAAAAAAGTGTGTGAATCAAAAAATAAATATTTTAATACATTACAAGAAAGTCTAGATTGGAGGCCAGTTTGGAAAGTACCTTGAGCTTGTTTCTGTTTAATAGACATAGCTGTTTTTTTAACAAGAGCTGTGTAGTTGCAATATCCACTTCGAATATTGACAAACCATAAAGCATATTAATTCCAGAATCCTGAGTTTCTAAAATGCAAGTTAAAAGTAAAAAAGTTTAGGCACTATGCTGTTTAAATAGATTTCATTCAAGCATTCTATTTAGATTTTTGTTAAAATGGTTCTTTCGGGAATGAGTAGAGGAACATAATATACGTCTATTATTATATTGATTTTGAATTAGTGCAAATAATTTTGATTCAATTTAAATTTAATCTTTTTGAAATTCCTCAGAACCCATTCCCATGTAAAATTTAAAAAACGATCTATTCATATTGTTAGATTGTTTATACATAATATATTATTATTTTAGAAGTTTAAGTTTATTTGCTAGCAAACACGAATTTCTCACCTATTAGGGGGATCGCCTCAGAGGTTTTGGTGATGACGTGCCCCACCAATAGAGAGAAAACAGTTTGTGACAGGAGAATTGTAACACCTGCAAAGATCAATAAACAGTCCTATGATAAACTAATTCTATTTACAGATGCTTTTAAAAAAAAACCTTTGCGACAAAAAAAAGTTTGCGACAGACTTCGTATCGGTTTTGGATGAACGAGAACATACTCCTGTTAGTGTGTTGAGTTGGTAGTAGGATCTCAAGTGAAATAAAAAACAAAATAGAATGAAGTATTCATGCAAAAATTATGGTTTTAGAAAATATTTTATATTCTATTTTATCAACTGTTTAGAATTTTTAGTTATAGTTAGTTAAGATTTAAACAAAGGAAATAAATTATTCAAATTATAATAATATTTATATGATATTAATTCAATTTAACCACCCTCCAAGTATCTAGAATATAGTCTCTAGTATGCCTTTAATAGTAATAATCTCTCAAATATAAGATCAAAACATAACACAAATAATACACCGTGGAATCGATTTATGGATCAACATAAAATGAGAAATTTCCTGTAATACGTATTAAATTATTAATAGAATCAAAAAGACTTACCTTTGAGATCCAAATAAAAGTATATTTGGATATCCTGGATATACCTACCTACATTAGAATATGTTTCCGCATGCAAATTCAATATTCGGTGATATTATAATACCTAACACAACTATAAAAAAGCCCCTAAATAAATAAAGAAAAAAAAAACTATAAAAAAAGTTCATCGCACGCACCCCTAGATCAAAACTGTTTCAACTCAAAAAAGCACTTTTTTCACAAATGAAGAAAAACTGATTTTTAATTATCTACACCAGAAAATAAAATGCCACCAAATTATTTAGAAAGATGCTGTGTTTGGAAATGCCATGATATCATTAACTTTCAAATCGTACCTCTAGAGCTGCTTTAATTTGTATTTTTTAACTTACTACTGTTTTGTGTTATCAATTAAATAAAGATTTTCACAAAGAATAGAATAGAATAGAATAGAAAAGTTTTTTATTCAAATAAACTTTTACAAGTGCTTTTGAATAGTCAGATGAATCTACCACTGGTTCGGAATTCCGTTCCAACCGAGAAGAACCAGCAAGAAACTCGGCGGTTGCTCTTTTCCAAATTTACAATATCAATATAACAATTTTATGTTAAGTACATGATTGAATTGCCGTCTCGCGCATTGCTGGAACGAGTCAAATCTACGCCTTTTTATCATTTATATAAGTAATCATAATTTTATTCAGATAAACTTTCGGAAGCGTTTACGAATCGACAAATGAATCTACCACAGGTTCGGAATGGTGCTTACAATTCTACACATGTGAAGAATGGCAGACAAAAGTAGCCCCATTTCCGACGGTGGCACCCGTTCACGAGCATGACGCATGATCCAGCCATTGCTTCGCTCAACCATATTCGAGGGAACGTAACAACCCGCACCACACGACACCACCACAGAAATGTTTAAAGAGAGCGTGACATACTTAGGCTACCCATGATCAAAGCATCGAATTGAACACCAATAATCAAATACTCGTTTTAAGCTGTAGTAATAAGTAATAAGTAATAAGCGAAAACTGTAGTAATACAAAATAATAGATAAATCTGTACAAAACTTGATCATTAAAACTATTGCAATATGAATTATGTCTCTTCAATTTCCCTACAAAACCTTATCAACTCTAAATAATATTGCTTTTTAACAATTTGAATAACCAAAACCGTTGTAACTCAAAAAAATACACTTTAGATCACACCTCTCCAATCGGACGATGAAGCACAGCTGGAAATGAAGCGGAGTGGGGCGAATGAGTCTATACAGCAATAGTGACTTCGTACGCCATCTAGAAAACACTAGTGGACGTAAAATTACGAAACTTTTATCCTCTTATAGGTAATCGAATCAGCAATCCGAAATTAACTCAAAAAGTGAGTATTTTGAGTTGAAACAGTTTTGATCTAGGGGTGCGATAATGTTACCTACGTTACTTGATATCAAGGTAAGCTGTTATTATTAATGTGAAAATGCTACTCAATTGGTGTCACATTTCCCAAAATATTTTGATCGTGCAAAATCGAAATCGATTCCAAGATTTATTATTTACTGATACACATAAGTGAATAAACGTAAAAATTACTGCTACATACTATGATATGAGTGGTGTATTAAAATTATGACCAAAAAATAAAGTAGTATTCGTTAAATGATAACAATCAAAAGCATAACTCTAATTAATTTATCTTTATATTGTCTTTGCCCGCCTCTCCTAGTGAATCTTCAGGTCTTGCAAGAGATCATATTTATCAAAGGCCTTTTTTTCTTATTCTAGCTCGGTAGAATTAATAGATTCTATTAAAACTCTCTCAAGGTCTTGTAACAAAAAATCTTGTCTTTTGATGTTATAAAACAGTCTCTTTTAGGACTAAGCAAAATTTTTGACCTTGTGAGTGAATCTTCAGGTCTTGCAAGAGATCATATCAAAGGCCTTTTTTTCTTATTCTAGCTCCGGTAGAATTAGTAGATTCTATTAAAACTCTCTCAAGGTCTTGTAACAAAAAATCTTGTCTTTTGATGTTATAAAACAGTCTCTTTTAGGACTGAGCAAAATTTTTGACCTTGTGTACGCACTACATATTTTGCACAAAATTTTTCTCATAAATGTGATTGAAATATTAATATTATCACCAGCCACCAGCATCATCTTAGGTAAAGCAAAATTACAAAAGATTAGCACCTTGTAAAAAGCGGTGTTGTTAAAATTTTCATAAATTGCATAAATTGCATATTCATTTAGAAAGCTTTGACTCAGAATTCTTGCCAAATCTGATTAGTCAAACATAGGTGTAGCGAAACTTCGACTTTTAATTAAATCATATTAAAAACAATACTATCCATGTAGAAAAATTAAGAATTGATTAACATATTTTTACTTATATCAAAAATTCGCGGTACATAATTTACTCCTTGTAATGTCTTAAAATAATATTTAAGTATTCATTTTTAAACGGGATACAAAATGATAAAGATAGCTTTCTGTTGAACATAAAATAGACGGAGTTGAAATAAAAAGAAAATAGTTTTTAATGAAAATAAATTAAAAAAGCGGGAACACTGGTCTGGACATCGGGCTTTTGGTTCGGATTGTGTACCTAACAGGGGGATAGCGTCGGAGACCTGCGGCAGGGTCTCTGCTACCAAGTTGAGGAAGACCGTCAGCGAAAGTAGTATAGTGACTCCTGAAAGCAAAAACATTTTTAACCCTAAGGCCTAATTCGTACGAGCGTAAAAAATGCGTCGCGTTAAAACCTGGCGTTGGCGTTTTCTTAACGCTCGTCTGAATAATAGTAAGAAGTTTCGTATGGTCTATTGCATCGCCCAACGCCGAGCGCTGAGAATAGAACACTGCGCGATAAAAATGCGTCGCGTTAAAAAAGCTGGCGTGTGAACATATACTTGGGAATACATTTGTTCTATTTAGACGCTTTTTTTACGTCCGTTAAAAAATCACTCGTGTGAATTAGGCGTAACGAAGTGCCTAACAAGAAATACAAATCCGCTTGGCTCTTTTCTTTTTTACTATAATTTTGCTCGTTTAAGGATTTGTTACTGTTGTTGTGACTTATATAGCCTGTTAATTACAAAATTGATTGATTTTCATATATTATATATATTGTTTTTTCTAAATAATTTGACATATTTGTAGCTCTAACCACTATTAAAATATTCGCAATTTATTCTGTATAACTAACAGAAAATGAAAACCTATAACATACAGAAACGTTAATGCATAAGTAAAATACCTATATTTTCACAGCTAGCGGGCATTAGTAGAACATAGTGAAAGGATTAATCTAAACCGCTTTGTCATTTAAATGTTCACATTTCGTTGTACTTTAAATGTATACTCTACAATTAGTATTTGCGGCAATTTATCAAATGCTGACTCACAAATAAGAGATATGAACTTTGGGAATGCAAGTCGATAAATAATTGTGACTGCTTTCAACTTCTTTATTCATTTGGATGGTTCAGTGTAACTGGATATAATATGATGCCCGCGACTTCGTCCACGTGAATTTCGTTTTTATAAAAATCCTGTGGAAACTATTTGCTTTTCGGGGATAAAAGTTGCCTATGTCAATTTCCGGGATGTAATATCTAACTCTGTACCAAACTTCACCAAAATCAGTTAAACTGTTGGGCCGTGAAAGACCTATCAGACAGACAGACACACTTTCGCGTTTATAATATTAATATGGAGTTATGAATGCCGTAATCCATAACCATCATCCATTATAATATTATCATAATCATTATTACGTAAGATATAAAATAAATCAAATTCTCTAAAAAAAAATAAGATATAGACGAACACTGAGGTGTGATTGTTACTGACGAGTGTTCTTATGCAAATCTGGAAGGTTACAAAAATTTTATACTCACCAAGAGTTAGTTTTTCTCCAGAGTCAGGTGGCAGCGTGAACCCGAGGAGGGCCATCGAAGATATTAGAACACAAGGAACTATAAGATTGAAAAAATAATATAATGTTCTTCTTCTAATCATGATTGTGAACGTCACATCCACGTATGGTTCTGGACAGCAGGCGTACGTTATTGTGTTCTTTTTCCCCGGCATACCTGAGAACATTTATATGAAAATTGGATTTATTACATTTCCACGCACTTATTATTTCTTGGAGTGTGTGATTTATGTCTTAATCTCGGGAAAATATCTTGATGTTATATATATAAAAGTAGTCATAAGATTATCTCTACTTAAAAAAAATTCCGCTTGGAATTACCGCAAATGTGATAGGTATTTTTCTCGGTAATTTTTTTGCGATAAAGGTTTTACAAACGGCTCCGAGATTTCACCAGTATTATCTATTATCTATTCCGGCCGCATTATCACATCTCGGAAAGGCATTTGATATGCAATGCATAAATTTGACACGGAAAATAAATTATTTTTAAAATTTCAACAAGACTGATATAGCGCCTATCATATTACCCCTCTCTAAATGTCTATCAAGCCTCGTAGGTAGGTCCGTGCACACATAAGTTAATTTGTAAATTATTTCTATAGTCACAGTTTTGTAAAACACTTGAATATTAATGTAAAATTAAGACAGTCTTTCATTCCACCACTATACTAACCTATTAAATACCATTCTCCATTTGTGATAAAATCAGACAGATCGCCACCTGCTTCATCTTTGAGCACGAGATCCAACTGTTACAGAAAATAGGATTAGTTCTGGAATTCCAAAACATTTTTTCTCTACTTTCTAGCTAAAGGACATTGCTGTGGAAGGTCCGAAACATTACACATGCACAGTTTTTAAAATAGGAAATAGTGTGAGTATTATATAGAAGAAAATAAAAAAGAATATAGGGAAATGTGAGAACCATTAATAGATAAGAGCATCAAACAAAAAAAGATCTAATTAGTCTGGGAACATGCTTTATCTTTTTTATATAATAAAATGAATTCAGCTACTATACGTAATTATGTAAAGAGGAGAACTATAATAAAACAAACATTTTTTAGATTTCTCTTCAAGTTTAGGAATCTAAATTATAATTTAGCTTTTACCTGTAGTAACATGCACCTAAAATTTTTTGGTGCAAAAGCTCATGAATTTTACGAACGTTAGAAGTAACTTCTACTTAATCGTGGAAAATATTTGAAGATGGAAATCTAAATATATTTAACACTTAAGAATAACCAAAGGATATCATAAAGTAGGAGGGTGTTATGTATGAAGTATGTAATTTTTTTGCATCATGCAAAATAGTACATACAAAACGTTTGGGATACAAGTGATCCTTCTGGTTTCTCACATGGTTCCCTTAATGGTCAACTCTGCCCTACCCCTACCTAATTTTCCCTACCTAATCAGTTTTACAGAGAAGGTTATTTTATATTTATATTAACTTACCCTAATTTTAGTGACACAATATTGTCACGTTTATTTCAATGATATTAAACCTACTAGAGACAGAGGAATTTTGTTTTAGAAACCTTGGCTTAGATTTAAAATAAAATAAAAATGAACATCTTCGATTAAGATTTCATATGAATATTTTAAAGCATTTCATAAAGTCGTTTTTCTGCTTTCTAATTAACGCCATGGCCCCTTGGACCCAACTCAATCTTCAGGTGATATAATTCTGAGGTGATAAGATTATACATCTTATTCCACTTCATTAGTGATTATACATAATTTTTCACCTCAAGGTTCGGTGACCTTTCTCAAAATAATACCCTAAATATATGTACATACATATTATGTACTTAATACGTATATTAGTATTCAATTTACTTCAAAATATAATTCTATTTACTATGAGTTTAATATCTTCAAATAGGATTCCCTTTAAAAGAAAAATAATCTTGTGCCAATAAAATTAGGATAAGTTTGAAATGAGGCAATTAACTTTTATGCGAAAAACTTCTTTATATTAAACTAAGCCCTCGTCTTAATTTCAATTTATGTATAAATTAATTTCAGACTTACTCTTTTTCTCAATTTCAATTTACTTTTATAAGTGTAGAATAATAAATGTCGAGACTTTATACCAAGGTTCGAATGAAATAACCGAACCAATTGAAATAACATTCGTCGGAAAATTTGCAAAAACCTACATCAAAAGTAACTCGAAACGTTTTCAATAATAATTTTATCGAACGACAAAGGTGTTTCTTTGCCGTTCATATTTCATATAATATTCATTCAATTACTATTCATTTTTACATAATATCTAGCTATGTTACATATCCTTTTTAAATGTATATTACACTCAAGGTAATTATAAATAATATTTTGAAAAGTTGTGATTATTTAATTACGAGCCTATCTTTCTCTGTACCTGATTACCGTCGTAAGTCCAGCTACCAAACTTCATGTCGCAGTGTTGGTCATCGAAGGGAAACCAGGTGATGTCTATCTTGCATGTGCTCTTGAAAATGCCCGGGGGTACGTACAGGCAACTGCCGTTGTTTCTGACCACCACGTTCGTCTGGTACGTCCCGTCAAAACCCTCGTCAGCACTAGAAAATCGTTCACCTTTAACCTGACGTATCAGCACGATGACATAACAACCTCGCACGAAAGTCAGGTTTCTTTAAATCAATATAACCACTATCGTGTGGTGGTCAAACTCAACACACAATATTAACGACCTCAAGCCATTATGTTAATTACAATATTCACACTAACGACACAATCCCAAAAGTTAGAGAAGGTCCCATTGACCCCGGACCAATAAAAGCTAAACCCGAGCGAACGAAACTAATGAATCTACACTCAAATAAAACCGCTGATCCGAATCAAGACTCAAATTGTTAACTTAAAAAAGCTTTTCAATCAATAGAAGAACGCTTTTAATCTACGTAAATCCGCTGGCGAGCTATTAAAATTTATTACACTTCCAAATTTTTAAACTTTTGCAAAATATATTACAGTATTTTATACGACACTGTTGTGCAGATAAATGAAATTTCAAGGCTGGAACTTGAAATTTTAACATCAAAGCAGATTGCAGCAGAGCAAGAATTAAATTGAATCCAAACTAAAACGTTAATTAGACAAAGCTTATTGTTGAAGAAAATAAGGTATCTAATTTTAAATTCATATTTTATTTTAAGTGTTTATTTTTTATTTGAAGCTGTTACAAAAGCGTATATTTTACTGTTAGCTTTTAATAGTTTATGTCAGTGCTTGGGTTTTATCAGGGACGGATTTAACGTCACGCCGTCAATGGTAAAAGGAGAGTGTTGAAAGAAAATTCTTTTATCATTGATAGCCTGACAGTTAAACATCATCCCATCGCTTATTCAGATAAAAATATTCGAGGTTTTCTTTCATCTGGGGCAATGAAAGAAATTTGTTTCATCACAATAAAAAATGTTATCTGATAAGCGAAACGATGGTCGTGGTGCTTCAAATCAACGACTAGCTAGCCATGTAGGTACATTTATTTGATCATTTTCAAGTGTGGCAACCCGAGTAGGAACTGAGATTCTCCCACAAGCACGATTGTTACTTTACAAAAGTACCAATCGTCTTTTGTGTTTCTCACCTCCTACTGAATTGTCACTGTATCTGAAAAGAGTGTCTTTATATTAAGCAGTTTTAACATAACAAGTGTTGGAACTCGTAAAATAAAATTGTCAAGCAAGCAAGCCAGGTAGGTACTTTAGACATACAACTTTAATCGTGCGTACTTATATGTTTAGTTAGACTTTAAAGCGATGATACTTGCTTATTACTTACCTTTATTATTATGTGCTTAAAAATTATAGCATTTAACTTCTTTCAAAGAACTTTAAATAAAAATAACAACGAAGTAATTAAACATTTTGATAGGATACTTTTGTTTTGAAGTAATAAACCTCAATTTATAATTAATAGATTATTTAATCATGAAGTTTCCCTAAAATAGAGATGTTTGAAGAGTAATAACTTTCAATGCAAATATAATTTTACTATTTTGTTTACGGCAAAGCGTAGGTAATCTATAATATAATAAAACTGTAACAGATCCAATTCTGTACATTGAAGATATTTTGAAAATTTTTAATGGAGGGCACTCTATAATCGATACTGAAACCAAAACTGCAATTTTTTTCATTTTTGTCTGTCTGTCTGTCTGTCTGTCTGTCTGTCTGTCTGTCTGTCTGTATCTTGGCCGCGCATCACGCCGAAACTACTGAATGGATTCGAATGAAACTTGGTACGATTTGAGTTTATACTCCGAGGTAGGTTATAGGATACTTTTTATCCCGAAATTCAGCATGGTTCCCTTGGGAGAGGGGATGAAAGTTAAAACGTGTATTTAGCTGTAATTCATTAACGCATTGTTCGATTTCACTCATTCTTTTTTTGTTAGAAAGGTAGTACTTTATATATTGTCCCGTAAATATTTCAAGGTCATAGGTTTTTTAGTTCAGAAATGACAGGCATTTAGTGGGTTCCAATAACTTGGGACCCGGATCTTTGTACGTACGGCTTATTTTAAACTGGCGTGCGTTTAAATTTATGTTTGTCGTTCTGTCTATTTGTTCCAACTAATCTCTGAAACGGCTGGATCGATTTTAATGGAACTTTCAATGGCAGATAGGTGATGTTATAAGGAGTAACTTAGGCTACATTTAGTTTAGGTACAAAAAAGGATTATGGGATCCAATCCGATCCTATATAAAACCTATATCCAGGCGGACGAAGTCGCGGGGGTCGGCTAGTGAAGAAATAAATCGATTAATAAAATAATTACTAATAATAAACTGGATATGCTAGCTATTAATCGATTGAGATTGATGATGATTGTTGATGATGAGTCAGTCAGGACAAGCTTCTTGAAGCTAGAAACTTGAAATTTTCACAGTAGCTTCCTTTTATGATTCAAGCGCACATTAAGAAAGGATATTTGGAAATTCTACCCCTAAAGGGGTTAAATAGGGGACGAAAGTTTGTATGAAAGTCTATCATTTATCAAGTTACATCCATGAAAATTGATATTTGGGCTTTCGATAAAAAATAAAAAATATGAATTTCAGGATTTTTGAAAATTCTATCCGCAAGTGGGTTAAGTAGAGGATGAAAGTTTAAATGAGACCCTGTCACGTTTTCGTCATTTATCAAGTTAAAAGCCATGAAAATTTGTATTTAGATTTTCGGTTAAAATTTAAGAATTACGTGTTGAAGGAATTTTGGAAAACTACTCCCAATTTGGTACAATGGGAGATGGAAGTTTGTATGAGATTAAGAATTCACGCGAGTAAAGTCGCGAGCATCTCAGTAAGTAATGTACCTACAGAGCTGGTTCTGGTCTTAAATTGTAGCAATTTTATTCTACTTTAAAAACGCCCTGAAAAGGTAGTGTCAAGAACTAGTCCTTTTGGGTTATAATTGCCAAAATCTGAAAACAATCTGAAATTTTCGCGGTTTTTTCGATTTTTAACAAAGTTGCGTTCGTCGCTCGAGGTCACAAACTTGGATTATTCATTAGGCAAACATCATAAACAAGTCTGCAAAAAATCAGAACTACCCGATTTAACGCAAGGTACCCCATACTAGCAAATCCTAAAGTTACTGGACTAAGTTTAATTTACGTGTCTTTTTGTCTACGATTTCGAAATTACTGGCCCAATGATTTTATTATTTAAACGATAACATAACCCAAACAAACGTTTTTTGAGACGTGCTAGATTAGCTTAGTTTAGTTTAGCTATGTTTAGTTTAGTTTAGCTTAGTTTAGTTTAGCTCTACTGTTGCTAATTTTTAAATAGTTAAAAAATACTAATTTAAAATAGAAATGTTAAATTAGAAAAATAAGTTTATTAATAACGAATAACAATAATATATATTGAAAAAAAAAAATATTTGAAAAAAAACAAATTATTATAAAAATAGTACCTAATTGTATATCAGAGACAAACATAGGTTACTTTTAATCCCAGCAACACCAAAAGTTCCCAAGGGATTTTTAGTCCGAATCTATTTTAACGATACTTATAAAAACTACTAGTCCGAAACCAAGAAAATACGAATTTGTACCTATATTTGCTGGATGCGAGTCAAATCTACTTACTATTCACAACCTCATAATATAATTTTATGATCACTGTTTCAATAACATAATGAATACGCTGTTAAAGTTATTGAATGCTGTTGCACTACGGTCCCACATTGATATTAAATCTGTGAACACAAAATGAAATTGAAGTGAATGTACACGGAGTGTTTGGCGGCGATCCAAAGTGGCTGTTCAGTGGTATTTGATAAGGGAGGCTTTTAAATCACTTACAGGTTTTCAGTAATAAAGGCAGTGTTTACTGTCACTGTGTTTCGCTTTCGTCGGGTTTAAATAGCCGCGTGTCACACCGAGCCGTAACATGTCTTAAGCGGGGCAGATACGCAAGGCTTTAGTTTGCCCAGCAGCGCAGCCGGCGTGAACGTTACGCGTACCTACTGCTTCAACGGAGTGAATGAGTGAATAAAGTACTGAATGATTGAATGAAATGTTGTACCGATATTAGCAGGGAATAGGCGGGCATACTCGCGAGACTTTGCTTTGCCCTGCACCGCCGCCGGTGTGGACGCTACGCTACGCTGCATCGACGGAGTGAATGTATGAATAAATAAATTATTGAATGCGCGACGGTCGAGGCACATCCATTCCGGTCCCGCTGACGCGCCAAGCAAAATCCTTGCGAGGGTTCTGTGATTGATGTAGCCATGGAGAATTACTTAATTGAGATACTTACAAGCACAAATATGTTATTTTACAGCATATGATAGGTATACTGTCGTAAAATTAAATAATGTCTAACTATTCACCTGCTATATAAAGTTCATTATTATTACTTTATTTCTTTATTTATTTCTTAATCTTTAACTGATCAATCCAGTAACGTCGGTGTAATAAACCCTAGTACCTATACAGCTACCAACAAAAACAAAAACTTCACCGAGAACAACATTCGCCAGTAAATTTTCTATTCAGACAACATGTTTTTCGAGTCACCACCGTTTGTATAAAATACACGCGACAATAAATTCAAAGTATCTATGACCGGAGGCGAGACTTGGAGAAAAATATTTATCCCCCAAAAGGTGTATGACCTCATGAAATATTTTGCGTCAGCATTGTTCGGTGTGATAGCAGGAGCACCTTAATACGGATTTGTTGGTGGTCTGCCAGCTTAGCATGGCATATAGTGATCCCACGGTTGCATTGAATTTGAGACCTTATTTTTCAGCACTTAAAGGCCATTGGTGTAATAAGATTTTAACGTTCACTGACCGTACCTTACAATACAACTCATGAATTCTACATCGCGGAGATTTCTGTTGTCACAAATTTGCACCGATTTCGGGTTCTTTCGCATTGATAATGCATTTAGTTCTTTTACAAGCTTCTGCTTGGCTGTTGCTTTTAGTTGCCAACGTACCTACGTCCTTAAATGGAAGTTAAATCTAAATGAAAGAAAAGTACCCAATTTGAAATTATACGTAGACACTTGGCCGTTTTCTACATTCGTAACTTCTGCGTATTATAAAACTTTCTTCCACCGAGTTTCTCTGTCTGTACACGAACTATGAAGGGATGTCGATCCAGCTTTCACCAATGGATAGTCTGATTATGCGAGGCGGTGTACGAATAACATTTAAAGCCATTTAAACTATTATGATGATAAAAATCGACGAAAACACGAGATCTAACCTGTCGTATACTGTATCCAATTTACTACTGAGTGCTTAGTTTGAAGCGCTCCAAAACTAAAAGTATACTATAAGTATATACTATTGATCGAATCACAAATGACTTCAGAGCAAAATGAAACCAAAGACTCTTATTTTAGGTCCATTTTACTCTGAATTCATTGTGATTTTGTGATTCGATCAATAGTATACTTAGTATACTATAAAGTTTTGGAGCGCTCCAAACTGAGACTAAGCACTCTGTATATTTTTACACACAAAACTGTTATCGTAAAATCAAACTATCTATTAGTGAGAAGCGAATGAAAATCTCAACAATAGTTTCGGACAGCAGCGCGCGTGGAATATCCGAGAGCTTTACTGACAAAAACTTTGCTTTAAACGATACATATACCTAAATATATGTGTTAGCCATACAAATACTTACAAACAAACATATATATATGAATTAATATAACTGAACGTCATAAGCCTGAATGATATTATTTGTATGTATAACTCGTATACATAATATTTCCACCGCTTATTCGTCACGTCAAAGGAATAAGGTGAGGGTCCTTAAACCCGCTGGCTCTCGACGACTCTCAGCTTACATGATTTTTTCTTTATAGGTAGGTATTGTAATTATAGAAGCTGTGATAGCCTAGTGGTTAGGACGACCGACTTCTAATCGGAGGTCGTGGGTTCGATCCAGGGGCACGCACCTCTAACTTTTCGGAGTTATGTGTGTTTTAAGTATTTAAATATCACTTGCTTTAACGGTGAAGGAAAACATCGTGAGGAAACCTGCATGCCTGAGAGTTCTCCATAACGTTCTCAAAGGTGTGTGAAGTCTGCCAATCGTGGTAGACTATGGCCAAAACCCTTCTCACTCTGAGAGGAGACCCGTGCTCTGTAGTGAGCCGGTAATGGGTTGATCATGATGTAATTATAAGTTAATTTGATGATTTCACATTCTAGACTTCAGTTTGGAAGTTATCCACACCTACTAATATTACTGTAAACTGATATACCCGCGACTACGTGCCTGTGAAAAATAAGCGGAAATTGACAAAGGCAACTTTTATCCCGGAAAAGCAAATAGTTCCCACAGGATTTTACCTAAATTCACGCGGACGAAGTCGCGCGCATCATCCAGTAATGATAATACTTTGCGCTAAATTGATACGCAGTAAGTATGAGCTGTATGTATTTATAGTATCGAATGTGATTATTATTGAGTTGCATTGAATCTTGTAACCCTTGACATTAAGTAGGAGGATAACATTTGTTATTGTTGTCCACAGATATCAACTTAAAACTGAATACACAATTTATATTTATACCTATATACTTATGAATAAAAGTGTCTTTCTGCGGTTTCGAAATAACTGTCTACAATTAAGCTCATAATATACCTAATGATAGCATAACCCGTTTGTAACACGTTTGTAAAATTTTCGTCTGTCTTTTTGTACTGGCTAATCTTCGAAGTAGCTGAACCGATTTTGATAGGATACTCACAGGCAGGTAGAGAATCACGCAAGGAGTGATTAGGTTACATGAATTTTTCCCAAAAATATTTGGTTTCCTTCGTAAAAAAATATAAACTGTTGATAACTATTAAAGAAAACCGCCTATATCTGCTGGACCGATTTTGACAAAATTTGACTCAGATAACTTGCATCTTGGAGGATCAAAGATTTAACACAGTATTTTCAAAATACTATAATCGTGCGGGCATCAATTTGTAATAGAATATTTTCGATACACACAAAAGTAAAGTTGATATAATATATATGGACTACATATTATTTTCGTCGGAGAAAACTATCAGAATTATAAAGTTAATACTTATTATTGTCCTCAATATATTTTATAGCCAAGTTTATCATCATTAATTGTACCTACTCGCTCACAAATCATAGCGCCAATATTTTAAGTAATGCTGGACTTGGCATAGTTCCCAGTCTTCGGCTCTCACAGATAATGTTATTGGTTTAAGCTCTAAGCGGAGAGTTAAATGGTTTGAGTGTTCATGGGTTTTACCTTTTAGGGTTCCGTACCGAGAGGTTGCTAAACGTGGCCTTATTGCTAAGCTTCCGTTAGTCGCAGGTGTCTACAGTATCGGCCGTAATAGGTAGCCATTTAGTAAATTTTCACAGAATGTATTACTATGGCCTTCACGGCGAATAATAATAATAAACATTAAAAAAAATTTAAACCCAAAACTCCATAGTACAAAAAACCTCAAAAAAATTGCATTTTTTGCAACACAAACTCTTTCAGTTTGTTAGTTACTTAGTTAAGCCTACCTATAAAATGTATATATGTATATACAAATAATTTGTTGTTTTTGTGCTTTTTTTTTGCACTTTTTTCCTATTTTTTTTTTATTTTTTTTTTTATTTACGATTGCTTTGTTTTTTTTTTCTTATTTTTTTTTTCGTTAACATCATCGTAGTAACAATCTCTTTCAGCTCTATCTTAAGAGGCCGGTACCCGGATTCGTAATCTTTTACGAACTTTTGAACACCATAGTGCTTTAGATATAATGATTACTTTAAAAAAAATTATCAAATATTAAAGATCAATCCTTTTTTAATAGAATGTTGGGAATAAAATATTAATTTTATTAAAAAATATTATTCAAATCTTAATTCTTGCGGAAGACGTTTACTGATTTTACGCTTTTGAGTGAAACTTTCGTCACACATATAAGTACTAAAAATTGTAGAAAGCGACTGAAAAAAAATACTAATATTATGAACACACCCTCAAAATTGGAATGTTGGAATTAGTTTTTCTATGTTTTATACAAAATTAGTAAATAAAAATAAAAACCGCACGTACGATTTATGAAAATTTAAGCATTAGATTAACCCCAATTTCTTTGATTTATCGCAATTTCACTAATAAAAAAAATATATAGCATGAAAGTTTAGGATTCATTTAGCTATAATTGTAAAAAAATAATAATCCAGAAACTATTTATGTGACCACAAAAAATTGTCAAAGTATCCTAAAATTTACAAATAAAATGGCACAGCAGACAGTACGAATGCCATACCGAGCTTAGCGCTCTTCGAGGGAGGACGTGTTGTTGCCCGACGCAGCTCACGCACACATGCAAAGCTGTGTAATGACTTGTCGTAAAAGTTACGTAAAAGTTATAGCGCAACCGACTCAGTTTGATGATTTGTGCATAGGTTTTATTTCATTAGTGGTCCGATCTGATCAATGCTGAGCTAATACATAGCTAATGCTATGTTTTGGTATAAGTATGTGTTGATATATGTATATATTGAAATGAAATATTTTTTGTATGACATAATGTTAAAATCTCATACTCGAAGTTCTTTTGGGACGAAAGAGGGGTTAATAGGGATGAGAATGAGGTGAATAGGAACGACTTATGGGTGAATAGGAACAGTTTTGTTTAGAACAATCTGTTACCAAAACTTAAAAAAGTCGACGCCATTTTGAAATTCTTTGTTAATTGACCGATTTCATTCAAAATCGATATTTAGAGCTCCCTAGGATCACAAAACAGGAAACTGATACCAAAACTTAAAAAAGTCGACGCCATTTTGAAATTCTTTGTTAATTGACCGATTTCATTCAAAATCGATATTTTGAGCTCCCTGGGATCACAAAACAGGAAACTGTTACCAAAATTTAAAAAAGTCGGCGCCATTTTGAAATTCTTTGTTAATAGACCGATTTCGTTCAAAATCAATATCTGAGGATCCCTAGGATCACAAAACAGGAAACTGTTACCAAAACTTAAAAAGTCGACGCCATTTTGAAATTCTTTGTTAATTGACCAATTTCATTCAAAATCGATATTTAGAGCTCCCTGGGATCACAAAACAGGAAACTGTTACCAAAACTTAAAAAAGTCAACGCCATTTTGAAATTCTTTGTTAATTGACCGATTTCATTCAAAATCGATATTTAGAGCTCCCTGGGATCACAAAACAGGAAACTGTTACCAAAACTTAAAAAAGTCGACGCCATTTTGAAATTCTTTGTTAATTGACCGATTTCATTCAAAATCGATATTTTGAGCTCCCTGGTATCACAAAACAGGAAACTGTTACCAAAATTTAAAAAAGTCGGCGCCATTTTGAAATTCTTTGTTAATTGACCGATTTCATTCAAAATCGATATTTAGAGCTCCCTGGGATCACAAAACAGGAAACTGTTACCAAAACTTAAAAAAGTCAACGCTATTTTGAAATTCTTTGTTAATTGACCGATTTCATTCAAAATCGATATTTAGAGCTCCCTGGGATCACAAAACAGGAAACTGTTACCAAAACTTAAAAAGTCGACGCCATTTTGAAATTCTTTGTTAATTGACCGATTTCATTCAAAATCGATATTTTAAGCTCCCTGGGATCACAAAACAGGAAACTGTTACCAAAACTTAAAAAAGTCAACGCCATTTTGAAATTCTTTGTTAATTTACCGATTTCATTCAAAATCGATATTTAGAGCTCCCTGGGATCACAAAACAGGAAACTGTTACCAAAACTTAAAAAAGTCGACGCCATTTTGAAATTCTTTGTTAATTGACCGATTTCATTCAAAATCGATATTTTGAGCTCCCTGGGATCACAAAACAGGAAACTGTTACCAAAACTTAAAAAAGTCGACGCCATTTTGAAATTCTTTGTTAATTGACCGATTTCATTCAAAATCGATATTTTGAGCTCCCTGGTATCACAAAACAGGAAACTGTTACCAAAATTTAAAAAAGTCGGCGCCATTTTGAAATTCTTTGTTAATTGACCGATTTCATTCAAAATCGATATTTAGAGCTCCCTGGGATCACAAAACAGGAAACTGTTACCAAAACTTAAAAAAGTCAACGCTATTTTGAAATTCTTTGTTAATTGACCGATTTCATTCAAAATCGATATTTAGAGCTCCCTGGGATCACAAAACAGGAAACTGTTACCAAAACTTAAAAAGTCGACGCCATTTTGAAATTCTTTGTTAATTGACCGATTTCATTCAAAATCGATATTTTAAGCTCCCTGGGATCACAAAACAGGAAACTGTTACCAAAACTTAAAAAAGTCAACGCCATTTTGAAATTCTTTGTTAATTGACCGATTTCATTCAAAATCGATATTTAGAGCTCCCTGGGATCACAAAACAGGAAACTGTTACCAAAACTTAAAAAAGTCGACGCCATTTTGAAATTCTTTGTTAATTGACCGATTTCATTTAAAATCGATATTTTGAGCTCCCTGGGATCACAAAACAGGAAACTGTTACCAAAACTTAAAAAAGTCAACGCCATTTTGAAATTCTTTGTTAATTGACCGATTTCATTCAAAATCGATATTTAGAGCTCCCTGGGATCACAAAACAGGAAACTGTTACCAAAACTTAAAAAAGTCGACGCCATTTTGAAATTCTTTGTTAATTGACTGATTTAATTCAAAATCGATATTTAGAGCTCCCTGGGATCACAAAACAGGAAACTGTTACCAAAACTTTAAAAAGTCGACGCCATTTTGAAATTCTTTGTTAATTGACCAATTTCATTCAAAATCGATATTTAGAGCTCCCTGGGATCACAAAACAGGAAACTGTTACCAAAACTTAAAAAAGTCGGCGCCATTTTGAAATTCTTTGTGATTGTACCGATTTCGTTCAAAATCAATATCTGAGGATCCCTAGGATCACAAAACAGGAAACAGGCCCTTACATACCTAAATTTTAGATAGTAATGTCTTTAATAATAAACACATAAAATAGTGTTCTATGAAAAATAAATTATTTTCCAGGATAAAAAATAGCCTTTGTCCACCTTCGGGATGTAAGCCATATGTGTACTAAATTGCATCAAAATTGGCTAAACGAAAATGTGTAAATCCTGGGCGAGTCAACTAGTACAAGAAAAAAGAATATAATAAAAACATCACGGTTTGAACACGAACAAATATTAGTTTAGCACCTACTCATCAAGTCTTTGGTAATAAAATATTATGGGTACTCGGGCTATTCTTGACAATAAATAAAAATTCGGTTACAAGAAGCAAATACGAATACAACAAGTGTTCCTGCAAGAATTGAGCACGTGCAAATTTTATTTATGACCTAAGATTAGCAACTGCATAGTAGATAATTGCACACCTGAGAGAACTTCTTTATCAAAACAACCTGTATACCTTAAATAACCAGATTAATCTATTGACCAATATAATAAGCATTGATCGTATAGTCTTTTGTTTCGTTGCAGCGTGATTGAAGGAGAAACCAGCAAACCAATAAACTAGTAAACAAACACACTTTCGCATTATAATATGGGTAGTGATATAGCTGTATTTAATTCTTACAGATGTTATGTGTAAGTATAAACGATTACACAACATCTTGATAATAATTATATACTTACCTAAATCGAACATTAAAAAAAGCAAATATAAAATATACTAAGATCTAAAATTTTATTTTATTAGCGCGTTGAATTTGGAACGCAAAGTATCAATATAGGTTAGTCCGACCGCTTTTAAGAATACGATGTCTTTGTGTGAGTGCAGCTTACGGTGCCATTGTGAGGTACACGCACACATTTAAAACTCGGGCCGAAACTCGTTAGCTCGGCTCGGAATACGGCCTCTTAAGATCGGTAAGATCGGTAATAAAACAACAAATAATAAAAATTAGGGCTCCGGACTCACAAGGCGCCGTATTTGTTGGTCAGACGCTAGGGTAGCTACCATTTTAGTGTCTTGTTTATTTGTCACCTCAGTGTTGCTATATGGCATCTAAACTAGAAGAATTTATATGTATGCGTGGAAGTACAGAAGCCTTTGTGCGCGAGTCTGACTTTCACTTGGTACAGTTTTTAGGGTTCCGTACCCAAAGGGTAAAACGGGACCCTATTACTAAGACTCCGCTGTCTATCTGTCTGTCCGTCCGTTTGTCACCAGGCTGTATCTCATGAACCGTCATAGTTAGACAGTTGAAATTTTTACAGGTGATGTATTTCTGTTGCCGCTATAATAACAAATACCTACTAAAAATAGAATATAATATACATTTATGTCCCATACAACAAACGTGATTTGCTCGTTTTGCTCGATATTTATAACGGCAACAGGTAGACGCTTGAAATATTCACAGAATATTTTATTTATATATTCACTTTAAAAATAAATAATTAAATTAAAATTAAATAAATACTTAAGGTGGGCTCCCATACAATATACATGATTTTTTGCCGTTTATATAGATAATGGTACGGAACCCTTCATGCGCGAGTCCGACTCGCACTTGACCGATTTTTATTAGTATAACTTTTTTCAACAGTAACGCTCTAAGTAGTTCAGAGTTACAGTTTGTGTGTGTTTATTACAATTGTATCAAGTTTTTCTAAAAAATACATAAATATATTGTTTATCCAATAACAATTCTGATCAAAAGTCATTCCACTAATATAAAAGTCCTAATGTAGTTTTAAAGACTTTATTTAACTCAATTTAATGATAGGTAGTACAATTAAATATATTGCAATAAGTTTTGTTAACATAAGTTTTGAAAATCATATTTCGTCAGCACCTTAATCATAAAATATTTAAGGAGATGAGAACTAATTTTTTTTGGAGAGGTCACTCTCGAGCGCACCAAAACACGCCACATCCAAACAAAATTTTGATTCTTATTTCAATACACTAATATGATGCCCACAACTTCGCATGTTGAAATTAGGTTTTTTAATTCACCCCTTTATAGATAGAATTTCTAAATCCCTCTTTAGTATCAAACTACTTTATATGGGTCGCGCTCGAAATCATTCTATAATACGTCAATATATTTTATTATTATATTGGTATATAATTACAGGTTTCTGTAATTGAACTTAGTAGTATTATCATCTTTAAATCTTTCATCTATAGATTCTTCCGGTGCTTGTTGCACAAATATTTCGCCAGTATCGATAGCCTCACAAACAGTCGTGGCTTCTTTTCTAATCGGGACCTTGTAGTCTATTCTAATCATTAAATTTTTATCTTGCAGTTTCCATGTAGCCGCGTCCAATTTCACCATTCCCGGCAAAACTTTCAAGTCTTCAAAGACGAGGACATTTGTATCATTTCTCTTCACCGTAGTTTGCACGAGCCGATGTAAAATCTTCACTGTGATATTCAAATTTCCTCTTTCTTCTTCTTCTAGTATATATTTGAGGGTATACGCGTCGTTATCATATTTTTCTATTGCGGTAACGTTACTGTTTTTGTTGCACAATTCTTGCAATTTAATTTCCGATTTGATGAACAGGTCTCGAACAGTTTCTATGGCAGATTCGGGTTCGGGGGGAGGATGTTTATGGAATATATTATGTTTTCGATGTTTCCTCATCCAAGGGCAAACTTTTTGGTTGTTCTCCCATCGGCAGGTGCCACTTACAAATACTAACATTGTCAATAGGCAAAGTAAACGATACATTTTGTTGAGACACGTTATTGTTGTGAACGATTCAGAGAGCGACTATCCAGACTCAGTGATATTGAGGTGACTGCCGACTGAACTAGTTATCATGCAATTACTGTATTTTAATATAATATTAAACATTCATACTATTATCATTTTATGATAGCAGCTTCCGCGCAGTGTAAATATTAATATAATTATTAAAATTATATTAAGTTTAACGGAAATAACATGATATGGTTAAAAGTTTTTTCCAGAATAAATGAATCCTTTAAAATAATTTTGCGCGCAGTGCCATAAACAGAGAGAGATGGAGAAGTCTCGCAAAAGCTACAACCAGCACATCAGACGATCCATGACCACGACCACTCTGCCAGGAGGGTTTGACTAAGAAGAAGAAAATAATTTTAGGTAATTTAAACAGGGAAAAGTAGAGGGTACCAGAGGGCGAGGAGGATCGCCCATGCGATGGACCTACTAAATCAAATCAGCTGTGGGCGGTCCCTTGCACGAGTGCACCAGGCTGTCGGCCAGCAGGGAGAAGTGGCGAACACTCGTGAGGCGCATAACATCTGCTCTTAGACGTCACTTCTGGATGACCACGACCGCTCTGTCAAGAGTGAAACGAAGAAGAAGAAGAATTTAAACAGATTTTAAAAAGTTATACATGAAAAATTAGCGAAGCACACAACTCGAAGAATTTATAGATGTTGAGTCCCGAGGAGGCTTCCAGTAAACGGATGATCTCAAGCGACTCACTGGCAGCCGCTGGACACAAACAAGATACCTATGTCCAGCAGTGAACGTTTACCGTAGTCTCAAAAGACAACGACGCCAACGCGAACAAAATTTTGTGACAATATATACTAAGTAATACGTATAATATACTAATCTTTATGATCCACATCGAAAAAAAAAACGAAATGTTTATTTAAAATAAGAAAAATCTAAATACATAAAAGGAAAAGGTGACTGACTGACTAATCTATCAATGCACAGCTCAAACCACTGGACGAATGGGACTGAAATTTGGCATTCAGATAGCTATTATGACGTAAGCATCCACTAAGAAAGGATTTTTGAAAAATCAACTCCTAAATAGGGGTTGAATGTTTGTATGAGATTTATATATATCCACGCGGACGAAGTCGCTGGCATCAATTAGATGGAAATAAAAGAAAATCTAAAGCTCGAAACTTAAAAGTGTCACCAGTAGGTAATGGAAACTAGGTATTCTAAGTCCTTGCACTCTTTCTCACACCTTGAATTCTTATTGGACTCACGTATTATGAGTAGTAACTCTATCCTGAACAAATATCGCCTTTCTCGTAGATCTTACTAAGAATAGTTGAATTAGCTGACAAAAGTTATTTCATCAAAACTGTATTTGTAAGTAGTCATCTGAAATATGAGTCGAAACGAGCAAAAGTAGTTAATCAGTTTTAGGAATCAACTATATTAAATTATAAATTACGACTGTTGTAAGTAAATGTTATTTACTTAGTTAGTTTAATATTATTTTATTTTTTGCTCCTTTCAGTTTCTTTTTTCGTTTGTTTTATTTAGCCTCATAATTATTTACTTTTGATCATCATCATCATCATCATGATCAACCCATTACCGGCTCACTACAGAGCACGGGTCTCCTCTCAGAGTGAGAAGGGTTTTGGCCATAGTCTACCACGCTGGCCAAGCGGATTGGCAGACTTCACACACCTTTGAGAACATTATGGAGAACTCTCAGGCATGCAGGTTTCCTCACGATGTTTTCCTTCACCGTTAAAGCAAGTGATATTTAAATACTTAAAACGCACATAACTCCGAAAAGTTAGAGGTGCGTGCCCCGGGATCGAACCCACGACCTCCGATTAGAAGTCGGCCGTCCTAACCACTAGGCTATCACAGCTACTTACTTTTGATACTAATTGATAACTAACTTACTTACTTTTGATACTAATTGATAATTCGATCATAGCAAACCAAAAGTAGCTCCCAATTTTCTGAGCGCCTTATTGTTTGCTTGCACAGCAAATATTCATGCTTCATATCCAAAATTAAATCTTTGTATGTTATATAGGTATGTATAGGTGGCAGGTCCCCAAGTTGTAAATTTCTATCATTAAAGGCACGATTCTTGAAAAAAAAATCTAAACGTAATAGATGAATGCCGTATTTGCCTTTCTTAAATTGTTTAATCTTTCTTATATATAAATAATTTGTTGTTTTTGTGCTTTTTTTTGCACTTTTTTCCAATTTTTTTTTATTTTTTTTTTTATTTATGATTGCTTTGTTTTTTTTTCTTATTTTTTTTTCGTTAACATCATCGTAGTAACAATCTCTTTCAGCTCTATCTTAAGATCGGTAAGATCGGTAATAAAATAACAAATAATAAAAATTAGGGCTCCGGACTCACAGGGCGCCGTATTTGTTGGTCAGACGCTACCATTTTAGTGTCTTGTTAATTTTTCACCTCAGTGTTGCTATATGGCATCTAAACTAGAAGAATTTATATGTATGCGTGGAAGTACAGAAGCCTTTGTGCGCGAGTCTGACTTTCACTTGGTACAGTTTTTAGGGTTCCGTACCCAAAGGGTAAAACGGAACCCTATTACTAAGACTCCGCTGTCTATCTGTCTGTCCGTCCGTTTGTCACCAGGCTGTATCTCATGAACCGTCATAGTTAGACAGTTGAAATTTTTACAGGTGATGTATTTCTGTTACCGCTATATTAACAAATACCTACTAAAAATAGAATATAATATACATTTATGTCCCATACAACAAACGTGATTTGCTCATTTTGCTCAATATTTATAACGGCAACAGGTAGACGCTTGAAATATTCACAGAATATTTTATTTATATATTCACTTTAAAAATAAATAATTAAATTAAAATTAAATAAATACTTAAGGTGGGCTCCCATACAATATACATGATTTTTTCCCGTTTTTAGATAATGGTACGGAACCCTTCATGCGCGAGTCCGACTCGCACTTGACCGATTTTTATTAGTTTAACTTTTTTCAACAGTAACGCTCTTAGTAGTTCAGAGTTACAGTTTGTGTGTGTTTATTACAATTGTATCAAGTTTTTCTAAAAAATAAATAAATATATTGTTTCTAGAATAGAATAGAATAGAATAGAATAGAATAGAATAGAAAAGTTTTTTATTCAAATAAACTTTTACAAGTACTTTTGAATCGTCAACTGAATCAATACAATAACAATTCTGATCAAAAGGCATTCCACTAATATCAAAGTCCTAATGTAGTTTTAAAGACTTTATTTAACTCAATTTAATGATAGGTAGTACAATTAAATATATTGCAATAAGTTTTGAAAATCATATTTCGTCAGCACCTTAATCATAAAATATTTAAGGAGATGAGAACTAATTTTTTTTTTTGGAGAGGTCACTCTCGAGCGCACCAAAACACGCCACATCCAAACAAAATTTTGATTCTTATTTCAATACACTAATATGATGCCCACAACTTCGCATGTTGAAATTAGGTTTTTAATTCACCCCTTTATAGATAGAATTTCTAAATCCCTCTTTAGTATCAAACTACTTTATATGGGTCGCGCTCGAAATCATTCTATAATACATCAATATATTTTATTATCATATTGGTACATAATTACAGGTTTCTGTAATTGAACTTAGTAGTATCATCATCTTTAAATAATATTACATCTATAGATTCTTCCGGTACTTGTTGCACAAATATTTCGCCAGTATTGATAGCCTCACAAACGGTCCTGGCTTCTTTTCCAATCGGGACCTTGTAGTCTATTCTAATCATTAAATTTTTATCTTGCAGTTTCCATGTAGCCGCGTCCAAATTCACCATTCCTGGCAAAACTTTCAAGTCTTCAAAGACGAAGACATTTGTATCATTTCTCTTCACCGTAGTTTGCACGAGCCGATGTAAAATCTTCACTGTGATATTCAAATTTCCTCTTTCTTCTTCTTCTAGTATATATTTGAGGGTGTACGCGTTGGTATCATATTTTTCTATTGCGGTAATGTTACTGTTTTTGTAGCACAATTCTTGCAATTTAATTTCCGATTTGATGAACAGGTCTCGAACAGTTTCTATGGCAGATTCGGGTTCGGGGGGAGGATTTTTATGGAATATATTATGTTTTCGATGTTTCCTCATCCAAGGGCAAACTTTTTGGTTGTTCTCCCATCGGCAGGTGCCACTTACAAATACTAACATTGCCAATAGGAAAAGTAAACGATACATTTTTTTGAGACACGTTATTGTTGTGAACGATTCAGAGAGCGACTATCCAGACTCAATGATATTGAGATGACTACCGACTGAACTCGTTATCATGCAATTACTGTGTTTTAATATAATATTAAACATTCACACTATTATCATTTTATGATAGCAGCTTCCGCGCAGTGTAAATAATAATATAATTATTAAAATTAAGTATATTAAGCTTAACGGAAATAATATGATATGGTTAAAAGTTTTTTCCAGAATAAATAAATCCTTTAAAATAATTTAAAAATTAAAGCAGTTATAAGCAAAAAAGTGAGAATTTTTTTATAAAATCTTTTTTGCTCTATAACTTTTTTTATACATTTTACAAAAAAATACCTCGGACCAATCAATTTTTTTTTTATTTCATTCATTTAAAACGCTATTACAGCGCTCCAAAGTTGACCGGGTTCGTCAATGCTCATGAGAATCCGGTCAAAACGAAATGTTTCAGCCACAGCCACAGCCTGGACCATCGAAGAAAAGTAGATTAGAGTAGCTAGCTAATAAGTGATTGAAAATATTATGATGTTGAAGAGTACCTTATAAGCAAGATGTCCGTAGAGTAGGCCTACAAAACAGTACAAGATTGGTTCGAAGTTTTTTTTGTAAAATGTATAAAAAAAAAGGTATAGAGCAAAAAAGATTTAATAAAAATTTTCTCATTTTTTTGCTTATAACTTCTTTAATTTTTAATTTAGGGCAAAAAGTTATATAAACATATTTGTAGGCAAAACAATTTGCTACATATTATGTCTTCACGAATTTTTTGTAAGACGCATAGTTTCCGAGATATCGCGAAAAAAGTGTTTTCCAAGATGGCGGCCGGGGGACAAGGGTAGCGACCCCACAAACTTGAGGTTAAGTTTCTATTGACCCCCCACACATGTCCCAAAAATAAAATTGCGTCCTCTAATAAATGCAATATTCGGTCCTTAAATTGTAACATTTCAACGGATTAAATAAGAAAAATCTAAATACATAAAAGGAAAAGGTGACTGACTGACTAATCTATCAACGCACAGCTCAAACCACTGGACGAATGGGACTGTTTGGCATTCAGATAGCTATTATGACGTAAGCATCCGCTAAGAAAGGATTTTTGAAAAATCAACTCCTAAGGGGGTTAAATAGGGGTTGAATGTTTGTATGAGATTTATATATATCCACGCGGACGAAGTCGCTGGCATCAATTAGATGGAAATAAAAGAAAATCTAAAGCTCGAAACTTAAAAGTGTCACCAGTAGGTAATGGAAACTAGGTATTCTAAGTCCTTGCACTCTTTCTCACACCTTGAATTCTTATTGGACTCACGTATTATGAGTAGTAACTCTATCCTGAACAAATATCGCCTTTCTCGTAGATCTTACTAAGAATAGTTGAATTAGCTGACAAAAGTTATTTCATCAAAAACTGTATTTGTAAGTAGTCATCTGAAATATGAGTCGAAACGAGCAAAAGTAGTTAATCAGTTTTAGGAATCAACTATATTAAATTATAAGTTACGACTGTTGTAAGTAAATGTTATTTACTTAGTTAGTTTAATATTATTTTATTTTTTGCTCCTTTCAGTTTTTTTTTTTCGTTTGTTTTATTTAGCCTCATAATTATTTACTTTTGATACTAATTGATAATTCGATCATAGCAAACCAAAAGTAGCTCCCAATTTTCTGAGCGTCTTATTGTTTGCTTGCACAGCAAATATTCATGCTTCATATCCAAAATTAAATCTTTGTATGTTATATAGGTATGTATAGGTGGCAGGTCCCCGAGTTGTAAGTTTCTCTCATTAAAGGCACGATTCTTGAAAAAAAAATCTAAACGTAATAGATGAATGCCGTATTTGCCTTTCTTAAATTAGCTATTTTTAACTGACTTCAAAAAAGGATGTTCTGTATTCGACCCGTATGTATGTATGTATATAATATGTAAGTAAGTATTTATATATGTATGTATGTTCGCGATTATCTCCACAACTAATTAAAAGATTTTGATGATTTTTTCACATAATTTACATAATATGTAATTTACATAATATGTACCTACTTTCAGGAAGGTTTTAGTATTTTACACATCGAGTTATCATTATTATGTACGAATTTATAACCATAAATGTACACATATGTCACTTATATGTTCTCTGAGATTGCCAGACCTGTTGCTGAAGTCTAATATAGTTATTCTGTCTAAAGACTTCATTCTGCTACGGCTACGTAACATTCATCTTTTGCAAAAACTTTTGGGCCGAGGTCTATTTTAATCTTTTTAGTTGGAATCGATTGAAATCGATTTTCTTTGAAAAATTTATTGTTAATTAGGCTATATTATTTATGTTCTATTGTGTACTTTGAGTTTTTTATGCTTTCTTTACCATTGGATTTTTTACATACGTTAATGTTGTTTCAAATCTTTAAATTTATCATGTCTGTCTGTTACCTTTTCATTCTTTAACTGCTTAACCGATCTTGACGTGATTTAGCAAAGTAATAATAGCTCGTATCTTAAAGACGAGTCCTTTGTAAAAACGGATATTTCAAGAGAAAGAATTACGCGCTATAGATAGATAGATAAGCCTGCCTCTAAAAAGATTTTTTTTTAAATCCTTTTTTAGTCATTTTTTTCTTGTTTATTTAATATATTATATAACTAATGTATATTTAGTACACTTTAGAGATCATCAAATCACGCGCAATAGCGTGCCTTAATAAAAGTCTTTTACTTTCATATCCCTAATCCGAATCCGAGCCTATTCGAATCTGATTACATTTGTCACATACTTCCGTTGCTCCCGACTGTGGTACATTGTTATTTCCATCACGTACCTAATCGTAATTCACGCGCGGGATGTACCCACCGGTCCGACCCTTGTAAGGGTAAAGACGTGTATGATCAAACTGAAACTTTGGTTGATTTAAGTGAAAATTTTACGAGATTGGATTACGGCAGAATGTATTGTAAAAACGATAGACAATTTAGACGTCCATTAAATTTAATAAAAACAGTAAAGTTCCTTACATTGAAAGTTAACATGCAAGATTCCAAATATCGCGAGAGAACCTTAAAAAGCTTTAAAGAATTGACGGCTATCATAAAATTACCTACTTAATACCAAAAACGACAATGTTAAAAGTATTAGGTATGTCGTGTACACACTTACAACTTACACAGTCCATATGTCGAATCATGCTACGGTTTTTTCACTCACAGAAAAATTAGACATTTAACCAACTATTCTGTGGATTACGCCAATAATTTGAACTTTTCTATTTGTTGCCATAAATGCCGTTTCCTTAATGGTTTATTCAGTCAAACTGTTCCAAGACAAAAAAGCTAATGACGACAAAACATAATATTAAAAGGTAAAAATCAGCCAAGTGCGAGTCGGGCCTCGCTCTTTCAGGGTTCCGTACATAATTATGAACAATATAATATTTTGGGTCTAAGAAATATTTAATTTCCGAGTTAGACATCGCAAGAAACCGTGAAAGAAAAACGCAAAATAAGTTCGTTTGTTTTGGTCACAGCTTATAAACTATTTTATGAATCGTTGTTTTCAGTATTTGTTGTACAAATAGAGCATATAGTACATAATATACCGAAATATCATATTCCTAACTAGTTTAGTTTTTTAGACAGCCCCCGTCACAAAAATGGTCTAAAATTGACAATTTTGATGACCCCCCATTTCCTTACTTTTTAAGCAAAAAATTAAAAAAAATATATATTCGTACTCTACTCAATGAGCTCTAAACAATGATACCCCACAAACTAGGGTAAAAAAAAAAATTTTTTCCGGCTCCTTTCTCATGTATGGGAGCCCCCCTGAAAAATAATTTAATTCAATTTTTAATTCAATATTTGATTTTGGGTCAACGTTTTACACCAAATACCAAAATTTCAGGTTTGTAACTCATTTCGTCTGCGAGCTAGAGACCTGTGACCGGCGGACAGACGGACAGACAGCCGAGTGACATTAATAGGGCTCCGTTTTTACCCTTTGGGTACGGAACCCTAAAAACTAACTGAAAGTTGCTATTAATTAAAGTTACTAAGTTGTTTCCTGCTAACTCGCATTCTTTATTGTTCTCACGTATTTCCTCTTCCGCTGGATGTGGGGCTGACATTAATCGACCCTTGTGAAAATGGTTAAGCACTATAACTGAAGTGGTTTTAGTTAAGTTGTTGATAAGAGTGTTGTTTTCTATAAAAAAATAATGACGATCTTTTAAATTGAATGTAACTTTTTTTATCAAAAATTGCATTAGTTTAAGCGTTTTTATTCAACTAGCTGTCTCGCTCCAGAGAAAGGCGTACTAAACTATTCTAAATGAATTGAAATCCGAACAAGGTAGAGTATAGAAGCTATAAGCAAACTCACTTTATTCCTACTAATATTATAAGTGGGAAAGGGTGTTAAGTTTGTCCCGCAATCACGCATCATCGGAGGAAGGATCAACTTAATTTTTTGTATGGATACAATTAAAAACCTATGAAGTGACGTAAGGTACATTTTATCCAAAGAAAAGAAAGGGTTTTCGCGGGACTTTTGAAAACCTAATTTCACGCAGATGAAATCACATTCGAAACCTAGCTAGAATCAAATCGGCATAGAGAAAACAGCAAAGTAAACAGTGCCATTGCGGATATGTTAGGATGTTTGGCGCCAAAACATTCAAGTTCTTAAATCGAAGTATCGAGTAAAAAGAAAATTCTCTCAAACGATATTAACTCGAGTGATACCTACTCATGTAGGTTGGGCCGGGATCGTGTTCACTAAACAAGGCTCACTATTGTCTTCGTATTATGGAGCTGGCTTGTGGCCAGGTGAACGACAAACTACTAATAGTACCGACTTCTAGCTTCTAAAGTTACCCTTTTATATTCTTGAATGTAGACTACAGAGATTTGCTTTAGAGAGAAAATTGTTTGTGTACATCAAAGTTCATAGATACTTATTATTTTGTTTTTCAATTTCAATTCGTAAGTATAACGGTTATTATCTGAAGTTAGAGATAATAACAGATGAGCGATGTGACAAGAATGGATAAGGTAAAGAATGAATACATAAAGGAGAAAGTAAGAGTGACAGTGTTAAGCGGTAATAGGCTGACATGGTATGAGCATTTAATGCGAAGCCTATTACTAGAAGAATGTTAGACATGCGTGTGGAGGGAAAAAAGAGTGGAGAAAGACTTAAGAGAAGATGGATGGAGTGTGCGAAAGGGGTTATGCGTGTAAAAGGGGTGACTGATGCGTTGACGTATATCAGAAGTGGGTGAAAGAAAGAGACATGTTTTGCCGACCCGACATAGCGTGGGTTAAAGACAAGAAGCAAAAAAAGTGATAATAAACATCAAGACCGATTGTTTAGCTTGCTCTTCAAGTTACGAAGGAAACTAAAAGACCAAATTCGGACCTCCGTACTCAATCACCTATTCAGTTAGATACCCGACTTCAGTCAACAGTGTATCTCAACGAAGCCACACGTAGGTACCTCTATTTTTAACACCCCATGCAAAAAGAAGGGTGTTAGGTGTTACAGACTATAGTTAAAGTGAAATTCGTGCAAGTAATCTCATATTTCGAAAGAATTCAGACGGCGAAAATTCAACTGAAATATAGGCGATACTCGCGCGAAACTTCCAAAGTTTTCGCAGCCATAACAGTATCTCTCGCGTTTAATGATATTTTGTTACTTGGCGAATGTTCAAACGCATTAGGGAAAGTGGGTGCACGTCTCATACATATTCGCTAATTTAATGACAAAAGTTTAAGTTTAAAGGAAAACTCTCGGTGTTAATTAAAATTAATTTTCATTATTGCACGAGTGTCGCGAAGTATAGGTTCGGAGTTTAATTATGTTTTGTGTTACTAAAGCTGATAAATAAATAATATTATGTATGCGTCACTGTGCCTATTCAAACCCGCTATTATCATTGGAATCGTGTATAGGAATTCCCCGTATACAATTTTTACTGGTTGATAAAGTACGCATTCGGAGTGCGAGGGATTTCTAAAACTCATTTCAATTTTACAAACCGACTTTAAAATAGGAGGAGGTTCTCTCAGAATCTTTATTTTATGTACGTGTTCCCCGATTACTCAGACCTTGAAAATTTTGGAAAATCCTTTTGTTTGAAATTATACCCTACTTTCCAGGTGGTACCTACCATGGTCATCAGGTCAGGATTTGATGATGGAATGGTGGAGAAATCGATGAAACTCTTCAAATTTTATGGTATACAAGCGGACACCCGCGACTTCGTTCGCATGGATATTGGTTTTTAAAAATCCCGTGAGTATCATTTTGTTTTTCCTAAGCTCCTTTGAGCTCATACCTTGCTAAAAACTGTTAAAAGTTCACTGGCGGATGTTTAGTTAGATCAAAATGCAAACATCCGCCAGTGAAAGTCCCATCAAAATCGGTCCAGCCTTTCAGAGCTTAGCCGTAATCTTCAAAGTATTTCCTTTCTAACAAAAAAAGAATGAATGAAATCGGACCACCCGTTAACGAATTACAGCTAAGTACACATTTTGAATTTCATCCCCTCTCCCAAGGGAACCGTGCTGAATTTCGAGATAAAAAGTATCCTATATGTTACTCCATAGTATGAACTTAAATCATGCCGAGATTCATTTCAATCCATTCAGTAGTTTTCACGTGATGCGCGCACAAACATACAGACAAACAGACAAACAGATAAACAGACAAACAGACAAACAGATAAACAGACAAACAGACAAAAATTTCAAAAATAGCTTTTTTACGTTCTATTACTTATCCCTAACATCCCCCAGTTATTATTTTGCAAAAATCTTCAATGTACAGATACGGCAATTCTACGATTTTATTATATGTATAGATAGATATAGATTGAAGATGGTTTAATTTTTCCTAAATACATCAAACAACCAAGTTTTTGACTGGCTGATTTGCTCCAGTAGTTATCCGCCTGTGTATCAAACGAGTTATAAAAATACTCGTATATATATGATATATCAATGAGCCTTTAGGCTAGGAGTACTAATTTAATATTCAAAGATTTATTTACTACCGCATAAAGAAGCGAAATACTCCTAGTATTTTTTATAACGTTATTCTTATCTAATAATAGTTCATTTGTATAAAGTGTCGGGGGTATGCATTAGGCAATTATAATTTAATATGTAAAATTTACTCAAAAAGTTTTAACAGTTTAACCTTATCATGTATTAATATGTAACATCGATATTTTTATAATTTAAGATAATTTATTTTAAAAGTTAGAAGCTGTTGATAACAATAAAAACAGTTGGAAAAAATCAATACCTTTTTATTACTCGAATTATTTTTACCCATTATTTTACTTGAAGTGCACGTTCTTAAAATAAGCATTATAATTGCCATTAGATTAATTTCTAAACTTACAAGTAAAATCCATAGACAAAATAAAGTTGTATAGAATGAATAAAAAATTACCCGCTCCGCCACCGTCTTCGACGCTGAAAAAGTTAAGATTAGATCCGTCATTCCATTCCATGTCATGCAATAAACCTCACCTATTGTACATGAGAACGTCCGGTTTCCAAAGTTTGTTTGGTGTGATGCGAAGATCCTTGACGCCGCCGTAGTCGCTGTCATTCCACCTTAGGTTGTAATCATTCCATTCCTGTCGCACACACAAAAACTCATATGAGCGAAAGGGACAATGCTATTAATTAACATACACACTTCCTACAATTTATACAGCTTGGTTGTTTAGAGCTGTCTGCGGCATTTTTAATGGCTCCAGTACACATTGGCCCAATGTGCTTATTCGGTGTATTAACTTGGTTCGCGGATTGTGCCGAGATCATAATTTATGATATTTATTAGAATATCAACAAAAATCTCTTATTTGGCCAGTGTAGGTCGTATGCAGCAAATATACGTCAAGTGGCACTGACTTGTTCGCTGAGTGTATAAGCCTAGCGCATGGGGCCAATATGCACAGGTTCTTGACTTTCAACTCTACACAGCTAGGCAATTATCTTAATTAAAGATCATAAAGGTTAGCGCACATATTAGGGTAGTACAGAGTACAAAAACAAAAGAAATTGTGAAGTGAGAATAGCATTTAATATGTTGCAAAATGCGTGGACGTTGTGTGCGCTTACCTTAAAATGTTGAAATGTTTATTGAATCCACAGTGTAGATAATAAATATGTCGGGGCATACAAACGGTATTCGAAAGACGCGTGAAACAGAATTCCCGCATTGTTGTTCACAGATAAAATAGACTGTAATATGAGTATCATTTTGAAATTCGAATAGAGTTTGCACGTTCGGAAAATGTGTTTGTCGAAGGATTTGCGATATAAAAGCCTGTTGAAATGAATTTTGAACTTATTCACATTGTATTTTTCATTTTCCGTTTAATTTTATATAACACAATCGTTTACTGGCTTTTTTAAATAAAGGAACCAAGTAAACATAAACTAAACCCCTTATTTTTGGATTTGAAATGAAAAATTACGTCAGCATGGACTTTTCTTTTTTTTACAATGTTTGCAGCTAATCTATCTATACATAAAATAAAATCGTAGAATTGCCGTATCTGTACATTGAAGATTTTTGCAAAATAATAACTGGGGGATGTTAGGGATAAGTAATAGAACGTAAAAAAGCTATTTTTGAAATTTTTGTCTGTTTGTCTGTTTATCTGTTTGTCTGTTTGTCTGTTTATCTGTTTGTCTGTTTGTCTGTATGTTTGTGAGCGCATCACATAAAAACTATTGAATGGATTGAAATGAAACTCGGCATGATTTAAGTTAATACTATGGAGTAACATATAGGATAGTTTTTATCCCGAAATTCAGCACGGTTCCCTTGGGAGAGGGGATGAAAGGCAAAATGTGTACTTAGCTGTAATTCGTTAACGGGTAGTCCGATTTCATTCATTCTTTTTTTGTTAGAAAGTAGATACTTAGCTAATCTCCGAAAGGCTGGACCGATTTTGATGGGACTTTCACTGGCGGATGTTTACAATTTGATCTACCTAAACATCCGCCAATGAACTTTTAACAGTTTTTAGCAAGGTTTAAGCTCAAAGGAGCATAGGAAAAACAAAATGATTCCCACGTCATTATTAAAATCAATATCTAAGCGAACGAAGTCGCGGGTATCCGCTCGTACCTAATAACGAAGCATTAAAGATCGTAAAATCATTTAGTTTCTCAGAGGCTGGTTTTTGATTTTATTTCTTCATGACGCCCTAGAGCAGCATCTAGTCATGGACCCCCTCTCAAAATTTCGAAAAGTCCACGGACCATTTCCATAAAGATAAAAAAACGAGGTTTAGCTTTTACCAGCTTTTATTGTTTGCTGGTTGTATTGGAGAGAACCTCAAATTATACACAATATTTATACCCACAACATATTGTACATATACCTATCAATTTTTATATTAATGTATTTGTGTTTGGTAGGCTCATCATGGACCCTCAGTGTTAATTACACGGCCCCCTCAGGGGTCCATGGACCACAGGTTAAGAAACCCTGCCCTAAAGACTTAACGTCTGCACTCGATTGTTTGTTTGTTGATTATTGTTGCACCAATAGATTTGTCTTGATATTGGGAGTGTCGCTAAAGATATCAGAGTAAGGTATAGATACATAGATACATAGTATATGTATATACCTTGAGGTCAGCTAAGAAAAAACAGATTGTGAATTTCAAAATTCCTTTCAACCAATTGTCATGTACCATACGGGCTAGAGAGGCATGCAATAAGCTCTGTACACAATATCTCTGACACGAATATCTCTGAGGCGAAGCGGTGGAAACTTCGCTCAAGAGTCACTTATATTGCAAAAGTTACTGACAATTTAGGGGCAATACCAGGGCCGCGTTTTCACGACTATTTGTGACATGCGACACGATAGCGACACGATATTGATCATAGTACAAAGAATATTGATAGGTTATTGATCATTAGTCAGGTAAAAAAATATCTCTGGTCTTAAACTTGCACAATGGATGATGAAATGAACAACAAGTTTTTTTTATATAAATAATATGTTAGCGTAGACGCAGTGTCTGAATATTTCGTGAGATTATAAAATTAAAAATGCCGAATCATAGCATTCTAAATTTTCACTGAGTGAGCAAAATTGACATTTGCTCTCCTATTTGAAGCAACAAAGGAGCGTTTTTCGAGCTAGTGAGGTGAAAATTAATGTTATTTACTACGATGATTACAGATTAAATGCCATTCTTAAAATATCGGTTACGTACTGCCGTTGGCAATAAAAGCGCTCTTTTTAAATGACTGATACTTGCCTTGATAGCCCGTATGATGTAAGCGAGAATTGCTGTAAGTCTACCTCGTTTCATCTTTGTGTTTCTCTCAACACAATATAGAAAACAATTGCTTATACGAGCTCTACCACAGACATAATAGCCGAGTACCGAAATAAATATGCAATAAAAAACTTTTTTAACTAAAGCACGGTAAAGTAGAATTGAAAATAATATCATCTGTCTGAAAACTTACTGAAAGCATTATGTCTATGGTTAAAGCAAGATTAATAATATCTATGGTAGGTATATTTTGTCGTAAAGGAAAAAAATACGCAATTCATTTTAAAAATATGTCATTACTTTATTTTATTTACGAAGACCTTAATTTCCCACACAGGTTCATTATAATTGAAAATATCGCATGCGTTATTGCGATATCTGTTTTTTAGAATGCATGATATATATCTATACTTATGCGATAATAACGACGTGATGGAAGTATCCTAATAACGCATTGCGATAATATTGACTGCTATGCAAAAACGCACCTGTGTTAGAAAAGTAGATTAACTTTATCTTTACGACAGAATAACAACTTTATTGTAATAAAATCCGATTTTAAGGTGAAAGATGAAAAATGTGATTTTAAATGAAATATGACTTATTCTATGCTATCCAATGTATTTAAAATTTTTATAAAGCTAGTAAGTCTAGAGATTAAAATACATACAAACAATAATCTAAACAGTTGGATAAATTATAGAAGTAATTTAAAATACTGCCAAGATATTTAACAGTTGAAACAATACAAATAGTTTATTAAGTTAATAAATAACGAAAAATATTTAAGAATACTTAGGTAAAAGAAATTCTACCGGACCAATTAATAAACTACTCATGCTAAAACTAAATTAACCATGCAAAATAAATGATAAAGTATTATTACCACAGATTATACAGAAGCGCACACAAGATGTGGAAAGGCTATTGACCGCTCTCGAAGATTTTTGTTCATAGGAATGAGGTGACTAATCATTTCGGGACAAACTAAAGCTGCCATATTGGTAAATGCTAGTAGTATAATAATGCTTATTTAAAACGCCCTTAAACATACTTTTATCGCTATTGAGAGTAAATTTTAAAAAAACACTGTAACTTTAAAAGTACGTCAGAGCTCCTTAATTATTATTTTTTTATTAATGGATAACATGGAAAAGAAACAAACGAAAAAGAAAACTATGACATTCCTCTTTGATCGAAACAAACGGGTAAATTATAAAATCGTACTTCGAACGATCCTTTTTAAAACATCCTATTTAACATTCACAAAAGTCTACTGATCAAAAACGTTCCAAATGTAGAGGTTATAAAAAATTTTGACATTTGCACAACAACGGCTGTCAATATGGCGACATCCTTCAAACTGTTTTTCACAACTGATCAGCATGGCCATGCAAGTCTCAGAGCGTGATGAACTCTACAATTCCATTGTAGCGAAACAAAAAACCATAACAGCGGGCATTTCGGGATGTGCAGAATAAATTTACAGTGATCTTCACATCGCATCCGTCAGTATCATAACATAGGTAATATACAATGTGCAATAACGTAGTACGTCCAATGTTCTTGATAACTTTAAACAACGTATCAAAACAAATGCCGTAAGGCGTTGTGTCGTTATTTTATTTTTTTTTCGTTAACTTTACACGTTTTTCACCTATACATTTTAATAGCTAATTTATATATTTTTTAAATGCATTGTAGTTTACACGGCAGTTCTAAGTTAAATCATGTAATCCGCAACGTTGTCCTTCAAATGTTAATATTGTGGTTAACATTATTAATGCAATACTAAGCTCACTCAAATGTCACTGAACTTACAGAAAAGCATTACAATGGTCAATTTGAAACTTTTCAGACAATGGCTAATAACAACATTGCGCTTAATCAAGATATCTTTGCAGTTTGTGCTGCAAACAGTCTCTCCAATATTCACAAACTTACCTGAAATATAACAAGTGACACTAAGAAAGTTTTACCATCCAATCCAGAAACAAAATAAAGTAGGTACCCAAAAGAATCAAGATGCTAATCAACAATTAATGACAGTCTCATGATGGGATGCATACAAGGGACTACCGCTAATCTACTTACACGAGCTGGAAGTCAGCGCAATGATCAGGATTTTAGAAAAAAACACTAAACAATATCCATACAGATATATCAAAACTGCCGCATACGCCACAATGCAATGCAATTTTCAATACAGATATAGAAGAGAAATCAAGGACAGAGTCAACAAAAAAAAAGGAATCCAGAATAAGGTAATGAAAGTAAAAGAAGACGAACGTAAAGTAAGAAATTTTATCAAGTGTTAATTTAGATTCATTCGTTTAATCACACTTACCAATGACAGCCATATATTGGTTATAAGTAGTTGATTCTTCTCGTCCTATTTGGTTAGACGATGTCAACATAAACAGAGAGAAAGGGCGCAGTCAGTACAATGTTCTAGACAGCAGTGACACTGGGGGGCCACGGTACAGAGGGAGCGGGCGAGCCGCGGGCGGCCTCATGCCTCAGCGCCGCTCGCGGCTCGCCCTACACACAATCTAATAAATAGGCGAAATGACGAATACAACAATGTAACACCGACTCTCCATGCGACAATACTGCCGCGATGGCGGCGCCCTCTAGCCGCTCCCGCCTCCTGTAATCGTTGTTTAGAAACTGTGCTCGGTGACTTAGCGGGTAGCCGTCGTCGACTCCGAGTCGGTGCGGCCCAAGTTTACTGTGCGTTAGCGTGAAAAAGATAGGTAGAGATTGATTGTGTTTGCATAGGAATGTTTACCGTCGAGATGATTGCAAGGGCGGGTACGGCGAAGGCGCCGGGCCCGGCTCCTACCACTTACCAAGTTAAGCCAGACGTTCGTGGTCAGGATTTGATTTTTCTCGTCCTTATTTTGTAAAATGAACGCACGGTGACGCAAGAAAGGAACGAAAAAATCATCATGAACATTCGGAATTGCATTGCTACGATTTCTATGCAACGCGACATATGCGTTTATAATGTTGAGGGCTTGTCTAAATATATGAAGCGTCTACAATACAGTGCTTTATTGTAGTAGTAAATTGATAGTTTTCATTCTTCAAACGTAGGTAGGAACAATGAGTACCATGAATCCCATCCATTATTATATATTTTAAAATCCCAGGGAATATAGGTATATAGTAATTTGTACTGGATAATTGGGAACTGGGAACTGTTTATTATTTGAGAGTCTGCTATTACAATAATACTTACCTGAGGTGTATTATAATATTAATTTGCGCAACATGAGAGCAAAGTTCTTATTGCGAGTGCCGAGTTTGAATCCCGAGAGTATTGAAAGATTCAAAGACACAACTTTTCACCTCACTAGCGAGAAAACATAAAATGTCTAACGATATTTTCTAGAACGAAAAATATTGCTTATGAAATATAGGTTACAAATTATATACGGAGTTTCTCAACGTTTTGTGAGTCAATGCAATATTATATTTTGAAATTCCATTTCGCAGCAGCGTTCTAAATTCAAAACACTTCTTCCATTGGTATTAAGCAACAGAGGTGTTTTTCGAGCTAGTGAGGTGAAAATTTTAATCTTATCCTGATTTATTTTTACATTTGGCCTACTTTACAAACCTTTTTACACTTCACCTGTACCAAAGCATTTCTCCGTTATTATGAAAGTGACCAAAATATATGAAATAGTATACTTAACATTATGGAAAAGCACAACTTATCATAATCATATCTCATATTTGTTCAAATACTTTCCTCTATACTACTTACTAGTTTGATTTTATTTAATTTCTTACCTACCCTATTAGCTTTGGTAAGTATGTCATACATAAACTAATAGTTTACGTTATAGCTTAGTGTAAACTCACCCTTCCATGACCTCATCATGTTCATTTACCCATGAACTAATGTTTAATTCGATTATTGTATGATACTTACTATACAATAATTTTTAAACGTATTTTATAGTAAATTTCCTTAAATCGCATTACTAAGCGAAATACGTACCAACAAAATTGCCAACGCCACAACATCGATACTAAAAAGTTTTACTAAAAGCCCTTAAATAAATAAAGAAAAAAAGAAAAATTTTAGACAAAATATATTACGATCTTCTTCACGAAGAAACTTCTTAAACGAGAAGTGATCTTCGCGCGGCTTTCTAGATTATTAAATTAGTTTTGGATAGACATAACAGATGGCGCCACTAGCTGCTTGCCCCGCGCTTTCTGCACACTAAATTATTAAGCGTAGTCGGGTTTTAGTTTACGAACTTTATCTCTTGTAAATATATTAGATTATTAAATGTGACGTCACAAAATTTCCCTCCCATCCCCTTGTCACACAATATCACAATTCGTCGACCCCCTCCCCTCCCCTTAATATATGACTTAATTTATGGATGACCACAAAGGAGTGATATAAGCGAAGCACGAACTAAGTTATGTTTCGCTTCGCTGCCAATGTGGCCGGCGCTTTACCACTGTGAAATTGCATCAGCTGCCGGTGTGAGGTCTGAATTGATTCAATCCGTTCGCGATTCGTTATATCCCGCGACACTGTCAGCTCTATTGTGTTCCGTTTACACGAAACCACACAAACGCAGCTGTGATTCTGATTCCGTGTCCCGTGGTCCGCGGTAAAATAATTTCGTGTCGAAATAAAAAAGGAAAAATCATTTTTATTTTATTATCGTTTATTTTTGATGGACTGAAATTTGTGTACAAAGTTCCATAGGAATCGGTTCAGTTAAAGTAATTAAAAAGCTATTTGCGAGGTTTGAGACAAATGTACGGAAGCGAAGCTACCTACTAAATTAAACCTACATATGTATTACAATACCTATGTATGTACCTATAAATATATCAATGTATCAATTTTATTATGAAATTAGCTGACCCCCGCGACTTCGTCCGCATGGATATACGTTTTTATATAGGATCGGATCGGATCCCATAATCCTTTTTTGTACCAAAACTAAATGTAGCCTAAGTTACTCCATATAACATCACTTATCTGCCATTGAAAGTTCCGTCAAAATCGATCCAGCCGTTTCGGAAATTGGCTGGAACAAATAGACAGATCGACAAACATAAATTTAATCGCACACCAGTTTAAAATAAGCAGTACGTTCAAAGATCCGGGTCCCAAGTTATTTGAACCCATTAAATGTCTGTCATTTCTGAACTAAAAAACCTATGACCTTGAAATATTTATGGGACAATACTTAAAGTACTACCTTTCTAACAAAAAAAGAATGAGTTAAATCGAACTACGCGTTAATGAATTACAGCTAAATATATATTTTAACTTTCTTCCCCTCTCCCAAGGGAACCGTGCTGAATTTCGGGATAAAAAGTATCCTATGTCCTACCTCGGAGTATAAACTCACATCGTACCAAGTTTCATTCGAATCCATTTTGTAGTTTAGGCGTGATGCGCGGCCAAGATACAGACAGACAGACAGACAGACAGACAGACAGACAGACAAAAATGAAACAAATTGCAGATTTGGCTTCAGTATCGATTAAAGAGTGCCCTCCAATAAAAATTTTCAAAATGTCTTCAATGTACAGAATTGGATCTGTTACAGTTTTTTTATATTATAGATATTACAATCACATCTATCTATCTATAATATAATAAGACTGTAACAGATCCAATTCTGTACATTGAAGATATTTTGAAAATTTTTATTGGAGGGCACTATATAATCGATACTGAAGCCAAAACTGCAATTTTTTTCATTTTTGTCTGTCTGTCTGTCTGTCTGTCTGTCTGTCTGTCTGTATCTTGGCCGCGCATCACGCCGAAACTACTGAATGGATTTGAATGAAACTTGGTACGATTTGAGTTTATACTCCGAGGTAGGACATAGGATACTTTTTATCCCGAAATTCAGCACGGTTCCCTTGGGAGAGGGAATGAAAGTTAAAACGCGTATTTAGCTGTAATTCATTAACGCGTTGTTCGATTTCAGTCATTCTTTTTTTGTTAGAAAGGTAGTACTTTATGTATTGTCCCGGAAATATTTCAAGGTCATAGGTTTTTTAGTTTCGAAATGACAGACATTACAACCCTCAGTATTGGGTTCAAATAACTTGGGACCCGGATCTTTGAACGTACGGCTTATTTTAAACTGGTGTGCGTTTAAAGGACATGGCCGGAATTTGTATGGAGCTGTGCCCTTTGACATGGCCGGAATTTTCTCGAAATCGAAAAAAAAACTTACTTAAATAAACATAAATGGAGGTTAATTATTCATATGTGAAAATTGCTTTAAAAATAAACTAAAATATATCGCGGCAATTACATTTCTCCAGCGCAGGCGTGTAAAAAACACAAAGAATAAGAATGTTAACTGTTATTTGTTTTTCTAACTTTTCTAAGGTCATATCCAAGAAGGTTATATACTCTATATAGACACTGGAGAGTGCGCCTGAAACATTGTAGTTAAGATAAATTAGTCATTTTATTTCAAGGTTCTCTCTCGAGTAAAAATGTCTTATCTAAAAATATTATTTAGGTTACCTACGCACAACGCAGATTGCAGAAGCCAGCCAGAAACATCAAAATAAGGATGGCGATCTGAGATCGATTAATCGGAGAATCGATTTTTGTGTACGTAGTGCGTAGGTACCACAGAATACATTACTCCTACCGTAGAAAAATGAAAACTCCATAGTAAAAAAATGAGAACCATTCAGCGCCATCTAGATTCAGCCCCCAACAACTCTTTGACAGCGGGAGATTCAAATATGGACGTTCTATACTTAACCTAAATAATACTTTTATACCCTGATTTCTAATTCCGTGGAATTCTGACAGCTGTCATTGTCATTTACAGATGAGTTATTTGTATGGAGAACAGGGTTAACATCTACGAAGTACGATTTTACCCAAAACTACTTTAATTCCCAGTCATCATAAAAAGCCATATGCCGAACAATAATATTAGACGTTTCGCCCTAAAATAGAAAACGGCAAGAGTGGAAACTAGAAAGTGCACACTAACAGCAATAGAAAACAAAAGAAGCACATTGAAAAAATTCATTCAAAAATGGAAGTCAAATGACATTCTCACCATGAAGTGTCTGTTAGGCATTTGTCATTCTACATGCGGCAGTTGATTTTTATTTATATAAGTTTTGAATTTTTTATCTTTTTTGTGGGAATTGTTTTATCTCTGGTAACATTACGAAACGTCAGAATTCCACGGAATTAGAAATCAGGGTATAGATAAGGAATTTTGACTCGAGAGAGAACTGGTAAATAAAATGACTATTTTGTCTTAACTACTCGAAGCTTAACTACAATGTTTCAGGCGCAGTCTCCAGTATCTACATAGAGTATATAAATAACCTTCTTGGATATGACCTTAGAAAAGTTAGAAAAACAAATATCAGTTAACATTCTTATTTTTTGTGTTTTTTTCCACGCCTGCGCTGGAGAAATGTAATTGCCACGATATATTTTAGTTTATTTTAAAAGCAATTTTCACATATGAATAATTAACCTCCATTTATGTTTATTTAAGTAAGTTTTTTTTCGACTAATCAGGGCAAATTCCGGCCATGTCTTTTATGTTTTTTGGTCTGTATATTTGTTCCAGCTAATCTCCAAAATGGCTGGATCGATTTTATCGGAACTTTCAATTGCAGATAGGTGTGAGGAGTAACTTAGGCTACATTTAATTTAGCTTACATAAAAGAATTATGGGATCCGATCCGATCCTATACTTATAAAACCTATAAACACGCGAACGAAGTCGCGGGGGTCAGCTAGTTGTAAATAAAACTGTTTTATAATAAAAAAAGACAGTTAACGCTCCGTAATAAAATTAAAGTAATAAAAAGCTCGACAACGAGAAGAAACTGTTGAAGAAAAAGAAATAAGCTGAACGTAATATCTTGTAAAACATAAAATGCGCCAACAAGATGCTGCTAATACTTGGCATTAACTGAATAGTCGTAGACAGGGGAATGCAGTGCATCTGGCTATTGCACAAGTCAAAGGGACGTACAAAGGACGGATTAGTCCTGTATCTATTCAGAGATTACTTTTATGTTAGTACTAGCTAGCCGGCTTCGCACGACCGGAGAACAGATTTCCAATAAGTCCCGGAGAGGACGGCGTTTTCTTAGAATTTAATATCGTCTACGTGAACATATTATACTTAATAGCATATTTCTGGATAATTTATTTCAAGTTTTTGCTGCAAAAATGTTTTATTTGTAAAGTGTTGTATGTATGATGAAAAGTTAAAATTATTTTGCTATAATCCGCAAAACAGTCAAATTTGTATGGTAAACAAGCAGCATGTGCTATGCCCTGTAAGCCTATAGACTCTAGCCTAGAGACCTATGTCGGACGACTAGAGGTCCCTAGGATATCTAACGGTTGATGACGACCACAATGTTGTAAATATTCGCAAACATGAATTTCGACCGAATGAATGCCATGGAATTAGATACAAAATCAAAATGCTCATAGGAACAACTGTGACCACATGAACAGGTTATTTGGCCTTACTTAAAAAACATATTATGAAACGTAATTTAACATTAGTCTTATAAGTGAGAGGTCCGGGGTTCGATTAGTGTAATTTAATTTATTTACTTGTCTCGTCTAAAAGTGTAACGTATTCTTGTAACGAACGATCTAATAATAATCATTTTAAAACCTTTTGGTTCATTTTTAAATCCACTATTTTCATCATTCCATTCCACTTTCAGAACAAAAGATGGTCTTTTCATAGGAACGCCCCGGGCCCGGTTTGTTCTCGACTTCTTCAACGTCCCAGTGTAAGTTTGTCAGGTCGCTTTAACTGCGGGGCTAAATGAATTTCGGATTCCATTTGCAGTACAGTTGTTGATTCTGCTTTTGTTAGTTGCGCTTTTGTGTCGGCAGCGGGTTCCGTGATTGCACTGCTGGCGTTTCATTTAAAGGGGCTTTGTTTGAGACTCAGTTGCTAACACCTGTAATTGACCCGGTACTCGACAATCTGTTTTATTTTCGACATTAGCTTTAACTTCAAATGAGAGTAGGTACGAGTATGTCATTATCTATTATATTTATATTGCCACGTAGAAAGGCTCATTAATCAAACATATTGGTTGTTCTAATCTAGTGGTTAGGATATTAGGCTGTGCATAACGAGGTTCTGTCTCCCGATTGTCTATGAGCTGCATCAATCATTCTAGTCTCAAGTGTGGTGATTGGCTAAATTTATGATTTTCTTGCTGCAATAATCCATTTTAGTCAATAGCGAGAGAGTGGTGGCCAATCAGAAGTAAATGCGATCGTTACACTGTAGCATTCGTTTTTACGTTAGATTCTCGGGTCAGGAACATTGTTATTTTGTTTGGGTTTTGCTGTCAAAAAGTCATCAGTGCCAGCCCAGAGTTGGTAGTTGGTGGTGTTTCATCCCGGCGCGGTGCCTCGGAGAGCATACGTTTAATTATTGTCACCGATTATTGTCACTATCATCTGACAATAGTCGTTAAATTCCGCTAACCCGCATTGGAGCAACGTGGTGGGTTCAAGCTCTATACCCTCTCTACTATGAGAGAGGAGGCCTGTGCCCAGTTGTGGGACTTTTAAAGGCTGCAGTTTATCTGTGATTTGATACAGAGATAGCTTATATATCGGCGATGGACACAGATTACTTTTTTCCTGCAAAAATAAATCGTTTCCACGGGATTTGTAAAATTCTAAATTCACACTGATGACATTTCTGGCATCGGCTTATTCAGTACTGAAATAATATTGAATTGATTTTTCATGTGATTGTAGTAGCTGATAGTAGGCAGTAGAATAGTAGTGATTTGATAGTGATGTGCTGGCGAGCTTTTATCTCAATTGCTTTCTGTTTCTACCTTTTCACTTATTGGTATGCTGTTCTGAATTTTAGTATTATTTATTTCGTGTGCTTTATAACTGAATATTTATGAGCTTATTTCTTTAGTTTTTAGTTATTTTTCTAGTTTCTAGATTTAGTCTTCCTTTTACGAGTACATAATTAAAAAACTTCACATATTTTGAAATCGGACGACTGTTTCTTTTTTCACTGTTCTGCTTGTTTTTAAAACAAGTAAAAAAATACGCACTAAAAAGTTTTTTAAAACTAATTAAGTACTACAAAAATATATAAAAGAAAGAAAAATATAAAAGAATAAACAATTGGAATAGTCCTCAAAAAAAAATGTATGACCAAGTGACTGCTAAACAGAAGATAAGATTACGTTGTGTTTAACATAACTTTGCGTTACCATTTTCGTGCCATTACATCGAAAGTTATTAAGACATTTATATCTTTGGAAATGTTCAGCTTGTTCGAAAACGTATTTTTATTTTATTTGTTTCTTTTTTTTTAAACACTTTCACACAATGTTCTTTTATTTCAATTTACTTACTAAATAAATGTCAATCGATAAAGATTCTCAATTTCGAAGTTTTCTGTTGACTATTGTTTATCTTTTGTATCGTTTAAGTTTAGTGGTTTCAAGTGTATTGTCGTGATTTAGTTTCGTTACCGTTTTATTTCAAGTCGTGATTTTGTATAGCGTTGAGAACGTTAGAATATCGCATCGGTTAACGTTAAATAAGTTACTATCTATAGGGCCATAGCGTGTCGCGCGGTGTTTGTCTTTGACGAGCCTTCTGGTAGTGGTGTAATGAGTCGTTAATTTTGAAATTGGCTTTTAGAAAGGAACTTAGGGTGGAGCCATAGTTTCGGATAGACATAACAGATGGCGCCACTATATTCTTGACCCGTGCTGTCTTCCGTTTGTCGTGAATCTAACAAAGCCTAAAATTATATTGTTTAGAGTAGTGCTCGGGTTTGTGTTTGAACTTTATCTTGTCCGTCGTTTAAAAATAACTAACAATAAAGGCTCGGAGTTAATAAACTACGCAATCAGGCGTAATATCCGGACGTTTGAAATTTTCAACCTTTCCCCGTGACTCGAAAATTGCCGAGCCAATTGGACGGAAATTTGGAATACATTCGCGAAATCGCCGCGTTATCTGGCTATAATTCATCATTACATTATTTCGTTTACGAAAAAACCGCGTCACGTAATTCAATTGCCGCCACATTATGTGTACGTTATTTATGAGTTTTTTATTCATGAGCACTCCATCATAGGAATTTGTTTATGTAAATATATTTGTTTCTGAAATACACACTTAAACTGTCTAGTAGACAGTAGTGTCCGTCTAGTAGTGTCTGACTGTATTAAACTAGCGCCCATAAAATTATTTCATAATTACGTACTACTTTTTTTAATTAAAAAATCTTCATCTATATCCACCTGACTTCAAGATACGTAAACGAACATTTTTGTAAATAGGTATTGCTTAGAATTTTGTAGTTAGTTTTTTTTTACATTTATTTATTTTTATTAAATCCTTTTATTGTAGGACTTAAAAAACGAAATCTTTTTTGCAGAAGCAAAGGGAATATTTTCATTTGGTTTCGCGTAAATTAAATTCTGTATCGACATCGTGGCACGTAACGAACTTCGACCGAATTGAATCAGTTGAACTGATTCAGTTCAAACCACACTCGGTGCATCATCATCTGTTAAAATTTAACCGTATACAAACTACAAAATACACAGATTTGTTTGGGAAATACTAACAGGCTGCAATCATAGAAAGCTCATATAATAAAAGCAGTTTGTTCTACAACTTTTAACTGGACGGAACATTTTTCAGAAAATATAGATTCAATGTATTTTTCCTGATTCTGCGACGTTTACATTGCTAACTACATCCCACTGTCCTAGAACCCGAGCACCCGAGTGTGACAAATGAATTGCATTCCTTGGGAATAAGTACCCAATGGAATACGTTTTTGCCTTGAACCAAAGTTAGTTATAGCAGATTATAGTCAGTTGCGTAAATAGTCAGGTATATAATATTATAGTTAAATATTTGAACATTATATTCCATAAAACATGAATTTGTTTCTGTTGAAAGCGATATTTACCAATAAGAGCCACAATATCTCTGTGAACATTGCCTAATCATTGTATTAGGTTCGAAGCAGTTGGCGATGGCCCAAAGCCAGTTTAAATCACTTGATGCGACTCTGCGCTTGCCGCCTTCAATTTAATACCGACTACCACAAGCTTAACTTTCGGACGATCCAAAATAAGACTTTAATATCACTTTTGTCCATTCCTTTTGGGCAATTTTATTACAATCTGATTAAAGCAGACTATTTAAACAGGTCCCCACTCTTTGAGCTATGATGTGAATTTCTTTTATACGAGTATCTAGGACCGACATTACAGTTTTTTTTATTCATCTAACTTGTATGAGATATGGCAGCTTTTATTAAACCCATAAGAGCGGGGCCGCACTGCAAAAATTATTCGCGCGAATTTTATTCGCGCGGTTTATATTCCGCATTTTAATATATTTTTCTCGCGAATTTTAAATCGCATGTGCGTGCAGCTTCATACATTCCCATATGTCACAGAATTTTGCGAAAAAATTCGCGCGTATAATTTTCGCAGTGCGGCCACGCTCTAACCCTTGATCGGTTTCTACGCGGCATAGTACCAGAACACTAAAGTTGCTTTGCAACACGGCTTGGCCGGTAGGGTGGTAACTATGGCTGAAGCCTCCCACCAGGCCAGACCAAAGACAATTTAGATATTACAAATTTCCAAATTGCCCCTGCCGGGAATCGAATCCAGGACCTCCAGACCTCCACTTATAAGACCACAGTACTCACCACGGCGCTTGCGAGACTGTCAAAAAGAACAATCATAAGCGACTCAATAAAGTAAAAAATATACTCAATAATCAGCACAAAAAAAGCACATCTCTATATTAAGTACTTAATTAATTATAGGAATAATTATTAACATTCCATGCTATCCTTCTGGGCATATATTTTACGGAATAAGTATCGAATACTAAAGCTAGAGCAAATAATAAAAGAGCAGAAATTCTATTCTTGTTGGTGTAGTACCTATTCATTGAATATCAGTACCTATTTGGAAATTCTTAGCTCGAATTTCGTGCTATTGAATTCGGGCTCGGAGCGGCAGAAATATTAGACGTCTGTCACTTTGGATGAAATAGGTTTTTCTGTTACAAAAAGGGAAAATAGGAGGGAAATCGAAGTATTGGGGTCGGGTCGGTCCGCGTTTAAAAATAGTTGTGCTATTTTACGGTAAGATTGTGTCACAGAATAAAATAAATGTATAAAAATTACCAGTATCTACTTACTCATTTCGAATTCTTTGGTATTTTCCTTGGGTATTTTCTCTAACAGATAGGTGATCGAATCTACACTATTAACAAGTGTTTTACTCAAAAACTGTGAAACTTATGTTACCGAGTATGTTTTATAACGTCATATTACGACATTTGGATTTTTTTAAAGGAATTATAGTAAACAAGCGGATACCCGCGACATCGTTCGCGTGGATATTGATTATTAAAAATCCCGTGGTAATCATTTTGTTTTTCCTAAGCTCCTTTGAGCTCATGCCTTGCTAAAAACTGTTAAAAGTTCACTGGCGGATGTTTAGGTACATCAAAATATAAACATCCGACAGTGAAAGTCATATCAAAATCGATCCAGCCTTTCAGAGCCTTTTTAACAAAAAAAAATGAATGAAATCGGACCACGCGTTAATGTATTACAGGTAAGTACACATTTTGATAAACTGTATTTTCCGAATCACAATCATTTCCGCTACAGAGACCAAAATTAAAAGCGAAAACCAAATTTTTATTTTATATTTTGTGAATTTTGTGAAATACTTTTCAGTATGTACGATAAACCATGAACATAGAGGTGAAAAATCTAAGAAATGTGGCTGAAAAAACAAACTAAAATGAGAGATAATCGCTTATTTAAGTATACTTAAATTAATTTTTCGCGTAGGTATTTATAAAAGTAAACTACTGGAACAATATTTCGAAATAAAAGTACCTCTTTCTACTTATTTAGATATTAATTAAGAAAACACGTCTATTACATTTCTAATTTTCTAAAAATGAACATTATCATATTGTCTTTATATTATTTTTTTTAAATTAAAAACCAGCTCAAGGGAAAAGCCCTTTCGCTTTTTTCATTGAAACACTAACTAAAGTCAAGCTCGTTTAATGACGTATAATATTCACAAAGACGTTTAATGACCTTTTGGTTAGTATTGCCAGTTGAAGTTTTTATTATTATTTGTTACTAGCTGACCCCCGCAACTTCGTTCGCGTGTTTATAGGTTTTATACAGGATCGGATCGGATCCCATAATTCTTTTATGTACCTAAACTAAATGTAGCCTGTTACTCCTTATAACATTGAAAGTTCCATTAAAATCGATCCAGCCGTTACGGAGATTAGCTGGAACAAATAGACAGACCGACAAACATAAATTTAAACGCACACCAGTTTAAAATAAGCCGTACGTTCAAAGATCCGGGTCCCAAGTTATTTGAACCCAATACTGAGGGTTGTAATGTCTGTCATTTCTGAACTAATAAACCTATGACCTTGAAATATTTACGGGACAATACTTAAAGTACTACCTTTCTAACAAAAAAAGAATAAGTCAAATCGAACTACGCGTTAATGAATTACAGCTAAATACATGTTTTAACTTTCTTCCCCTCTCCCTAGGGAACCGTGCTGAATTTTGGGATAAAAAGTATCCTATAACCTACCTCGAAGTATAAACTCAAATCGTACCAAGTTTCATTCGAATCCATTCAGTAGTTTCGGCGTGATGCGCGGCCAAGATACAGACAGACAGACAGACAGACAGACAGACAGACAGACAGACAGACAGACAGACAGACAAAAATGAAACAAATTGCAGTTTTGGCTTCAGTATCGATTATAGAATGCCCTCCAACAAAAATTTTCAAAATATCTTCAATGTACAGAATTGGATCAGTTACAGTTTTATTATATTATAGATTATTATTACCTAGTTCATTTTTTTCCACGGCACGATAGCGGCTGTATTGTCCAAATTAAGTATCAAAGCCCCGGTCCTCATATGAAACGTTCATATCTTGGTTTATATGTATCAGTGACGATGAAAAATAAATATCGGTTTATCGAATTATTCCATCTATTTTCCGGAACAGAAATGTTCTTTCAATTTCCTGGAAAACCTCTCACGTTAAAAGCTGAAAAATACTCGACGTAGGTATTATATTACTCCACTTTAAACGGATATTCCTTCCTGTATATTCCATTTATAATAGTTGAAAATATAGGAATATTTTAGTTCGATGAAACTTTACGATAATATTCGATTTGTTTTGTCCATTTTTAATTGAGTTGGTCTCTTTTCCATGGGATTCATTGGTTTCTACCTTTTGCAGCTTGTGCTCAGCCAATAGGTTTAAAGATGCTTAGAATTTTCTTTTTTTTTAATATGTTCTTAATTATTAACTCGTAGTTGTGTTCCATTTTTAATTGAGTAGGTGATCTCTTTTCCGTGGGGTTTATTGTTTTCTACCTTTTGCAGCTTGCAGCTAATAGGTTTAAAGATGCTTAGAATTTTCTGTATTAAAATAAGTTTTTAATTATTTACGCGTAGTACCTAGTGTTACGTAAAACGATGTCCTTGTAAGCGATAGGTTCACGTGTGTGAAGTGTCGGGGGTTGTGCTTATAATATCGTATCTCGCATATCTTATACAATTTCCATGTATTATAGAATTGTGCGATAAATAAAGGAACCAAAGCCGTACTGAAATGGCTTGGAAACTTCAAAAGAATAGGAGTAAATCGAGCAGTGAGAAAGCGTACTTGCAGCGCACAATAGGATAATGCCTGGTTGGACGCGCCGTGTTCGATCGACGTAGCTTCGAACGGACTTCTAATGCCGAGTGTTTACTAGCATAAAATACGAAGTGGGCTCTGGCTAGTCATTTGCACTGTGCCAACACTCGCTGCAAGACAATTTCTCTTAGTCTGATAGAGATTTCTGCAAGAAATTGCAAAAGTCACTCGCTTGTGAGTATTCGGTATAATTTCTCTGACTCATCCTGCCGTTAAGAAAGTAAGTCATGAAATTTAAAAGCTATAATAAAATACAAATAGGTATTGTTGAAACCCCTGACTTCGCCTGTGATACATACTTCACCTGGCTTTAAATAAACCTCAAATAGAAAAAAAATATCAAAAATAATTATTTACTATTTTAGGTTATTTAAGGTCAGGCGAAGTAAGATATCACAGATGAAGTAAGGGGTTTCACCGAAAGAGTGATATATACAGAGAAAAAACCGTTAATGTTTTTCCATATCTATATCTATACTAATAAATAAAATTGAAGTGTCTGTCTGTAATTTCGAAATAACTACCACATATTAAGCTCATATGGTTATTTGAACGATACCATAACCGAATCACACGTTTTTAAAATTTTTGTCTGTCTGTCTGTCTGTTTGAACGGGCTAATCTTCGAAATGGCTGAACCGATTTTGACGGGACTTTCACAGACAAGTAGAGGATTAACCAAGGAGTAACATAGGCTACTTTTTTAACCGACTTTCAAAAAAGGAGTTGTGTTGAAATCGGTAAATACAGATGTTAAAAACGCCCTGATAGGTATTTTCGCTGCGCGCGATCGCGACGGCCGACGCTCGCGCTCCCCGCGCCGCGCCCCTGCGCCCTGCGCCCGCCGTACGCGGTACCGCGGTACGCCGCCGCGCGGCGGGGGGCGGGTGGACCAGAAATCTACTTATCCCTCAGGATTTGTGAAAAATCGAAATTCACGCGGGCGAAGCCGCGGGCAAAAGCTAGTTTATAAATAACCAGCGGTCTTCCCCGTGGTACATAATATATAGCCTATAGCACTCAGGGATCACGTAGGTACATATCCAACGGTGAAAGAATTTTTGAAATCTGTCCAGTAGTTCCTGAGATTAGCGCGTTCAAACAAACAAAGTCTTCCGCTTTATTATATTATTATATAGGTAATAGATAGCGTTGAAAACTCGATGTATTTATGGAAACACCTTTAACGTCATATCAACTGAAATGGTAAACATGATCAAGTACGTAGTAGGTACCTACTACATAAAATACGCCAAAAAATATAGCGGCGGAATGAAAAATAGAACACGATCCCACGCAATTCCTTTGACGCGTGCGTTGAATGTGGAATTTTCGTGTGCACCTGGTTTTTGAAAACTGCCTCGCGTGCCGCATATTTCGATTGATGCGGACGCAGCTTTAGCCTTTACGGCTGTTGCGAGTTGCTTTGTGTCTGTGTGTATTTTCAACTTTGTGTCAGAATGCGTGAATCATCCTTTTTTCATATTAAAAGTTAACCAATAAAAACAGATGCGAAATATCTCACACACTCTAAAAGCAAGCTTTTTTACTCAGCGCCAAAGATATCGGAAATGAGAATATTGAATTAAAAATTGTCTAAATCTATATCTATCTATCTATCTATACATATAATAAAATCGTAGAATTGCCGTATCTGTACATTGAAGATTTTTGCAAAATAATAACTGGGGGATGTTAGGAATAAGAAATAGAACGTAAAAAAGCTATTTTTGAAATTTTTGTCTGTTTGTCTGTCTTTTAACAGCTTGAGCTCAAAGGAGTTTAAGAACAACAAAGAGTTCTTGCGGGATTTTTAAAAACCTAAATACACGTGGAAGAAGTTGCGGGCATCCTCTAGTAAGTAATAAGTATGGACTTAATCTTTGTATAAACATCTGGCGTCTAATACATTAACTCGGCTTATACTTATAGCAAGTACGTGGGTCGTAGGTACATACTCATATATTACGAGTAACAACCGAACAAGCAGGCAGGAGAGTGTAACACTCCGGATAACCGCCGTACATAAATCTTAGCTCGAGACGAATGTATCCGCCAGCGGGGCTTGTTCACAGGCCAGGTTGCCAGTTATCACCATAGAAATATATTATTATCAACGATAGAACGGCCTTGTGGCAGGAAAACGGCCTTGTGGAAAAAAAATATGTGATCCGCCATCTCGTGGCAGCTGCCATCTTAGCCCGATTTTGTAATAGCTAATAACACTCCCGACTAATTCACCTTTCAAACAAAAAAGAACCGCATTCAAATCGGTTCACCCGTTTGAGCGCTACGGTGGATCAGACACACACAGACACGTCAAACTTATATAACACGCCGTCGTTTTTGCTTCGGGGACGTTAAAAACCCAGAAAGACATTTATTTTATAATCCTTGGACATGTTTAAACGGAACGGTGTAGGCACCTCAGCACCTAACTTCCGTATGTCGACCGACTTGCCCACAACTGGCTCTAAACCACGTAACAAGACTACCGAGCAACTCTGGATCATTAATCTAGCCGTCAGAGACGAATGCAGCTGGCATCCAGTAACATTCGTACGTAAATCGTGCGAACTGCATTTACAATTTCTTTACCGACGTCACCCCCCTCAGCAGTCTGCTAGAAAAATTGTTGTTGATGTTATTCTGAAGGAAAACACAAAAGAGTGTTTATTTTTAAATTAAGGAGAAGTCGATTTGAAAAATATTCCAAAAAAAATCTAAAATTCTGCATAAATCCAACTTAATTATACAAAAATAACATAAAATTAATTACTAAGGTTCAACTACTCTTAGCCGGAGAAGAAAAGGAGACTGGTGGGTATTTTTTAGACATCTATAATATAATAAAACTGTAACAGATCCAATTCTGTACATTGAAGATATTTTGAAAATTTTTGTTGGAGGGCATTCTATAATCGATACTGAAGCCAAAACTGCAATTTGTTTCATTTTTGTCTGTCTGTCTGTCTGTCTGTCTGTCTGTCTGTCTGTCTGTATCTTGGCCGCGCATCACGCCGAAACTACTGAATGGATTCGAATAAAACTTGGTACGATTTGAGTTTATACTCCGAGGTAGGTTATAGGATACTTTTTATCCCGAAATTCAGCACGGTTCCCTAGGGAGAGGGGAAGAAAGTTAAAACATGTATTTAGCTGTAATTCATTAACGCGTAGTTCGATTTAACTCATTCTTTTTTGTTAGAAAGGTAGTACTTTAAGTATTGTCCCGTAAATATTTCAAGGTCATAGGTTTATTAGTTCAGAAATGACAGACATTTATTGGGTTCAAATAACTTGGGACCCGGATCTTTGAACGTATTGTAACTGAACTAACGACCTTATGAAAATCTATACCCTTTAAATTCCTATAGATCTTTCTAAAGATTATGTTTTTAAATAAATTCTTTAAAATGGCACGTGAACGATAGCGGTAGAACCCTTTATAATGTTATGTCCGTATAAACCCAAGAACTTTTAGAGCGTCAGAAGTAATGAGTTCACTTGACTAAGACGACTTAATCTAGTTCGTGTATTGAAGTGTCGGTTCCTGCTTAGTTTTATTATCAAATATGTTAGCGGTCAAGCTATGGTTAATAGTGACTTGGTTAGTTATTAATCTATAGTGGGATGACACACTTTTAGTTCAAATGAAGATAAACTTCTTTCCCTAAAGAGAAAGAAGTCCATCAAGGCATCATTCATACTTTTAGCAATAAAAAATATGGATGAAGGTTGTTAGCTCCCGTCACGCCAACAACGATGAGCCCCTACCTTTTGTGGTACTCTAGTATCGCATACAGAGTTAGTTATAGTATTAATTTATTATCATTATTTCGCTCCTTATATATTTTATAATATGGTTGCATGAAATACCAGATATACCAGCAAACCATTGGGCCCCCCCCCCCTCACAGCCAGGCATTATCCCAAAGAGTTGTTTTTTAACCGTGGTTGTCTCCACAAGACTTTTTTATAGTGGTGTGCACCACTTAAGACCTTTGTTTAGAGTGTTTAAGTTCCACTATGTTTGTTAAGTCATTAGTGAAGAGCGAGGTTCGCTGCAGTACGTATGATGTAGGTTTGTTATTATCATGGAAGCAAGCTCGAGGCAAAGCTTACTGAGGTATATCAGTTATATGTCCATAGTAAAGGAGGAAATCCTTTGCAGTAAATATTGGTATTTGTCAGTCAAGGAAGTGCAAGACTCACTGTGGTAAAATAGTAGAACTATTTACACAGGCCTTAGAACTCAACACAACATCCAACCACTTCCGCAAGCAGTCCTATCAACTCACGCCCCAAGCATATAACGCCTTGAACGTGCATCGACCAGACCACTCGCAAATGTAGTTATCATTTGTCATGAAAGAGTAAGGCTCGCTGTGTTCGCCGGCCTGGAACCCAACCTAACTTCCAACAATGTCAGAAGTTATGACTGAGCGAGGCTACGCAGCGTTTATCACCGGCCTGAAACCCAACCTAACATCTAACTGAATGTCAGACGTCAAGGCCAAGCGAGGCTTCTCAGCGACAAATGGTCCACAGGTCTAACTCAACCTTATAATAAATAGTTCGAAATATGTTAATAATAATACGTAGTGCTGTCACCACGGAGTGGTGACGAACTCCAATAAATGTATCAGAGCAAGTTCGAATTAGTATATGTGATCGTCTGTCGCTATCTCAAAGAGAGGGTTCACAAGGCATTCCAGACGCCAGGCTCCATTCCTCTGTACAGCAACAAACGATAGTGTATCGCCCCTAGTATTGATATATGAACGCAAGTCGCCATGTTCAGAGAGGTGCACAAGCACTTGCGCTAGTCTTCCTCTCATGAATAGCGCCAAAGCGTATAATTAGTTTAACACATAAAATATGATTAATATATCTGATCGTCTGTCGCTATCTCAAGGAAAAGAGTACACAAAGCATCTCAGACACCAAGGCTCCCCTTCTCTAATCAGCAACAAAATGATAGTGTATCGCCCCAGCATTGATATATGAACGCAAGTCGCCATGTCAAAAAGGTTCACAAAACACTTTAATGTGCTAGGGCTCCCTTCAATGAATAGCGCCAAAGCGTAAGATTTGTATAGCACTTTTACCAGATTTTGTATATCGCCCCTATAAGCATTTCAATACTTATTCCACACCAATGTAAATTATATTATTCACTGAGCATGTGCTCGTTTCCACTATTACAATTCGTTAGTCTCAAATGCGGTCCGCAGAGCTTTGTTTATACGCGAGCTCGACTACTCGTCACTATTGACGCTCGCAGCCGCGGCCGCTGTGGTCCCTCTCACCTAGCGGACGGCTACAAAACAGCGCTAAAGACACGAAAATCAAAGTTTATAAAAATTGTTATTTTTATGATCCCATGTGAGAGTACATCCTTATACTTAATTACTGAACCCATTTTGATGAGATTCAAATTAAAAAAAAATTGTACTATCGAACCATATACTTTTAATAATATTTATTTAGTATGGAATATTGGGTCGTTACAGTATGGCTTATTTTAAACTGGTGTGCGTTTAAATTTATGTTTGTCGATCTGTCTATTTGTTCCAGCTAATTACCGAAACGGCTGGATCAATTTTGATGGAACTTTCAATAGCAGATAGGTGATGTTATAAGGAGTAACTTAGGCTACATTTAGTTTAGGTTCAAAAAAGGATTATGGGATCCAATCCGATCCTATATAAAACCTATATCCAGGCGGACGAAGTCGCAGGGGTCGGCTATTTTTAAATATAAGAGAAAGACTGCGACTCAAAAGGAAATGAAAATCCATCAAAAATGAATGTATTTACGAACCGTAAGTTAACCGTCAACGACATGAATGTAACAATATGCTAGCAATAATATTTTTATAGAATAGTAGTTTTGTTCGCATGGTTTGACTTTTCCCGTTTTATGGAGCGAATAGAATACTATAAAGTTGACATATTTTATGATTTTATGTTCCATATTTTAACAGTCATGGATGGTAAAATATTTTACTGTAGTTTAAATCTCTACTTTAAATTGTAAACAAAAATTGTAAGTTTATTAATTCAGTTTAAATTTCAATAAATAATTTATTAGATAGGTACATATATATTTTGTCGGGCATCAAAAATAATCTTAAAGACTTAGAATAAATAGGTAAAGAAAGGCAGTCGTCAACGCGGCGATAAGCCGTTTTTAACGGGCCTTAACAGGCTCGATACGTCTATCGTCGCGTCAGTGCTCAAGGTACTCATGCGCTTGTGTGCGTGTCGGCAAATGTAATTACAGGGCACACATGGGTTGGTTTATAGCTTACGTTTCGAGCGGAAAGTTAGAAACTTCCATTCTAAGCGTAATAGTTCGATGCGTAAAGACGAGTTACATAGGATGCTGTTCATCCCTGGAAACCAAAGACCGATCGAAGTCGTAGTTGGTCAAAGCTAGTATAACATAAAATTAATCTATGAACTTTAATCTCGTTTTAATTATTATGTTGCAACTAAATTCAAGTATTAATTGGCCACATTTAATCTGAAAATAATAATGCTACAATTATTACAGCAATATTTCAATTAAGTATTATTTATTGCTCATGTGACTTTAATGAAATTAATTTTATAAATTGAATTCCTAATTAACAATTTATTGGTATTTCCTATTGTATTATAAATGCAGATTAACTGATTTATTGGCTTTAATTACTGTAAAATAACTTGCAACCCGATATATCAAAAACGTAATCACTATAGTAATTATTATTATTATTATTATTATAGTCTCATCTATATTCCACTTTATTATATTTAATAACTAGCTGACCCCCGCGACTTCGTTCGCGTGTTTTTCTTTGCTATAAACCTCACGGAGCCCGAGACCTTTCCAACGAATGCAAAACCGTGGAAATCGGTTCGTGCGTTCTGGAGTTATAGCGTCAGGAAGGAAAACCCGACTTATTTTTATATAGTAGATATTATCTCTAATGGAATAAAAGTATTCGTAATTACTTTATTTTCTTCCTTTCTTTTATATATACGATGTTTCATCTTAAGATCTAATTAATATGTAGTACCTAAGGCGTTGACAGTATTAATTGGTTAGGTATTTCGCTTCGTATTTGTAACCCCAGTTGCGCTAGCATGCGACCCACGAGAAAATTATGTCTATTCATTTTCTCGTTTATCTCTATTGTCTTCGACGAGAAAATGAGTAGACATCATTTTCTCGTGGGCTGTTAGCCCAAGAGATCCACACTCTTGCGGAGGCACTCGCGCGTGATGTGGCAAGCGGAGGTCACACTACAGAGCCGTCCCCAATTTCTACTGTACCCGTGCCTCGTTTCCTTTGACTTCGGCCGAGTGGAGCCACTGACCTCATTAGTACAAGCACCGCTCGACTGGCTATACACTGAAGCAATTTGACTATGGCCATTTTGGCGCTGATCGCTAACAAAAATGACAGTGAAGGTACACGGAACTAATTTGAGTTGTGATAAATTGCATTGGAAAATAACAAAATTAGTTCCCAGGTGACTTCTGTTGATAGCCACAAGATCTACATTTTTTTTTCATATTTCCAGCTGTCCAATGTACTTGTATCAATAAAGGTCAATGAGTTGAGTGCACCGGAAATGAGACGAGGCGAGGAGGATGTTCTGTGGGCGAGTGTGCCGTGTACACTTTCATATTTACGACACCTCATGCCTCCTTTTAGAGAGTGTGGATGGGTAAACTTTTGAAACAATTTGCTTAATTTATCATTCATCAATACAATTAATGTTGAAGTCATCTTTTATTTATTTTATATTCATCATGTTCTCTGTATGCGTCGTTTGGTATGTATGAAACATATTCAATTCAAGTAGGTAACAACAAAAAGCTAACATTCAAAAATCACACTAGTGGTCTGTTTTATTTCTATATCAAATTCTCCGACTCATTCATAAATCATCATTCATTCATTTTTATCATAAAAACATTCACATAAAGTTGTTTAATTTACCGTGTCGACTTATTTATGATGGAAGCGTGAGTCCGCACTTTAATATTAGGTATATCCGAAATTTACTTGGTCTAGCTTAAATCCTTGACTCTTAAATATTGATTTATAATTTAAAACTCATAGAGATTAAGACTTAGACGTATAAAGAAATGCAATCACGATGCAACGCAAATTTTATTATTGATGTAAACGCAGCTTAAAACCTAAACCTAATAAGCTAACCACATAAACAGCCTTACCAATAAACGTTGTGTAACACACCGGTTACTCTCTCTCTCTCTTTCTCTGTTATCAGTAATTTGACATCCGAAAGAAGAAGGCAGCACTGTGTTGCTAAAACAATTGCTACACAACGTTTATTAGTATTAGGTAAGATTGTAAAAAAACATCACAAACATTAAAGGTAAGGACAATCATCCATCTTAGAATTACAGTAAGATACTATAAAGGTCAATGATCTGTTGCAGGGTGAGTCCGAACTTGACCTCGAGCGGCTCACTCTCGTTGGCGACGGGCCGCTCGAGGTTGTTGTTACATTCATCCATCATCTTGTATAAATGTTACGTTAGGTTAGAGACAGTGTCATAACTCACCACGTCAATGATCTGTTGCAGGGTGAGTCCGAACTTGACCTCGAGCGGCTCACTCTCGTTGGCGACGGGCCGCTCGAGGTTGTTGTTACATTCATCCATCATCTTGTATAAATGTTACGTTAGGTTAGAGACAGTGTCATAACTCACCACGTCAATGATCTGTTGCAGGGTGAGTTCGAACTTGACCTCGAGCGGCTCACTCTCGTTGGCGACGGGCCGCTCGAGGTTGTTGTTACATTCATCCATCATTTTGTATAAATGTTACGTTAGGTTAGAGACAGTGTCATAACTCACCACGTCAATGATCTGTTGCAGGGTGAGTCCGAATTTGACCTCGAGCGGCTCACTCTCGTTGGCGACGGGCCGCTCGAGGGTGTTATAGGAGTTGAGGAGAGCGTTCAGGAGACGCTTCTCGTGCGGTCCTTGCTCCGATACTGTGGACAAAAATCTTTATGAGTACTGTTATAATGATAACTATAACTTGAGCGCTTTCAAAGCAAGCTTTATAGACATCTTCTAGGCAAGTACACTCCAACATAGCCTTCATCATTTTCATCAGGCATGATTATCTTCAAGCGCAACTGCGCGTGATACGTATTCGTTCAAGAGGTAAGCTACCCTTCTGGGTGTCCATGAGGATTTCCCTCTTCTGTATAAAAAAAAAAGATAGGTAAGCTTGGTTAGATCGACGACGAAGACAGATATCGGGTAGCGGATAGACCAGGAAAGCTGCAGATCCCATGAGTTCTTGCAAAGGTATGCGCGCCGTAGTAATTTTTTAGGAAGGGCTAACATAAATTCAGCTTATTACAGCTATTGCATACGGTTATTTAAATCACGTTTATGCTGACCTGCCGTTCCGATTCCTTAATTTACATTATATAAGTAACAAGTAAAACTACAAATACAAAATGACTTAAAAATAAACGCGACCATGTAACCATAAATCCACAATACATAGCTCCACAACAGAAACAATGTATGTAAGTACCTAAATTGAAATGAAAAAAAAAGAATCCTGTATTTTAAAATGCTTTATCTGCGGCTGCGATCTTTCCGTGTCTATTTTTCTCCGCAATTCTTTTGTTCACGCGTTTGTACTTGCTAATTGGGCCAGCCTTCCACTCAGTTTTATTGGACGTGACCGTGGATAAACCCCTTAAGTGCAGAGCGGCTACTGGAAGAATTTCCATAACAAAGTTAAAAGTCACAATCGTATTGTATAATTTTCGAACCTTTATGTCGCTATGACATTCAAATCTTAATGCTCTTATGGATGAACTGAAGTTTGCGGAAGACATGTGAGTTGGTTAGGTACTAAATAAATTTTTAACATGTAGGCAAACGCATGCCATCCATAATATCATCACTTTCAATTGTGTGATTATGACCAAGTGTGCGTATAAAATGTATTGCATAAATGTATTGTCAATGATAGCCATGTTGCCAATTGACAAGATATGATTATAATCATTGACGTTGATTTTTACCGTTGACAAGACGTCAAACTCTCAAATCAAATCAATCAAATAATTTTTTTTTTATTTGCTCGAATATGGTAAGTACAAAGTAATATCTTACAATAATAATAATTAATTAATTCCAGCATATTCTGCCATGAGGAAACATATGAGTATTGGTCAGAATATAATAGAAAATATGATGTTTTTATTCAAATAACTTTTACAATTGGTTTCGAATCCTCAAGAGAAGTCTACTACTGGTTCGGAATGCCGTTCTGAACAAGAAGTACTTTATCCTATCTGTCACTAATCCAACGTTTAAATATCTTTGGACGTGACCGCTGTGAGCCTCATGTTTGCTAGGGGAAGGATTATAGGGTCTCCCTTTGATAAATATTTTAAGTATTTCAATGCCGGGGGATTTCTCACGTATTTTTTGGATTTCCTCAATATTTTCAACCTTTCCCCGTATTATTTGCAGTTCCCGTATCTCTCTTTACAGAGGTGCTCACAGGAGAATTAGTTTGGGAACTCCACAATCTTGTTTCTCTTTGGACTTATGGTGGTATCATCGTAATACCACCGTAAGGTAGACTTGAGGTATGCGACACTTGAAAGGTGACAGTTGCACATTGCTTCATGAATAAAAATATATGGAGAGTATTTGAGATGAGTACCTACCGTAGAAGATAAAATTGAAGTGTCTACCTGTATATAAATAGCCTCAATAATGCAACGGTCAGGCCGCGGACTGAAAACCGAAAGGTCGACGGTTCAAATCCGTTGCACTATTGTCGTACCCACTCCTAGCACAAGCTTTACGCTTATTTGGAGGGGAAAGGGATTAGTCATGCACAGCATGGCTAATATTCTTTTATTGACTTGGTATTTGAACGATAACATTACCCAAATACGCATTTTTAAAATTTGAAGACTTCTCATGGGATTTATAAGGTACGAGATTATTATTAGGGGAATAATTAGGAGATTTAAAGCCTGTTTCATCACCTTTTGCCAAGTATCGGATAGCCTAAACGTAAGTTTTGTCACTTTCTTATTTTATGTCAAGTGACAAAGACAAAAGTTGTGAATAAACTAAATAACACTTATCAGAAGCTAGTGAAACAGGCCCTTAGACGGGGATGATTAGAAAAAGGTTAGATTTTTAACCCAACTCCACGTAGACAATGTCACAGTCATCAGCTGGTAATTTATAACGCACCTTAAACGGGCTCCACAGACAGCCAGCCGCTCAAGATCACGCCCCTACCTGCAGACAATGGCCTAAATCCTCGCCGGACCCTCGGTGTGTGTCCCACAAGAGTTACGACTGGATCATCCCGCAAGCCGCGCACCTGAACCACTCACAACAATTTACGACCAATCCTTAACAGTGCAGACAAATAGCGCAATATTGTATGAACAGTCCTCAGACTGAAAGAAAAAATACACGAGTAAATGCGTCGCAAAAAGTGATTACCTAATAAGAGATAAAGTTCGTAAACTAAAATTCAACTACTAATTTAGTGTGCAGAAAAACGTGTGTTCAACTGCATACTATATAATGAGAATTCGAAAGGAAGAAAGCGCAGGGCAAGCAACCAGTGGCGCCATCTATTATGCCTATGCGAAACTAACTTAACCATTTCTAGTTTGAGCCGCGAAAGTCACTTCTCGATTGTTTTCGTAAATAAAATGTAGCCTATGTCACCCGGATTATAACAACGAATCAATTGACACTTCATTCATCAAAATCCAGTCCAGTAGTTTAGGCGCTACGGTGGAACACACATAAACTGATACAAAAATTGGATACAAACATAACTTGCAGACACATGTCCCTAAAAATTCACTAGAGTCCGGCTCGAAGGACCAACAATAAATACTCATTTCAAAGACTCGTATCGCTCTTTTGGACGTGATATACGAAGGTGCGAACAGGACAGGTGTAAATATCTTTAAGCCGGCTTATTACGCGTAAAAGAGAGAGGTATACAGCCTTTGAAGCAGGTGATTCATATCGTAGGGTCTGGAACGGTACAATGGAATGATTTAAACGCGTAAGAAAGAGTCTACATTATGCTGGCCCTAGTCAGCTGTAGACATAAAGTGTGTTTACACATAATAATAATACTCCTGACCGAATTCCGGCTAAACTCAAGGGAGATATAATAGTGCACAAGTATGTACGCAACCACAGGTACGCTCTTTTAACTCTCAAAGCCCAATGAGACTCCAATACGGCTTGATCGGAGAGAGATTAAGAGATTAGGTGCAAAACTGTCGTTAGCGCTTACTTCTGTTGACGGCATCAGCTTTTATTCGATGCGTTAGTTGTTTTGCCGAATCTTGCTGCTAATCAAAGTGACGTGAATATTCAGTCAGTCAGTAACTCTTATGTCTCGGGCAACTCTTGCTCCTCCTTAATGGTTGTCTCGGCGACTAAGAAACTGGGAGTTAGGAAGCAACTGAACGCCATACAGCGTGGATTCGCCCAAAAGATAACCAGGGCCTATCGAACTGTCTCGCTTAACTCAGCGATGATACTGGCAGGAATACTACCCCTTGATCTTAGGATCCAAGAGGCAGCCGCACTTTACGAGGCGAAAAAAGGAGTATTCCGCCAGCTATCGGAAGATAGGGAGATAGAAACCAAGATGGAATACACTTCGCAGCACATTGAGCATCCCGCGCTCAGAACCAGGATTGATTACGCCCTCTTCGACAATCCCTTTACTAAAACCACTGATGTAACGGAACGTGTGCACATATACACAGATGGTAGTAAGATACAGGGTAAGGTGGGCGCGGCTGTATCCATATGGAAAAATAGCGTGGAGATTAAAGCTGTAAAGTTGAAACTGGACTCGTACTGCACTGTGTTCCAGGCGGAGCTGTACGCCATTGACAGAGCTATACAATGGGCACTTAAAAGCGGTGAAATCGAATGCTGGATCCTTAGTGACTCCAGATCCGTTTTGGACCTTGTAAAAAGTGGAAGAGTCTCTCATCCATTGGCGAACAACATACGCAACAACATAAGAGCAGTACGAGAACAGGGGCGTTTTATTCGGCTGTTTTGGATCAAAGCACATGTAGGCAATATTGGCAATGAGCGCGCCGATAGCCTTGCCAAACAAGCTGCGCTGAATAGCAAGAAAGCCGCAGACTACTGTGCTTGTCCAATCGCCAGTATAAAAAGAATGATAAGAGCCGAGACACAGCAGCTGTGGCAGGAAAGATATGACACAGAAACCACAGCAGGCACAACTAAAGTATTCTTCCCTGACGTCAGCCTCGCGCACAAAATAATCTCCAAGGTTGAAATTAACCTGATACTGACCCAGATTTTTAGTGGACACGGAGGATTTTCGGCATATCTCCACAGATTCAAATTGAAGAATACCCCCGTATGTAAATGTGATCAAGGAAATGACGAGGAACCCGTCCACTTGTTGACGGAGTGTCCGAGATTCGGTCTGAGGAGACATAATTTAGAAATGTTATTAGACATAAACATACAGAAAGAAGCTATATCTGAAATAGTTGGAAACAGTCTTCTAAGACCTAAATTTTTAGAGTATTCTACAGAAATAGCAAATATAATTATAAATGAAAATAAATAACTGTAATGTATCAAAGATCTAGTGTTACCTTATATTATAAGAATATAAGCAAGAACATGGATAAGATACATAAACAAGTATATTGCAAACAAAGTCTCCGACCGCAACATCGGAGGTATCTTGGAGTATTATAAAAAAAAAAAAAAAAAAAATGGTTGTCTCGTAATACATTATACTTTAAGCAAGCCGCACAAGACCACGGTGTGTGAGAGTCCCTACAATAGAGCTGTGACCAGCGGTGGTTGACAACGTTAGGTAATGAAATTTGAAAATTACAGTGAATTAATTTATCTTTCTTATAAAATGTTTGCTTAAATATTAAGTAGTATTTATGAACCTAGTCGCGAGTGTAATTAGCTATTCATTATTATAGACGCGCCCCTACCGCGCTGATTTTGCACTCAAATGAACATGTGCTGCCTGGAACTTTACAGTCGAGTTCCAATTACATTTGTTTTCCGGACAGTTCAAACAGTCATAACTCATATGCCATATTATGCCTATCACTGACCAATTCATACTAATATTATAAATGCGAAAGTGTTTTTGTCTGTCGCTAGCTTTTCACGGCCCAACAGTTTAACCGATTTCGATGAAATTTGGCACAGAGGTAGCTTACATCCCGGGGACGAGGCAACTTTTATCCCGGAAAAGCAAATAGTTTCTACAGGATTTTAAGAAAACCTAAATCCACGCGGACGAAGTCGCGGGCATCATCTAGTTTTAACAATAAACGCGGTACGGTGCGGCTTCTGGTGAGATTCCAAGCCAATAACAAAATGGGTATAGACTGAATAGATATATTTTATTGCCGCGCACGCCGGAACTTTTGTTATTTGTTATCGAAAGAAATGACGAACGAATTGTTAAACGTACAAAATAGTGGGAGAAATAATATAGGCGTTTGGTTGTGAAATATAGTAACGGGAAGAGTTATTTTGCTACAATCCGGATAAAAAAATAATCTGAATAGGTACAATCTATTTTTCCTTCAGACGCCTCAATGGATCTCCTAATTTCTGGTCACATCTATCTTTTCCCGCAAGTAATATTGTAAAACGGATCGCACTAGTTTTTAGCCTCAATTTACTAGTTTACAGTATAGTTATTCTGAGTTTGCACACCTCCAAAACTTAACCAAATACTAAATATCGATAAACTATGTGTAATGCAAAATGAACCCAAAGACTCTTAATTTAAAGTCATAATTTAATATGTTTATTTTACAACATTTTGGCTTGGGGCACTGGCTGTAGACGAATCCTGAAAGTATTGACGAACTCAAACCTTAAAATAAGCCAGTTTATGTCTATTTCACTCTGAAGTCATTATGTGCCGACATGTAGTATTTAGTAAAATTTTCGAGATGTGCAAACTGAGACTTACTCGTTATTACAGAGTACTTAGTCTAAGATCGGAGCACTCGAAAACGAACTCGAAAACTATTGATCGAATTACAAGTGAATTCAGAGCAAAATGAACTCAAATACTCGTATTTTAAAGTCGTAATTCCATAGTTCGAATATGTATTTTACAACATTTCCGCTTGGGGCGCTCGTTGTGTTCGAATGCTGAATGTATTGGCGAACAAAAACTTAATACAAGCCATTTTAGGTCTATTTTACTCTGAAATCGATCAATAGTTTTCGAGTTCGTTTCTTCCGTCTTCGTCCGATCTTAGACTAAGCACTCAGATAGTTGTTACAGTTATAAAAGTGATAGTACCGTTCCACCTATTTAGAGATGTACAAGACTGTCAACGCAAACCAAGTGACCCCATTACGAAATCCGTTTGCTTCGTCAAAGGGCTAATTGAAACGCTCAGTTTGAACCGGCAGCTACACAGAGTTAGCTATGTCGCAAACAAAACTCTTTGTCTGTGACTATGTGATTAACAGCCCCCGCACACTGGGCCACTAGTGGCAACTGGCGACGACTAGTAGCCGGCCACATGTCATCGCCATTAGTGGCCAAGTGTGCGGGGGCTGTAACTGCCTCATGCATGATCACTAACCCACTAGTGACTAGCTTGTTCGGCTGCAAATCATGAATCCCGGGGTCATCAAAAAATGAAAACTTATTGGGGTTTTCTGTCAAGAAATTCTCAGTAGAAGCCCAGAGTTGTAAAGTTGGCGGTGTTAGATACACCCCTATGTGTCGGAGATCTCGTAAGACCTTCTGTCCTGCCCCTGATTCCTACGGTCGTGTCGCTTTAGCGTCCTTCGGACTATGAGAATGAGGGATCAGCCGTTGAGCCGTAAAAAGACAACAGACATACACATAGATAAACAGATAGACAGACAAACAGGACAGATAGACAGGTAAAGAAATACACATAATTCCGAATTTATAATCTTACTAATATTATAAACTAGTGCATCCGGCAGACTTCATCCTGCCCGGTGACATACCGACATCAGTGCCACCTATCGAGACCCAATAGGTACTGTACCTACCCGCTAATTGTGTTTTCAAACCATCCAGGAACCCATTGAAATATACACACAAAATTTCATACAAACCGGTCCAGCCGTTTAGAAGTTAGGTGACAAACACACGTACAGAAGAAATATAAAGATACGGGAGAGAGAGTGTGTCGACGCGACGACGGGATGTTTGACAGTTACGAAACCCGTGAACATTTTGTATGGAAAAATGGTATTTCTTTTATTTTATTTTTTCGTCAATTTTGCAATATTTTTAATAGTTATTCTGCTCTTCGGGACGTAAACAAATACAACAAATCAATAACCATGAAAATCGCTCCAGCCGTTCTCGAGTTATAAGTGTTCGAACTAACACGACTTTTTTATATATATATATCTAAGATAGATGTGAAAGTGTGGATGTTTGAATGTTTGGATGTTTGTTTCTCAATCACGCAAAACTACTGGATGGATTTGGCTGAAATTTGGAATGGAGATAGATTATACACTGGATTAACGCATAGGCTACTATTTATCCTGAAATAATGAAATAATAAATATAGATTTATCCTGAAAAAATCCACAGTGTCCACGGGATTTTGAAAAAAACCGAAATCTATAGCTACAGCTATAAGTAGATTACTATAGCAAACTTCCTTGAAAGTAGGTATAAAGGTTGGAAAAGGGAGCGGGAACGGGAACCGGAAATACACGATTCCATCGGGATTTGTGAAAAACCGAAATTCACGCGGGCGAAGCCGCGGGTAGAAGCTAGTATTAGTATAGATGTAAAGGTCAACTCTCCACAATGGGGAATACGTGTCGCAGACAAGACAATATATTTCGTACTAATAAAAGCATAGTAATTAGTAACACACCAGCCGTGCACTAGCTCCACTCCAAAGCTGAACAAATATTTGCAAGTGAAGTGCAAATAAGAGTAGGTAATTTAGCGTATAACACGACAATACTCGTTGCATTTACAAATCCCAATACTACTAATAGCCCAAGACCCAGCAGGAAATATTTAGCAGTTAATTTGGTGGATACTTTGTTTTCAAATTGTGTAAATATAATAAGTGTTGTCCATGATTATCACACTAATATTATAAAGGCGAAAGTTGTGTGTGTGTGTGTGTGTGTGTGTATGTTTGTTACTCTTTAACGCCACAACTACTGAACTGTGACTACTACTGACAACTACTGTAGACTGTGCCCTGATTTAACACATAGGCTACTTTTTATTCTGGAAGAATCCACAGTTCTGACAGGATTTTGAAAGAACCGAAATCTATACCTATAGGTAGATTACTATAACAAACTTCCTTGAAAGTAGCTATAAAAGTTGGAAAAGGGAGTGGAAACGGGAACCGGAAATCCACGATTCCTTCGAGATTTGTGAAAACCCGAAATTCACGCGGGCGAAGCCGCAGGCAAAAGCTAGTAGCAAAATAATTTTGGTCTTCCTTCTATTGATAAACAAAATTGACAAACTCATAACTCGGTAATACTCTTTGTTCCAGCTAGCAAGTGTAGCTGACAAGCAAAAAAGCCACCCTACAATTAATTACACTATGTATCATAAACTTAACCAGAGATAACTGGACGAAAACGCCGTGTGGCGTAAAGTCACCAATCTATATAATATATATAAAATCAATGCCACTTTTCGTTGTAATTTTATAACTCAAGAACGGGCTCACTTATCCAAACCAAATGTTTTGTTCGGACTATTTAGTAGATGGTTATGTGAAGTTTGAACAAAATCGGTCGATCGGTTCTTCATTTCACATTTTTTAAACCCACGCGGATGAAGTCGCGGGCATCAGCTAGTATAATATAATAAATAGTTTTTCTAGTTGTGTAATAAAGCAACAAAAAACATTTTAGCTTTTTTCAAGCACCTCTTCAAAATATACTACGGGTTCTTAGGCTACAAACACGCAAGTCGAAAGAACGTAACGCACTTGAATCCGATTGGGATAATTCAAAAACATATTTAAGTTCCTTGTTTTACATGTAATTTTAAATCAATCTCCATTTAAATTTCAACCGACACATTTTGACCGAACCAATTGTATTGTCAACCTCACAATTGGTTTTTCGCACAGAAGGCAAATATAATTAAACGCAGTAAAGGTAAAATCATAAATTCTGTAGTAAATGCATATCATTATAATGAAATTATTTGCGACGTTATAACGGCAGCAATTTAACAGTAAAACAGTTTCACACATAAATATGTACTCACCGAGTAATTATGGAGGAAAATACGTCGTCAATGACTATACTAGTCATTGACGACTACTGTATGTGCAGTCTCTTGTTGGGACATCCACACGCCGTGGTCTTATGCCGCTTGTATCCAGCGGCTGCCTGCGACTCGTCCCATGTTATCGGTTTACCTAGTAGGAGGTCTACCAACACTGCACTTTCCAGTGTGCAGAGGTCGCCATCCCAGTACCTAGGGCCTATAGGTCTATTGGTTATTTTATGTACCTCGCCCATCCCAGCTTTGCAGCCCGTTGTGCTATGTCGGACTCTAGTTCTTTCTAATTTGATCACGTAGAGAAACTCCGAACGTAGATGTCCATCGCCTGCTGTGACACTGAGCTTTCTTATGAGGCCCATTAGTTTAATCAAGTCTCAGAGCCGTTTGTGATCACTGGCAACATGCATTGTTCGAAGACTGTGGTCTTCGGGGAGTGAAGGATTTTGGACAAGTGTCACCTTTTAAACTTCGGTACACGACACTGAATAAATGCATCCTTCTCGCATTTTTGTCATGAATCAGGATCGTTATAGCCTCTTAATGTGTAGAACTACTTAGTAGAAGAATCATGATTCTTCACAATTAGGTAAAATAAATATTATGTAATGAAGTGACCCGTACAGAAGTAACGAAAAATGTCATATAATTGTATGGTAATTAAAGTGGAGCGAGTTACATCGCTAATGGCCCTCTGGGGCTCTGGAGGGAATGATTACCATAATTACCTGTGGTGTACTGGTGACACGGAGATTCAATTAGCTTGCCGGCGACGCTCCATCAACATTGCCTACACTAAATTATACAGGGGGGCAATGTTGGCAGTGGTTAGTGACATGAAAACTTATACGTTTAACTTATAACTTATAGCTCGTAATATATACTAGGTAGTAACTGGATTCTCGGAACAACTGTCAAAGTAACATGGGCGATGTTGAAAATCACCGGCGGCTTCGCTGGTATTAGAAATTCCCTATCCGGCCCTATTCCTTATCTACGTTATAAAAGGAATTTCCGAGCAAAACAGCTTTCTAGGTTCAAAGTTTAGTCCCTACACCTACAGACGCCTACAACTCACACCTATAACTATTAATAACCTGCTGATTATTTGTATGCAGCTTAGTAAATATTTGTATAATGAAATGGCCACATAGTTCTACAAATTTAGTGGTACGTTTTTCCTCCCTAGCGAATCGAAATGTTTAACACCTGCGCACTAGAGTATCTACCTCCATCGAGAACCAAAAAAAAATATGTAGGCAGCTTCTGCTGGACCATTAGCACGCTTCATTCAAGTAAACGCCGTACTCACAGCGCGTGGGACACTTCTTGAAATGTACGCAATGCTTAGTCTCAGTTTGGAGCGCTCCAAAACTTTATAGTATACTATTGATCGAATCACAAATGACTTCAGAGCAAAATGAACTCAAAAACTCTTATTTTAAAGTCGTAATTCAATAGTTCGAATATTTATTTTACAACATTTCTGCTTGGAGCGCTGGCTGTCTTCGAATGCTGAATGTATTGGCAAACTCAAACCATAATATAAGCCATTTTAGGTCCATTTTACTCTGAAGTCATTGTCATTCGATTAATAGTATACTATAAAGTTTTGGAGCGCTCCAAACTGAGACTAAGCACTCTGTACACCAGACATCAACTATTAAGTAAAAAGGTTTCGGCAAGCTCGCTTACCACGAGCTGTCTGCTATTTTGTGTTGTTACTGAAAAGTGCATCTAAAGAACATGAAGTTAGGTCCATATTTGAATGCTCATACTTTAGTTGAGTGGGAGCGGAGTCATCGTCGGCGACGACCATTAGGCATGGCCTCCGTCAGTAATATGCGCGAGCCTTTAAAGTACATAAAATTGTACGTGTTTCATCGCTAATAGTCCCCTTGACGTGGAGTGCAAAATAAAAGTAAATACACTCAATAATTATTACCGGCTATAGAGGCTACATTTTTTTTTTATAGAGACTACATGAAAATTCAATTTGGCCTCGTTCATAACTTTGCGCTGTATTGTACAACGGTGTTTCGCAGAATATGTTATATTAAACTAATTTCACGGCGATCCAACCCGTTAAGAAATATTTTCCTTTGAACTCGTAGAAATATTTTTTTTACTGTTCTACAAGGCAGCTATCTTATCTGTCGTCGATGGACTTGCGCTACTGGACTTCCACTCATAGCGGTCCTGTGCCACTTGTATCCAGCAATCCGATGCGAGGTTGCCATTCCAGCATCTTGGGACGTCAACGTCTATCGGTTCTTCGAAATACGTGCCCTGTCTATTGCCACTCTAACTTCGAAACTTCGCAACAGTCGTATTATACTGTAAAATAAACAAGACTATTAGGCCTCTTGTTCACACGCTGTGAAAAATAATTACGGTTCTCCGTGAAAAAACACGGTCAGTACTGTTGTATGGAGCACTGTTGAAGCTTGTTAACAGGCACGGTTTATACGGTACGGCGCTGCCGCCGTAGTTCCGCGCGACGTGTTAAAAAATCTCATACTTCATACAACACTGACAATCGCGGCGAACTAACCGTCATTTTTCACGGCAGTTACATAAGGGTCGAATAGTACATTTTTCACATGTTTTTTTTTTGTCGTGAAAAATTACGGTTTATTCGCCGTAAAGTAAACACAGTCGTCAGTGTTAGGACCTATATGGAGCACAATGGAAATATTTTGTTCACACGCACGGCGGCATTACGGCGCAAACACACCGATTAAGAAACCGTGCTGTGTACAAGAGGCCTTACGTATTTAACACAATAATTTTCACGAGCTTTTAGTACGAGGAAGCATCGATAATATTCTAATTCTTTTGTGAAAAACAACACATCACAAAAGCTTTTATTTCCATCAAGAGAGCGCTGTTGGAGCACGATGGACGTTTTAATTACCCCTTTGTCAAGTAGAACGGTTTCTGCAATAGAGCGCCGCGTGGTTAGCGCAGAGTAGGAAAGATAGAAAGTTATTTGGTTTATAGCAATCTGTTGAAATTTGATTATTTTATTCAAACAATAGATAAACTGTTAATATAAAGGACTAGCGCTACTACTTCGTACGGGTATAGTAATTACCCGCTTATTACTACTCCCTCAATATGGGTATCAAATGATAGCACTATGCAAATCTAAGATGGCCGCCACCACAAAATGGCGAATGTCGGGGGTTTTTTTAATTTTTAATTTATAATTGTGTTGTATTATGTCAAAGGCGTTTTCGATGAAAGCTCCCAGGCGGCTTGACTTTTTCCGACGTTTTCAACAATTGTCTCATATTTCAAGCAATAAAACTTTAACAAAACCTTAACTCATGAATCACTCTGTCTATTGGTGAAAATCGCATGAAAATCCGTTCAGAAGTTTTGAGTTTATCGCGAACAGACAGGCGGCGGAGGACTATTAGTTCTATAATCCACCACCACTACAGCCTTTTAACGTCCCACTGCTGGGCACAAGCCTTCTCTCTCATAGGAGAGAGGGATTTAGAGCTTAGACCCACCACGTTGCTCCAATGCGGGTTGGCGGGCTAGTTCTATATATTCATTATATTCTCAGAAATTGCAATACCATGAAATATTCCCCTTTCCTGTTCATTTAAAGTTAAAAATGAAATAACATCGTCATATTAACACCGTTTTGCATTGTATCTACTGACAAGTATAAATGCATAGTGCTATTTACTAGTCAAACCCTTTCATTTGATACCCATATTAAGGGAGTTGTGGAAAAATATGTAATCCGCCATTTTGCAGCGGCGACCATCTTGGATCGATTTTCATCAAACATAGCTAACAACACTCTCGATTAATTCACCTTTCAAACAAAAAATCCGCATTCAAATCGGTTCACACGTTTGAGCGCTACAGGGGAACAGACAGACACACACACGCACACACAAACACGTCAAACTTATAACACCCCGTCGTTTTTGCCGCTGCGTCGGGGGTTAAAAATAGCTATTTGTAGATATTTTGTATGAAGATGTGTGTATCAATAAAACTTTCCGTTCCAATGCGTAACTACTACCTACGCATCTTCGCCTTCACACAAAACGTCTATAGAATTGATTTTTCCATCCCCATTAACAATGAGCTTACGAAACACGTACCTATAAATGAATTAAATTAACGCCCAGCTACGATCGTACACAAGGCCGTCGGTACCCTCCCCGGTTGCCGTGGCAACCCGCTCGGATTCCGCCCCAATTCCAGCGTTCTGGAAAAACGCGCCAAACGTGATCCCTCATTTTAATCCCTTTATTATCCTGTACCTTTGATTCCCTGGCAATTTGAAAAGAAAAATACACTATATTTCTCTTCTCACAATCAAATCGATTACTTTGATTTGAAAAGAAAAATACACTATATATTTTTCTCTTCTCGAATCAAAATAATCGTTGAGTAAATAACTTTTGGTTGTTTGTAGTAGCTAAACCGCTTTGTGGCACGTCTTTGCCGGTAGGATGTTAACTAGATGCGGCGAAAGTCTCCAAAATCCTATTAAGTAGACCTAAGGCAATTTGGAAACCATAAATTACCAAATTGCCCCTGCCAGAAAGAGTGCCCGAACCCTCCTGCTCATTAAAAGTGGTCGAAAAATCAGTTACCAGAATATCGCAGGAAACACAAAAGCCCGTAAAAAAATGGTAACCGATAAAAATTTCGTGAGCACCTAAAATGCTTTTATCCGTGCAGTGTTTCTTAAGCTCTGTGTGAAAAATCAATAAAAAAATAACCGGCTACATTTTCATGTATGGGAACCCCCCTGAAAAATATTTTAATTCAATTTCTAATGCAATATTTGGTTATGGGTCAACGTTCTACATGAAATACCAATATTTCAGGTTTGTAACTCTAGAGAGTACCGACCCGTGAGAGTACTAGAGACCCGTGACCGGCGTACAGATGGACAGACAGACAGACAGCAGAGTGACTTTAATAGGGCTCCGTTTATACCCTTTGAGTACAGAACCTTAAAAATGACCACCCAACAATTTCACTTAGTCTAAGTACTTTTAGCTATTAGAGCAAATCAGTCCCAAGGTTTATTAGTAACAAGCGGACACCCGCGACTTCGTTCGCGTGGATATATACATATTGGTTTTTAAAAATCCCGTAAGAATCATTTTGTTTTTCCTAAGCTCCTTTGAGCTCATATCATGCTAAAAACTGTTAAAAGTTCACTGGCGGATGTTTAGGTAGATCAAAATGTAAACATCCGCCAGTGAAAGTCCCATCAAAATCGATCCAGCCTTTTAGAGATTAGTTAGTAATCTTTAAAGTATCTAATTTCTAACAAAAAAAGAATGAATGAAATCGGACCACGCGTTATTGAATTACAGCTAAATAAACGTTTTGACTTTCATCCCCTCTCCCTAGGGAACTGTGCTGAATTTCGGGATAAAAAGTATCCTATATATTACTCCGTAGTATGAACTTAAATCGTACTAAGTTTCGTTTCAATCCATTCAGTAGTTTTTGCGTGATGCACGCACAAACATACAGACAAATAAACAAAAATTTCTAAAATAGCTTTTTTACTTTCTATAATATTACTTATACCTAACATCCCCCAGTTATTATTTTGCAAAAATCTTTAATGTACAGATACGTCAAGTCTACGATTTTATTATATGTATAGATATAGAATAGAATAGATTAAAATTCCTACACAAAACCAAGACAAATTCACTACGTTGCAACATCGCAACGCACCGTGTAGTATCGCACCAACAAATCCCTTTCCTAAACAAACCCGAATTAATTAAGGATATAAGAAGAATCATTTCTAATAACATACTAACGTTGAACGGTATCGCTAATATAGGCAGGGCTTGTAGTTTAATTATCGGGATATTGGCACAATTAGCCAAATTTACGAGAGGCAAACCTGTACACGTTTAATTAGAGCCCTCCTCATTCGCACAGGTACTTGTTGCCGATATAATTAATGATTCTATTAATTTAACTATACATATCAACATTTATCTGTATCTTTTATCTATATATTTTATTTGTACTACATTTTACAAGTGCTATTTCGGTTGTTCATTCAAAAAAAAGATTCAATTCAAATACAAACGCTGTCAAAAATATTGTTATAAGTATTATGTTAGAAATATTGAAACATTGTAAAATTATTGTTAGGTATTGGGTTTTTTTGTCAAGAAATTCTCAGTTGCAGTCCGGAGTTGGTAGTTGACGATGTTTTACCCCCGTGCTTCGGAGAGCACGTTAAGCAGTCGGTCCCGGTTATTATCACTATCGTGTGACAATAGTTGTTAAAGCCCGTCAACCCACATGGCGTGGCACACACGCAGCGTGGCGAGTCTAAGCTCTAAATCCCTCTCTCCTATGAGAGAGGAGACCTATGCCCTGCAATGGAATGTAAAAAGGCTGTTGGAACGTAAAAAGCAACCTAGATTAAACCTAACTGAGCTAAGTCCCGAAGAAAAACAGTCTTCGCAGGCAGAAAAAAAAAAATACAGTCTGCTAATCGATACTGCGTAGATAGCGCTTACACACTAGGCTTACACTTACAAAAAAATATTAAAGCCTGAAGATATCAGGCACCTAGTTTTTCTAATAAGTATAAATTAGAAATTTAAAAAACCCTGACACTCGCCATTTTGCAGCGGCGGCCATCTTGGATTTACAACAGTGCTATTCTACTGGTCAAGCCCTTTCATTTGATACCCATATTAAGGGAGTTGCGAAAAAATATGTAATCCGCCATTTTGTAGCGGCGGCCATCTTGGACCAATTTTCATCAAACATAGCTAACAACACTCTCGATTAATTCACCTTTCAAACAAAAAAAAACCGCATTCAAGTCGGCCCACCCGTTTGAGCGCCACAGGGGAACAGACAGACTCACACACACATACATGTCAAACTTATAACGCCCCGTCGTTTTTGCGTCGGGGGTTAGAAAAGGTTGGCTGGTAAACCAGTCCAGAAGCGCTCCAAAACTAAAAGTATACTAGAAGTATACTATTGATCGAATCACAAATGACTTCAGAGCAAAATGAACCCAAAGACTCTGATTTTAGGTCCATTTTACTCTGAAGTCATGGTGATTCAATCAATAGTATACTTATAGTATACTAAAAAGTTTTGGAACGAAGCACTCAGTATACAATTTGTACAAAATCCAGTTTAATCACAGGCCAGTCTCTGCATAGTATAAAGTAAGTTGGGAACACGCAACTAGGTGACCTCTTGCGCCGCTTTTATCTACGAATGCACAATCCGCAAACCGGATTAGCCGCTGCTGAAAAGGCACTACCGCTTTATTACGCTGAATAAAACAGTCCCTAGCTACATTCACTGTGTTTCCTCTGATAATGGAATACCGAAGAGACGTTTTCGCGCTGTAGTAAACTTTATTAACCCCCGACGCAAAAACGACGGGGTGTTATAAGTTTGACGTGTCTGTGTGTGTGTGTGTGTCTCTGTCTGTTCCCCTGTGGCGCTCGAACGGGTGAACCGATTTGAATGCGGTTTCTTTTGTTTGAAAGGTGAATTAGTCGAGAGTGTTGTTAGCTATGTTTGATGAAAATCGATCCAAGATGGCCGCCGCTACAGAATGGCGGATTACATATTTTTTCACAACTCCGTTAATATGGGTATCGAATGAAAGGGCTTGACTAGTAGAATAGCACTATGCAAATTCAAGATGGCCGCCGCCACAAAATGGCGAATGTCGGGGGTTTTTTTAAATTTTTAATTTATACTTGTATTGTAGATCTTCATCTTCTATTCTTCTATTCTATATCTTCTATCTACCTATACATATTTATTATAATAAAATCGTAGACTTGCCGTATCTGTACATTAAAGATTTTTGCAAAATAATAACTGGGGGATGTTAGGGATAAGTAATAGAACGTAAAAAAGCTATATTTGAAATTTTTGTCTGTTTATCTGTTTGTCTGTATGTTTGTGCGCGCATCACGCAAAAACTACTGAATGGATTGAAATGAAACTTGGCATGATTTAAGTTCATACTACGGAGTAACATATAGGATACTTTTTATCCTGAAATTCAGCACGGTTCCCTTGGGAGAGGGGATGAAAGTCAAAATGTGTACTTAGCTGTAATTCGTTAACGCGTGGTCCGATTTCATTCATTCTTTTTTTGTTAGAAAGGAAATACTTTAAAGATAAAAACTAATCTCTGAAAGGCTGGATCGATTTTGATGGGACTTTTACTGGCAGATGTTTACATATTGATCTACCTAAACATCCGCCAGTGAACTTTTAACAGTTTTTAGCAAGGTATGAACTCGAAGGACCTTAGGAAAAACAAAATGATTCCTACGGGATTTTTAAAAACCAATATTTATATCCACGTGAACGAAGTCGCGGGTGTTCGCTTGTTGATAATAAAAACTTAAAACTGTTAGCGTCGTGAAAAATTCAAATCAATTTTAAAATCGAGTAGGTACCTGCTTTTACCAAAAAATATCAGTAAAACTATTTTATTATACACAGTAAAATTATATGTGTCCATAAAATATTTAAAGGCTTTACGAGTCCGTTGCTACTAATAACGCAAAACAAACTTTTTTTGAATATTTAACATGAAAAAATATAAAGTTGACACTTTTACGCGACCTAACTACCACAGCTGTCTCTACCACACGGCTCTAACTAGGTTGTTTTTAATCAACTATGAAATCCGCGGGATTGGCAGCCTCAAATTTTCGCGTCCATATCAGACGACAGAGTAGATTTTTGGCGTGATAACGTCTTATAAATTGAACACCGGCTACACGTGCGAAACAGCATGACTCATTGTCACGTACCGCGTGGAAGCGAGAGCGCGGAACAAGCGATAGAGAGGCAATGTTTTCAGACATTATCACGTAAAATTATCTATCATCCGTAAACCGACCTTACAGACAATAATTTTTTTTACTATAATTAATTACAATTTTATAATTAAATACATCGATGAGGACTTTTCACATTTCATTTATAATAGTGTTTCGAACAATCCTACCAATTTTTAGCCAAGTGTGAATAAACTGTGTGTGTCCAGGAGTAAATTTTTTTCCAGGTGTCAGATCGATGAGGACTTTTCACATTTCATTTATAATAGTGTTTTGAACAATCCTACCAATTTTCAGCCAGGTGGGAATTATTGTAACCTTGAAAGTCTAAATTGACTGGGCTAACAGTGTGCTTAGTCTAAAGCGGAGCACTCGAAAACGAACTCGAAAACTATTGATCGATTTCAGAGTAAAATAGACCTAAAATGTCTTGTATTAAGGTTTGAGTTCGCCAATACAATCCAATGCTGAATGTATTGGCGAACTCAAACCTTAATACAAGACATTTTAGGTCTATTTTACTCTGAAATCGATCAATAGTTTTCGAGTTCGTTTTCGAGTGCTCCGCTTTAGACTAAGCACACAGTTTACAGTGGTATTCGATATCGTAAAATATTATTTTCACTAACTTTATTTTATTTCGTACGTAAACGTTACATAAGCGCCAAATCTAAACCAAATCTCGTTAAAAATCTGTTTGCTTTTAAATAAACAATGCGGTTAATATGTATGTGGCTAACAACAGTTAGAGACAACCAAGTAAAGTTAGCAGATATTAAATACAACCATAGAAAAACGTTTGGTTGACTCTGTAAGAGCTTAGGCGCTAACGTGGAATTAACTAAATACTTAGACAACATTAAGGCTTCTTAGCCACTTCCGAGCGCGGCCGCGGGGAATTGAGTTGAAGATAGTTCCAATTACGTTCATGTGCGACTCCACTTAGCGGGTCTTTAATACCTGCCTCGAGTATTTAAAGCTGTAAGAAGCTGTAAGAACTACATGTATTTACACTGTCTTCTTTTGAAATTTCAGTCGTTCAAATTATACAGCTTTTGTTGGAGATGTAGAGAATACAATTTGTCACACAAATAAGTATTACGTACAAGTGGAGCTTGATGAAAAATTATAGCTTAAAATAAGTAATAAATATCAATAAATAAATAAATAAATAAATAGCATATAGAAGTAATCTATACATATAATAAAATCGTAGACTTGCCGTATCTGTACATTAAAGATTTTTGCAAAATAATAACTGGGGGATGTTAGGGATAAGCAATAGAACGCAAAAAAGCTATTTTTGAAATTTTTGTCTGTTTGTCTGTATGTTTGTGCGCGCATCACGCAAAAACTACTGAATGGATTGAAATTTTATTTCAAATTTTCAAATTTATTTATTTAATATCAAAATGAAACTTGGTATGATTTAAGTTCATATTACGGAGTAACATATAGGATACTTTTTATCCCGAAATTCAGCACGGTTCCCTTGGGAGAGGGGATGAAAGTTAAAATGTGTACTTAGCTGTAATTCATTAACGCGTGGTCCGATTTCATTCATTCTTTTTTTGTTAGAAAGGATATACTTTAAAGATTACCGAGTAATTTAAAAAAGGCTGGATCGATTTTGATGGGACTTTTACTGGCGGATGTTTACATTTTGACCTACCTAAACATCCGCCAGTGAACTTTTAACAGATTTTAGCAAGCTATGAGCTCAAAGGAGCTTAGGAAAACAAAATGATTCACACGGGATTTTCAAAAACCAATATCCACGCGAACGAAGTCGCGGGTGTCCGCTTGTAATAAATAGTAAATAACTGCTACATTGGGTCGCTCTCGCTTTCATCAACAAGGCTTTGCTAAATAGAAGGTATAACGCGCTAATGTACCTCTATAGTATGTTTTCAATAAATCAAACATTTCTTCTTCTAATTGCGCACCAGATTTTTTTTAATTGTCTACTAGAAAAACTGTCGATTTTGGAATCAAAGTTTTAAAAATCCTGTTCTCAAATGTAATCGTCTAAATGAAAGTAAATGCTTTTAAAAGAGTTTCTACATTCCAAAGTACAACAGAGTTAAGCGTTAAAATCGGGTGTTTATTTGTTTTTCACAGAACTGGGGGCTTAATTGCATTCGTTAAACTTTTAAGTTGTCTGCTAAATGTTACATTCACGTTTTTTATTCTTAGCAAATAATCCCTTTGCTGCAGTATAATTTGGTTGTAAGCAAGTATAAATTAAAAATTTAAAAACCTCGACATATACGCCATTTTGTGGTGACGGCCATCTTGAATTTGTATAGTGCTATTTTACTAGTCAAGCCATTTGATAAGTTCATTTGATACCCATATTGAGGGGTTCTGAAAAAATATGTTATCCACCATTTTGTGGTGGCGGCCATCTTGGACCAATTTTCATCAAACATAGCTAACAACGCTCCCGACAAATTCACCTTTCAAACAAAAAAAACCGAATTCAAATCGGTTCACCCGTTTGAGCGCTACGGAGGAACAGACAGACACACACACACACACAGACATGTGAAACTTATAACACCCCGTCGTTTTTGCGTCGGGGGTTAATGATCATGCAAGCTCCAGACATTCAATAAATATGTAAAAATAGCTGTAAAAAGCAGCTGTAAAAATAGGAGTTCCACAGGGTTCTATTCTTGGGCCCTTTCTATTCCTTATTTATATTAATGACCTTCCTTATCTCGCTAAGGATAGTCACGGGATAGTATTGTTTGCTGATGATACATCACTTTTGTTTAAAATTGATAGATACCAAAGAATACCTGACGAAGTAAACAATTCTCTCACAAAAGTGGTACAGTGGTTTGAAGCAAATAACTTATTACTTAATGGGAAAAAAACTAAGTGTGTTAAATTCACTTTACCTAATGTTAAACAAGTTGAAACCACTGTACAGCTTAATAATGAGGAATTAGATCTAGTGGATACGGCTGTTTTCCTGGGGATAACGTTAGATGCTAAACTCCAATGGGGCCCTCATGTAAATAACTTATCGAACAGAGTTAGTTCTGCTGCATATGCGGTTAAAAAGATTCGCCAACTAACTGATATTGAAACTGCGAGGTTAGTTTATTTTAGTTACTTTCACAGCATTATGTCATATGGCATTCTTTTATGGGGTAATGCTGCTGATATTAATTCCATTTTCGTGCTGCAGAAGAGGGCTGTTCGTGCCATATATAATATGGGACCCAGAGAGTCACTGAGAAATAAGTTTAAGGAAGTTAAAATTATGACAGTTTATAACCAATATATTCTTGAAAATTTAATATATGTACACAAAAATATCGATAAATTTAAGAAAAAAAGTGACTGTCATAACATTAATCTTAGAAATAAAGATAAACTTGTGTTGCCCACTACTAGGCTGCGAAAAGTTGGAAAATCATTTGTTGGTAATTCTGTACTTTTTTATAATATGTTGCCAGAGAACATTTTGGATATGTCTCTCAATAAGTTCAAAGGTTTTATTAAACGCAAATTAATTGAAAAGTCTTACTATAGCATAAAAGATTTTTTTAATGACAAAAATCCATGGACATAGATTGCTCTAAAAGCCAACAGTTCAAATCATTTTTATGGCTATTATACCATAATGTAAGATGGTGATAATAAAAAAAAATAAACCCGGCTGAGTTTGTTGTGGGCTCTTCTCAGACCAGGGCGCGTTTGGAACCCTTGTAGTTTTAGTTTTAAGTTTCCGTAAATAATTATCACCATTGCCTGTACCTAAATTGACGTTCAAAAAGTGTACAGTGTACCAATTTTGAATAAAGTTTATTTGATTTGATTTGATTTGATTTGATATTGCGATACAGCATCGCCAGTTGCAACATTTATGAGTAATCACACTAATATTATAAAGGCGAAAGTGTGCGTGTGTATGTGTATATATGTGTGTGTGTGTGTGTGTGTGTGTGTGTGTGTGTGTGTGTGTGTGTGTGTGTGTGTGTGTGTGTGTGTGTGTGCGCGTATGTTTGTTACTCTTTAACGCCGCAACTACTGAACCGATTTGGCTGAAATATTGAATGGAGATAGATAATGCCCTGACTTAACACATAGGCTACTTTTTATCCTGGAAAAATCCACAGTTCCCGCGGGATTTTGACAAAACCGAAATTTACATCTACAGCTATAGGCAATCTACCTATAGCAGTAGCTGTGAATTTCGGTTATACTACTACTAGACGTACTACTGTTGTACTGTAGCAAACTTCCTTAAAGTAGGTATAAAGGTTGGAAAAAGGAGCGGGAACGGGGACCAAAAATCCACGATTCCGTCAGGATTTGTGAAAACCGAAATTAACGCGGGCGAAGCCGCGAGCAAAAGCTAGTCTGCAATAAAAGATTACCAATAATATAATTTGGTTTCGCGCACAAAGTACGTACCAAAACGCTAAACCGTTTGTCGGTAGAACGGTGGGTTTTGAAAATAAATATTTCGCTGATACGAGGATGGAATCCACAGACCCTTAGGTTAGGGATACATCTAACGGGAAACCAAGTGCTGGAATTTACCGCTAGGACAGGACAGCGCTAGCTAAATTTGCGCGGACAAAACGCCAATGAGAATGTTCGCACCAGTTTTTCCGTCACACAAATTAGTCATTCGCCTTCTTAATATTAATACGAATCCAAAAAATATGTCGCACAAAAAGGACGACATTGTTAGTAATGTTCTCATTTGGAGGTAGACTTTTACGTAATTTCATTGTACACACTGTTACGCAAAAGTAAGACCGCCCACAAGGTTTGATAGAAAGACCACCTCCCCACTCGCCCATTAGCCTGATGAGGTACTCCCAAAAAGATATTCAGGCTGCTTAAGTAATAGGGTAGACGCATTATTCATTGGAGCAAATTAGACACTAGTTGCTCACCACTACTGCGTCCGTATGGAATTTCTTTTTAAACCAAAATCAAAAAAAAGTAAGAGGTTCTCAATTACGCAACGAGTATTTTTTTACCTAGGCCTTTCTCCGTTAAATCTGAAACAATTGCAACATGACCTCTGGACACAAGCGGCGCAAGATCGCGGCGTGTGGAAGTCCCCATAAAAGGTCCATGTCCAACAGTGGACGTCTGTCGTCTAACGACGGTGACTCCTACGAAGTAGTAACGAATAGACCACCACTTCAGCCTTTTAGCGTCCCACAGCTGGGCACAGGCCTCCTCTCTAATATGAGAGAGGGATTTAGACCCGCCACGCTGCTCCAATGAATGTTGCGGGCTTTAACGACTATTGTCACATGATAGTGATAATAACCGGAACCGACCGCTTAACGTGCTCTTCTGAAGCACGGGGGTGAAACACTGCCAACTACAACTGGCACTGAAAATTTCTTCAGAAAACCCAGTACCTAACAATTATTTGCCCGACCCGGGAATCGAACCCGGGACCTCGTGATCTGCGGTCGAATATGCTAACCACTAGACCAACGAGGTAGTCAGCAGCGATTGAGACAGTAATAAAGCACTAGGTGGTAGTAATTAGAATCGAAATTACGGAATGGCATGTTAATGTATCCATTTGGGTCATTGAATCTCGGCGCCTAAGCAATAACACACTACACAGTCCTCAAGATAAACAACGGATTGTACCGCCAGGTACTCGTGTACATAATTTAGGTGTCGGTGTCTGACCACCCAACACTAATACTCGGCCGGTAACGGCGAGCTAGCGGAATTAATAATGATAAATGCGACCATTAGACGGTTGCTTCGCACAACATAACCAGACTCTGGTGTTTATCTGTTTATCATGTGTAATGAACTAATGAACAAGAACGCACAATTGCCTAATCTATCTGAGTCGTAACATCATCGCTGGGAGATGGCCCCTAACATCTTCTAAATATATAAAAGGAAATGTGACTGACTGACTACTCTATCAACGTACAGCTCAAAGCACTGAACGAATCGGGCTGAAATTCGGCATACAGATAACTATTATGACGTAGGCATCCGCTAAGAAAGGATTTTTGCAAATTCAACCCCTAAGCGGGTTATAAGTTTATGTGAGATTTATGTGGGTTGTAAGTTTGTATGAGATTTATATGAATCCACGCAGACGAAGTCGCGGGCATCAGCTGGTTATGTGATAAGAGGTATCACATAATGTTAGGAATTTTCTCGGGATCTTAATGTGGTACTTAGTGCTTCATTAAGTACCACATTACGATCAATAGTTAATACGAGCGGATACCCGCGACTTCGTTCGCGTGGATATTGATTTTAATAATCCCGTGGAAATCATTTTGTTTTTCCTAAGCTCCTTTGCGCTTATACCTTGCTAAAAACTCTTAAAAGTTCACTGGCGGATGTTTAGGTACATCAAAATGTAAACATCCGCCTGTGAAAGTCCCATCAAAATCGATCCAGCCTTTCAGAGATTAGCCAGTAGTCTTTAAAGTATTTACTTTCTAACAAAAAAAGAATGAATGAAATCGGACCACCCGTTAACGAATTACAGCTAAGTACACATTTTGCCTTTCATCCCCTCTCCCAAGGGAACCGTGCTGAATTTCGGGATAAAAAGTATCCTATATGTTACTCCATAGTATGAACTTAAATCATGCCCAGTTTCATTTCAATCTATTCAGTAGTTTTTACGTGATGCGCGCACAAACATACAGACAAACAGACAAACAGATAAACAGACAAACAGATAAACAGACAAACAGACAAAAATTTCAAAAATAGCTTTTTTACGTTCTATTACTTATCCCTAACATATCCCTCCGTTATTATTTTGCAAAAATCTTCAATGTACAGATACGGCAATTCTACGATTTTATTATATGTATAGATAAAATCATGTATAGTACCTTGGTACGTACGTAGGTGGGCGCTGCACCTTATGTGTGGCCATTGTCTAAATCCGCAACCGCGCCCACTCAGCTCAGCTGTACCCAGGATATTTTATCTCACGCACAAAAATTATTTTAAAACACCACCCTCCTCTCTGAATTTATTAAAAACACGAGAGAATAATATTTACATAGCCATTTTCTAGTCTCAGAGCTGGTGATCGATTTGTTAAGTGTTAACAACGAGGGCATTTTGATTTTTTAACGGTTGATGTTTTTAAATTTTACACTCTCCGATATATTTTCTTTGCCTATACATTCATTTATAATGGTTTCTTTGATGATTGAAACACCTTACACCTTATTAATGTATAGTTGTCGAGGTATGCAACCTCTGTTAATTCGTGTGCGCTGGCCAATTACACCAGAAGAAAAGAGTTTGTCAATGAGAACATTTTAAGAATTCGAATTACGAAGCCGCAACCGAGAATTAGCTACGAGAGGACACTTCAATTCTGTTCCTTGTACTGTGCATATACCTGAGTAATCTCCTGTCCGGACCGGAGCCCTAAAATCCTTTTGGTCCATTTATTGTTGTATTGTTTATCACAAAATATACGGAGTTATTGTATTCAAGATGTAGCCACTTGTTTCATTTCCGCTACATATTGGTGATCCGACGTGATCATGATACACGGCTACGAATCCGACGTGATCATGATACACGGCTACGAATCCGACGTGATACGATTGTTTGGACCCACGGGCGATTTAATCCATGGAGACATAAATATTTGGAGATGTAACTAATTGGAGGAATTTTATTGGAATTATTTGGAGAACTTCATTACCTACGTACTTTGGAAGACGTGACTGAGGTTTTTCTTTTCCTTAACCAAGTGCCTCCGGAACATAACCAGTGCTAAAAAACATAAAAATCAAGAATTACGATAATTATTGCATTGGAAAATAATTATTTTTCGTTCACTGAAAAGAACGTTGTGATTGACATCTGACACGGTCAAAAAAAAAAATTTATTTTTGAATTTTTGGAATTCGTGTGAAAAAATAGAAGAACGTAAAGACATTAAGTGTCAAAGTGTAAACAAGAAATTGTTTTATTATTTTGTAATTTTTATGTTGTAATATTTTAACCTTTTCTTTCAGTTATTTCAGCAATTTAAATTTTTACTATTTTAATTTTAATTTTTTAGTTATAAATTAAATTAACTATGGATCAAAGGTTAAAGAAATTAGAGGATGAGAATGCGGTTCTAATTGAAAAGATTAGAGAGCTAGCGGGAAAAGCTTTACCACTTGCGGAGGAAAATGTAACCCTCCGTGCTCAGTTGGCCAACGCAACCTCAACCCCTACGGAGTCAATTTGTAAGGTTGCAGCGAAACTCCCTCCTTTCTGGGTGGACCGCCCTGCAGTCTGGTTTGCTCAGGTCGAAGCTCAATTTGAGATTTCAGGGATCACCGTAGACCAAACGAAATTTAACTACGTTATTTCGAAGCTAGATTCTCGCGTAATCGGGGAAGTAGAAGATATTATTACTCAACCTCCCCCTACCGACCGTTTTGTGTATTTGAAGAAGGAACTGATCCGCCGTTTATCAACGTCTGAGGAACAGCGGGTCAGGCAATTAATTAGTGATGAGGTGCTAGGGGACCGAAAGCCGTCCCAGTTTCTTCGTCACTTGCGCTCGCTTGCTGGGCACATTCTTACTGATCAAAATATTTTGAGGCAGTTATGGATGCGTCGCATGCCCCAGCACCTGCAGGCTATATTGGCTGCACAGTCCGAAATATCTTTAGACAAGGTTGCTGAATTAGCAGACAGAATTCTAGAAGTTTCACCTAGCAATTTGACGCCGTCTGCCGCTGCAAGTTCGTCAGATTGTAGTGTGTCGGCACTTCAAAAACGTATTGACGAGTTGACTCAGCAGGTTGCTACTTTAAGCAAAAATAATAGCAATTGGCGAGGTAGGAGTAGGTCTAGGGGTCGCTTTTATGGTAATCGTTTCAAGTCAGTTTCTCCCCACAGATCGCGAGGCAATGGCGGTGAAGAGGTGTGTTGGTACCACCGGAAGTATTCTTCGCGCGCCACCAAGTGCGTGAAACCATGCTCTTATTCGGAGCAGGGAAACAGCAGCGACAATCAGTAGGGGCGATGCCTGATTGTCCCGCTGATAGTCGCCGGTTGTTTGTGACGGAAGCGAAGTCCAAGTTGCGTTTCTTAATTGACACGGGTTCTGATCTGTCTTGCTATCCAGTGACATGGATTGATCGACCACCTAAGGTAACTGAGTATACCATGCGCGCCGCAAACGGCAGCGACATCAAAACATACGGTACGATTACCTTATTACTAGATTTAGGTCTTCGACGTGCCTTCAAATGGAACTTTATAATATGCGACGTAACTACCGCTATTATAGGGGCCGATTTCTTATCTTATTTTAATTTAATGCCAAATTGCAGGAGCGGCCGGTTGTTCGATAACACGACTGGTCTGTCCAACGTGGCGTCCGTGTCTTCAGAAGGACACGTTAGTGTAAAGTCTATTGACACTAAAAATGAAATACTATGTAAGTATCCTGCTATTTTAAGGCCACCAGGTCCTGTGCGCGAGATTAAACACAACACGGTGCACTACATCCGAACAACGGATGGTCCGCCGGTTGCTTGTCGCCCGCGCCGCCTGGGCCCACAGAAGTTAGCCATCGCAAAGAAGGAGTTCGCAAGTATGGTTGAATGCGGCTCCGCCAGACCTTCCGATAGTCCTTGGTCTTCAGCTTTGCATCTGGCTCCAAAAGGTGAATCTGATTGGCGTCCGTGCGGTGATTATCGCGCTTTAAACGCGCGTACGATTCCCGATAGGTATCCTGTGCGTCACATAGGCGATTTTAATCAAAATCTAATTGGTTCAACAGTTTTCAGCACGATCGACCTTGTAAAAGCCTATCAGCAGATTCCCGTAGCAAAAGACGACATTTGTAAGACTGCTATTATTACACCTTTTGGTTTATTTGAATTTCCATACATGACTTTCGGACTCCGTAATGCTGGTCAAACATTCCAGCGCTTCATTGACGAAGTCGTTCGGGGTCTTAATTTCTGTTTTGCTTACGTTGATGATATTTTAGTTTTTTCTAGGGATCCGCAACAACATGCGGAACACTTAAATATTTTATTTAAACGCTTAGAACAATACGGCGTTGTAATAAATGAAAATAAATGCAATTTTAATGTTTCAGAAGTTCGATTTCTGGGTTACAAAATCAACGCCGCCGGCATAAGTCCGCCGGTTGAGCGCATTAAGGATCTTCAGGAGTTTCCCTTGCCGAAGACGGTACAAGGTGTTCGAAGATTCCTTGGTATGGTGAACTTTTATCGTAAGTTTTTACCTGGTATAGCCCGGTACCAGGCCCCACTCATAGATGCTCTGTCGGTCATTCAAGGTAAAGGCGCTAAGCCGTTTACTTGGACGCCTGACTTAGAGCGTTCTTTTAACTCGTGTAAAGAGAGTTTAGCTAATGCTACTTTATTAGCTCACCCAGTCGCCGACGCTCGACTCGGGTTGTTTACCGACGCGTCTAATACGCATGTCGGCGCGTGTTTACAACAATTAGTTGATAAGGGGTGGCAACCAATCGCATTTTTTAGCAAAAAGCTAACTGCAAAGCAATCCGAATGGCCTGCTTATTACAGAGAGCTTCTGGCAGTCTATGAGAGCGTGCAACATTTCAAGCACATTCTGGAAGGTCAACATGCCACTATATTCAGTGATCATAAGCCACTCTTATTCGTTTTTACTCAACGGCGTGAAAAACTTCCGCCTGTACAGTTAAATCAAATAATATTTATTTCACAGTTCACTACGGACATTCAGCACGTCAAGGGTGCTGCCAACCTGGTCGCTGATGCTTTCTCACGCGTGGAGAGCATCTCGTTAGAAGATCACCTCGCTGCGCTTGCGCGCTCACAAGCTTCAGATGAAGAGTTGATGCGCCTGCGTGATGGAACATCCATGAAGTTAGACTTCATTACGGTACCTGGTACAACAATTAAGCTAATATGTGATGTTTCTACGGGTAAACCCCGGCCGTACGTAACTCCACAGTTTAGGAGGAGCATTTTCGAAAAGCTTCACAACCTCAGCCATCAAGGTATTCGTGCAACCGCTCGCTTGGTTATGGATCGTTACGTATGGCCATCGATCCAACAAGATTGTCATACGTGGGCGCGAGCGTGTGAAGCGTGTCAACGTTCGAAAATTTCTCGTCATACAATTGCTCCGTTTACATCTTTCTCTTTGCCATCTGGGCGTTTTTCCGTAGTGCATGTAGACATTATAGGTAGACCCTATTCCTCTGGCTCTAAATATTGCCTCACAGCCATTGATCGTTTTACACGTTGGCCTGAAGCATTTCCAATGCCAGATATAACTGCGGAAACGTGTGCCAGAGTCTTCTTAGATGGCTGGGTGGCGAGATTTGGGTGCCCTTCTTCTATCATTTCAGACCGAGGTTCCCAGTTCAGTTCGCATCTCTTCGCGAAAATCGTTGAGTTGACTGGTGCGCAGCATCGCATGACGACAGCTTATCACCCGCAATGCAACGGTATGGTGGAGCGTTTTCACCGACAGCTCAAGGCAGCCATTGCGTGCCACGCAAATCCGCAATGGACCGAGGTATTACCATTGGTACTCCTAGGTATCAGGAGCGCATGGAAAGAAGACCTCGGTGCGTCAAGTGCTGAACTTGTTTTCGGAGAACCTTTGCGATTACCAGGTGCGTTTTTTAACCCGCCTGCTAACGATCGCGTTTCGGACCCGGCGTATTTTGCCGATAGACTTCGCGCGCATATGGCCGAGTTAGTTCCGACTCCTTCTTCGAAACATGGTAAAACAATTTTTTACATTCCGAAGGACTTAGCCTCTGCAGATCATGTTTTCTTGCGTCGAGGGGCAGCTAAAAAACCTTTTGAACAGCCATACACTGGCCCGTTCAAGGTATTAGAGCGTAATGAAAAATTTTTTAAACTTAGTATAAAAGGCAAACAAGTAAATGTAGCAATAGATCGCCTTAAGCCGGCTTATATTTTACAGCCTCATCAAGACGATTCGCCCTTGCAATCGTCCCGTCCTGCTGTCACTACTCGCTCCGGTCGTAGAGTTCGTTTTTGTATTCCCTATCAAGCAGCTTAATGATTAACAAATTATTAATTTTTCTTTTTTCTCTTTTTTACTCCGTAGGGGGGTGATGTCGAGGTATGCAACCTCTGTTAATTCGTGTGCGCTGGCCAATTACACCAGAAGAAAAGAGTTTGTCAATGAGAACATTTTAAGAATTCGAATTACGAAGCCGCAACCGAGAATTAGCTACGAGAGGACACTTCAATTCTGTTCCTTGTACTGTGCATATACCTGAGTAATCTCCTGTCCGGACCGGAGCCCTAAAATCCTTTTGGTCCATTTATTGTTGTATTGTTTATCACAAAATATACGGAGTTATTGTATTCAAGATGTAGCCACTTGTTTCATTTCCGCTACATATGTATATTGTACTTTTGTCTAATAACAAATTTTACTGCTTCTAGTAGTCTGCCCATACTATGTGCACGTACAAATCATTAGACAAAAATCTCACCAATCTCTCGGTCTATTATTAAAACACCAACGGAATATTTTCATAAAACCATTTCGGATTTTACTTTCCGCGTAAATTATACAACAGCATATTCGAGTTGGCACTTTACGTAAAAAGCAGCCAATAAAGCGTCTAAAATACGCGCGACACGGTTTTCGCTTTAAATTCGCGTGTACCATAAACGATAGGTACCGGTCCAAACACAGGAACAGAAAAATGAACGTGAATGTTTTAAATGTTGCCATTAAAATTGCCATTAAGTTAATATCACATGACAGCTTATACATGATTAATTAATGGCGTAATTTGACTTTTTGTATGGTTATTTCTACTTGATATTAAGCTTTGATAATTTTCAAAGCTATTAAGTTAGTCCTCACTGATCCTACTGCCTCGTCGGTCTAGTGGTTAGCATATTTAACTGCAAATCACGAGGTCCCGGGTTCGATTACCGGGTCGGGCAAAAATTGTTATGTATTGGGTTTTTCTGTCAAGAAATTCTCAGTACCTACCGGCCCTGAGATGGTAGTTGGCGGTGTTTTACCCCCGTGCCTCGGCAAGCACGTTAAGCAGTCAGTCCCGGTTATTATCACTATCATGTGACAATAGTCGTTAAAGCCCACCAACTCGCATTGGAGCAGCGTGGCGGGTCTGAGTTCTAAATGTCTCCTATGAGAGAGGAGGTCTGTGCCCAGTAGTGGGACGTTAAAAGGCTATAGTGGTGGATCCTACTGGCACAGTGGTGAACGCTGTCAAGTCTGGTAGAATCTAATTAGGAATGCGAATTCCCGTCACAGTTTAACTCACTACCATCCAGAATGCATTGTCAGTTGCCAATAGTTTCCAATCACAGTCGCAATTACGGGTCAAGTCGATTTAGGAAAATAAACAACACAAGTAAAGTTAGTTTGCATCAGCCTGTTTGGAAGGCTCCAAAAATTCTGAACGGAGTTTTTCCGAATTTTCACCAGTAGATAGTCTCTTGGCGAATGTTTCGGATATACGAGTGGGTATAAAACTATACCTACATGTTCTTATCTATTCAGCTTGCCGCTTTTATTTTAAGTACTTAAATCATCTAAATATAAAGTTGTCATAACAACTTAATTTTTTAAGCAAATCCCGGTGCCTAAATATATTTATAAGTAAACAAAAAAATTACATCGTCTTTATCTACTAGAAACATAGCTATCTATTTTAAAAAAACAATGTCACCTTTCTCATTCATGTTTCTTTTATTTTCGTAGTCAAAAATAAAATGTTATAAAATGAATTATCCTAGAAACTTGCAATAAAATAACTTGAGTTCAATGCTGAACTAACAAAATCATATAAAAGTGCCATCCATGTAAACTTCCACCTGAATAGCGTTCGGATAATGTGCTTTTTTAATGAAAAAAGGCGGAATTCAGTTGGAATAAACGATAACGATTTCGCCCTTTTATACTGCACTTTATCGGGAGTGCATAAGGGCGATTTTGTGTTGCATATTAGTGTAGGCTTCGCAGGACTCATCCGTTTCATAGACGCTATGTTGACGCTATGACGCTACGTTGTGAATGCTGACGAATTTCGTTTTTGTGGAACTTGTTCATATGATATCGTTTCGATCATATGATAACATTTTGCACTCTCAAATAACACAGGGTGGTTAGCTTAATAATAAGTACCTTGTGTTATTTGGAAGTGCAAAAAAAAAAATAAAAAAAAGGGCAAAATGTTCACATATTATTGATGATGATGCCCGCGACTTCGTCCGCTTTAGGTTTTTTAAAATCCTGTGGGAAATATTTGCTTTTCCGGGATAAAAGTCGCTTATGTCAATTTTCGGGACGCAAGCTACGTCTGTACCTCATTAAAATCGGTCAAACTGACAGACACACTTTCGCATTTATACATAATATTACCTAAGTATGGATTAGAATATACGTAATATCATCAGTCAGTGTAGCTTTGTTTTTTGCAAATCTTTAGAGCTACAATAGCTCTGAATATTGTATATTTTACCGGAAATGTATGTAATCCGTCATTGTATACAATTCCTAGGAAATGTATGTAATTCCTAAAATCGCACGGAAAAGTGTAAAATAAATTATATTAGACACATTTCCCAGGAAATCTATATATTTCCTAAATAGCAATCGGAAATGTAAAACATTTCCGATTGCGATAAATCATATTTTTTTTCAAAATTATTTCTTTTTTTTTTCAGAAGTTAGGTTAGGTTAGAACATAAATGTTCATGTGGCCGGCCGCAGGCCGCAGGGCACTTAGGTTCTATTGGATCCTAAGTAGAATGTGGTCCAAAAGAAAGCATTATTTTTATACATTTCCTAATACGATATAGGAATTATATATAATTCCTAGCAATTGTACACATTTCCTAGGACATTTATATTATACTAGCTGATCCCCGCGACTTTGTCCGCGTGGATATAGGTTTTTATATGTATAGGATCGGATTGGATCCCATAATCCTTTTTCGTACCTAAACTAAAAGTAGCCTAAGTTACTCCTTATAACATCACCTATCTGCCATTGAAAGTTCCGTCAAAATCGATCCAGCCGTTTCGGAGATTAGCTGGAACAAATAGACAGGCCGACAAACATAAATTTAAACGCACGCTAGTTTAAAATAAGCCATACCTACGTACAAAGATACGGGTCCCAAGTCATTTGAACCCAATAAATGTCTGTCATTTCTGAAGTAAAAACCTATGACCTTGAAATATTTACGGGACAATACTTAAAGTACTACCTTTCTAACAAAAAAAGAATGAATTAAATCTAACTACGCGTTAATGAATTACAACTAAATACACGTTTTAACTTTTTTCCCCTCTTCCAAAGGAACCGTGCTGAATTTCGGAATAGAAAGTATCCTATGTCCTTACCTTGGAGTATAAACTCAAATCGTACCAAGTTTCATTTGAATCCATTCAGTAGTTTCGACGTGATGCGCGGCCAAGATACAGACAGACAGACATACAGATAGACAAAAATGAAAAAAATTGGAGTTTTGGGTTCAGTATCGATTATAGAGTGCCCTGCAATAAATATTTTCAAAATATCTTCAATGTACAGAATTGGATCTGTCATCAGTTTTATTAATATATTATAGACTATAGATTATAGATTAAATAGTTCTTGAAACAATATTTTATAAATTTCCTAAATAGCTCCGGAATTGTATAAATTTTCTAGGATTTGTATACAATTCCTAGATTACATACATTTTCGGTAACATATATATTATCTTATTGGGTTCCATACATTAATTTCCCAAAAAACCCCACACTACTATGTGATTAATGGAAGGAGCAATGAACCTCGAAAAACCTCAGAAAAACACACAGGCCTACAATTGAGATAAATGGCGACACATTTTCCCGTGTAATGTGCTTCCATTTTAAAAAGCATCGTCTCTTAACATCGCGTAAAAACTCAGCCAAACGACAACTCGCCAATGAATTTAAAAACAGGTGCAGATTATTTCCGATAAATAAATAATGAATTACACTTTTCCTAAACCAAACTCATATTATTTACCCTAAATCCAAATACATGTTAACCGTCTCTATTCCCTACAAAAAACATTCAAACGATTCACAATATCATTTTCGTCGCAAATACCGTTATCTCGTATAAAAAATCCATAACATTCTCGGAACTAATGTCGGGTTGGTAGCAAAGTTCGTGCACAATATACTAAACAGCAATTTTGTGAACGCTTTCCCATAAAACTATTACAAACGACACTTCTGAATTGCTGGTCATAAAGACACCTAAGAGGGAGCGCTCACGGAGCGGTTCGCACCCGCGCCCGCCGCGGTTGCGGGCCCGCAATATTCGAAATTCATAAAAATGTCGAGTGCAAAACTCACGACGCGATTTACTCCCGCAGAGTTGGCGGTTGCTCGCGGCTCCCGCAGAAGGCGGGCAGCGGGCGCCCGCGAGCTCTGCGGTTTGTCGGCGGGCGCGATCGCATTTTTCTTATAGGAGGAGCTGGCGAACAAAACGGTATAGTTGCATCAAACTAAAGAGTAAGAGTCTTTATTTGCAAAAATGTGGTACAAATATTATGGATCTTAAAGCTTATTGTCTTCCAACACATTTAATTAATAAATTAGTGTGCAAATTGAATTATTGATTTTAAGACTAAACAAAATGACGTAAGTAGCATACATGTCAACGTTCTAAAGATATAAATATAAAATTAATTGCAATAAATAGAATTTATGTCATACCTATATTCTTTTAAATTGTAAGAACATTTCTCCATGAGCCAGTTCTTTAGTTTTACTTTAAAAGTTTGAAGAGGCATGGCCTGTATTGATTCAGGTAACCTATTAATTATTAAATATTAATATTAAACTGAATGACATACTTACAGTGAGCTTTGGCGTGGATTTTTATTTACCCATATTATGTAGTTTGTGACTTTATTGAACATAATAATATGTTAAATTCAGTTTGCTATCTCATATAAGTTAACGGAAGCAATAATTAATTAATATTGCAAGCAATAACTTCTTTATCTAAACACATAACTCCAGAAGCAGACTATCAATTAATATTAAAACTAAATCAAACTATTATTAAAATATCTGCGTTTATCACCCGCACATAACTCAATTTATATCAACTCAGAGATTAGTTTAACTGAGATCTATTTTCAAATATATTTTATACTAATTAATTAATTACACTCAGCCAAGTCCAAAATGGCAGCATTTATTCGATGAGGGTGTGATTGCTATCGCAGCCCTCAATCAAATATCACGACCTAGACGCTGATGCATCTACTAGTCGGTTGAGTCTTTGGAGGAGACTCAATTCATGGCTTCGAATTACCCGTATTTATACCAATAATTCAAGATGGCGGTTCGGCGCCACTGAATGAATCAAATGTCAGTTAATTCTAACCTATTTCAATTATGAAATTAATAATTCGTAAACCATTTCTAAAAATTCTAATTAATTTTCAACAATAATCTGACATTTGTAAGTTAGTTTAGGCCAATTTCAACATAAATTGTTTAAAAACTTTATTAGTGAATAAAGTTTTTAAATGATAAACTTTTTAATTAAAAAAAAATTCTTAGTAAAAAAAAAAACAAATTTTTCTTCTGAAAAAGAAATAATCATTTTGATTGACATCTTACAAAGTATGGAAATTAATCCATTTTGAACGAAAACGTGCTCGATTATTCAAATCTTTCGAAACTTTATTGTAATTATGCCGTTATGATCGAAACCACGACCTATGGATGCAATTTTGATACAGTTGCGGGCCGTTTTAAGTAAAATTAAGTTGATATTCTTATTCAGCAAGCCAAAGACCATCGGATTAAAAAATATAACATTTTGTTCGCCAGCTCTTCATATATAACTATAACCGCCGGTCTTGCGGGCGTCGCCCGCCAACTCGGCGGGCGACGCCCGCAGCCGCGGCGGCTGCGGTCCCGCAAAAACAAGCGGGCTCGTGAGCGCGCTCTCTCTAACCTCTCTCCCGCAGCCGCGGCGGGCGCGATATCAAACCGCTCCGTGAGCGCTCTCCGTAAAGAGTATCTGTTAGCCTTAAGAGCTTGCAAACGATAATTGAAACTAAGTATATTTGGTATTCAATATTTTACCTAGACTACGTTTTGATTATATACATGCAGAAACTAAATATCAAATATCTGGTAGAGCAAGTAACCTCTTTCCTGAATCGACCCATTACATATGCTTTGTTTTTTTTTTTTAAATTTAATTTATAAATATTTTGTGGTGACGTGGTTAAGACAATCTCCCTAGCACAGTGGTGAGCACTGTGGTCTTATAAGTGGGAGGTCCCGGGTTCGATTCCCGGCGGGGACAATTTGGGATCTTATAATTTCTAAGTTGTCTCTGACAGTTTTTGTATTTCTTAAGTTTTATATTTAATATGTTTAAACTTGATAAAGCGTCTTGAAGTAGGAGTGAACTATTAACGAAACTTTTAGAATGCCAATATCTCAGGAATGGTGATTCTTAGGAAAAAAAGTATAAAAATATTTTTTTAGATAATTTTATGATCTACAATTTTTGCCTAGACTGTATTTTTATAAAACTTACGGTTTTCGAAAAAAACCGGATATTTTGATTTTGACCTTGAATAACTTTTTTAGCAGACATGAGATCAATGGGGACTTTTTACACTTTATTCATACTGGTGTACCCAAGGTCTCTACTAAAATTCAGCTCTGTCGGAATTACTGTTAATTGAAATGTCTATTTTGACTGGGATTTTAGCTCTTTTACAAACAACATACACAACCACTGTAAATACCGTTATCTCGAATAATCGAACCCGTAAAAACAGACTATCCAATATTCCTCGAGTCACTGTTTACGTCCCGCTCGTGTCCCAATACTCATTACGAACATGAGTCATTGAGAGAGCCGGCCGAAATAAAGTTGTTTCAATATCGCGGAGACACAAGTATAAATAGAAAATTTAAAAAAATTGTGGCGGCGGCCATCTTGGTTTGCATAGTGCTATTTTGCTTTATTTTGCTAGTCAAGCCTTTTCATTTGATTAAGGGAGTTGTGAAAAAATATGTAATTCGCCATTTTGTAGTGGCGGCCATCTTGGATCGATTTTCATAGCTAACAACACTCTCGACTAATTCACCTTTCAAACAAAAAAATCGCATTCAATTCGGTTCATCCGTTTGAGCGCTACAAGGGAACAGACAGACAGACAGACAGACAGACAGACAGACACACGCACACACACACACACACACACAGACACAGACACAGACACACAGACACACAGACACACAGACACGCTCACGCGCACGCACACGCACACGCACACGCACACGCACACGCACACGCACACGCACACGCACACGCACACGCACACGCGCACGCGCACGCGCACACACACACACACACACACACACGTCAAACTTATAACACCCCGTCGTTTTTGCGTCCGGGGTTAAAAACAGACGATCCAATATTCCTCGAGTTTACGTCCCGCTCGTGTCCCAATACTCATTACGAAAATGAGTCATTGAGAGAGCCGCCGGAAATAAATATCGCGGAGACACAAGTATAAATTGAAAATTTACAAAAAATAGTGGCGGCGGCCATCTTGGATTTGCATAGTGCTATTTTGCTTTATTTTGCTAGTCAAGCGCTTTCATTTGATACCCATATTAAGGGAGTTGTGAAAAAATATGTAATCCGCCATTTTGTAGTGGCGGCCATCTTGGATCGATTTTCATCAAACATAGCTAACAACACTCTCGACTAATTCACCTTTCAAACAAAAAAATCGCATTCAATTCGGTTCATCCGTTTGAGCGCTACAAGGGAACAGACAGACAGACAAACAGACACACAGACAGACAGACAGACACACAGACAGACAGTCAAACTTATAACACCCCGTCGTTTTTGCGGCCGGGGTTAAAAACAGACGATTCAATATTCCTCGAGTCACTGTTTACGTCCCGCTCGTGTCCCAATACTCATTACGAAAATGAGTCATTGAGAGAGCCGGCGGAAATAAAGTTGTTTCAATATCGCGGGGACAAAAGGCCGTTCAGATGAGCGAAACCGTTTGAAGTGGTCGGGAAAAAGTATGCAGTTATTTGAACGGAGCTTTTTGACGATTGGCGTTCGCGATTTGTATTCACCTTTGACAGGCGATGCAGCCCCCGCGATGAATCGCGCTAACAGTTCTTTGTTCTATGGACCACGCGGGTGGCTCACTAACCGTGAATTTTAATCGGTTTATTACTCTGTAAGGCAAATATTGTGTTCACAATATTCATACATCTAATAAGCCAATATTTTCACTAAACTTTTGATAACTTTACTTCTTTTAACCTATTATAGACATACTCAAATGTGGACATGTCCTGAAGTAGTCGGGAAAAAGTGTACAGATATTTGCCCAGAGTTTTTAAAGATCGCCATTCTGAATTTGAGTTATTACGAAGTCACATAGCACTATTTTACATTCACCACACCACTTAAAAAAATTCAAAATAAATCGGAACCTTTACTTTATTGGACTCGCAGCACTAGAGATCGTAAAAGCGATCAAATAAGTTATTTTTTATTCCGACTCATTCAATACACAAAACATCCGATTCGGATAACCGTATATACAATCAGAACGGTACAAAACGAAGATAAATGATATCTCGAGATACAGATTAAAGAGTATCAGCGTTGTTGACAGTGATTGGTTCGTTTATAGCCATTGTGTTTTGCGCGAATCAATCGATATATTTCACGCGTTGTGGGATTTAATCAATCACCGCCCGTATGTTGGGGTCTTTTGTCTACGTCTAAGACAATCCTGTACTGTTGAATAAACCGCTTTCTTCTGCTAAACGACTTTTTCTAAATCTCTGTAGGTATATAGTGTTCCTCATTAAGGATGGTCTTACAATAATAGTAAGGGATTTTTCGGGAAAATAACGCTGTTGTGACTCCGAGATCTTTTCGCATACGGCTCTACTAAGAATACGAGGTGTTGACTCTCAGAGATTATTCTCAGAAGTAAGAATTAAAAACTAAAATTGATAGTTTGATGTCCTCACTGAGACACAGAGAAAAGGCAAAGATCTTTGGGACAAATTCGGCGTACTTATATTATAAATATAGGGTAAAACCCGGATAGATGCCGCAGTTGGATAGATGCCTCAGTGTCAAAAAACCTGACTTCCCAAACTCGCGACTAAAAATTGATAGTTTAAATAAGAAGCGCAGGCCCCCCAAACCTCAGGCCCCTACATACATTTGTATTAAAACAATTTGTTTCGCTTGTGCGTGTGATTATCTCCGCAGCGAACGCGGCAAATCCTTCAAAGTTTTAGAGGCGAGTATTTGCCGTTGTATAACTTTTGAAGTAGTAGTAGATTCTGTTATATTTTTTATTATGTCAATACACTGGTTCAATAAGTGTACACCTAAGTGTAAATAATCGCTCTTTAGTTTTTAGTTTATTTAATAAATAAAAGGGCATCTATCCATATCAAAAAGGATAGTTGCCTCGATTTTTCGAGGTATAGGTGCCCTTAGAGGCATCTATCCCCTAATATACCTATAGATATATCAAGTATTTTTTTTAAATATTTTTAATGTTCTTTTAAATTTTTATTTCTTTTTTCAATAAATTCCTAATAGTTTTAATATTCTTCGGGGCATCTATCTCTTTCAGCCCGATCTGTCCAGTGGTTTGAGCTGTGCGTTAATAGATCAGTCAGTCAGTCAGTCACCTTTTCCTTTTATATATTTAGATAATAAAACCTTATAAAACTATGTATTTTGCTTATTTTTTTCATAGGGCATCTATCCTTTTTAGTATTTTCATAGTGGGGCATCTATCCACACAGGTAGGCATGTATCCTCAAAAAAAAGGGTCTGCAAAAAGTTAAATTCTGCAAAATCTGTAATCGTTAGGACAACAAAAACAAGTCATAATGGAACCCAAAAGATTAAACTAGCTATATTCATAAATATTATCTGTGATAAATTAATATTTTAAAAGTTAGGAGACCATTTCAAAAAGTGGGGCGTCTATCCGGGTTTTACCCTACACAAATATAAAAATAAAAGTAATGGAAAAGTTTTACAATATGAAACAAAATTTTTGTATCTCAACATCAACTTATCACAACCATTTACTTAGGAAGCCGTATCTGCACTGGTATCCTAACGATACACGAGAACTGTATGAAATAAATCTTCTAATATCTGCCTGTCAATTTCATACAATTCATACACGTCGGTCGGATTCCGATCGATTGCACAAAGAAAGACAAAGAAAGACGTCGCAAGATGCTCGGATAGAGAACAAGCGAACGCCTTTAAATTATCTCTCCCACGATTGTTATCCTTATTTGGTCTACGAAAATGTACATACGAAATTAACTGTGTATCTGTATTGTATTGCTATTTACATTCATTCACTTTCACTCTTTTATAAGCTTTTATCATGGCTTTTATATCTTAAAGAGCTATATTAAGGTGATTAAATGACGACCTCGCACACAGTAAACGAAGCGTAGGTATACTCCACACTCGATGGACAGACGATTTCAAGCGAGTCGCTGGCAGCCGCTGGAATCAGGCGGCACAAGATCGTGGTCTAGGATCCCACCTTAGAAATTTCTACCCTCATCTGTTATTTAAACGAATTATATGTCAAATGAAAGATTATTTTATTCTTAATCGAACCGTATTTGGTTGCCTGGTCAAAAGTGGTGCTAAATCATGGTTGCCTGGATTTTAAGATATAAAATGTTCGGTGCGAGTGTTGAAAGTGACAGAAAAGTGTTGCGCGCGCAATTTCATTTGACAGACAAAGATGCAGTGAGGCAGGCGTGCACTCGGCAGGTGCTTAGTCTATACATAGATTAAAACCATAGACTTTCTGTGCCTGTCCATTAAAGATATTTACAAAAAAATAAATGAGTGACGTAAGGGATAAGTAATAAAACGTAAAAAAGCTGTTTTTGAAAATTTTGTCTGTTTGTCTGTATGTTTGTGCATGTATTACGCAAAAACTACTGAATGGATTGAAATGAAACTTGGCATGATTTAAGTTCATACTACATAATAGCATATAGGATACCTTTTATCCCGAAATTCAGCAGAGTTCCCTTGGGAGAGAGGATGAAAGTCAAAATACACATTTTGACTTTCATCCCCTCTTCCAAGGGAACTGGGCTGAATTTCGGGATAAGAAGTATCCTATATGCTATTATGTAGTATGAACTTAAATCATGCCAAGTTTCATTTCAATCCATTCAGTAGTTTTTGCGTAATACATGCACAAACATACAGACAAACAGACAAAATTTTTAAAAACAGCTTTTTTACGTTTTATTACTTATCCCTTACGTCACTCACTTATTTTTTTGTAAATATCTTTAATGGACAGGCACAGAAAGTCTATGGTTTTAATCTATGTATAGACTAAGCACCTGCCGAGTGCACGCCTGCCTCACTGCATCTTTGTCTGTCAAATGAAATTGCGCGCGCAACACTTTTCTGTCACTTTCAACACTCGCACCGAACATTTTATATCTTAAAATCCAGGCAACCATGATTTAGCACCACTTTTGACCAGGCAACCAAATACGGTTCGATTAAGAATAAAATAATCTTTCATTTGACATATAATTCGTTTAAATAACAGATGAGGGTAGAAATTTCTAAGGTGGGATCTCCTACTATCGTGGTCTGTGGCGATCCTTGCAAGAGACCTATGTCCAGCAGTGGACGTTTATTGGCTATATTAAATTATTAATTAATGAATTAATTATTATTTAACTATCAAATCATTTAATATTATTGAGAACAAGGGTGACTTCTTTTAATTAACCGACTCGTTTACAATTATTATCTATCACAATCCTTTAATGATGGTAGACGACTATGAAACTGTGTATGTATTTTGAATTTTCTTCATTTCCCGAACGCGGTAACTGCACTACATTAGTGAAACGAGCAAAATTCAAAACCTAACCAATCCACGAACCAAAGAAAAATTAAGGTCTCGAGAGAAATACATAAATTAAACTTGGTACCTACCAAATTTCGAGCGTACTTTATGACACTGTTCTATTTATCTTTTTTGATTTGCGCGTTTCATCTCAAAGTAAATTTTAAAACATAATTTATTCATCTAACATTTTTATTTTTGTGCAGAAAATTTGTACTCATAAAAACGTTGTTTTTTTGTAATAATTATTAAAAACATATCCAATTTTCCAGTAGGCCGAGCGTAGCCCACAAAAATAGCAACACATTTCCACGGCGCGGTGGCGTGATGGAGCCTGTCAAACGCTCAATATGGCGGCGGGTAGGTAGGCCTTTGTAATTATAAACGTGATATGAATTTTCTTGTCGACTAAGTAAATATGAACAAAATTTTGGCATTAACTAGATATATTTTGGGAAAAATTAAATGGCTTCAATATACCATATTTGTACCAAAATATCAACATCAGTTCCTGACCTGCCATGGGACCACGCTATCGAACAAAAGGAGGATTTCCCAAATTTGTCCAGGCTTATTTTGAGTAACCGGGGAACATCCGTAAAAAAGATACCAATGAATTGAAAGAACCTCCTCCTTTTTTTAAACGGGTTAAAAAAAGTTAGCTTGGATAGGTAAGTACATAATATTTTATTCTCTAAGATGTTTTATTGTAAGTTTTATAATATGGAATCATCTGAATAGAAATATTTCAAATATTTTGTTTTTGTAGTCCTAATTTTGCAAAACTTAAAACTAAAACAACTTGGTTCCAACTATGTTATTAGAACTAATGGCTATAGCAACTTATGACCATGATATTTTAATCTTTAAAATAATCTTTTACGTAACTATATCAATAAGATTTTTCGATAAGTTTGCGTTTTATGAGAACTTTCAACTTGTTGAAATAATAAAAATGATCTTGCGAAAAATATAAAAATACTTCGATAAAAAAATGTCGCCGCAACCCGTCCGGAACACGTCGCCGGACGATAGACAGCGTGACAAAAGCGTTTGATTGAGTTCTGGTTCGACAGCGAAAATATAAAAGCCCCTTTCGGAGGGAAACAGGCGTGAAACATCGTACTCGTGTAGGCTTAGGCACAACCTTTTGTGAGGATCCTGTCCGAAATATTGTTTCATTCTTTAACATTTTGAGCGCTTCATACTTGCAAAAAAAAACCTAAGGAAATATGGAAAATTTTCGGTGCCTCTCAGTCTAGTCTGTTACCGTTTTTTTAACCCCCGACGCAAAAACGACGGGGTGTTATAAGTTTGACGTGTCTGTGTGTGTGTGTGTGTGTCTGTCTGTTGGACCGATTTGAATGCGTTTTTTTTTTGTTTGAAAGGTGAATTAGTCGAGAGTGTTGTTAGCTATGTTTGATGAAAATCGACCCAAGATGGCCGCCGCTACAAAATGGCGGATTACATATTTTTTCACAACTCCCTTAATATGGGTATCAAATGAAAGGGCTTGACTAGTAGAATAGAACTACGCAAATCCAAGATGGCCGCCGCCACAAAATGGCGAATGTCGGGGGTTTTATAAATTTTTAATTTATACTTGTTATTCAGTAACTATAAAAGCAGCGAATCTAAAACTTAACAGTCATATAGAATCTTGTTAGCGCTGCATATACCTACGTGTGCTTCGAAAAAAAAAAACAGAATTCAGCCGAGCACGAAAAGTGAAATTCGGAAAAAATTTGCTTAGAGTTCGCCTTCGTTTGAAGAATTTTTTTGATCATTGTGAGATTCGTTCAACAATTTTTCGAAAATTATTTTAGAAGAAAAAATCTGCTGAAATTTTCTAAATTAATTTTCATTTCATCATGAGGTTATTCTACACACGTCGAATGGTCCCACGGTCGGTCTAAAACTATACTACATAATACTATTGCAATATAACAAACAATAATAATAATAATAGGTATAATCTAGCAACCGCATAGTTAATTGGATAATAACTCTTTCACAACTAGGCATCTTCGTTCTTCCAGTGTTTTTAACCCCCGACGCAAAAACGACGGGGTGTTATAAGTTTGACGTGTCTGTGTGTGTGTGTGTGTGTGTGTGTGTGTGTGTGTGTGTGTGTGTCTGTCTGTTCCCCTGTGGCGCTCAAACGGGTGGACCGATTTGAATGCGGTTTTTTTTGTTTGAAAGGTGAATTAGTCGAGAGTGTTCTTAGCTATGTTTGATGAAAATCGGTCCAAGATGGCCGCCGCTACAAAATGGCGGATGATATATTTTTTCATAACTCCCTTGATATGGGTATCAAATGAAAGGGCTTGACTAGTAGAATAGCACTATTGCAAATTCAAGATGGCCGCCGCCACTAAATGGCGAATGTCGGGGGTTTTTTAAATTTTCAATTTACACTTGTTATTATTATGTTATTTTGTTGCGATTTATTCGTCGGATTTTTTTATTAAGTATTATTTTTCATAATAACAGTCGAGTCGGGAAAGACAGTATATTAAATGTCCCCATTACGCCACTCCGCGAATCCACCACTAGCAAGTAGGTAAGCGTTACGCTATAATTAATGAGGCAAGTTGTACGAGCGCTCACCGCCCTAACTACCCCAGTCTGTCACTCCATTACTTTTAAACGGTGTACTTTTTTAACCCCCAACGCAAAAACGACGGGGTGTTATAAGTTTGACGTGTCTGTGTGTGTGTCTGTCTGTCTGTTCCCCTGTAGCGCTCAAACGGGTGGACCGATTTGAACGCGGTATTTTTTTGTTTGAAAGGTGAATTAGTCGAGAGTGTTGTTAGCTATGTTTGATGAAAATCGATCCAAGATGGCCGCCTCTACAAAATGGCTGATTACATATTTTTTCATAGCTCCCTTAATATGGGTATCAAATGAAAGGGCTTGACTAGTAGAATAGCACTATTGCAAATCTAAGATGGCCGCCGCCACAAAATGGCGAATGTCGGGGTTTTTTAATTTTCAATTTATACTTACGTCTTTTAATCGCGTTACAAGTATTTGTAATAGGTCGTGGCGAACGAGCGATTTGTGACGGCACTTTGCACTATTCTTGACATCAATCGATAGACGTCCACAGCTGGACATACGTCTCATGTAAGTACTTCCACACGTCGTGCTCTTGCTCCACTTATATCCAACAGCTCCTTGCGACCCGTCTGATTTCATGGTCTACTTAAATGGGGGTTTGCCAAAACTTTCTGATGCGAGATCGCCATTCTATCGAGGTGTGTCGATTCATCGCTATGTACCCCGCCCATTGCCACTTCAGCTTCGCAAACCCTTGAAATATATCGGTGACTCTAGTTCTTCTACGGATCACCTTGTTTCTGCTTTGATCACAAAGAGAAACTCCGAACATGTAGCTACTTAAAAAGCAGTTATTCAAAAATACCTATTACTAATCTGGGTTACATAATATTATTAGTGCCTGGGTTACATAATAATATTAGTAACTGCCTCGTTGGTCTAGCGGTTAGCACGTTCGACTGTGGATCACGAGGTCCTGGGTTCGATTCCCGGGTCGGGCCAATAAAAAAAAATGAGGTATTTGGGTTTTTCTGTCAAGAAATTCTCAGTGCCAGCCCGGAGTTGGAAGTTGGCGGTGTTAGATACACCCCCGTGCCTCGGCACGTAAAGCCGTCGGTCCTGCGCCTAATCTCTCTCCGGTCGTGTCGCATTGGCGTCCCATCGAACTATGAGAGTGAGGGAATAGAGAGTGCACCTGTGTATGCGCACACACATGTGCACTATAATATCTCCTGCGCAGATGGCTAGTCTCTGCCTCGGTTGAGATTGGCCGCCGTGGCCGAAATTCGGTCAGGAGGACATTATTATTATTAGTGCACCTATGTAATAACCACATGCAGTATTATTTCGTAAAACCGCGAAACACGTGTAAAATTCTGAAAGAGTAAGTAGGTACTTTAAAAGGGCAAGAATTAAAACTCACCCTAAATTAAATCCTACTTATATATATGTAAGTTAAAGCGTGTCCCCTAATTCCAACGCCACATAAACTCCACTTAACAAGGCTATGTATCAACATGAAACAATTTGGAAATTTCATAAGAACTTCAACGTCTCAAGTGAGAGCGCCGCTTAGGAGAACGAATTTCGCAATTAAGTCTAAAAAGCGCCTGATAAATTGCTCTTAAAGTAGGCGGAGGAGAGACACCTTACGCATAACTTCGTGTAACTATCAACGCAACGCATATGAAACATACTCCTTTAATTTTGCTTGTCATTTGGAATTCTTAAAAGTATAATTAAATATAAAATTATTAAGTAAATATTGCAAAGGAATAAAAATTATACTTAACTAATTAATATAAGAGATTCTTCCAGAATAATTTAGTTTGATAATATTTTTTTAAGTTCATCCAAGTGTTACGAACGTGTTTAAAGTTTTAATTTTTCTCAACCATTAACAAAAAACAGTCGGATATTGCTCACTTAATAACCTTCTTTCGTCCATTGTCTCGGAGGACAAAACCAAAAACAATCAACAAACTTTTATAATCAGTTTTTGGCAAAACAATTATATTTGCATTTAATCCGAAAATCCATTAGCGAATAAATCTGTCGACACCCTCGGAAGCCGTCCAAGATATCCACTGAATATTGACAAGGATCCCATAATAAATTGAATTCCCTAATCTCGCAACACTGGAGGCTCGAATTTGCCTAATTGTTTTGTTGATCTCGCCAGACTTTACTCGACATCAACCCTCACACTATATTGTTGAAGTATTGAAGGAATTTAATTCCTATAAAATACTAGCTGGTGCTCGGGACTTTGTTCCCGGGGAACATTTTTCTGGGATAAACAGCGACCCATCTTCAGGATACTAGTTCTCTATGCCAAGTTTCAGGTCCATCGGATGAATGGTATAGGAACGCAAACGGGACAAACAAAGAAAAATTAATACATAGGACAGACGGCTGTAGGTATAGGGTGAAGAGTATTGCCATAAGTAATAAATATCACATATTTAGGTATAGAATAATCCCGCAGTATATAGGAATCCCATTTTAAGACCGAGGATCAACCCCTAAAGAAATCAACGATGAAATAAAGATGCCTGTTCATTCTTGTCGTGAAGGTACCCAAGTTTCACGTGGCAGGAAACACGGATGCCGGAAAGGCGTTTCACAGCTGATCGATCCGTATCAGACACCCTGAACCCAAATACGTTTCGGATGATTGCATCCAATCTGGATAGCACATAATGATGCTCACGACTTCTCATTGTTTTGTGAAATCTTTGTTATCACGATAATTTCTTCCCTTTCCTTGCCTAAGTTTGAATCCCGGTTCGGGCCAACAAAGGAAAACGTTATTGGTTTTCCTGTCCATAAACGATCATTTACGACGATGTATATTTTTTGTAAATATTTTTAAATAGGTAATTTATTATCATATTTTTAGGTACACATATATACATACATATTAATGTGTAAATATGTTATGTTGAAAATTAAAAATCAGCCAAGTGCGAGTCGGGCCTCGCCCTTTCAGGGTTCCGTACATAATTATGAACAATATAATATTTTGGGTCTAAGAAATATTTAATTTCCGAGCTAGACATCGCAACAAACCGTGAAAGAAAAACCCAAAAAAATGTTCGTTTATTTTGGTCACAGCTTATAAACTATTTAATAAATCGTTGTTTTCAGTATTTGTTGTTTAAATAGAGCATATAGTACATAATATACTGAAATATCATATTCCCAACTAGTTTAGTTTTTGAGATAGCCCCCGTCACAAAAATGGTCTAAAACTGACAACTTTGATGGCCTCCCATTCCCTTATTTTTTGAGATAAAAATTAAAAAAGTATATATTTGTACTCTACTTAATGAGTTCTAAACAATGATACCCCACAAGCTAGGGTAAAGAAAAATTTTTTTTTTCCGGCTCCTTTTTCATGTATGGGAGCCCCCCTGAAAAATAATTTAATTCAATTTCTAATTCAATATTTGATTTTGGGTTAACGTTTTACACTAAATACCAAAATTTCAGGTTTGTAACTCATTTCGTCTGCGAGCTAGAGACCTGTGACCGGCGGACAGACGGACAGACAGCCGAGTGACATTAATAGGGCTCCGTTTTTTACCCTTCGGGTACGGAACCCTAATATACTGTACTAGCTTTTTGCCCGCGGCTTCGGTCGCGTGAATTTCGGTTTTTCACAAATCCCGAGGGAATCGTGGATTTCCGGCTCCCGTTCCCGCTCCTTTTTCCAACTTTTATACCTACTTTCAAGGAAGTTTGCTATAGTAATCTACCTATAGCTGTAGTTATAGATTTCGGTTTTTTCAAAATCCCGTGGAAACTGCGGATTTTTCCAGGACAAAAAGTAGCCTTTGTGTCAGGGCACAATCTATTTCCATTCAAATCAATTTCAAGAATTTCAGCCAAATCGGTTCAATTGTTGCGACGTTATAGAGTAACAAACACACACACATGCATACAGACAAACTATCGCCTTTATAATATTAGTGTGATTTGTATTCCCTGTCAAAAAATTATCAGTAATAAATAGTTGGGAATTGAAGGCGTTAGGTATCTAACGCCTTCCCCTGTGCCTCGGAAAGTGCCGTTGGCCCTGCGCCTAATCTCTGTCCCGTCGTGTCACATTACCGGTCCATCGGACTTTAAGAGTGAAGGAATACAGAGTACACTTATGTTTACTCATATTATGCACTATAATATTTTCTTATAATATTTCCTCCGTAGTTAAGACTGAAGCGGAGACCAGCTGTCTCCGCTTCAGTTGAGATTGTCCGTAGCCGAAATTTGGTGGTTAATTTTTGCCCTTTGGCAAGGACACAATAAACTTAATTTCGTAATCTCGCAACTCTCGAGGCTCGGATTTGCCTAATTGCTTTGTTGATCTCGCCAGATTTCACTCGACCTCAGACGATATTGTATTGTAGAGTATTCAAGCCCATTTTAAAGATTATGCTTTTGTAATATTTGGATTAACCCTTTAATGTGTTAATATGGTCTAAGGAAATGGAATTCCATAAATCTATATCTATACTAATATAATAAAGCGGAAGAGTTTGTTTGTTTGAACGCGCTAATCTCGGAAACTACTGGACCCATTTCAAAAATTCTTTCACCGTTGGATATGTACGTGATCCTTGAGTGCTATAGACTGTATTATATTATGTACCACGGGCGAAGCCGGGGCGGACCGCTAGTGTAGAATATACAGCCACAAGTGTAAATATGTTTAATTTTCTCAATTTTAGACGATCGACCAGACTTGGTCTTGGATGTGGTTTAGCGGACTGAAGCAGAAAAGTTTGACAGCTTTTCTTTTTTTATTATTTTTTCTTTGCAAAAAGCTTTTATTATTTTTTCTTTGCAAAGAACTCCCATAGTCGATCCAATATTTTTGGGAAGGCTGCAACGTGCAAGCTTACCTAGCAAACATAGCAATATTATATGAACGTATACAGGCCTGGCTCACCGCGTACTCCGCATTACATGCAATGCGCTACAAGAACCTAGCGCGCTGCGGTTAGTCGGGCCCATTCCATAACCCTTACGTAGTCAGAAGGGATAAGAGCTATGCGATAGAGAGTCAAACAGTACATTAATATAACGGTAGGTAGTTAGCGCTACTACCGAACCGAATTGCACTTTATTGTGTCGTAACAAGAGTCGCTATTTATTTAAATGATTTTACGGAGTGAATCTTCTGTACATTTTAGGTACTTTAAGTATTCTGTGATATTACGCTTGTAACCCGCCCGTTGGGTTTAATGTTGTAATTTGGTTACAATGCCGCGCGTGGCAGGTGCAAATGAATGGCAATATAAATGTTTCGCCATATTCTGATGACCCCGCGCGTGCTAAATGTACTATTATATTTATCTGTGCCCTTATTATGCCTGTGGGGAGCGCATTGTATGTCATTTATGCTCATAATGTATCGTCATGTTAGCGTATCCAGACAATTGCGCAAAGCAATCACAATCGCTATAATCCGCGCTCTTTCAAAGGAATGCAATGTTGAAATAAATTGAAAACGTCAGTTCGAAAGTGAATAAAAAGTTAGCAGCGGGTATTATAAAATCAATTATTCTATCGATCACATCGATTTCTCTAGCTTCTCTTTGATTTTAATAACTGTTGGTTGAACAAGTATAAATTAAAAATGTAAAAAGCCCCCAACATTCGCCATTTTGTAGTGGTGGCCATCGTGGATTAGCATAATGCTATTCTACTAGTCAAGCCCTTTCAATTGATACCCATATTGAGGGAATTGTGAAAAATATGCGCCGTGCGGCGGCCATCTTCGACCGATTTTCATCAAACATAGCTAAGAACACTCTCGACTAATTCACCTTTCAAACCCACCCTTTGCGCCGGGGATTAAAAATGAAATAGCATTCTCGTACGCACGACTTGGTACAACTGACTGGAAAACCCTTCAGAGGCGGAATTGAATTGTACGATTCCCGTTCTCGGCTGGAGCCGTACAAAGGGGCAATAGTTTAAAATCGATGGAACCACAATGTACGCTGTAGGTATAGTGTGTACTCAGACATCGCTGAACAAGCCCGAGTTTTCTAAATGCACTAACCATTATTATTATTACGCAGATGTTAGGAAAATAAAAGAAAATCTGTGTAGTCTGAGCTTGTTATTTACTACACTAGCGGCACGCTATGATGGCCGGTTTGACACATTACAATAGTGATGTGGAATGTCAATTTATTCTCGAACAAAAAACAATTAAGTTTTGTTTTTGTACCTGATTAAATAGGTTTAATAAAACAAAAATGTATATGTTTATTTAATTTATTTGAACGAACTGAATATTTGAACGAAAATGAATATACATACTTTATATGCACACAAGAAACATATGAATACAAAAGATACCAAAAAAGGTGCCACAAAAGGCCATAATTAATCAGATTCGTCCATACTACTATTTTCACTGTCGTCACTGCTATCATCACATACATTAATAATTATATGTTTGTTTTCTATAATATTATCTATTTTCACATCTCTTTCATAATCTTCCCTTATTAATTTAACAGTTCTATTCACAACCTTTTCCCAGTCTCCTTTAGTCACATGTTCACAAGCTTCTTCTAATAATTTTAGCATTTTTTTGTGGTAAATGGGGGTTCTGTATTGTGTCTTGCAGCATATCCCTTAATTTGAGCCCACACCAACTCAATCGCATTATACTCACAATGGTAAGGCGGTAACCGTATAACTCTGTGCCCATGTTCTAATGCTATTTCGTCAATGACGTATCGGATCTTGGTTGGTTTATTTTCTTTTAAAAGACGTACTAATTCCGCTTTTAACATATTCATGTTTGCATCTACGCCATTTTTACGAAGCCATGCGACGATATCAGCTTTCTTTTGGGATTGGGCAGGTGGCTTGTCAATTTGCATCGAGTGGTATGGGGCGTTGTCCATAATTATAATAGATGGTTCAGGGAGGCTACACAACATTGAGGTAAACCATTCAGTAAACTTTTCTCCATTCATGTCTTCATGATAGTCTCCAGTGGTTTTTGACGCAAAAGCCATGAGAGAACCTTCGACAAACCCGTTGATGGTTCCGGCGTGACAAATTATAAGTCGCGATCCTTTTCCTACAGGAACTTTGGAAGTAGATGCTGCTGTGTCATCGTTCCAAGAACGGCCTACAGTATGGTTAGCATTAAGCCATGTTTCATCCAAGAACACAACATTTTGCCACTTTTTGATTTCTTTCACTTGCCGTAAAAAAGTATACCTTGCCATCGCTATATCAAATCTTTCCATCAATATTTTGCGTTTGTTACATTTTTTGTATCGAAATCCAATGGTCTTCAAAATCTTCGTTAAAGAACTTTCCCCACCGAAGAATAATCCAGCTTTCTTCAGTGAATGCACCAACTTTTTTCTTGTTGGACACTCCTTCTGTAAATAGTAGCCGTAAACATGTCTTCGGATAGCATCGGCATCAAAGCTATCGATGCCTACGACTGGTTTTGCTCGTTTTCTCTTTTTTGGTGTGTGAAGTTTATTTTCTTCTGTGCCAGTCTCGCCATATTTTTTTTTAGTTATCCGTCTAACAGTTCGTTGTCCAATATTAAGCGCATCAGCTACGCGTTCAACCACTGACGTTATAGGTAAAATTGGCCCTCCATTTTGAGCTTCACGATCGAAATAGTTACGAAGGCGTATTACGAACTCACGTGTCCGACTATTTAGAACAGTTCTCTGCGTACGTTCGGTCATATCGACGAAATCCACAACAAAGGGCTTGAACAGAGTCCAAATTAACGAGCAAGGGTCAACAGTAATGCAGTATCAATATTTGAAATCCAAAGCCAGGTCAAAACTATATCACAATCGCATTGCACTGACAGTTTATACTTTTCGAAGCAACGTCAATTCGAAACTGCTTTGTTTTGCATTGAGCATTGACGCGAGTTTGCCGGAGGTAGTAGTTGTGCTAGCCAGCGATCCTATGTGACGATCGTATTAGATTCCATTTTTAAAAATTTATTGATATTTTTTTGCGATTTCAGAGGTTTGTCCACATAGTGAAAATTGTTCATATTCACAAGTACATTCACCCCTTAAATGGTGCAAACTGATTTTTCTACACTTGTATACATTTAAGAAATCAATTTAATAAATAAATTTTGAGTCCTAAACCTAAAACTACATTCGATAAAATTTATGAATCTCTGCACATCACTATCGTCAATAAAGTAATACAATTATTTCCTTCAAAGTCGTTATCAATTAATACGGAACTTCATGAGAAACTACATTCGATAAAATTTATGAATCTCTGCACATCACTATCGTCAATAAAGTAATACAATTATTTCCTTCAAAGTCGTTATCAATTAATACGGAACTTCATGAGCGGACAAACGTCAAACCGGCCATCATAGCGTGCCGCTAGAGTAATCCCTGCTTATATATATAAGCGAAATTGTTTTTTGTTTTTTTTCATTTGCTGTTTAGCTACTACGGACGTGATTTTTTTTCCATGGGTTTATACCTACTTGCTTTTGCTTATAAAATTCAAAATTCAAAATCATTTATTTCATGTAGGCCAACTTGTGGCTCTTATGACATGTCAAGAATCTACCACCGGTTCGGAATGCTGCTTATGCTGAAAAGAGCCGGCAAGAAACTCAGCAGTTGCTCTTTTCAAAACAAAATTGTTACAAGTAGCTTAACTATCTTGTGGACAGCTGAAGCAAAGCCGAATAGAATAGACATATTTTTTATTCAGATAAACTTTTACAAATTCTTTCTAATCGACAAATGAATCTACCACTGGTTTGGAATGGTGCTTACAATTCTACACATGTTAAGATGGGCAGACAAAAGTAGCCCCATTTCCGAAGGTGGTATAAGGCTTTACTTGCTTGCTTCGCCCGCGTGAAATTCGGTTTTTCAGAAATCCCGAGGGAATCATGGATTTCCCGTTCCCGTTCCCGCTCCCTTTTCCAATCTTTATACCTACTTTCAAGGAAGTATGCTATAGTAATCTACTTATAGCTGTATATTTGCTATAGCAAATTTCAATTTTTCCAAAATCCCGCGGGAACTATGGATTTTTCCAAGATAAAAAGTAGCTTATGTGTTATTCCAGGTTATAAGCTATGTACGTTTTAGATTTCAGCCAAATCAATTCTTTCATTTTGGCGTGAAAGAGTAACAAACATCACACACATCAAGGGTAACACAGTAACATAAATCCATATATACCTATCCAGTTATCCCTACATCCATACATCCATGTTTACAAACTTTCGCGTTTATTAAATTAGCAAAGATGAAAGACCTAGAGAGTGACAAAATAATTTTTATATTCAGGCTCTGTCCTCGGGATTAGCAAATAATTAACTTGTAGTACCGCCCATTGTATCGCCAGTCACGCACATTATTTGAGATTTTATAGGTACAAATATCTGTAAGAAAAAATATTAATACCTACCCAACCCGTCATTAGGAAGGGGGGAGTACGCTCGTGTCATTCGCTTTTTTGTGCTCGCCACGAACGCACCGTTCGTGTCTCCCTAAATTGCCTAAACGTAAGAGAGTTGAGTGTAGTTGTGAAAAATTATTTAATAAGAAGATTAAAAAGTTCGAGAAGAAATTGCGCCGGCGACGTCGTAGCCAATCTTCGAATTCTTCCGAATCAATGGATATACAAGGTAAGTTGCATGTTTTCTATGCAATACCTACCTTACATTTTGGCTCTTAAAAATACAATATTTTTACGTGTGTAAATTGTATTTCCTGTTGGGTCTGCGTTCTTTTCTTTGGAAAAGTAACTACCCTCTATTTAGTTTTGCGAACAGTATTTTAGGACTGTTACCTATCTTATATTTTGGTTCTTAAAAATAAAATATTTTTAAGTGTGTAAATTAAACTTCCCGTTGGGTCTGCGTTCTTTTCTTTGGAAAAGTAACTACCCTCTATTTAGTTTTGCGAACAGTATTTTAAGACTGTTACCTACCTTACATCTTGGTTCTTAAAAATAAAATATTTTTAAGTGTGTAAATTGAATTTCCTGTTGGGTCTGCGTTCTTTTCTTTGGAAAAGTAACTACCCTCTATTTAGTTTTGCGAACAGTATTTTAAGACTGTTACCTACCCTTACATCTTGGTTCTTAAAAATAAAATATTTTTAAGTGTGTAAATTGAATTTCCTGTTGGGTCTGCGTTCTTTTCTTTGGAAAAGTAACTACCCTCTATTTAGTTTTGCGAACAGCATTTTAAGACTGTTACCTACCTTACATCTTGGTTCTTAAAAATAAAATATTTTTAAGTGTGTAAATTGAATTTCCTGTTGGGTCTGCGTTCTTTTCTTTGGAAAAGTAACTACCCTCTATTTAGTTTTGCGAACAGCACTTTAGAACTGTTTCTTAACTAATATGCGGATTTAAACATTTTATCTACAGTTTACAAAATATAATTGGTAGGTAAATAAATATTTACGTGTCTGGGTTTGCGTACTTCTCTTTGGAGATGTACTACCTAATAAGTTAGTTTTGCGAACAGTACTTTGGTATGTTTCTTAACTAATAATTAGACACATGCTGACCTACATAATAAGATTATAGTTCAGTAGAATGGTAAAATTCACCGATATTTACGTGTCTGGGTTTGCGTACTTCTCTTTGGAGATGTACTACCCAATAAATTATTTTGCGAACAGTACTTTGGTATGTTTCTTAACTAATAATTAGACACATGCTGACCTACATAATAAGATTATAGTTCAGTAGAATGGTAAAATTCACCGATATTTACGTGTCAGGGTTTGCGTACTTCTCTTTGGAGATGTACTACCCAAATAATTAGTTTTGCGAACAGTACTTTGGTATGTTTCTTAACTAATAATTAGACACATGCTGACCTACATAGTAAAATTATAGTTCAGTAGAATGGTAAAATTCACCGATCTGGGTTTGCGTAACTCTTTTTAGAGGTATACTACCCACCATATTAGTTTTGCGAACAGTACTTTGGTACTGTTTCTTAACTAACAAGATAAATTATGTGGTTTTCAAAACCAGAACATGTGGCTTATGATGAAATTAGATGAAGACCCTATGGTGTCTCATACTTATGGAACTGAGATTCACAAGGATTTGGCCGTTAGGTTGGAGCATGTTGCCACGCATGGGCTCAATAGAAAGCTACGCAAGGAATTAATTGAGAAGTACTTGCGGCCCAGTAACTGCAAACTCATCAATGCCCCGGCTTTGATTGCAGAGATAAACAAATCCTCATTGCCAAAACCACACGTGGCACAAAAAGCCACAAGTGGCAACATGAAGTTTAAACTGGAGGGGCCCCTCCGTGAGTCGAAAACAGGCAGTTCATCCGAAGACGAAGGGACCGCCTCCAAACTTTCGGCTGTTGAGCTCATCGAAACACTCGCGGCAATAGCCGACGCGCAGTGGCCGCTAGATCGGGTAATATATACAGGCACATTGCCTTTATTTTGTAAACAGTGGTCAATGATTACTAATAACCCTTTCGTTCTTTCCTGTATCAAGGGTTATACAATCATATTTATTGGTCCAGTTAACCAATTGTCTCCTCCAATTGAGAAATCGTATTCTGACACAGAGAAATGTTTATGTTATGAAGCGATAGATAATTTGGTATCTATCGGAGCTATTTCTAAATGTTAGCCTACGGAAGGTCAGTTTTGATCTAGCGTGTTTTAGTGCCAAAGCCAAATGGTAAATTCCGTTTCATTGTAAACATGAAAAATGTAAATAAATTTATTAAAACAGTTCATTTTAAAATGGAAGATTTGCGTACCGTACTCAAATTAATCTCAAAACACTGTTTTATGACAAGCTTTTCTTTAAAAAAAAAAAAAAAAAAAAAATGCATATTATTTAATAAAACTCATAAACATTCTAAGAAGTATTTAAGATTCAATTTTGATTAAAATATATATATATATATATACGAATTTAATGTATTGCTTTTTGGCTTAAGTACTGTAGCCTATGTATTCACTAAAGTGATGAGGCCTATCGTCCGCTTACTACATACTGCTGGACTGATACCAACTAATTAGTTAACTTAGATGACTATTAGTTGATGGGTCAATCTTACGAAGAATATTCTTCATAACATATGTTTATATAAACATATGTTCATATAACACAATAACAACTAAGAAATTAATGACTTCTCTCGGTTTTATTATAAACAAAGAGAAAAGCACCATGACACCAAGCAGAATTTGCACATTTTTGGGATATGTGTTAGACTCAGTAAATTCCCAGATTACGCTACCTGCCAAAAAATAGATCGCGTGAAAAATAAAATTCATGTAAAATACATGAATTTGCACAATTTATTGGATTGTTAATTTCAGTCTGCCCCACTATATAGAATATAGCTGCTAGTATATTTACTAACGCATTAAACATTCATGTTTAAATGCAGATAACAACAATTATAAAATTATGAATTTGCCGGTATCATATAGTCTGATCTGAATTGGTGGTATAATGCAATACAGAAACCATTCAGTACTATCAGAGAGGATACCTATGATCTGGAAATTTTCTCAGATATTTCAACTACGGGGTGGGGAGCTGCTTGCGGTGAAGAGAAAGCCAGTAGATTGTGGAGTATACATGAACAATCGCAGCATATTAACCTCTTAGAAATTCAAGCTGCTTTCTTTGGTTTAAAAGTTTTTGCCAATAATTTAAAACACTGTCAAATTCTGATTCGTGTGGACAACACGACTGCTATCTCTTATATTAATCGAATGGGAGGAATTAAATTTCCTTACCTCACGGATATTACTAGACAGTTATGGCATTGGTGTGAATGTCGTAATTTGTATGTTATTGCTTGCTGTACAAAATCATCAAATAGAAAACCGCAGATGTAGATATAGAATGGGAATTAGCTGATTTTGCATACCAGGAATTACTTTCGACGTTTGGTACACCTCAAATAGATTTGTTTGCCAGTCGAATAAATAATAAATGTACTTATTATGTTTCCTGGTATAGAGACCCAGATGCTATTATATAGCTATCAATGCTTTTACTATTTCTTAGACTAATTATTATTTTTATCCTTTTTCTTCATTCGCTATCATATTAAAGATGTAAAGAAAGATTATCTCTGATAAAGCTAGAGGTATAATTGTCACTTTACCTCTATGGCCCACTCAACCGTGATATCCTTTTTACAAAAGCCTCTTGTTTTCTGACCCAATCACCTTCACGGCAAATAAACATCCAATTATATTTTATCATTCTAGCAATATCGCAAAATACATACCAAGATTACCCTGATGGCAGGAATCTTATGAATCTTATGCGAACGGCGTGGCTAAGAAGTATGCCACCGTCAGCTATTAATATTATAATTTCTTCTTTGTCAAACAATTCTCTGAAGCAATATGATGTTTATCTTAAGCGCAGGTTTAACTTTTGCAAAGAAAATATATATTTTAATATAGGCTTTATGAAGAAAGTTTTTTCAATATGGATCATTGAATCTTGTAGATATGCGATAGCCCTGTTAGTGGGCAAAACCCTTGGAGGTGACGACAGGATAAAACGGTTCTTTAGAGGAGTATTTCGTTTACGTACACCGTCATCAAAGTATTCCATAACGTAGGACACTTCAATAGTTATTAACCATATAAGTCAGTAGTATCCAAATGAAACACTAACTCTTGATCAGATTTATAAAAACCTTATAACTCTTTTTGCATTATTAACTGCACATAGAGACCCTATCAAAAATTGAAGTAAAAAATATTGAAGTTTCTTTGACAAAAATTAACATTAAAATACCAGACTTTAAAAAAAAAAAAAAACAACCCGCTGTGGTTGTTTACAGCTGAATTTAGTGCTTCCATTTTTCGAGCCCAGACCAGAAATATGTCTGGAAAAGGTCTTATCGGCTTTACAGCGTAGAAGAACCGCTGGATGGAGCGGATCTTCTAAAACATTCTATCGGTTCTACATTAAAACTAGTACGGCGCGTGGGTGCGCGGCCCGCAAGCGGACCGCGAGGATTCGAGTAGTTTTTGTTTGAGCACGTCCCACCTATCTTCAATACCCTCGCCGTGCTCTTCATCCGTCTCCAAAGTCTTCGATCATCAGCTCTTTCCGTATTTTTCCTCCGCATGAATTTTTGTTTTCTACACGAAACCATCAAAAATTTTTTTTGTGTAGAAAAATAAATTCCGCCATCTTGTTTTTTAGTTCTTGATCATATTTTTCAAAGAAACCACTCTTCCATCTTTTATACTTGGTGAGATAGACACCGACGAAATTTGTATAGCCGCCATCTTGAATCCGCCATTTTGGTTTTCTTTTTCACCTCAGTGCCAATTGGATGAGGTTCTGAGTATTTTTTGTTTGAGCAGCCCCCATCTATCTACAAAACTCTGCCCGGGCTCATCAATCATCTTCCAAACCCTCAATCATCATGTCTTCCCATATTTTTCTTTGAGATTTCTCCAAAGAACCGCATCAATCGCCTTGCATACCTAGTTCACAACTTTATACTCTCTCTCAATATTCGCCATACATTTTCTATGGAAAAATAAAGTCCGCCATTTTGAATTTTTTTTGTATTCATCGAGTAGACCTTTGGATCCTGATCATGTTTTGCTAAGAAACAACTCTTTCATCTTTTATACCCTTCGAGATGGACACCGACGAAATTTGTATGGCGGCCATCTTTTTTTCGCCATTTTGAATTTTTTTTCGGCTCACTGCCAATTGGATGACGTTTCGAGTGACATTTGTTCGAGCACCCCCCACCTATCTTCAATACCTTAAGCGTGCTCTTCAACCGTCTCCGAAATCCTCAATCATCAGCTCTCTCCATATTTTTCCTCTTAATGAATTTTTGTCCTCTATACGAAACCATTTGTGAAAAAAAAATTTTTCATACAAAATTTTACAGGAGAGGCGATGAATGAGTCAGTGAATCAGAACAAACAGCTATATATATATTAACTAGTATGGCGCGTGGGTGCGCGGCCCGCAAGCGGACCGCGAGGTTTTTTTTTTCAGGTATTTTTTGTTTGAGCAGCCTCCACCTATCTTCCCCCATATTCCTAACCCTCGATCATTATCACTCTCCATATTTTTTCTCCGAATAATTTGTCAGAATGAGAGTTTTTCCATAAAAAAAGATTTTGAAAAGGAACTGTATCAAAGTCTTGCATCAGTTCCCAACTTACATTCTCTTCAATATTCGCCATATATTTTGTATGGAAAAATAAATTTCACCATCTTGTTTTTTTCTGTTCATCAAGTAAACTACGTCTAGATCATCTTTTGCCAAAAAACCACTCTTCCATCTTTTATACTCAGTGAGATAGACACCGACGAAATTTGTACGGCCACTATCTTGAATCCGCCATTTAGGAATTTTTTTCAGCTCACTGCCAATTGGATGAGGTTTTGAGTAATTTTTGTTTGAGCACCTCCCATCTATCTACAATGCCCTGCCCGGGCTCCTCATCCATCTTCCAAACCCTCAATCATCATGTCCTCCCATATTTTTCTTTGAGACTTCTCCAAAGAACGGCATCAAAGCCTTGCATAGTTCACAACTTGTAGTCTCTTCAATATTCGCCATACATTTTCTATGGAAAAATAAATTCCGCCATTTTGATTTTTTTTTCTATTCATCAAGTAGACCTTTGGATCCTCATCATCTTTTGCGAAGAAACCACTTTTCCATCTTTTATACCCTCTGAGTTAGCCGAAGCCGAAATTTGTATGGCGGCCATCTTTTTTTCGCCATTTTGAATTTTTTTTCAACTCACTGCCAATTGGATGACGTTTCGAGTGACATTTGCTCGAGCACCCCCCACCTATCTTCAATACCTTAAGCGTGCCCCTCGCCCGTCTCCGAAATCCTCAATCATCAGCTCTCTCCATATTTTTGTTCTTAATGAATTTTTGTCTTCTGTACGAAACAATTAGTGAAAAAAATATTTTTCATACAAAATTTTACAGGAGAGGTGATCAATCAGTCAGTGAATCAGCACGAGCAGCTATATATATATTAATAGTATGGCGCGTGGGTGCGCGGCCCGCTAAAGCGGACCGCGAGGTTTTGCTTTTGGGTATTTTGGTTTGAGCAGCCTCCACCTATCTTTCCCATATTTCTAACCCTCGATCACTATCACTCCCCATATTTTTTCTCCGAATCATTTGTCAGAATGAGAGTTCTTCCATAAAAATAAATTTTGAATAGAAACTGTGTCAAAGTCTTGCATAGTTCCCACTTCAATATTCATTGTATATAATGTTGTATAGATAAATAAATTCCATTATCTTGTTTTTTTCTATTTATCAAGTAAACCATGTCTTGATGATTTTTTGCCTAAAAACCACTGTTCCATCTTTTATAATCAGTAATATAGACACCGACGAAATTTGTATGGCCGCCATCGTGAATCCGCCATTTTGGTATTTTTTTTAGATCACTGCCAATTGGATGAGGTTTCAAGTAATTTTTGATTGAGCACCTCTCACCTATCTTCAATACCCTGACCGTGCTCCTTACCCGTCTCCAAAATCTTCAATCATCAGCTCTCTCCATATTTTTCCTCCGCATGAATTTTTGTCTTGTATACGAAACCATCACTAAAAAAACTTTTTGTGTGAAAACATAAATTCCGCCATCTTGTTTTTTTCTATTCATCTATTAGATTTTTAGTTCTTGATCATCTTTTGCCAAGAAACCACTCTTCCATCTTTTATACTTGGTGAGATAGACACCGACGAAATTCGTATAGCCGCCATCTTGAATCCGCCATTTTGTTTTTTTTTTCAGCTCGGTGCCAATTGGATGAGGTTTTGAGTAATTTTTGTTTGAGCACCTCCCATCTATCTGCCATACCCTGTCCGGGCTCCTCAACCATCTTCCAAACCCTCAATCATCATGTCTTCCCATATTTTTCATTGAAAGTTCTCCAAAGAACCGCATCAAAGCCTTGCATAGTTTACAACTTGTAGTCTCTTCAATATTCGCCATACATTTTCTATGGAAAAATAAATTCCGCCATTTTGAATTTTTTTTCTATTCATCGAGTAGACCTTTGAATTTTGATCATCTTTTGCGAAGAAACCACTCTTCCATCTTTTATACCCTCCGAGATGGAGACCGACGAAAGTTGTATGGCGGCCATCTTTTTTTCGCCATTTTGAATTTTTTTTCAGCTCACTGCCAATTGGATGATGTTTCGAGTGACATTTGCTCGAGCACCCCCCACCTATCTTCAATACCTTAAGCATGCCATTCGCTCGTCTCTGAAATCCTCAATCATCAGCTCTCTCCATATTTTTGTTCCGAATGAATTTTTGTCCTCTATACGAAACCATTAGTGAAAAAAAAATTTTTCATACAAAATTTTACAGGAGGGGTGATCAATCAGTGAGTCAGTCAATGAATCAGCACGAGCAGCTATATATATATTAATTATAATCAGGATGATTCTTTTGCAAGAGCAATTATTGTCAATAGAACTAATAATCAAAATTTATAAGATTGTTATTTCTGATTAAAGTCGAATATGTGTTTCGTGATTATATAATAAGTAAAGCATTATATTTCACTTAAATCTCTAAAAGTCTACAAGTTAATTATTTGCTAATCCCGAGGACAGAGCCTGAATATAATTAATGATTAAACGAACTTACCTGTACGTGAAGTTCTATCATAATTATGTGAAGGCTCTGTCCGAAGGGATTAGCAACCCTCCCTCCCTGTTACTTCAACGTAACCCCCCATATTGCGTGAAATATATGCTATCCTCTAAACTGAATGACACGAGCGTACTCCCCCCTTCCTAATGACGGGTTGGGTAGGTATTAATATTTTTTCTTACAGATATTTGTACCTATAAAATCTCAAATAATGTGCGTGACTGGCGATACAATGGGCGGTACTACAAGTTAATTATTTGCTAATCCCTTCGGACAGAGCCTTCACATAATTATGATAGAACTTCACGTACAGGTAAGTTCGTTTAATCATTAATTATCCCGGAAAAACTAAATTAAAAAAAAACTCGATCAAAACCAGTAAACTATATAACTAAATACAGATTTGCAAAACAATCAACGAGACGGCATAGTTTACTTAAAAAATATAATTTCCAATATGTGTGTTAATTTGTTTTGCGGAAATTAACACACAAATTGGAAACAACAGAGTACGTCCCGTCTGTAAATGTTACGGCCTAGGCCGCACTGCGAAATTTATTCGCGCCAATTTTTTATTTTTTTCGCAAAATTCTGTGACATATGGGAATCTATGAAGCTGCACGCACATGCGATTTAAAATTCGCGAGAAAAATATATTAAAATTCGGAATATAAGCCGCGCGAATAAAATTCGCGCCAATAATTTTCGCAGTGCGGCCCCGCTCTAAACTAAACTAAATTGACATATTTAAAAACAGTGCTATCCTTTGCCTTGACTTGACTTTCACAATGCTCCCTGCATTGTGAAAAAGATAGGAGTAGATTGGCATGTAATTTTAGTTTATCTTAGAAATTGTGTAACACAAAATTAGCCCCATTTTGTGTTTGTCTTTTCAAGAATTCATTTTACTCATTCAATAGTAGGGGAGCCCAAGAGAGGATTTTTGGATTTACTCGAGCGCCTCAGATTAACATACGGGAGGCATCTTGCATCCTGCTGAGTACCCTCTACCATATATAAGCCCTTTATATAGAGCCGCACGTAAAAAACGATAGTCAGAAATATTTAGAAACGTCAGATTAAGGTATGCTGGGTAAATTACGAGCCAAAAAAAGTATATTTAGAAAATCAGACTATTTGAACATAGCGTACGAGAGTGGGAGCGTTACAAAGCTGCAAGAAAAAAACGTTATCTTGACATTCTCGAATCTCGAGGGCGGTTGAATTTTGAAGTTCTATTTTGTAGGAAATGATGCAACAATAACAAAAGTATATTATAATCAGCCGATTCCCACAGGCTGAAGTAATAAAAATCGTCTATGAAGATGAGATCGTGCACCTAGACGCTTTCCCCACCACTGAAAGTGGCAACATTATTTAATTTAACCTTTTATTCTTCCTATCAAATAATCTACAAAATCTAATAGGTCCCGACGACGCTCGAGTAAATCCGCCGAGGGTGCCGCCGTCGGAAATGGGGCTACTTTTGTCTGCCCTTCTTAACGTGTAGAATTGTAAGCACCATTCCGAACCAGTGGTGGATTCATTTGTCGATTCAAAAGCACTTGTAAAAGTTTATCTGAATAAAAAATATGTCTTACACTTGCCTTTACACTTTACACAAGTTTAAGAACTCTATTAAAAGTATGCTCATAAAAAAAGCTTATTATACAATTGAAGATTATATAAACGATAAAAAAGCTTGGATTTAACTCGTTCCAGCAATGCGCGAGACGGCATTTCAATCATGTACATTAATAATAATAATTGTTATGTTTTTTTTTAAAAAGAGCAACCGCCGAGTTTCTTGCAGGTTCTTCTCGGCTGGAACTGCATTCCGAACCTGTGGTAGATTCAATTGACGATTCGAAAGCACTTGTAAAAGTTTATTTGAATAAAAAACTTTTCTATTCTATTCTATTCTATTCTAATCCACATTTAGCATCATCGGCTCCCCTACCGCTAGAAAGGTCTCAAGAATTGAGCGAAACGCCTGTGTAATGCATCAAACGTAGTCTTAAGAATGCTAAGCCGCCTAGGTCTCGAGATAAACCGCAAGCGTCACTTCATGCGGCGGGATAACAGCCAACACTTGCGCGTATGAATTATTCAGCCGAGAGCAGATCTAGATAGACGAACACACATTGCACAGATGATCCCTCCCACGGTTGTCGGCCTCGGGGCGTTTACTTTGTTGCATTGTCTCTTTGTTTTTTAACCCCCGACGCAAAAACAAAGGGGTGCTATAAGTTTGACGTGTCTCTGCGTGTGTGTGTGTGTGTGTGTGTGTGTGTGTGTGTGTGTCTGTCTGTTCCCCTGTAGCGCTCAAACGGATGAACCGATTTGAATGCGGTTTTTTTTTTGTTTGAAAAGTGAAATATTCGAGAGTGTTGTTAGCTATGTTTGATGAAAATCAATCCAAGATGGCCGCCGCTACTAAATGGCGGATTACATATTTTTTCACAACTCCCTTAATGTGGGTATCAGATGAAAGGGGACTAGTAGAATAGCACTATGCAATCTATGGCCGCCATCATAAAATGGCGAATGTCGGAGGTTTTTTAATTTTTTAATTTATACTTGTTCTTATAAATATATTTACATTTCAAGTTTTGATGCAGCGCTAGGGTAGGTCCTTTGTGAATTTACAGAACCAATTTCGAAAAGACGCCAGTCGTATGTAGGGTTCCGTACCTAAAGGGCCGTACCCAAAGGGTGCCGGACGGTCATCCTATTACAAAGCCTCAGCTGTCTGTCAGTCCGGTCGTCACAGGAGTTTGTAACTGCAGTCGTAATAGGTAGCCTGCTGAAATTTTCTAGATGCTATAGCCTCCGTCACGACAAATTATAAAAAATTAAAGAAAATTGAAAAAATATATATCGTTCAACATTATAACAAATTTTGTTTTAGCTCTATTTTAAGAACGGTAATATATTAATTACAATAAATTATACTACCGTTTGCAACTTATATCTATACTTCTATACTTATCTATACTAATATAATAAAGCGGAAGAGTTTGTTTGTTTGAACGCGCTAATCTCAGAAACTACTGGACCGATTTCAAAAATTCTTTCACCGTTGGATATGTACGTGATCCTTGAGTGCTATAATAGGCTATATATTATGTACCACGGGCGAAGTCGAGGCGGACCGCTAGTATAGTTTAAACCTTTGCCACTTGTATATTATACAAGTTGGCTTAAGAAATAATAAAAATTAGGGTTCCATATATATTCAGAGTACAAAGTAAATATTATGGGTAGGTATATTCGGAATATTCCTATACCCTCGTAAAACTAAAACTAACATAATAATTTTCATATTATTATGGACCAACCGAACATAATGTTTGCAAAACATATTACCTACCCGCAGACCATAACTTAATTATTAACCATTTATTTAGCAACATAGGCACGAAAATAAGTGCTATATGACGTTAAACCAATGATATTCAAGCGTTATACTAAAAAGTTGCCATTTGGTTACTTTTATCTGTGTTTTTCAATTGTCAAATAGTTTTAAATCATGGCTCACAAAAATTTAAAAGTCGACAGATTCAGACTGAACAAGACGTGGATATTTATGACTAATGTCGTACAGACTCTTAGCGTCCACCTAAGCTGCCTTACGCCAAAGTATATTATGTTAGGATACGTAGCGTATATGTCTGAAACATTAATACTTAACTTAGCTGATTGTGAGTAAATTTCTATCAGAACTAAGCTAAGTGAACTTAGCTATAAAAATGAATCGATCGAATTGTTGACACATTACATTGACATTGGATGATCCTAAGTCCGGCCCCCCTCCAAAAGTAAGCACTCTGTTCTATTTCTGTAGTTTTGGTGCCGCTTAGGAACAATGAGTATTTTTTTTTTTTAATTTTAGCTTGCGCTAATGGGAAAATAGTTCTAAAATAAGGCAGCAGCACCAAAACGCTAATATTGACATAAATAGACGGAGTGCCGACTTTTGGGAGGGGAGCTGGACTTAGGAGCATCCATCCTACAATAGAATCATAGTTATAGATAGGATCAGCAAGGATGTGCAGGGCTTCTCAGCTGGAAAGGCTAATTTTGAGAACAAGGGGAATATTAGTCATGTTTCACTATCCACTTAGCGTTGTCTCATTTAGATGTGGTCCTGTTTCCTGCGTTTTCCCTCCCACTTTGCTCTTTTGCTCACGATTGTTCGATTTTATAAAATATGATAGATAATTTCTACTTGGCTGTGACGTCACCCGTGTCACAGCTGAAAATCACCGCCCTGCATTGTTCGCACACGCGCACATTGTGGGGCATACGCTGATCTGTACACCCATTCTGGGTGGTGTCACAGACAAACATTACTTATAATACTGAGTATCTAAGTTTATTTACTGTTTGTTTATGATGCCATTTACCTAGAATAAATTATTTTTCTTTTTTTCTTTCTTTCTTCTTTCATTTTGAAGTCTACTGATTTTCTCATGACGTCTGTTTAAGCTCTAGGAATGGCCACTTTGAGGCATCTGTTATCGATGTAAATACTCGTTTAAAAAAAGATACTATGAAAATGTTCCTGATAGCCGCTCTGTGCTGGCACTTACATTGATTCGTGTGAATCTCTACGTTCTTGATGAGCGTCGCCTAATGACGTCATTGTGCCCGCACTTAATCCGAAAAGGGTTGAGGCTTATGCGTGTTGATTTATGAGCGTGGTGTAAACGTCTTTATGTCGTACTAGCTGGTGACCGCGACTTGGTCCGCGAGGATTTAGGGTTTTAATAACACCGTGGTTATACTTTCATTCACCAGGCTAAAAAGTGCCAAGTAAGACCGGCTGTAGGATTCAATTTACATATCTGTCTCACCTAAGTTATTAGGCACAAGCGGAAACCCGCGACTTTGTTCGCGTGGATATTGGTTTTTAAACATCCCGTGGGAATCATTTTGTCTTTCCTAAGCTCCTTTGAGCTCATACCTTGCTAAAAACTGTTAAAAGTTCACTGACGGATGTTTAGGTAGACCAAAATGTAAACATCCGCCAGTGAAAGTCCATCAAAATCAATCCAGCCTTTGAGAGATTAGCCAGTAATCTTTAAAGTATTTCCTTTCTAACAAAAAAAGAATGAATGAAATCGGACCACGCATTAATGAATTACAGCTAAGTACACATTTTGACTTTCATCCCCTCTCCCAAGGGAACCGTGCTGAATTTCGGGATAAAAGGTATCCTATATGTTACTCCATAGTATGAACTTAAATCATGCCGAGTTTCATTTCAATCCATTCAGTAGTTTTTGCGTGATGCGCGAACAAACATACAAACAAACAGACAAACAGATAAACAGACAAATAGACAAACAGACAAACAGACAAACAGACAAATAGACAAACAGACAAAAATTTTAAAAATAGCTTTTTACGTTCTATTACTTATCCCTAACATCCCCCAGTTATTATTTTGCAAAAATTTTAATGTACAGATACGGCAAGTCTACGATTTTATTATATGTATAGATAGATATAGATAGATAATAATATGTACCAAAGTGTTAATCAGTTAAGACGGTAAGGGTAACAGACGGGCACACCAAAAATTTCCAATTTTCCAATTGCCAAATTTTTTCAAGATCGATGAAGATAAGTACTTGGAAGAACTGATTTACGTTGGGCTCCAAGGTTCTGGAATGGCGACCTCGCAATGAAAAGCATCGTCTATCACGCCAGGTGGAGCGCTGGATACAAGAGCGGCGCAGGACTACAGGTGTCAGTTCCTACAAAAGACCAATGTCCAACAGTGGACTTCCTTCTGGAAGATGAAATGTTATTATTTTCAAAATGGAAAAGAATAGCACTATTTTTAACCCCCAACGCAAAAACGACGGGGTGTTATAAGTTTGACGTGTCTGTGTGTGTGTGTATCTGTAGCCCCCGTAGCGCTCAAACGGGTGAACCGATTTGAATGCGGTTTTTTTTGTTTGAAAGGTGAATTAGTCGAAAGTGTTGTTGCTGTGTTGATGAAAATCAGTCCAAGATGGCCGCCGCTACAAAATGGCGGATTATATATTTTTTCACAACTCCCTTAATATGGGTATCAAATGAAAGGGCTTGACTAGTAGAATAGCACTGTTGCAAATCCAAGATGGCCGCCGCCACAAAATGGCGAATGTCGGGGTTTTTTTAATTTTTAATTTATATTTGTTAGACTGAGCCTATTGATTTGGTTCACTTAAAAGATTGTGTATTTGTGTATACTACATTAATCCCAAATCCTTCTAAATAAGGCCAACCAAAATTTAAAAAAGGTCCAAACTAAACAGATACAGAACCCGGAACCTTTCTCAATGCGTGTTATTCTGTCCCAGAAGGCTTTTCAAACACATTTTCATCCTTTTCACAAATCAACACACAGAGCTTTTAACCCTTTCCGGATTAAGAGGTCGACTATAAAGCGATTAGACGACAACTCAGCAAAAACAAATGCCCTTAAGCTCCTAATCGTCATTATTTTACGTTATAGTCTAGGAGCTAGCGATTAGTTTGTTTATAGTTATACATCACAAAAATATCCAAAAAATCAATGTAATAATCAGTAAAAACTCCTACTGTCTACGAGTATGTTCCTTAAAAGGTAAACAAAATTCGGTCCAACAAAATTCATTCACACACGCATTCATATACCATTTGGTATATTTATTTATTTTTATTTGGTTTGGCAACTAGAACAGTATGCTTAGTCTCATTTAGCACAGCTCGAAAACGTTACTAAATACTACTGATCGAAACACAATGACTTCAGAGTAAAATGGACCTAAACTTTAAAGTTTGAGTTCGCCAATACATTCAGCATTCGTTTACAGCCAGCACCCCAAGCAGAAATGTTGTAAAATAAATATTCGAAGTATTGAATTATGACTTTAAAATATTAGAGTCTTTGGGTTCATTTTACATTACATACTACAGTTTTTCGATACGTAGTATTTGGTAAAGTTTTGGAGGTGTTCAAACTGAGACTAAGACACAGATTACAACGTTTTTAAATTGTAACCTGAATTCATCCTACGGGAAGCCTTTGTTTTCCCGTGATAATAAGTTATAGCCTATGTCGCTCTCCAGGTAACTACTCAACGAAACCCATGCAAAAAATCACGTTGATACGTACATAGCTCTGTTGCGGCATGTTTAAAGGACAAACCAACTAACAAGTATGATGTATACGCTGTGACCAGGCCGCACATTCCTCAAATATCCAACCCTAGATAGGGCCAGAATACATTACGAGCAGGAATTATTGCGTTTGTTTGAACAATTAAAACCGAGCGATGTATTACGGCTGCAAATTCCGCTCCAAATGAGATGGGATATGACCCAGTGTGGGGTATAAATAGATTAAATAGCCTTTTAATTATCCCTACCCTTTTGTATCCGTGACCCTTCACTATTTTTATAGTGCAGGTGATGATATACTTTATTCATATCACTATATTCATATCTCAATAATTTAGATCTCCAGCTACATAGTAGTTATTGACATAGCTCATAGAGTCGCAAAACTGAAGTGGTAATAGCTCAAAACTCAAAGAACCCAGACGTTTTGGGGTTCCAAGGTGTTCGAATGGCGACCCGGCGCCGGGAAATGTAGCGTTGGTAGATCCCTCTCTAGGTGGCTGGACGATCTCAAGCAAGTCGCTGGCAGCCACTGGATACAAGTGACACAAGATTGTGTGCTGTGGCGATCCTTGCAAAAGATGTCTAGCAGTCAACGACTATCTGTTGAGAGTTTGAGACAATAACGACTGACCTTTCAAAGTGGAGAAAAGATTCACACAAATCCGCACCGCTCTCGACACCAAGGTTCACACTTCACAATGCCTCGCATCACCCAACTCTACGCCATACGAATCCTATAACATGAAGACAATTCGACAGCTTTGTTCCCGGACACACAGATACCATATTACGAGACACAAAGCCCCGGGGGAAGATTTTCCTACTGTAACGATCGAGCCCCTATCACAGTCGCCCGTAAAAAGATAGTTTTCGAAATAACAATGTTTGTTTGAACAATTAAATTAGAGAGTTCCAAATTCCACTTCTGATGAGAGGAGCCTTGACCCGCTGTCGGGATATAAATAGCCTTTTAATTGTCCCTCACCCCATACCCTTAGTAATTTTATATCACCCATATCTATTTATTATGCGGACAATAGTTTTCTTCTCAATAGTCGAGTGGCACATAATAGCGGTATGTTGTTGAAACGAAATCATTGTTCGTTTGTTGTCATAATTATTATGTGAAACTAGTATCATAAAAACCCACCAATCCGCATTAGAGCGCAGCGTGGAGGCTGTAAGATCTAAAACCCTCTCCTTATAGGAGGGGACCTGTGGCTAGCAGTGGGACGTTAAAAAGCTGTTCATTTATATAATGCAATAAGTGACTACAAGAAAAAAAAAATATCGTGTAACTTTTGGCGATATACTAAAACTTCCTTTGTTATCAATAACAATATCCATAAACCTTATTTACAGTTAATTTGTTTATAGATTCGTTAAACTGTTATTGGACTAAACCTGGAACAAAACTTTTAAGAAATAAAATATTTCGAGATCGAAAACTGGAAAATATATTTTTTCTCTCTTCTCACTTCGCCTGGCTCTTACATGACAAATGTTAAAAATATTTTATTTTAGTAAGTATATTTCGCCTCAATAAACAATAGTTCAAAGAACAAACTACAAAGTACCTACACTTCAGACATCACACAGAGGCGCTCGCTTTCGTTTTCATCCCGTACCTACTCATGACACTCGCGAACTTAACAAGCACATAAAAACGAGTATAATAATGATATATGATGCCTATATCTATGTTTTTAGAGACGTAATTTTCCTTTTGATGTAACTATTTTTCTTTTTAAGTTGAGATTATACTGTTTATAAAATAATTATCATCATCTTTATCAAGCCATTGCCAGCCTACTACAAGACACGGGTCTCCTCTCAGAATGAGGAGAGTACACGCCACAGACATACTACGTCGATGATCATCACTGTTTACTAAGAATTTACACGCACAAGCACTTATGTGTGATATAAAATACCTCCTTTTTGCGATTTATTTTTGAACTTCTGTGAAATAGCGCAAAATGACATTTTTACGGTTAGGTACCTATATTTTTTGTGCAAAACAATTAAATTACGTCGAAGTCTCAGTGCGACTATAAATGTGCACTAAATATATATGTACGATTAAATAAATATCTATGTATCTGTGCTTTTCGTCAAAATCGGTTCAACGCCTAAATAAGTATCATACCTACAGATAGTCATTTCACAACTCACAATATTCACGAAAATCGCCACATTTTCACAGGGATTATCATAAATATTTTGTTCCGACAGCGAAAGTTGAAACTATGAAATCTCTTCCCGCCGTCTGCTCGCTCCGTTATGGGCCATAACCCGGCGTCAGAGATGTTGGGGCACGCGGAGGTAAGTTACAACTACGTCACGGTTTTTATGTTACGTAAATAACACATTAGTGATCATGTGTTACTAAGCCCATAAGAAACGAATGATGCGTAAAAATGTGATAGAACCTATTTCATTTATTTTTCGATGTCCGACGATTTTGGATTCAAGCGCTAATACTACGGGAGGTCGATGACCAATTGAAAAAGTCATTTCATACCGACTGGAAATTTTAACAACAATAGTTTAGACCGAACCCATCACAGCTCCGAACGTCAGCTGCCGCACCAGTGGTGGAGTTAAGAGTGAGAGCATGTGAAAGTGCTTGAAAATCAAAGCGCTCCGAGTGATTTTATCCCGGACAAAAATGGTCTTAAATCATTGTTCCGATCATTTTTGATACAGAAACAATCGTCAGCTGCGGCGCCGAGGGTGGGTTATACGTCCGCTACGCGCATGAAGTGCATTAAAATTTTGGCAAAAAAAGTTATTTTATACCTTATGAAATTTATGCAGCAGAATTTTCACACCTTTAAAATAATAAAGAAAATCGTCAGCTGCACTTCTGGTGGGGGAAAGACCGTCAGTCAGCGTGATAAACATTTTGCGCGCTCAGTACATTTAGCCTAGTAAATCTAGGAAAAATATCCTATAGTTTCAAAAATTAGCCAAATGTATTCTTTGGGCCTTCCTCTTGAATATATCCAAAAACCCCATATGGGGGATGCATAACCAGCCGCCATTTTTAATTTTGTCCTTTTTTTCGGTTTTTTTCTCATATCACGAAAATCTCTACGAATAGCATCATAATTACTTCTGACAAAAGTTTTAACATACAATTTGCCACAAATGTAGTCTCTTGCAGTTTTACTCTAAGTTTATTACTTTAGGAGCTATAGGGTATTTTAGGTCCCTTTTTCGTTTTTTTTGCTCATATCTCGAAAGTCTCTACGAATAGCATTATAATTACTTCTGATAAAAGTTTTCGTATAAAATTTTCTACAAATTTGGTTCCATGCATTTTTACTCTAAGTTTATTATTTTAAGAGCTATAGGATGTTTAAGTTAATATTTGAGGTCCTTTTTTTAATTTTTTGCTCATATCTCGAAAATCTCTACGAATAGCATTATAATTACTCCTGTAAAAAGTTTTTACATAAAATTTTGTACAAATTTGGTCATGGTAATTTTTACGCTAAGCTTACTACTTTAGGAGTTATAGGGTGTTTAAGTTTATATTTGAGGTCCCTTTTTCAGTTTTTTGCTCATATCTCGAAAATCTCTACGAATACCTATAAAATTACTTCTGACAAAAGTTTTAATATAAAATTTTCTACAAATTTTGTCCTGTTCATTTTTACGCATTTCAAACAAAAAAAACCGCATTGCGGTTTTTTTGTATTAAAGGTGAATTAGTCGGAAGTGTTCTTAGCTATGTTTGATGAAAATTGGTCCAAGATAGCCGCCGCCACAAAATAACGAATGTCAGGGGTTTAATCTATACTAATTTATCTCTCTGTTAATTTTAACACTCTGTAGCTCCTAAAGTAATAAGCTCAGCGTAAATTAAATAGGACCAAATTTGTAGAAAATTTTATGTAAAAACTTTTGTCAGAAGTAATTTTATTGGTATTCGTAGAGATTTTCGAGATATGAGCAAAAAACTGAAAAAGGGACCTCAAATATAAACTTAAACACCCTATAACTCCTAAAGTAGTAAGCTTAGCGTAAAAATTACCATGACCAAATTTGTACAAAATTTTATGTAAAAACTTTTTACAGGAGTAATTATAATGCTATTCGTAGAGATTTTCGAGATATGAGCAAAAAACTAAAAAAAGGACCTCAAATATTAACTTAAACATCCTATAGCTCTTAAAATAATAAACTTAGAGTAAAAATGCATGGAACCAAATTTGTAGAAAATTTTATGTAAAAACTTTTATCACAAGTAATTATAATGCTTTTCGTAGAGACTTTCGAGATATGAGCAAAAAAAACGAAAAAGGGACCTAAAATACCCTATAGCTCCTAAAGTAATAAACTTAGAGTAAAACTGCAAGAGACTACATTTGTGGCAAATTGTATGTTAAAACTTTTGTCAGAAGTAATTATGATGCTATTCGTAGAGATTTTTGTGATACGAGAAAAAAACCGAAAAAAAGGACAAAATTAAAAATGGCGGCTGGTTATGCATCCCCCATATGGGGTTTTTGGATATATTCAAGAGGAAGGCCCAAAGAATACATTTGGCCAATTTTTAAAACTATAGGATATTTTTCCTAGATTTACTAGGCTAAATGTACTGAGCACGCAAAATGTTTATCACGCTGACTGACGGTCTTTCCCCTACCAGAAGTGCAGCTGACGATTTTCTTTATTATTTTAAAAGTGTGAAAATTCTGCTGCATAAATTTCATAAGGTATAAAATAACTTTATTTGCCAAAATTTTAATGCACTTCATGCGCGTAGCGGACGTATAACCCACCCTCGGCGCCGCAGCTGACGATTGTTTCTGTATCAAAAATGATCGGAACAATGATTTAAGACCATTTTTGTCCAGGATAAAATCACTCGGAGCGCTTTGATTTTCAAGCACTTTCACATGCTCTCACTCTTAACTCCACCACTGGTGCGGCAGCTGACGTTCGGAGCTGTGATGGGTTCGGTCTAAACTATGGTTGTTAAAATTTCCAGTCGGTATAAAATGACTTTTTCAATTGGTCATCGAGCTCCCGTAGTATAAAATTAAGGCCCATCCACAGATTAAATTAGAAATTGCTGTCGCCCACAGCGCATTATAACATCTATTTTATCTGAATAAAAAATATGTCTTAGACTTGCCTTTACACAAGTTTAAGAACTCTATTAAAAGTATGCTCATAAAAAAAGCTTATTATACAATTGAAGATTATATAAACGATAAAAAAGCTTGGATTTAACTTGTTCCAGCAATGCGCGAGACGGCATTTCAATCATGTACATTAATAATAATAATTGTTATAATGTTATTTTTTAAAAAAGAGCAACCGCCGAGTTTCTTACAGGTTCTTCTCGGCTGGAACTGCATTCCGAACCTGTGGTAGACTCAATCGACGATTCAAAAGCACTTGTAAAAGTTTATTTGAATAAAAAACTTTTCTATTCTATTCTATTCTATTCTATTACAACGCTGGCGGTTGCAATTTCCGTTGCCCAAGGCCAAGTCGCATACGCCTTTTTGTTAATAACTAACAGAAAAACGATCTTTTGAAGATTTTTAACTTTTAAATTATAGATTAAAATAACAAACCGTAATTACAACTGACCTCAGCTTAGGAGAAGATGCATGTGTAAAGTAATTATTTCATTTTTCAAAAAAAAAAAAACCTCGTCAAGCTCAACTGTCTGTGCATGCTAATTTTAGAAACGACAGGAGAGATTTTCATTCGGTTTTCATCAAAGGACAGACTGGTTCTGCATAAAGGTTACGTGTATAATCTATGCAGATTAAGTGTAAATATTGCTAACTTAATAATAATTGTCAAATAAGTCAGCGAAAATTAAGGTGCCTGGAAGCTCTTCCGGCGAATTTTTTGCAAATCCTGATAAGAAAATATTTTTATAGAACCAGTAATTTGCAACCCTTGGTTGACTGGGCACCTGGGTTCCAAAAATGGAACCAATTGAAACAGGAGTTACAGTTACGGGTCCCACTGTAGATCTAAAAGTTTGCGGGGCTATACCTGCCCGTGTCCGGCTTATAAGATAGCTAAACCTTTAGTCAAATCTGCAAACTCTGAGCTCCCAGTGTGAATCAGCGGCAGGTCGCTAGTTAAAAGTAAATCCCTACAAACAACTAACAATAAATTGTAAACGATAGTATGACACATTTTGCCGTCGTCCGCCATATTGCTTAGTTATGGGCCATAAAACGGCGTCGGATACGCGAGCAGTCGCGAAGGTAACCAATCCCCGTCGTAGATCATGCTTTAATTCTCTCAGCATCCCCGACTAGGTAAGATTATCATAAGAAAATATTAAATTCTTTCGTGTGGAAAATTTATGTTTTTGTTCTTCGCAATAGAAAGGTAATATTATCACGATGGCGCCAAAATGGCGATGATCAAATTGTTTTACTATCACATCAAACCCATTAGAACTCAGTGTATCAATAGGTTCACAGAACAAAGAATAAGTTTCTGTGGAATGCACCGTGTGCTACGTAAGATTTTACTACGATTGTAGCAAATATGTAGTAGCGTCGTACAACAGTAGTTGTAGCACATAGCTACGCAGTGTAGTGTAGCGGACGAGACATCGACGACGTACGATCGTGCGAGCCTACGGCGTAGGCACAGACACGAATGAAATAGGAGTATCATGCAAATACGACGTGCCCGCTTATTTTTTTATCGTTTCGTTTTATGCATTCAATTCGAAATTCAATTTTTAATGAGTTTCAATACTTTTAGAGCCAATTCTGTATTCTCTCTCTTTTTGATCCTAGTTTTTTTTTTTTTTTTTAATTTTTTCATTCGAAGTTAACACCGACAACAAAAGGGTACTTTTTAGAATGCTAAATTCTTTCGCTTTCAACCATGCCCCGGCCGTGCACGGTGCCAGTTTAAACTACATCAACCATAATTAGTTCGTTAGCCGAAAACTGCTAACACCACTAATATTACAATGTTAGAGCTACAATATTTTAATTAATATTGTAAGCGATTCAGTTTAATGCCTTCTATCTACATTGCCTGCGGCGGTTTTAAAGTAGAAAATCGATATTATCGTTTTTATAGCTCAAAACGTTAGCGTATAACGTCGCCGTAAAAGCTAAGTGATTGTAAAAGTGATAAGCGAGACATTATATCTCTATAGCGTTTTAACAGGAGACTCGGTTCTGTTGCCCCTTCGGTTACGATAAGCGTCCATTACCAGTGTGCTTAGTCTAAAGCGGAGCACTCGAAAACGAACTCGAAAACTATTGATCGATTTCAGAGTAAAATAGACCTAAAATGTCTTGTATTAAGGTTTGAGTTCGCCAATACATTCAGCATTGTTCGAATGCTGAATGTATTGGCGAACTCAAACCTTAATACAAGCCATTTTAGGTCTATTTTACTCTGAAATCGATCAATAGTTTTCGAGTTCGTTTTCGAGTGCTCCGCTTTAGACTAAGCACACTGGTAAGTTTTGATGCCAGTCACCGCTGTGATTGACTCATTCACAATGCTGATGTTAGAATGACAGAATTGATGTTTGAATGACCAAACTGATGTTTGAATGACAAAATCTGATACATTCTCATTACTTACTTCATCATCATCATCATGATCAACCCATTACCGGCTCACTACAGAGCACGGGTCTCCTCTCAGAGTGAGAAGGGTTTTAGCCATAGTCTACCACGCTGGCCAAGCGGATTGGCAGACTTCACACACCTTTGAGAACGTATGGAGAACTCTCAGGTATGCAGGTTTCCTCACGATGTTTTCCTTCACCGTTAAAGCAAGTGATATTTAAATACTTAAAACGCACATAACTCCGAAAAGTTTCACTACTTTTTTTACTTACTTTTAAATTAAAACACTAATGATTGACGGAATTGACTGATGCAGAGCCAATAGATCCAGATCCATATCCAGATCCATAACAATCCAGATTTCAGTCGCGAATTTAGCAATACATTTTTTAAGCTTTTCTTTTGTATATTTTTCACTTTTATAAAGGATTTTTCAATTAGTTCTACTTATACAAAAAGTCTTTAAATATATTTTATTATTAACATCATAAAAACTCTGCTGAAATAATTTGAAATACCTACTAAAAATATTCTTTAAAAGAAAATTGTTCTACACAATTGATTCTCTTAGAAATTTGCACACGAATTTTGTTCTTTATAGATGACAATACAATAACTATATAAGTATGTCATCACGATGTTGCAGGGTACTTCCGTGACCATTTTTAGGGTTCCGTACCCAAAGGGTAAAAACGGAGCCCTATTAATGTCACTCGACTGGCTGTCTGTCCGTCTGTCTGTCTGTCCGTCCGCCGGTCACAGGTCTCTAGCTCGTAGACTAAATGAGTTACAAACCTAAAATATTGGTATTAGAACGTTAACCCAAAACCAAATATTGAATTAGTAATTGAATTAAATTATTTTCAGGGGGGCTCCCATACATGAAAAAGGAGCCTAAAAAAAAATATTTTTCTTACCCTAGTTTGTAGGATATTATTGTTTAGAGCTTATTGAGTAGAGTACAAATATATATTTTTTTAATTTTTTTCTCAAAAAATAAGGAAATTGGGGGCCATCAAAGTTGTCAGTTTTAGACCATTTTTGTGACGGGGGCTATCTCAAAAACTAAACTAGTTAGGAATATGATATTTCGGTATGTTATGTACCATAATATGCTCTATTTGAACAACAAATACTAAAAACAACGATTCATAAAATTGTTTATAAGCTGTGCCCAAAACAAATGAACATTTTTTGGGTTTTTCTTTCACGGTTTGTTGCGATGTCTAGCTCGGAAATTAAATATTTCTTAGTAAATATTATATTGTTCATAATTATGTACTGTAATGTATGTGTATGGAACCCTAAAAGAGAGAGGCCCGACTCGCACTTGGCTGATTTTATTTCTATTTACTAAAATTATTCTCGGAACATAAAAATGGTTGCTATTGTTTTACGTGTTTTCTAATCCGGTAATATACTGTGAGTTGTTGTAGCTAAATAACCTTGCAGCCATTTTAAAACTCAATTAAGTAGAAAATCAGTCTTCTAAAAATAATTCCAATATCGATACATGTAGACTTGCCGTTCAAGTTCGCTCGGATAGCGTTGAATCGTTAACAAGTGTAAATTAAAAATTAAAAAAACCCCCGACATTCGCCATTTTGTGGTGGCGGCCATCTTAGATTTGCATAGTGCTATTCTACTAGTCAAGCCCTTTCATTTGATACCCATATTGAGGGCGTTGTGATAAAATAATTATGTAATCCGCCATTTTGTACCGGCGGCCATCTTGGTCCGATTTTCATCAAACATTCATTTCAACAACACTCTCGACTAATTCACCTTTGAAACAAAAAAACCGCATTCAAATCGGTCCACCCGTTTGAGCGCCACAGGGGAACAGACAGACACACACACACACACAGACACGTCAAACTTATAACACCCCGTCATTTTTGCGTCGGGGGTTAAAAATAACATCATGAACGTTCACCGATAAAACTACATAAAAAAAATTAAGAGGGATAAAATTTAAGCATTACGTGACATTCTGTGTAAAATCGATGTTCAAAAGTATAGTTAAAAGTCTTTAAACTAGTTATATCTCGTATCTGCGACATTATTATGCTCAAGTTATATCTTAATTTTGTTCTGAGGTTGAACGTCGTTTCCCTGTTAAGTGTTCGGGAACAGGCACTCCAAGCTCTCAGCACGGAACTTTGCTAAGTGATCTCCGTTCAATGAGAACTCTAATATTTTGCTTCGCTCGTCGCAACTAGGGTTGCGTCCATACTTTTATGAAATAACTTCAGAAAAATATGTACAAAAAGAGCAGACATAATAACATAGGTACCTATTTATCAGTCTCTATTGTGCAAAATATGTGAAACTAGCTGATGCCTCGTTCGCGAGGATTCATATAAATCTCATACAAACTTTCAACCCTTATTTAACCCTCTTAATTTCTTCTCAAAAATCCTTTCTTAGCGGATGCCTACGTTGTATGTTGATCTGTCCGTGGTTTGAGCTGTGCGTTGATAGATCAGTCAGTCAGTCAGTCAGTCACCTTTCAGCCCCGAGTCTGGGTGTATATGTATATATGTAAGTATATAAGTATATATTATGTATTTATACATTTATTAAAATATATATATGTAAATATGTATATCAGTCGGTTGTTACCTATAACACAGGTCTACTTTAAGAACAGACGACCATGTGTGTATGAGTGAGTATTTATTTATTTATTTATTTATTTATTTACCTTTTCCTTTTATATATTTAGAGTAATCTTCAATGGGTTTTTTGGTTTTTACCAACTATGTGTAAGTATTTTTTTAAATCGATTAACTAAAATGTTCAAATATCATAACTAATTTCACACTAATAACTTCTAATTAAGTATAAGTATTTGTCGCCAAGGCATATTAGTTACATAAGAAAACTGAAATAATAATTCTTAGAATGTGCACACAAAAGAAGCACTTAAGGTTAGTGTAGTTCATTATCCAGTCTTGTCTTTCCAATTAAAACAGAATTAATCATTGCCCCGACTGACATAAGCGGCACAAGATCGATTAGATTACGATTCTCGCAAGAGACATAAGTATATTGACTGGCCCGTTGGCGCGGTTGGCAGTGACCCTGCCTGCCTCTCCGGGGTCGCGGGTTCGATTCCCGCCCCGAGTCTGGGTGTATTTATGTAAGTATATAAGTATGTATTATGTATTTATACATTTATTCAATATATATACAATATACTTGTAATATATGTAAATATGTATATCAGTCGGTTGTTACCTATAACACAGGCATTAAGTTGCCTACTTTAGGAACAGACGACCGTGTGTGTATGTGTAAATATTTATTTATTTATTTATATTTATAACCAACGTCTATCGGTCGAGACGATGGTAATGAAGTTAATTAGATTTCGTACGTACCTACATACATAGTAAAAATGATTACCCCCAACAAACAGTTATAAAATATAATGCCGTTATCAGAAAAACGCTCACAATCTCTTTAATAGTATTACTAACCATAAAACATAAAAGGAAAGTTATGCTAACGGAAATTTCATAAACCACGAAAGGGCCAATAAAAAGCTGTAAGCATAACTCTAATAGCAGGTGTTCTTACAAAATGGCAGTGAAGCGCTCGCCGACATACATTTGTAGAAAAAGTTTGAACAGTATAATATAATGAAGACAGCATTGATAAGGTTAAATAACTACCGGGAAGTTTTTTGGAGCTATTCGATAACAGTTGAAAGGTTGCTCTATCAGGTAACATGTTTACAAACATTTTTGACGTGATAGCGTCTTATAAATTGATGAACGGCGGCTACACGCACGAAAAAGCATGACTCATTGTCACGTACCGCGTGCAAGCGAGAGCGCGGAACAAGCAATAGAGAAGGCACGATCGGCCTAAGCGTTTGGCTTGTGACGAATCGATCTGTCTTTGTTTTCTTATGACTTTATCACGTAAAATTATCATCCACTAGAGAATGCCCGCGGCTTCGCCCGCGTGAGTTTCGGTTTTTCACAAATCCCGAGGGAATCGTGGATTTCCGGTTCCCGTTCCCGCTCCCTTTTCCAATCTTTATACCTACTTTCAAGAAAGTTTGCTATAGTAATCTACCTATAGCTGTACCTATAGATTTCGGATTTTTCAAAATCCCGTGGGAACTGTGGATTTTTCCAGGATAAAAAGTAGCCTATGTTTTAAATCAGAGTATAATGTATCTCCATTCAAAAGTTCAGCCAAATCGGTTCAGTAGTTGCGGCGTAATTGAGTAACAAACATCCAAACATCCAAACATCTAAACATCCAAACATCCACACTTTCACATTTATAATATTTAAGTAGGATAAACCGACTTTACAGACTACCATTTTTTTATTCGCGGGATATTGAGCTTGGCACAGCACTATCGAGTCGACAGCTGTCGAGGTGGAGTGGATCTCACGTGAAGTGTTCCTGGGGAATGTAGCTCCGGCTATTGGCTTTTATTTTAACGCTCTTTTTATTTCTAGACAAATCTTAAAGAAGTCGCGTACCATACATATTAATTAATAACTAATTAAACTATTAAACACTGTTGCGATGGTTACAGCTTTAGTTATCGATTTCCAGCAATTTTGTAACAGGCTCCATTACTTTTTGTGTTAAAAAGAGTTTCTTCCGAGCGTGCCCCAAACGAAATTTGATTCTTATTTTAAATATTATCTAATCTTTAACTCAGGTCAGTTCTGGTATTCTTTGCCTCAGATGGTGCAGATGAGCTTGTAATCTGATCTCAAGCAAAAACATCACATCGAATAAAAAAGATACCTAATACTCCTATGAAAATTCCAGATACAGTAATACTAAAACTGAATCCCCAAAATAGATACTCCAAGTCTAAGTGACTCTTAGATTTTTACATCCCACTTACACAAATATTGCCTTCAACTCGGAATAACAAATACAAAGTTTCCCATCGAACTCCGGCTGCTTGTTGTCTTTAACGATATTGGACTCTCGACATCGGTTCTTTAGGCTTTTACGAGTACTCATAAAGGAGCTCATTGTGTTTTTTCGTCGACGGCTTTAAGGCTTGGACAGACACAACGCGGGTCGGTAACGTATATAGTAAGCGGCACGGTTCTCGAAGTCCGTATGAGGGAAGTAATTGGGATATTTGTGCACGCATACAGTCGCCCTACACAAACTGTACAAAGACGGCAACCAATCCGGGCGGCTAATTATGACGTTATATGACAGACAGCGAACCAATCACGGCCGGGCGGCGGGGGGAGTAAGTGTCGCTTCTTTGCGCAGTAATATAATTAAGTATCATTTGCCTTCGTGATAGATTGAGTAAAAACGTTATGTGCGTCCTCCATGAGGCATGAGGCGATTCAATCTTTTTGGCGACTGAAAAGTTACTCACAAGTCACGACGCATGTGCAATTATATAGGACACGTACGCGCGTATTTTTCTCGTCACGCTCGTAGCTGTAGTTAAGATGCGAGGCATCTGTCGTCTCGCATTCACGCGATGGTCAGAGAGAGATAAGCGTCGCCATTAACATTAGCAACAAGTGGGGAGACGAAACGCGAGCCGAATGTTATTTAAATGCAATTCGCACATATCAGCAAAGCATCAGTGCCAGCGTATTTCCGGCACAGTGAAAAATATTATTTCATACATTCTCTATGAACTGACACTGAAACACTGCTTCATCACTGATACGGACAGGTGTGAACGCGATCATAGAGAATGCATTTAAGAATATTTTTCGCTGCTCCAGAATTGTGCCGACACTGATGCTTCACTGATAGGGGAGAATCGGCCTTTACACGTTGCGTCCAGCATGACGCGGACGTGCTGCTGCCGTCACGCTTTGCCTCTGTCCAGACCTTTAACGCCGGTGCGGCCGTAATGCGACGCCTTCGTAAAAGATTTGAATGGGAGAAGTAAACTCGCGAATGTTTCATTTACTTTGCCTGCCCATTTAATTTTCTTTTGTTGTTTGTTACGAGTTACCTACGTGACAGGGAAGAAGGAAAATGTCCGTTGCAGCCGAAGACAATATGTTTATTCTGAACAAGACTCTATGGAGCAACGCACACGGGTATAGCAAAGGCGCTGTGTGTTTTAATGATTAAAACTGTTTTTCATGAAGCGAAGGTCTCAGATTCTACTTGGATGTATCTATTATACTTGTCGGTCTGTCTATTTGTCCGTCGCTTAAAGCCTTGTAATTTCTGAATTGAACATAATTCCTTTGAATTCATCAATAATAATCTGTTAGTTGATGGCCCAAACCTCTTTTGTTTAGTTACAATTTGTGTTGATAGATAACTCTTACCAGGAATATTCTACTTTATTTTACATTATTTCACGGATAACATTTGTTTTTAGCACGGACAGTTGGTATGAATTTTAGCACCTGGGCGCGTTGATATTGTCACCGGAAAAGTGCATTGAAACTGAATTACATTACACATTATACCAAGAAAAATCTTTAAGTACCTAAGTCAAAAAAAACTTTAAAAATAATAAGTAAATAGTAACCTATTATTTACGTTACTATTTACTTAATACTTAAACCCCGTCGTTTTTGCGTCGGGGGTTAAAAATAAAGCCGATTTCCTGTAGATCTGAGATACAGTGGAATTATGCTCCCAGTGGTTTGCGAGTAAGTAATTATCGCAAAGTAAAACGTCACAGCGGTTTTATTTGTTGTGATAATTGAATACGGGTATTAATTCTTTCACAGCTGATGTATTTCGTTTCGCTTAAATTGTCATATTTTAAAACCGTAAAAGAATTTATGAAATTTTCCATTTCAATATTTTAAATCCCAATTATTATTTGCATCTGTTGGTAAATTGCAGTGCAATAACTTACTAAGTAATCTACCTATATTTTACTGCAAATTGCTCGTAAAAGTCTAAATTAACGAGTCCAATACATTGTATTTTGATAAGCTTGCGAGAATGATTGCAACTTTGCACCAAGAGTTAATGAAGAATTATTTACGATGTTTTATACGGTTCCGTTCGTTTTTGTAGAATACATAAACCTTGATTTACTTTATAATTGGTTAGTAAAATGTTGAATGAAATACATACATTTGATTTTTAAAACCAACCGCATGTTTAAATTGTGAATTCTAAAAAGAACTATAAATTGCATTTTTACAAGTGGTACCTACAATAAAATATACAGTCGGTTTTGAACAACTGAAGTTACTCAGTCAGGGGGTAGTACTACTTCTATTATTTACTTTGCTAACTCATTGACTTAGTTGACCAAGCATGTTGAGCGCCGGTATTAACACAAGATCCACCTCTAATGTTTGTTATATTATATAAGCCATTTTAGTACCATTTTCCTCTGAAGTCATTGTCATTTGAGCAATAGTATACTATAAAGTTTTGGAGCGCTCCAAACTGAGACCAAGCACTCAGTTCTTATGAGAGAGTGCAGGTGTTTCTTTTCACACTTCGTCGATCCATCGATACCTAGCGTCCAACAGGACGTTTTCTTATACATAGATTTATTCCTTAGTCATCTTCTTTTTTTTTTCAATAAATTCTATACCATTTTTGAAGAAGCGCCAAGTTGGTAAATGATATAAATGATATATTAATACGTCATTCTATGTAATTGTTACATAACAGTGGAATACTACGTATAAAATACACTGAACAAATATTTCAATGTCTCTTAAAGTATTTCAAGCGGGAAAAGCTATTAAAACGAGAACATTAAAGCAGCCAAGATATTATGATCATCAAGAGGAGAGTCGTTCGCGACAAGTGAGAGTTTTTAGATACAATGTTTGTTTGTGCTTTTAATATAAATATATTGCGATGAAAAAAAAAATGTATATTTGACACCATAGTTTTTTATACAATTATTTCATTTGCATTTTTGAATCCAATAAATCCATACTAATATTTTGAATGCGCAAAATCTTTGGTCTGTTTGTTACCTTTTCACGGCTCAACACCTTTCTCAATTTCTCTTCTCTCAAGAGAAATTTGACATCGAAGAGTTGTTCTTTATCCTGTGAATCCAGAATCATCCATTTAGGAGATCGTTATTCGTTACTAATATTTTTATTGCGACTTCTTAAAATCAAATTAAAGAATATGCCTGGATATTTAAGATTTCACTTAACCGTAAAAGAGTACCTATTATGTATTTATTATTGTATAGCCAGGTTGGGTCTATATTGTTACCTAAAGAAAATTTCAGTTACAATCAATATACGTACGACTGGGTACAGCCCATAAGCCGATACCTGGCCACGTCACCCACGATCGGACAAACGAAATGATCGAGCGAAAACCTTTACAGAGTACTTTACATATCAGCGCATGTATTGTCCGGGCGGGCATGGAATAGCAATTAGATTAATGTCCCCCGGGGAAAGTTAGGCAGAGTGTACCCGGATCACTATTCACCGTTTGAGTGTAGCCGATCCTATAAAATGCCAATCTTTCCTTTTTCTCCGAGTTCTGTACATTCGCATCCCTTTGGATCGTGGAGATTAGTGGTTTACCTTCAAAGATGATGTAAGCGAACGAGCGATCTTATAGGAAGTTTATTAAAGTAAGTTTGACGTGTGTGTGTGTGTGTGTGTGCGTGCGTGCGTGCGTGCGTGCGTGCGTGCGTGCGTGCGTGCGTGCGTGCGTGCGTGCGTGTGTGTGTGTGTGTGTTTGTGTGTGTGTCTGTCTGTCTGTGTGTCTGTCTGTCTGTGTGTCTGTCTGTCTGTCTGTCTGTCTGTCTGTCTGTCTGTCTGTCTGTCTGTCTGTCTGACTGTCTGTCTGTCTGTCTGTCTGACTGTCTGACTGTCTGACCGTCTGTCTGTCTGTCTGTCTGTCTGTCTGTCTGTCTGTCTGTCTGTCTGTCTGACTGTCTGTCTGTCTGTCTGTCTGTCTGTCTGTCTGTCTGTCTGTCTGTCTGTCTGTCTGTCTGTCTGTCTGTCTGTCTGTCTGTCTGTCTGTCTGTCTGTCTGTCTGTCTGTCTGTCTGTCTGTCTGTCTGTCTGTCTGTCTGTCTGTCTGTCTGTCTGTCTGTCTGTCTGTCTGTCTGTCTGTCTGTCTGTCTGTCTGTCTGTCTGTCTGTCTGTCTGTCTGTCTGTCTGTCTGTCTGTCTGTCTGTCTGTCTGTCTGTCTGTCTGTCTGTCTGTCTGTCTGTCTGTCTGTCTGTCTGTCTGTCTGTCTGTCTGTCTGTCTGTCTGTCTGTCTGTCTGTCTGTCTGTCTGTCTGTTCCCCTGTAGCGCTCAAACGGGTGGACCGATTTGAATGCGGTTTTTTTGTTTGAAAGGTGAATTAGTCGAGAGTGTTGTGAGTCGGCTATCTTTGATGAAAATCGATCCAAGATGGCCGCCGCTACAAAATGGTGGATTACATATTTTATCACAACTACCTTAATATGGGTATCAAATGAAAGGGCTTGACTAGTAGAATAGCATTATGCAAATACAAGATGGCTGCCGCCACAAAATGGCGAATGTCGGGGGTTTTTTAAATTTTTAATTTATACTTGTTTACGACTGACGTGGTTGTGAGTCTGCTATGTCTAAATGACGCGTCTCGTATCTCAAAGTCTACTTTTAGAAGGACTTAGGTAATCTTTGTCTATCTTACATTTTTCACATAGGTACTAGAATCCTTACACATATTATAAACGTGAAAGTTTGTGAACATGAATGTATGGATGTTTGTCACTCTTTCACATAAAAATTACTGAACGGAGACAGATTATACCCTGGATTAATATATAGGCTACTTTTTATCTCGGAAAAAAGTGTTCCTGTGGGACTTTAAGCACCGCCATTTATCGGCAAATAAGTAAAACTTTGGTTGTTAGGAGTGCTGTAATTATTATTTGTGTCTTAAGTGCTTTCCAATATATTTTTTGCACGGGTAATACCGTGGGGTGCAGCTAGTGTACAATGAGTACCTATTACAATTGTTTTAAGGTGGCAAATTAGTCACTACTTTTCTGCGTTACTGAATATTTTCAGTGCGTTGATGTGCAAAGTATACTTGTATATTTGCAGTACACAACACTTTATTTATCCTGCATGTTACAAATAATACCACTCCGAATCTGTGCGTACTGTTGAAGGCACGCAAACAAAGACCATATTGAAGTCATCACAAAGTGATATCACGATATTGTGTACTCGTATTACAAAAGTTAAACGCTCGTTCGCTATACGCGGATTGCAGTAACAATATAATATTGTGTCTCCACCATAATGATCTAAGTACGTCCCTACTTTATGTGCTCGGTAGTTTGCAACGCTGTCGCACCGCATCGTTGGTTGTTACGAGGAATGCATTCAAATATCACAGTGGCTGCGAATGTCACACGTATCACGTAATATAAATAATTTTTTTCAAAGAAAAATGAACCGACTTCAAACGATTCGAACTAAAAAGTTTAAAATAATTTTTTATTCATTTAGATTGACGATTAAACTACCTAACTCAAATGATATATAATTTTTTGAAGTCGGCGCCAAATGACTCTTACTTTTCAAGTCGAAAATATGCTCCCCGCGTCTCGGACAGCCTCACCTTCCGCGACTATTATGGTTCACCGCGCTCGCATTCAAAAGTACTCTGATAGTTACTCTGATTTTACTAAGATGAATTGAATGTGGTTTGGCGCCGACTCCAAAAAATTATATATTATTTGAGTTAGGTAGTTTAATCGTCAATCTAAATGAATAAAAAAATATTTTAAACTTTTTAGTTCGAATCGTTTGAAGTCGGTTCATTTTTCTTTGAAAAAAATTATTTTATGCTTTTTAGTGATTTGTTTTCGTTATATTAATAATAATATACCTAAATGAGAACTATGTGATATAGATTATGACCTATATATTATTAATTATTATTAAATATCCTGTGACATATTACATACATTTTATGTGTCATACTAAGTATAGGTGAATGGTTTTATAATGTTCTAACCCAACCTAACCTAAATTCCGATCTATACAAGATTAGTTTGTATGCGTACTACTCGTGTATAATGTAGAAGACCTTGATTAAAAAGTCACACCCTTGCGGTATAGAATGGAAATACACGTAACCGTGCACAAACTCCAAGGAATCACTCTATAGTACAGCTGTAGTGACTTCGGCCCGAAAGTTTTTGCAAAAGGTCAATGTTACGTAGGCGTAGCAGAGTGAAGTCTGGACAGAATAGCTATATTAGACTTCAGCAATAGGTCTAACAATATCAGAGAACATATTAGTGACATATGTATACATTTATGCTTATAACTTCGTACGTAACAATGATAACTCGATGTGTTTTATACTAAAACCTTCCTGAAAGTATGTAGATTACGATAGTGAAACAATCATCAAAATCGGTTCATTAGTTGCGGAGATAATCGTGAACATACTTACATACATACTCACATACATACATACGGGTCGAATACAGAACCTCCTTTTTTTATTTACCCGACTGGGTATATGTGTTTCACCTGTGTGTATGTATGTCCATTCCTATGTCCGCTTGTAACTAATCAACGGCTCAACGGATTTTGATAAATGATACGTTATGAGATTTGTCTTAATGACGCGAGTGTTATAGGGTACCTAATTAAAAAAAAAAATCAAAATGGCGGACTTTATGCGCTTTAATGTGCGAGCTGAAAAAAAATTTTTTCTTCAAGACCCTCGAGTGGGGTATCAAAATAAAGGGATTCAAAAGGCAAATACGAAAATGTATAAATTTATATATTTGGAAACAATTTGGAGTGATAAATCGTGGAAAATGACCGTTTCCTATGTCAGTTCGTAACTACTTAACGGCTCAACCTATTTTGATAAATTATACGTCATTAGATTTGTCTTGACGGCGCAAATGTTACTAGGTACATAAAATTCATAAAAAATCAAAATGGCGAATGTTATGCACTTTAATGTGCGGGCTGAAAAAAAATTTTTTCTTCAAGACCCTCGAGTGGGGTATCAAAATAAAGGGCTTTAAAAGGCGAGTACGAAAATGTATACAATCTATATGTTTTAAATCAATTTGGAGTGACAAATCATGAAAAACAAAATAAATAACAACTACACTGTAAGTGGTACGGTAGTAGTTTATTAATTTTTTAGTTCGTTTTTTAGCATGGCAGTCGGGTTTTTTTAATTTTTAAATTATAGCTTGTTTGAAGTCGGTTAAAAAGAAACGACAAGAGTATATTGTCCTGACAAGGGATAGGTACGTTCGAAATGTGACGTAGCGAATGTTGCATGCCTGTTCCGTAACTGATGCCGATTGGATTCGTCCGCGTGGATGTACTTTTTAATTTCTTGGGATCTTAGTAATTCGGCATAGGAATAGTTTGCTTGGCAAGCTAGCCCCGTGCCAAATTATTTCAAAATCGGTTCGGCGATTGGGCTGTGAAAATGGTCCCTAAAATCAACGGACAATTATTCTATCTGACTTTAATTTTATTTACTTGTGCGGATTGTTAAACTTTCTAAATTATAAATTCGGACATATTTACTTCATGTAGGCCAACTTGTGGCACATAAAACAAATCTAAACTCTACCCCCGGTTCGCGGAGCAGATTCTATTGATGAGCCGGTATGAAACTCTTACTCTTATTATACTCTTACTGTTACTATTTTCAAGTTTTCAACGGCTGGGTTTCATACCAAAGCAAAATGTTACAATATGCAAGCTATTTCAATGCATTTATTATATAGCAATCAATTAAATACAAGTAATTAATGTAACAAATAGTTATTAGATAAAATGAGCCCAAAAGACGTTAGGGATTCGCGTGGGATCAAGTCCGAAAAGTGATAATAATCCCTCGACATCTCGAATCGAAAAGCTTAATAGTCTTATTAACTCGAGACCCCGTAGATTGAAGGAAAGGGAAAACTTGACTATTTATATGGATACTATTATAAAGGTCTTGGGTGGATTTGGATGTTTATAATTGTACGTACTGAATACTAATTTGCAATTGTGTAAACAATTGACTGATTTTAAAACAATGATTAATTATACAATGCTCTTACAGTACGTAAAAGAGATGGACAAAATTAGACCCGACTTACTGAACTATGAAAGGAATTAGATAAGTCGTAAAAATATTTAAGGAGCTTAAAAAAGTAGTTATTTTTTATATCTGTGAAAGCTCTTCTAATTATATTATCAATCATGAATTCGAGATAATTGTAATAAAAGATGCGGTAGAAGACAAAAATTAAGACGTTAAAAAAGGTTACAATCTCCGAAATGTCTGATTCTGGGGTCACAGAATAAAAAGCAACTCTCCTAAAAAGCATCTCATCTGGTTCTTCGATGCCAAATATTTAATTCTTCCAACGATAAGTGGTTCTTTGAACAGTCCAGTTGCTCCATAACACAGCCAAATATTGGATTGTTTTTACTTCATACCTCTTATACCATAATATAGGCAAGTAACCTAAACCCAAATGACTTCCTAGGACCAAAGTCTAAAGACTTTGGTCCTAGGAAGTCATTTGGGTTTAGGAAGTCATTTGCATTAGCACGGGACCGAAATCAGAATTGCAAATGGAGGACACAGCCTATTGTTTCAAGTCCTTGAAACCGGCGATTGTGTCTTTGAATATTCCCGTTTAACTTAATAAACCAGTAAGCTTTAGCTGCTTTGTTCAAATTAACTAATTTGAAATTAGTATGATGAAATTGTCCAAATTCATTTGTATGAAAGTTGGTGGCCTATGCCCAGCGGTGAAAAGTTAAAGGGCTGTATCGTTTTAGAAAAAAAAATGTTAAAGTCTAGGTTAGGTGTAGCATGGTGAGAGCAATCTCTTAATTTCTTGCCGATTCTTCTCGGTAGGAAGGGCATACCGAAGTAGTTGTAGATTCAGTTTACGATTCGAAACACTTCATCAAAATCTCTTCTATCTAACCGCTGAATATGACGAAAAATTAATTTATTTAACTAGCTTAATTAAATTAATTAGACAATTTGACGAAATTTAGCATAAAAGAGAAGAGATCTATTAGAGAGATCTAAATACTGACAAAGGATACTTTTTATTCCAGAAAAACAAAGGGTTTGTACGAGATCAAAACTAATCCTAAATCCAGGCGAATGAAGTCCAGGTAAAAGGTTAGTCTTCTATAAATTTCCATGTTGCTGTCAGGTACTCGCCTCCATCGATTTGCGGTTTGTTACAGTCTGAATTTACAAATGCAAATACATACATGCCGTTATACCGAAACCCTTCCCAAGGACCATTATGCGGGCATGAGGTATTTAGTATTAATTGCAGAGTAACGCTTAGAATAATAAGTAGGCGGTGTGAAAAATTGTACCTTAGTAATATTATTTGAGGAGTTATTTATTTCTTTCGATTAATTAAAGGATAGCTAGGAGAAATACGCTAACAAAAACGCTAATCAAGTATAAATTAAAAATTTTAAAAACCCCTGATATTCGCCATTTTGTGCTGGCGGTCATCTTGGATTTGCATAGTGCTATTCTACTAGTCAAGGCATGTGTCAAGGCCTTTCATTTGATAAGAACACACCCGAATAATACACTTTTCAAACAAAAAAAAACGCAGTTCAATCAAACTTATAACACCCCGTCGTTTTTGCGTTGGGGGTTAAAAAATGCTTTTATTGTTTACTTTCGCCACCACAGTTTTATCGTAAGTAACTGTCGCTTGAAATATGTCAAATTCAGTGTGCAGGAGAGACTTTAGTAAGATCCGTGAAGAATTGGCAAAGTTCCAGCGAGCAGAAAGATTTAAACTTTCCGTAATGTAGATTGAAACTCACCTCTCGAATCGCTTAGCCGGGCTTAAATTCTTAAAGAATCGGATTAAAAATTTACGTTTCATTCGAAGCGATAATTTCTAGGGTTCCGTGGTTGCTTACCCAAAGGTTGCCGAATGAGACCAATTACCAGTTACTCCACTATTACCAAGTCTCCACTGTCTGTCGGTCCGTCTGTCATGCGGACCTACAGCTTAAGCCGTAATATGTAACAAGTTCTTACGTAATACGTTTATCATATTATATCCTCTATCATGATGATTTTGGTGTCCCGATACAAAGAAATCTCAACAAATAACATTTAGCTGCAACAACGAATAAGAAATTTAAGGTTCCGTTGGTCACCATTTAATAGAATAGAATAGAATAGAAAAGTATTTTATTCAATTAAACTTTTACAAGTACTTCTGAATCGTCAATTGAATCTACCACAGGTTCGGAATGCAGTTCCAGCCGAGAAGAACCTGCAAGAAACTCGGCGCCTTAAGCGCCTTGTTTTTGTCGCCTTCTTATTTCATTGCATCTATCATGTTGTTTACTAGAAGAGTTTATGTGTGCAGTGAGACGGAATCCTTTGGCAGATATTTATTAAGATAAACGCGCACTGGGCAATATTTCTGCGCTTCACCATCTTGCCGCATACGATCGCACGACGCTCCTGATGCTGCTGAAACCTTACAGCCGCAACGCATTTCAATACGCAAATATGTCTGATGTCAGCAACGAGACTCGACTACATCGGTCACATCGAAGAAACGACAGATCTGCTGGGTTATTCTCTAACTTAGTTAGCAACTGAAAATAGTTGCCAACGAATTAGTTTGATATACATTGCTGCTTTACTGTGGGAAATATAAAGTGTTTTTATAATTTTACACAGTAAAGCAGCAATAGCTGTGATAGCCTAGTGGTTAGGACAACCGACTTCTAATCGGAGGTCGTGGGTTCGATCCCGGGGCACGCACCTCTAACTTTTCGGAGTTATGTGCGTTTTAAGTATTTAAATATCACTTGCTTAAACGGTGAAGGAAAACATCGTGAGGAAACCTGCACGCCTGAGAATTCTCCATAACGTTCTCAAAGGTGTGTGAAGTCTGCCAATCCGCTTGGCCAGCGTGGTAGACTATGGCCAAAACCCTTCTCACTCTGAGAGGAGACCCGTGCTCTGTAGTGAGCCGGTAATGGGTTGATCATGATGATGATGATGATGAAAGCAGCAATGTATATCGAACTAATTCGTTGGCAACTATTTTCAGTTGCTAACTAAGTTACAGAATAACCCCCCTGATGCCGATGACATCACTCGTATTTTCGACATCTTAAATATTGGCTATTTTAGTTTTTTTTTTTATATTAATGCACCTTGCATTCATACAAGAATTTCGTACATTAAAAGTACCTAAAGCACATTAGAATTCATCGGGTGGAAACTTGTCAAAACTCAAAATAAGCTGTCTCGCTGATTTTGTTCCAAAGAGCCAATAAATCCCGAAACTTGCAAAAAGCTTTTCATACAGTCGCCTGTATCAAAATATCCTAAGTAGGGATACGAAACTTAGTGATACCACGGTCTAGCAATGATACAGTACGGCAACGGCTATTTGAAAATTTAAACAATTTAAAACACTCAATCCACGTCAAGTAAAGTCACCAAGCTTTCTCGATCTCAGATGACGATTGACGTGGAAGAAGTAAGCAAGCGTTGCTTCTATACGCAGTAATAGTTATAGTCTGATTTTTAATTCGGTAGAATTCTGACAGTTGTCATTTAAAAATAGAATGAGTTATTTGTATGAAAAACCCTACCACCTGAAGTTCAATTTTACCCCAAACTTAAACATCCGAAGAATCTGTCAACCATTTGTCATATCTACATAAGGCAATTGATTTATATTTATATGTAAGTTTTGAATTTATTATCTTTTTGTGGGAACTTTTTTATCTCTGGTAACATTAAGAAACGTCAGAATTCCACGGAATTAAAAATCAGTGTATAGTATTCCTTGCTTATGGTTACATGGCCCGCAATCTGCTAATTTCACAAAGTGGCCCTACTGTGCAGTAGTTAAACTGTGGCGATACGCACTTTCACCACCATCGCCGACGCGATTAATCTTGTCACTCCGCCCAATACAACTCGCCGCAAATACGAAAACAAGTGAACATCCCAATATAAAAAATAACACTTTGTAGCGAAAAAAAAATAAACAATTCCCAGCGCGACGAAACAATGAACCTTTTAACAAAAAAGGCAAGTACATTTTAACACCGACGCAATCTCTTGTATTGTTGGAAAAATAAATAAACTGGTCAAAAGCGAGTGGGGCGCGTGGGTTGGGTTCCGTACAGCAAAGCTCTATCTACGCACAATATTGCGTGAAGTGTCGGAGTCGAGATTATTGATAGCAAAAAACTTTGAACTTAAATGTAGGTACATACATATTTTTAATTTACTTAAGTAGTAATTGACATTCTAGTATGCACCCGGTAGTCGTTTACCTAAACATGGAAATAATGGTCTTATAAGTGGGAGGCCGCGGGTTCTATTTTCGACAGGGGCAATTTGGGAATTAATTTCTAAATTGTCTCTGCAGGTCTGATCTGTCTGTAAATCGTTTTTCTAAATTTTATTGTCTCTGCTGGTCTGTCTTCGCGTCGCTAGCTACCACCCTACCGGCAAAGCCGTTCCGCCAAGTGATTTAGCATTCCGGTACGATGTAGCTTAGAAACTGATCAGGGGTATGGGTTTAATGAACCTGCCACACCTATTCCAGATTAGCCCGCTTCCGTCATAGACTGCATTGTTACTTAATATCACGTGAGATCGCAGTCAATAGCTAACTTGAAGATGAAAAAGAAAGGTAGAAAAATTATAAATTTGAGCTTTTGCGATGGTCAGATGTTTGGCATCTGGCTCTAGGTGCTTGAATACACTCCACACCGAAAAAATGCAGTGTTGGGAAATTCCCTTACAAGTTGGACGAATGATCTCGAGCGCTGGACACAAACTGCCCAAGACGAGATCCTTGCTAGAGACCTAGCGTCCAGCAGTGGACGCCTACGTATGAGACGACAATGACGAGGTGCTTGCGAAACAGTGCAGCAATTAATCCATAATTAAGTAAAAAGCATCAAGACAAAAGGGATTAACCAAGGAACCCTGAAGAAAGTGTTTTTGTACCGTCCGCTATAAATCATTTGGACCACCATTAAAGTTCCATTCCGCAGCAATATTGGAGCAATTCAGCGGATCCCGGGGAACAGCTATATCATACCAGATTAATGAGAGCAATGGAGAAACGGGAAGAGTGCAAAACTAAGAATTACGCAAGAAAAGGAAATTTATCCGGCAAATAGAAATGAAGATGAAGCACTGTTTTTTCATGGTAAGTAGGTGCCGGTATTTTTGTACTTAGACGTTTTTTAAGCGGGTCTATGGATAGGCATATTCGTTTGATGATTGTATTCTTTTGTTACAGTTTTTAGGGTTCCGTACCCAAAGGGCGAAACGGAGCACTATTAATGTCACTCTACTATATGTCGGTCTGTCCGTCACGGATATCTAGCTCGCAGAAGGAAGTTACATATGCGAAAGGACAGTTGGTGTAGAAAGTTGACCCGAACCCGAATTTTAAATCAAATTATTTTTCAAGAGGCAACCCATAATTGAAAATGAAACCAAAAAAAAATTACTTCTTACCCTAGCATGTAGACTTGTCATTTTCTAGAACTCATTGAGTAGAATTTGATTTTTATATCTCCAAAACAAAGAAGAGAATACGATTTGTTCGCGTGTATTCCATTTCGGCCGCACTCCATTTGTTCTGAACCTCATGTCATCGCCACGCCATCTTGTTTTGTGTGATCACGACAGCTAGCACGCAAGACTCCTTTGTCATTGTGATTGTATTGTAATCGGTGTTTTTGTTTCATTTCGTTAATCACTTTCTAAACAAGTAATCTTAATTGAGTTTTAATAAACTTATTTGTTATACGATGTTATGAAAATTTAATTATTGAATGTTAGTTCGCATAGGTATGTAATTTTCATTCATTCTAGAGATGAATTTATTGATTAGCGCCTCCTTGTAAAAAAGCTGTGATAGCCTAGTGGTTAGGACGACCGACTTCTAATCGGAGGTCGTGGGTTCGATCCCGGGCACGCACCTCTAACTTTTCGGAGTTATGTGCGTTTTAAGTATTTAAATATCACTTGCTTTAACGGTGAAGGAAAACATCGTGAGGAAACCTGCATGCCTGAGAGTTCTCCATAACGTTCTCAAAGGTGTGTGAAGTCTGCCAATCCGCTTGGCCAAGCAGCGTGGTAGACTACGGCCAAAACCCTTCTCACTCTGAGAGGAGACCCGTGCTCTGTAGTGAGCCGGTAATGGGTTGATCATGATCATGATCATGCCTCCTTGTACGACTTATTTCGCCTGAATTTAAATATTTATAAAAACTACGTGAAGTCTCTAATTTTCTGGGTAAAAAATGTATCTTATATCAGTCTCCATGATACAAGTGTGATACATGATATCTATATCTACCTTTGCACCTTTATGTACCTTTGGTCAAAATCCGTTCAGCCGTTGAGCCGGGAAAATGTAACAGCCAGACAAACATACTTTTGCATTGACTAGTTTATTATTCTGCCTCTTTAGTCTAGTGGTTAGCATATTCGACTACGGATCCTGAGGTCCTGGTCGGACACTGACACATAATTGTTAGGCATTGGGTTTTCTGTCAAGAAAATCAATCCCTAAAGTATTGAGAGTTTTTATTTCTTTTTAATATAGTCCATTATGTAAATAACTTTTATTGTAATTATTACTCAAAATAAAATAATATCAAACAGGACCTATCGGTCGATTGGTCTTCTCCCTCATCGGTCAAAGGAACGTTATATCTTTGATCTGTCGTTCGCGATCCTTCACAATTCTTAAATATTGAATTAAATTAATGAAACAGAAATCAGAGGGCATGTGACTTTGAAGTTGCCTTTCAAGAAACATATCTCTGTAATATAAATATAGGCATATAGTGTAGAAGACGAATACTTTAAACAACAATTTGGCAAAATGTCAGTTTAATTGTTTAGTTTAATCTATATTAAACTGCCACTCTAAAGATATTGCCACTCTAAAGATTCTGGTAAAAGTGCCACAAAAAACTCAGATTTATAATCTAGGAAAGCAATCTATTTACAATCTAGATAAATAAATAATAATTGTCGGTGTTGCCACGTATAACTTGAGCGCCTTTAAGGCAACAGTGAAATAGCTAAACAATTTTTCATACATGTCATAAAATATTTTTTTTAAAAAGCCTTGACAAACTGCAATGCCTGTAACCTTAAAACATATCTAAGAACCTGCTCTAAGACGATACATATGCAGAAAGCCGTATCAAAATCGGCCTACTGGTTTATTCAGAAAAATGGTAATAAAAAAACGCACAAACAACCTCTAGCGGCAAACGCTTGCCGCTAGAGTTGGTTATAAATCGATGAATATTAATAGTTATTTATGCAACTGTTGTGTAATAAGGGGTATTAAAACACGAATGTGGGTTTATCACATGAGGCGAAGCCGAATGTGATAATAGTATCACATGAGTGTTTTAATACCTAATTATCAACAGTTGCATACAAGACTTTATCTACACCCATAATATGAATCCTCTATAAGATTCTAAAACAGTTAGCTTACTGCTAAACCCCCGACATTCGCCATTTTGTGTTGAAGCCATGTTGAATTTGCATTGTGCTATTCTACTAGTCAAGCCCTTTCATTTGATACCCATATTGAGGGAGTTGTGAAAAAATATGTAATCCGCCATTTTGTGGCGGTCCAATTTTCATGAAACATAGCTAAGAACACTCCCGACTAATTCACCTTTCAAACAAAAAAAAAACGCATTCAAATCGGTTTACCCGTTTGAGCACTACGGTGGAACAGACAAACAGACACACACACACACACACACTCACACACCCACACCCACACCCCCATCCCCACCCCCGCATTCAAACCAGTTTGAGCGATACGGAGGAACAGACAGACACACACACACAACACACACACACAACACACGCACACACAACACACGCACACACAACACACGCACACACACACACCCACAACCGCATCCACACCCAACTCACGCCCAACCCACGCCCACGCCCACGCCCACGCCCACACCACCATTCCCACCTCCGCATTCAAACCGGTTCACCTGTTTAAGCGCTACGGGGGAATAGACACACACACACACACAGACACGTCAAACTTACCACCCCGTCGTATTTGCGTCGGGGTTAAAAACGGATGATGTAATATTGTACCGAATTTCATTACATCACTCGTTTGGATGATGTAATGGTTGTTACAACATTGGGTGTTCTAAAGTTGGCAATAAGCTAACTGTTTCAGAATCTTTTATAGAGGATTTAAAGCATGGGTGTAGATAAATATTTTTGTGATCCGAAATGACTCACATTGTATTGACTCGACCAATTAATTGAATATCAATACCATTGTTTTAAGCAAAATATTGTAATTATTTAGGTACTGGTAAATTAATAATTATCAAAGTTAATAATATAAACATAGTCTCGACTACAATAATTACACGAGAATTCGTGTTAATTTAAACTTTTCGTAACGTCGATGTGTATAAAGTTAATACTGTTGTGCGCTCATTACCGTTCACCCGTAGCGGAGCTCTACCATAAAACCGGTAATAAAGGATATCATTACCGTAAAATTTAATTAAATGTTCCGATACTTGGCTCGATCTATTGATTCGGTTTTTTATCACCAAAATAAAATATGTTCTCTGCCACTTCTACTCATACCTTCGGTATAAGAATGGAAAGAATTCTACTGTGATTCCGCAAGCGGAGAAACGTGCGTGAATGTTTTTCCGCGCAAATAATATGTCGTTCCCCCAATATCGCAATAGGTACATCACATTGTACTGGAATTCCGCATACGGAAATATGTCAGATTTGTATCTTCCACCACTTCAGCCCTTTAACGTCCCACTGATGGGCACAGACCTCCTCTCATAGGAGAGAGGGGCCAACCCGACCCGGGAATCGAACTCAGGACCTCGTGATCCGCAGTCGAATATGCTAACCACTAGACCAACGAGGCAGTCATTTGTTCCTTACCGTGCCTTAATTGTGTATTGAATTACGGTTAAGGCTATATAGATAAATCTGGTGGTGAAAAGTAATAGTGGTGAAAAAACAATCCTACTAATATTATAAATGTGAAAGTGTGGATGTTTGGATGTTTGTTACTCAATCACGCCGCAACTACTGAACTGATTTGGCTGAAATTTTGAATGGAGATAGATAGATTATGTCCTGGCTTAAAACAAAGGCTACTTTTTATCCTGGAAAAATGCACAGTTCCCACGGGATTTGGAAAAACCCGAAATCTATAGCTATAGCTATTGGCAGATTACTATAGCGAACTTCCTTGATAGTAGGTATAAAGGTTGGAAAAGGGAGCGGAAACGGGAACCGGAAATCCACGATTCCCTCGGCATTTTTTTAAAACCGAAATTCACGCGGGCGAAGCCGCGGGCATTCTCTAGTTCATAATAATAAACCATCCCCATAAAATTGGACAGTGAATCTCGCATTAAATCCATCATGAAGTTTAGAAGTTATTTACTTAATAAAGCGAAAACGAGGATAACTGCTTTCATGGAATTAAAACTTTTTTATACAAAGCAAATTAAAAGTAACAATAGAAACGTAAGTACTCTGTAAATAAAACTTTTACAGATGCCTAGAAACTATAACAAACTTTGGTCGCTAGGATTCCCGTCTCTCGCCTAACTATACTTATGTGCCTCTCGTACATTACGCAGCACATTTCATTACAAAAGCGGGCATAATATCAAAACTTAGTACTCATCCGGTCTTGCGAGAGCCATTCATTCACCCGGTCACTCCCAACTTTGTGAATTTTAAATTAATTTCAAGATTAACCTGTTCGTCGCGCCTCCGTCGTCTTCATAATATAAGCTGTATAATAATTTGGCTGAAAATTTTAGCTGCCCGAGATTGTGAACTGTGAACCTGGCTTGAGGTGCCCATACGTTGAGCTTTTACAGGACAGACCCGGTTTTTTCGGTGACATAATTAATTAATCATTTTGACTTGTTAAAGGTATCCCTTCCAAACCTGAATACCTCAGGGGCAAGAAGTGAAATACAAAAAACTTTAACCAATTTTTAATGTAAAGTGTATGTGTCTGTATATCTGTCTGTATCCTCTAAGCTCTCAAACAAATGGACCTATTTGAATGGGACTTTTTAACCTACTTCTGAAAAGGAGGAGGCGTTTCATTTCGGCGTGTATTTTTTTTTATCAAAAGTTAAAAATTAAATCAGGACGGGCAGTGCTACGAGAATATTATTTTGTTCATCTACAAGTTAGCCCTTGACTCCGATCTCACTTGATGTTAAGTAAGTAACGATGCAGTCTAAGATAAGTAGGTAGTAGGTAGATAGTAAGTAGGTAGTAGAAGTAGGCTAACCTAGAAGAGGTATGGTATGAAATGAAATGCAAAGTGAGATGCAGTTGTGCAGTGAGAGTGAGTTGACTTTGCAGTTGTGCATTGTAGAGTCTATATCTCCTGAGGATGTTCCGGTGTCGGAGCGAAACGATCGTCGATTTTATTTTGGTGGTGGATTTGTGTGGTCTTACTAGTTGGTGGTGCTTGGGGTCCGCTTGGTTTCTTATTTTTCCTGCATATTTAACAGCACGAGGGCTGACAGGGCATAGCACATGCTGCTTGTTGTACCATACAAAGACTGTTTTGCGAATTATAGCAAAATGATTTTGACTTTTCATTTCATATATTATGGATTTCCGCAAAGTAACGCCTTCTTCTATTCAAGAGGTATGGTAGTTTTTTATTAAACTCATGCGCCTGATCGGTTTCTACGCGGCATCGTACCGGAACGCTGAATCGTTTGACGTCACCGGCTTTGTCGTTTCGTTTTATTAAAAACTATTCAGCTGTTTCAAATTTATCAGACGCCAATCATGTAGAGTATGATTTATATTTTCAATTTACAGTTGTCATTGAAGGCATAGAGGAAGTTTGTCTCCATAGAGTATACTTTTTACCGAGGCCTTTTAAGTACCTCGTAAAAACAGAAATTTTACGTGACCGAGTGTTACAGCTATTTATAAAAAATATTTAAGAGTTTAATTTTTCGCCGTTATCAACCGATCGACGTCCACTGCTGGATATAGGTCTCTTGAAGTTACAAGCAGAAGGCACAAGACCGTGGCATGTGGAAGTCCCTTCAGTTTAACTTTTAAGATTATATAAATCAAGGATTTTACGTCTCCTTATCCTAGATTTCTGTGTGTATATGGCAACCCTTCTCGTTGGCAAAGTGTTGAATTAATTCTGCGAGCTAAGTCCGTTAACGAAAGCGTTTAAGTATTTATGTAACTTGAGAGAGCTTTCTACTTTCTGTTTATTAAACATTTCAGTACTGTTAATTGAATGCCTTCACTTCATTAATACAGATTCTTGGAACAATATTTTGAATGTTGATTTTAATCTGAAGGGCTTCTGGGTAACGGCTGCTTCACACATTTATGTTTTTTGCATAACATTAATCGTTTTCATTTTTAACCGTGGTGAATTAGTCGAGAGTGTTGTTAGCTATGTTTGATGAAAATCGATCCAAGATGGCCGCCGCTACAAAATGGCGGATAACATATTTTATCACAACTCCCTCAATATGGGTATCAAATGAAAGGGCTTGACTAGTAGAATAGCACTATGTAAATCCAAGATGGCCGCCACCACAAAATGGCAAATGTCGGGGGTTTTAAAATTTTTAATTTATACTTGTTTAAGAAGCTCTCTTTTTACGTGTTCACACGCTCACGAATCGGGAAAAATTAGGGATCCAAAAAAATGTAGACCATATTGTTATAAAAACAGGCCGTATAAGGTTTTTATGAATGAAAACCAGGTTACAAATAATTCCTTTTTATTTAACAAGCATTTAATAGGCAATACAACAGGGGAGCTTTGTAATCGAGTAGTCCGCCTGTCCGTCAGAACCATTTTCATTCAGAAACTGTTAAAGCTGCAAAGCTGAATCTGTTTGCGGTAACAGTTACAGAAACTTGTTACCGCTTCATAGGCGTGTACTTAAACAACTTTAGCTATGCAAATAAGTCCGTTTTACAATGACGAGCACTGATGTGCCACCGGCAATGCCGCACTCTGTGTAATACTTGCACAGCATCTCTTTTTAATCCCCGACGCAAAAACGTCGGGTGTTATAAGTTTGACGCGTCTGTGTGTGTGTGTGTGTGTGTGTGTCTGTGTGTGTGTGTTCGTCTGTCTGTTCCCCGTAGCGCTCAAACGGGTGACTTAGTCGGGAGTGTTCTTAGCTATGTTTGACGAAAATCGGTCCAAGACTATAACCGCCGACTACGCCGCCACAAAATGGCGGATTAGTACATATTTTTTCACAACTGCCTCAATATGTATATCAAACGACAGGACTATTAGAATAGCACTGTAAATCCAAGATGGCCGCCACCACAAATGGCAAATGTCGGGGGTTTTGCAAATTTTTAATTTATACTTGTTATCTACACAAGTACTACAGTGGCGCGCACAATGAAATATTTTTCAAGATTCATAATGAAACAGTGTACAATGCACTATTACTGTCTCGGTACAATGTGGGGCACTGCCCTGGTCGACGCAGTCATGTGTCGTAGGCTCGCGGCGAGCGGCCTCGGGAAACGCACCGGAAGTTCACGAGATATGTATATATGCCCTATTTAACATCGTTTTTAACCCACGACGCAAAAACAACAGGGTTATACAGGGTGTGTCTGTTCCACCGTAGCGCTCAAACGGGTGAACCGATTTGAATGCGGTTTTTTTTTTTTTGTTTGAAAGGTGAATTAGCCGGGAGTGTTCTTAGCTACGTTTGATGAAAATCGATCCAAGATGGCCGCCACCACAAAATAGCGAATGTCGGGGATTTTAAAATTTTTAATTTTATACTTGTACTAAGTATACACAAGCACTTTACCAATAGGTTTGTCACTGTCGTCATCTACCGAAAGACGTAGACCTACGTCCAGAGAGTCCAAGAGACTTGTCCTTTGTAGGGACTTCCATACATCGCGGTCTTGCACCGTTTGTATCTTTCTTGTCTTTGTGACTGGTCGTGGTCAGTGCATAGCTTGAAGATAATATCAGTGCAAATATTTTCAATCTTTCTCGTCATACAATATAGGCAATTGTTTTGCGACTAATTGGTTTGCGAAGAAATGGCACTAGAGCAGTAAGTTACATAATATAGGGCACTAACAGCCCCGCACACTGGGCTACTAGTGGCAACGACTAGTGGCCGGCGACAAGTCGCGGAAGAGATTTTCATACATTTTATATGGACCACCACACACTGAACGCTCGAGTGGCCGCATTCGAGTAACAAGAAAATGTATGAAAAATCTCTTCCGCGAGTTGTGGCGGTAACTATAGTCATTAGGTACCACTAGTGGCCCAGTGTGCGGGGGCTGTAAACATGTCGAGACAAGTTCCAGCGAGCATCCTCAGGAAGCGGCTGATCGCGAAACTGCGATGTATAATTCACGGGGGGTGCCGTTTATACAGGCGTATAATATACAGGCGTGTAATAGGTATACAGGCGTATAATATACAGGCGTGTAATATACAGGCGTATAATAATAATATACAGGCGGTATTTTGCTGCTGTTTTGTGCGCTTTTGTTCTACGGCAGAGATGTTACAGGAAGTAGATTTAGGGCACCTTGAAGAATATTTTTACTTCCAAGAAAGTGATACATTTCAGCAGTGAGATACTATATTACTAGAGCGTGCAATATCCCTCGCAATGGTACCAATTTGTTTGGTGACAAGAGGCATCAGTTACACCGTTCAGTAGATAGGAAGTTGACTCGCTTTAGTTACTGTCACAGAACACGACCTTGGCCAGCGACTATCAGCGAATCGCCGTCGTCCTTCCACCTCGTGGGGGGTTTTTTAATTCCCGACGCAAAAACGACGGGGTGTTATAAGTTTGACGTGTCTGTGTGTGTGTCTGTAGCCCCCGTAGCGCTCAAACAGGTGAACCGATTGGATTGCGTTTTTTTTTTGTTTGAAAGGTGAATTAGTCGGACGGGAGTGTTCTTAGCTATGTTTGATGAATCGGGTCAAGATGGCCGCCGCCACAAAATGGCGGATTACATATTTTTTCACAACTCCCTCAATATGGATATCAAATGAAAAAGGGCTTGACTAGTAGAATAGCACTATATAAATCCAAGATGGCCATCACCACAAAGTGGCGAATGTCGGGGTTTTTTTTTAATTTTTAAGTAATTTATTAAAATGTCCGGAAGATGACCGGATCGAATGTTCTACGAATCGTCTCATTTCTGAATTGATCCCTGAGGAACTTACAGAAAAATTCTTGGAAAAATTCAAACATGAATGACAGGAGTAGGTACGGCTCCTGTCATTCATGTTTAATTTTTCCAGACGCTTTTAATACCTACAGTACCTAGGTATTATATTACCTACTCAATAGTCTGTTGGTAGTCTGCAGTACATTACGTTTGCAATTTGCATTATTCCGCCTCTCAGCGCTGCAGCTGGTACAACGTTTATATTTATTTAGATGCAGCGCACGTCTTCACGAAACTCATTACTCGACATTTTTAATTTATAACAGCTCTTGTTCGCTAGACACTTCCATTCTTTGCGTCCGCCATCTTGTCTGCATAGAAACACTGTGGTAAATGTTAATAATATAATGTTAGGATTTATCACAATGAAGCGATTTAACCGCAAGAGTTGTGTGTGTGTGTGTGTGTGTATGTGACGGGTGAAACCAAAATGGCGGATTATACATATATTTTTTCACAACTCCCTCAATATGGGTATCAAGTGAAAGGGCTTGACTAGTAGAATAGCACTATGTAAATCTAAGATGGCCACCACCACACCACCACAAAATGGCTAAAATCGGGGGTTTTTAAATTTTTAATTTATACTTGTTATTAAATGTATACTCATACCTTCATAAACACCCGATAGTATTTTGGCCATATGTAGTTAGCATAATCCATTCATATAGGTAACTACTTTTTGTAAATATTTATAAATCTTGGTACCTTGCAGCCCCCCGCGTGACTAATAAAAATGTGAATGAAAATGCTCCTTAAAAATATAAAGCAGAACAAAATCTATCTATCTATCTATACATATAATAAAATCGTAGACTTGCCGTATCTGTACATTGAAGATTTTTGCAAAATAATAACTGGAGGATGTTAGGGATAAGTAATAGAACGTATAAAAGCTATTTTTAAAATTTTTGTCTGTTTGTCTGTTTGTCTGTTTGTCTGTTTATCTGTTTATCTGTTTGTCTGTTTATCTGTTTGTCTGTTTGTCTGTATGTTTGTGCGCGCATCACGCAAAAACTACTGAATGGATTGAAACGAAACTCGGTACGATTTAAGTTCATACTACGGAGTAACATATAGGATACTTTTTATCCCGAAATTCAGCACGGTTCCCTTGGGAGAGGGGATGAAAGGCAAAATGTGTACTTAGCTGTAATTCGTTATCGGGTGGTCCGATTTCATTCATTCTTTTTTTGTTAGAAAGTAGATACTTTAAAGACTACTGGCTAACCTCTGAAATGCTGGACCGATTATGATAGGACTTTCACTGGCAGATGTTTACATTTTGATCTACCTAAACATCCGCCAGTGAACTTTTAACAGTTTTTAGCAAGGTATAAGCTCAAAGGAGCTTAGGAAAAACAAAATGATTCCCACGGAATTATTAAAATCAATATGCACGCGAACGAAGTCGCGGGTATCCGCTCGTAGAAAATAAGCCACGCATTTGTACATAATGTGATAAAGCTAAGTACAATCCATTTGCACAAGCGAAGACGTACCACGCATCGTTAAAACAACACAATATAACAAAGCACACAGGGTTTCAGTAATCTGCGCCTGTTACACCCAAAATGTATTACCATTGTTGTCCAAATAGCTGTTTCGGAGGCAAAAACTAACCGCAATTCGAGGCAGGCAGAGCGTGGCACACACCCCTTTTTGCAAGAACAATAATAATTAAATTTCGCTACAATTACGTGTAAAATGCTCGGAATTAATTTACCTACCTACCTACTCCGTTCTTCAAAATTTTTGCCGCGAAAGCGTACACGGCTGGTTGAGAAGGAAATTTATTAGAATAGCACTGTAAATCCAAGATGGACCGATTTGAATGCGGTTTTTTTTGTTTGAAAGGTAAATTAGTCGAGAATGTTGTTAGCTAGGTTTGATGAAAATAGATCCAAGATGGCCGCCGCTACAAAATGGCGGATTACATATTTTTTCATAACTCCCTTAATATGGGTATCAAATGAAAGGGCTTAACTAGTAGAATAGCATTATGCAAATCCAAGATGGCCGCCGCCACAAAATGGCGAATGTCGGGTGTTTTTTAAATTTTTAATTTATACTTGTGTTGTACTTATGTTTAGCTAGACGTTTGCCGCTTACTCGCTAGCCTCTGCGTATATTGTGACACACTTTCGTTCCCCACGTAATCGCTGGGGGTGCAGTTTTATACTGTTCATGTTCAGAATGCAATAAACTCGGCTGTCGGCGGACGAAGACGCGGGTATCAGCTATCACACTAATATTATAAAAGCGAAAGTTTGTGTGTGTGTGTGTGTATGTTTGTTACTTTTTAACGCCGCAACTGCTGAACCAATTTGGCTGAAATTTTGAATAGAGATAGATTATGCCCTGACTTAACACATCGGCTACTTTATCCAAAATCTACAGTTCCCACGGGACTTTGAAAAAACCGAAATTTATAGCTACAGCTATAAGTAGATTACTATAGCAAACTTCCTTGAAAGTAGATAATATAAAGGGTTGGAAAAGGGATCGGGAACGGGAACCGGAAATCCACAAGTCCCTCGGGATTTGTGAAAAACCGAAATTCACGCGGGCAGAAGCTAGTGAAATATAATTATTAAAATACACCCATAAAAAGTTGTGCGAAGTCGGGGCGGGGATGCTAGTAATGGATAATTAGTATTCTGTAGTTATGGGATGAAGAGAAAAACAGAATATGAATATTCTACTTTCGTGCGGATTCGTGAATATTCCTTTCTTAATTTAGTTAAACTCCTTTATGTTCGTCTGGAAATTTTAAACCGGAAAAGCGTTGAAATTAGCGTAGCCGCCGGTTATACCCCGCCAGATACCCAATCCCATCCTGTGCCAAGGAAGTGAGGAAGTCATCCCTCATAGTTTTGCCCGATTTATCTCGTACAAATAATACGCAATTTACAAAATTAATTCGCAAGTGGTTCGTACCTACTGTACCTCTTAAGAGGTAAATAAACAGAGGCTACAACAGAGGTTATAAAGACGTTCAAAATACTGTGCGCATTATACTTATATGGGATAAAAATAAAAAATAAATAAAAAAGAATATTGTCGGTACATGGTACATTTTACTCAGGAGGAACGGACATTTTAATATTCCTCAAGATTCTGAATAACATATGACCACATGTTTGCACAAAGTATGCAGCTTCATAAAACTAACGGAACTCTCTCGAGTGGATGGAATACGGAGACGTGGTTTATTACGCCGGTCGCCGCCCGAGCTACAGCTGTGTTACATGAACCAACATGCATATTACATACATAGTGGCAAGGCTCTACATGTTTACGTTAATACGCTGGCGCGGATGCGGGCGCGTCAATATCAAACAAAGTATTACATTTAAAGGTGCGTCCAGACTTGAACATTTCACCGAACCGAACAGCGAACATTTCGGCGAACTTGTTACGCTCAATGTGGACGGCGCGCTTGGAGCGCTTGAGATGGGTTACTGCGTAACAGTTCGGCGAAAAGTTCGCCGAACTGTTACGCAGTAACCCATCTCAAGCGCTCCAAGCGCGCCGTCCACATTGAGCGTAACAAGTTCGCCGAAATGTTCGCTGTTCGGTTCGGTGAAATGTTCAAGTCTGGACGCACCTTAAAACGTGTAGTACGTGTCAAGGCAGTAGGTACAACCGCAGTGCAGAGCAAGACACGCTGCTCACGTTCCCCGCATGCGTTGATTAGTCCCAGTTCCAGGAGACACATTATTCTTTGTTGCGTACCTACTTTTATTTATAAGTAGCTTCTTCCCGGGGCTTCGCTAGCAGGAATTTCGGTTTTTCACAAATCCCGAGGGAATCGTGGATTTCCAATTCCCGTTCCCGCTCCCTTTTCCAACCTTTATACTTATTTTCAAGGAAGTTTTATAGTAATAATACCTATTAGGAAGGTTGCTATAGTAATAATACCTAATCTACGTATAGGTATAGATTTCGGTTTTTTCAAAATCCTGTGGGAATTGTGGATTTTTCCAGGATAAAAAGCGTGTAAATAAAAGCCTATGTGTTAAGTCCGGACATAGAATATCTATAAAGAGTAACAAACATACACACACAAACTTTCGCCTTTATAATATTAGTGTGATGAGTTTCCCATCATAAATCGCTTCAAGAAAGAACAGTTTGAGAACGGCCGCTGTACGCCCGCGCCGCATGAAATGCGCTTCATTCAGACCACGGCTCAAAAGGGTGAGCAAACAAAACAAATGGGATGAAAGACGACAACTTATACTATTACCGCGGCGACTGGGAACTTTGCGGCGCTATTGCCTTGAATATTACTTTATCAAGACGGCAGTTTTTGCACGGCTTGTGTTCGAGACCGTACTTAGATGGCGCTGTATCTTATTGAGACGCGCTATTGCTCGGTTGGTGCTTATAATGAGTTCGTTGTTGGGTTCAATTTGAGGTCGAGAGTTCGTACGCACTTGTATGCGTTCGTTGTTTTAATTCGAGCACAGAATACATTAGGACCTACGAGGGTTCACTGATTAAATCATTTAAATAAATAGCGAATCTAATAAACTGCCTCTTTGGTCTAGTGGTTAGCGTATTCGACTGCAGATCGCGAGGTCCCGGGTTCGATCCCGGGTCTGCAAATAATTGTTAGGTATTGGGTTTTTCTGTCAAGAAATTCTCAGTGCCAGCACGAAGTTGGTAGCTGGCGGTGTTTCACCTCCGTGCCTCGGAGAACACGTTAAGTAGTCGGTCCCGGTCATTATCACTATCATGTGACAATAGTCGTTAAGGCCCGCCAACCCGCATTGGAGCAGCGTGGTGGGTCTAAGCTCTAAATCCCTCTCTCCTATAATAGTGGGAGATACAGTCATAGAGATTACTACCCTCATCTGTTATTTAATGCTGATAGAGATAATATGCTAGATAATTCATAGATTGATACATTGCACTTTGGTTGCCTGGCTAAATTTGGTGCCTATGATGTTAAACACAAAAAAATGTAATCAATTTTTTTCGATCTGCTTCCCTCATCTGTTATTTAAACGAATTATATGTCAAATGAAAGATTATTTTATTCCCAATCGAACCGTATTTGGTTGCCTCGTCAAAAGTGGTGCTAAATCATGGTTGCCTGGATTTTAAGATATAAAATTTTCTGTGCGAGTGTTGAAAGTGACGGAAAAGTGTTGCGCGCGCAATTCCATTTGACAGACAAAGATGCAGTGAGGCAGGCGTGCACTCGGCAGGTGCTTAGTCTATACAAAGATTAAAACCATAGACTAGCTGTGCCTGTCCATTAAAGATATTTGCAAAAAAAATAAGTGAGCGACGTAAGGAATAAGTAATAAAACGTAAAAAAGCTGTTTTTGAAAATTTTGTCTGTTTGTCTGTATATTTGTGCATGTATTACGCAAAAACTACTGAATGGATTGAAATTAAACTAGGCATGATCTAAGTTCATACTACATAATAGCATATAGGATACTTTTTATCCCGAAATTCAGCACAGTTCCCTTGGGAGAGGGGATGAAAGTCAAAATGTGTACTTAGCTGTAATTCATTATCGCGTAGTCCGATTTCATTCATTTTTAGGATTCCGTACCCAAAGGGTTAAAACGGAGCCCTGTTAATGTCACTCGGCTGTCTGTCTGTCTGTCAGCCGGTCACAGGTCTCTAGCTCGCAGACGAAATGAGATTTACTCCAAACAATTTTCAACCTGTCAAGTCATCTTTGTCTATTACACAAAATAAGGACGCCTTTTTTCGAATTTCTCCACTAAATTTAAATTTTTTGTTACTTCAACAAAAAAGAATTTGTTGATTATTTATTAAAACGTTGAATGACATTAATAAGGCTCCGTTTTTACCCTTTGGGTACGGAACCCTAAAAATGAATGAAATCGGACTACGCGATAATGAATTACAGCTAAGTACACATTTTGACTTTCATCCCCTCTCCCAAGGGAACTGTGCTGAATTTCGGGATAAAAAGTATCCTATATGCTATTATGTAGTATGAACTTAGATCATGCCTAGTTTAATTTCAATCCATTCAGTAGTTTTTGCGTAATACATGCACAAACATACAGACAAACAGACAAAATTTTCAAAAACAGCTTTTTTACGTTTTATTACTTATTCCTTACGTCGCTCACTTATTTTTTTTGCAAATATCTTTAATGGACAGGCACAGCTAGTCTATGGTTTTAATCTTTGTATAGACTAAGCACCTGCCGAGTGCACGCCTGCCTCACTGCATCTTTGTCTGTCAAATGGAATTGCGCGCGCAACATTTTTCCGTCACTTTCAACACTCGCACAGAAAATTTTATATCTTAAAATCCAGGCAACCATGATTTAGCACCACTTTTGACCAGGCAACCAAATACGGTTCGATTGGGAATAAAATAATCTTTCATTTGACATATAATTCGTTTAAATAACAGATGAGGGAAGCAGATCGAAAAAAATTGATTACATTTTTTTGTGTTTAACATCATAGGCACCAAATTTAGCCAGGCAACCAAAGTGCAATGTATCAATCTATGAATTATCTAGCATATTATCTCTATCAGCATTAAATAACAGATGAGGGTAGTAATCTCTATGATGGTATCTTAGACCATAAGAGGAGGCCTGTGCCCAGCAGTGGGACGTTAAGAGGCTGTAGTGGTGGAAATAGCGAATCTTGTGCACAATAAAGTGCAATTCAGGTCGCAGTAGCGCTAACTACCTATACAGTTATATTAACCTAGACTTTGCCTTCCTTTTTATCGCATAGCTCTTATCCTTTCCGACTAAATGGGTTATTGAATGAGCACAACCAACCGGAGCGCGCTAGGTACTTGTAGCAGCATACCTACAATGTGGAGTGCGCCAGGCCTGGTTTGAGTTAAACTCGTGGTCGTTCTTGGGTTCGCAATAAACCTACCCATACCACAGGTAAACCATTATTCTATTTCGATACCTTTGCGCAGAGGTAAGTGTACGGAGAGTTTGCGCGGAAGGAACAAGTAGTATTGTGAAGTAGAATAGCGAACGGTGGAAAAGAGGACGATCAAATACACAATGAATCGTAAAGGTATGGGATGGTATTATGGAGCTTTATTCCGCCCAATTACTGTAATAAGGATGTACGATAATACGAGTTTCATTTAGTAATTTCTTTCAATGCTAAGGCTACATTAATTAAGAATGGTATTTATTACTTCTTGTTACTTTGTTTGTAATCACGTAGTAAAGTTCTTAATTTATTATTCTTCCATTCCAGAGCATTTAGCAAAACAATTCTGGCCTCACTCTATTTGAGTTCAGTACATAAGATCAACTAACTTTTTAAACTATATTAATTAGATTATTTCCTTAAACGGTTATTCATGTATTATTGTACATTCATGTATTATTGTACATAATGTTATGTCCCCTGAAAATAATGTAATTAAATTTCTAATATACTGTTTTGGATAAACATTCTACACAAAATATCACAGATCTATATCTCATTCCGTCAACGCCTAGACACACAAACAAACCGACAAACCGACAGCAGACTAACAATAATAGGGCTCCGTTTCGCGCTTCGGGTACGGAGCCCTAAAAAGGACAGTAAACCAAGTCGACAACGCGTGAAATTAATTTGGAGTTTTGTCGAGTCACCGTCTTTCACGTTCTAATTAAATTACACAATTAAACCCCGACTCAGAATTTATATTTCTTTCGGGACCCGAAAACGTGTTCATTTGATAGCAGTCCCTTATCTACAAAGCCTGTCTTTTTATTGTAAACTACTTGTCTATGATATATAAGTATTACCTACTGTAATTTTAGGAATTTTAGATATTGCTCAAATCTATATTAATAATTTCGTGCAGGGGTACGGTAGACTCGATCGAAACCTTATAAGAATAACAGGGCATGAAAAAATATTGATTTCGAGTCGACAACATATATCCGCAAAATTCGTATTATGGAGAATTTCGTTAAATTCTAACGGCACTGACAAACAACAAATCACGTTTGTCATCCAAACAAACCGCAGTCGCCATGGATACGACTCGCCAATTTGACACATCTTTTTTATTTTTATTTGATTTAACCATGGAGATTTAACAGGTTTTACGACTCTGAGTTCTAGCCCTTTTGAGACAATGACTCATAATACACAACTAAGTACAAAATGTAGGTAGACATTTCTGTAGTCATCGGTTCTCATTGTTAAAGGAAAGCAAGGTATAGATTCATATAGCTTCGTTCATTGTCAAAACAAACAAAATATAAGTTTTAAGGTTTATTCTGTGTAAACCTCTTTGTTTTAAAGCACTCAGCCACCACACATTTTAAAATTAAAAGTTGGTTGTATAGCTTTTGAGAAATTTAAACCCGACTGTCGGGTTGTGCAACGGAACCCGTCTTATTGTTAGAGCGTTAGCTTCACGTGTCATTGATGCCGAAATTATTTGTGGTAGCCATGTGGGAATCAGAGAAATATAGGGAAATAATAAATTTTAGAGAATTTCAATAACTAGATTTGTTTTACAGAGAATAAGCCTTAACTTATGCTATGCCTTAAAACTTATGTTTCGTTAATTTATGTTAGTTTATTTTGAATGTTAATTTGAAATAAAAACTATTTGTATAAAAAATAAACAATTTCAATATAGAGAAATTTTATGATAATCAACCTGTGATGTATAATATAGATAAGTATCCTTTATAGGTATCATTGCCAAATTCTCGGGTGAGATACTCATTGTAAAATTACAATTTACATATTTCGTAATAGGTATTATTTTCTAAGATTATTTTTTATTTAGCCGATTTGTTTTACAGAGTTAGTTTATTTTGAATGTTAATTTAAAATAAAAATTATTTGTGTGAAAACTTTTGCAGTTTTTATTTACCTACTATATTTATTAAACACAATGAACAACGACACAACAACACAAGCTGTACGAGTCTATGCCTTGCTTTCCTTTAATATTCCTTGAGAACCGATGACTACAGAAATATCTACCTACATTTTTTACCTAGATGTGCATTATGAGTCCCCCGAGCGAAGCCGGGTTTTCTTCTAGTTAATATAATAATAACATTTCTTCCTGGATTTTTATTTGGGTCATGGCCAACGCGATGGCGCGGCGCGAGAGTGTGGCGCTACCATAATTGACTACAGACAATAGAATGATATCACCTGACGCTGCAGTCTGCACGCACATGCGTAGTTAGCAACTGAATTTTGGCGCCATACGCTATAATATTTAACTTTTTAATTTATTGTTTTTATTACTCAAACCTTTACAAGTGGTTTTTATTGTGCGGGAAAATGTCTAGCAGTGATACTGAAGAGAATTTAACTCCACCTGACATTCTGGAAGTGGCAACAATCAACAATCTTTTACCAGCAAAATCAAGGAAAACTTACGACAAATATTACCAAGATTTTGAAGAATGAAGATTGAAGAATGAAGAATGAATTTTGAAGATATAGTATGGATTTTAAAATATGAGTTTAGATAAAGTAGTGTATTAAAATCTACATAATTAGGTATTAAAACACTCGTGTGACACTTTTAAAAAACTCACCTGCGGCTCGTTTTTTAAACTCACCTTTTTTTTATGTACCGTTTTAATAACCTCTATTATGCAACCGTTTCATAAACTACTATACTTACATTTGACTGGTTATATTGGTATAATACCTATAATGGTAACTGTTTAATAAATCTGATATTGGCAATACCAATTTAAATTCTTAGCTGCGGGCTATCTGGGTTTAGTATGTGATCGAGGAATTCTGCAGCGTGGAACAATATCCGGAATGCAGTAATTATACAATGTCCTATACATACTTCCACAGTTTAACATTATTAACATACTGGCTTTTGCCCCCGACTTACCCTAATTGCCTTAACTCCATTGCATTTATAAACCCAAAAAAAAAAATTTTATTCGAAATTTCTGGAGCATCATCATAATTCATGAATTTACTAAAGTATGCTCGAAATGTTTATATAATATACCGTCGTAATGACACAATTTTTCTATCGAGCGCATTTGGGACGCAGGGCGGACCTTAAAAATTCGGCAAAAATATTTATCGCACCATTCATATGTCTGAGATCGTAAGGCGACTCCACTTACTCTATGAATAATGCGGTATACTCCCACACCCTTTCGCGATATTAATACAAGGACTGACTGTTATTGTAAACTTTCCAAACCCGTATTTTGATAGGCCGCTACAGAAAGCAAATTGTTATCTTTCGCAGATTGTTTTTCCAAGTGTAAAAAGATAATTAAAAAACAAAAGCCAACAGCGCATACCAATGTTGCCCGGCGTCCATCTCGCTCGGCTAAATTGTATAATTAAATCAAAACGCGAAATTAATTCACCAAACAAGTATTAATTTAAGACCAGCCATTGTACATTAGACCGTCGATCGGCTGGCTCTTCTTACAAAGCCTTTCTAGTTAGGTTTAACAAGATTGTTTTTCGTAGCATTTACTCGATAGTTTAAAAACTCGTTTCGATCCAGCGACTTAGTGTGCCGCAAAATGGCACACGACCACTCTTAGTTATAGAAATTATTTTTAAATTGAAAGCAATGGTGAGGTTTAGGTAGAAACACTCTTATGTAGTAGATGCTTATTTACTACAAGTGGAAACCCGCGACTTCGTTCGCGTGGATATTGGTTTTTAAAACTCCCATGAGATTCATTTTCTTTTTCCTAAGCTCATTTGAGCTCATACCTTGCTAAAAACTGTTAAAAGTTCACTGGCGGATGTTTAGGTAGATCAAAATGTAAACATCCGCCAGTGAAAGTCCCCTCAAAATCGGTCCAGCCTTTCAGAGATTAGCCAGTAATCTTTGAAGAATTTTCTTTCTAACAAAAAAGAATGAATAAAATCGGACCACCCGTTAACGAATTACAGCTAAGTACACATTTTGACTTTCATCCCCTCTCCCAAGGAAACCGTGCTGAATTTCGGGATAAAAAGCATCCTATATGTTACTCCGTTGTATGAACTTAAATTATGCCGAGTTTCATTTCAATCCATTCAGTAGTTTTTACGTGATGCGCGCACAAACATACAGACAAACAGACAAACAGATAAACAGACAAACAGACAAACAGACAAAAATTTCAAAAATAGCTTTTTTATGTTCTATTACTTATCCCTAACATCCCCCAGTTATTATTTTGCAAAAATCTTCAATGTACAGATACGGCAATTCTACGATTTTATTATAAGTAAAATAAAATAAAATAAAATAATAGATAATAGATATAGATACTTAGGTATATGGAAACAGGGACGCTGGAATTTTGAGACTTTTCTGGATTGTGAAATCTTGTAATATTAAAAGACTCGGACCTTTCACCAACCTTCACAAAATCCTAACGACCGACGAACGACGAATACGGAATGCGATAATTAAAATATCGACAGTGTGTGTAGAAAGTTTTTTAAAAAGCAATTCAACATTTTCATTAGACAATCAGTTATATGTATACCACATGAATAATAAATCTTTTTTTATATAAATGAAGATACACATACACACTTACACACAAGCATAGGTACATAACGTGGTGTCGCCAGGTATGGACCAGGCACCAGTAGCTGACCACCTTCACCGTTTTTAATAAAAATAAGAGCTAGATTAGAGTTTTACCGCTGGCAACATTTAAACCATGTAGAATAGGGATCTGTTTGTCATATTGACAAATATCATATGAAACGGCCATTTTGTTTTAAAATGGCAAGGCGAACAAAATGTTGTGTGCAAATATCTTTCGATTTCAATAGTTTTCTTAAGCAAATCGCTAAGAAGGTAAATAAACGTTTTGATCGATGGATTCTCGTTTCTGATTAAAATGTAAATTTACAATGATTAAATCACTTAGATATAAACTTTAAAACATGCTTGTGAAGTAATAAATGCGACATAGAGTTATTTTCAAGTTTTAGAGGGGATGTCCATTACTGGATCGGAAACACATCAAAAATCCAGTCATGGACCTATCTATTCTTATCATTTAAGGCCACTCTCTTCACGCGCTTATCCATACAAACGTATTACGCCTATTATTCTAATATTTGTCGCAATAGGTCTAAAGTTAAGCCAGATATCAATTTATATCTCCATTATCTATGCCATAAAATAAAAAAATTAGTAAAATTATATTTATTTTAAAAGTTATGACCATTGAAAAATCACTATTTTTGGGCAAATTTTGAGGCAACTTCGTGCGTAAATAAACTATATAAGAAAGCAGAAAATTTAAAAACGACCAAAGTCTTGTCATAGGTTACTTCATAATAATTACAAATGTATTTAGTTTATGTAATAAATTGCCAAGTATTTGCTAAAATAGGCGTAATTCCAAACCTAGATTTGCATATTTTTACTTTGCCATTTTTCACTAAAAAATCATGATATCTCAAGCAAAATTTATTACAGGGGAAAGGTGCGGTTAGTGCGGTGAAAGGGGTTACAAGTTAGACACGAAGAAAAGCGAGTAGCGGCCGATTTCGCACGATCTATCATCTATGACATAATTCGTCAACTACGAAACGTAAACATCAAATATGTCACACGTTACGTATTTATAATTAGCATTTTTGTTGTTTATTTTGCCTTCTTATTTTGCTAATTGTAATTTAGTTACTGCTCTTTTATTCTATTGTAGACTCGTCAGCTAGAGATTATCGATACGGATACAAATCTAGACTTTTTCCAAGCCGGGCCCCCAAAAATCCTCGACAAACACGAAGAAAAAGGAACAAACAGCATCTAATGATGCGTAAGTATCTACATATCTACTTGGTACAAGCTGACTAAAAATGAACATGAGTAAGACGAAAATCATGTCAAACACTCATGTCCCGCTTCACCCGATAATCGTTGAGAACTCGGTGCTCGAAATTGTAGACGAGTATATATACCTAGGACACACAGTCCAGCTAGGTAGGTCCAGTTTCGAGAAAGAGGTCAACCGCCGAATCCAACTCGGATGGGCAGCGTTCGGGAAGCTCCGCGATGTCTTCTCGTCCAAAATTCCTCAATGCCTGAAGACGAAAGTCTTCGAACAGTGCGTGTTACCAATGATGACATACGGATCCGAGACATGGTCGTTAACTATGGGCCTCATAAGAAAGCTCAGAGTCGCTCAGAGAGCAATGGAGAGAGCTATGCTCGGAATTTCTCTACGCGATCAAATCAGAAATGAGGAGATCCGTAGAAGAACCAAAGTCACCGACATAGCTCAACGGGTTGCGAAACTGAAGTGGCAATGGGCGGGGCACATAGTTCGGAGAACCGATGGACGTTGGGGTCCCAAGGTGCTGGAGTGGCGACCGGGAAGCGCAGTGTTGGTAGACCCCCCACTAGGTGGACCGACATCAAACGAGTCACAGGGAGCCGCTGGATACAAGCGGCACAAGACCGTGGCATGTGGAAGTCCCTTCAAGAGACCTATGCCCAGCAGTGGACGTCAATCGGTTGATAACGACGACGACGACGACAAGCTGACTCCCCCTGCTTCATAAAAATGCTAGAAGTAAAAATGTTATAAACAGTAATACTAAATATAAGTTTTACGCCCAGTCTGTGTTCCGAAACGAACGAACTAAGGTCGAGTCCAGACTAAGTAACACCTTTCAAACTATATTACATGCAATATAACCACTACCGCCACTACAGCCTTTTTAACGTCCCACTGCTGGGCACAGGCCTCCTCTTTCATAGGAGAGAGGGATTTAGAGCTTAGACCCACCACGCAGCTCCAATGCGGGTTGGCGGGCTTTTGTCACATGATAGTGAAAATAACCGGGAACAACTGCCGTGCTCTCCGAGGCAAGGGGGCAGTTGGCGGTGTTTCACACCGCCCACTACCAACTTCGGGCTGGCACTGAGAATTTCTTGACAGAAAAACCCAATACCTAAAAACTATTTGCCCGACCCGGGAATCGAACCCGTAACCTCGTCACAGTCGAATACTCTAACCACTATATCAACGAGGCAATATAACAATAGACTTTTATAGCAAATTAGGTTTCAATACTAAGGGATAAAATATAATAAACATAAAGTATAATAGGAAAAAATTATTGCCATTTTACAAACTGGTTTTTTTATAGGTAATTTTTAATTGCACATCTAAATTACTAAACGTGCAATAAATATACTGACTTGCATACTAAATGATACCGTATTACTATTAATTTGTACAACTAATATACTGATTTGCACACTAAATTATTTCTTAGTTATGGTCCAAGAACGAGCGAAGCGAGCTCGGGACTTGCGGCACCCCAACTCAGATAGGTTAGGTTAGAAGGGACAACGAACAGGGGGATGGCGGGGTCTATAAGACTCCGCCATCACCTTCGTTGTTATTTTTTTGTTTTCTTTTCATACTGCCCAGAAAAAGGAACCCTGCGAAGCGAGGCTTCGTCAACTGCATTTGGTAACATCTATTTAACGATTTAATATTATATTGTATAACTGTCCACTATAATATTATTTCCTGCGTAGTGCCCTGCGTATGCGCACACACTTGTGCACTAGAATATCTCCTGCGTAGTTGACCCTGCTTCTGTTGAGATTGGCCGCTTTGGCCGAGATTCGGAGCGCTGTGGTCATAAAGTGGGTGGTCCCGGGTTCAATTTCCGGCAGGGGCAATTTGGGATTTTATAATTTCTAAATTGTCTCTGGTCTGGTCTGATGGGAGGCTTCAGTGGTTGGCTACCACCTTACCGGCAAAAGCCGTGCCGTCAAGCAATTAAACGTTCCGGTACGATGCTGTGTAGAAACCGATCAGGGGTATGTATACCTCTTTCAAGTTAGCCCGCTTCCATCTTAGACTGCATCATCACTTAACATCAAGTGAGATTGTATTGTATTGTATTTACAGAGGGGACGCCGCCAGGCGGGTGATCAGTCCTATGTAAGGACCATTTCACCCAATTGCCCGTATTTGGACACAGGTTACTGGTGTCCTGGCAGTTTGTTGTGCACCGGTTTAAGGGGGGCAGCCCCTCAAACCTTCCCACGACTTTCGTAAACCTAAGAATGTATACCCTATAGAGAGGTGTCTTCTTTTTAGGGTTCCATACTCAAAGGGTAAAAACGGTTAATGTCACTCGGCTGTCTGTCCGTCCGCCGGTCACAGGTCTGTAGCTCATAGACTAAATGAGTTGAGTAGAAAAACCTAAAATTTTGGTATTTGGTGTAGAACGTTAACCCAAAACTAAATATTGAATTAGAAATTGAAGTAAATTATTTTTCAGAGGGGCATGGAATATTTTTCAGGGGGGCTTTCCCATACATGAGAAAGGAGCCGAAAAAAAATTTTTTTTTAACCTAGCTTGTGGGGTATCATTATTTAGAACTTATTAAGTAGAGCACGAACATATATTTTTTTAATTTTTTGCTTAAAAAATAAGGAAATGGGGGGCATCAAAGTTGTTAGGTTTAGACCATTTTTGTGATGGGGGCTATCTCAAAAACTAAACCAGTTAGGAATATGAAACTTAGGTATATTATGAACCATATACTGTATTTAGACAACAAATACTAAAAATAATGATTTATAAAGTAATTTGTAAGCTGTGATCAAAACAAACGAACACTTTTTGGGTTTTTCTTTCACGGTTTGTTGCGATGTCTAGCTCGGAAATGAAATATTTCTCACGCCCAAAATATTATGTTGTTCATAATTATGTACGGAACCCGAAAAGAGCGAGGCCCGACTCGCACTTGGCCAGTTTTTTGATAATATCGTTACCTTGCAGTTCCCTTCTTACCAATAAGTACATAGGGCAATCAGCTATGAAGTGAAAGCTAGTTTCTTTTTCTCCACACTCTGGACAAGATGGGTCTTCTACGAGTCTCATTATTGCAAGATATCTATTAAGCAGATAGTGTCCAGTTGTTATATGTACCTGCTACCTAGGTAGTGTAGTAGAGTAGGCTAGGTTTGGGTCCGCAGAATTACATACATTTTATGTGTCATACTAAGTATAGGTGAATGGTTTTATAATGTTCTCCAACCTAACTTCCAATCTATACAAGATTAGTTTGTATGCGTACTACTCTTGTATAATTTGGACGATCTTGATTAAAAAGTAATTTACAATCTACTTATACGCGACCAGTTTCACACCCTTGCGGTTTGGCTTTGTATAGAATGGAAATACACGTAACCGTGCACAAACTCCAAGGAATCACTCTACAGTATAGCTGTACTGACTTCGGCCCAAGAGTTTTTGCAAAAGGTCAATGTTACGTAGGCGTAGCAGAGTGAAGTCTTTGGACAGAATAGGTATATTAGACTTCAGCAATAGGTCTGGCAATATCAGAAAACATATTAGTGACATATGTATACATTTATGGTTATAACTTCGTACGTAAGAATGATAACTCGATGTGTTATATATTAAAACCTTCCTGAAAGTACGATAGTGAAACAATCATCAAAATCGGTTCATTAGTTGCGGAGATAATCGCGAACATACTTACATATATACATACATACATACTTACATACATACGGGTCGAATACAGAACCTCCTTTTTTTCAAGTCGGTTAAAAATTAGTGTGCGATTCAGTATTTTAGGCGCTACTTTCGAATATTAATAGTGGGCACATTTAGTGTGCAATTCAGTATTTTAGGTGCTACTTTCGGAACATTTTGTGTGCGAAAGAGAATCAATAGATATACGATTAAGTACCACCCTTTTTTAATTGATAATTTTTTATCGCCTATAATCTCTAAACACATTGTTTACTTTTTAGATGTTCTTGGAGCCTTTTGAATTGCGCTTAGGGCAGAAAATATCTAAACGAGCGAAGAACCATGATGATAACGAGTAAATAATATTTCAAAAACCAATGAAAATACTGTTATATAATTATTGTGTGCTTATGATTATGATAATCAAAATATATTGGGACAGGGTAGTCAAAGCGAACTAACATGTATTTTATAATATTATTATCTTACAAAGTGTACGAAACATTATCTCCACCGTAATGTAATAGACAAATTTGTACAGAAAAAATTATTTTGTTTTGCAAAAATTGCATTGTCGATTCGGTCTAACATGCTCGCGCGCAGATTTGCTAAAAGCAGTAATGAAGTGAGGGGCACCCTCCTCAGGGCTTACTGTCAATGTTTATATACCTGTCAGTTGTGGTACTGGTACAAGAGGGTGTCCTTCAGCACCATAAGGGTGCAGTATAATAACGCATACCGCATCATTATGAAATTTCCCAGATACTGCAGCGCATCGAGTATGTTTGCCGAGTCGGGGGTGCCTGATTTCTTTGCTGTTATCAGAGCACGTATAGCTTCCTTCTGGGAAAGATTGCGTAACTCTAGTAACAGCATCCTCCAAGTGGTGAGCCAGGACTTGCGCGGTCCAATGATTGCTCATTGGATCAAGATGCATCGAGATCCAAATAGGAAATAACTCTGCACACCTTCAGTGTGCAGCGTTAATTTAATAGGTATATGTTTTATATATATAGTATTCTATATCACCTATTCTATTGTATTTGATTTTAATTTATTTAATTAATTTTTGATATGTTTTTTGTATTTCTATATTCATACCTACTTGGGTTTTTACCTGAATAAAGAAAATTATTATTATTATTATTAAAAAAATCCATCCATCCATCCATCCATTACATGTTTCAAAGAACATTGAGCAAAATTCATGTTACGTCATTTCGCTTTGACTCTGCGCTAATATGTCTTGATATTTGATCCCTTACGTGCATAGCATACATATTATTATAAGTACTTTTATTTTATAATACGACTGTGTACGAACTATCTAGTTGTGTCCTAATATCTTTTTTCTCTTTTGTGTCATTTTGCTCATCATTCAGACCGATTACTAAAAAGTTAGTTTTAATTTTAGTACTTTTGATGTTTAAATAAATGACTTTAAATAACTTTCTTATTTTATTTCCAATATTTGGTATCCTTAGCGACCATGCAAGAGACACGGTGTGCCGCCGGCACCACTGAATTTTTCATATATTATGTAAGTATAAAAGTTGGTAAGTATCTACGAAGATCATGAATACATCAATGTAATAAGGTGGATTCACGTTATTCATAATATAATGTAGATTCAGCCGTATTTTACATAGAATATAATATATTCACATTTAAAAATGTGTGAAATATTATACCTAAATACACATAGTTCTGTTATTTTACATTTCATAATATTGTCTTGTATGATTTTCTTTTATATATGCACATTCTAAGTAGGTTTTCGAATATACATATAAACAAAGTTTTGACAGCGAAAAAATATTATGTTACTTAGTCTGGACCCACCCTTTTGTCAATTATTTTTATCGATTTGTAAAATAATTATTATCACATTATCCTACTAACTATATCTAATATTATAAATGTGAAAGTGTGGATGTTTGGATGTTTGTTACTCAATCACGCCGCAACTACAAAACCGATTCGGCTGAAATTTTGAATGGAGATAGCTTATGCCCTGACTTAAAACATAGGCTTTTTAACTTTTATCCCGGAAAAAATCACAGTTCGCACGGGATTTTGAAAAAAAAAAAAACAAATCTATAGCAACAGCTGTAGGTAGATTACTATAGCAAACTTCCTTGAAAGTAGGTATAAAGGTTGGAAAAGGAAGCGGGAACGGGAACCGGAAATCCACGATTCCCTCGGGATTTGTGAGAAACCGAAATTCACGCGGGCGAAGCTGCGGGCAGAAGCTAGTTTTAAATAATTTTGGGGGATAAGTAATCAATTACATTTGTAGTATCTCTGGATTTTCAATTATTTTCTTTATTTTTTAGGATTCCATTCCTCAAAAGGAAAAACGAACCGTAAATGAAAAGGAAATAGGCATGATTGTGCATTGTACTGTCCAATGTCCATATGTCATTCTTTCTCGCTTTAGTTTTACGTGTAGCTATGGTAGCTGTATACTCTTCTTTACTGACGATGTCTCGCTCTCTAAATGCAGGACGAGACAGCAATATTTTAGGCTCCGCCCACCAACGACTTCTCGCTTGCATGGAGAGCGCTCTTAAACACAATTACAAGTCAAGATTAAACTTGTATAGTTTAACTAGCTTCTGCCCGCGTGAATTTCGGTTTTTAACCCCCGACGCAAAAACAACGGGGTGTTATAAGTTTGACGTGTCTCTCTCTCTCTGTCTCTGTGTGTGTGTGTCTGTCTGTTCCCCTGTAGCGCTCAAACGGATGAACCGATTTGAATGCGGTTTTTTTTGTTTGCAAGGTGAATTAGTCGAGAGTGTTGTTAGCTATGTTTGATGAAAATCAAGATAGCCGTCACCACAAAATGGTGAATGTCGGGGGTTTTTAAAATTTTTAATTTATACTTGTCACAAATCCCAAGGGAATCGTGGATTTCCGGTTCCCGTTCCCACTCCCTTATGCAACTGTTATAGCTACTTTCAAGGAGGTTTGCTATAGTAATCTACCTATAACCGTAGCTATAGATTTTGGTTTTTTCAAAATCCCGTGGGAACTGTGGATTTTTTCAGGATAAAAAGTAGCCTATGTGTTAAGTCATGGCATAATCTATCTCCATCAAAATTTCAGCCAAATCGGTTCAGTTCGGTATAGTAGAAGGATTGCATCTTAAAATTTTTTTTCCTTCAAATCTTATCAAGTGGGGTGTCAAATTAAAGGGGTTGAAAAGGTGATTCCGAAAATATAATTTTTTTGACTAAAAAATATTGTGATCAAAAGTGAAAGAGAAAAAAAATTATCACGCAGTTGATATTTTTTATTTTTTAACAATATTATACTTGTTTTAAAAAAATAATTATGGTTTCCATGCAAAAAAAAAATCTGATGGGTGGGAAAGGGTTAAAAAATTAATACTTATTATTGTAGTTCCATTTAGATGCGCCACTTTTAACATTTTTTTGAAATGTAGGTATGAGCTCAAAAGAGCTTAGAAAAAACAAAGAGTTCCCGCGGGATTATAATAAACCTAAATCCACGTGGACGAAGTCACAGGCATCCGCTTGTATGCAATATGGGGTCTAGCTCTATATTAACACAAAATAAAGAAGTGTTAATAGTAAAACGTGTCATACGAGTAGCTATGAATGAGGAACCTTCTTTCACCTAGAAAGAAGATTCTCCATAGCTAAGGATCACCTTTTGCCCTCTTGGACAGTGTCCAAGTAATTATTACGCAAGAAGAAAGGAAACCTTTTACAGGTAACAGGCCTAGAAAAACACTTATTCATCTTTTCAAAAAACAGGCGAAAATTCCTCGCTGCTTATGTGAGCAGTATCGTGCTGCATCAGGATTAAGGAGCTGGGACTCAGAGGTCCGTGATTCAATCTAAGCTTGGTACCAAAAATATGAAGTCATAGTGGACAGTTCCCGAATCCCTTTAGTTTAGGTGGGTAGTACCCTACAGCATCAGGATTAAGAAGTTGAAGCAAATAAAAAATTATGGAACCATTTTGTAAACGTCCTCAAATAGACAAGTGTCAAATTGAAATGTGACGAACCTTGGTTGTTTCTACGTAACTTTGATATTTATATATTATTCGAAGTAATCAAGGAGCGGATCAACAAATTCTTTAAAAGCCGGCATCGTATTAGTGGTTCCTTTGGTGATGCAAATGTTCATGGGCAGCGGTAATCACTCAACATCAGGTGACCCGCTTGCTCGTTTGCCCACAATCCATATAAAATAAAACAAGAGATAAAGTTCGTAAACTAAAACCCATCATCATCATCATCATCATGATCAACCCATTACCGGCTCACTACAGAGCACGGGTCTTCTCTCAGAGTGAGAAGGGTTTTGGCCATAGTCTACCACGCTGGCCAAGCGGATTGGCAGACTTCACACACCTTTGAGAACGTTAAGGAGAACTCTCAGGCATGCAGGTTTCCTCAAGATGTTTTCCTTCACCGTTAAAGCAAGTGATATTTAAATACTTAAACTAAAACCCGACTACTCATAATAGTATACAAGTATAAATTAAAAAAAAAAACCCCTGACATTCGCCATTTTGTGGCGGCGGCCATCTTGGATTTGCATAGTGCTATTTTACTAGTCAAATCGTTTCATTTGATACCCATATTAAGGCAGTTGTGATAAAATATGTAATCCGCCATTTTGTAGCGACGGCCATGTTGGTTCGATTTTCATCAAACATAGCTAACAACACTGTCGACTAATTCACCTTTCAAACGAAATAAAACTGCATTCAAATCGGTTCACCCGTTTGAGCACTACTGGAGAACAGACAGACACACACACACACATACACACACAGACACGTCAAACTTATAACACCCCTTCGTTTTGCGTCGGGGGTTAAAAATAATAATTTAGAAAAACGTATATTCAATTGTGTACTAATGGTAGAAAAGGCGGAGAAAGCGGCTAGTGGCGCCATTTGTTATGTCTATCTAAAACTAACTTAATATTCCAATTTAGCTGTGCGAACGTCACTTCTCGATTTTTTCGCATATAAAATGTAGCCTATGTCACCCCCAAACTATAACAACGAATCAATTAACACCTCATTCATCAACATTGGCCCAGTAGTTTAGGTGCTTCGCTAGAACAAAAAATTGGATACAAACATACATACATAGACTACAAAAATCATAACCCTTCCTTTTGGCTTTGCAGTAATCGGATAAAAACGAACTGTCCATCACTGGGTGTCCATAACTGGATTTAGACTGTCCATCATAAAGATTTTTACATATTTCAGTTGATCGTTTTTAGGTTTCCATATTTCAAAACTCGTTCGACTATTTCTAAATTTTAGCAGTTGGTGAGAAGCTCTGTATATCTGAGTATATCATTGTAAAATTATAACACTCTAGATTAAATAATAAAAAAGTTATAGCTCCTCATGTTTGACTCGGCGCTTAACCCTGTCCATAACTGGTGCCACCACGTTAACTACCAAACTACCCTCCTGCTGTAGAATAAAAGCAATTCTACCATTTAACTGATAATACCTTTATGTTATACAAGTAAAGCATTGGTAAGTATTGTTATTAGAATTTCTCCGATTATTGCCACCTTACTTTGATGAAAATTTTCAGCAAAGGTTTGAATAGTCCCCTTATTCCGTGGTATTTTCATAAAAACTCGAAAGAACGTCAAAAATTAAGCATTTACTACACCTTTCTGAAGAACTGGCTATTTTTATCAGAAGCGTTATTTATTTAACTCTTGAAATATCCTAAAAGGACAACAATTACTACTTGATTTAAATGTAAAATTAAATTAAATTTGAAGAAAGTCCGAATGCTCCAATTCCGAGGTAAAAATCCTAATTCCGCGGCAAATGGCTCCTAATTCCGAGGGTACAAAATACAAAGGGAAACGAGTAGAATGAATTCTACATGGTGTTCAAAAATGAACTGTATTTATTAATAGATTTCAAAATCAATTCGATACGTATGTAATTGTTGAATTATGTTTGTGTGTAAAATATTAATATTCGTCAATTCGTTTTCGAATTGTTAAAAAATTTCGTCTCCATACAAAAATTTCCTAATTTTCAAGAGGCTCTCCAGAACAATTTTGTATGGAACTTTTTTCCCCTAACTATTTATATGCGTAGAACTTTGGGTCTTCCTTCAGGAAAATTGTGAAACGTCATAAATGTGGAAAATTTACCAGAGTACCTCATGGGTCCTCCAAAACTACCAGTCATACAGGCATGGTCCCAAACAAATGTTATTAAAGACCTTGGGCCATTAGGTGAACCAGTAAAAAAAAGATGGCCGCCGAACAAAAAAAAATTCTCCCCATACAATTTTTTTGGGTTCTTTTCAAGAGGCTCTCCAGAACAATTTTGTATGGAACCTTTTCTATTAACTATTTATATACGTCGAACTTATGGGTCTCCCTTCAGAAAAATTCTGAAACGTCATGATTGTGGAAAATTTACCAGAGAACCTCATGGGTCCTCCAAAACTACCAGTCATACAGGCATGGTCCCAAACAAATCTTATTAAAGACCTTGGGCCATTAGGTGAACCGGTAAAAAAAAGATGGCCGTCGAACAAAAAAAATTCTCTCCATACAATTTTTTTGGGTTCTTTTCAAGAGGCTCTCCAGAACAATTTTGTATGGAACCTTTTCTATTAACTATTTATATACGTCGAACTTATGGGTCTCCCTTCAGAAAAATTCTGAAACGTCATGATTGTGGAAAATTTACAAAAGAACCTCATGGGTCCTCCAAAACTACCAGTCATACAGGCATGGTCCCAAGCAAATCTTATTAAAGACCTTGGGCCATTAGGTGAACCGGTAAAAAAAAGATAGCCGCCGAACAAAAAAAATTCTCTCCATACAATTTTTTTGGGTTCTTTTCAAGAGGCTCTCCAGAACAATTTTGTATGGAACCTTTTCTATTAACTATTTATATACGTCGAACTTATGGGTCTCCCTTCAGAAAAATTCTGAAACGTCATGACTGTGGAAAATTTACCAGAGTACCTCATGGGTCCTCCAAAACTACCAGTCATACAGGCATGGTCCCAAACAAATGTTGTTAAAGACCTTGGGCCATTGGGTGAATGGGTAAAAAAAAGATGGCCGCCGAACAAAAAAAATCTTTCCATACAAATTTTTTGGGTTCTTTTTAGAGGCTCTCTTAGACATTTTTGTATAAAACTTTTCCCTCCCACTACACGTATATGTAAATAGAACTTAAAGATTTTTTCCACAAAAAATACAAAACGTAGTGAATGTGGAAAAATTACCAGAGTACCCTAACGGCCCTCAAAAACTATCAATCATAGAGGCATGGTCCTGAAACTAAAAATGTTCAAGACCTTAGGCCCTTTGGTGAGCCAGTAAAAAAAAGATAGCTACGGAACAAAAAAAAATTCGTGTCCATACAAAATTTCTTTTTAATTTTTAAGTGCCTCTCCAGAACATTTTTGTATAGATCCTTTTTTTTCCACTAAACGCATGCATAGAACTGATTAGTGTCCTTTCAGAAAAGATACGATACGTGATACCAATATTTCTTTCTATCTTTCAAGAGACTCTCCAGAATATTCTGGTATTTGGTATGGCCTCCCATTTCTTTATTTTACGAATATAAGAGACTACAAGGCCCGCGAGCTGCTTGCAGCTCGCGCACCGAGCGCAACACTAGTTAATTAATATATATATAGCTGTTCGTTCTGATTCACTGACTCATTCATCGCCTCTCCTGAACAATTTTGTATGAAATTTTTTTTTTTCAATAATGGTGTCGTATAGAGGATAAAAATTCATTAAGAGGAAAAATATGGAGAGAGCTGATGATTGAAGATTTCAGAGACGAGGGAATGGCATGCTTAAGCTATTGAAGATAGGTGGGGGGTGCTCGACCAAATGTCACTTGAAACGTCATCCAATTGGCAATGAGTTGAAAAAAAATTCAAAATGGCGAAAAAAAGATGGCCGCTATACAAATTTCGTCGGCGTCCAACTCGGAGGGTATAAAAGATGGAAAAGTGGTTTCTTCGCAAAAGATGATCAGGATCAGAAGATCTACTCGATGCATAGAAAAAAAATTCAAAATGGCGGAATTTATTTTTCCATAGAAAATGTATGGCGAATATTGAAGAGACTACAAGTTGTGAACTATCCAAGGCTTTGATGAGGTTCTTTGGAGAACTCTCAAAGAAAAATATGGGAAGACATGATGATTGAGGGTTTGGAAGATGGTTGAGGAGCCCGGGCAGGGTATTGTAGATAGGTGGGAGGTGCTCAAACAAAAATTACTCAAAACCTCATCCAGTTGGCACGGCGAAAAAAAAATACCAAAATGGCGGATTCAAGATGGTGGCTATACAAATTTCGTCGGTGTTTATCTCACCAAGTATACAAGATGGAAGAGTGGTTTCTTGGAAAAAGATGATCAATACCTAAAGATCTATTTGATGAGCAGAATGATTCGAAGAAAAAATATGGAGAGTGATAATGATCGAGGATTAGGAATTTGGGAAAGATAAGTGGAGGCTCCTCAAACCAAAATACCCGAAAGCAAAACCTCGCGGTCCGCTTGCGGGCCGCGCACCCACGCGCCCTACTAGTATATATATATAGCTGTTCGTTCTGATTCACTGACTCATTCATCGCCTCTCCTGTAAAATTTTGTATGAAAAATTTTTTTTTCACAAATGGTTTCGTATAGAGGACAAAAATTCATTAAGAGGAAAAATATGGAGAGAGCTGATGATTGAGGATTTCGGAGACGGTTGAAGAGCACGCTTAAGGTATTGAAGATAGGTGGGGGGTGCTCGAACAAATGTCACTCGAAACGTCATCCAATTGGCAGTGAGCCGAAAAAAAATTCAAAATGGCGAAAAAAAGATGGCCGCCATACAAATTTCGTCGGTGTCCATCTCGAAGGGTATAAAAGATGAAAGAGTTGTTTCTTAGCAAAACATGATCAGGATCCAAAGGTCTACTCGATGAATACAAAAAAAATTCAAAATGGCGGACTTTATTTTTCCATAGAAAATGTATGGCGAATATTGAGAGAGAGTATAAAGTTGTGAACTAGGTATGCAAGGCGATTGATGCGGTTCTTTGGAGAAATCTCAAAGAAAAATATGGGAAGACATGATGATTGAGGGTTTGGAAGATGATTGATGAGCCCGGGCAGAGTTTTGTAGATAGATGGGGGCTGCTCAAACAAAAAATACTCAGAACCTCATCCAATTGGCACTGAGGTGAAAAAAAAAACCAAAATGGCGGATTCAAGATGGCGGCTATACAAATTTCGTCGGTGTCTATCTCACCAAGTATAAAAGATGGAAGAGTGGTTTCTTTGAAAAATATGATCAAGAACTAAAAAACAAGATGGCGGAATTTATTTTTCTACACAAAAAAAATTTTTGATGGTTTCGTGTAGAAAACAAAAATTCATGCGGAGGAAAAATACGGAAAGAGCTGATGATCGAAGACTTTGGAGACGGATGAAGAGCACGGCGAGGGTATTGAAGATAGGTGGGACGTGCTCAAACAAAAACTACTCGAATCCTCGCGGTCCGCTTGCGGGCCGCGCACCCACGCGCCGTACTAGTTAATATATATATAGCTGCTCGTGCTGATTCATTCACTCACTGACTGACTGACTGATTGATCACCTCTCCTGTAAAATTTTGTATGAAATTTATTTTTTTCACAAATGGTTTCGTATATAGAATAAAAATTCATTTAGAACAAAAATATGGAGAGAGCTGATGATTGAGGATTTCAGAGACGAGCGATGGGCACGCTTAAGGTATTGAAGATAGGTGGTGGGTGCTCGAGCAAATGTCACTCGAAACGTCATCCAATTGGCAGTGAGCTGAAAAAAAATTCAAAATGGCGAAAATAAGATGGCCACCATACAAATTTCGTCGGTCTCCATCTCGGAAGGTATAAAAGATAGAAGAGTGGTTTCTTGGCAAAAGATGATCAAAATCCGATGGTTTATTGGATAAATAGAAAAAAAAATCAAAATGGCGGAATTTATTTTTCCATAGAAAATGTATGGCGAATATTGACAGAGAGAAGTTGTGAACAATGCAGGCCTTTGATGCGGTTATTTGGAGAACTCTCAAAGAAAAATATGGGAAGACATGATGATTGAGGGTTTGGAAGACGGTTGAGCAGCCCGGGCGGGGTATTGTAGATAGGTGGGAGGTGCTCAAACAAAAATTACTCAAAACCTCATCCCATTGGCACTGAGCTGAAGAAAAACCCAAAATGGTGGATACAAGATGGCGGCCATAAAAATTTCGTCGGTGATTATCTCACTAAGTATAAAAGATGGAAGAGTATTTTCTGGGCAAAATATGATCAAGACCTAAAGATCTACTAAATGGATAGAAAATAAATCAAGATGTCAGAATTTATTTTTCCTCTCACTCCAAACTCAGCTCACAGCTCACTGCCAATCGGATAATGTTTCGAGTGATATTTGTTTGAGCACCACCCACCAATCTTCAATAGGTGCACTGGCCGTGCTCCTCATCCGTCTCCTAAATCCTCAATCATCAGCTGTCTCAATATTTTTCCTTCGCATGATTTTTTGTCTTCTATACGAAACCATCAATGAAAAAAACAATTTGTACGGAAAAATAAATTCTGACATCTTGATTTATTTTCTATCCATTTAGTAGATCTTTAGGTATTAGGATTCTATATATAGGATTCGTATTCCGAGGTAGTATTTCTATCCATACCACATAATTAGGGGCTCATAGAACCTTATTCCGAGGTAATACCACGGAATTGAGTTTTGTAACAAAAAACACGTTTCCTAATTCCGAGTGTTAAAAAAGAAAAGATTTTTCCATAATAAACAAATAATTTAAAGCTTAATTAGATTATCTTCGTAAATATGTACAATACTCTCTCAAAATTGCATCGAAATATGTATAAATTTAATTTTCTTTTAAATTAATTTTCTTTAGCTTTCCCATACAATCTATCAATAAATTACCTAAATGGGTAAACTTTGACACGGTATAGTTAGTGATTGAGACGCCAAAGTGTACCTCGTAATTAGGACTCTGTAACCTTATTACCTATTTAAATATTCAAAACCGAAACAAGAAGTATTTAACATAAAACGACTCTAAAAATTGAAAAAGTTATGAAGTCTATGAAATCGCAATTCCGCGGTATACCACGGCGTTAGGAACCGGCTAAAATATTTGGCACCTAACGCCGAGGTATTTTCAAAACCTATTTTCACCTTAATTTCTTTACAAATATTCACAAAAGTTGATTGTTTTCGATTGAAAATATAGTCCTTCAAATATTCAAATCTAAATAAAAACAAATAAAGCTCAAAATTAACGGATAAACACTATTTAAAAAAATGTAGGTATTTCGTGCACGAGGTCCAAAATCTATGAAACATGCGTTCGGGCCGGCTGCTAGTGTAAAACTTGCCGGTTATTTTAAAACATATACATATAAAACCAACAATTTCGTCATTTATCTATGGAATGATAAACTATCAATTGATTAAGATATGTTGCAGTAAAAAATAGCTTGGTGATCGGTTGAAAACGCTGTTTTTCTATATACCTCGGAATTGGGTGCCAATTTTAGAATACCACGGAATAAGGAGACTTTACCTTATTAAAAAAAATTGAGTTATTTAAAAGTAACGTAGTTAAAATTTCTAATGAATGATCAAAGGCCGGAAGTATCTAAGATTAAAATCGATCAAACACAAACGGCCAATATCAAAATATTCTGAAATTTCAACATGAAAGACTTTTGATAAAACATCAGTAGATAATGTTGACTCAGAAATGTAGCACTTATTTAAAGTCGCTCAGTGTGCTATGGAGAGGGCTATGTTAAGAGTTTTCCTGAAGGATAAGATCCGGAATGAAGTGAGCCACAGGAGAACCAAGGTAACTGACTTGACCCAAACCATGAGCTATCTGAAGTGGTAATGAGCAGGCCGTATATCTCGTAGGGACCATATCCACTAAAGCCTAAAAATATAAGAATCCTAAAAAGTCCTAGAATGGACATCGCACACAATTACGCATAGTATGACAATCAACGTAATGAGGATGGAGGAAAGTGACTTGATGTAGAAGACTGAGGATCTAGTCTGATGGCGCTCATTGGAAAAGTGATGATGGGTTAATGGGTTGTGTCGTTACCTCAATCCAAAACTATCTCGGATATATACAAAGCTGTATATATCAACAAACAAACAGATAAGCGACCTTTTAATTCGACGAAGAGTCTTGAAACTTAAAGCAAAATACGAAGAGGTTTACCCTGTCTCATCTAACTCACTCGTACGAACGTGAAACACCCCCAATCTACTCTAAAATAACACCCAGGGTTTCAGTACTCTAATGAGATGCAACAGACTCGGGTAAAGCTCAATTCCACGTTTCGTATTACGCACTAAGACATCTAAGAAATTGACGCCGTCAAAGAAAAAAAGAATTCTTTGTGGAAACGGAAAGTCCGTAATTTGGTACGGCGTCCCGGCTTGTCTCCCTAGAGATAAATATACTAATTATTACGGGCTCAGCAATTAGACGAGGCTGCGGGTAATTAAGCACGCCTTTTGTTTTTGAACAATTGATTTTAAGGTTGAATTTGAGTATTAAAAGCCTTTGCATTGAGCCTCATAGCAATATCCTAATGGTGGAATATATTACATATTATACATTCTCTGACACTCGAGATACATCGCCACTCCTTGTTGAATATCTCTGAGATTTTTAAGACTTATACAATATGAAGATTCATCGTCTAAAAGTCTTAAAAATGCATTTCAAAAATTTTAAAGACTTTGATAATAGAAAGCAAAATCCCGGAGGCCGGAGATATAATCCGTGGCGACCGTTTTGTTTTACAACCGCTTCGGTTCACGGTCGGATGCGCGGGGTCGCCGTTTGCACTGCACTTTACTGTTCCACTTTAGAATAATAACTACAAAGAAATGAATCTCCGCGTCCGGAATTTGTATTCTCTCAGACTATCCGAGTATTCCGGTATTTCTGTATTTCTATCAGCCTAGGTTTAACTGAAACTGTTCCTGCGGTAGGCACTTGATGCGGGAAGGAGTTTTTTAGAGCGAATCCACAAGTTGTGTCGCACAGTGTAATGATTTTATCGGAATGTATGCTACACGGCTTGTGTTGCATGTAGCATACAATCTGACACAATGACTTCTGTATTGTGACGACTGACGAGTGACCTTTGGTAGCGCATTGTGTGGCATATAACAGATTCTACTATGTAGGAGGCTGCAGCGGGGCCGCAGAAGAACCGAAGTGACACTGCAATGCAAGGTAATCACTGCATGATGGCGATCACTGCGTAGAAAAACTTATCTTCCTCTTCTTCTCAATCGATAGACGTCCATTGCTGCACATAGATCTCTGTGAAGCAGCGCCCCAGAACATCATCTTGTGTCGCTTGTTTGCAACGGCTGCCAACGACTCGCTTGAAATCTCTAGTCCATCTAATGGGGGAACTTCCAACACAGCGTATGCAGATACAGGGTCACTATTTGAGCACTTTGAGATCCCAACATCTATCGATTCTTCGAACTATGTACCCTATTGCCACTTCACTTTCGCCACTCGACGACCTACGACAGTAACTCTGTTGCGCCTATACGTATTTCCTCATTTCTGATTTATTCCCGCCGATGTACTCTTGAGCCCACTTATAAGGCCCATAGTTAACGACTATGTTTCGAATCCATAAACCGTCACTAGCAACACACACTTTTTGAAGACTTTCATGTTTAGATACTGAGGGGTTGTAGCTGAAAAGGCATATCGAAGTTTACCGAACGCTGCCCAGCCGAGATGGATTCGGCGGTTACACTTATAGCATATCAAAAGAAAACTATAAATGTTACATCAAAGGATTGATAAAACATCCGGATTTTCCTAGACACTAGACATTTCACATTCGAAATGAATATCCCCACTTTAATGAATAAAAAACGGAGCCGTTATTAAAACTATCCACGGCGCAAGTGTTTTGTTCTTCAACCACTTTCACGGCTAGTTGCGTCGGCTTTGCCGCTTCAACTGCACGTTTCTGTTTCTCTTTGAAAAATTTTAATTCCGCCTCGTACCGACGATTTTCTCGTTAATTTTTAACGAGATCCAGGTAGGAGCTCGGTTTAAACGGAAATGTATACAATGCTGCTCTCACTTAGTTGTTTATTGTTCACAATAAACTTTGAATTTTAAATGAGAAAATATCTCAATAATAAGCTTAGAAGACGATTTGTCAATCAGTAGAAGTCATCTTCACTTTGTTATTATCTAGTCTATTTCAAATAAACTATGAAAAGACTTGCTTTTGCCCGCGGCTCCGCCCGAAATTCGGTTTTCATAAACTCCGAGGGAATCGTGGATTTCCGGTTCCCGTTCCCTCTCCCTTTTCCAACCTTTGTACCTACTTTCAAGGAAGTTCGCTATAGTAATCTATATAACTGTAACTGTAGATTGCCATAGCAAATTTCGGTTTTTGCAAAAACCCGCGGAAACTATGTGTTTTCCAGGATAAAAAGTAACCTATGTGTTATTCCAGGGTACAATATATCTCTATACCAAACAGCCAAATCCGTTCAGTAGTTGCGGCGTTAAAGAGTAACAAACATACACACACACACATACATACATACACACAAACTTTCGCTTTTATAATATTAGTGTGATTACCAACTTACATTTGCGACCCAAAATAAACATTGTGCCTAGATGCTTTCGCAATTTATGGATGGCGTGGTTTTTGGACCACAAAAATAATGTTAGTTGATATCTATAGAAGTTAGATATTATGCCACAAGGACTAGCCTGATATTTAATTCGGTGGAATTCTGACAGTTGTCCTTTAAATATATAATGAGTTATTTGTACGAAAAAAAGGGTTACCGCCTGAAGTTTACATGTTACAGTTTATATGTAAAGATCGACCAGAATCTCATGAAAAATAGGGAAATGAAATTCCAAAGTTAGCACTAACACTACGGCTGCCCTAGCGATCAAAGTAACTGACATTGTTTGTGAAATTGACTTTTTTGCATTAACAAAAGTTTTATGTCGAGTAGTTTTTTACCACAGTTCAATATTCCAAATAACTTGAACCGTTTACTGAAATTTGAATTGCTTAAACAAAGTAACTGCACTCACTAACCCGGAATATAAATGCAAAAACCAAGTAAACAACAAGCACAACACAAAAACAAAGTAATTGGATGTTGATTACTTTGTTTTTGTATTTAAAATGCAGTTGCTTGATTTTTCGTTTATTGAAACGATCCTAGGTAAGGTGTTCTGAATGTAATTACTTTGTTTATCACTAGGGCAACCGAGTTAACCTACTGTTGCTTACTACAAAATTTAATTTCCCTATTTTTCATGAGATTCTGGTCGATCTATAAGTTTTGAATTTATTGTATTTTTTGTGGGAACTGTTTTATCTCTGGTAACATTAAAAGACTTCAGAATTCCACGGAATTAAAAATCAGAGTATAGATAATAATATGCCACAGGGACTAGAGTCATTAATGTCAACGCGTCAGTTATGAACTTTTCAAAAAGTGTATATTTTCCGTCTACCGCTACTAACTCCTCACCAAATTGGGTCATGAAAAAAGGGATATTCCGTGGATTTGTGAGTCAATACCAATTAGCTTGATTTCACCGTAAACACTGGAGTGAATAAATCCGTCGATTTTGTTTGGCCTGCTTAAATTCACCGCAGTTTGAACTAGGGTTGGCATATATTTGCTTTTTCGAAACTAAATTAATGTAAGATATAATATGTAAAAGAAGTTTTCTTATTAGTTACCTACTTTTTATGTTTGGCGCAGTCTGTAGGATTTAAATTACAAGTTATGTTAAGGAGTCTGTAGAATGAATGATCCTCTTACTGGATGAAACTTATATTTCAATTGATAATTAATCAAGCTAAGAATCTAACTAAAACTAGACCTTAACTAGGTTTAGTAACAGGAGTTTGGTAGTTGGTATAAGATGGTAAAAAGTACCACAACATCGCAGTATTTCGCTAATCCTACTCCTAGACGAGCGAAGAAACTTCTGGACCTACTGGTTTCTTACGACGCCTGGGAATAAAACCCGTTTCATACGTTCAAAAGTGTATAATACTTATGTGTTACAACAAATTCCCACTTGTTTCATTGTCATAAAACACTTCTGTGTGGGTAGACCGTTACAAAAACAACAAAACCAATTTAAAATCCTATCTGATTTATTGTGAGGTTTATAGTGTCTGTTGCATTTCAAAGTTGAATCACACTAATATTATAAAGGCGCAAGTTTGTGTGTATGTATGTGTATGTGTGTATGTATGTTACTCTTTAACGCCGCAACTACTGAACCGATTTAGCTATATTTTTGAATGAAGATAGATTATGTCCTGACACACCGTAGAAAAATCCACAGTTTCCACGGGATTTTGAAAAAACCGAAATCTATAGCTACAGCTATAAGTAGATTACTATAGCAAACTTCCTTGAAAGTAGGTATAAAGGTTGGAAAAGGGAGCGGGAACGGGAACCGGAAATCCACGATTCCGTCGTGATTTGTGAAAAACCAAAATTCACGCGAGCAAAGCTGCGGGCAGAAGCTAGTTATTAATATTTTTCCAGTTCATGAAATTTATTTCGCATGACATATTTTTCAACACCAATATACTCACCAAAAACATCTGCCGAAGAATATAATTTTTAAATTGTACATGCATTTTCGACCAAAATAAATATATGGTACAATGGTTTTAGGGTTATGTGCCCAAGAGCATACAATTACTGAGCTATCTCTCCGTTCATCTGTCTGTCACAGGGGTCTATAGCTTCAGCCGTAATAGGTAGCGTGTTAATTTTTTTACAGAATACATGTTACTAAAACTTCAATGAAGACAAAAATAATAATACGTTTTTTCGTCAGGTGTATCTTAAGAATGGCAATACACTGAGTTACAAAGTTCCAAATTAGGTCGGATTGTAGTATACTCCATAGTAAAACAACAAACAATAAATGGGTTCAAACTCAGAGCGTGCCAAATTGTTAGTAAGGCGCTACCATTTTAGAGACTACATTACTGGACTGGACTATAGCGGATTTATAGCAGATATTGCTATCTTATTATTTACTATAAGAATTTATTTGTATGTATTAATTTTGTAGGGCGGTAAGGAACCCTTTCTGCAAGTGATCAACTCACATTGGCCGGTTTTATTGGGACGATTTTATTAATTACTAGCTGACCCCCGCAACTTCGTTCGCGTGTTTATAGGTTTTATACAGGATCGGATCGCATCCCATTATTCTTTTATTTACCTAAACTAAATGTAGCCTAAGTTACTCTTTATAACATCACCTATCTGCCATTGAAAGTTCCGTCAAAATCGATCCAGCCATTTCGGAGATTAGCTGGAACAAATAGACAGACCGACAAACATAAATTTAAACACACGACAGTTTAAAATAAGCCGTACGTTCAAAGATCCGGGTCCCGAGTTACCATAAACCAAATAAATGTCTGTCATTTCCGAACTAAAAAACCTATAACCTTGAAATATTTACGGGACAATACTTGAAGTACTACCGTTCTAACAAAAAAAGAATAAGTAAAATCGAACCACGCGTTAATGAGTTACAGCTAAATACACGTTTTAACTTTCTTCCCCTCTCCCAAGGGAACCGTGTTGAATTTCGGGATAAAAAGTATCCTATGTCCTACCTCGGAGTACAAACTCAAATCATACCAAGTTTCATTCGAATCCATTCAGTAGTTTCGGCGTGATGCGCGGCCAAGATACAGACAGACAGACAGACAGACAGACAGACAGACAGACAGACAGACAGACAGACAGACAGACAAAAATGAAAAAAATTGCAGTTTTGACTTCAGTATCGATTACAGAGTGCCCTCCAAAAGAAATTTTCAAAATATCTTCAATGTACAGAATTGGATCTGTTACAGTTTTATTATATTATAGATGATTATGATTATTATTTACACATGTATTCTAATTTGATAATTCTTGGATTTACAACAGGAAAAGGCAATGTATTTCGAGAAAACCCAAAAAAACCCAAATGCCCTAAAAGTATATACTATGTTTCTGCATTCCTATTTGACTGCAGAGTTGCTTTACAATATTTTTCCATCGGTCAGCGCATTCACTCTATTCAGCTGAATGCGTTGAGCACGAACTAAAAGCCGACTGACTAGTACGTACCTGTAACGGACTCATAATTTAGACTGTATTTTTTGGGGTTTCTATTTTCAATTCAGTGAAAACGCGGACTCTGAGGATGAATGAAAATGTACCTATCTACCTAAAAACTCGAGGAAAAAGTGACTTACCTATATCTCAACTCTCAGCGTTAGACCGTTGTCTGGAATTCTCCACGTCTTATGTTACTATACATATACATAATGAGTCTCATTGGTTTAGTGGCAGCGGTTGTAGATTATGAGATCCTGGGTTCAACTCCCGGGTCGGGCAAAAAAGCTTTTGAATTTTTCAAACCAAGGAATTCTATAAAGAGCAGTCTGGAGTTGGGAAATTGGCGATGTTAGATACACCACCGTGCCTCGTATAGCTATCGGTTCTGCATGCATGATCGCTCTCCAGCCCCTGAGATAAATCGATATTGGGTTTAGTTTTAGATCTAGAACAATATAAATAGGCTTATACCATGAAATAAGCGTGCGACTGGCGTACAACTTTAAGTATAAAAGAACGCAGCAAACCGTAGGTCAAATTACGAGGGTTCTTAAACAAATCACCTTTCCTCAAGGAACTACGTTCTCAAAGACAAACATACAAATGGGTAAATAGACCTTGTAACTACATTATGAAGGGTTAAATCCGAGAAACGTCGCACTAAAGTGTACTTCGTGATGAAAAAGTTTGTAATGTAGCGTACAAAGTTGGCGCTTTTTTAGAATTCTTTTCGAAGAATACCCAGATCATAATAAAAAATACGAATTGCGTAAAATAAAAGTTTTGTTGCGACACAAACAATTGTACAGCTTGTTGTAATGTTGCAACTTCGCAACAACTCGTCGGTAAGAAAAATGAATGTTGCGTTTGTATTCGAGAGCAGCGGCGGCTCAAATACAGTGAAATTGTGTGCGAGAATGCTACGTACACGCTACAGTTATCTTGCAATAACAATGTTACACAATGATGAGGCAACATGATGCTCATTTCCGACTCAAAAAAGATAAGGGATTTCATGTAGGTAATACGCCTAAGTGAAGACATTGCTCTTGCCAAATGTACGAAGGTCCGTTGTGTTACTTCCGTAGTTTGACAGCTATAACCCGCGGCACGTACACACACACTGAAGGAAAGTGGAGGGAGTAAGCTATTGTATTACGTGCGTGACAGTTCCCATACGCAGCTATCCCTTCCACGTTTCGTTCAGTGTTCGATCTACGTGCCGCGGGTTATACAGTGTAAAGACCGCAATCACCTCTGATTAGCTAACACTCTCTCGCTCTTGACAGTTGCAGCATGAATACTTTAAATTCAGCTATTCACAACAAAAAACAGTTATTGTTTAACTGTTTGCTAGCACATAGTTCTCTTGTGTTCTGACTGTGTTTCCTTATTTCTAAGTTTATTTCTTTGCTTAACTTTGCTATTTCCTGTCTGTTTTTCTTCCTATCTTGAAACAAGATCTTTCTCTGCCTGATTAAGTTTCTAGCCCTCGGTCCTATTTTGTCCTTTGTTGATTTATTTTGTTTAACGTTGTTTTCTAATTGTTTTAGTTCTTCCTCTAAAACACACAACAAAGACAAGAGTACAAACAATAAAATACTACATAGAAAAAACAGGCGGTGCGAAAAAAGCTTGGCAAGAATTAAGGAATAGCCTAGACTGGATCGAAAACTTTACACACCACAAAACGAAAAAAAATAGCACAAATAGAATAGAAATATTAAAAATCGCAACAGATTATTACCGAGAACTATACAGTGATAAGGAAATGCTGTTGGAAGCAAAGCAACCAATTATCCAGAAAACCGAAAAAGAGGAAGACACCCCAGGGATAATGCGAGAAGAAGTCAACAAAGCAATAAAAACCCAGAAAAGAGGGAAAGCACCAGGAGAAGACGCCATATCTAACGAACTTCTTATAGGAACATCGGACAAAACACTAAATATTATCACAGACTTATTCAATGAAATTTTGAATACTGAATACATTCCCCGGCAGTGGAAATCGTCAACCATTATACTTATACACAAAAAAGGAAACAAAAACGACGTAACAAATTATAGACCTATTAGCCTCATGTCCAACATATATAAAATTTTCTCCAAAATCTTACTAAGCCGCGTAACAAAGATACTAGACGAAAATCAACCAAGGGAACAGGCGGGCTTTCGGAGTGACTTCTCAACGCTTGATCATATTCACACCATAAAACAGGTCATCCAAAAAAGTAACGAATATGGTATAGAATACTACATAGCTTTCGTTGACTACAATAAAGCGTTTGATTCTCTTAAACACGTAAAAATATGGGAGGCACTTGAAACACAGGGAGTAGACAAAAAATATATAAGGCTCATTAGGAATATCTATCAGAACATGACAGCCAAAGTACGAACAGAGAGAGCAGGCGAAGCTTTTCCCATACAAAGAGGAGTTAGACAAGGCGATCCGCTGTCACCGAAACTATTCTCAGCAGTTCTTGAATTCGTATTTAGACGCCTCGAATGGAACAACTATGGACTAACCATTAACGGAACACAACTGAACCACCTAAGATTCGCAGACGATCTGATACTTATTACAGGTGACGCGAGAAGCCTACAGGAAATGCTCGAACAACTTACATTCGAAAGTAGAAATGTTGGCCTGTCAATGAACACCTCAAAAACGAAATTAATGACAAACGTAGAAAAAGTTCCAATCAAAATTGACGGTACGCAGATGGAATATGTCAATGAATACATGTATCTCGGACAAATTATATCTCCACAAGATCTGACAAAGAAAGAAATAAGCAACAGAATTAATCTATCTTGGAAAAGATACTGGTCTTTGAAAGAAATTGTGAAAAATCCAGAGATACCAGTAAAATATAAGAGAAAAGTATTCAATTCATGTATTCTACCCGTTATGACGTATGGATGTCAAACATGGAGTCTAACCAAAGAGAATATACGCGCATTAGAGACTTGCCAACACGGGATGGAAAGAAGTATGCTCAATATTAAACTAAAGAATAAAATAAATCTCGAAAGAATCCGCAAGCATACTAAGGTTACGGATGTGACATACTGCATCAAGAAATTAAAGTGGAGGTGGACAGGACACATGATGAGGAACAAACAGGATAAGTGGGCTAAGGATGTAACTGAATGGTGTCCAAGACAACACAAAAGAAAGAGAGGGAGACAACGTCGGAGATGGGAAGACGACATCATTAGAATAGCCGGTGCAACATGGACAAGGAAGACACGAGACCGCGCCTTATGGCAAGCTTTAGGGGAGGCCTATGCTGAGTAGCAAGACAATCTTCGTGAAACTGGTGTCAACTATATATATATATATACTAATATAAGTAAAATGTATTTAATAAGATTGTTAAATAAAGGCTTTATTATTATTATTAGCACATAGTTTGTAGTTAAACAGAAAATAATTATTGCAACATCTTGGGTTTACCAACTTACGATAGTATTAATCCATCAGATAATTGGAAGATAATTTAGTACTAAGACAAACTCTATGAAGTCGACAACAAGAATAACTTTGTACAACGGAATATTGATTGAGTTTTTTATAACTAAACAAGCCCTTGCGAAACAGAAACTGCAATTTTTGTAAAGCTTTGAAAATTTAGCTCATTTGAAAATTATGCTCATTTGAAAATTATGCTCATTTGAAAATTATGCTCATTGAATATTTGTGTAATACTACTTAATCTGTGTTTTTTGTGGATTCTTCTCAAGCCAGAGTGCATTGAAAACCCTTGTAGCTATATTTTTAAGTTGTCGTAAATAATTATTATTACATCACTTCCACACTATATTATAATGTACTTGTAAAATGTAATGACATTCAAAAAATATACAGTGTACAGTGATTTTAATAAAATAATATAAATCTAAATAAGATTTTAATCCTCCAGAGCGTCTATATTAACTCAAAGTAATAATATTCTTTACTCTTATAGACAGCACAATTTATAACTTGTTTTGAGTGTTATGATATGTAACTTCTGTTTTGATTTTACCAAGTTAGTATAGCAGTTGCTTATACTTACTTCGTAAAATCAAAACAGAAGTTACAGTGCCAGAGAGAATGACAATAATTACACGAACAAAGACCGTACAAACACAACAAAAGCCGGCTGCCAATAACGATTGTTCACATTAATTCGTTCGTAGTAACACGAGCGCAGCTCTACTGGCACATTAATGGCACAAAAATGATAGATGTACATCCCACGCGACGCCAACATAAGACCCGCTATAACTCTGGGTCTCTGCAAACCAAAGACTTTCCATCGGCCGATGTTGGAATTCCACTAAAGTTAAAGTAGTGTCGCCGTTCAACGAAATAAAAGTTTTCTTCACGCGGATGAGATAGAGTAGATTATAGACTGGGATACTGCATTACTGCAGCTTGAATACTCTATGGATATACTTGAACACCGCCTGGCTCTCAAATAATAATCATTCGCCTTCCGCAAGTTTTTGACGGAGGAAACATTTTTCTGAGACGTCACACTAGTGCGACCTCATTTTTTGCAGAATTCAACGATAAACTAAACTATCAGGTGATCAAAAACTTGCAGTGCACCGAGCCCTAACGGCACAAAGATGATAGATGTTCACTCGCACGATGCCAACATGTAAGACCCGCTATAAATCTCGCCGAGACGAGTGTGTCACTGGATATTGTGCGGTGTACCGGTGAAGTGGAGTTTCCCAATTATCTCGTTATTGCTGACCAGGCTTAGGACACCTGTCTGATGAAGTTAAACGTGTTTTACGTTCTTAAGGTTGTAAACACTAATACCACTAGACTTCTAAATGAAAATGTAGATATCTTAAAAAGAACTGAGAAATGTGTTCAGGCATTTAAAAATTATGGTGAAATAAAGGTAAAGAACTCATATACATACATGAACCCTGAAAACATTACACTCGGACAGACGTGTAATAAATGGTAACACGGTAAATTTCAATCTTTCACAGAGACTCGATAGGGAGATACTTACATGAATAAACACCTGCTTTCAAACACAAATAAGTATTTGAAACACTGACGTCCAGCCTACTTTCGCGGTGCTCTATTTTGTACGCGGTTGGTTTCCAACAATGAAAATACGATAAACTTTGTGCTGGGTACATTTTTTGGATGCGGCTTTAAACTGGCCGAATACAAAGAGGGACGAATTTCCAAAATATCTGAAAATAATATTCAGTTTCCATTTCTGTTTGCAGTAGCGACTAGCAAATTATTTCATGCATGTATGAATGTATTTATAGCGTTCCGTACTCAAAAGAAAAAACGGAACATTTTTTAAATTAAACCCAAATCTACACGGATAGGTTGCGGCATCGGTTCTTCATCATTATCAACCCATTACCGGCCCACTACAGAGCTCGGATCTCTAGAATGAGAAGGGTTTAGGTTAGATTAGACGATTGATTAATATTGATATTGATAAAATTCAATAGATAGATTGACGACCTCCCTGGAGCAGTGGTGAGCGCTGTGGTCTTATAAGTGGGAGGTCCTGGGTTCGATTCCCGGCAGGGGCGATTTGAAATTTTATAATTTCTAAATTGTCTCTGGTCTGGTCTGGTGGGAGGCTTAAGCCGTGGCTGGTTACCACCCTACCGGCAAAGCCGTGCCGCCAAGCGATTAAGCGTTCCGGTACGATGCCGTGTAGAAACCGATCAGGGGTATGCATACCTCTTCCAAGTTAGCCCGCTTCCATCTTAGACTGCATCATCACTTACCATCAGGTGAGATTGCAGTCAAGGGCTAACTTGTAGTTGAATAAAAAAAAAAAAAAAAGGTTTACGCCGGCCAAGTGCGGACTGGTAAATTTCATAGATCTTTGAGAAAATTATGGAGAACTCTTAGGCGTGCAGCAGGGCGATTCAGAACACTTCGATTCGGTTTCGGTTTCGACAATTATCCTGTCGATACGGTTATTCTGAATTGAAAATACATCTTATCGTACGATAACTTACCGAATCGATCGATAGTTACGTTATCGAAGTGTTCTGAATTACTTACCGTACGATAAGATGTATTTTTAATTCAGAATAACCGTATCGGCAGGCTAGTTGTCGAAACCGAAACCGAATCGAAGTGTTCTGAATCGCCCTGCTGGTCTCCTCACGACGTTTCCTTTCACCGTTAAAGCAAGTGATATTTAATTACTTAAAATTAAAATGCACACAACTCCGAGTAGAGGTGTTTGCCGGGAATCGAACTCGGCCCCGAAAGGGAGGCTAAGTCTTGACCACTAGGCTATCACCGCTAGGCATCAATTAGTTTTAGATAAATAAAATCTATACTTAATATAATAAAGCGGAAGAGTTTGTTTGTTTGAACGCGCTAATCTCTGGAAGTACCTGTCGGATTTGAAAAATTCTTTTTGCATTTAGTAGTCCAATTTTGGGGGCAGGTTATAGGCTATTTAATATCCCTAAAATCCTCCCCTAAGGGGGTAAAATGGGGGGTAGAAAGTTTGTATGAAAGTCCTATGTTTTTTAAAGTTACAGACCTGAAAATCGGCATTTAGATTATTAGTTTTAAATAATAAAACTCTGTATATTTTATTTTGAAAAATCTTCCCTTAAGGGTGGTAAAATAGGGGATGAAAGTTTTAATGGGAAGTTTTAACGGTATTATTGTTATTATCAACTTGAAATTTGGAAGGTAGGTTAATTCTAGAGCTTAGATATCAGCCTAGAAAATATTTCACGAAAATCTTCCCCTAAGGGGGTAAAATGGGGGTAGGAAGGTTATGTTTTTTGAAGTTACAGATACGAAAATCGGCATGTAAGCTATTATTAGTTTTAAATAATAAAAACCTATTTAAATTATTTTGGTAAATCTCTTCTTAAGGGTGGTTAAATAGGGGATGGAAGTTTGTACAGGGAAGTTTGAATTATTGTTATTATTAACTTAAAATTTGGAAGTTAGGTTCTTTCTAGGGGGTATGCTATGTGTATATATACTAAGAAAAATTTGACGAAAATCCACCCCAAAGGGGGTAAAATGGTTTACTTAAATTATGACATCAGTTTATGAAATTAAATATAAAACAGGGATCCTGTAGGTACTAATTATCATGGGACTAACTACAGACTAAATACAGATTGACGTGATTTTTTGCAGTTGCATTTTTTTAGTTGAAAATCTGGAGAGTGATAGGCTACTATTTTATCCCGGGAAAACAAAGGGTTCCCGTGGGACTTTTGAATCTAATACCGCCGATGAAGTCGCGGGCAACAGCTAGTTTTATTATAATACGGCATCACATAACTTTGTTTCTATGAAAACAAAAAGTGTCGTTACTTTAAAGTTATAATAAGTATATTATAGTAGTTATGTACAAAGACAATACCTCCAAGAAAAAAAAAGGAAATCTAAATTGAATATCGATTCGCAACTTGAATCAAGTTAGAATGGAGTTTTATTAGGGTTTCCTTATATATGCGATCTTTATTCCTTTTGGATGGGATCAATTTTGAAACTTTTTTGTTTTGCATTTCGCTCGCGATCAAAAGATTTGTGAAAAATATGGCTATATAAACACGTTTGTACCCACTTAATTCTCTATACTCGTACTAATGAATATAATATGTGTGAAAAAGTGTATCTATCCACTGTCTATCTGTTACCTTTTCACGGCTCAGCCGTTGAAAATTTCCTGACGAATTTCGGCACGGAAATAGCTGGCTTCATAATATAGCTAACTGGCTACTAGAGGTCCCACGGGATTTCTAATAACCTTGAATTCACGCGGATGCTGTCGCACGCATCAGCTAGTAAAGTGAATAATATTTTAACTGATTGTATTAGGTTTTGACACCTAATGAAAAGTGATCACTGGAATTAGTAATGAATACAGTTAATTATACCAAGTGTGTTATGTATTCTAAGGATCGATTACTGTTGCATCTAGTGATTAATGAGCCCATCTGGAAGATAAGAATTAATACACCCAAACCCCCTATTCTCAAACTCAGTGTCTGTTAAAAAAAGCCACTGAGCTTATTTGCTGTATATTTTTTGCCCATTGAAGGTTTGCTATGGAATGTTATTTTTATGTCACACAATAAAGCAGCAATGTATATCGAACTAATTAGGGGGCTTATATCGATGTCATACTTTTAGTGATGATCAGTAAATTAGAGCACTCCCCTAGAGGTTATGTCCTACAAATGGGTAGCTACATCACGGTTGGTATACCTATTTGCTGGCTTTTGGATTGGTTCAATACATCAATTAGAATTCATTTTTCTTTAGTAGAACATCCTGTGTTTTGTGAACTTCGAGTCGCTTGTGCATTGCTACAAGAAGTTTTTCTTCGACTGATCTTCTAAGTCAGATAAGGAAAAATACATAGTACCTAAGTTATAATATTTCTAATAATAATATTTCTACGCGCCATAAAATAATATATTACCCATAAAATAATATTTCTACGCGCCAAATCCTATTTAATATATTGCGCTTTAGGCGTCTCTGCATTCCAAGCTTAACGAATTACCGAGTCGCCGTAAAATGTATTTTCACTAAAATTTGTGAGCAGGAAAACAAAATAGAGCTAGAATATCAAAACAAATAGAATTTGAAATTGTTTATTCACAAAATACGAATGCACGTGATAAATAAAATATTAATAAACAATTCAGTGTTCAATGTTCATGGTTGAATAAGTCCAATTTATGAAATACAAGCTTTTTTAAAAAATCAGCAAACCATAGTTCTACAGTGCGACCAATCTTTCTGTGAACTGGGGGAGGTCGTTAGTGTCGCTTTAGTGTTGCCATACAATCGTTTATTCGACTTTACGCAAATCCCATAACAGTACGTATGAGGTGCGACAAGTCGCCCGCGACTAGTAATCCCAATCTGAGACTCAATGCGACTCATCGCATGACATGCACTCCCGTCAAGACGCATTACTATGTCGTCACTTTAATAATTATATTTTACATAGCCGACCCCCGCGACTTCGTCCGCCTGGATATAGGTTTTATATAGGATCGGACTGGATCCCATAATCCTTTTTTGTACCTAACCTAAATGTAACCTAAGTTACTCCTTATAACATCACCTATCTGCCATTGAAAGTTCCATCAAAATTGATCCAGCCGTTTCGGTAATTAGCTGGAACAAATAGACAGATCGACAAACATAAATTTAAACGCACACCAGTTTAAAATAAGCCGTACGTTCAAAGATCCGGGTCCCAAGTTATTTGAACACAATAAATGTCTGTCATTTCTGAATTAAAACACCTATGACCTTGAAATATTTACGGGACAATACTTAAAGTACTACCTTTCTAACAAAAAAAGAATGAGTTAAATCGAACTGCGCGTTAATGAATTACAGCTAAATACACGTTTTAACTTTTATCCCCTCTCCCAAGGGAACCGTGCTGAATTTCGGGATAAAAAGTATCCTATGTCCTACCTCGGAGTATAAACTTAATTCGTACCAAGTTTCATTTGAATCCATCCAGTAGTTTCGGCGTGATGCGCGGCCAAGATACAGACAGACAGACAGACAGACAGACAGACAGACAGACAGACAGAAAGACAGACAGACAGACAAAAATGAAACAAATTGCAGATTTGGCTTCAGTATCGATTATAGAGTGCCCTCCAATAAAAATTTTCAAAATATCTTCAATGTACAGAATTGGATCTGTTACAGTTTTATTATATTATAGATATAACTTAGCGTGTACTACTATTATTACTAGCTTACTATGCGTTTGCACTTTTTACTCTGGAAAAATCCACAGTTCCCACGGGATTTTGAAAAAACCGAAATGTATAGCTACAGCTATAGGTAGATTACTATAGCAAACTTCCTTGAAAGTAGGTATAAAGGTTGGAAAAGGGAGCGGGAACGGGAACCGGAAATTCACGATTGCCTCGGGATTTGTGAAAAACCGAAATTCACGCGGGCGAAGCCGCGGGCAGAAGTTTTAAAACAAAAGGTGGATCACTGTACAGAGTTCTACATCAATGATTTGCATGAGACGCGCCGCAGTTGAACAAAGCAACTGTGACGGTAAGTCCCTTTGTTGGCGTCATAAAAGAAACAATGGGGAATTTTATCATAAGCAATAAAGGGAGATGCTGGAGTCAGTGAGATTTATATTTTTTTTTATATATTCACGCCTTGAGGGTACAAAATATGCCAGCTGGATATTATATACTGGTATCATTGAGTAGATAAATAGTTCGAATAGATTACCTATTTGGTACTACAAGTTAACCTCTCATTTATTATGGACGGGAAAAGTACGAAAAAACATCGTGCTTACATCTACATTCAATTTTTGAGGTTTTACGCATAAATCTATCTTTTAGTATCTCAGACTTATAATAGATAGAGAACAGATGCTATATATCCACTTTAAAAACATGTCACTAATTTTACGCGCACGCGCACGCGCGTATAACAAAACTACATCAGTATAAGAGATAATTGAAATAATTTCTGATGAATATTATTATGAAACAAGCGGACACCCGCGACTTCGTTCGCGTGGATATTGGTTTTTAAAAATCCCGTGGGAATCATTTTATTTTTCCTAAGCTCCTTTGAGCTCATATCATGCTAAAAACTGTTAAAAGTTCACTGGTGGATGTTTAGGTAGATCAAAATGTAAACATCCGCCAGTGAAAGTCCCATCAAAATCGATCCAGCCGTATAGAAGAAGAAGAAAAGAGAAATACAAGTAAACCCCTTGAACATTCAAAGTTTTCCAGTAAAAGGTACCTCTCACTGTTTTTCATAGAAGAAATCTTAGACGCTTATTCTCTGGAAGGTTCGAAAGGAAGTTTATGAAATCGGAGAACTTGCAAACTTCCCTTTTCTAACGACGATTTTAGTGATTTATATTTTGTTTTTTATTGTTTTCAGATTTCATACTGGGATGAGATTTAAATAGATTTCAAAAGACCTTTTGAGTAACTATACTCTACACCTATTGTAGGACTTGCGTTTATTCCTTAGGGTTGTAACATATTTTTATGTAAGTATACCTACGGCAGATCTTAAAGAAATACCTACATCATCATTGTCACTTCTTATAGCTGAGTCGCCACTTTGATCAACTTTTGTGTTATCAACACCTGTCGGTGTCAAAAGTTGGCAATTTGACTTTGGTGGAGCCCCAGCTTAACATTTTATAAATATAACTTATGTTTGACTAAAAACCTTTATTTGCTAATTGAATTTTAAACATTTATCAGGCCACTTCAATCCAACCTTTCTAGACTGCAATTTATTCAAGAGCTCAAGCTAATAATGGATTTACTTATATAAAATTCAATTATTTAGCAGAAACAATTGAATATCTTGAATCGTGAATGAAACGCCCTCTCACGTCAACAGAATAAATTTATGTGCGTCGAGAGCCGAGACTTTTATAGAATCAAGCTTGTGTTGAATTCAATTTTCTTCAAGCGAATTCATTGTTCGAAGATTTTTCTTATTTCGTGAATTTATTAGCATAATTATGTAGACCGAAAATTGTTTTAGAGTTTTTATTGTAGCAACGTAGTTTTGTTTTTTTTTTTCAAGGAGTATGTAGGTACATAGTTATTTCAGCGTTAGGTTGAAAGTAGATATAACGGGTGTATAGGAACTATCCAGAATCAGTCAAGCCGGACAATTTTGGACCTGACGATAAATTAGTTCATACCGCTCCTTTAACGTGTGATCGAAGTACCGCTCAAACAAGCGCCCGACCAAATCTTATAACCGAAGTTTACCTGACCAGCGGCTGCCGAAGGCGTCGGATACCTTACCAGACTCCGGGCACCACATCCAGATCACTCACAAACACGTTATCGGAATCGATTGATAAACAACTCGATACTCGCAAGTTGGGCGGAAACGCCTGTTGCGCACGAGGCCCGCGGGCGGGCGGCGCGGGGGCGGACTCACCGGGGATCAGGGCGAGCAGCGCCCAGGCCACCAGCATGGCCATGGCGGCGACGCGCGGGCATACCACACCCGCGCCCGCTGCGCTAGCACTCCGGCGCGCTCATGCGGCCTCCTCGACGTTACGGCGGCCGGCCCGAGCGGCGCTCGGCACGGGACTGGGCCCGCTCCTGCCTTCCACCCACGGAGCGGACCCCTCCCGCGCGCCCCGCGCGCGACCTCTCCCTGGGCGCCGACCTCACCCCAGCGTGCGCAGCCTTCAGGTGCGCGCGACACCGTGAGCCCTGCCCCTTGAAAAATCCTCAGATTAGGCCATCGTGTGGCCGATGGCGTAAATGAGGATGTTCGAGAGGGGAAGCGGGGCAGCGAGGGCAAGGTCGCTGCAGCCCCGGCGCCAGCAGCCCTGGCGTCTCGATGCGTCCTTTGTGTCCCCCGCGCTCGCGGGTGTAACCCGTAATGATAATCAAGGTCCATGCGCCATGGGGGCTGGCGTGAGGCGTCCCCGCGCTCTCCATTCATCACGCGGGCGAAACTTTAATTAACTCACAATTTTATTCCTTATCAGCTATCTTACTATATTTATTTTATACCCTTTATAGGTAGAAAATAAGTGGCAATTTGGCAATGATTAGCTCGTCATTTTGAAAGAAAAGTTTTGAAGCTGTTCAAACTAAGTGAAAAATTCAGAGGACGCCGATTTGAATAGACGATAAAACTAATATTATCAAAATAAAAGCGAGCGAATTTTATACCGACCTTATATTGTACATATAAATACACATACAAATACCTATTCGTAATATACCTCTATATCCAAATGGAGTTGTCACTCCAGACAACTAACTAGACACAATGTAATAGAGTTATAAACGAGCAAATTGTAGTGAAACTTTTTAATTTCCGGTCACACAACATCGATGCAAAGTGTCGCTTATATTTCTACATGTATGTATATACTCGTACAGTACAAACGGAACACCAAAATTACATATACCGGGAGATGCGACCAGCATAAAAAAAACAAACAGTATTAGGTGAGAGCGGAAATTGAACCGGTAGTTGCAAAACTAGCAGTTTTTCTTTTTACCCGACTGGGTATATGTGTTTCACCTGTGTGTATGTATGTCCATTCCTATGTCCACTTGTAACTACTCAACGGCTTAACGGATTTTGATAAATGATACATCATTAAATTTGTCTTGATGACGCGAGTGTCACTGGGTACTTAAATTAAAAAACAAGTATAAATTGAAAATTTAAAAAACCCCCGACATTCGCCATTTTGTGGTCGCGGCCATCTTGGATTTACATAATGCTATTCTACTAGTCAAGCCCTTTCATTTGATACTCATATTAAGGGAGTTGTGAAAAAAATATCCAAACAAAAACATTTCATGTGAATAATAAGGCCAACTTCCTATCAAAAAGTTTCGGCCTATAAAGTACTGATATCAAAAATTATGACCAAGTCCTTTGCTAGGCTCGATAAATGAAACCATACAGTTTTAGAAGGTATATCTTCTTCGATCACCCTCAAGCTGTCATACCATTCCTAATGATCCTGTTAAAATATTTTTAAATAATTTATGTCTTACTAATAACACTATAATATGAAGCTCATTTGGGACAGAATAGTTTTATTGTTTTCAACTTGACAACATTTTTGTACTCCTTTGAATTTGTTTAATTTAAAAAATGGCGTAAAAATACGGCGTAGAGGCGTAGCGTAGACCTTTTACACTACGCTTCTACGCCTTTTGCGTAGAGGCGTAGAGATGTCTACGCTCCTTGCTCTACCATCAAAATTCGCCTTTCTATTTTTAACCCCCGACGCAAAAACGACGGGGTGTTATAAGTTTGACGTGTCTGTGTGTGTGTGTGTGTGTGTGTGTGTGTGTGTGTGTGTGTGTGTGTGTGTGTGTGTGTGTGTGTGTGTGTGTGTGTGTGTGTGTGTGTGTGTGTGTGTCTGTCTGTTCCCCTGTGGCGCTCAAACGGATGGACCGATTTGAATGCGGTTTTTTTTGTTTGAAAGGTGAATTAGTCGAGAGTGTTCTTAGCTATGTTTGATGAAAATCGGTCCAAGATGGCCGCCGCTACAAAATGGCGGATGATATATTTTTTCACAACTCCCTTGATATGGGTATCAAATGAAAGGGCTTGACTAGTAGAATAGCACTATTGCAAATTCAAGATGGCCGCCGCCACTAAATGGCGAATGTCGGGGGTTTTTAAATTTTCAATTTACACTTGTGTTTTGTTTTATCCGATGACTAAATAGCGTGTGATAGCGAACTCTCTTGTAATTAAGTCACATGGAAGTAGAAGGTACCTTAAGGTTCTAGCTTTACCTGTTACTTTCTTAGTGAGCAAAAAATACAAAGGCACAGAATGGTGTTAACAGACGCCTGCACACATACTCGTCGACGCGTACATAAATTTTCGCATTATTTTTCAAATCGTAAATCGAAAAATTAATTGAGTAATTTATTAATGTCTGCCTGAATTGTTTATTTGTTATGTCGTAGCGACCTAAATTATTTTTCCGTCAGTGCAGATATTAATTGCACATATTAATATATGTAGACCGTGAGGGGACCTCTAAATTCGGCAGGTATCTCGTAAATTCGTGCGTAAAACGTTGAATGGCCATTATATTTACCTACCCTATGAATCGTACGAATGCCAGTAGGTACCGAGGGCCCTCATCCAGAGAAAGTTGGGAGTAATGTTGGCGATAGCACGCAATTTTTAGCCTAGCCAATTAAGAGTTTACAAATTGTACAATTCATCCAGTCGGATACTGAACCCCGGGACTTCTCACATAATATGTATAATTTATACGATTATTGTACTTGCCTACACGACAGGCAATTAAAAAATAGAAATAGGTGATTACTCAATTACGCCTCAAGAAGGTTCGAAAGTCGTTTGTGAGAATGGGCGTAATGTTCTGTAATTTGTATTATACAAAATTTAAGTATATAAATGATAAAAAAGCGTGGATTTGACGCGTTCTAGCAATGCGCGAAACGGCAATTTAATCATGTACTTAACATAAAATTCTAGCCACGGCCGAAGTCTCCCACCAGCCAGACCAGAAACAATATAGAAATTATAAAATGCCAAATTGTACATTCCTTGTAAGAGAAAATCATCATACTGCACTTATCATATTAAGTGGACATACGCAATTTTCCCACATATTTTATAATGTAAGCCTCAAACGGGCGACCTCCGTTTATGTTAACAATTACGTTTAATAAAGCTTAACAGGAAAATGTCGTTGTAAACTTATCTTTCACTCTAAGAAAAAATAACAAAAAAACACAAAAGAATAACACAATAATAACAATAGACAAACGGCGAAGTTTCCGCAGTGATTCACGAGCACGCTCGGGATTTATTTACCTGCCTGTAGCTTTGACTTCCGCAAGTTCTATAATAAGCACTAGTCTTATTACAACTCGCTACTGTACAAGTTTTCGGTGCACATTGATAAACATACCAAAGATACCCGCGAGTACCATCACAGAAGTACTTTAGAGTATGTTCAAAAAGCGAATCGGCGTGGCCAAACAATGAACTAACGCCCTATATTATTGTACTTGAACGAGACATTTTCAGTAAAGAAGAGTACTAAAAATAAATAAATAAATAATACATTAATTAAATAAATAAATTTTGCTTGAGATATTAAGATTTTTAGTGAAAAACGACAAAGTAAAAAATGCAAATCTAGGTTTGGAATAACGGGTATTTTAGCAAATATTTGGCAATTTTTTACATAAACTAAAGACATTTGAAATTATTATGAAGTAACGTATGATATGACTTTGGTAGTTTTTCAATTTTCTAGTTTCTTATATAGTTTATTTACGCACGAAATTGCCTCATTTGCCCGAAAATAGAGATTTTTCAAGCATCATAACTTTCAAAATAAATATTATGATTTTACTATTTTTGTTATTTTATAGCATAGATAGTGGAGACATAAATTGATATCTGACTTAATTTTAGATCTATTTCTACAAATATAAGAATAATAGGCGTAATACGTTTGTATGGAGAAGCGCGTAAGAAGAAAGTCTTTCATTTATTTTATCACTTTATTAATTTAAGCCGAGTAAAATCGGGTTTTTTTTGTATATCAATGGTGCGCTATTTAACTTTGCTCCGGCGGGCTAATGTTAGGTTATATTTACTGCTTTGGTTTATAATAGTTTTATTTGAATTCCCGTGAGCCGGCGGCGCTGTGTTTGCTTTTGCACTTGGAAAATATTAATACGTTTTTAATTTAGAAGTTGCTCTTTTTTAACCTTTGTAAATGTTAAGTATAAAAAGTTGAGTCGCAGTTCATGAGAAGTAGCTTATACCTGTACATTACTATAGAGTGAATCGTTGAATGACAACTTACTACAGAAAAGGCAAAATAAAAGAAAGGTTAAAAAATTAGTAATGTTTTTATTCAGTAGATTAATAGAATACAGTTTTAAACTGTAAAAAAAATATATCAAAACTGTCTCCCTTTGTCACTTTTCCGAAAGCCAGATAAAAATCTGTTGTAGGTACCTATTCAAAACTTATTACAAAAATCCCTAAAAAATACACACGAAATCGAGGTTTTTTGTGGTTTCAATTTTGTTTCATTTTATGATTTTAAGGAACTTTAACTTTTACTTAACATCCTTACGGCTTGTTTCACCACCTTCTGATAAGTGTTGCATAGCCTAAACGTAAGTTTTGTCACTTTCTTACTTTATGTCAAGTGACAAAGACAAAAGTTGTAGATAGCTATCTAATACATATCAGAAGGTGGTGAAACAGGCCCTAAATAACGTAACTTATTAACATCCGGAGCCCTTAGTCAGTGACCAGGGGGTTCGCAACTAGTCGGGCACACTCCGACAAAAATACACGTGAGTTAGAGCCGTTGTTGCAGTTCCTTAAAATGAATATCACTCACAATATTTTAAATGTTGAATGGAAGCAGGCGTTACTTTGCGGAATTCCATGATATACAATGAATATAAAATTATTTTGCTATAATCCGCTAACAGTGACAAATTTGTAGGCACAACACCACACAATCTTGTAGGCACAACACCACACAATCTTGTAGGCACAACACCACACAAATTCACCACAAAACAAACTCGACGATCGTTTCGCTCCGACACCGGAGCATCTTCAGGAGATGTCGACTTCACAACGGACGATTGCAAAGTGAGTTCGTTGTGAAGTCGACATCTCCTGAAGATGCTCCGGTGTCGGAGCGAAACGATCGTCGAGTTTGTTTTGTGGTGAATTTGTGTGGTGTTGTGCCTACAAGATTGTGTGGTGTTGTGCCTACAAGACTGTGTGGTGTTGTGCCTACAAATTTGTCACTGTTAGCGGATTATAGCAAAATAATTTTATATTCATTGAATATTTTAAATGTTAAAATTTTATGATTTGCCGTGATAGAGGCCGCAGTAATACGTTTTCTTAGAAAATTTTAAGCTCTTGCGCCTCCTGCGGATATTATCAACTGCGGCCGCGCACAATCTCCTAAAACTTCCTTAAGCCATTAATATGAGATACTTGTATTCAATCCATTCAACCAACAGGGTAGCAAGGTAAATTCATATAAATTGCCAATGCTACGTTATACGTGGTCCACTGCACAGTTATTGAAAGTCAAACCGAAGTCGTAGCCGTAGCTAGCCCGGCTCACAATGCGGGTAGTACAGTAATACTTCAAGCGTTCATTGTTCTATGAGCCGATTCGGGTGTATTAATGATTCATTCCCGCCGCTTGTAGCGATGATTGCGTCCGCCCGAACCTGGGGAATAGGGTGCACATAATACCTAAAGCTTAGGATGTTTTAAACTGATTTGTTTCACATCTTTAAGCTTGATTAACACACATTAAGTTGTCAAGTAGTTAATTAAATTTTAACTTAATTTTAAGTGAAATAATGCATGTAAACAGTGAATTTAGTAATAAGTTAAAATTTAGTATGCAAATAAACAAGTAGAATAGAATTTTGTCTATTTTTCGGTTAAGTAGCCGCGCCCTCCGCACCCCGCGCAACCCCCGCCGGTGACTAGACCTGCTATTTCGGGCGGGAAAGTTTTTTTCATTGAAAATTTCATTGTTAATCTGTGACTTCACTGAGCACATATAAAATCACAGAGTTTAATATTTCATGCACTTCGCTGTTCATCTCGATATGAACTTGAGAGCTTTACTAAATTACTTGTCTGGTTTCGTGAAAACGCTTACTTAAAATTAAGTCGCTTAAAATTAAATTAAAGTTTAGTTAATTACTAGACAACTTATTGTGTGTAAATCAAGTTTTAGTTCAATTAATTAATTTATTAGGCATAGACCGAATTTTTTTTTAAATATGGACTAGCCTTTGGCAACATAAACCTTTGGCGTGCGTTCATTGTCAATGATCATGAATACCTATGTACATTAAAGTGTGCGTGAATTATAGTATTCTGTTGGAGTGACACATCATTTTCGTATGTCAGTGTACTTATTATCATAATATTAATATCACATGACGTGGGAGGCGGGAGGACCTCAAGACTTGGCATAAAAAAAATTTCGCGCATACATAGGTACGTCAAACGCTGAATGGCTACTCTATTTAATCTTTTCTTATCACTCGGTCTCGTGCACTATAATCACAATTCTTCCGTTTGGCTGACAGCGACTCTCTTCCTATAATGGCTAAACGTTGAATGCAATTTCAGTAAGAATGTTTCTTATATTTTTTTACAAGCGGACACCCGCGACTTCGTTCGCGTGGATATTGGTTTTTAAAATCCCGTGAGAATCATTTTGTTTTTCCTAAGCTCCTTTGAACTCATATTTTGCTAAAAACTGTTAAAAGTTCACTGGCGGATGTTTAGGTAGATCAAAATGTAAACATAAAGTCCCATCAAAATCGGTCCAGCCTTTCAGAGATAAGTCAGTAATCTTTAAAGTATTTCCTTTCTAACAAAAAAAGAATGAATGAAATCGGAGCACTCGTTAACGAATTACAGCTAAGTACATATTTTGACTTTCATCCCCTCTCCCAAGGGAACCATGCTGAACTTCGGGATAAAAAGTAGCCTATATGTTACTCCATAGTATGAACTTAAATCATGCCGAGTTTCATTTTAATCCATTCAGTAGTTTTTACGTGATGCGCGCACAAACATACAGACAAACAGATAAACAGACAAACAGATCACATTCACCCACCATTCACCTCTGGCTGACACAGGCTGACACACTCGCCATTTGGCTTAAATGCATTGTTGTAGCGAGTATACTATAAATTCAGCCAATCACCACAAACAAGATTGTAGCAATCATTGATGCAGCTCTTAGAAAATCACGAGGCAGTTTAATGTACGTTTAATTGCCAAACATGACCCAACCGAAAATCGAAACCTCTTGTTCGACCTCGGCGAAGGGGAAACAGGGGGAATGCTATAACTTGACAAAGTACTTACGTATTTCAATTTGCGGCTAAACTGTGTGCTTAGTCTAAAGCGGAGCACTCGAAAACGAACTCGAAAACTATTGATCGATTTCAGAGTAAAATAGACCTAAAATGGCTTGTATTAAGGTTTGAGTTCGCCAATACATTCAGCATTCGAACAATGTTGAATGTATTTGCGAACTCAAACCTTAATACAAGACATTTTAGGTCTATTTTACTCTGAAATCGATCAATAGTTTTCGAGTTCGTTTTCGAGTGCTCCGCTTTAGACTAAGCACACAGGATCTAATTTAATAACGGAAATGCCGTTTGATCTAAGTTAAAGTTGATATCATTGGTTTTATTCATACATACAGGTTTGAGGCCTTTGAGCTTTGCTTGAGCAGCATTAACCGTGGTCAGTCAGGGGGAATAGCGCTCAAATCTGTTTTTTTTTGTACTTATACTTTATTGCTTACTACCTAGTTATTATTGAATGTTCTATACGTGTTGTGTTGAAATATTGATAACTGAATAGTGGCACCATTATTATTTTCTTCTAATTTTAAAATAAATACATTATTATAAAAAATATAAAGGTTTTTCCTTAGGTGAACGGCATTCCAACTACCAGTGAGATTGTATCAATATGAGTTTTCGTGTTATAACAAAAACCTATTTTTTTAAAGATAAAGTGTCCATTTTACGACCCAATAATGGTAACCCTATTTACAGAATATCGGCCGAACTATACAAAGTACCCACCTAAATTATTTTGAAACTATCGCACCTTCCGATCTCCATTGTGGTTGTAATGGCTTATCAAACTAATTTGCGATGATGGTGCCTTTACCTATTTGAATTTACAGACGAAACTATACCAAAAGCTTTAAGGTCCAAACCACTGAATAGAATTCATAAATAGAATCCACTGATTTATCTAATCTGTGTCTAACTTTTGTTACTTTATAGTTTGCTATGCCGAAGCTATTATTCTATGTTGTAAAAGTAGCATTAATTATTATTTATTTATCGTTGTAATAATATTAAACTACAATAACATTAAATATCAGTTAAATATTAAATAGTAGGTATAAAAACAGAGGATTATTATTCCGCCGTCAACTTTCAAAGTAGTTATAGTCATTTATGAATTATTAGTTGGGCCTTTTTAGGGTTCCGTACCCGAAGGGTAAAAAACGGAGCCCTATTAATGTCACTCGGCTGTCTGTCCGTCTGTCCGCCGGTCACAGGTCTCTAGCTCGCAGACGAAATGAGTTACAAACCTCAAATTTTGGTATTTAGTGTAAAACGTTAACCCAAAATCAAATATTGAATTAGAAATTGAATTAAATTATTTTTCAGGGGGGCTCCCATACATGAAAAAGGAGCCGGAAAAAAAAATTTTTTCTTTACCCTAGCTTGTGGGGTATCATTGTTTAGAGCTCATTAAGTAGAGTACAAATATATATTTTTTTTAATTTTTATCTCAAAAAATAAGGGAATGGGAGGCCATCAAAGTTGTCAGTTTTAGACCATTTTTGTGACGGGGGCTATCTCAAAAACTAAACTAGTTGGGAATATGATATTTTAGTATATTATGTACTATATGCTCTATTTAAACAACAAATACTGAAAACAACGATTTATTAAATAGTTTATAAGCTGTGACCAAAATAAACGAACATTTTTTTGGGTTTTTCTTTCACGGTTTGTTGCGATGTCTAGCTTGGAAATTAAATATTTCTTAGACCCAAAATATCATATTGTTCATAATTATGTACGGAACCCTGAAAGAGCGAGGCCCGACTCGCACTTGGCTGATTTTTAGATAAGTTGCGACAGCAGTATTAAGTCCCACGCCTTTCTTTCCGCGTGATCGAAGAATATATTATTTAAATGCGGGTATTATTCGCGGGCAATTCCAGGAGATCTGGATGTTGCCAGCTCCTGTTCTTAAAATCAATACTTTTAAACTTTTATTTATATATGCAGTTATATTCATTAGTTTTCATGCGATGTTTTTTTTTCGGATATATAATTATTATTTTAATGGAAATCGAAATCATAACTCCTTAACAGATAACACAGTAGGTACAGCTGTAAAGCCAGAAGAAAAAAAAAACAGTAGGTACAGCTCCAGTCACCAGTGTATAGGTATGATCTCAGATCAAATACCTCTAGATGAAGAAAAAATGCTACTCATACAGATAAAGCGAGATAGCTTTATGAAATTAAGCCCTTATAGTATGTGACGAATGATTTTTTTTTGTCCTTGTCACCGTGGCCTGTTTTTTTGTTTGGCAAAAAGTATTTTGACATGAGATTGCTGTTAGATTGTATTGAGAAATTAATGAGTGTTATACAAGGTGAAGTGAGGTTATTTCGGTTACGTTAAACTCAAGTTTTTTAAAGAAATTATTGATTTTTTCTGTAAATTAAAAATACCTTTTCTTTGTAAAGTTATTATGCAATGATGGGTAGTATTAAACAATAAATAGGTACATAACTTGCAAGGACTATGTGTTATGACTTTAATATCGCTGTCTCACGATTGGTCACGCTGTGGTTCCCTCTATACTCAGATTTTTAATTCCGTGGAATTCTGACAGCTGACATTGTCATTTACAGATGAGTTATTTGTATGGAAAACAGGGTTAACATCTACGAATTTCGATTTTACCCCAAACTACTTTAATTCCCTGTCAACATAAAAAGCCCTAAGCCGCGTAATAATATCAGTCGTTTCGCCCTAAAATATAAATCGCTAAGAGTGGAAACTAGAAAGTGCACACTAACAGCAATAGAAAACAAAAGAAGCACATTGAAAAAATTATTCAAAAATTGCAGTTGAATGACATTATAATCATAAAATGTCTGTCAGGCATTTGTCATAATATCTACATGCGGCAGTTGATTTTTATTTACATAAATTTTGAATTTTTTCTCTTTTTTGTGGGAATTGTTCTATCTCTAGTATAATAACATTACGAAACGCCAGAATTCCACGGAATTAAAAATCAGAGTATAGAGGTAGGTACCTACCTATTTGATTGATAAGATCTATAATATAATCATGATCTATGCATAGAGATAATAATAATAATATAGAGGCGCCCTAATGTCCTATAGAAAATAGTGGATCGGAAAATAGCTCAAGCTTATCAAAATTTTCATAAATGTGTAAGAAACAACACTACATTTTTAACATACCAATAAAACAGTTTGCGGCAGACTCAAGGCAAAAGATGGCCTCCCTAAAATGTATACATGAACACTCACACACGCACAACTTGAGACATCACAATGAACACGCGCCATTTTATTACCTTTTCTACTCGTGTGATTTTATGTTTTCGACCAGAATCACATGAAAAATAGGGAAATTAAATTTTGTATTAAGCAACACTAGGTTAACTCGGCTGCCGTAGTGATAGACAAAGTAATTACATTCAGAACGCCTTACCTGGGATCGTTTCACGAAACGAAAAATCAAGCAACTGCATTTTAAATACAAAAACAAAGTAATCAACATCCAATTACTTTGTTTTTGTGTTGTGCTTGTTATTTACTTGGTTTTGCATTTATATTCCGGGTTAGTGTGTACGGTTACTTTGTTTGGGCAATTCAAATTTCAGTAAATGGTTCAAGTTATTTGAAATATTAAACTGTGGTAAAAAAAACTACTCGACATAAAATTTTTGTTAATGCAAAAAAGTAAATTTCACAAAAAATGTCAGTTACTTTGTTTATCGCCAGGGCAGCCGTAGTGTTGCTAACCTTGGAATTTCATTTCCGTATTTTTCATGAGATTCTGGTCGATCTATACCTAATCAAAGCGTGTGTGAGTGTATTTTTGACACGTTTTTAAATTAAGTATGGCGCATGAACCTATAGAAGTGGACTTGGCATAATGTCCTATAGAAAATAGTGGATCGGAAAATAGCTTAAGCTTATCAAAATTTTCATAAGTGTGTAAGAGACAACACTACATTTTTAAACATAACAATAAAACAGATCGTGGCAGAAATTTTATTGCACTTCCCTTAAGATGGCCTCCCTAAAATGTATACATGAACACTCACACACGCACAACTTGAGACATCACAATGAACACGCGCCATTTTAGTTGTAGGATTGTGCGTGTGTGAGTGTATTTTTGGCACGTTTTTAAGGTAGGTATGCCTACTCTACTTATTATTATTATCTCTATGGTATGGCGCCTCCACTAATAAACTATTTCTCAATGGATCTATGCGACAGCTGCCGTTGTCACTGTCAACTGTCATGATTCAGTCATGATTGTCAATGTCAGTCAAGTAATTTTGATTATGGATACATCAGCTTCGTATTTTTAATTGAAATATTCGAAATATACACTAAAATCCATCAATATGACTCAAACAATAAATGTGGAACAACTTAACTCAGCGCTCGGCTCGCTCAGAACTCTTCGGTCAAGTGTTAGCCACGTTTTTGAGACCTTATCAAATGGCCTCCGAGCCGACCACGGTGAGGATGGCAAAGATAAGTTCCTGCTTGAACTGCAAGAACTCCTCAACAACGTGAATATAAACCTACGAGATCTAGAGCAAACTGTGAACGGTTTACCGATACCTACGGCGCCTTTCAATCTCGGCAACACGACGTTTTTGAGTCAAGAGACCACGCAAGATCGCCAAGCGTTGTACACCCAACTGGTCAACAGTTACAAATGGACGGACAAAATACACGAATACAGTTCATTCGCTCACACATTGCTGAGCCAGAACTCATTAAAGAGATCGTACATAAACTCTGGGAGTACGAAGAGACGCGGCAAGCTCCAGAGCAATCACAACGTTGCCCCGCATCAAGTCGACAACGTGATAAATAACATTGACCGTTCGTACGGAGACATGAAGATCACTATATCCCGGCCTTTCGCTAGCAACGCTGTCGTACAAATCAACTTGAGTCACGTTTTGAAGGCGGTCGTCGCGTTTAAGGGCCTGTTAATGGAATGGGTCATGGTCAAAGGCTGCGGCGAGACCTTGGACCTGTGGACGGAATCCCGACATCACGTCTTCCGGAAGGTGACGGAGAACGCTCACGCTGCTATGCTGCATTTCTATTCCCCGACGTTACCGGAGCTAGCGGTGAGGTCGTTCATGACTTGGCTGCATAGCTACGTCAACCTTTTCAGTGAGCAGTGCAAGAGGTGCGGGTGTCATCTGCATCACACGTCGATGTTGCCGCCGGCGTGGCGTGATTTCCGCACGCTCGAACCTTTCCACGACGAATGCAAGCAATAGTCAATGTGGTATTGAATGGGAAAGAGAACACTGGTCCGTTGCTGTTACTTGTGTTACATCTTTCTTGTTCAATATAAAATGTGTTAAAATGGACTACAATTGGTTTTTTAATGAATCTAGAGTGTAGTTACTATTAATAATTAATGATTATTCATTAAATGTACATAATTTTTACACCTCAGATTTTAGCTAATGCCTGCACACTTAGTGTGCATGGAATTGGGTTTCTTAAAAATGTTATGGGAACTCTATTTTCTAGGATAAAAGTAGTTTAGATTACTCCTTGTATATAGGGATCCTTTTGTTTGGCCTTTATGAACAATTTAATTGGATTTTGGCTTTTATGAATAGTCACTTTTATGATTCACTTTTATGAAATCATAAAAGTGAATATTCTGAATGAATGAATGTTTTTCAAATTAAATGTTCATACTTTAAAATCTGTGCCTTTGCCCCACACAGTTCTCTGTTTGGATTGTTAAGGATTTGTGACTATATTAAGATAAAGATAAGACCACCTTAGCGAAACTTTAGTGTTTAAGCTTTCTTGAACTGTTTCTTTCTGTGTACAAAATAGTCTAAATAAAAATAACCCTAAATCAATCTTGACATAATAAAATTCAGTCACTATGTTCAAGACTTGTATGATTACAAAATAGAAGCGAAAATTAAGTACATAAAATAAAACTAAGCTTTAATTTGTGTTACAGTTTATTATTTCGAAACAGCCTTGATCTTCTAAAAACTAAGTAAATGGTTTACACATGGCAACAGTGTGATCGACACTACAATTAACAGACAAAACATGAGCACCAATGCCTATTTTCAACGGAAAATGCTGATCTTTATTGTGACCTAACCCCAAACATCCGTACCTATTTCTACCCCACATGTAAAGATCTCCATTATTAGTTACAGCTGCTAAGTGTCCAATGCCACAGGCAACTTTCGTGATCATAGATTGAGGGTTGAATTCGTTCCTTCCGAATAAAGGTGCCGGTATTTGTTTTGGTTTGGTTGAGTGTTGCACGTTAGGACCCAGCCCTAGTAAACCAAAGCCCCATACAAACACATCTCCTTGTTCTGTAAATGAAAAAAAAATTGTTGAATAATTATTTATATATTTTTTTATTTTTTTATATTATTTTAATTATAATATTGTGTTGTTTATAAGCTAGAAACTAACCCATTTTTTATAGAAAAAACCTTCTATTTACATTTTATACTTTGTCAAAATTATGAGTGTATTCTCTTCAACATTCCCTTTCACTTTACACAACTTAAGTAAGAATGTAAAAGTTTATTTTGAATAAAAAACTTTTCTATTCTATTCTATTCTAATGAATGAATGAAATATACTTTATTGTATACCAAGAACTATATACATTAAATGAAAGAATGCCCAAAGTGTGTATTAAATTATACCCAATTGGTATTAAAAAAATGGTTTTTTCTATATTAAAAGCAAACAAAGTATTACAAAGCTTTGTCAGATGGACTGTCTGATGGACCATCCAAACCACTGAATTTTGTACAATCAGAGAGGACCAAATCTGATGTGAATTAATATGTCCACCATAGACAACGGATAAGAAATATTGTCCATGGACAACTGCTCACACTGGATTGTGTATGGAGTGGACCAAATCTGTTGGTCTGGCTACTATTACTCACCATTACAAATGAGACAGAAGGAGCCCCCCGCAGCGATATCCACAATTTTGCCGAGGCCTTTAGTGAAGGAGAGCAGTGAGTATGACATGTTCACTTGCTGCTGGTTACTGGCCATGGGAACTTGGCCGTATTCCGAGTTGCCCCAGCCAAACAACTCTCCATTATCTGAAAATCACATAAATAAAAAAAAATCACATTCAAATTGGTTAAGCTAGAAGCGAGAAAATTGCGCATATAGGTAAAAATCTAAGTAAATGCATACCTACAATCATACTGAATATAATAAATGTATTTAGTACATACAAAAAAAATACGCGCCGAATTGAAAACCTCCTCCTTTTTGGAAGTCGGTTAAAAAAGCCTAAGTTAAAAAAATTGAGAAACTTTTGATTTCAAATGGTTTCAAAAATTACAGATTCAATTAAAATAACAGCAACAAACTTATTAGTAGTCAAGACGAATTGAGAAGCTCCTTTCTTTAGAATCTTTTAGAGAGCTTTCAAATTATGGAGTTATCTCCTGCAAGTCCTACTACTATAACAGCCAGGGCATAGTAGCACAAAGTTGAAATGCAGCATCGAAGTGTCAAGCAAAACATGTTCATATTAGCACTTATTTCTACCAAATAAGGCACAATGAGCACAAAAAAAAGACGAGATCGCACGAATGCACGCTAATGCATAATATGCCTTGTTTGTGTAAAATATGCCGAGCTTCCACTGCACAAGTATGCCTTTACCCCTTAAATGTTCATGACTATGCGTTGATTCATTATCTTACCGTTCAAGGCTAGAACGCAGTCCGCTGTGGAGGCGACTTTGACGATCTTCTCGCTAGTGACGTCCCCGCGGACGGGCGCCGGGTGGCCCTGGTTGCTGTACGCGCCCAGCCCCGTCTGCCCGTCCGCGCCCCACCCGCACGCGAACACCTTACCCGACTCTGTGATGAAAAGACTGCAACATTTGTATAATGGAGCCGCATATTCATTAAAGCCCAAATTAGATGGTGCCCCGTTCATCGTTCATTTTTGCGATGAACGATGCACGATACGATATTTGCTATGGCACAGTGCCTGCGAACGATGTCAGTGTCTAGACGGTTAATTTTCGGTGACTCATCGATGAAGCCTCGAAAATGAAAGCAAAAATCCCGAAAAATGACCCGTCCAATTTGGGCTTTAGGGGACAAATGTCCCGCGTCGACACGTATTGCCCGACATCGCTTGACATGTTTGGCGACACACGGCGAACAGTTCACGATACGCCATGTCTGGGGACGAATCGACATCGTCCGACATGTGTCGGTAGCAGTGTGACCATTTGTGGCAGATTTTTGCCATTTGGCTCCGAAATAACTCTGTTCTGCCAGAGTTATTTCGGAGCCAAATGGCAAAAATCTGCCACAAATGGTCACACTGCTAGCGACACATGTCGCGGGTCATTCGTCCCCTAATGAATACGCGGATCATATAAAGCTCGTGATCATTAGAAAATATTGTGATGCAGTAGAATATTTTCTCTTCATGATTAAATTAGAAATGAGATTAAAAGATTCGTATTCGGTTTTATTCGTATTTATTTCGATTTCGACTTTTTCAAAATCCCATGGGAACTGTGGAATTTCCCAGGATAAAAAGTAGCCTATGTGTTAAGTCAGGGCATAATCTATCTCCATTCAAAATTTCAATTAAATTGGTTAAGCAGTTGCGGCGTTAAAAAGTAACAAACATACACACACATACACACAAACTTTCGCCTTTATAATATAAGTGTGATTAGTGAAAATATGCTTGATTCCTTTATAGAATAGAATAGAATAGAAAAGTTTTTTATTCAAATAAACTTTTACAAGTACTTTTGAATCGTCGATTGAGTCTACCACAGGTTCGGAATGCAGTTCCAGCCGAGAAGAACCTGCAAGAAACTCGGCGGTTGCTCTTTTTTAAAAAATAATATTATAACAATTATTATTATTAATGTACATGATTGAAATGCCGTCTCGCGCATTGCTGGAACGAGTTAAATCCAAGCTTTTTTATCGTTTATATAATCTTCAATTGTATAATAAGCTTTTTTTATGAGCATACTTTTAATAGAGTTCTTAAACTTGTGTAAAGGCAAGTCTAAGACATATTTTTTATTCAGATAGACTTTTACAATAGTGCTTTTGAATCGACAAATGAATCTACCACTGGTTCGGAATGATGCTTACAATTCTACACGTTAAGAAGGGCAGACAAAAGTAGCCCCATTTCCGACGGCGGCACCCGTCGGAAATGGGGCTTTCAAATAGAACCTTAAATTACATAAAAGTACCAATCTATAAATTATCTAATTTTGGTATAATATACCTACTAACCTATGATCTTGTCCACAGCACACATCAACAATTTTCTCTTTTCCCAGTCTTTTAATATTATGAGAGGCCATACTGCCCCTGTACTCTTCGGCAGGGTTTATTTTCCTTCCGCACTGACCGTATGCATTGTTGCCCAGTGTATAAACTCCCTCATTGTCGGTCAGTATTAGAGTGTGTGCTCGCCCTGCTGCTAGGGCTGTTACCTTAAAACATAATATAATTTTGACTTTTGAGACATCATAATAATATAATCCAGTCCAATCCAGTCCACGCAACCTAATTTTGGTCACAGCTCAATATCAACAAAGACAGCTAGACCAACTATGCATAAAGTATTGTATTGCATTCTATTCCTTCAATCTCATAGTCCAATGGGATGGCAATGTGAAATGACTGGAGAGAGATCAGGCGTGGAGGCATGGAGTATCTAACACCGCCAGCTTCCCAACTACTAATGCGAATTTCTTGACAGAAAAACCCAATTTTTTTTTTTTTTGGATAAATCAGAATACTCACAAGTTCAAGGTCACACCCCTTTTTATCTAACACCATGTACAAATAAGGAATTTAAAATAATTAAACCACTTCTACCTTAGTCTCCAATGAAGTATAAGGTATATAAACAGGTGCAGGGCTGAGAAGCATTTCCAGGGGATGTCCGATCCTGGGGGCATGGTACCCAATCTGCGAGTCTGTGTTGATGCCCATGCCAAATACCTTGTGTTGCTCGGTTGTCTTCACTGCTGCCACCGTAAAGCCATAGCCACAGGCTATATTTGTTACCTGGAATAATAATATTTATAATCAGCAACAGTGAGTAATTATGCTGAGCAATCAACTTTAACCCAAGTCTAGACTTGATAGGTGGCAAACTTTGGAGATCTAAACTAAGGCAACTCTTCTTCTCTATAAAATTAAACTCCTCAAAGAGTATGTTATGCAATCAGTTTCTGTTATTATAACTAAAATCTGACATCACTAAAATATCTGTGTTGTTTCATACTCTGTGTCATAACTCAAGTTTTTTATAAGAGTCCTACAGAAGAAACCCGCTAGAGTCATGGAAAGAAACTCAACACAGTGTGTTGTAAAATATTTATTACAGTAAGTTACATTAAGAATTGAATTATCAAGTAGTTAAGAGAGTAAGTAGCAAAAGAATTATTTTCTTGCATAAAAAGTCTATATTATTAGGTAACTGAAACACTTACATCAAATCTCTCACAAAAACTAGATCTCATTGGGTGCCAAACCAAATTGAAATTGTTCCTATAAGCTTTCTTGCCAGACTTCTTGCCTCTCGGTAAGTGTATACCGAGGGCACCGGTCTCTGCTAAGCCCCATACATACACTCTTCTGTCTGTGCTTTTGCTGACTGGATACTGAAATACTAAAAATATACAAAAAGATTTATTTTGAAGAAGCTTGAAATTGTACACTTTTTGTTGGTCACTCAATTTTACATATTCATATTCATATTCATATTTCTTTATTTGTGAATACAGTACAGTAAGATGTTAACATATTTATAGGTGTCATGCATATTACAGGTATATTAAATGGAATAGGTTGAAAATGTAGGTTGTGCAGCTTGCTTATGAGGGTACATATCAGTTGATTGCACTTGATAAGCAATACTAATCGATGATCATATAGTATTGTTGAAATCGGTAACTGGATGGGCGAATTACTTTTCTAGGTCTAAAATAAGCTTTTTCATATTTTCGTGCCTCAAAGAGCATGTTAAGCTATTGGGCATGGTCACTAATAAATAACAAATAATTATTAGGACTGACGTCGAATAACAATAGTTAAATCTAAAAAATGCTCTGTGTCCCTTGTAGAGGTCTTGTCAATTTAATTTATAGAGTTACATAGAGAAAAATTTAGGTTAGATTTCAAGTCAACTTGATAATAAATGTTGCTAACATTTTACAGTACATTTGCCTGAACTGCTAACAAATGAAAAAAAAAACTAGGTAAGTATGTCGATGAACGAACTAAGGAAGTATGATAAGAAACTACTTACTCGGTAGCTGTTCCTCTTCATTGGGATCATGTATTTTCTTCTTTGTTGTGACAGAACGAGCTGAGAATATTGCCGGACTTCTTCGCCGAACAAACAATTTTATTGCAATCATTTTTGCATTTTTCGGATACAATAATATCTGAATGTAATGGCGTCTTCTTTTTCTAAATAAGAGCCGGGAAATTATTAAATATGTTAAATAAATAATCAGTTTAAATCACATTCCATTGGCGTTGACCGTCACAAACACAGAAATGTCAACCAAAAATGTCAACAACCTTCAACAACTCAACGTCAAAAATATTGATGACAATGACATTAACAGTTCAGAAATGTGACAACTCTTTTTAACAAGAGGAGGTACCTATAGTTAGACTTCCAAAAAGGACTTGCGTGATTTTTTTAATCGACATAGCAAGTTTGCGAAAGTTTGCTTATGTGCCGAATTTCCCATATATTTTTTTTGCATTAAATCCGGCAGACTTCATCCTGCCCGGTGACATACTGACATCAGCGCCACCTACCGAGACCCGGTAGATTACCTGTACCTCCCCTGCCGGTAATTGTGTTTTCAAACCATCCAGAAAGGATTGAAATATATACACACAAAATTTCATCCAAATCGGTCCAGCCGTTTAGGAGGAGTCAGGTGACAAACACACGTACAGAAGAATTATATATTTAGTTACGGCTAAGAGAGTTTACCGTATCGACGGGATGAACATTTAAATGTTTGACAGTTGCCAAACCAATAACATTTTGTATGGGAAAATGTTTTTATTTTTTTGTCAATTTTTCAATGTTTTAATAGTTATTCTGCTATTCAAGGGCGTCGCCAGGTAGGGGCAGGGGGGGGGCAGCTGCCCCCCCCTAGAGATTTGAAAAAATATAGATATTGTTTGCAATGTCAGTGGAAAGTTGTGGTTTTTTAATATGTTGTTAGGATCACTACCACTAGTTGGTATAAATCCAAGTTTGCAGCTTCGAAAGATCTGTGCTAACTTTGCAGCACTCAAAAAACCGCGAAATTTTCGCGCATTTTTGGTTTTTTCAATTTTTTTTCCTCTGTTAAGGTTTAAACCTCACCCGTTGCACTATTTTCGTACCAACTTATTAAAAAAGTATCTATAAAAAAATCTACAGTCAGTTTCAAAAGCTAAAAATATATATAGCTAAAAAATAATATCATCAACTTGCCCCCCCCTTGGCCATCGGCTGGCGACGCCCTTGCTGCTATTCGGGACGGTCCCAAATATAACGAATCAAAAACCATGAAAATCAGTCCAACCGTTCTCGAGTTATAAGTGTTCGAACTAACACGACTTTGTTTTATATATATAGATTATTATCTTTATTTTCGATTCAGACCTATGTAAGCTCTCACGAATGTTTAATAGAATCTACATTAGTAATTAGTATAACCAACTCTGAGCAGTTTAGTTATTGGTAAACCCGGCGAATTTCTTGTTGGTTCTTGGTAGCCAATCGCATTCCGAACGGAACGGTAGATTTACTTGACGATTCAAATTTCAAAACAACTTATATTTGAATTATAGAAAACTTATTCTTTGATCGTAAGGTAGAAAGCGAGTCTATTATTAGTCTATGCCTAGTTCTTAACACATAATGATTCACCTACACCCGTGGATTCACCATGTTCATATAGAAATAAAACCACCAAAACCATGAACACAAAGTAATATTTAATAAGTAATGACTACAGGTAAAATATAGCTTATTTTATCTTTGACAGTAAATTGGCGCGAAACTGCGTGTTCTGGAACAACGCTTTGATGAGACTCCTGAGCTCCTCGACCTTGAAGTGCACCGCCAGAGGGCCGGCGCCGTCGCCCCAGTGGTTCTCGATGTCTTTCAGCGAGCCGCCGAGGACGAAGATTAACTCCTGCAGTTTGATCCAGGACTTTACGTATTTATCCACATCCGTCGGTGTCTGAAAATTAGTAAGAGTAACAACAATGACTGACAGGGAGAGGGCTAGGGAATAGGCTTCAAGAAATCATAAATGCTGGTTAGGGTTGCCCTAAAACCTAATTGAAAACTACATGGCTTAAAATTTTAAGCTCACCCTGAAGGTCCATTCTAAATATTGATGAAAGAATTATTGACTTTACCTCTTCATAATAATATATGTATACCCTGATTTTTAATTCTGTGGAATTCTGACGTTTCTTATCTTGAGATAAAACAGTTCCCGCAAAAAGATAATAAATTCAAAACATACATATAAATAAAAAATCAATTGCTTCATGTAGATATGACAAATGGCTGACAGATGCTTCATGTACTTTAATTTGGGGTAAAATCGAACTTCAGGTGGTAACCCTGTTTTTCATACAAATAACTCATTCTATTTTTAAATGACAACTGTCAGAATTCTGCTGAATTAAAAATAAGAGTAGACTATAGTGTAAATTATGTCGAGTAATGAACCTTTTGACAAAACAACAAAAAAAATATTTTGGTTATAAAACTTTAGTTAGGGTTGCCTCAAATTTTACTTAGGATTGTCATAAATGAACATTGCCATGAATACAAAGTTCCACAACTAAACTTTCAGCCTCAAAAAACACTCAATCAGACATCATTTTCTTGACATTTGACATTGTTATTACTCACATCTTACCTGCCTCGTTGGTCTAGTGGTTAGCATATTCGACTGCAGATCACGAGGTCCTGGGTTCGATTCCCGAGTTGGGCAAGTAATTGTTAGGTATTGGGTTTTTCTGTCAAGAAATTCTCAGTAACAGCCCGGAGTTAGTAGTCGGCGGTGTTTTACCCCCGTGCCTTGAAGAGCATGTTAAGCAGTTGTTCCCGGTTATTATCACTATCATATTGTGACAAAAGTCGTTAAAGCCCGCCAACCCGCATTGGAGCAGCGTGGCGGGTCTAAGCTCTAAATCCCTCTCTCCTATGAGAAGAGGCCTGTGCCCAGCAGTGGGAAGTTAAAAGGCTGTAGTGATTATTAACTTATTACTCACAGTGAACAACTGTGGCGCTTTCTGAACAACAAGTGTATACATGTTGGTGAGCTGTGTTGCTATCTCCATGGAAATGTCCTCCACTGTGCACACCCTGTGAATGAGTTCATCCACAAACATGTTCACCAGTGTTGCCATTAATCTGAAATTTTAATAATTATTTTTCTTTAAGGGCCTGTTTCACCACCTTCTGATAAGTGTCTGATAGCTTATTCACAACTTTTGTCTTTGTCAATTGACATAAAGCGAGAAAGTGACAAAACTTACAGTTAGGCTATCCAACACTTACTTATCAGAAGGTGATGAAACAGGCCCTAAGTGTATTTATTAACCATGCTAAACATAATACGATTAATATTCCCCTCCATAATAAGCTCATACACAAAACTTCGTAAACACTTCTTAACTTCGTAATTCTGCTAATTTACCGCAGCTAATTCTGCTAAATTGATCACTTCGACTATACTATACTATAAAATGTGACGAAAAAGGTGTGTTAAAAGAATTGCATATTTTAAACTACCTACACCCGTAAGAAAAGTAAGAAACAATGTTATTTTTTTCAATTTTTGACTTATTAAAGCTCACTTAAAACTCACTTAGTGAAGACGTTGGAAGGAAAGACGCCGATCCACACATTCTTCAAGAGTTGTAGTTGCCTGAGGCACTGCCTCACAGCCGCTTCAGCGTTCTCGCTGAGCACATCTTTGACAACAATGCAGTTTAAATCTGAAACAAAAAAAAAATTTTGTCGTCTATAAAGTCGAAGTCATGCTTTTTCGTGCGTGCGGCCGGCGTTCATCGATTTATAAGACGTTATCACGTCAAAAGTTAAGTCCGATTGATGTACTACAGTGGTTGTGTTGATTATTTCTACACCATCAAGACAAGAATAGAAACGAGAAGCTGCCATTTTGTATTTGGCAGTGCAAGAGAGAAGCTAAATAGGCTTCGACATAACAAACACTCCAGATTCTAACAATTTCGCCTTATTAGCAATGGAAGCCTAATGGAATCTAAATGATTTGAAGGCTAAGGCTAAATCATATTGTAAGATGATGATAGTAAAAAACTTGTCTGTTTGTTGTAGGCTCTTCTCAGACTCTTCCTTTTAGTTTTATATAATTAAGTTTTCGTAACTAATTATCATTTATCACCAATGTTCGTAAATTGACGTTCAAAAAGTGTATTACTATTCAAAAAAAATAAACTATTCAAAATTGGTACACTGTACCAATTTTGAATAGTTTATTTGACTTTAACTCAAGAAAATAAATATCGCACTTTGATTACTGCTCATAGACGAGAATAGGGTATTTGACTAATTTTTGGAAATTGTTTTAAATTATTCTTTATTACTTATTAAAACACACTACATTGATATTTTTCGCAATATCTACAGTATTAAGAATTAAATCAATGATAAAGTTTAAGTTTTGAAAACCACGCCAAAAACGACATTTCTGATCACATGATACGCGTGACATCACTATGCAAGTCACTTCTCTCGCTCGCTCCTTTTCGGAACTCGGTGCGTGCGACAGAGACGCTACGCAAGGCGACTGCTGTATCGTAATGTTGTAAATTGTTATACCTACTCATTTTAATATCAATCTTATTCTTTCAAGTATAAAGTTTAGTTTCGGTTGACTTGATAAACTTCAATTATAACAACCAAGTTACGTGCAATCGAGTGACGTCACAAATAATCCCAGAGCGTTCACGTTCCTGATAAAATTTCAAAAATTATTATGTTTTATTTCGTGCAAAAATCGCGTAAAATTACATAGTTTAGTTTGAGTGAAATATGTCTTTTTAACCGACTTCAAAAAAAGGAGGTTCTGTATTCGACCAGTATGTATGTATGTAAGTATGTATGTAAGTATGTATGTATGTATGTATGTATGTATGTATGTATGTAAGTATGTTCGCGATTATCTCCGCAACTAATGAACCGATTTTGATGAAGTTTTCACTATCGTAATCTACATACTTTCGAGAAGGTTTTAGTATATAACACATTGAGTTATCATTCTTACATACGAAGTTATAACCATAAATGTATACATATGTCACTAATATGTTCTCTGATATTGCCAGACCTATTTCTGAAGTCTAATATACCTATTCTGTCCAAAGACTTCACTCTGCTACGCCTACGTAACATTGACCTTTTGCAAAAACTTTTGGGCCGAAGTCAGTACAGCTGTACTATAGAGTGATTCCTTGGAGTTAGTGCATGTATTGCATTCTGCATGATATGCAGTTACGTGTATTTCCATCCTATACAAAGCCAAACTGCAAGGGTGTGAAACTGGTCGCGTATAGATTGTAAATTACTTTTTAATCAAGGTCTTCCAAATTATACAAGAGTAGTACGCATACAAACTAATCTCGTATAGATCGGAAGTTAGGTTAGGTTGGGTTAGAACATTATAAAACCATTCTCCTATACTTAGTATGACACATAAAATGTATGTAATGTCACAGGATATTTAATAATAATTAATAATATATAGGTCACAATCTATTTTACATAGTTCTCATTTATATTATTATTAATATAAAGAAAACAAATCACTAAAAAGCATAAAATAATTTTTTTCAAAGAAAAATGAACCGACTTCAAACCATTCGAACTAAAAAGTTTAAAATAATTTTTTTTCATTTAGATTGACGATTAAACTACCTAACTCAAATAATATATAATTTTTTGGAGTCGGCGCCAAACCACATTCAATTCGTCGGAATCGAATTCGGGGAGCATATTTTCGACTTGAAAAGTATGAGTCATTTGGCGCCGACTTCAAAAAATTATATATCATTTGAGTTAGGTAGTTTAATCGTCAATCTAAATGAAAAAAAATTATTTTAAACTTTTTAGTTCGAATGGTTTGAAGTCGGTTCATTTTTCTTTGAAAAAAATTATTTAGGCTATTATCTATTCTGATAAGATGACCACAATCAATAGTATATTTTCAATGTTGTCAAATACCCTATCACTCAAGTGCGTTCAAACTCTATGCAGCGCCATCAAGTATTCAATTCGGAAGTTTAATATAAAAAGGGACATGATTTAGGAACATGACAAACCTGAAGAGCGTATATTATCGAGTATCTGCTTGCGCTGTTGCTGCATGTGCATAGTGAGATGCTTGTAGCCGAGCTCTCTGATCTTCTGTACCAAGTCCACGAAGCCGATGGCATAGTCCAGCTGGCGGCCTTCCATCAGGGTCAGCCACTTGTCGCCCAGGGTCTGCAGGTTGTGCGCGAGGTACATGCAGTTGTTGTGGAACAGGGCTGAAATTAAAAAAAGTTCCCGCAGGATTTTGAAAAACCGTTTGCTATAGCAATCTACCTACAGCTACAAGTCACGGCAAATAAGTCTAGCGTTGACCTTCAATGCGCAGAAGTCGAAAATGAGGTATCTCGGGGTGTGAGAGGGTCGCGGAGAGGGCGTGGGGATCCTTCGTAAGCACTGATTAGCTCTCGCGGATCCCTCGTAAACGCTGATTGGCTCTCCAATCGTATTGTGTCCCGCTCACTCGTACGACGCTGCGCGCACTTGAAGTTCACCGCTCGACTTACGTGCCGAGGGTTATACAGCTATAAGCAGAGGCGGCGGAAGGCGTGGGCGACGTGGGCCTAGGCCCACGGCCTCGCGCTTCGGAGGGCCTCGCACCCCGGAGATTTATGCATTAAACTTAAAAGCCATGAACGCGTTGTGCGGGAAGAGGGCCTCGCAAAATATATCTTGCCCACATAAAATTTAGGTCTTGCCCCGCCACTGGCTATAAGAAACTTCCTTGAAAGAAGGTATAAGGCTGTGTCCTGAGTAACGGCGCACCGCGTATGGCGGATTGCGGAGCGGATTTACGCGTCGTACTTGTCCTTAGAGCACGCGGGGAAGTGCGCGCCCGCTCGCACTGCGGACAAGTTCAAACTTGTCGAACATTTGTTTAATGCGACGTTATCCGCCTGCGCGGTGCGCCGTCACTCAGGACACAGGCTAAACGTTGGAAAAGGGAGCGGGAATGGGAACCGGCAATCCACAATTCCCTTGGGATTTGTGAAAAACCAAAATTCACGAAGACTAAGCAGCCGGCAGAAGCTAGTAATAGATTTATATTCATTCACTCACAGACGTACTGAGGAATGGTCTGCAAATAATTCTCATGATGATATGGTACAACAGCATCATACAGTTCAAATATAAGTCTCACTGTGTGATACAACTTCTTGCACACAACGTCAACGCATTGCACCGCCTGCTCCATTATCATGTAGACTAGATCCAGGAGCTCTTGTGCAGTCCTAGATATCAAACATCGAGGGAAATAAAATAAACTTTTTGGTATTGTCTTTTCGAATACATCTAGCGCTTCTTCCGTAGCACTTCCTGTATCTGAAGTCTTTGCGGATGCTAAAGTGTCTTCAGGAATTTTTTCATGGCCTATTGACATTGTGACACTTAAATCTTTGAGCATAATAGCACGAGCAGTCTCTAAGAAATGCTTACTCGAAGAGTCTGCGAATAGGACATCTATGTTAGCTGTATAACTAAGAAAATATAACCCTTCATCTGGAAACACTCCAAGTGTCATTAGGTAATGTTGAAAATGCTCTATTTCTGAAGTTATATTACTATAACATTGCATGTCGTTTATATTATTCGGTACAGTATGTATGAAACATTCGTTAACCATCAAGTTACATAAGTCATTCTGTATTAGACTGCCAAATATTGCCATTAAAGTCATGCCTCTTTTATATTCTATACTGAATTTATTGTTGATAAAATTAAACAGTAACTTCATATTTGCTATTGTATCACGATAATTGGGTCTGAAATTTGGTTTGCTGTGACTTATAGTAATAGTTACTGATTCATTAGATTCTACATAAACGGTACATTCATTTTTAACCACAGGCATAAAAACCTCCTTCACTATAAAGATAGCGAATTCTGCTACCTTCTCAGTAAGCTTTTTGCTAATAAAAAGAGCGTATAAAACGTCAAGACAGGTTCGTATATCTTGTAATGTTATATTTAAAGTTATAACTGTCACGCGAGCGCCTGGTTTGACAGTGTGTGACACCATTCTATACCATTCTTGATATAAATCTTGCCAAAGTGTTTCCAAGATCATTTGTGCCATATTTTTTGTTTGTGTAAACATATCTACTTGATGAAAATCCCTCGCATGAAGTTCTGTGAACTCTAGTAAGTCACACATAGATTCTATTGCCAAAGAATAACTCTGTGACTTTCTGCCTTCTTCAAATAACTTAACATAATTCTGGGATACAATTATGTTAGAGACTATGTAAAAAGAAAAATTTACTATATCTAATTCTTTGGCAATTTTATCATGATTTTCAATAGATTTGAGTATTTCTGCCATTGTTTCCTGTTCAATCTCAGCTTTACACGCTTTCATTTCTTCAACTAAATCTTTGCTTTCTGCACACAAATCTGTGGCTTCATTCAATACAGTGGGGATATCAAAGTCACAGCTTTCCAGGAACACTTTCAAATCAGCTTTTAAATCATTTATTTCTTCAACTAATAATGGCATTTTTTCTTGTATTGTCCATGCTCGGTTACCGTCCAGCACTTTTTGGATTACCTCTTCAACGTTATAATTGTCCATGTTAGTGCTTTCGTTTTGTTCGTTCTTTTTTGATGGGGGGCTCTGGTTTTCTTTCATATTTCGGGGATTTATTGTGAGAGTTCCTGTGGCTGCTGCGTGTGTGGTACTTGTTAGAGCTCACTGCGTGCCTGAGGGTGTTCACAAGGAATCTTTTGTTTGTTTTCTGCTGTGGTGCCTTTATCCAACCTGAAGGGCCTACAATTTCTGCTCTGGCAGCACCTTGAACGGCTTCCCTTAAAAGCTCCTCAACTGCTAATCTGAAACATAAAATAATTAAAAATTTAAAACATTGACATTCGCCATTTTGGATTTTCATAGTGCTATTCTACTAGTCAAGCCCTTTCATTTGATACCCATATTGAGGGTGTTGTGATAAAATATGTAATCCGCCATTTTGTAGTGGTGGCCATCTTGGACCGATTTTCATCAAACATAGCTAACAACACTCTCGACTAATTCACCTTCAAGAAAAATCGCATTCAAATCGGTTCACCCGTTTGAGCTCTTGTAAAAGTTTATCTGAATAAAAAATATGTCTATTCTATTCGGCTTTGCTTCAGCTGTCCACAAGATAGTTAAGCCACTCATTGAAAAGAGCAACTGCTGAGTTTCTTGCCGGCTCTTCTCAGCAGAATCAGCATTCCGAACCGGTGGTAGATTTTTGACATGTCATAAGAGCCACACGTTGGCCTACTACTAAAATGATTTTGAATTTTGAGCGCTACAGGGGAACAGACAGACACATACACACACACACACACTTATGACACCCCATCGTTTTTCCGTCGGGGGTTAAAAATTATTTACTGAAATAGATGAGCAATGGTAGAGAGGAGCGAAAGCAGTGTACATCCAACGCATGTACACAGAAACCTAGCTCCGGAAGTCACATGTCACAGGCGTCACTCTTTCAATTTAGTGTACTTCACAGTTTCTTGTATTACAAATTGAAAGCTCCACAAGACATCACAAATTCAGTATAACATCTTTCATCACTTGTCTGTCATCATTGGCAACCAATAGATGTCCACCACTGGACATAGGTGTTGTGTATGGACTTCCACACACTTCTATCTTGAATCCGGTGGCCCCCTGCAACTCTTTCATGTCTATCTGGGGGGGGCCAAATACATATAAATAATATAATATGGGGTACATGACAAATTATTTTAAGACATCAAGAATAATTATGTTTCATTAAATTAAATATGCTGACTACATGCAGCTGTGAAATATATATTTCTTTCTTAAAAATCATATCGTCATCGATCGTTAGCAAGGAATACTTTAGAATTTAACATTTTCCATAGGTAGTGTTAGGCGGGTAATCAATATCGTAGAACGAAATGCAACTGTCAAAGACCATTATATTTATCTATGAAACCCTGTCTGACATTTGACAGGTGATGTTTCATAGTTAGCGCTATTATTGATGTCAACGACGATTATCTGTCAATGTATATTTTGGAAGTTTTTAATAAATGTTACTAATAGTTATTTTTCATAATTCATTCAATAGTAGTATACTTAAAGCTTAGGTACTTTAGGAAACTTATTTGCTGTATATCACACTAATATTATAAAGGTGAAAGTGTGTGTGTGTGTATGTATGTGTGTACGTTTGTTACTCTTACTGTTACAACACCACAACTACTAAACCAATTTGCCTGAAATTTTGAATGGAGATAGATTATGCCCTGACATAACACATAGGCTTCTTTCTTTTTATCCTGGAAAAATCCACAGTTCCCGCGGGCTTTTGAAAAACCGAAATCTACAGCTACAGCTATAGGTAGATTACTATATAGGTAAAATACTTCATTGTATTTTTGTATTTTGTACTTTTTTTTTGTGATTTCAAATAAATAAATAAATAACTATAGGAAACAAGGAAAAGTATGTATAAAGATTGGATAAGGGAGCGGGAACGGGAACCGGAAATCCACGATTTCCTCAGGATTTGTGAAAAACCGAAAATCACGCGGGCGAAGCCGCGGGCAAAAGCTAATATTCTATACATGTAACATGTTTCAAAGATTATAATGAACTATGCGTGCATTGATCTAATAAAGAACCTCAGGACGTCTCGTAAGTAGGCTACTTTATATCGAAAAGATTGAAATAAAATGACATACTTCTCTAGGGCTTCGTCATCTAATGGTTCTTTTGCAGTTTCTATGTTGGTGTCTTCTTTATCTGTCATAGTTTAACTTAATTTTACCGCTTGCTAGTTGCCTTGTAACTAAGGGAATAATTAATTAATTTAATCGAAACATCTTTGATAAAACAAAAATATTTTTTCGATACCTACATCAAATTCAATATTCAATACAAATTCAGTTTGACAAGACAATAATGTCAATATTTAGCAGCGTTCATATTTTTGTGTAATTGTTCTTCAGTAAAAAATTGTTCATTTCAAATTATTAGTTACCCACAGGCCACAAATGGAGTCATTTTGGATTAAATGATTATTGTAACAACTTCACTTAAGTAAATTATACAGAAAAGTGGCATTCTAAAAGTAAAAACCATCATTGTTGTCGCGAAGCGCGTATGCGTTCGCGAAATGCACAAGAGCAAAGTTAGCCGTACTGCTCTAAGGTCAGTGTTTAGTTTATGAATGTAATGTGATTTAGCAGAGTTCGCTCGAAGTTCGCTCTATGCTCTATAGTCTGTGGCTATTACGAATCAGTCATTTTTCATTCGCTATAGTACATTTGAATTGGGGCGCGACAAGGTGGCTGAACGGTATTCCCATTTTGAACGTGTATCGATGTAATCCGCTCGGATCCCGTACCGTGCGCGCGTATTTAAATGTTTTTTATATCGTGGTTTGCTTAAATGGAATTTATAAAGTCACATCAAGTTTTATTTCCGTTATTCACGAGTGGTATTTAAATTTTAAATAGCGCTGCCAACGCACGACCATCTCTTCCATTCCTGAGAACAACATGCAAGCAGAGGCGAAGTCTGGCAGACTCATCTCTTCGAGCACCGAGCGGATGGCGAATAACTTAAGCTAAGTATCTAGACGTTAAGTGCCTGGACGCTAAGTATCTAGATCAGTGATAGGGAATTTATTCTACCCGTGGTTGGCCAACCAAGGTTTAAACGGAGGTCCTCCTCACCATGCCTTTGACCTGGCGGGCGTATTATATCAGCTAGGAAGTGGTCGAGGACTAAGTACTGGCTGCAACGAGGGATCTTCTACCCTTAGTAGGGCTCATAAGTGCTTGAGCGCTGAAAAGGAGGTTACCGGAAGGTGCGCCGGGGGTCGTATATCGTAATCCCTCCGGGTACCCCTACGGGTTTCCCAGTAGTGGGAAACATGGCTCGGGGTCATTGGGATGGTGTGGGATGGCCTACCGCACGTTTAAGAAATATAACATAATCACTCTCTCTAGAACTAGGGGCATCATACAGTGATGTCATGGTTAACTTACTCATGCAGGTCGCCGAGGAGCTAGAGCAAGAGGGAGAAGGGGGAGCGGAAGACGCGAGGAGACCGGCTGGAGTCAGACTCGCGTCGCAGCATATTACGAAGGTATGACTCCATCAGATATAAATTAACTCGGGGGGCATTCCTTTCCACTCGTTATCACTTACTCATTATTGTAAACCCTCTAAGGGCCCATAGGTGCTCTCAACGACTTAATAACGCGAAGCAGAACTAGGGAAAGGAAGGGCCTTCCCGACATGGTGGAGGTGCTGGGATGGCCTACCGCACGTTTAAGAAATATAACATAATCACTCTCTCTAGAACTAGGGGCATCATACAGTGATGTCATGGTTAACTTACTCATGCAGGTCGCCGAGGAGCTAGAGCAAGAGGGAGAAGGGGGAGCGGAAGACGCGAGGAGACCGGCTGGAGTCAGACTCGCGTCGCAGCATATTACGAAGGTATGACTCCATCAGATATAAATTAACTCGGGGGGCATTCCTTTCCACTCGTTATCACTTACTCATTATTGTAAACCCTCTAAGGGCCCATAGGTGCTCTTAACGACTTAATAACGCGAAGCAGAACTAGGGAAAGGAAGGGCCTTCCCGACATGGTGGAGGTGCTGGGATTTTGTAAAAAAAAAAAAACCCGATATGGTGGAGTCGTGTTGTGATTTTGTAAAAGAATCCGATAATGGTGGATTGTATAGAGATTAGTAAAAGAGACTGGAACTTTCAGCACGTGGAGTCATACCAGATTTAAAAATACCAAGTCGTTTCCGCTCCCCAAATTGTGTAAAAGATGGCGTCGAAGTATCTTTATTTTAAATGTGTAAAACAAGGTGCCAGGCTATAAAGATTGTTGCTACCTACCTATAGAGAAATTCAACAAATTTTTATGTGAAAAACATAGTGGGTAGGGTGTGCGCCTTTTGTAGCATTTAGCCGTACGAGGTTACGCTGTTCGCCGCGAGGCGGCACATGGTCGCAGTTTCAACTTTAAAAGCGAGGGAAAACGGCAAAAGGTACGTTGGCAGCATTGATTTTTACAAGTTAGTGTAGAGAGGTCAAATTGCCCGCGCAACTCTATGGTGTATACTATGATACGAATTTTCAAGAGCGGACGTGGTCTTTTTTTTCAACAGAATAACGGGTTAGTACCAACTTGATAAAGACGAAAGGGCCGGAGTTGCCAAAGATAATATCCAATAAGTATGAGCGAACTTCGAACTAATTTTATTAATTTTGGATATAAGTTTGGTGAATAATATTAATTTTAATTGTTATTTATTTAAAGGTAATATTCCAATAGTTACGACGTACAATTGAAACCGGATACAGAGAAAGTTCGCAGCGCCATAATTTCAAGGGTAACACTTAAAGATGGCGGAACTTTAAAATACAACGTGAAATTTTTCTCTGTGCAACGAAATTAAATATTAAATGTAGATGGAATAATTCGAGGTCTAAAAGTGAAGGCAAAGTGAAACGATACCTCGTAAAGCTAATTTAACGATAAACAATTCGACAATAGGTATTTATCCGATCTTTATAATATGTGAAAATATTAAGTGAGCTTCGTAAATTTAAGTGAAATGTAGTGAATAAATTCAGACCTTAAAGAGGAATTTATAGTTTCTACATAGTGTCTAATTACTTTCAGAAGGGAAACCTTAAGGAACTTTCCAAGTCCCTATGTCTATACTTTATATGCCAATCTTTGTACATACCTATACCTAGGGTCAGTGACCTTATCAGTGAATATAGCTAGCTAAGTTGATAATTTTGTTTGACTTGAATAAATTGATGAAATATAGTGGTGAATATACAAGTCTACCTTTGGAAAAAGCAGTGAATGATGAATTCTAATTAATTATGAGGATAAATGAATTATTTTTGTTATTTTGGATCAGTACTGAGTTTGATTCTGAATAAGCATGTATATAGAGACTAGTAAGAGAATTTTACTTTACTACTCGCCCAGATTTTACTTTTAATTGGTATCTTGATACGATTTGAATCTAAACAATAAACGTGGACAGTAGATTGATATCCTAGACATAATGGCAGAAGTTTAAGAGAATTAAAATTAGAAATTACACGATACATTTGAGTTTAGTGTTTGCGAAGTGACTAACTGTTCTTTCTCTCTTTCTTTTTCTCTTCTCAAGCAAACTCAAAGGTAAAGTCATTAATGTTTGTTTGTTTATATACCCAACGGGTGTCTTGATGTTTTGACTTGTATATTAAGGGGCATATCTCCCTCATAAAGGGGAGGAGAGAGGAAGGGGGATTAATTAAATATATGGATTCATAGTACAGGAGTAGGTTACTTACATGTCGAGTGAATTAAATAATTGAATAATTTGAAATAATTTTTTGTTTTGAGATTTTAACAAAGGGCTAGTCCAGACTTATATCTTTGGAAGATAGTATAAGAGATTGAACAAGATAAAAACGTACAGGTCACAGTTTTTATTTTTCTTTTTTTTAATGAAATTCAGATACAGCGGTTGCTAAGTGGAACGAGTACACTTCATGGCATTCATAGAGTGTGCTTCAACCTCAAAGTAAACATATCATAGACAAGGACAATAAGGTACGCGACTATAAAATATGGTATTTACCTATAAAATCAAAAGTGAATAATCGCATAAATTATTATAAAATACTTATATTTAGAATTTTTTAATTTTAATTTTGATTTTAATTTTTTTTTCTCTTTCTCTTTCTCTCTTCATAAGAGAGCAATGCCTATGCAAGTCAAACATCTGTTACAGAGGATTCATCATGGATGAACTATTACTAACACGTCTAAAGCTTCTGGCTACTCAAATACAAACTCTCTCAAATCAAACTTCAGATCTCGGCTCTCTGAATACTGACTTGATCTTTAATGCGGAAGTACTTAAGACTAAATTACGAAGTCTCTTGACGAGGTTCAATAGCGATTTAACAAATTATTTTCGGATGGTCAATGTTCCAGCGGTTGATGAGATAAGCGAGATTAGCGAGATCCAACTTAAGGCAGAAGAAATTCTGGCGGAGTTAGAAGTCAAATTGAGATTATTTCAGAACAACACCAATACTTCAGCAGTAAGTAAAGCAGCGGAGACGACAACATCGTGCCGCTTACCTAAATTAAACTTACCGGAATTTGATGGGGATATATTGAGCTGGCACCAATTTTGGGATCAATTCCAATCGAACATCCACAACAGAAATATAGCAGACGTAGATAAGCTGTTGTATCTTAAGGCTTCGTTGAAAGGAGAAGCGAAGAAAGCTATTGAGGGCCTCGACACTACAAATAAAAATTATAGCATCGCTATTAATACTTTGAAGGAAAGATACGGGAAAGACTCCCATTTAATAGATGCGCATTACTCGGCATTATCAAGAGTGGCAACATCGGATTCAACAATAACATCGTGTAGGAAAGCACTCAATGAAATAGAAAAACATCTAAGAGTTTTAGAATCACTAGGTGAAGATGTAAACCATAATCACCTACGCCATCTCATTTTTAGTAAATTTCCGGAAGACCTCATTTACGAACTAAAACTGAAAATTAAAGACGAATCTGTGAATGAGATAAGAGCAGAATTAGAGAAACTAATCACGGCCAGAGAGGACGCTAACCGAATTACCCATATAAGTAGTACACAGGCAACGGAAAATTACACCGTGGAAGCGTTACACATCACTCAGAACAAACGAAAGTATAGTCCACACAGGACGGAAAGGACACCATATAGAAATGATGATAGAAGAAATGAATGGAGTACACGACCCAGAAGAGTAGAACCTCAAAATCTGAAGAAGAGATGCTTTCTACCAAGAAAGGATACCGAAGGACAGACACGAAACACAACCTTTAAAAGAAGAAATAGGACGGAAGATGAGGTACCGAGGAAAAGAATAAAACCATTCTGTACATTCTGTAATGGAGATCACTTCAGTGACCGATGCGAAAAATATAAGACCGCTAATGAGCGGAAAGAGGTAATCAAAGATAAGTGCTACGGGTGTCTCCGAGGAGGCCATCTTATTTCGAAATGTCAAGATATTAGAGCTTGTTATCATTGTAAAAAACGGGGTCAACATCACAGGGCTCTGTGCCCAAAGAAATTCTCATCCACAACTGAACTCGCAGCTGTCTCAGCGGTGGATAGAAGATGACATACGGTTCTTCAGACAGCTGTAGTAGCCGTCAGGAGAGAAGGAGTTGAGTCTAGTCGAACACGATGCCGTATACTATTCGATACAGGATCTCAGAGGTCTTACATCACCCAACGGATAGCGAAAGAATTAAATTTGTCAATAGAGAAGGAAGAAAGCTTATCAGTTTATACCTTTGGTTCCAGGAATCCGCAAGAATTCAATAGTCCAGTTGTTCGACTAGAGTTAGAAACTAAATCTAAGGATAAGAAAATTATTTATGTAAATATCGTACTAGTGATTTCACAGGGAGTACCCTACAGCGAAGAACTTAATAAGTGGAAAAATAAATTAGAACTTGCAGATGATGGATCGTTAACAAATCAAGTTGATATTCTTATTGGGTGTGATTATTATTATTTATTTGTTCGTTCAAGGAGAATTAAAATAAAAGAGGATTTATATCTAGTAGATTCCGAGTTTGGATGGATACTGTCGGGTCAGGTTCCGTATGAGGAGATAGAGAGTGAACATATGTCGGTTGTTACATATTTCCAAGCAGAGATAGATTTCGGACTGAACAAACCTGACATGCCTTTAGATCAAGGAAGTATAGCTTTCCTTTGGGAGCTTGAGTCGATCGGTATAACTGATTCACCTAAGATTACTAGAGAGGAAGAAGCTATTAGGAAATTTAATGAAACTACCAAATTAATTAACGATAGATATTATGTTAGCTGGCCATGGAATGAATATCCTCCAACGTTAACATCTAATTATGGATTGGCATTTGGTCGCTTAGTAAATTTAGTCAAGCGCTTAGATGAGGAAACTCTCAAATTTTATAATAATGCTATACAGGAACAAGTATCAAAGGGAATAGTCGAAGTAGTATCAAATAAAGAACAGGTAAATCATCCAGTACACTATTTGCCACATCACTGCGTCGCTCAAAGGGGCAAACCCATTAGAATCGTTTATGATGCCTCATCGAAAGTTAAAGGTAATAAAAGTTTAAATGAATGTCTCTATTGTGGTCCGTTGATGTTAGAAGATTTGACGTGCATATTGATTAGATTTCGAAGACATAATATTGCTTTGTCAGCAGATGTAGAGAAAGCATTCCTCCAGATAGGATTACATGAACAAGATCGTGATGTAACTAGATTTATTTGGTTGAAAGATATTGAGAAACCACCGAGTAAAGAAAACATAGTATGTTTACGATTTTGTAGAGTACCCTTTGGAGTTATATCTAGTCCATTTCTACTAAATGCGACAATTAAACATCATCTTTGTAAAGGAAATGAACACCTACAATTAATTGCAAAGGATATCTATGTAGATAATTTAGTAACCGGAGTTCAAACGCAAGATGAAGCAATACAGTTATATGAAGAAGTGAAAAGTACTTTCCAACGAATATCTATGAACATTAGAGATTGGAGTTCAAATTCGAGACAGTTCTTAGAAAAGATACCCGATGGTGTTAAAGATAAAGTAGTGAAAATCTTGGGTTTAGAATGGGATTTAAAGAAGGATACTCTGCACCTAAGATTCAAGATAAATACAGAAGCGAATTCTAAGCGTGAAGTTTTAAAAGTAATAGCGTCGGTATACGATCCTTGTGGATTAGCAGTACCGCAACTTTTGTCAGCAAAACTATTTCTCCAAAAGCTTTGGCAGACCAAAGTCAAATGGGATACAACACTTTCAAAAGAAAACCAAGTTGAATGGTTGGAAATAAGGAAAGAATTGGAGACTATTAGAAAAATATCGATATCAAGATGCTATTTAAAAAATGTAAGAAGCGAAGAGTATCATTTGCATTGTTTTACAGACGCATCCCTCAAAGCATATGCTGCTGTCGTATATGTAACATATGGTTCAAAAAGAAGTTTTGTTATCGGCAAAACACGATTAGTCCCTATAAAGGATCAACAACACTTAAAAATTCCACGATTAGAGTTATTAGGAGTTCTTATCGGTTGCAGGCTTATTAAAACCGTTTTAAAAGCATTTTACATGAAAATAGGATTTCAAACGTTATGGACCGACAGCCAAATCGTCATAGAGTGGTGTCAATCTAACAAACTACTACCACCGTTCGTGGCTAGAAGAGTTGAGGAAATAAAAAGTAATAAAGAACTCGTGATTAAGTATGTTCCCTCAGAATTAAACCCGGCGGATGTTGCGACCAAACCAACGAGTTCCAACGAAGACAAAGAAAGGTGGCTTAAAGGTCCTCAGTTCTTATCGGAATCCAGCAATCGGACGTTCTCTATGAAAGATAAGACGCAATCTTTTTTTCTCTCGGCGCGGGAGGTTCTACCGAATACTTCCAGAAGAAGCGATAGTAATCGGGAAGCAGAGGACAATTTAGCAGAAGTTAACAGTAATAGTCACAATGAACCGCTTTGTATTACGGAAAAAATAAAGAAGCTCCAAGCAGAACATTTTGCCCATGAAGTAGCTGGGAAAGAAACTGATTTAAGTCGCAATCTCAAGTTATTTAAAGACGTGGATGGACTGCTACGTTGCAAAGGACGTCTTCAGAATGCAGATCTGTCATTTGACAAACGATATCCAATACTGATTCCTAAGGAATGTGATTTTACAAATAACTTAATAAAGAAGGTCCACAGTGATAATTACCATGTAGGGGTAAATCACACACTTAGTCTCATCAGACAGTCGTACTGGATACCGCGAGGCAAATCACAAGTGCAGAAAGTATTGAAAAAATGTCCAAGGTGTGTTAAACACGGAGGTGGTCCGTTTAAGTTGCCAATTACCCCACCGCTACCTGCAGAAAGAGTAGGCTACAGCAAACCGTTTACTTTTATCGGGATAGACTATATGGGTCCAGTGCTCGTCAAGAATGGCCAAAAAAGATGGATTTGTCTATTTACTTGTTTAGCGGTGAGAGCTGTTCATTTGGAACTAGTGCAAGATCTTACAGCCGAGGAAGGGTTATTAGCATTGAGAAGGATGATAGCAAGTAGAAAGATTCCAAAACTCATTACATCAGATAATGCGACACATTTCAAACTTATAGCAGAGATTCTCGCAAAACGATATTGTATTGACAACAAAATTCAATGGAAATTTATTCCGCAATTGGCGCCATGGTTTGGCGGATTCTACGAACGACTTATGGGAATAATTAAAAATTGTATGAAGCGTACGTTAGCAAAACACATGCTCTCCGATAGCCAGTTAGCTACGGTCATCAAAGAAATTGAAGCAGTGCTGAATTCACGACCACTCACATGTGTAGATTCGGAATTGGACATAATTCTGAAACCAGTTGATTTTCTTACTCCTGGAAGTTGCATTACTATAGAAGAGTCAGTGGAAAATTGCCTAGAAAGAGGTACGTCGATTAAAGTTGATCTTATAAAAAGTTGGAAAAGAGGTCTTAGTATCTTAAAAGAGTTCAAAGAAATGTTCGTAAACAGATATTTGCTTAGTCTTCGAGAAAGGTATAACCACTCACATAAAGAACCACGCGTCACCTCAAAACTATCTCCAGCAGTAGGACAAATAGTTCAGATAAAAGGGGAAAATAAAAATAGAGAAACCTGGAGAGTCGGTAAAATCGTTTCATTGAAAAGGGGAGGTGATGGCTTATGTAGAGTGGCCATAGTGAAAGTTGGAGGCAAGGAATTTACGAGGTCAATAGCTCATTTATACCCGCTTGAAGCCCAAGAATCAGAGGTAGAGGTTGAAGAGAGATTCATGGGAGGAAAGAAGTCTAGCGAACGGGCTCCTGTAACTGGAAGCGAATCTTTGAAGGAAAATGGAAATAAGCTCACGGTTGTCTTAGACGAGTTGGATCAGGAAGAGAATTTACCATCCATGCATACAGAGGAACCCGTTCAAGACGACGTAGAGGTCGAAGTAGTGGATCAGGGAATCAGAGAGTCTGCAGAAAATGTTGTTGGTACAGAGAGAGCAGAGTTAGAAGGGAACAATGGAAAGGAGGATGAATGTCCGCGAACTAGGTCGAGGAGAGTTGCTGCCACGAAGGCTCTTGAGAAGATCAAAGAGTGGACGAGTAACTTACTATGCCTGTCATAAATTTTTGTTCCGGCCGGGTGTGTCGCGAAGCGCGTATGCGTTCGCGAAATGCACAAGAGCAAAGTTAGCCGTACTGCTCTAAGGTCAGTGTTTAGTTTATGAATGTAATGTTATCTGTGATTTAGCAGAGTTCGCTCGAAGTTCGCTCTATGCTCTATAGTCTGTGGCTATTACGAATCAGTCATTTTTCATTCGCTATAGTACATTTGAATTGGGGCGCGACAAGGTGGCTGAACGGTATTCCCATTTTGAACGTGTATCGATGTAATCCGCTCGGATCCCGTACCGTGCGCGCGTATTTAAATGTTTTTTATATCGTGGTTTGCTTAAATGGAATTTATAAAGTCACATCAAGTTTTATTTCCGTTATTCACGAGTGGTATTTAAATAGCGCTGCCAACGCACGACCATCTCTTCCATTCCTGAGAACAACATGCAAGCAGAGGCGAAGTCTGGCAGACTCATCTCTTCGAGCACCGAGCGGATGGCGAATAACTTAAGCTAAGTATCTAGACGTTAAGTGCCTGGACGCTAAGTATCTAGATCAGTGATAGGGAATTTATTCTACCCGTGGTTGGCCAACCAAGGTTTAAACGGAGGTCCTCCTCACCATGCCTTTGACCTGGCGGGCGTATTAGATCAGCTAGGAAGTGGTCGAGGACTAAGTACTGGCTGCAACGAGGGATCTTCTACCCTTAGTAGGGCTCATAAGTGCTTGAGCGCTGAAAAGGAGGTTACCGGAAGGTGCGCCGGGGGTCGTATATCGTAATCCCTCCGGGTACCCCTACGGGTTTCCCAGTAGTGGGAAACATGGCTCGGGGTCATTGGGATGGTGTGGGATGGCCTACCGCACGTTTAAGAAATATAACATAATCACTCTCTCTAGAACTAGGGGCATCATACAGTGATGTCATGGTTAACTTACTCATGCAGGTCGCCGAGGAGCTAGAGCAAGAGGGAGAAGGGGGAGCGGAAGACGCGAGGAGACCGGCTGGAGTCAGACTCGCGTCGCAGCATATTACGAAGGTATGACTCCATCAGATATAAATTAACTCGGGGGGCATTCCTTTCCACTCGTTATCACTTACTCATTATTGTAAACCCTCTAAGGGCCCATAGGTGCTCTCAACGACTTAATAACGCGAAGCAGAACTAGGGAAAGGAAGGGCCTTCCCGACAATTGTTATAGATCGACCAGAATCTCATGAAAAATAGGGAAATTAAATTTTGTAGTAAGCAACACTAGGTTAACTTGGCTGTCCTAGTGATAAACAAAGTAATTACATTCAGAACACCTTACGTGGGATCGTTTCATGAAACGAAAAATCAAGCAACTGCATTTTAAATACAAAAACAAAGTAATCAACATCCAATTACTTTGTTTTTGTGTTGTGCTTGTTGTTTACTTGGTTTTTGCATTTATATTCCGGGTTAGTGAGTGCAGTTACTTTGTTTGGGCAATTTAAATTTTAGTAAACGGTTCAAGTTATTTGAAATATTAAACTGTGGTAAAAAACTACTCGACATAAAACTTTTGTTAATGCAAAAAGTCAATTTCACAAAAAATGTCAGTTACTTTGTTTATCGCTAGGGCAGCCGTAGTGCTACTAACCTTGGAATTTCATTTCGCTATTTTTCATGAGATTCTGGTCGATCTATATTTGCTCTATTGTTATTTGATCAATTCTACTTTTTTTAAATTATATTCTGGTTTGTGCAATAAAAAAGAATCAAACTAAATTGAACGTGTCCTTAACAGAATATTTTATAAATCTGGCAATAATCTGTACGCGTGGAGTGAAACGTCAGCCACGTACTTTGAAAATTGACAAAAATACGGAACATTTCACTAATTCGGCTTCTTTACTTTCATAAAAATCATCATTTTACTATAACAACGTAAGGTAATATTAATAAACTACGTAGAATCCGTTTTAGCGTAAAGTATTTTTAATTACTATTTGTTATTAAACGTCGATAGAGGCAACTTTCATTCAATATCCAGTCCAAATTACAACCTATGTCTCTACTAACAATTATTTTATTTAAATTTTCAGTGTTTTCCAGTGCAATGGCTACAAAACTTTTAGCGCTGGTCCTCATTATCGCCGCTGCTGTGGCAGCGGACGAAGAAACTCCTGTGGCAAGGCTATTAGTATCGAAACAAGTGTTAAACAAATACCTAGTGGAAAACATGGATATTTTAATTAAGTACACATTATACAACGTTGGCACCGCACCTGCTGTGAACGTGAATCTCGTAGACAATGGTTTTCATCCGGAAGTGTTCACAGTTGTCGGTGGACAACTGTCGGCGGAGATCGACAGGATACCTCCACAGACAAACGTGTCTCACGTGGTTACGGTCAGATCGAATAGATACGGTTACTTCAACTTCACGGCGGCCGAGGTGACATACAAAGCCACTGAAGATGCCACTGAGGTAAGATTTTGTTCTATATTATTATGATTATTAGCGATGTGTAGTATGGGCATATTCAACTATCCTAGTTGAACTGAGTTGATAGTTGAATGGGTGACCAACTTTGGATAAGTGAAATGAGTTCAAATTATATCTTTTCACTTACTCCACATATTGGAGAACATGTTAAGCCATTGTCCCAGCTACTATTATATAGTTTTATAGTTTTAAGATTATAATCAGCTGATATTGTGGCCGATTCTGTTGTACACAATTCTCTAAACTAAACTAAATTGACAGGTTTAAAAATAATGCTATCCTTTTCTGCAGGGAGCATTGTGAGAGAGATAGGAATATATTTAGGCCTGTCATTTTAGTTTAGATTTAGAGATTGTGTACAACAGAATTGGCCACAATGTTGTACATTATATAACTAATATCTGATTATAATAATCTTTAAACCTAAGGCTCTAAATAACCCATACTTGTAAATGAGTTGTGTGTGGAAGGATCTAGCTACCCACCAAAATATTCTCAAGAAAAACCCCTACCATTATGTGATTAACAGAAAGGGGCCCACCAATGAAGAATATAATGTAGAGATATGCTTGGCTGGCGCTGTGGGACATTGCCAGTGGCATTAGGTGCAGTCATAGGGAGCAATTTGTCTGTATATCCGTTTTCAACGCTCAACCTCTTAATCAATCTCGACAAAATTTGGCACAGAGATAGCTTATATCCTGCAAATAGGCATATATGATACTGTTTATCCTGGGGAACCAAAGAACTACTGAAAAACATAAATTCACATGGACAATTTAATATGCCTGCATCAGATTGACAATAAAATTGTATTGATCACTTCCTTAATATTACAAAGAATTAAAAATTCAAAATCATTTATTTCACGTAGGCCAACGTGTGGCTCTTATGACATGTCAAGAATCTACCACCTCGCACAGGTTCGGAATGCTGATTCTGCTGAGAAGAGCCGGCAAGAAACTCAGCAGTTGCTCTTTTCAAAACAAAATGTTACAAGAAGTAGTTTAACTATCTTGTGGACAGCTGAAGCAAAGCCGAATAGAATAGACATATTTTTTATTCAGATAAACAAGTGCTTTCGAATCGACAAATGAATCTACCACTGGTTCAGAATGGTGCTTACAATTCTACACATGTTAAGAAGGGCCGACAAAAGTAGCCCCATTTCCGACGGTAAATGTAGCACTACTATCATATAAAATAATTTACTTTTTCTAGGTGCAATACTCAATCAGCAGTGCACCAGGCGAGGGCACAATTGTCGCATTCAAAGACTACGACCGCAAATTCTCATCTCACATTCTGGACTGGGCTGCGTTTGCAGTCATGACCCTGCCTTCCCTTGCAATACCGTTCGGCCTCTGGTACTCGTCTAAGAGTAAATACGAAAAGCTCTCAAAACCGAAAAAGGCTCACTAGGTTTAGGTTTTAAGTTAGTTTAAATAAAAAATGTTATTGTTAATGTTGTTTGTGTGTGATTGTATGATTTTTTCAACATAGTTGATCTTAATGGGTTATTTTGAATTTTCTCTAGAAATTAGTTAAAGAATAGACATTGAGAATGGATATAATTGTGTACCGCAAAAATATTGACAATAATGCTAACATATTGTTTATGATCATTCACATCATTAATTTGTTAATAATAATAATTTATAAATGAACAATAAAAGATTTTCTAATTTAGTTTGTATTTAATGTTTACTGCTCATATTTTATATTTAAGTTGGCCTTTTGTGTTTATATAAGATCAGCTGTCTTCTCTGTCTTTTCTTTCTTTCATTTTGGCGCCGATTGCTTTCGGTGCGGTGGCGCTTTAAATCGGCACAATAATTATTCAAACTCAAGAAGGATAAAAGTATAATATGTATATTGTATATACCTTCATTATACATATTCTACTAAGTTGTTATTTTGTATGGCACAGCTTGTCTAGCGTAATGCGTAACCACAGACCTGTAAGCCAGTAAGCCTACGTAACCTACAGTACTTCATTGTACCTACCTACTTAGTATTTAAATTATTAACCCCCGACGCAAAAACGACGGGGTGTTATAAGTTTGACGTGTTTCTGTGTGTGTGTGTCTATCTGTTGCCCTGTAGCGCTCAAACGGGTGGACCGATTTGAATGCGGTTTTTTTTTGTTTGAAAGATGAATTAATCGAGTGTTGTTAGCTATGAAAATCGATCCAAGATGGCCGCCGCTACAGAATGGCGGATTACATATATTTTCACAATTCCCTTAAATATGGGTATCAAATGAAAGGGCTTGACTAGTAGAATAGCACTATGCAAATCCAAGATGGCTGCCGCCACAAAATGGTGGGTGTCGGGGGTTTATTAAATTTTTAATTTATACTTGTATTAGAGGTCAGTCTAAACTCTAACCTAACCGAAATAGGAAAAGTTTGGGTGGGAGCATCGAACTATTACGCTTAGAATGGAAGTTTCTAACAAATTTCCGCTCGAAACGTAAGCTATAAACCAACCCATGTGTGCCCTGTAATTACATTTGCCGACACGCACACAAGCGCATGAGTACCTTGAGTACTGACGCGACGATAGACGTATCGAGCCTGTTAAGGCCCGTTAAAAACGGCTTATCGCCGCGTCGACGACTGCCTTTCTTTACCTATTTATTCTAAGGGTGGGAGTGGGACCTATAGAAGCGCTGAGCGTTGGATTCGAAAAAAACATTTTTATACCTACCTTGTAGTGGCGTTTATAAATAGATAGACGTATGAATAATATTTTGTACGATCTATTTCCAGTTTTCCAGGCCTATCAATTTACTTTTCCTACCTACCCTACCAACTAGGTAGGTACTTAGGTAGTTTAAATGTCTATTCCGGGAAAATAGGCAACCCAAATAAGACTGCGAGGGAAGCCTTATCTCTTCCATATTGGAACGACCCGGAAAATACAATCAAACAGCCCAATAAACTAGGTAGGGAGGGTAGGGAGGTACTCAGCCTACCTAGCCCATTTACCTATCTATGAAAAGTAAACAATATTGTTTCGGTATGCGACAATCGCAAGCCGATAGTGTGACGTAATGCACTGTATCTGTAGGTAAACATTCTACTTTTAAAACTCGAATCATCACACGCATTAACACATAACATAATAATTGTATGTATGTAGGTATATTTTCCTTAAAATATATATATAAACTAGTATGGCGCGTGGGTGCGCGGCCCGCAAGCGGACCGCGAGGATTCGAGTAGTTTTTAGCGGTTTTTGAGCACGTCCCACCTATCTTCAATACACTCGCCGTGCTCTTCATCCGTCTCCAAAATCTTCGATCATCAGCTCTTTCCGTATTTTTCCTCCGCATGAATTTTTGTTTCCTACACGAAACCATCAATAAAAAATTTTTTTTGTGTACTTAGAAAAATAAATTCCGCCATCTTGTTTTTTTCTGTTCATCAAGTAGACTTTTAGGTATTGATCATATTTTGGTAAAAAACCACTCTTCCATCTTTTATACTTGGTGAGAAAGACACCGATGTACAAACATCGGTGTCTTTCTCACCAATTTCTCTTTAGCCGCCATCTTGGATCCGCGATTTGGCCTTTTTTTCAGCTCACTGCCAATTGGATGATGTTTCGAGTAATTTTTGTTTGAGCACCTCCCATATATCTACAATACCCTGCCCGGGCTCCTCATCCAACTTCCAAACCCTCACTCATCATGTCTTCCCATATTTTTCTTTGAGAGTTCTCCAAAGAACCGCATCAAAGCCTTGCATAGTTTACAACTTGCAGTCTCTTCAATATTCGCCATACATTTTCTATGGAAAAGTAAATTCCGCCATTTTGATTTTTTTTTCTATTCATCGAGTAGACCTTCCGATCCTGATCATCTTTTGCGAAGAAACCACTCTTCCATCTTTTATACCCTCCGAGATGGACACCGACGAAATTTGTATGGCGGCCATCTTTTTTTCGCCATTTTGAATTTTTTTTCAGCTCACTGCCAATTGGATGATGTTTCGAGTGACATTTGCTCGAGCACCCCCCACCTATCTTCAATACCTTAAGCATGCCATTCGCTCGTCTCTGAAATCCTCAATCATCAGCTCTCTCCATATTTTTGTTCCGAATGAATTTTTGTCCTCTATACGAAACCATTAGTGAAAAAAAATTTTTTCATACAAAATTTTACAGGAGGGGTGATCAATCAGTGAGTCAGTCAATGAATCAGCACGAGCAGCTATATATATATTAACTAGTATGGCGCGTGGGTGCGCGGCCCGCTAAAGCGGACCGCGAGGTTTCGCTTTCGGATATTTTGGTGTGAGCAGCCTCCACCTATCTCTCCCATATTCCTAACCCTCGATCACTATCACTCTTCATATTTTTTCTCCGAATCATTGGTCAGAATGAGAGTTCTTCCGTGTATCAAAGTCTTGCATAGTTCCCAACTTGTATTCTCTTCAATATTTGCCATATATTTTGCATGGAAAATAAATTCCGCCATCTTGTTTTTTTCTGTTCATCAATTAATAATCACGTCTTGACCATCTTTTGCCAAATAACTACTCTTCCATCTTTTATAATCAGTGAAATAGACACCGACGAAATTTGTATGGCCGCCATCTTAAATCCGCCATTTTGGACTTTTTTTTCAACTCACTGACAATTAGATGAGGTTTCAAGTAATTTTTGTTTGAGCACCTCCCGCCTATCTACAATATCCTGCCCGGGCACCTCAACCATCTTTCAAACCCTCAATCATCATATCTTCCCATATTTTTCTTTGAGACTTCTCCAAAGAACGGCATCAAAGCCTTGCATAGTTCACAACTTGTAGTCTCTTCAATACTCACCATACATTTTCTATGGAAAAATAAATTCCGCCATTTTGATTTTTTTTTCTATTCATCGAGTAGACCTTCGGATCTTGATCATCTTTTGCGAAGAAATCACTCTTCCATCTTTTATACCCTCCGAGATGGAGACCGACGAAAGTTGTATGGCGGCCATCTTTTTTTCGCCATTTTGAATTTTTTTTCAGCTGACTGCCAATTGGATGACGTTTCGAATGACATTTGCTCGAGCACCCCCCACCTATCTTCAATACCTTAAGCGTGCCCGTCGCTCGTCTCTGAAATCCTCAATCATCAGCTCTCTCCATATTTTTGTTCCGAATGAATTTTTGTCCTCTATACGAAACCATTAGTGAAAAAAAAATTTTTCATACAAAATTTTACAGGAGGGGTGATCAATCAGTGAGTCAGTCAATGAATCAGCACGAGCAGCTATATATATATTAACTAGTATGGCGCGTGGGTGCGCGGCCCGCAAGCGGACCGCGAGGATTCGAGTAGTTTTTAGCGGTTTTTGAGCACGTCCCACCTATCTTCAATACACTCGCCGTGCTCTTCATCCGTCTCCAAAATCTTCGATCATCAGCTCTTTCCGTATTTTTCCTCCGCATGAATTTTTGTTTCCTACACGAAACCATCAATAAAAAATTTTTTTTGTGTACTTAGAAAAATAAATTCCGCCATCTTGTTTTTTTCTGTTCATCAAGTAGACTTTTAGGTATTGATCATATTTTGGTAAAAAACCACTCTTCCATCTTTTATACTTGGTGAGAAAGACACCGATGTACAAACATCGGTGTCTTTCTCACCAATTTCTCTTTAGCCGCCATCTTGGATCCGCGATTTGGCCTTTTTTTCAGCTCACTGCCAATTGGATGATGTTTCGAGTAATTTTTGTTTGAGCACCTCCCATATATCTACAATACCCTGCCCGGGCTCCTCATCCAACTTCCAAACCCTCAATCATCATGTCTTCCCATATTTTTCTTTGAGAGTTCTCCAAAGAACCGCATCAAAGCCTTGCATAGTTTACAACTTGCAGTCTCTTCAATATTCGCCATACATTTTCTATGGAAAAGTAAATTCCGCCATTTTGATTTTTTTTTCTATTCATCGAGTAGACCTTCCGATCCTGATCATCTTTTGCGAAGAAACCACTCTTCCATCTTTTATACCCTCCGAGATGGACACCGACGAAATTTGTATGGCGGCCATCTTTTTTTCGCCATTTTGAATTTCTTTTCAGCTCACTGCCAATTGGATGATGTTTCGAGTGACATTTGCTCGAGCACCCCCCACCTATCTTCAATACCTTAAGCATGCCATTCGCTCGTCTCTGAAATCCTCAATCATCAGCTCTCTCCATATTTTTGTTCCGAATGAATTTTTGTCCTCTATACGAAACCATTAGTGAAAAAAAAATTTTTCATACAAAATTTTACAGGAGGGGTGATCAATCAGTGAGTCAGTCAATGAATCAGCACGAGCAGCTATATATTAATACTAGTAGGGCGCTTGGCTGCGCGGCCCGCTAAAGCGGACCGCGAGGATTTCAGTATTATTTTTGTTTTAGCAGCCTCCACCTTCTTCTATCATTTTCAGCATCTTTAACCCTGGCCGTGCTCCTCATCCATCTTCCAATCCCTCGATCATCATCACTCTCCAAATTTTTTTCTCCGAATCATTTGCCAGAAGGAGAGTTCTTCCATAAAAACAAATTTTGAAAAGGAACCGTATTAAAGTCTTGTATAGTTTCCCAACTTATAGTCTCTTCAATATTCGCCATTATATATTTTGTGTGAAAAAATAAATTCCGCCATCTTGATTTTTTTTCTGTTCGTCAGGTATACCTTCAGGTCTTGATAATCTTTTGCTAAGAAACCACTCTTCCGTCTTTTATACTTGATGAGATAGACATTAGACACCGACGAAATTTGTATAGCCGCCATCTTGAATCCGCCATTTTGGGTTTTTTTTAGCTCAGTGCCAATTGGATGAGTTTTTGAGTAATTTTTGTTTGAGCCTATCTACCTATCTACAATACCCTGACCGGGTTCCTCATCCATCTTCCAAACCCTCAATCATCATGTCTTCCCATATTTTTCTTTGAGAGTTCTCCAAAGAACCGCATCAAAGCCTTGCATAGTTTACAACTTGTAGTCTCTTCAATATTCGCCATACATTTTCTATGGAAAAGTAAATTCCGCCATTTTGATTTTTTTTTCTATTCATCGAGTAGACCTTCCGATCCTGATCATCTTTTGCGAAGAAACCACTCTTCCATCTTTTATACCCTCCGAGATGGACACCGACGAAATTTGTATGGCGGCCATCTTTTTTTCGCCATTTTGAATTTCTTTTCAGCTCACTGCCAATTGGATGATGTTTCGAGTGACATTTGCTCGAGCACCCCCCACCTATCTTCAATACCTTAAGCATGCCATTCGCTCGTCTCTGAAATCCTCAATCATCAGCTCTCTCCATATTTTTGTTCCGAATGAATTTTTGTCCTCTATACGAAACCATTAGTGAAAAAAAATTTTTTCATACAAAATTTTACAGGAGGGGTGATCAATCAGTGAGTCAGTCAATGAATCAGCACGAGCAGCTATATATTAATACTAGTAGGGCGCTTGGCTGCGCGGCCCGCTAAAGCGGACCGCGAGGATTTCAGTATTATTTTTGTTTTAGCAGCCTCCACCTTCTTCTATCATTTTCAGCATCTTTAACCCTGGCCGTGCTCCTCATCCATCTTCCAATCCCTCGATCATCATCACTCTCCAAATTTTTTTCTCCGAATCATTTGCCAGAAGGAGAGTTCTTCCATAAAAACAAATTTTGAAAAGGAACCGTATTAAAGTCTTGTATAGTTTCCCAACTTATAGTCTCTTCAATATTCGCCATTATATATTTTGTGTGAAAAAATAAATTCCGCCATCTTGATTTTTTTTCTGTTCGTCAGGTATACCTTCAGGTCTTGATAATCTTTTGCTAAGAAACCACTCTTCCGTCTTTTATACTTGATGAGATAGACATTAGACACCGACGAAATTTGTATAGCCGCCATCTTGAATCCGCCATTTTGGGTTTTTTTTAGCTCAGTGCCAATTGGATGAGTTTTTGAGTAATTTTTGTTTGAGCCTATCTACCTATCTACAATACCCTGACCGGGTTCCTCATCCATCTTCCAAACCCTCAATCATCATGTCTTCCCATATTTTTCTTTGAGAGTTCTCCAAAGAACCGCATCAAAGCCTTGCATAGTTTACAACTTGTAGTCTCTTCAATATTCGCCATACATTTTCTATGGAAAAATAAATTCCGCCATTTTGAATTTTTTTTCAATTCATCAAGTAGACCTTTGGATTCTCATCATCTTTTGCGAAGAAACCACTCTTCCATCTTTTATACCCTCCGAGATGGAGACCGACGAAATTTGTATGGCGGCCATTTTGAATTTTTTTTCAGCTCACTGCCAATTGGATGACGTTTCGAGTGACATTTGTTCGAGCACCCCCCACCTATCTTCAATACCTTAAGCGTGCCATTCGCTCGTCTCTGAAATCCTCAATCATCAGCTCTCTCCATATTTTTGTTCCGAATGAATTTTTGTCCTCTATACGAAACCATTAGTGAAAAAAAAATTTTTCATACAAAATTTTACAGGAGGGGTGATCAATCAGTGAGTCAGTCAATGAATCAGCACGAGCAGCTATATATATATTAATATAATATATATTGGGATATTTTCCTTAAATAATTTAAATATAATAGCTCCTATGTAGTTGGTAGAGGCTTCCTAATTGCTTCCCGTGTGGGGTTGCTGGTCCCCCATCGGGCGCGTCCCCCCGGTGGCGGATGGGGGAACGCCTCCCAGATATGGGAGGTACCGGGGAAACCCGGCGCGGACCAAAACCAGCAGGGGGTTGCCGCTTGGAGGCTCCTGGTACTTCTCTGTTCATCAGAGTGGACTGTGGAGACTCCGGGCGGCGACAATTGGGGGGGAGGCTTTCGGGCCGTGAGGAAGAAAACCTCGTTAAAAAATTACCGGAGGGGGTGGAAACGCCCTGCGCGGCGGGTCCGCTGGTCTTTGTGGCCGGTGGGCGCTGGCTTCGGCCACCGTCGGGCAACCCGTAATCCGCACTGAGCGGAACCGGGGGCCCCACGCACTGAGCGAGGGGCCGCGAGGAAGAAAACCTCTATAAAAAATTACACGAGGGGTGAACCTCTTGAGGGTCGCCTGCGGGTGTGGCCCTCTTGAGGGTTGCCTCTGGCGAGGAACTCCGGGTGATGGAATGGCGTATCCGTCGCCCGTTGAGACGCCTCGGGTCGGGAGGCGCACCACTATGTTCCTGGTGCGCCTCAGACGGTGTTAGGGGGCCTTTAGGTCCCCCGGTGGAGGGTCTGCCTCGGCGGACGGCGCCGGCTGGGTCGCGGATGATTGCGCAAGTGTACCCGTAACCCAGCCACCAGGCGACACGGAGGAACATCGCTGGGTTTTAGTGGGTATTCTGGCCACTTCTTGGCCTGCCTGAGTCCCACACTACCTTCCGGAAGCATTGCAGTTCGCTGTAAGGCTTCCGGAGGGTGTGCGTAAATGCATTTCCCAGCGTCAAAAAAAAAGGCTTCCTAATTGCTTAGTTTCCTTATTATGTAGGTATGTTTACCAAAATTATTATGTAGGTAGGCACATACGAGTAGATGCTATGTAGATGCAAACACGCTACCAATCCATAATTGGATAAAGTTTTGTTGAAGACATACCTACATAAATAAACCTCGAATCACGGCTCACGAGTTAGACAGCAAGGATTGTCTAGACATGGTCTAGACTCTAGACAGACGGACTGCCAATCGACTGCAAAATATAAAAAAAAAGGTTTGGATGTCCATTTTAATATTACATCAACCAGACTGATCGCGCTATCTACATGCAGTTCTTGTGCGACAAACTACAAAGCAAAAGTGTCGAAGGACAAGTATAAATTAGACAAGTATAAATTAAAAAACCCCCGACATTCGCCATTTTGTAGCGGCGGCCATCTTGGATCGATTTTCATCAAACATAGCTAACAACACTTCCGACTAATTCAACTTTCAAACAAAAAAAACCGCATTCAAATCGGTTCACCCGTTTGAGCGCTACAGGGGAACAGACAGACACACACACACAGACACGTCAAACTTATAACACCCCGTCGTTTTTCGGGGGTTAAAAAAGAGGAACAAAAACTACCTCACTCCCTTGGAAGTTGCGATGCAGATGATATTATGCAAATTGCAATTTTACAGTAGGCTTGCTGTACTTTCTATATCATAAGTAAAGTAGAGTTCTGTCTAAGATAAGAGCCCACCGCAACATTTTTTTTGTGATGAGGCTGAGCAAGGTCCCGAGGTTCCTATCACGTCGACCGACGCGCCGACCTATCGTGATCGCCACGACATAACATACATAGGTACACGATCTTAAAACCCGACGATACTCGTTGCCTTCAAGTTCAGCAGCACTCTCTTGATCCTTGAGGATGTAGACTAAAATCTAGATACTATTTGTAGGCATGCATTAGAGCGGGCAGTATCTAGCAGAAAATATGTATGCGGTGTTTCTACCGAACTTCCGCAGTTCTGGCAAAGCCTGCATTTATGGTGCCCTGGAGTTTATGGTGGAGAGTCGCCATAACTCGATTAGTTAGGTAGGTAGGACTGTACCTTACAGCTAAAATGATAAAACCAGTGATAAGGAAGATGTCATTTATTATAATTTATTTATAGCGATGAAACTACATTGTGGATGATGATAAGTTGATTACTGATTTACTTAACACAAACAATTTTATGAATAAAATTAAATAGGTACCTATATCTGCAATATACATAAATAACGTAAATATCATCTGTAATTTTATTTACATAAAAAGTTTATTATTAATATTAAACTAATAATAATTTATAATTTATTATTAAAGTGAAATTAAAGCGTACAAAAATTGGTAGACAGCCGTAAAAATCACAAAATATATAAAGTTGTTATTTACATACAAAATCGCCTAAGTATAAATAAAAAAATATACATACTTCAACCCAAAAACATTTTAGGTTTGGTAATGGACTTAGGCGCTGCGCAAACGTAGGTAGACACTTTTATGTTGTGTGTCGGACACAAGCCACCATAGAATATTTTATTTTCATACAAGCTATATGGAATCAAGTATCAACAACTGCGCTAACGTCGGCTGCCGACACCGGACACGGCAACCATGGTTTCCTATGACGGTGTCCCATGTCGGTAACAAAAAGTGTCTACGTTTGCGTAACACCTTATATTATTGTGTTTATTTGTTCCAAGTGATATACGAGTACCAATTTCATTGTTATAATCTGGTTATAATCTTCCAGAAAAGGCAATTTAAATTGTATGCTGTCTCGTACATCCTTAAAAAGCGTAAATTCTTTGATCTTTAGAGCCCAATCTAAAATTAGTGGTCTATTGGTCATCGTCTAGGTCAGGGTTTCTTAACCTATGGTCCATGGACCCCTGAGGGGTCCGTGGAATTAATGATGGGGGTCGATGGCGAGCCTACCTAACATAATGCATTAATATAAAAATTGGTGTACACTATACAATATGCTGTGAGTACTTTGTACAATTTGATGTTCTAATCTATACATACCTATAATAAAATCGTAGACTTGCCGTATCTGTACATTGAATATTTTTGCAAAATAATAACTGGGGGATGTTAGGGATAATAGAACGTAAAAAAGCTATTTTTGAAATTTTTGTCTGTTTGTCTGTTTATCTGTTTGTCTGTATGTTTATGCGCGCATCACGAAAAAACTACTGAATGAATTGAAACAAAACTTCGTACGATTTAAGTTCATACTACGGAGTAACATATAGGATACTTTTTATCCCGAAATTCAGCACGTTTCCCTAGGGAGAGGGGATGAAAGTCAAAACGTGTATTTAGCTGTAATACAATAACGCGTGGTCCGATTTCATTCATTCTTTTTTTGTTAGAAAGTAGATACTTTAAAGATTTCCGACTAATCTCTAAAAGGCTGGATCGATTTTGATGGGACTTTCACTGGCGGATGTTTACATTTTGATCTACCTAAACATCCGGCAGTGAACTTTAAACAGTTTTTAGCATGATATGAGCTCAAAGGAGCTTAGGAAAAACAAAATGATTCATACGGGATTTTTAAAAATCAATATATTATATCCACGCGAACGAAGTCGCGGGTGTCCGCTTGTCCAGCATAACAATAAAAGCTGATAAAAGTTAAACATTGCTTTTTTATCTTTTCTGAAAGGATCTGTGAGCTCTTTGACGTTTAGAAATGACTAAGGTTAAGAAACTCTGGTCTAAGTACTTTTCAGTTTACTTTCATGTAACATGTAGGAAAACGCAAATAACCCTTAGATTAAAATAATAAAGAAACCATTCTCTTTGTATGTAAAAATGCTTGAAGTGAATATAGCGTAAGGGAAAATGTGTTTGGCATTTTTCCGTGCTGATATCGCGCTTCCTTTAGGTATATTTCAATAAGAATTCTGCTAGCTTATCCTTCCTTATCGATGAAAGGTAATCAAGGATACAAATCTAGCGGAAAACGCACGAAATTCACCTTTGACGCCTTTCCCGCGAACCTTCCCTAATATTTCAATCAGGGACGTATGCAATAGCGTACACAGGCTGGGCTATTCTGTAACTTAGTTACAATGGTTGCCAACGAATTAGTTCGATATACATTGCTGCTTTACTGCGTGAAATTATGAAAACACTTTATATTTCCCACAGTAAAGCAGCAATGTATATCAAACGAATCCGTTGGCACCTGTTTTCAGTTGGTAACTAAGTTACAGAATAGCCCACAGGGTTCGAAGGTATGGTATGCAATATACAGGAAAGTAGTGTTCCAGCGAAAAAAGTCTATGAGTGTTCCTCTCAGGGTAGGCAGAGCTTGTACGGCTTTATAAAGTGCACACTACCGGACGTTTTAAACAAATAATTATTATCCCTAGCCTAGCCATAATGCCACACAAAAATTGGACTAGTTTCCACAACATCGTAATTCTTTTACTAATTCCAAGTTTTTTGTGACGTAACCATATTATGCTGACTTACGAGTCGGCATTATGATGCGAAGTTTAGCTTCGTTTATTAAGTTACATTAAGTACTTACCTACTAAGATAAATACATGAGGCAATATATTTTAATACTGAAAATCTGTTCCAGGCAATAAAAGGCATAGGTATGTTTATTTTTTTAGAGTAACTGCATTTTAAAGGTAATTTTAATGAGACGAAATACAAAAAATACTTTTAAATAGTTTTAATATGCCATGCCAGCGTGACAATTTTATGTTCCGTTTTGGTGTCAGTTTTTGCATTTCTTATTAGGTAGCGCTCAACTCTAGCGGTAAGTACATAAGGACCCAATGGCAACTTCCCCATTTTTTCATATTTCGTCATATTAAATAATAAATTCGACACTTTGTAATAAAATGCCAAAAATAAACCGCTCAGCACGATAACAGAAATTAGAACCAAGGTTCGACCGAAGCTTCGATGATCGTTTACAAGTAAAAAATTAAAATGAATTATTTTCGAACATGGTTTAAGCCGGACGCATATTATCAGAAATTGTATGTCAGAAAACTTTCTGACTCTGCATGCGGCGAGCATCAGAAGGATTTGACAAAATTCTGATGATTTGCGGGGTCTCGTACAAAATGTATAGAGCAGTGTCTTCTAATTTGCATCAGAATTTTCCTGAAACACAATTTCTAACAATATGCGGCCGACCTAAATTGACACAAGAAAAATAGCCGAAAAGCGAGCCGCAGTAAAGCCTACTGCGGCTCGCTTTTCGGCTATTTTTCTTGCGGCTTGCGCAAAACGACACGTTTTGGTATCGACCAAAATATTGATGCTTAGTCTCACTTTGCACAACTCGAAAACTTAACTAAATACTACTGATCCAAACACAATTATTTCAGAGTAAAATTGACCTAACTCGGCTTATTTTAAGGTTTGATTTCGCCAATACATTCAGTATTCGTTTACAGCCAGCGCTCCAAGCAGAAATGTTGTAAAATAAATATTCGAAGTATTGAATTACGACTTTAAAATAAGTGTAGGTTAATTTTGCATTACATATGACAGTTTTTCGATACGTAGTAGTTGGTAAAGTTTTGTAGGTGCGCAAACTCAGAATAACTATACTGACCTTCAGGTGGCACACTTGTTTATAACCAGTATTATTTTATTCTGCTTCTAGGAGTAAACTGCAAAAGTGTTCTAATTTTAAAATCGAACATGATTCATAGCTATTTTAAAGGTGTCGAAAAATACATCGTGATTCCTGACGTCACCATCAGCTCTACTGTAACAATATTATGTACACTTATCGGACCTAGTACCTAGACATAATCGAATGGATTATATCGAGAGATAAAAAATGTTTTACATACAAATTAGTATATAATAATATACATATTTTATCACTTATTATAATCAGCAAAAAGCAATGTTGATACAGTTGTTAGTCTCCGGCCTGTGGCTGTCTGAACCTTGCACTTGACATTTTACTATAATGTACTTGATTAATTTTATCTAGCTGCAGTAAACAACAATATTAATTTATTGGCCTGTTTGGTGAAAACTTTTCCAAAAAACAAAACTTTATAGGATACAAAATCATCATATTAAAATCTATGATATGAAATTATTTTTTGAATCTAAACATTTTATTAGATAAAATACCTTTTAATGGTTTGATCACTTTTCTAAGTTACAATGACAAACATGTAGCCTCTATTAGTAAGATCTACTATTTATGTGCATTATTATGTCTTTATGTTATATGGTGCAGTTAGAAAGCAAACAATGTGAGGGATCAAAAACAACAGTTAAGACTTTAAGAGTATCATCAAGACTAGGTCTATATTATTATTAAATTAATGTAAAAAATATTGCATTATTTATTTACATTGCTATAAATACGCTCATTCCATTGTCAATATCGCAAAATACGGCCGATATCTAAGAGATACATATTTTCTTAATCTCTTGATAAGATTTTATCAAAAATTATATTATGTTATACATATTATGTATTAGTAGGCGAATATATTTTATATATTGATCGGGTCTGGGCTGTACGAAAGATTACCGACTGGCGACGAAGCGCCGTAGTCGGGCGTCGAAGGCGTGGAAATGGGCGGACTGTCCAAGGGCTTAGCCAGTACCGGGGCTACATACTCCGGGAATCTCGCAGTATTCTCTGTTTGCAGGGGCGCCGGAGGAGTGCAGCTGGGGAACGGACTCAGTAACAAGAATGTTCCGAATGCAACGATCGAGGCCATTATTAGGATGATTGTTCGAGATTCGAACCCGGCTCGCAATCCGGCCCATGCCGCCATGTTGATCAGCAACAGCAGCACGGACACACGAATCAATCTAACGGCAGTGGCGTGGATCCGCCCGCCGCCGACCCCGCTCATATCGCACGGGCCGTACGCGAAGTACAAATTATGCTTGTCCCCCACATGCTTCAAGCAAAAGTATATTAGCCCGAATGGTGCTATAAGTGGACAGGCGAGACTGTAGACCATGGTTATGGAAAAAACAGCGAGACTCCAAGCGTAGTGAACTCCGAATGGAAACTCGTACAGGATCGCCTTCTTCACGTAACTCTTCTCCGCTTTCGATTTAGATTGTAAGAGATAAAACACATACAGGAATAACTCTGGAAAACGTATCAGCTCGAGTGAGGTACCAATGAACCCAGAGGTTATCACATAATTGACGAAAAATGCGCCTTTATCAGGAAGGAATACACAATCCCATCTCATTGTATCGTTTTCGTGGTGCAATGTCCACCGAAAGAAAGCCTCCGCACTAGCAAGCCCTAACGATGGCAGAATCAAAGTCATGAGCAACAGGTATGAAGTAGTTTTGGTCATAATGGAGTAGTTCTGTTGAGATTTGGTCCAATGTGACAGGAACTTATCGGAGAATGCCACAATCGCTGGCATCACAGCAGCCATGGTCCAAAGCAGTAAAGTGGGGAGGAACTCAAATATCAGAGTACTAATTCTATTCAAGGTTTCGGGCTTCACAACTATTGTGTTGAATAGGTTAACAATAAAAGCTGGTGTTGTCAAAAAGAATAGGACTATGAACAGGCAAAAGTTAATTATGATGGCCTTGACATACCAGATACCGGGTTGAACTGACAAATTCTCCCAAATTATATCAGAGGGGTTAGTGGCATGGCTCAAAACCCAGCCACGGTGCAAGCTGAAGTGGTTGATTACATGTTCAGCAAGCTGGTAAGATGGTAACGTTAAGAAAGCGATACCTAACGGGTCATTGAGGACCATCGCTTTACATCTTTTAGCTTCATCTTTGAGTCGCTTCTCTTCATTAGTGTAATACTCCAATCCGTCCACTTCTGGTCCGCATAAAGTTGGTTTGACCATAATCCTTTTACCGGTCTTCCTAAAATATGTGTCAGTGTATTTTAGGGCTTCACTCACCATTTCCTTTTTCTCTTGAACCTCATTTAACTTGTTGATGTTGTAAGCAAGACGCAGATCCACTATTTGTATGTGTGGGAAGTTGTGTGTAAAATATGCTCTTATTGTGGCCTCATTCCTATCAGCTCTCGAGATGTTAGTGATCATAATAGTCCCGGTCATTGACGTCGGGACTGGCTTCCTGCCGGTGCATCTCCTCATGATCAAAACTGATACAGGCAGGAAGAGAATACTCATTATTGTGTGCACCCATAGCCAAGATGATCGTCCATTCAGGTTTGATAATGTGGTGCGACCGAACGTGTTCGCATCCACTTGATTAGATCCTTGGAAGTTGATAGGAAGGATTATACCTATGGAGACTAACGTGACGATGAACATGAGCGTTATCGCGTGTCTCTGGAAGGAGAGGTAGTGCACGGCGTCCGGCCCGCACTTCGCGAGGACCTGCTCGCGAGTGAGTCGAAACACTGCGGGAATCCATGTAAAAAACCCTTCATCGATATTCAAAGACTCGTCGGCGCTCGGTCGTCTCTCCACTAGAGCGTCGTTGTCCCCGCCGCGGAAAAACAAATTCGTCCACCTACTCTTAGACCGCTGAACGAGCGCCATACGGCCATAGTTCCATGCAGTACGCCGTAGAACCGTGAACAGCAATATTAGACATGCCCATGATACGAGATTGAGGATCAGGGTCTGTGGTATTCCGTTGTACGCCCCAGTGATTATCACACTCTGCGATGTGTTTAGAATATTGCAACCCTCGTCATCAGTCCCGTTTGAGCCGTTGGCTGACAATGAGTAAAACATATTGTCTTGCATTCTTGATGTTGCAACTCGCAATTGAGTAGCCGAAGAGAAAGTGATCACATAATTTAAGCACAAACGAAAAGTCAAGTTGTTAACACATACACTTGTTTAACTTCAAAATAATTGATAAATAATGTTTCGATTAATTATTATCACTTTTGTACCACTTTGTAGATAATGCAAAAATGTTCAATTTTTGTTACTTAGTCAATGGCACAGATCACTAATATACTAGTCGTCAATGGTCACAGAACACAGGACACAGAACTCACAGGTCTGAGCTCTGAGGTCACAGAGACACACATGGACACACAGATTAATGATTAGTAGGTAATAGGTATCTACCGTAGACAGAGAAACAGCTAGACTAAGTGACGATTTCTTTCTCATTCACACTAGAAAGAGAGCACAGATCAAGTTACTAAAGTGATAAACAGAGACGCAGCTATCTTATTTTTTGACCCTCATCGTGTAACCGGTTTTTTCAAGGTTTTGCAACTTTAGTTGCAAAACAAACTGCCAGTTCGTGGTCACGTAGTGGTTATATTCTCTTTGTTCGTGGTGCCATTGTATTTTTTATTATTTATTTACTTACTTGTTTTCAGAAAACGTTTGATACTTATATTGCATATCGTTTATTACAAGTATTGACTAAGTACGATGGTACGTTGTCGTATTATTTCGTGCAATAGTGATAGTGATAAGAAAATTGCCGGAATATCTTTTCATGCGTAAGTAGTGCCTATTTTATTGTTTGTAATCTCATAAATATACTGTTAGTCAATTCCATAAACCTTATTACGCAGAAACAAGTGATTGTGTTAAAAATTGCTAAATAGAAGGAAAATGTGGCCAATTCTGTTGTACACAATCTCTAAACCTAAACTAAATTGACAGGTTTAAAAATAGTGCTATCCCCTTCAGCAGGGAAGATTGTGAAAGAGACAGGAATATATTTAGACCTGTCATTTTAGTTTAGATTTAGAGATTGTGTACAACAGAATCGGCCACATTGTAATGTTTTTACTATTCATAACCTAAATTTACTGTCTAGTGTGTTGCCACCTTTAGGTATACAATGTTCCGATTTTCAGTAAAAATGTACATATTGAATTTATATATATAAAACAAAGTCGTGTTAGTTCGAACACTTATAACTCGAGAACGGCTAGAACAATTTTCCTGGTTATTGATTTGTTGTATTTGTCTCCATCCTGAACAGCAGAATAACTATCAAAAAAATTGGAAAATTGACGAAAAAATAAAATAAAAGGGAAAACATTTTCTCATACAAAATGTTCATGGGTTTCGTAACTGTCAAACATCCCGTCGCGTGCCTACGGTTAACTCTCTCACCCGTACCTACATAATATATTATTATTCTTCTGTACGTGTGTTTGTCACCTAACGCCTTCTAAACGGCTGGATCAATTTGGATGAAATTTTGTGTGTAGATAATATATTTCAATGGGTTCCTGGATGGTTTGAAAACACTATTACCAGGTAGGTACAGGTAACCTACCGGGTCTCCGTAGGTGGCGCTGATGTTGGTATGTCACCGGGCAAGACGAAGTCTGCCGGGTCCACTAGTTATTTATATACCTGAAATGCTTCGGTATCTAGAAATATTATTTACTATCTGATTGATACTCGCGACTAAGTCCGCGTGGATACAATCATAATTTTTCCGGGATAAAAAGTAGAGCTCAACTTTGGTTTAGCAGACAGTCAGCAGGCAGTTAATTTTTTTTTTGTAGATAGTTTTTTCATCAATCATATTTTTAATTTTTTACTCTTTTATCACTGGAAAATACTGGGCCGATGTAGCGGCTTTTTGCATTACACAGACATCACAAGGTACCAAAGCAGGTTCTTAGATATATTCTAAGTTTATAGGCATCCGGGGGGCGCTGCAGTTCATCCTGAGTTTCCACTTTTTAACCCTTTATAACTTTGACGTGTCTGTGTGTGTACGTGTATGTGTCTGTCTGTTCCCCTGTAGCGGTCAAATGGGTGGACCGATTTGAATGCGGTTTTTTTTTGTTTGAAAGTTGAATTAGATGAGAGTGTTGTTAGCTATGTTTGATTAAAATTGATTAAAGATAGTCGCCGCTACAAAATGGCGGATTACATATTTTTTCACAACTCCCTTAATATGGGTATTAAATGAAAGGGCTTGAGTAGTAGAATATCATTATTGCAAATCCAAGATGGCCGCTGCCACAAAATGGCGAATGTCGGGGGTTTTAAATTTTTAATTTATACTTGTAATTTTGTCTCATTAGGTATTTTGATTGAATGTTGTAGATACCATCTCATCCAGAACCATCCACATCAATTGCTAGAAGAATGTTGACGTGATAACGTCAAAATGCATTATTGGTATACATCGATGAACGCCAGCTACCCGCACAGAAAAGCATGACTCATCTGTTACGTACTGTGCCCGTAGCGCGTTCCACGCTCTCGCTTGCACGCGAGCGAGTGAATGCGTGGAACACGCTCACGCTTTTTTTTACTCGACTGCACCAGAAGGAGGGTTAAGTCTTCCCCACACTATTTTTTTACAAATTTCCTTTATTTTTCAGGATAAAAGTAGCTTAAGTCCATCTCCGAACCGCAAGCTATCGCTGTACCAAATATTGAAATTGGTTAACGGATTGGCCTTGAAAAGGTAATAATAATATTAATTCATTTATTTATTGCAAAAATACACGTGAAATGGTGTTACAATATTTTTTGGATACAGTGTATTATTAGGTATGGCGTGCAATATTATTATAATTAAGGACAATAGAGAACATAATACTATAATTATCATTTGAATAAGTCATCGATAATAATAGCTACTAGGAGAATATTTAATACAAAAGAAAACAAAACAAAATACTACGACTATAAAATGTCAATATTAAAATTAATAAAATATGTCATGTAGGAGTAAAAAACAATAGTTTGTTAGTTATTACTGAACACAATCGGTACAAGAATTATAAAAATGATAAAATATGTGAGCAAACAAACATCAAAAATAAAAGAGTATGTCAACATGCAAACATTAAAATTAAATAAGTTGTAATATTTAAACATTCTATCCGACAAATTTCCATTCTTTAAAATTTAAAAAGTCATTAACTGAGTAAAAACAATGAAATAATAACCACTCGTGTAGCTTCCGTTTAAATTCAGGAAGGTTCATTTCTTTGATTGCTGTTGGTAGATTATTGAATATTTGAATCGCCATACAAAATGCATTTTGTCTATATAAAGCTAGTTTGATTCTGGGTACAAGGAGCCTATCTTTATGCCTTGTTACTCTTTGTAGAGCCTCGCCATAAGTTTGAAAGTAATCAGGACTCTTTTTGACAAAAATACAAACTTCCTTAATATAAATACAAGGTAATAATAACTTCCTTAATATCTTAAGTTCTTTGAACATAGGCTTGTAGCTATCCGGAAAATGTGCTTTACATATAGCACGTATGCATTTTTTCTGAACTTTAAAAATTCTATCTGCATCTTCCGAGTTTCCCCAGACAACAATTCCGTAACTGAGTACAGAGGTAGCAGGCAGACAGACACTTTCGCATTTATAATATTAGTATAGATCAAGATGGTCTTTGACTTCTTTTGTATGTACATAATATGTTGTTGAAAAAATAAAATAAAATCAATTCAACTTCTTTTTTAGTTTTATTTAAAATTCTGGAAAGAATTTTCCCTATTCCATCCAATACTCCAATCAGGGAAGCGCAGTTATTGTGGCAACATTAATCTATAACCTTGTCATTGACGTCATCGTTACGTCATGTTATCTCTATCGCAATCGCGCGTAGACAGAGTACCACATAGACTTAGGTACTGTGTAACCGCGACTGAGATAGAGATAACATGACGTAACGATGACGTCAATGACAAGGTTATAGATTAATGTTGCCACAATAACTGCGCTCCCCTGTTTGGGGTATAAGATGGAATAAGGAAAATTCTTTCCCGAATTTTTAAATAAAACGACAGACGGACAGATGGACAAGAAAGTGATCTTATAAGTGTTCCTTCTTTTTACCTTTTGAGGTACGGAACCCTAATAAACAAAAGGTAGTTCAAAATGTAGATCTAAAGATAGATCTTTGATACATTTATTTCGGGTCGAATTTTTTTTTCAAAGTGTTGCACCAACTGTTTTCAAACAAATTATGATGTATGAGTATGAGTACATATTAAGTACTACAATATATATTTTTTAGTGATTGTCAATCATAAGAAACACAGGAATAATAATAATTATATTCTTTTATTTAAAAAAAATACAGGGTGTAAGTAACATGTTAACGAAAACTTTGAGATAAGGTTGCATTTAAGTGTCATGTACTTAAAATTACTGAAATCATTTATCTCGGAAATGATTGGTTTCAGATATTGTCATTTTTGAGCGTGCAATGTATTGCGTACAACGCGCGCAACACTCCGCCGCAAAATTCACTTTTTATTTAGTTTTAGGTAAAAATAATGAAATAATTACATTTTCATTTAGAATTGCATTGAGACAGATAGTAATAATAATTTTATACAATATTCAGTTAAAAAAGAGGTAAAAAAAGAGTAAATTTCGTTTAAAAAATCCGACGAATGGGGAACCTAGAATCATGTAATAAATATTGTGTGGGACTCGTTTTAGACAACATATCTGTTACACCCTTTATATATTTGTAACTATTTGAAAAATCAAGAAAAAATAAAAACATGCTCTTAAAGTTTACCTAAAACCTCACATTAGTTTTAAGTTTTTAGCTTGAATAGTTTCCGAGATATGTCACTTTAAACGATAGTCATAGTTGCACTCATTTTTTATATCTGAAGGTCAAAGCGGAGTATGGCAGTGTAACTTATGTCAATAGCGTTTGTGCATCGTTCGTTAAAAAACCCCCAACATTCGCCATTTTGTGGCGGCGGCCATATTGGATTTGCGTAGTGCTATTCTACTAGTCAAGCCCTTTCATTTGATACCCATATTAAGGGAGTTGTGAAAAAATATGTAATTCGCCATTTTATAGCGGCGGCCATCTTGGATTGATTTTCATCAAACATAGCTAACAACACTCTCGACTTATTCACCTTTCAAACAAAAAAACCGCATTCAAATCGGTTCACCCGTTTGAGCGCCACAGGGGAACAGACAGACACACACACACACACAGAGACACGTGAAACTTATAACACCCCGTCGTTTTTTCGTCGGGGGTTAAAAATAAGTTTTGATATAGGTTGTCATTTGGGGGCCGATTCGCTATACTTATCCGGCTAGACCCTTTGTAAATTAAAAAAAATATATATTTCTCGAAAACTATTACGAATCCCGGGAAAATATTTCGGTGTTAGTTTGAATATATTAAAACCTATATACAAAAAAAAAAAAATTGAACTGCCTACTGTCTATCTGCTAAACCAAAGTTGAACCCTACTTTATATCCCGGAAAAGTTATAATTATATTAAAATATCTAAATCCACGCGAACGAGTATCAGTCAGTTAGTAAATAATATTTCTAGATACCGAAGCATTACAGGTTTATAAATAATTCAATATTATGTACATTTTTACTGAAAATCGGGACGTTGTATAAGTACCTAAAGCTGGCAACACACTTAGACACTAAATTTAGGTTATGAATAATAAAAACTTTACAATTTCATTCTATTTAGCAATTTTTAACACAGCCATTTATTACTACGTTATAAGTTTTATGGAATTAAAACTAACAGCATATGTATGAGTGTAAAAACAATAAAACTGTCACTACTTACGCGTGAAAAGATATTCCTGCAATTTTCCTCTCACTGTTACTTTGGCACGAATTAATACAACAATGTACCATCGTACTTAGTAAATACTTGTGTTATACGATAAGTTATACTATGTATTCAACTATATTTTGTGAAAACAAAAAAGTAAATAAATATTCACAATAAGGACACCACGAACTGTCAGTTTGTTTTGCAATTAAGTTTTGCAACTAAAGTTGCAAAACCTTGAAAAACCGGTTACACGATGAGGGACAGAAAATAAGATAGCTGCGTCTCTGTTTATCACATTAGTAACTTTATCTGTATTCTCTTTCTAGTGCGAATGAGAAAGAAATCGTCACTTAGTCTATGTGTTTCTCTGTCTACGCAATCGCGGTTACACAGTAACAGTACCTTGGTCTATCTGTTACTCTGTCTACGTTATCTATATACGCATGTACCTACCTATCTACGATACAGAAACAGACTGCATAGATCTAACGTAGATAATAGATAAGTAAAAACCACAGACTACAGAGTATAGGTGTTACTGTAATAGCCCGAACCACGGTAAATCCTAAAATTTTCCGGTAAAACCTAAGATTTACTAACCCTTAATACTACGGGAGGTCGATGACCAATTGAAAAAGTCATTTCATACCGACTGGAAATTTTAACAACAATAGTTTAGACCAGTCTTTCCCAACGTGGGCGATAACGCCCCCTTGTGGGCGCTGCAGGCCTAAAGGGGGGCGGTAAGAGACCCAGAAAAAAAAGGGGACATTGTGTAGGGCTTTGGGGTCGATTTATAATTTCATCTACCTATCTAGGAAGACTCTTAGACACCGACTGAGCTCTCGACTCTCGACTACATCTTGTGAACATCAACTAATATTAATTAAGATATAGCTCAAACTCGGTTCGATATAAAAGACCGCGGGCAATCATGTTTTAAAAAGTTTTTGTTAAATAATCCGAATGGTAGCTACATTCCAATACCAATCGGCTGGTTCTATAATACTTGTTCTTGCTTGTCGAGTACGATTGGGCGTCGAATGAGATAAACGAGTTTATGCACGTTTGTCTTAGGGATCGTTCAGATAGACCGGCGCGGAGAGCAGAGCAAATTTTAATCGCATTTAAAATAGAATCTTATGGCATTGAAATAAGGTTTATTTTTACATTTTATCTCTTTTGGGAGCATCCTCGAGCATCCTCTTATCATAAAAGAGATAAAATGTAAATATCTGTAATGTAATGGATTGTGGTCAATTGTTCAAGGATTTTTGATAGCATTCCCATCGTCATATTTGTGTGAACGTGGATTTAGTGCTGTGGCAATGCTGCTTACTAAAAAGAGAAATCGTTTGCGTGTTACCGAACGTGGCGACTTGCGGCTGTTTTTGAGTAAATTGGAACCTGCAAACTTATTGAACAGCATCAGATTCAACCTTCACATTAGTTTTTATATAATAATTGATTATGTTTGTTTTATTTTCAATAAAAGATACTCTGTCCGAATACTATAAATTTGCGTTTCAATAATCAGTTATAAGTACTTAGCGGTTTTTAAGTATGTTTGAAAAGGGAGAGATAAGATAAGAGATAAGAGATTTTATTTGCAAAAATGTGGTACAAATATTATAGATCTTAAAACTATTGTCTCCCAACACATTTAACTAATAAATTAGTGTGCAAATTCAATTATTAATTTAAGATTATACAAATTTAAATAGCATGCATGTCAACGTTATACAAATATACATCTAGATTCAATGGTAACAAATAATAATTTTATTTATGTCATATATTCTTTTAAATTATAAAAACATTTCTCCATAAGCCAGTTCTTCAGTTTTAATTTAAAAGTTTGGAGAGGCATGACCTGTATTGATTCAGGTAACTTATTAAATATTATTATAGCCATGTTGTAGACATTTTTTTTGAAGATACTCATATGACATCTAGGCACACAAAGTTTATGAGGATATCTGTTTCTTCTATTTGTTTCGCTTTTAAGCTTAAAATAATGTGGGTATTTCTTGACTAAAATGCATATATCTTTAATGTACATACATGGAAGTGGTAAAACCTTTAAATTTTTAAATAATGGTTTGCAACTTACAAAAGGATCAACACCAAAGATAGCCCGAATGCACTTCTTTTGAGCTCTGAATGCTCTTTCAATATCGACTGAATTTCCCCAAATTGGAAGTCCATACGAGAGGACTGACGCCACATAACCATGGTAAGCTATCACCGCAGCTTCCTTCGATACAGTTATGCGCAGCCTCCTCAGGGCGTATACAAATTTGTTTAACTTTTCACATACGACATCGATGTGCTGTTTCCAGCTACAATGTTTGTCGTACATGACGCCTAAAAATTTTGTCACTTCTGTTTCATTAATGTTAGAACTGTCATACTGTATATTCAACGGTGGCCTTTTTGAGTGATAGGACTGAAATTGTATAATTTTGGTTTTTTCTAAATTTACCTTTAAGTTGTTATTACTCAGCCATTTTATTACCTTACCTAAAGTTTCATTTATTACTTCTTGGTAGTTACAATCAGTCCCTTGTATGAGCACTGTTGTGTCATCAGCAAAGAGAACACAAGGATGCTTTACACTTTTTGGAAGATCATTTATATAAGTAATGAACAAGAATGGTCCCATTATGCTACCTTGTGGCACACCCTTTTCTACGACTCTGAATTCGGACCTATACGTGTGTTTCGTACTGTCGATTATTTTAGAGATTTCAGTACATTGGACTCGGTCTTTTAAATATGTTTGTATCCATTTATATGCTTGACCTCTTATTCCGCATTTTTCTAGCTTTGTTAAGAGCAATTTATGATCTACATAGTCAAATGCTTTGGTCATGTCTAAAAATATTGCAGTTATGGGTACTTTGTCATTTAAACTTTCAGTTATTTTTTTCACGAGATGAAAACATGCTAAAGTTGTTGAACTTCCATCACGGAAACCAAATTGTTCATTTATTAAAATTTTGTTTTTATCAAAAAATTTCTTTAGTCTTTTTAACATGGCTTTTTCAAATATTTTAGCTAGAATTGGTATTAGAGTAATAGGGCGATAATTGTTCATATCATTCGGATCATCTTTTTTAAATAGAGGCTTTACTATGGATACTTTCAGTTTTGTGGGAAAGATACCTTGTTCGAATGAAGAATTTACTATATAAGATAGTGGGACACATAGGTGAACCGCACAATTTTTTATTATGTCCGTTCGTATTTCGTCATATCCCACTGATTTAGTATTATTTAATGATCTTATTATTCCTAATATTTCATTTGGGTCTGTAGGATTTAAGAAAATTGAGTCAAGAGTATTGTTAATGTCAATTGAATTAGTTTGATTCGAATTTATAAGTTCAATGTCATATTTGCAAAGGTCTGTAAAATGATTATTGAATAGTTCAGAAATTTTATAAGGATCATCGAATGTCAGATTGTCTTTACGAATAAAGTTAATGTTTGTATTTTGTTTTATTGCACCGGTATTTTCTTGGATAATTTCCCAAGCTGCTTTACACTTATTATCATGATTGTTTATGTAATTTAAATTTTGTAATTGTTTAGATCGATGTATACATTTTTTTAATAGTTGATTATATATTTTAAAATTTCTTTTATTTTTTATTTTTGTTCTATTTACTCCACATAATCGATAACTTAAATATAGGCGACGTTTGATTATGCAAGACTTTTTTATTCCTTTTGTTAACCATCTCAATTTACGCGGTTTATTTGATATTTTTATTATTTTTTATATATTTTTATTTATATAGGGGGGCGTTAAAAAATAATTTATTCTTAAAGTGGGCAGTAGACAAAAAAAGGTTGGGAACCCCTGGTTTAGACCGAACCCATCACAGCTCCGAACGTCAGCTGCCGCACCAGTGGTGGAGTTAAGAGTGAGAGCATGTGAAAGTGCTTGAAAATCAAAGCGCTCCGAGTGATTTTATCCCGGACAAAAATGGTCTTAAATCATTGTTCCGATCATTTTTGATACAGAAACAATCGTCAGCTGCGGCGCCGAGGGTGGGTTATACGTCCGCTACGCGCATAAAGTGCATTAAAATTTTGGCAAAAAAAGTTATTTTATACCTTATGAAATTTATGCAGCAGAATTTTCACACTTTTAAAATAATAAAGAAAATCGTCAGCTGCACTTCTGGTGGGGGAAAGACCGTCAGTCAGCGTGATAAACATTTTGCGCGCTCAGTACATTTAGCCTAGTAAATCTAGGAAAAATATCCTATAGTTTCAAAAATTAGCCAAATGTATTCTTTGGGCCTTCCTCTTGAATATATCCAAAAACCCCATATGGGGGATGCATAACCAGCCGCCATTTTTAATTTTGTCCTTTTTTTCGGTTTTTTTCTCATATCACGAAAATCTCTACGAATAGCATCATAATTACTTCTGACAAAAGTTTTAACATACAATTTGCCACAAATGTAGTCTCTTGCAGTTTTACTCTAAGTTTATTACTTTTGGAGCTATAGGGTATTTTAGGTCCCTTTTTCGTTTTTTTTGCTCATATCTCGAAAGTCTCTACGAATAGCATTATAATTACTTTTGATAAAAGTTTTCGTATAAAATTTTCTACAAATTTGGTTCCATGCATATTTACTCTAAGTTTATTATTTTAAGAGCTATAGGATGTTTAAGTTAATATTTGAGGTCCGTTTTTTAATTTTTTGCTCATATCTCGAAAATCTCTACGAATAGCATTATAATTACTCCAGTAAAAAGTTTTTACATAAACTTTTGTACAAATTCGGTCATGGTAATTTTTACGCTAAGCTTACTACTTTAGGAGTTATAGGGTGTTTAAGTTTATATTTGAGGTCCCTTTTTCAGTTTTTTGCTCATATCTCGAAAACCTCTACGAATACCTATAAAATTACTTCTGACAAAAGTTTTAATATAAAATTTTCTACAAATTTTGTCCTGTTCATTTTTACGCATTTCAAACAAAAAAAACCGCATTGCGGTTTTTTTTGTATTAAAGGTGAATTAGTCGGAAGTGTTCTTAGCTATGTTTGATGAAAATTGGTCCAAGATAGCCGCCGCCACAAAATAACGAATGTCAGGGGTTTAATCTATACTAGTTTATCTCTCTGTTAATTTTAACACTCTGTAGCTCCTAAAGTAATAAGCTCAGCGTAAATTAAATAGGACCAAATTTGTAGAAAATTTTATGTAAAAACTTTTGTCAGAAGTAATTTTATTGGTATTCGTAGAGATTTTCGAGATATGAGCAAAAAAACTGAAAAAGGGACCTCAAATATAAACTTAAACACCCTATAACTCCTAAAGTAGTAAACTTAGCGTAAAAATTACCATGACCAAATTTGTACAAAATTTTATGTAAAAACTTTTTACAGGAGTAATTATAATGCTATTCGTAGAGATCACGTAGAGATTTTCGAGATATGAGCAAAAAACTAAAAAAAGGACGTCAAATATTAACTTAAACATCCTATAGCTCTTAAAATAATAAACTTAGAGTAAAAATGCATGGAACCAAATTTGTAGAAAATTTTATGTAAAAACTTTTATCATAAGTAATTATAATGCTTTTCGTAGAGACTTTCGAGATATGAGCAAAAAAAACGAAAAAGGGACCTAAAATACCCTATAGCTCCAAAAGTAATAAACTTAGAGTAAAACTGCAAGAGACTACATTTGTGGCAAATTGTATGTTAAAACTTTTGTCAGAAGTAATTATGATGCTATTCGTAGAGATTTTCGTGATACGAGAAAAAAACCGAAAAAAAGGACAAAATTAAAAATGGCGGCTGGTTATGCATCCCCCATATGGGGTTTTTGGATATATTCAAGAGGAAGGCCAAAGAAATACATTTGGCCAATTTTTAAAACTATAGGATATTTTTCCTAGATTTACTAGGCTAAATGTACTGAGCACGCAAAATGTTTATCACGCTGACTGACGGTCTTTCCCCCACCAGAAGTGCAGCTGACGATTTTCTTTATTATTTTAAAAGTGTGAAAATTCTGCTGCATAAATTTCATAAGGTATAAAATAACTTTATTTGCCAAAATTTTAATGCACTTCATGCGCGTAGCGGACGTATAACCCACCCTCGGCGCCGCAGCTGACGATTGTTTCTGTATCAAAAATGATCGGAACAATGATTTAAGACCATTTTTGTCCGGGATAAAATCACTCGGAGCGCTTTGATTTTCAAGCACTTTCACATGCTCTCACTCTTAACTCCACCACTGGTGCGGCAGCTGACGTTCGGAGCTGTGATGGGTTCGGTCTAAACTATTGTTGTTAAAATTTCCAGTCGGTATAAAATGACTTTTTCAATTGGTCATCGAGCTCCCGTAGTATAATGGTAAAAGTTCGTTTAAGACTACATTTGATCTAGGACCCAATAGAACCTAAGTGCCCGGCCTGCGGCCGGGCACCTGACTATTTATGTTCTAACCTAACCTAACCTAGCTTTTGTTTCTGAGCAAAAATTGAAAGAAATGATTAATAATTAATTGTTCATTGTTTTATTTCGAAAACCAACATTTACCCGTATTTAGCCGTACCTGGTAAAACCTAGCATGTGCTAAACTCTGATGGTAATAGCCCGAAAAAATTGTCTCTTTTTTGTAAAATCCTTATATTTACCAACTCGTGTCGGTAAATCCCATAGAATAATGAATAAGAGGGAGAATTGCCCTTTACATCAAATTGTATGGAAACCTGCTGTCGTTAGTTTGTCCCCACCACTTGCTACAAAATGCTATATTGCATACTGATAGATCAGTGCAAGCAGCACCAGCAAATATAGACTTTATCGTTTAGTACACAGCGTTCAATTTCAATCACCGTACATCACACGTTATCGATGTTGAGTGAAGGCGCCCGTTCCATGAAAGGTCTAAAGTTTTAGTGAAAGAATATATTTATATAGTACAAGTACCATTGCGTCCTAAGACCGACCGATTCAATGTTTGATTTCTACTAAGCAAGCAATGGTTTTTGTTCATAATGAGATACAGACTTCTCAATTTAACACTTTTTGAGCATAATGTAAATATACATAATAATGTTTTCTTGTTTTTTATGGAAAATAACAACAATAACTTGTAATTAAGTGTGAAATGAGATGCCATCTTTCGTGTGATTCCCTTTTTTGCTTGATTTTTTTCAAACAACTACTGAACAACACGGCATTTTGTTAAAAATCGAGAGCGGTGAAGCGATCGGTGGACGACATTCGACTAAAGACAGAAACGGTTCTCAGGTGTATTTAACACCAGAAAAGTTCTCAGGAACCACGCCCTCTTGCCATATCTCTTCTTATTCATTTATCTATGGTAAATCCTAAGACTTACCGGTAAAACCTAAGATTAACCAACAAACGGGCTTTTACAGTAACATAGGTACTGCACACTTTAGGGCACAAATAACCGATAACGCTTTGTTTAGAGTGCAAATTCCATAGGTTACCTACCTGTGGTTACCTACCTATAGCTTTGTAGCTTGTAGGTAACCTATGGATTCTGAGCTCCAAAAAAACGTTGAAGCAAAGAAAGGCCTTGACAGGTCTGGAGTTGCTTTGTCTCGCTTGCTACATATTCCCTAGACGAGAAGCAAATCACATTAGTTTTTTTAATTGATTAAAGACCTGGATGCTGGTCTTTATGGCCTGCAAACCAAATTATACTGGGCGGAACCTTATTTTCGGATTACCCTCGGAAGTCGGGAGCAGTGTACATGCACACGCAACATAATGTCACAGTACTCCGTGCAATGTGCACGCAACTTTATCGTGTAACCGGAAACAGTTGAAAGTTGGTACCCACTGAGCGAGTTTAGAATAAATTGCCAGTTGAAAATAAGTTCTAATGAATTTCAATATTTTTCTTTTTTTTTTTTTCATTCAGTGAAAAAACCAGTTCGGTAGAGTACTGAAGTTTGTTTACATGTAGAGCTTAATTTTAATCAATTTTAAATATCTTATGAAGTCTTTAACTAAATTGTGTAATCTATTAAATGATGGAATTCGATTGGAATAATTATTTAGAAGACACAAAAAGTGTCGCTGTTCCCGAAGAATTATTTTCTCATGTAAGTTGCGACTTTTAACTGCTGTTTAATCTTGTTCAAGTATTAATGATAAAATAACTTTTGATTGTGTTTTATTTGCACTCATTAAGGGTGTTTATATATTTTGTCGGAAATATAAGTTTCTGTTAGTAGTTATTTCATATAAATAGCTAATTTGATTAAAAAGAAAAGTTGTTAAAAAATATTTTTTGATCAGTTGCGACAAAGGCCATGTAAGCTATTTTTAGATCGCTCTGTAGAAAACTTCTAAGTCTGCTTAAATTTAATAAGAATAGATTTTTTGATACGTTTATTTGCATATTAAAATACATTTTAAATAAGATAAAATTAAGTTTCTCCATATGGAAACTGTTAGCAATTTATTGTAAGCATGCCACCTCAGTACACACATTTAAATAATAATTAATTCATAACGAAGCTACAAGTGCAAAAATAGTTAAACATAATTATTCATAAAATAATTAATGTTGATTGAAGTTTATTAATTTAGATTTGCGAATTTTCATTGAAATAATAGATTTTCTTATACTTTTTAAACCTGAGAGTAGATTAGTTATGTCACTACTTTAATTTAATGTCTATTGATTAAAAATAATCTCTATCTAAAAGCAAACTTAGTCATCTGTACTAATATAATAAAGCGGAAGAGTTTGTTTGTTTGAACGCGCTAATCTCAGGAACTACTGGACCGATTTCAAAAATTCTTTCACCGTTGGATGTGTGTGTGATCCCTGAGTGCTATAGGTTATATATTATGTACCACGGCCGAAGCCGGGGCGGACCGCTAGTATAAAAATAAAATATTAAATTAATAAACATTACTTAATTTATCTTAAAAAAAATACATAATAAATGCTCTTAATTTTAATTTGCCTCATCATCAAAATGAAACGGTTTAGGCTGTAGTCTACCATAGTGGGCAAGTGTGGATTGGTAGACTTCACACACCTTTGAAAACATTTAAGAACTTTCAGGCATGAGTAGGTTTCCTCACTATGTTTTCCTTCACCGTTAAAGAAAGCAAAGAAAGAAAGGAGGCTGAAATCTTAATTACTAGGCTTTTTCAAATCTTCAGTCTTATAACTGTTTTAATTTTTTACACATTTTCATTTTTATTTAAAAACACTTAATGAAAATTATTTTTGCTAAAATATTAAAATTAAATGCAGTATTTTTAAAATAGGTACCTACTAATGTAAATGTAAACCATAATGTTATAAAAAGCCTCAATCACTCCTTGTACCATCCTCTACCTGCCTTTGAAAGTCCCATCAAAATCAGTTTATCTGTTCTGAAGATTCAGCCCAGACTGATGGACAAAAATTAAAAAAAAAATAAAACTAAAAATGTATAATATACAAATAATCATCTTCAAGAAAACAGTTGTTTTGAAATTATAGACTTCAATTTTATATTTCTATAGATTATGATGTGACAATGGATCTAAAATTATGCATATCAATTTCAAGGTGACTTTAATTCCTTAGAGACTTCAACATTAAAATTCAGTATGTATCTGTTTTTGCATTTGCATTAATTAAGAACATTTTTAGAAAATATATATATTTAAATTTTATATTTAAAGTTTAAATTTATATAAAATCCATCCAGGGCAAGGAAATAGCCTAGTGATTAAAATTGTACACCTACTGAATTTTTCCCTTTTAACCGATTCTACTTCACATAACTATATACTAGGTTATCCAATTTCGATGATTCTTTTCTTATTGAATAGGGTATATCTCAAAGTTGGTTCCATTTGAATTTGAAAAGTGTAAGGGTTGAAAAACAAACTGATTCTGCTCAAACTTGGCACATGTAGTTCTAATGACACTACTACATAATGGAGACATGTTTTGTTACCTTATTTCATTCATCTTGATGAGAACTGTAGACCTAATTGCGTTGACTTGTTATCGAGGGCATGATGGAGGAAGCGCTTAACACCATTGAAAAATTGTGTAAAACGAACAAAATACTTAAGTATTAATGCTGATAAAACAGTTAATGTACCTACCATTCACTAGAAGGCGCAATCTCAGTAAACTCGAGCCGCCTAAGTTAAATAATAAAAGAATACTGTTTTTTAGTTTGAGGCTAAGTATCTGGGCATTATCTTAGACCAGAAACTTACCAGGAATATAGGCGGTATATTCAAAAAGGTTTGGACAGCCTAAGAAATCTGTGGTCATTTAGGGGAAGCTCTCTCTCTACCTCTACAACAGCCTTTTAACGTCCCACGGCTGGGCACAGGCCTCCTCTCTCTTAGGAGAGAGGGATTTAGAGCTTGGACCCGCCACGCGGCTCCAATGCGGGTTGGCGGGCCTTAACGACTATCGTCACATGATAGTAATAATAACCGGGACCGACTGCCTATCGTGCTCTCCGAGGCACGGGGGTGAAGCACCGCAAATTTTTTCGATTTTTTTTTTCGAAAAAGTCTGATCATATCTGATCTATCCTCAGCTGTCGATAAAAAAATCACGCAAATCGGCTAATCTTGGAGAAATTGGTAAAACTAGTTTTACATAGAAAAAAAATACTTCGGACTGAACGCAATGACGTCACACGCTGGAGCGCCGCGTGAAACGAAATTATTCGCGCAAACGCAACTTTATAACTTTTTCAGTTTTTGAGATGATTTAATGATTCTTTCAGATTTTTGTTTTGTTAACCGACTTCAAAAAAAGGAGGTTCTGTATTCGACCCGTATGTATGTATGTATGTATGTATGTATGTATGTATGTATGTATGTATGTATGTAAGTATGTTCGCGATTATCTCCGCAACTAATGAACCGATTTTGATGATTGTTTCACTATCGTAATCTACATACTTTCAGGAAGGTTTTAGTATATAACACATCGAGTTATCATTCTTATGTACGAAGTTATAACCATAAATGTATACATATGTCACTAATATGTTCTCTGATATTGCCAGACCTATTGCTGAAGTCTAATATACCTATTCTGGCCAAAGACTTTACTCTGATACGCCTACGTAACATTGACCTTTTGCAAAAAGTTTTGGGCCGAAGTCAGGACAGCTGTACTATAGAGTGATTCCTTGGAGTTTGTGCACGGTTACGTGTATTTCCATCCTATACAAAGCCAAACCGCAAGGGTGTGAAACTGGTCGCGTATAAATTGTAAATTACTTTTTAATCAAGGTCTTCCAAATTATACAAGAGTAGTACGCATACAAACTAATCTTGTATAGATCGGAAGTTAGGTTAGGTTGGGTTAGAACATTATAAAACCATTCACCTATACTTAGTATGGCACATAAAATCTATGTATTATGTCACAGGATATTTAATAATAATTAATAATATATAGGTCATAATCTATTTTACATACTTAGTTCTCATTTATATTATTATTAATATAAAGAAAACAAATCACTAAAAATCATAAAATAATTTTTTTCAAAGAAAAATGAACCGACTTCAAACCATTCGAACTAAAAAGTTTAAAATAATTTTTTATTCATTTAGATTTACGATTAAACTACCTAACTCAAATAATATATAATTTTTTGGAGTCGGCGCCAAACCACATTCAATTCGTCTTAGTAAAATCAGAGTAACTATCCACTTTTGAATGCGAGCGCGGTGAACCATAATAGTCATGGAGGGTGAGGCTGTCCGGGACGCAGGGAGCATATTTTCGACTTGAAAAGTATGAGTCATTTGGCGCCGACTTCAAAAAATTATATATTATTTGAGTTAGGTAGTTTAATCGTAAATCTAAATGAATAAAAAATTATTTTAAACTTTTTAGTTCGAATGGTTTGAAGTCGGTTCATTTTTCTTTGAAAAAAATTATTTTACTTAAATTTTTATAATGAATTTAATTTTTTTTTTATAATTAATTAATTATTTAATTATAATTAAGCTGTGATAGCCTAGTGGTTAGGACGACCGACTTCTAATCGGAGGTCCTGGGTTCGATCCCGGGGCACGCACCTCTAACTTTTCGGAGTTATGTGCGTTTTAAGTATTTAAATATCACTCGCTTTAACGGTGAAGGAAAACATCGTGAGGAAACCTGCATGCCTGAGAGTTCTCCATAACGTACTCAAAAGGTGTGTGAAGTCTGCCAATCCGCTTGGCCAGCGTGGTAGACTATGGCCAAAATCCTTCTCACTCTGAGAGGAGACCCGTGCTCTGTAGTGAGCCGGTAATGGGTTGATCATGATGATGATGATGATAATTAATTAAAAAAATAATTGGAAACTTGTCCATTGTAGGTGGAAACCAGCCTCAACAATGGAATCAAGCAAGGCATGCTGCTGGAGGTGTGCCACAAGACCAACCCGGACATGTACTGGATAGCGGAGATCACCATGGTCTGCGCGCACCTGCTGCGCATCAAGTTTATAGGCAAGTGCTCAGCCCCCCGATTGTGTAACTTTTGACGATGAAATGGTATTCATTTGATGGCCTTAGGCATCAAAGTAAAATAAACCATAATTTGATTGAAATAGAGCTCAATTTCGTGTATCCATTCTTATACGTTTAGGTATGTTTGTACTGAATTTGTGACTTTAAATCAATACATTCAAAGCATATTTTACTTTAATGGCCTTAGGCCATCAAATGAATACCATTTCATCGTCAAAAGTTACACAATCAGGGAGGTTTATACAGGGTATGAGGAGTCCGCTATCGAAAACTTAGCGCTATTATTATACTACCTAAACACAATACAAGTCCAGCAACCCATCACCACCACTACAGCTTTTTAACGTCCCACTGCTGGGCACAGGCCTCCTCTCTCATAGGCATTTAGAGCTTAGACCCGCCACGCTGCTAAAATGCCGAGTTGGCGGGCTTTAACGACTATTGTCACATGATAGTGATAATAACCGGGACTGACTGCGTAACGTGCTCTCCGAGGCACGGGGGTGAAACACCGTCAACTTCCAACTTCGGACTGGCATCGAGAATTTCTCGATAGAAAAACCCAATACCTAACAATTATTTCCCCGATCCGGAAATCGAATCCGGAACTTCGTGATCTGCAGTCGAATATGCTAACCACTAAACCAACGAGGCATTCCAACAACTATTTCTCCTATATTTGTAGTGTGGTTTAGGATTTAGTATTTTTCAAACCGGCAATGTATAGCGTGCAAAACGAGGTCACAACTTTAGGCATTTACCCAACGTTCGTTTAACCTGCTAAATTGATGCGAACTATTAAATAAGAAAAATCAGCCAAGTGCGAGTCGGGCCTCGCTCTTTCAGGGTTCCGTACATAATTATGAACAATATAATATTTTGGGTCTAAGAAATATTTAATTTCCGAGCTAGACATCGCAACAAACCGTGAAAGAAAAACCCAAAAAAATGTTCGTTTATTTTGGTCACAGCTTATAAACTATTTAATAAATCGTTATTTTCAGTATTTGTTGTTTAAATAGAGCATATAGTACATAATATACTGAAATATCATATTCCCAACTAGTTTAGTTTTTGAGATAGCCCTCGTCACAAAAATGGTCTAAAACTGACAACTTTGATGGCCTCCCATTCCCTTATTTTTAACCGACTTCAAAAAAAGGAGGTTCTGTATTCGACCCGTATGTATGTATGTAATTATGTATGTAAGTATGTATGTATGTATGTATGTAAGTATGTTCGCGATTATCTCCGCAACTAATGAACCGATTTTGATGATTGTTTCACTATCGTAATCTACATACTTTCAGGAAGGTTTTAGTATATAACACATCGAGTTATCATTCTTACGTACGAAGTTATACGCATAAATGTATACATATGTGACTAATATGTTCTCTGATATTGCCAAACCTATTGCTGAAGTATAGTATAGCTATTTTGTCCAAAGACTTCACTCTGCTACGCCTACGTAACATTGACCTTTTGCAAAAATTTTTGGGCCAAAGTCAGTACAGCTGTACTATAGAGTGATTCCTTGGAGTTTGTGCACGGTTACGTGTATTTCCATTCTATACAAAGCCAAACCGCAAGGGTGTGAAACTGGTCGCGTATAGATTGTAAATTACTTTTTAATCAAGGTCTTCCAAATTATACAAGAGTAGTACGCATACAAACTAATCTTGTATAGATCGGAAGGTAGGTTAGGTTGGGTTAGAACATTACAAAACCATTCACCTATACTTAGTATGACACATAAAATGTATATATGTCACAGGATATTTAATAATAATTAATAATATATAGGTCATAATCTATTTAACATAGTTCTCATTTATATTATTATTAATATAAAGAAAAAAAGCACTAAAAAGCATAAAATAATTTTTTTCAAAGAAAAATGAACCGACTTCAAACGATTCGAACTAAAAAGTTTTAAATAATTTTTAATTCATTTAGATTGACGATTAAACTACCTAACTCAAATAATATATAATTTTTTGGAGTCGGCGCCAAACCACGTGTTAGCTTGAAAAGTATGAGTCATTTGGCGCCGACTTCAAAAAATTATATATCATTTGAGTTAGGTAGTTTAATCGTCAATCTAAATGAATTAAAAATTATTTAAAACTTTTTAGTTCGAATCGTTTGAAGTCGGTTCATTTTTCTTTGAAAAAAATTATTTGAGATAAAAATTAAAAAAATATATATTTGTACTCTACTTAATGAGCTCTAAACAATAATACCCCACAAGCTAGGGTAAAGAAAAAAATTTTTTTGCGGCTCCTTTTTCATGTATGGGAGCCCCCCTGAAAAATAATTTAATTCAATTTCTAATTCAATATTTGATTTTGGGTTAACGTTTTACACTAAATACCAAAATTTCAGGTTTGTAACTCATTTCGTCTGCGAGCTAGAGACCTGTGACCGGCGGACAGACGGACAGACAGACAGACAGCCGAGTGACATTAATAGGGCTCCGTTTTTTACCCTTCGGGTACGGAACCCTAAAAATACATGAAATATTTTGATTTTTTTTTTCGCTTTTTTTTGTAGTATCTTGTCAGTAATCATCACTACTATTGCTTGTCTTCCTTTCCAATAGCGGTCTTCTTACACCCTTTATGACACAAGTTTGTCCGCGTGAATGTTTTGTTTAAATCCCGCAAGATCCCTTTCGTTTTCCTGGTAACAAGTATAAAGTTCGCAAACTACAACCCGACTACGCAAGCGAAACCCGAAATCGCGGGGCAAGCAGCTAGTGGCGCCATCTGTTATGTCTATCCGAAACTAATAATTAATAATCTAAAATCCGCGCGATTTTTTTCGTAAATAAAATGTAGCCTATGTTACCTGGACCATAACGAATCAATAGACACCTCATTCATCAAAATCGGTCCAGTTTAGGCGCTACGGTGGTACACACAGAATCTCATACAAAAATCGGCCACAAACACACATACATACATAGACTGCTAAAGTCATAACCCTTCCTTTTGGCTTTGCCGTAGTCGGGATAATAAAAACATTAACTCAATGAGTAGAATTATGTAACGAAAACCATCTGCCGACCTAGAAACGTTATAGTAGTAAATGCTGAGCTAGCGAACCTCGCTTCTAGGAACATATCGCTCCCCGCGCGGGGCCTTGGTTAACCTACATTAAAAAGAGTTGATAAGAACATCTCAATGTCGCTCTGCTATACTTGCTAATAAAAACTTATTACGTACAAAAAACTTATTTAACTGGATTTAGTTGACTCTTGTCAAATGCACCTTACTGTAACGAAATATCGTCTTTTAGAGCAAAGCTCGTGTTGCCTATCACCGTGAACGGATAAAGGTTCTAAGCAATTGGTAGTCTTACTTGTCGCCCTCTTTGTAGACCGATATCGTCCACTGCTGGCCATAGATAGAGAGGGGTGTAAGTGGCCCAAATTTTGGGTGTAAGTGGCCCAAATTCCACCTATGTGGCCAAAGTCAACCTCACCTGCGCGCGGTGCACCCTGCCAATATGCTAACGAGGCCCTGACGCTCTCAGTCCCCTTTACGGGTTGTTGTGCCTGATATCACACAACTTAATCTAGATGGTATCACCGCTTTGTGGTAGGATTCTACCCCGAATCCGCCTGGCTAGCGGCCATACTTCAGCCGTAATCTGCCGCAAAGCATCCGTGTGTTCCGGCAGCGAGCTGAAGAGCCAGTTCCCCTTCCTCAAAAGCCGGCAACGCATTAGTGGTTCCTCAGGTACTACTAATGTTCATGGGCGGTGGTAATCACTTAAGAGCCCTCTCCATGGGTGCGACAAATCGTTGGTGAGTGGAGTCTAAAACTGATTTCTGCATTTAGAGAGCGAGACGTCTTCAGTATAGAAGAGTACTAAAAATATATACATAAATAAATAATAAATTAATTAAATAAATAAATTTTGCTTGAGATATCATGATTTTTAGTGAAAAACGGCAAAGTAAAAAGATGCAAATCAAGGTTTGGAATTTCGCCTATTTTAGCAAATATTTGGCAATTTTTTACATGAACTAAAGACATTTGTAATTATTATGAAGTAACCTATGATAAGACTTCGGTCGTTTTTCAATTTTCTAGTTTCTTATATAGTTTATTTACGCACGAAGTTGCCCCAAAATTTGCCCAAAAATAGTGATTTTTCAAGCGTCATAACTTTCAAAATAAATATAATTTTACTAATATTTTTATTTTATGGCATAGGTAAGGAAGATATAAATTGATATCTGGCTTAACTTTAGTCCTATTGCGACAAATATTAGAATAATAGGCGTAATACGTTTGTATGGAAAAGCGGGTGAAGAGTGGCCTTAACATCAGGTGACCCGCTTGCTCGGTTGCCCGCTATTCCTATAAAAAAAAATAGATCTCTTGTAGGGACTTCCATACGCCGCGTCTTTCGCCGCTTGTATTCCTGCCACTCTGATGTTGTCTGTCCATCTATTCGAAAATGCCAACACTGCGGTTTCCGATGCTAGATTGCCGTTCCAGTACTTTAGGGTTCTTCGAATTATGTGGCCCGCCCATTGCCACTTTGGTTTGCTTTTTTTTTTTTAATTTATTTTCAAATAAGATGTACATACAAAAATATTTACATGTCAATAGATAAAATTAGTATTCTTTGTTAAAGAACATGGCAGCATGCAGCTGTGGCATCAATATCGATTGGATTATCGAACAGACCGACAGACACTTTACGCTTGTATAAAATTAGTATGGATTACTTATTTGAGTAGGTATATGGAGGTACATAGTTGGTGTTTTTGGTACAGATTTCTATTAATACAAATACGTTGTGATGATGAAGCAATTGGACTCGCGAAGTGAGAGGTGTAGGAATAGTCCTCCAAAGCTTCGTAACCTCCACCCGGTGGACATCTGTATGGTTATTCCTAGCTTGCACACTTTGAAAACGCTATTAGAGTTCGAATAATGAAAATCTATGATATCAGAGCAAAATGGACAAAGACGTTAAAGTCGTAATTCAGTACTTCGAATATTTATTTTGCAAAATTTCCGTTTGGGGCGCTGGCTGTAGACGAATGACTGAAAGTATTGGCGAGCTCAAACCTTAAAAAAAGCTAGTTTAGGTCCATTTCATTCTGAAGTTACTATGTTTCGATAATCGAATGTCGATCATCGTTGCCATAAATCACAATGTACAAAACCGACATAAGGCCTCTGTAGACTGAACAACGGCTGGTTTCGATGACAGGCGCGGAATCAGACTTCTGGTGCGACATATCGAAGACGAAAGTCCACCCGCTGGGCTGGTGCGGGAAGTATGACGAGCTGATAGAGCCCCCCGACGACATCAACTCGCGCTGCGGCAACGGCATCATCGAGCTGATGAAGCAGGCGCTGCTGGCGGGCCGCTCCGTGTCCATCGAGGCGCTGAACAACAAGGGCCTGTCGCCCATCGACCGGATCAAAGTGGGCATGAAAGTCGAGATACAGTACATCATCGATCCTTATAGATACTGGATCGCTACGGTGAGTGATAATCATCATCATCACTATCAACCCACTACCGGCCCATTACAAAGTACCGGTCTCCTCTCAACATGATAAAGTTTTAGGTCGTAGTCCACCACCCTGGTCAAGTGCGGATTGGTAAGACTTCGCACGCCTTTGAGAACATTGCGGAGAACTCCAGGCAAGGAAGTTTTCACGATGTTTTCCTTCACCGTTAAAGTAAGTGATATTTAATTGCTTGAAACACAACTATTAAGATTTGTGATGCGAACGTTCCTCCCAAAAGGGAGATCGAAATCTTAACCACTAAGCGATCACATTTTTTGCAAATATGATTAATGTTGGACTTTTTCGATGTGGTAAAAGCACAGTCACAAATTTCCTTTTGTTCTTTCACAAACTAAGGAAAAAGTGTGTGTTGAAGGTGTGATATTTTTGAATATTTTAAAGAATACCTATTTAATTTTTTTTTCAGGTGTGTGAAAACGCGGGCGGTCGCCTTTTGCTCCGCTACGACGGAGCGGACGATGATTTGCCGCAGTTCTGGATGTTCTTCTGCAATTCCAGAATTAGCAGCTTCGGTTTTGTCACCAACAAGGTAAAACTTAAGGAAAATCGTATAATAATATGTATAATGTAATTATTGGAATTTAGACTGTTATAAGTCCCAGTTGTGAATATTTATTTTTGAGGGTTATATTCTTAAACTAATATCATATTCGAACGATATTCACAGTGATGAAGTCGCAGGGAGCGGCTAGTCTCTACTGAAACTGATGGTCAGACCCATATTATGGTAATACCACTGATTTCCGCGATTTCATCTGTAGATTCATATAAATCTCATACAAATTTTCAACCTCTATTTAACCCCCTTAACGCACACACATAATTCCGAAAAGTTGAGGTGCGTGTCAGAGATCTAATCGGTCCCCCAGAAAGGGATACCGAAGTCTTCACCACTAGGCTATCACAGCTTCAATTTATTAATTATGAATAATCAAAAATGTCTAGTAAACATATGACATTTGACGAGTGTATTTCAGTATGTTAAACGTGGTGACTGTCCATAACGGCAGGGTTCGCCGTGGCAGTTCAAGTACCCGGGCAAGGTGAACAAGTTCTCGTGCAAGAACAAGCTGAGCGCGCAACTGCGCCAGAGCGCCGAGGAGGCCATCAGCGAGCCCACGCCCGCCGACCTCTTCCAGGTACCCTTATGTAACTGGTGTAACCCGCTGTCCTAGGTGACCCGTTGTCCTAGTTGACCTAGGTGACCCGTTGTCCTAAGTAACCCGTTTTCCTTTTTTTTTTTCGTTGTGGAAAGCTTTATGGCTACCCCTGTTCTTTGGGCAGAACGTTATGTGGGACTCCCCCCCGAGTGGGGGTATACCCTAACTAAAACCACCACGGCTGTTCCCTCTTGCTGACTATGCTGGACGCCTGGGGAACCCGTTGTATACGTCCCAGAAGTAACCCGTTTTCCTAGGTGACCCGTTGTCCTAAGTGACCCGTTGTCCTAGTTGACATAGGTGACCCGTTGTCCTAAGTAACTCGTTGTCCTAGGTGATCCGTTGACCTAAGTGACCCGTTGTCCTAGGTGACCCGTTGTCCTAGCAGACCCGTTGTTCTAGGAGACCCGTTGTTCTAGGTGGCCCGTAGACCGTGGTGAACGCGAGAATGTAATGCGACACATAACGTAATACGAGACAATACGAAGCGACGCCAAAATATGAAACAGATTCAACAGTATTTGTAAAAGTTTATTTGAATAGAAAACTTTTCTATTATATAGTAGCTGAGCCTTCACGTGGCCTACGTCGTCGCCTTGATAGTTTGTCATATTCTTAGTCGCGTCGCGACCAATATGACTCCATAGAAAAACAGTTAATAATAGAAGAATTTTCCGAATCGGTCCATGGGTCTTTGAATAATCGAGGTACTTACATAAAAGAATCCGACGAGTTGAGAACCTCCACCTGTTTTTGAAGTCCGTTTAAAATAAATATTAACTTCATTTACATTTCATCCCCTCAGCCAAACCAAACGCAAGAAGCGCACAGTTTCACAGCCGGCATGAAAGTGGAGGCCCTGAGCCCCAGCGACTTCAGCACGATCAGACCGGCCACGGTGCTGAAGATATTCAACAACTTGCACTTCCTGGTCGTTTTGGACGACCACATCGACGACTACGAGGACACCAAGATGGCGTGGCTGTGCGACAACATGCACCCCTACATCTACCCCATAGGCTGGGCTCAGAGGAACAGGGTGGAGTTCAAACCGCCAAAGGTCTGGAAAGAGGGTAGTTTTGAATGGGAGGAGTACTTGTCCATGACCGCGTCGGTGCCCGCTCCGGACTACTGTTTCGGGAACAAGGAGTTTCTCAAAGGTTTGTAATCAAAGTAAAATAAACCATAACAGCATTAATTAGAGCTCAATTTCGTGTATGCATTGTTATACTTATATAACGCTCCATGTTAAAATCGGTTGTACTGATTTTATTAGTTTAAATCAATACATTCAAGGAATATTAACTTTGATGGCCAAAGATAACCAAGGAATACGATTTTCATCGTTAAGTTTTACAAAATCAGGAGGCTGATGCCCGCAACTTTGTTCCCGTGGATTTAGCTTATCAAGAATCCCGTGAAAATTTAATTTTCCGTGATAAAATTTTAATTGATAAAAATTCCCGTTTCATTTAGATCGGTTAGACCGTTAAAATGTATTGGATCCATTTCGCTTCTCTTCACTCCCAATGGGCCTGCGCTTAATTCTTTATTTTTAGCCGAAAGTATAAATACGAATTTTCATAGACATAACATGAAAAATGAAGATCTTTCATACCAACTTCCATCCCCTGTTTCACCCCCTTAGGAGTTGAATTCTCAAAAATCCTTTTTTAGCGTATGCCTACGTCATATAGCCCGATCTTTCCAGTGTTTTGAACTGTGCGTTGATAGATCAGTCAATCACCTTTTCCTTTTACATATATAATTACGTTATTAATTACTATTATTCTTCTGTACGTGTGTTTGTCACCTAACTCCTAAACAGCTGGACCGATTTGGATGAAATTTTGTGTGTATATTTCAATGGGTTTCTGTATAGTTTGGTACGTGGCGCTGATGTCGGTACGTCACCGGGCAGGTCGGCGCGGCGTCTGTCGGGTTCGCTAGTATTTAGATACAAATAATATGCATAATGCTTCTCTCATCAAGTCGTAATAGTGTCATCTTTCCAGTGAGAGAAGAGTCTTTATTTGCAAAAATGTGGTACAAATATTATAGATCTTACAGCTATTGTCTTCCAACACATCATCATCGGCTCACTACAGAGCACGGGTCTCCTCTCAGAGTGAGAAGGGTTTTGGCCATAGGCTACCACGCTGGCCAAGCGGATTGGCAGACTTCACACACCTTTGAGAACGTTATGGAGAACTCTCAGAGGCATGCAGGTTTCCTCACGATGTTTTCCTTCACCGTTAAAGCAAGTGATATTTAAATACTTAAAACGCACATAACTCCGAAAAGTTAGAGGTGCGTGCCCGGGATCGAACCCACGACCTCCGATTAGAAGTCGGTCGTCCTAACCACTAGGCTGTCACAGCTTTTTTTTTCACACTTCCAACACATGCCCTCTCTCAATCCCCAGGCATCGAGGTGAACATGAAGCTGGAGGCCGTGAACCCGCTGAGCCAGTCGGAGATCCACGTGGCGTGCGTGCGCGCCGTGGCCGAGCACATGCTGCACGTGGAGCTGCTGCCCGTCGGCGAGCGGTTCTGGTTCGCGCACGACAGCGACCTGCTGTTCCCCGCGGGCTGGTGCGACGCCAACGGCTACGAGCTGCACGTCCCCGACACCAACCCGCCCGCCACACAACCCGGCGCCGAGGACCCCAAGCCTGCCAGGGAGGATCCCAAGAACGCGGAGGAGTGGTGCGACCGGATATACTTCAACTACAAGTGCTACTCAGGTAACTATCATCTCAGCCCGCTGTTCCCCGTGGGCTGGTGCGACGCCAACGGCTACGAGCTGCACGTCCCCGACACCAACCCGCCCGCCACACAACCCGGCGCCGAGGACCCCAAGCCTGCCAGGGAGGATCCCAAGAACGCGGAGGAGTGGTGCGACCGGATATACTTCAACTACAAGTGCTACTCAGGTAACTATCATCTCAGCCCGCTGTTCCCCGTGGGCTGGTGCGACGCCAACGGCTACGAGCTGCACGTCCCCGACACCAACCCGCCCGCCACACAACCCGGCGCCGAGGACCCCAAGCCTGCCAGGGAGGATCCCAAGAACGCGGAGGAGTGGTGCGACCGGATATACTTCAACTACAAGTGCTACTCAGGTAACTATCATCTCAGCCCGCTGTTCCCCGTGGGCTGGTGCGACGCCAACGGCTACGAGCTGCACGTCCCCGACACCAACCCGCCCGCCACACAACCCGGCGCCGAGGACCCCAAGCCTGCCAGGGAGGATCCCAAGAACGCGGAGGAGTGGTGCGACCGGATATACTTCAACTACAAGTGCTACTCAGGTAACTATCATCTCAACCCGCTGTTCCCCGTGGGCTGGTGCGACGCCAACGGCTACGAGCTGCACGTCCCCGACACCAACCCGCCCGCCACACAACCCGGCGCCGAGGACCCCAAGCCTGCCAGGGAGGATCCCAAGAACGCGGAGGAGTGGTGCGACCGGATATACTTCAACTACAAGTGCTACTCAGGTAACTATCATCTCAGCCCGCTGTTCCCCGTGGGCTGGTGCGACGCCAACGGCTACGAGCTGCACGTCCCCGACACCAACCCGCCCGCCACACAACCCGGCGCCGAGGACCCCAAGCCTGCCAGGGAGGATCCCAAGAACGCGGAGGAGTGGTGCGACCGGATATACTTCAACTACAAGTGCTACTCAGGTAACTATCATCTCAGCCCGCTGTTCCCCGTGGGCTGGTGCGACGCCAACGGCTACGAGCTGCACGTCCCCGACACCAACCCGCCCGCCACACAACCCGGCGCCGAGGACCCCAAGCCTGCCAGGGAGGATCCCAAGAACGCGGAGGAGTGGTGCGACCGGATATACTTCAACTACAAGTGCTACTCAGGTAACTATCATCTCAGCCCGCTGTTCCCCGTGGGCTGGTGCGACGCCAACGGCTACGAGCTGCACGTCCCCGACACCAACCCGCCCGCCACACAACCCGGCGCCGAGGACCCCAAGCCTGCCAGGGAGGATCCCAAGAACGCGGAGGAGTGGTGCGACCGGATATACTTCAACTACAAGTGCTACTCAGGTAACTATCATCTCAGCCCGCTGTTCCCCGTGGGCTGGTGCGACGCCAACGGCTACGAGCTGCACGTCCCCGACACCAACCCGCCCGCCACACAACCCGGCGCCGAGGACCCCAAGCCTGCCAGGGAGGATCCCAAGAACGCGGAGGAGTGGTGCGACCGGATATACTTCAACTACAAGTGCTACTCAGGTAACTATCATCTCAACCCGCTGTTCCCCGTGGGCTGGTGCGACGCCAACGGCTACGAGCTGCACGTCCCCGACACCAACCCGCCCGCCACACAACCCGGCGCCGAGGACCCCAAGCCTGCCAGGGAGGATCCCAAGAACGCGGAGGAGTGGTGCGACCGGATATACTTCAACTACAAGTGCTACTCAGGTAACTATCATCTCAGCCCGCTGTTCCCCGTGGGCTGGTGCGACGCCAACGGCTACGAGCTGCACGTCCCCGACACCAACCCGCCCGCCACACAACCCGGCGCCGAGGACCCCAAGCCTGCCAGGGAGGATCCCAAGAACGCGGAGGAGTGGTGCGACCGGATATACTTCAACTACAAGTGCTACTCAGGTAACTATCATCTCAGCCCGCTGTTCCCCGTGGGCTGGTGCGACGCCAACGGCTACGAGCTGCACGTCCCCGACACCAACCCGCCCGCCACACAACCCGGCGCCGAGGACCCCAAGCCTGCCAGGGAGGATCCCAAGAACGCGGAGGAGTGGTGCGACCGGATATACTTCAACTACAAGTGCTACTCAGGTAACTATCATCTCAGCCCGCTGTTCCCCGTGGGCTGGTGCGACGCCAACGGCTACGAGCTGCACGTCCCCGACACCAACCCGCCCGCCACACAACCCGGCGCCGAGGACCCCAAGCCTGCCAGGGAGGATCCCAAGAACGCGGAGGAGTGGTGCGACCGGATATACTTCAACTACAAGTGCTACTCAGGTAACTATCATCTCAACCCGCTGTTCCCCGTGGGCTGGTGCGACGCCAACGGCTACGAGCTGCACGTCCCCGACACCAACCCGCCCGCCACACAACCCGGCGCCGAGGACCCCAAGCCTGCCAGGGAGGATCCCAAGAACGCGGAGGAGTGGTGCGACCGGATATACTTCAACTACAAGTGCTACTCAGGTAACTATCATCTCAACCCGCTGTTCCCCGTGGGCTGGTGCGACGCCAACGGCTACGAGCTGCACGTCCCCGACACCTACGGTGTCGGTATGATTTAGTTCATCGTTAAACTATCAAGTGTATTAATTTACTAATCCCGAGAAAGTATTCGATTTCTTCAATAAATGTTTTTGGTCATTTTAAGTACCTAAGTAAGAAATATTTATTAACATAATTTTTCGTTTCCCTAGGTCCGTCTATAAGCAGAAATAAGCTGTCACAACTTCCTAAACACGTGGGTCCTGGACCTTTGTTGCTGGTACTGAAGGAGGTGCTCAATAAAACGATATCGGCTTCATACAAGCCCGCTAAGCTTCTCAAGGACTGGGAAACTGAAGGGCCTCCCGAGGAAGGCATGCGGCTTGAAATGCTTAGAGCCAAGTGAGTATAGGTTTGGAAATATTCGTGTATTACATAATATTTCATTTTCAATTGAAATCAACCTATTAAAGATAGTAAAAGATGAATCGTTGTTTTTATATTTTGTGATAAATAATTGATTTGAGAAATCAATTATATAATAATAGGTGGAGGCGCATTGGTGGGGCCCCGCTTTTCTTTATTTTTTATTAAAAAAAAACATATATTTGCACACATCTTTCCAAACTTTTAAGGACACAGAGAGACCCTCAAAAAAACTTTTTTACTTACCGACTTCAAAAAAAAAATAGAGTTAAATATTATTTGTTGTATTTACATTACAGACGCGTTTAGATACGAAAACTATCGATACAAGTCACGGCAAATAAGTCGGCCGGTGACCTTCATGCGCAGAAATCGAAATTGAGGTATCTCGGGGTGTGAGGGGGTCGCGGGGAGGGCGTGGGGATCGTTCGTAAGCACTGATTAGCTCTCGCGGATCCCTCGTAAAACGCTGATTGGCTCTCCAATCGTATTGTATCCCGCTCACTCGTACGAAGCTGCGCGCACTATAGTTCGACTTTTAATTATCTGCAGTAATCTGACGTTTCCTAATGTCATTCCGTAAAATAATGTTGCCAACCCCATTTCTATAGTGATGTGATACGTTCAATTCATTCAATTTCATTCACAAAAGTTTCGTTCAAAGTGACTCTTTCATTATCATCATAATTTTATTTATCTACTAAGTAAATCGATGGCTCCTACGTATAAAAGCCAAATTAACAATTTTGTCATCTTGACTTTTTTGTGGCAAACGCATCCTATTGGTACAATTGATAATATGAGCTTTAATTGAAAAAAAGTAAGAAGTACTATTTTCTATTTGCAGTATAACAGCCTGTTGGCCTGTTTTACCACCTTCTGATAAGTGTCTGATAGCCTAAACGTAAGTTTTGTCACTTTCTTACTTTATGTCAAGTGACAAAGACAAAAGTTGTAGATAGTTATCCGATACTTATCACAAGGTGGTGAAACAGGTCCATAGTGTCGTAAAAATAAACGTACCAAATTGTAATTTTAGACTTACACTTTATGCTTCCGGCCAATCTGTATAATTTTTTTATCGTGTTGTTACGTTTATTATCATCGAAGTCATCTTTTAGTTATTACATAAATAACTAAAAGATGACTTTCAATTAATTCATCGATACTTAAGCCAAAACTACTTGTTTTGATTCTTGTTTGTCTGTATAGTTCAGCACGATTTCCTTGGAAGAGGGGATGGAAATTTCTTTTGTACAACTCAGCGTTAGTATACAACTCAGCGTTAGTGTACTGGTTGCTTGAAATGCTTTTTTTTACGCCAGTTAAGATTTTTTTTGTTAATTTGTGATTTTACTAACAAACAATGTGAAATACTTTTTGTATAATTTTAGGTAATTTTATTGATTAAACTGTGAGCTTTAAAAAAAACTTGCTTTTGTTAACTAGGTATTTCTAAAGAAAACAATACGTTTTAAATACGGGTCCATAACTATAATTTTTGAAGAGTGAAGACTTATTACTCAAAGCATTTAACTGAAAACCAGATCATATAACCTCCTTTTTCTTCAGTCAGTCCTTTAAAAAGGTTCTTTATGTCGATCCTTTTAAACACCGATGACCGAGGTTACGCTTTTTCAGGCTGCTGTTGACGCTGTTGACACTGACGCTCGGCGAATATTTCTTCGTTTGTCATTCGACATTTTCATTTTTCACATATGTATATATATATCTATATATACTAGCGATCCCGGCAGACGTCGTCCTGCCTGGTGACATACCAATATCAGCGCCACCTACCAAGACCCAATAGGTTAGCTGTACTTAGCGGGTAATGGTGTTTCCAAACTATCCAGGAACCCATTGAAATATACACACAAAATTTCATCCAAATCTGTCCAGCCCTTTAGAACAAAGTACAGAAGCATTATATCGGTACGGGTGAGAGAGTTCCATATCGACGGAATGAACATTCAATGTTTGACAGTTACGAAATCCATGAACATTTTGTATGGGAAAATGTTTTTTCTTTTATTTTTTCGTCAATTTTCCAATATTTTTAACAGTTAACTATTCTGCTATTCGGGCCAGAGACAAATACAACAAATCAAAAACCATGAAATTCTCGAGTTATAAGTGTTCAAACAAACCAGACTTTGTTTTATATATTAAAGATATATGTATTTATATATATATATATATTATATATAATTTATATATATATATATAACCTTTGTACATAAAATATAATAATTACTTAAAATATAAACTTTAATTTAAATAAAATAATTGAATGATTCAAATCAATCACTTGTACCACATCCCTATTTTATTTTCGTTAAAAAGTGACAACCCACGAAACTTCACATTAGTGCATACAATTAAAAGTCGAAGTATAGTAGGTCACCGGTCGACTTGCGTGCCGGGGGTTATAACAGCAGTGAACTCGAGTGCGAACATTTTGCTTGGTTTTACGAAATACATGATTTTTAATTCAAAATGTAACCCCCGCTTAAACTATTCTAAAAATGGTCAGGCTCAAAACCAGCACGTACCACGCGTACGTGCCGATAGCGACGAGCGCGGAGCGCGTGCCGGCGTTCTGCCGCGACGTGTGCGTCAAGCTGCAGGCCTGCCCCAGCCTGCTGGGCCCCGTGGAGTACCCCGACCAGTGCCCCAACCACTGCCAGCAGGTCGAGAAGTCCACATTCCGTGAGTCCACACATTTGTAATGCTCGTTTACTATTTTGTAACCGACTTCAAAAAAAATGTCGGTTTATATAATTTTCGTTTAGATAATTTTACGTGAGAACGGCATAAGGAAACATTATAGAACACATTTAGAGACCGATCGTGCCTCTCTATCGCTTGCATGCTCGGTTCAGGCGATATCCGAAAATATTGCCAATGGTACTAAAATATCTCTATTTCATTTCACAGATAACGGAACTGAGCGACGTGGCAGACCCAAAGGAAGCGTCAACGGCAAACGAAAAAAGAAAAAGGGAGCCCCGGAAAAGAGAGAGAAAGAACAACCTCCGATACAGGAAGTCGAGAACAACAGAGACGGAGAATCCGTTGAGAGCGAACATAGTGCGGGGTCCACGCCGCCCTCGGAATCCGGCACTAGACCCAACTCGCCAGACAGTGTTTCAGATTATAAAAGAAACACGAGGAGAAAACGCGAAGCTAAAAATAACCTCCCGAAACTAGAAATGAAAACCCGCGGAGCTAAACTCCCGAACTTTGCGCTCCAAATGAAAGAGGCGCATTGGAACAAAAAAGACGTAGAAACAATCTACAACAATTCCTGCTCGACCAAGAAACAGCAAGATAGCGATACCGAAAATGAGACCAATGAAAGCAGTTGCAATTCCAGAGATGCCAAAAATATATCCGACGTTTCCGACTCTGAGGAGCCGGAATTAAAAAAACTCAAATTTCACACGGACGATCCTTTGCCCTCGGATAATAAGATGTTTGAGAAAGACACTGCAATAACATTGATGAAGGGAAAAATGAAACTGGGTCGCAATCCTCTAGACTGGACAGTTGAAGACGTGTACAACTATCTGAACAGTACAGAAGACTGCAAACTTATTGCGGACAGAATGAAGCAAGAGGAAATAGATGGAGAAGCCTTCATAATGTTAGATCTACCCACAATCACAGATTTTTTGCACATGAAAAAGGAGTATGCGATCCAACTTTGCAAACACATAGCGATGGTCAGATGGTATTGTATAGACAATTTTGAGGAAAGCGCTGAAACCTGAAATGTAAAAATTTATTATTTATCATGTTTTATTGTATGATCTAGTCCGAAATAAATTTGTTGAAATTTTATAGTTTTATGTATTCATTCACATCATGTAGTGTTACCCGAGCGTATTCTTGCGAAGTTTTCTACATATGTAGTTACATATTTTGAAGATAAAGAATACGCTTTGTTCTTTTTCCTCGCATGCGAAATCTTCATCCAGGTGAATGTTTTTCTTTGCGCTGGAAATTTTGACCGGTATTTCTCTGTCTTTAGGACGTGACTTTTGTTGTAGCATTGCATAGGCGTCTATTTGCAACTTCTTCGCTGCAAGCTTCTTTATGTTTTCTGCTGACGCGATTTCGTTTTCTATTCTACACGTATACTTCTCTCTGATGTTTATTTCAGAGAGCATGTCGCCGTTTTTCATTTTAATCCTGACGCAAGGATTTTCATTCATGAAATAAATATCGTAAGTCTGTTTTTTTAAATCGGAATTAAATTTTGATCTATCTTCATCAAATGTTGAATCGGTTAAATAATTGTCATTTATATATGTTTCTACAGTTAAATTTACGCTTTCAGATGCTTTAGAGTCCATGTCCCTTGCATTTATTTTGCATTCTGTGCTCGATTTGTCCTTTACCTCATTTATCGTCGATGATTGATCTATTACTTCTTTATTGGAAATCGAAGACCTTGACGATTCTATATTCTGAATCACGTCTCTAATGAAATCCTCCATTTCGGCGAATGAATCTCCTTTATACCTTTGCAAGATTTCGTTGAATTTTTTTTTGTAAAGCTCAAAATCTTGCATGTTGTTGTAAAAATTGTCGAAGATTTGCTGGACTGTAGTTCTGAACAATTTTATGTTCGAGTCGAGGCTGTGATCGTCGTCGTCGGTTTGCAACTCTCGAGAGATCTTGCTCAATAATTTCATTTCTAGTTTATCGAGATCCGAGTTAGTGATCGAATCTTTGTTGTCTCGTGATCTCAAATCGTTGTCCTCGCTGAAGGAGTGGTCATTGAAACTGCTGTCGTCCTTTACTGGTATTTCATCGTGGTCATACTTTTTATAATACTCACGATTGGCTTCACCGCTTGTATCTTTGGATCGGGTGTAACTGTCGGTTTCGGTCCTCGACGTGTGAACGTTATCAGCAGATTTACACACGGCCTGTGAACTAGTCATCTCCGACGAAAAAGTTGTGTAACAGCTGCGAGGCTTCTTTACATTGAGTGCCGACTGGCCCCGGTCGCCTAAAAGTAATGATGGAAATTAGTTAGTTGATTGAAAGATAATAAGTTGAATAATACAATCGTGTCGCTCTACGACTAAAGATATTTTTTTTATATTTTGATAATTGATCCATGATCAAAATAGCTTCAGCTGTCTGATATTATTTAAAAGTCTATGCCCTGGTGAATTTGAATTATTGAGCTAATAAATAAATTCAGATTTGGTATCTATACTAATAAATACAATTGAAGTGTCTGTCTGTAATATCGAAATAACTACCTCATATTAAGCTCATATGGTTATTTGAACGATACTATAACCGAATCACACGTTTTTAAAAATTTTGTCTGTCTGTCTGTCTGTCTGTCTGTCTGTCTGTCTGTCTGTCTGTCTGTCTGTTTGAACGGGCTAATCTTTGGAACGGCTGAACCGATTTTGACGGGACTTTCACATACAAGTAGAGAATTAACCAGGGAGTGACATAGGCTACTTTTTTAACCGACTTTCAAAAAAGGAGGAGTTGTGTTTTTCTACCTATGTACACCGATATCTCCGAGATTTCTGAACCGATTTGCGTAATTTTTTTTTTAATCGATAGAAAAACATTGCGACACTGTCCTACAAAAAATTTGGATTCCAACTCCTCAATCCTGATGCTGTAGGGGATCTGATCCCCAAAACTAATGGGATTTAGGCACTGTCGGTTATTTAAATTGATATTGGGGATACCAATTAAAGACTTTATTGTTGAATGACCTCGAGTAGGTACATGTCCAACTCCTCAACCCTGATGCTGTAAGGAATTGCATTCCGAAATCGTAAGGATCCCACGGAATTTTTCCGTTTTGTGGACGGGCTACTACTTACTATAGATAGGCTACTTTTTGTTCTGGAAAATCAAAGTTCCCACGAGATTTTTACAAACCTAAATACACACGGGCGAAGCCGTGGGCATCATCTAGTTGCTAAATAAGATGTATAAAAGTAAGTATTAGAAAAATATAAAACGTACACATTGTGAGGTAGGTAATCTACTAATTATTAGTTTGTAACACAAAGTTGTTATCAGAAAAAATTAACAAATAATTTTAAATTATTGAAATACTACTTTCGAAGTCTGAAAAATTAGTTTCATTTGAAAAACCATACGCATACTTAACCAAAGAGCAATGGCAAACTTCCATACATTAATATTATTGAGAAAAAAAGTTTTTGTACACACATGAAAAAAATATTTTTTAATTAAGGATCAAATACTGAGCTTGCATGTGCAATAATTATTTTTATTGGAAGCCTAGAAAAAAAGATATTGCGTTTGAAAGTTTTGGAGGTTATGTGTAATGTCACTTCCAAAAATATCTAAAACTGACCACAGAATTGTCGGGAATGTATACGTGTAAAGCTTTTTATTTCTCCCAATGATGCCTGCGACTTCAGGTTTTAAAATCCTGTAGGAACTTTTTGATTATCGGGTATAAAAAGTAGCTGAATGTCCAGGTTTTTAACTAGGTATAACCTACTCGTGCAAAATGACCACGACGCTCCGCTGCGACATCATTGAAGGCCAAACCAATAAGTGTACACTTTCATATGGATGTGCATTTTTAATATGGATAATGATTCTAGAAGCCTATCGCGTGGTGGCTGTACCTACCTACCTATCAACATTTTGCAAACATATTTTGCAAAATAATGGAATTACAAGCATTTTCTTAAAATAATACTTACCTACCTTTTATTTTAAGGTAAAATACTTACTCGCAATCCTTCATCTTACCTAATAATTGTCTACATTAGGGATTTACGTATTAGGTACATAATAATACATGTATGAGTATTTACTTATAGGTCCATGATATTTACATAGTACCTATTTCACAAATACTTGCAATTCTAGAGAAATATGTTTCCAAGGATCAAATGAAACAAGTTTATTTTGTCAATTTTATTAATCTTCAATGTCTCTTATAATTACATCATCAAGAAATTCTGCCCGTGCTGCAATATATTGCTGGTGTCTGGCCCAACCCAAAAACCATACTAAGGTCATGACGTCAGCGCAACAGCCAACGTCGACCAACTAATCATGAACAACAGTATTCTAATATACCTACCTGTCGGGCCTGGAATTTCATTTTCTAATAAAATTGATATAGACTAGGCAGATAATAATAATTGTGATTGTAAAGAACTATAGCAGACAGTTTGTCACATATAACATGCGGCGTGGTACTGTGACAGTTAGGAAAGACAAAACAATATGTAATATTGGCTGTTTGTTTATAGTTTGGCAAAACTACTCATTGCACATCCACCGGGCAATTCATTTCAGGCACACATTAGTATGGCTTCGATGACTTGGTTTGGCTTGTTGGCCATCAGTGCCAGCAACTTCTTGCTGCAATTTATCATTCACCCTGGCCATTGCAACATCTCTACAAGCTTCACAAATGTAATCATCTTGAGTAATCTGAAAAACAAATATAGATAATTACAGTCAAAATCTGTTATAACAACATCGAAGGGACCATGATTTGTAGGTTACAAAAGGCAGCATTGGTAATCTACAAAGAGCTGGGATTTGTATTTTGTTGTTGTAACCAATGTCGTAGTAAAAAATGGTTTTGATTGTAAATACATATAAGTACTTATATTATGTGTTAAAATAATCTACTAATAAAACAATATTTGATGCAGACTGTGATATGTACATGTAAGCAACTAAGTACCTACTATACTTGTAAATAATGTACAACCATCCAATATGCCAATACACACTTTACCAGACTATTGCCTAAACCCTTCTCATTCGGAGACGAGATCCGTTCCCTGTAGTAACACCCAGTTACAGAGTAAAATGGTAACTCTCTTATCAAGTTCCAAGTAGTGATGTGCGGAATCGATTATCAATAATCGATTAATCGATTATTAAAATGATCGATTGCAATCGATTATGATTTTGCATAATCGATCATGATCGATTATAAAGATATACATTAATTACCAAACTTTACTACCAGCTTTCTGTTATTAATTTGCTTGCTAAAGTATAATATGGTTTGGCAGCACTATCATTGCAAAAAGGGGATTCCCTCAAAGTTAGTTTTAGGCTTTGTTCACACCAAACGGATAGTCAGCCGCCGACTGGTGAGCAAGCGTTATGCAGCTTACAGCTTTTTCATACATACTCAACTTTTCGAACACACCGAACCGACGATACGCCTTTACCAACTGTAGTGAAATTACCCCCGCTATGAGTATCTATATATGTACAAGCTGTGCCCCGCGATGTTACCCGTGATTAATAAGTTTGTACACATAAAAAATATTTGAACAAAATCATCTAAGAGTAACTTAGCAACGAGAACGACATCAAATTCATGCAAAAGCATACAAATGCATGCAACGACAGCAAACTATTGCAATAATTTGTTATGTGAGCGTGATGTACCTAAGAACAATCAGCGTTTAACAGCACCTATCTCGTTTTTGGAAGTCTATATCTATTTAAGTCCCTCAGGAACACTTTTCCGGGATAAAAAGTAGCCTATGTGTTATTCCAGGACATACTTAACCTATCTCCAATCCAAATGTCAGCCAAATCGGTCCAGTAGTTGCGGCGTTAAAAAGTAATAAACATACACACATACATACACACACACACAAACTTTCGCCTTAGTGTGATAAATAGGTACCTAATAGGTATGTATATTTAATTTTGATCAATTACATTATTTTTTAATTAATCTATTTAATTTTCTAATTTCAATTTCAAAAAATTAAAAAATAGTGTTTGTTTTTCTTTTTTCAGAACAGTCTAAAAGGTTATAATATAGATGTTGCTACTAAATGCAAGGGTTCAGAATTTTTTCCAGAAAGTAGAATTGTTTTTTCAGTTCTTTCTAAGAATTATTTCATAATCGATCAATAATCGATTTATAATCGATTATTATTTTATAATCGATTAATATAATCGATTAATCGATTATCAAGATAATCGAATCGGCACATCACTAGTTCCAAGGCAGAATATCGGCGCAATGTATTAACGCATATAAGTATACACAGAATCCGGGACGGGTCTGGCACGACCTCCCATCTTGGCGGCAGCCAACTTTTCAGTTCACAACTAAATCCAAACAGTGCGGCAAAATCGGAGTCCAAAAGAGAATAGCACAATATCACACAGGGAATGTATTATCAGAGTCCTTAGGCAGATACGGGTCAAACAGAATATGGCAGATAACAATCCTAGCAGTCCGGGTCAAGCGAAAAATCAGATAAAAAGGAAAAATATCGGATAAACAACGCAAAAATCACCTGTTGTAACACAACAAAAGCTTCCCTCACGTCAAAGTGTCACTGTCAGTAAATCAACGCCATTTTGTCTGAAACATTTCAGCATCTGTGTTGCCATAACCTTTATCTCATTTATTACCATTTTAATACAAGTTTATTTAAATATGCAAGAAGATCACTTAAGTAAACAAAGTTAAATGCAAGAAAAAACAATTCAATTGACTCTAGAAAACGACGGATAAAAAATATTATAATAATGTACCATCTCATATTAGTTATTCTAGCTACTAGCAAACTTCTTTGCTTCTAGGTAGATTATATTTAGTAGAATGGTAACATTGCTAAAAGAGTGCTAGTCATTTAATTTCTTAATTTATTGCATTTTTTTAATTGGCTTCAAATAATCTAAGTGATAGTTTGATAAAATATAAATAATTAGGAGAATTACTTCCATATATACGTCATTTCTGTACATTCCAGATTAACTCAATACTATTTTCGCCATTGCTCTTTAAACATAACGTATTTTTTTAAATAATTCAGGCTGTAGACCACAGATCATATATGTTATTGGTCTGTGTATTGGTCTGTGACTTCTATACTCTGATGTCTAATTCCGTGGAATTCTGACAGCTGTCATTGTCATTTACAGATGAGTTACGATCATCGATAAAGCCGTCTGTGGATAAAGCATGGAGAACAGGGTTAACATCTACGAAGTATGATTTTACCCCAAACTACTTTAATTCCCTGTCATCATAAAAAGCCATATGCCGCGTAATAATATTAGTCGTTTCGCCTTAAAATAGAAAACATCCAGAGTGGAAACTAGAAAGTGCACACTAAAAGCAATAGAAAACAAAAGAAGCACATTGAAAAAAATATTCAAAAATAGAAGTCGAATGACATTATCACCATGAAGTGTCTGTCAGGCATTTGTCGTATTATCTACATGCGGCAGTTGATTTTTATTTACATAAGTTTTGAATTTTTTATCTTTTTTGTGGGAATTGTTTTATCTCTGGTAACATAACGAAACGTCAGAATTCCACGGAATTAAAAATCAGAGTATACGAAGTACGATTTTACCCAAACTACTTTAAATCCCTGTCAACTTAAAAAGCGCTAAACCACGTAATAATGTTAGTCGTTTCGCCCTAAAATAGAATCGCTAAGAGTGGAAACTAGAAAGTACACACTAACAGCAATAGAAAACAAAAGAAGGACATTGAAAACATTTACTCAAAAATGGAAGTCAAATGACATTATCACCATGAAGTGTCTGTCAGGCATTTGTCATATCTACATGCGGCAGTTGATTTTTATTTACCTACAGTTTTGAATTTTTTATCTTTTTTGTGGGAATTGTTTTATTTCTGGTAACATTAAGAAACGTCAGAATTCCACGGAATTAAAAATCAGAGTATACGGAAAAACCACAGGGAAAAACACATCACAGATGAATGACCTTGTCTTCACTACAATGTTTTAGGCGCAGTCTCCAGTGTCTATAGAATAAAATATAGTTATAGCCTTCTTGGACCAAATAAAAAAAAGTCTAAAATAAAATAGTTTGTCTATGTTTAATACATACAGATAAAAAATAATTTTAAAGCATTCCACAAACGAAACGCAAGGCAGGACTATACTCTGATTTCTAATTCCGTGGAATTCTGACGTTTCGTAATGTTACCAAAGATAAAACAATTCCCACAAAAAAGATAAAAAATTCAAAACATATGCAAATACAAATCAACTGCCGCATGTAGATATGACAAATGCCTGACAGACACTTCATGATGATAATGTCATTCGACTTCCATTTTTGAATAAATTTTTTCAATGTGCTTCTTTTGTTTTATTATTGCTATTAGTGTGCACTTTCTAGTTTCCACTCTGGATGTTTTCTATTTTAAGGCGAAACGACTAATATTATTACGCGGCATATGGCTTTTTATGATGACAGGGAATTAAAGTAGTTTGGGGTAAAATCGTAGTTCGTAGATGTTAACCCTGTTTTCCATACAAATAACTCATCTGTAAATGACAATGACAGCTGTCAGAATTCCACCGAATTAAAAATCAGAGTATAGGTCACGATATTATAAAAATAACGTAAAATATTGTGCGTTGAGACTCGAGAGTAAAAATATGGAAATAACTAATGAAACCGAATATTTTTTTCAATAAAAAAGTCTGTAATGTATCTATTATTATATTGTAATGAGTGAACTAAAATACAAACTCAAGTAAAATAAATCTATGCCTACAAATATTTATATAGTGTTGTTCAGTAATTTAAACTCAGAACACCTACTTGAACAAAACATACAGAGCGACCAATCTATCTGTGAACTGAGGAAGGTCGTTAGTGTCGCTTTAGTGTTACCATACAACCATTTATTCGACAAATTTAGGGAAATCCCATAGCAGTACATACGAGTGTGACAAGTCACCCGCGACTAGTAATGCCAATCTAGGATTCACTGCGACTTATTGCATCACATGCACTCTCGCCAAAACGCATTACTATAATAACACTTTAATGTTTATATTTTACATATTACGTACATATACTGATGGTAAAAGTCTGTTTTTAAATAGTGTTTAAGAGGTCGCAAACCGGTTGCACTTGTTAACACTGACCTGCACCGGCAGATACTCGCTTGTATATATTTTTATGTATTTTCCTATTGCCTAATATCTAATTAACGTAATTTGAAGTTAAACCCCCTAGGTTACCGCTTTAATCTTCAAGGATTTATTTTTAAACACAAGTGGCGCTCCGAAACGCGCTATTTCAATATTTATCGCGTCGTAATACGATACCAGAGTCGCATATTGAAAAACAAAAGACTGTATTCTATAGCCTCATTCATAGTAAACGTAAAAAACAACACTTGACAGCCTCACAATATCAAGTGAAGTCATAATAAACGCTTTTATGAGGCCCGCCGCGGGTGGGCGCCGGCCGGAAGTCATAAAAAACGTACGGGCAAAGTCAAGGACCATACAGACAAAGCTCAGCGCTTTTGGGCCCATATTTGATTATTAATTTATGGTATGATCGGAGCCTGATTCTGCAAAAAATGTCTTTACTTTCAGAATTCTATTCCACGCATCATTTGTTATAACTTTTGGCATCGTTAATATTAAGAAATAATTACGGATTCTTTAATAATTTCCAAAAAGATTTTTGTTATTATAATTAATTAGGTAGGTATTTTATATTTAAGGAACTGACAACACTAACCTGTTGTCAAATTGTATGAAATTCTAAGATGGCGGCCGTAGTTCCATTTTTCGCCATTTCACAGATACGTTGGTCGCACTCGGCACTATACCTTAATATTTATTTCTTCTTCTTCTAGTGCCATCGGAGGTTGGCAAGCATTAATGGTGAAACTTCTTTAATACGCAAATTAACTTCTTCTTTATGCAAAAAAAATTTGCTTCCTAAAAACCATTGCTGGTATATCACTGTTAGGTACCCTACCTTGTTCTTATCGAAAAGTCGTCTGTAGAATGCCTAAACTTGGCAGAAGCTACTTGCTAGATGTCAATTTGAAGCAGGGACTGAATAACCGGAATTTAATGGTAGTTTTATTTAGCGGTAATGGGCCTACCCTTTTAATAAAAGTACCGAATTGTTTAAATACCTATAATTTCGGTACCGCTTCATTTCGGTACCTCTTTATTTCTGTACCTTTATATTTCAGTTTACCGGTACCGAAATAAAATTTCGGTACCGAAATAAAATTTCGGTACCGAAATTTTATATCGATATTTTTATCTAATAAGGCTTTACTTTGATGTGCCGTTGAATGAATCCCACCACTTCGGCATTCTATATTCTTTAATATTCTTATTTTTAGATTAAAACTAGCATTTGGAATTTCTTAAAATCCTTACGTTTTAACAAACACTGGAACCGACGGGAAGCGGGGGACGCGCGGCGCGCGGCACGTGGTCAAATTCTTCACCCCGCGCGCGCACCTTTTCGTATTTTTTCGGTACCGAAATCGCAAACCGGTTAAATAAAGGTATCTTTTATAAAGGTTGAGATTTTGGTACCTATTTTGTACCGGTATGATAACGGTGGTATGTACCGGTATGCTCTACCGCTTTCAGTCCCTGATTTGAAGTTGACATCAACGACGCCGCCGTAACTTTTGTCTATGGCCAAAAGCAAGTTGAATAAATTGATCATTCACTGTTGAAAACGAGAATCTCAAAGGCCCCGCCTATAAATCCTGTAAATATAATTTACTCGGGCACTCGCGATGATGCATTTATAAAATAGGCTAAATAGGTAATATTTTTTCCGTAAAAATTCTTATAGAGATATTGTGTTTTGGGATCTATCGAAAAGCAATTATCGATTTACCGACCGCAGTTGTAAATGTGAGTTTGTGCGTGTATTTGCGTCTGTTCAGTCGTTTTAAAGTGTATTCAGAAGGGCTGAGGGTTTACCGTTATTCGCGTTGGGCGCAATAGAAGTTTTATGTTAAAATAGGGCGTCAGTTCGGTTTTATTATTGTTACTATTTTTAGTGGGTGTTGTCATTGTGCCTTGGGCTTGATTCGGATTAGGTCATCGAGTGTATGTGGTGAACATGTGTGCCGGAGAAAAGTGTTTTATCATTATCACTAAATGATACTTGTTTGATTTCTTATTAGATCTGTGAGCTAGCAGTGGTGGAACAATGGAAACCAGTAAACTAATATGTGTCTTCGCGATATTATCGCAAGCGGCGGCTTTGTGTAAGTATTTCCGATAAGATTTGTATAGTGAGAGCTTCGTATTGAACTTGAATGAACTGTTATCACTACTTGAGCGTCTCACGATTAAAAGTTCATTCAACTTTTTAGAGTATTTTACACTAAACTTTAAGGTTACCTTTGATTTTACTCTTCTGTTCTAACATGATAAATAAATATTGCGTTCCTTATTTAAAAGCTTGTAAAAGAACAGTATCCTAATTTCATTGTACATTGCCATTTAATAAACCCTCAATTGAATAGAATGTAATTGATATAAATACAAATAATGGTATATTTGATATAATTGTTTATTATCTTTTGTAATGAGACCACTAACTTCTCATACCAAGGCTGTGCGCTGTTACCAAAATGAGCTTATTCTTTTGCCAATATAAAACGCTACACTCCAGGATACTGGGAATCAACTATATGTGATATTTCTCATAAAAAATTATAACAGTTAAACTTATTTATTAGAGATGAGTAGAAAAAGTTCTACCCAAAACTAATGTACAGCTCTGAGTACCTTTACTTTCACTTTTGTTAACCACCACCACCAAATAGGTGATATTCAATGTGTAAAGAAGATAAATAGGCGATAGGAAGCTATGATGCCACAGACAGACACACACACATTTAACTTATAACACCCTTCTGTTCATGTCTAGGGCTAAAAAGTCCCAAAATGTGTAGTATTCCTGTTATTTTGGCTAAAAGGACACTGGGGTACTGCTTGAATTTGATTTTATGCAGATAATTGCTAGGTATTGCTAGACATTCTAATAATTTTATTTAAGGCGCATTCAGAGAGAGTTTTTGTGTCAAAGATACATTTATCCAAAGGGGTAGTAGGTGTGTTCTCATTTGTTCTGTGGAACTTGATGTTAAATGTCAAAAAAAGTAAAAATACTAATTCAACAACTAAGATGTCATAATATTCCATAGAACAAATCGCCTTTTTGCTTCAATAATGTGACAAATCCAAAAAATCCATCATTTTTATTTGATCATTAAAACCACCGAGTCCGAATTTTTTTAGATACTATATTTGTTCATTATATACAATGAATCTTAAATCGACGGTTAAATATATATTTGTTTAGACGCCAATCATTTAAAAAAATTATAAAACAGTCTCCTGTAAATTTGCATTTTTCAAGATAACACATTATTGAAGCAAACAGGCGAAATGGCATTTACTGGTCAAATGGAACTAGAAGTCTCCATGTATATGCATTGGGTTATACATTACAAGGCATTACCAGAAACCGCTGAATCAATCATGTCAAAATATGGCACTGATATGATCATAGGTTATTTATCTTGAGAAAAAATATTTTTATATAAATTTTTCTTAAACGTAATAAAATATTAAATAATAGGTATGTCAATAAAAATTGCTGTATAACTGTAATTTAATTCGAAGTACCATCTAACTGTATAAAAATTGAGCTATTCTAATAGTGCCTCCTTGTTTAGCCATATGGGTAATTAAATCCAAGTGTAGTGAATCTATGAGTGTGCAACTGTGGCGTGGTTTATAGCAATGCCAACTGACATTGACAAGTGCTAGTATCTGCACTCTGCATGTTAACTAGTTTTTATACATATTTAAGTTCTAATATCTTAGACATTATCTTAGAAAAAGAAGTATAAATTAATAATTTAATAAACCCCCGACATTCACCATTTTGTGGAGGCGGTCATCTTGGATTTGCATATTGTTATTCTACTAGTCAAGCCCTTTCATTTGATACCCATAAAAATATGTAATTCGTCATTTTGTAGCAGCGGCCATATTGGATCGATTTTCATCTAACATAGCTAACAACACTCTCGACTAATTCACCTTTCAAACAAAAAAAAACCGCATTCAAATTGGTTCACGCGTTTGAGCGCTACAGGGGAACAGACAGACACACACAGACACGTCAAACTTATAACACCCCATCCTTTTTGCGTCGGGGGTTAAAAAGCAGGTAGAGTCTGCTCAAAATTCAAATAGAGAATCGGCGTGGTCAAACAGTGAACTAACACGCTTTAGTATAATATTGTACTTGTATTGCCCGCTATACAAAAGCACAGTAGCACGATCAAATCCCACGCTGATTCTCTTTTTGAACAGACTACATTGAAACCTGCATGTATTTTATCGGTTTTGATTTATTTTATCTAATTTCAAAATTATAAAGCACCTAAGTATGAAAAATCTCTTCCACGACTTGTGGCGGCCACTAGTCGCAGCCACTATAAGTGTCCCAGTGTGCAGGGGGTGTAATACGAGCCTTACAAAAGAACAACCTTAACCTGTGAGTTGACGTTATGATTGTTGGTGTAGTGACGTCACCGCCGCGGATCGTCAAGCAGCCGACGGTGGAGGAGCTGCTGTTCCAGGTGGCGCAGCCCGGCGAGGTGGACAAGCCCTTCATCATCGAGTGTGAAGCCGAGGGCGAGCCCGCACCCAAGTACGTACAAATTTTATTAATAACCACAATATACGTGGTAACATATACATGTGGTAACATATATATGTGGTAACATATATATGTGGTAACATATACATATATATTTTTATACCACAACTAGCCGACCCCCGCGACTTCGTCCGCCTGGATATAGGTTTTTTAAAGGATCGGATTGGATCCCATAATCCTTTTTTGTACCTAAACTAAATGTAGCCTAAGTTACTCCTTATAACATCACCTATCTGCCATTGAAAGTTCCATTAAAATCGATCCAGCCATTTCAGAGATTAGTTGGAACAAATAGACAGAACGACAAACATAAATTTAAACGCACGCCAGTTTAAAATAAGCCGTACGTACAAAGATCCGGGTCCCAAGTTATTGGAACCCACTAAATGCCTGTCATTTCTGAACTAAAAAACCTATGACCTTGAAATATTTACGGGACAATATATAAAGTACTACCTTTCTAACAAAAAAAGAATGAGTGAAATCGAACAACGCGTTAATGAATTACAGCTAAATACACGTTTTAACTTTCATCCCCTCTCCCAAGGGAACCATGCTGAATTTCGGGATAAAAAGTATCCTATAACCTACCTCGGAGTATAAACTCAAATCGTACCAAGTTTCATTTGAATCCGTTCAGTAGTTTCGGCGTGATGCGCGGCCAAGATACAGACAGACAGACAGACAGACAGACAGACAGACAGACAGACAGACAGACAAAAATGAAAAAAATTGCAGTTTTGGCTTCAGTATCGATTATAGAGTGCCCTCCAATAAAAATTTTCAAAATCTCTTCAATGTACAGAATTGGATCTGTTACAGTTTTATTATATTATAGATAGATATACTACCACATAGAATCTGTTTTTCTTTAGTTGTATTATAGAATAGAATAGAATAGAAAAGTTTTTTATTCAAATAAACTTTTGTGTAGTCAAATAAACAAGTACTTACTTTAGAATTGTCAACTGAATCTACCACTGGTTCGGAATGCCGTTACACCTATGGTTACACCGAGAAGAACCAGCAAGAAACTCGGCGGTTGCTTTAAGGTACACAAATCGCAAAGGTCTTCTCCAATAAATGCATGAGTGACGCTTTAGACGTTCCCCGGCGCTTTAGACGTTCTTGTATTTGAATTTTCACCTTCATTGTTACTTCGTGGTAAGAACGTCCTATGCGCCGTGCAAAGCACGCCACTTACGCGTTTCTTGCGAGAATGGACTTGTTTACTTTTTAGGACAACTGAGGAAAAATAGCTTAACAAAACATAATAATAATTATGTTAATGATATTTTATTAATACCACAATAATTATACTAAAGCTGAGATCTATAAACCGTACTCTGACTTTTGACTTACACCCATATTCTAAGTCGTAACTCGAAAAGCCACTCGACTCCAACTCACTCGAGGAGGCCTCAAGGAATGACTTGAAAGAACCTCAAGATCGGTATTCATAGTTGTCAGGTTGAGGAATTCTCGAGGTTCCTCGAATGAGTGGAGTCAAGGTAAAACTCAAGGATTACGTCATCGTTTGGAGGAATGTTTCGTTTGTTATGACGTGGTTATGACGTTAGCTAACCTTAATAATGAACGATTTTTTTTATGTGCGAGTGCGAATGCGAGTGTTAGAGCGAGTGGGAGTTCGAGTGCGAGTCCGAGTGCGAGTGCGAGTGCGACTTCGAGTGCGAGTGCGAGTTCGAGTTCGAGTGCGAGTCCGAGTGTGAGTGCGACTACGAGTGCGAGTTCGAGTGCTAGTGTGAGTGCGAGTTCGAGTGCGAGTGCGAGTGCGAGTTCGAGTGCGAGTTCGAGTGCGAGTGCGAGAGCGACTTCGAGTGCGAGTTCGAGTGCGAGTGTAGTGCGAGTGCGAGTTCGAGTTCGAGTGCTAGTGCGAGTGCGAGTTCGAGTGCGAGTGCGAGTTCGAGTGCGAGAGCGACTTCGAGTGCGAGTTCGAGTGCGAGTGTTAGTGCGAGTGCGAGTTCGAGTTCGAGTGCTAGTGCGAGTGCGAGGTCCAGTGCGAGTGCGAGTTCGAGTGCGAGTTCGAGTGCGAGTGCGAGTGCGAGTTCGAGTCCGAGTCCGAGTCCGAGTCCGAGTGCGAGTGCGAGTTCAAGTGCGAGAGCGAGTGCGAGTGCGAGTCCGAGTGCGAGTTCGAGTGCGAGTGTGTGCGCTGCGTGCGGTGCGTGTCTGCGTGCGCTGCGTCCGGTGCGTGCGCTGCGTCCGGTGCGTGAGCTGCGTCCGGTGCGTGCGCTGCGTGCGTTGCGTGCGCTGCGTGCGGTGCGTGCGCTGCGTGCGGTGCGTGCGCTGCGTCCGGTGCGTGTCTGCGTGCGGTGCGTGCACTGCATGCGCTGCGTACGGTCCGTGCGCTGCGTGCGGTGCATGCGCTGCGTGTGGTCCGTGCGCTGCGTGCGGTGCGTGCGCTGCGTGCGGTCCGTGCGCTGCGTGCGGTGCGTCGCTGCGCATGGTGCGTACGCTGCGTGCGTTGCGTGCGGTGCGTGCGCTGCCTGCGGTGCGTGCGCTGCGTGCGGTGCGTGCGCTGCGTGCGGTGCGTGCGCTGCGTGCGGTCCGTGCGGTCCGTGCGGTGCGTACGCTGCGTGCGGTGCGTGCGCTGCCTGCGGTGCGTACGCTGCATGCGCTGCGTGCGGTCCGTGCGCTGCGTGCACTGCGTCCGGTGCGTGCGCTGCGTGCGCTGCGTGCGCTGCGTGCGCTGCGTGCACTGCATGCGCTGCGTACGGTCCGTGCGCTGCGTGCGGTGCATGCGCTGCGTGTGGTCCGTGCGCTGCGTGCGGTGCGTGCGCTGCGTCCGGTGCGTGCGCTGCGTGCGGTGCGTGCGCTATGTGCGGTGCGTGCGCTGCGTGCGGTGCGTGCGCTGCGTGCGGTGCGTGCGCTGCGTGCGGTGCGTGCGTTGCGTGCGCAAACGATAGTCCTTACGACTAATTATCGCGACTATCGTACATATATTCAATAAAACTATCAAAAGACATTATAAAAAATTAATAAAATACTTCTTTTCTAGCTAACAATCACATAAAAACATCCTCAAGGTAGATGCCGATCAACCTTACATTTGACTCGACTCAACTCACCTCGAGTGAGGAAAGTGTTTGAGGTAAGGACAAAAATTACAACTATGAATATCAAAACACCTCTGTGAGGTTGAGTCGAGTCGAGTAAATCATGAGTTTAGAACTAAGAATACGGGTGTTAGACAGAGTTAAAACGAGACATAAATATGTCTCTGACGTAAATCTGTCTGTGTCTCAAGTATGTTTAAGAGTCAGAAGTCAAGAGTAGTAGTAGTGTAGTAGTTTTCAGTAGAGCGAAGTATTACAGCAACCTTATTTATTACGGGCGTGCGGGGATACAGCTGACGTCATTCACATTTTTAGTTTTACATAAAAAATGATGCGGGCAGTTTGGTCGGCACGTTCGTACGCGCGCCGCATGTCTAATGTGCGATCAGCATAATTTCAATTTCCTATTTATGATGTAAAAAAAACTTTTGGTATCCGTCGAAAGCATGTATGTGTTATTCGAAACATGTTTCAAGTTAAACTAACGTTAAATTCATGCTATGTCTGTTTCATAATAGCCATATTTCTGTTATACACAATTTCTAAACAAAACTAAATTGAACGGTTCAAAAACAATGCCATCTTTTTCCGCAGGAAACATTGTGAAAAGGATAGAGCAGCTTTTTAGATCTGTTAATTTAGTTTAGTTTAGAGCCATTACGCACTGTCGACTGGTCATCGGCAAACACAATTTCGCCTGGGCGACCGGCGACGATCAGGGCTATTCTGTATCTTATGTTAGTAATATCAACAGAAAATGGTTGCCAACGAATTAGTTCGATATACATTGCTGTTTTAATGTGTGAAATGAAATCACTGTTTATATTTCACACAGTAAAACAGCAATGTATATCGAACTTATTCGGTGGCTATAATTTTCAGTTGGTAACTAAGTTAGAGAATAGCCCACCACGTGGGTTTTATTTATATAGTTATAACTTAGTTACCAACTGACAGAATAACGCACCATGGGGGTTATTCTGTAACTTAGTTAGCAACTGAAAATAGTTGCCAACAAATTAGTTCGATATACATTGCTGCTTTACTGTGTAAAATTATGAAAATATTTTATATTTCCCACAGTAAAGCAGCAATGTATATCAAACTAATTCGTTGGCAACTATTTTCAGTTGCTAACTAAGTTACAGAATAACGCACCATGTCGCCTTTACACATACACACCGCGTTACCTATATAAAATACAGATACAGTCTCGCTCGCCGGTGACCAGTCTAGAGCACCAATATCTGATTATTAGAAACACTTGCAATATCAATTGAGACTATTATCTAGTAAAGAAAAATTCGTCGTTCTATTTACCATGTCAATCTTGCAGTATGTTTATTTTCATTTATAAGATAAAAGGAAAAGTTTTCAATTTACCGAATTGACATCATTTCTGCGACATAATCTTGACCTAATACATGCACCTCAATAAAGCATTAGTATCATTCTAGTCGTGAGAAAACGGTTGGATATCAAACAAGTTAATACCAACTTATAAGGGCGACCATAAAATTGCTGGTCAAAGTCGGTCGACAGGTCGCTCGCCTCGAGACTAGTTCTAGGGCTGTCAATATACATATATTAGACAGAACCACATATTTAGTGGTCTAGTCCTAGCAACGAGTGCGGCCAGTTCAAGACGATCTTACCACTTGCTCAATATACCAAGACTTACTGGTAGACAGTGGTTGTTTTTGGAGACAACCAATCGAATAAGCAACTAAATTGTCGTGTTTGTAGTATACTGATAAATACTGTTTTTAACCCCCGACGCAAAAACGACGGGGTGTTATAAGTTTGACGTGTCTGTGTGTGTGTGTGTGTGTGTGTGTGTGTGTGTGTGTGTGCGTGTGTGCGTGCGTGTGTGTGTGTGTGTGTGTCTGTCTGTCTGTTCCCCTGTGGCGCTCAAACGGGTGGACCGATTTGAATGCGGTTTTTTTTGTTTGAAAGGTGAATTAGGTCAAGAGGTTAGGTCGAGAGTGTTGTTACCTATGTTTGATAAAAATCGGTCCAAGATGGCTGCCGTTACAAAATGGCGGATTACATATTTTATCACAACCCCCGCAATATGGGTATCAAATGAAAGAGCTTGACTAGTAGAATAACATTATGCAAATCCAAGATGACCGCCACCACAAAATGGCCGAATGTCGGGGGTTTTTAAATTTCTGATTTATACTTGTGTATATACTATTTTGTGCTCATTAAATAGTTAATGATAAATTGTGAAGCCTATGTAGGATACCTGAGGCCAAGTTACCAGTATGGCCGATTCACTGGGCCACTTATGTCGTAGGTATATGCAGCGGTGATGGTCTTACACGTTGGCAGTGTAGTGATTTAGCACAAAACTAACGACAAATTATGAAACATATTTCACTGTCCACAGATTATGACACAGCTCTTTATCAATTTTTTTTCTGATTCTGTTTGATCTCGACAATTCTTTTAACATGAGTCGTTCGGTTGTAGCTGCAGTTTTCGTTTAATAATAATGTGTCTGGTACAGTAAGGTCTGGTAATGTATCTGTCCATTGATGAAACATAGCTATAGAATCGTCATTAACTATACCTATGTTGATGTAATGCAGAGGGTCCCCCCATGCCGAAAATCCATTAGCTAGCCAAACATATTGTATCGCCGGGTGAAAAATCGATGTCCACCGTTTCGCCCGGATCAGCCAGACGCGTATTTCCGGTAATAAAGCAATCGCTATTTCGTTAATGGCTGCATCCAAGATTGGATCCCGAACCGGTTATCTTATCGGACACGCGAGATTGAATAGCGAACGTTATTTTTCGACACTATTACCGTTACGTTTTTTATGCCTCTATATTTGAAATTAATTTCGTTAGAGACCTATTATTTTTTGGTGCTCAGTATCCTATCTATCTAATTATATAGAGAAAACAGTCATCATGATCAACCCATTACCGGCTCACTACAGAGCACGGGTCTCCTCTCAGAGTATTGAGAAGGGTTTTGGCCATAGTCTACCACGCTGGCCAAGCGGATTGGCAGACTTCACACACCTTTGAGAACGTTATGGAGAACTCTCAGGCATGCAGGTTTCCTCACGATGTTTTCCTTCACCGTTAAAGCAAGTGATATTTAAATACTTAAAACGCACATAGCTCCGAAAAGTTAGAGGTGCGTGCCCCGGGATCGAACCCACGACCTCCGATTAGAAGTCGGTCGTCCTAACCACTAGGCTATCACAGCTTTTTCTAAGAGAAAGAAGAAAGAAAGAGAGAAAACAGTAATAGATCTAAAAATAATATTTGGTGCCAATGCGGTTGAGCACAATCCCTAAATCGCCAGGTCTAAAAGTAGTCCTGTCCGCAGGGAAGATGCGTGGTGAAGTCGGTTTTATATAATTTCATTGGGACCCTCGGCGTCCACATTTTGAACGAAGTCGAAGACCACAACCAAGCGATGTGCGAGGTCTTTCCTTCCGCGCACTCACTGTGGAACCAACTCCCTTCGGTGGTGTTTCCACATAACTTCGACATGGGGTTATTCAAGGGGAGAATCAACAAATTATTCAAAAGCCGGCAACGCATAAGTGGTTCCTCTGGTGCTGCAAATGTTCATGGGCGGCGGTAATCACTTAACATCAGGTGACCCGCTTGCTCGTTTGCCCGCAATTTTTGTACACAAAAAAATCAATCTTTTAGATTACCTATCACTAAATTCTTGTTTTTAGTTTGGTTATTTTATTTATATACTAGCGACCCGCCCCGGCTTCGCACGGGTAGTAGAGCATATTATGCGTAGGTACTACCCGCTCAGGGATTAGGCAGCGTTTTCGATGAAAGCTCCCAGGCGGCTTGACTTTTTACGATATTTTCCACAATGAACTTACTATATCTCACCTTATACCCGAATTACTAATAAAAAACCAAAAACTTGGTTTTTTGAACTTTTCACATAAATTTTGAGGTTATGTGAAAAAAGTGTAAATACAAAAGTTGTAGATCTTTTTATTATCTACAACTTTGCCATTTGATTTTTTTCCATAGGACTTCTAGTTTTGCCGGAAATCGAGATAAACCGTTTTTTACCCTTAAAACTCCCCCCCTTTTTTCCCGAGCTCAGATCGCCCGTAAATTATTTTTCCTTGTATTTTTATAATATTCTCCTCCTTTTCCAATGGGTTTCATCCTACGTACTGTGATTTTTTTTTGGTTTCAAAAATTATCGACACGGCTATAGGGAGAACCGCGGCCTCCGACGCGCTTATAGGCACGCTCCCGCCGCCGCAATTTTTAAACCTGTAATATCTTCGAAAGTATTCATTTAAATCATATGCTGTAAAGGGCCATATGAATTTATATTACATCAACAATGTATTTAAGGTATTTAATTAGATAAGGATTAATGCTGTATTGGTTGAAATCGCTTCGAAAATTAGCCATTATTTGTCGTAAAAAGTAAATGACAAAAAAATGTTATTGTGGGATATCCATAAGAGATAGACATATACCATCGCGGACTTTTCTGTAGACCTTTTCAATGTGTACAATACTTAGTACATTATTTTGATAAATCTTGTAGGGTTCAGCCTGCGTTTGCAATGTAAGCGGAAAAAATGTAATTATTTACGACATCACATTAGAAACCTCAAAAATAACAGTATTTCTCCACTATTTAATGGATGTTATTATACATATAAACCTTCCTCTTGAATCACTCTATCTATTAAAAAAAAACCGCATCAAAATCCGTTGCGTAGTTTTAAAGATTTAAGCATACATAGGGACATAGGGACATAGGGATATAGGGACGGAGAAAGCGACTTTGTTTTATACTATGTAGTGATTTTCGTTTACCTTATATAGATCACATTATGGTGCATAATCTTCAAGGTACTCGATGCCGTATTATATTTCACCCGGAATTTCTCTCCGGAGAAATATGCAGTTTTCGTTGGAATTTCCCGTCGTCGCAGAGAGCGCGTTATGAATTTTAAATATGTATATCAATCGAAGACGTGAATTTTTGATGAAAAATTCAAAAGATGTCTTCCTGAAATGTGAATCCGATATCTATGCCTTAATTTATTTCTTATTCTCGAGCAATTTTCCCGTATCTCGTATCGTATTCAGAATCTTGTTTCTGAGATACCAAGAATAGCTCACTGGGGGTTTATGAGATTATTAATTAGTACATTGTATGATTGTATCATCGCAATCGTTGTTATTGGCTAAATTATGGCATTCTATTTTGCTATTAAATGTACTTAATTGGTGCCTGAGTTGTAGACTGCGCCTGCAGGCTGTTCGTAAGTAAAACTCCGTTTTAATATCCAATATTAAGTGTCTGTATGTATGTTCACTCATTTCTCCGAAACTTTTGATCGGATTGTAAACCATTCATTTTTATTGGCTTTAAAAACTTTTCTATTCTAAAACTTTTCTATTCTATTCTATCAATCAAAATCGGTTTAGTAGTTTTCAAGATATGGACAAATACGTGTAAGTGTGAAAGCCTCGCTTATTTCGGTATATTGAAGTCGGTTCAATTTTTCTTAAATTATAGCTTTTTTCCAATACAGACCATAGTTTTATTTTCCAATGCACAAAATTTTTTACGTGACCTTAGGGATACCAATTTCTTTACGAAAACTTACACCCAAGGTTACATTTTATGTACATTTATAAATATTCATAGAGAGGGCGTCGAACTTTACCCCCTCGCCGCGGCCGGCTCGCCAGCTCGCCAGCCTGATATTTCCTCAAGCACCTCCGCTATGTAAACAAACTGGCAGTCGGCCGATGCAAAAAAATATACCGGCTTGCAATTCGGTTAACTTTCATTGCCTTATTTACAGCAAGACCTGCACATGTGGTAGATTTCCTGTTTTTTTAGTAAATTGTAGACTTTTTTGAAATTGGCTACGGTAGTGAAAATATTGGTAGATTTTGGGATATTTACCGAACTTTTTGCTGTTTTGGGTAGATTTTAAATCAAGTTTATCAACCTTCTATTTGGTAGGATTTCCAGGGTTCCCCGTCGCGTCGGTATGTAATTTTGTTTTGCTTGACATTTGTGTAGTTTCATTTCAACTAAATTTTTTGATCAGCGAGAGCTCTTGGTCTAGGGTCTGATATTTTTTTAGAGTTGCCGAACCGGATATACCAATTTGAATGTGTGACCACATTATTACACCCTGCTTATTTAATTCAGATTCAGTTTTTATTTTTTATTTTATCAGGACTAGTTATCGAGACTCGCCCAGTCCAAAAGAAAATGCTATTATGATTTCCATGAATCCCAGGCCCCAGCATTATACTACATTATATTATACTAGGTTTTAGTACGTTTTAGTAGCTCCCAAAATCTTCAATATTATTGTGTTAATATCAACAAAAATTTTAACTCATTCCGGTAATGATTAGCTACCCTATAAAATAATGATTTTAGCGGTAGTACATTTTGATATTTCTTTTCGATTCGTCTGTTTCCCCATGACTCCCAAAATACTTATTACATTTTATAAATGAGATTATATTCATTTGTTTATTTGAAAAATATACAAAAACTTTTTCGGAATACTCAACTTTAAATCCAATCCTAATATCCAACTTTAAAAAATCTTTGGATAGCATATAATATTATGTACTTCATGTATGTACTTGAAAATCAATACAACCGAATAGACGTATCTACAGCTTTACGAAAGCCGAAAAATGTATCCCACAGAACCTATATTTGTATCGATTCAATCCCATAAACTATCTGGAGCGCAACAACTACCATCTCTGCTGTTTTAAGTGCATCGTAAAATTGAACAGGGATAGGTACCTACATCATACTCGACTAACTTTTGAACGATTCGCAAAGCAGTTTTATATTTGAACATAATTATCGTGCAGACTGAGGGAGTCTCGTCGACGCGGATATATTAAAAAAAAGTTCCTGATAGCCATTTCCATTATTGCATACCTACATCAGGAAAAACCTGGGAAAGTGCATTTTATTTGGTCTGAAAACTCCGATTTCCACTTTAAGTAAGATGAATCAATATCTAATTCTGCATTTTTGCGTTAGAGTTTCTCAGTTCTCACTAACTAGTAGCCCCAATTTAAAATGTTAGTGTTCATTAGACCCGGAATTTTACTTTCTAGTAAAAATAAAATTTTCGTTAAGAAACAGCCAACTTCTTTAACACTAATTGCATCAATAGATGCCATATTACTCACATTTGCCGTTACTCTAAGCTTGTGAGTTGGATTTATAAATGTGTTTTTGATATCATGACATTAATTTTATCAGTGACAGCCAAGATAAGAATTGCCAGTACAGCTTTCTCATCCTACATACTGTAAGTAAAAAAAATCTGTACAAAGTGTGGGTGGACAATAGTCAGTCTTGCAAGTCGAAGGAACTGGCGGTGCAGTTTATCTTTGACCCTATTAGTCATATAACCGTCATTGATTTCGGTATGACTCCACCGACTAAGATCTAATTTTCTATTGTTGTTCATCGTCTCGCGAGCCAATGAAATGGAAATGACCAATTGGCATTTATGAGCCGTCAAGATTCTAAAGGAGACTACTTGATTTAATTTTCTTTCATTTAATTGGGTCTCCTTTGCATTTATAAAGTTGCCTCTTTTGACCGACCATTTAAGGATCACATGAGACAATAGTTAATTATATTGAAGGTAAGAATGCGTTCCAAAAAGTTTGACATAGCTGGAATGTAAGTCACCACTCTTGTGATATGTTCATACCAGCTGTTGTATGATTTTCAATTTGGGCAAATCTTGAACAAGGTTTGCAACAATGTTTTCACAAGTAGAAGAATTTCACTGTATGTGAATTTCCCAAGGGTACCTACTCTCTTATACCAGACGATGGAGGCCCATTTAAAACCAGGCTAGTAGAGAGGCTCGTTTGTTGAAGGTTCAAGTGTTTAATTAACATTTAAAGCGGCGCAATGCGGGATAACCCGCTCGTACCCCGTGCAAACACGCCGCACTACACACGAGGGCTTTATCCTGCAGTTTTTATACGCGGAGTTTTAATCGCGCTTTCTGTTCAGCGCACTTCAAAACTGACGGCTAAACCTTTGAGATTTGTTCTTGTTGTGATTGAGATTTGTTCTTGTTCTTCATTGATTTGTTGTTGTTTGTGTTCTATTACATTTCTGACCTAACAAATTAGATCCAAATGGAAAGCTTTTTCACCACACGCTCCATGCGTGCGGCAATCTTTGAAAATAGTATGATCTGTCTTATACCTAGTTCTTTGTACTTGATGTTGTGTACAGTTAACAATTTGTTCAAATCGTATTGTTGTTCTAATGTTGTTGTGTAATCACAGCAATATACAAAACTGCCAAGACTCGTTGACTCTATGACAGTTGGCACAATGGTTTCCGGAGTGACAGTATTCAATCTGCCCCATTCACAACAGAAAACTACTGTCAACCGAAATTTCCTCCGCTACGCCTTTGTATTTTACTCGTAGTTTTGGTACTGAATTGTTATGCGTTTTTTGATCGACTTTAGGCTAACCTTTGTTCGGGTTAAATACATTTGAAAATTATGAGGTATGTGTACGAATATTGAGCCTTGAGTTTAGTTTCAAAATAGTACCAGGCAATCATGAGATTTCAGAGATTCAGATTTTTGTACTCTCATAGGATTTTATCCAAGCTGCGTAAATTTTTAAAGAATAACCAGCCGTGCTGCTATCTGCCTCGGCTCCCGCCGCGTTTAAAACATTTCCACACTATATTGCAACATACGCTTCCGTCGTAAAATTCCCTCGTGCCCTGTACCTACTGCCAGGTCGCTCGGTGTAATTTATAATTAAATGTATCCTCTAGTTACCGTCTACTGAAATAGACCCGCAGAGCGAATCAAATAGCCGCCTGTACGGGTTGTAAAAATTACATGAAATCCATTACCTTTAAGCGAATAGACACTGCATACCCTGAGCCAGACTACCTCCTCTTAAAAGGTAAACAAGTACCTTCTCACAGAAACGCATAAGCGACGCGCTTTGCATAGCGCATAGGACATTCTTACCGCGAACTAATAATGAAGTCATGATAATTGTGATAATTTCTCCGAGAAGTTTTTTTTGTATTTGTTCACCTTTTTTGATAACCAAAGAAAAACAAATTGCAGGCTTTACAGTAAATCAAGTCTCCGAACCTAATCTAATCAACCTCTACATTTGTATAGTAATTGAAAGGCTTTGTCTTGTGATGTTTACGAGTATGTGACCTGACTTAACATCTTACGTGATCGAATAAGAGGCTACGAATAAGACCACGATATATCCCTTGCTGCTTTTTGGTATGCATTTCCATTACACTCCACACGTGTTATTGGGGCATTTGCGAATGCAAGCCACGTATTTTCACCCCTTGTCACGTGCATCCAGGACAGCGAGATAATTGAGTTACCACGGCCATGTAGGTGCAAATACCTGCCACATATTACTAGACAAGTATTTGTAATACGAAATTAATGCAGTGTGTTAATTTTCTTAGACCGTACTTAACATATAAACTGGAGTAGAAGTCCTAGTAGATATTTAAAACTGCATAGTAATGTACTCAAAACAGTTGACTCTCAAAAATATTCACTATTATACCTTGAGGCAGTCTTAGATATTAGATCCGAACACTTTGCTGGGTGATACATCTATTTTATTGTTAACTAACGGAGTAGATCATTGACACCTCCATCGCTGGTTTTAATAAATTCCACGACTAATTGGTCAGTAGGGCTGTAGCCTGCAGCTTATTTATAGCCAAAATCTTCCAAACACACTTATATTTCGTAAAGAGACGGTCGTTCGATTTCGGCCACTTCCAAGTTTTCGATCGACCTGTTTACAACCACTTGTGGTTCGCATGACAACGGACGATTATGGTGCATTTGAGTCTGTTTGATATTGGAAGTTGGAGACACGAGCTCTTCCTCGATGGCATATGGCTGAACATGGCGAATTTTAACTAACATTTGTTTTGTTTTCAAGAATACTTTTCAGTACATATTCCTTTCTAGTGTTGTACATTTTAAATTGAAGCTTATCTAAAGGTTTATTTTTAACCCCCGACGCAAAAACGACGGGGTGTAATAAGTTTGACGTGTCTGTGTGTGTGTGTCTCTGTCTGTTCCCCTGTGGCGCTCAAACGGGCGGACCGATTTGAATGCGGTTTTTTTTTGTTTGAAAGGTGAATTAGTCGAGAGTGTTGTTAGCTATGTTTGAAGAAAATGGGTCCAAGATGGCCGCTGCCACAAAATGGCGAATGTCGGGGGTTTTAATTTTTTTAATTTATACTTGTTACGTTTAATTGATGGTGTGTCGACCGGTGTGTATCGGTGAAACAGTGCAGCGAGGCCTTGATGACCTCATTCGATACAGGTTGCGTTCCGAGAAACGTTTGATGCAAAATCGTTATTTGGAAGCGTCGAGCGTATTATGTACATATACCCGTATCGTATGGGATTGGCATTTTATGTACATAGATTGTGCACGTATTTTTCTCGCATAACCTTTTACGGTCATGTTTGGGTCTTTGGGTGGCATTCAGGCTCTCCAGAACATGATTTTCTATACTAATAAATAAAATTGAAGTGTCTGTCTGTAATATCGAAATAACTACCTCATATTCAGTTCATATGGTTATTTGAACGATACTATAACCGAATCACACGTTTTTAAAATTTTTGTCTGTCTGTCTGTCTGTCTGTCTGTCTGTCTGTCTGTCTGTCTGTCTGTCTGTCTGTTTGAACGGGCTAATCTTTGGAACGGCTGAACCGATTTTGACGGGACTTTCACATACAAGTAGAGAATTAACCAGGGAGTAACATAGGCTACTTTTTTAACCGACTTTCAAAAAAGGAGGAGTTGTGTTTTTCTACCTATGTACACCGATATCTCCGAGATTTCTGAACCGATTTGCGTAATTTTTTTTTTAATCGATAGAAAAACATTGCGACACTGTCCTACAAAAAATTTGGATTCCAACTCCTCAATCCTGATGCTGTAGGGGATCTGATCCCCAAAACTAATGGGATTTAGGCACTGTCGGTTATTTAAATTGATATTGGGGATACCAATTAAAGACTTTATTGTTGAATGACCTCGAGTAGGTACATGTCCAACTCCTCAACCCTGATGCTGTAAGGAATTGCATTCCGAAATCGTAAGGATCCCACGGAATTTTTCCGTTTTGTGGACGGGTTACTACTTACTACAGATAGGCTACTTTTTGTTCTGGAAAATCAAAGTTCCCACGAGATTTTTACAAACCTAAATACACACGGGCGAAGCCGTGGGCATCATCTAGTTTTAAATAAGAATTACGCATAAATTACATATACCAATATGCCTTTATCTACATAAGCGTATGTCAAAACCATCTCAACAAAGAATATGCAGTTCTTTCAGTAATCATCTCTCTGTCTTGTATTCTATAACATCACTTTCTTGTTCAGTTTTGCTACATTTTATCCCATTTAGTTTCAAAAGACTTGTATAGTGTCCTAAAAGAAAAGGAAAAAACTTACATATTTGGCATGTTAAGCTCCTTAAGAAACATAATCTTATTTGTTACTAGATGATGCCCACGGCTTCGCTCGTGTAGGACAGGACAGGGTCGCAATGTTTTTCTATCGATTAAAAAAAATTACGCAAATCGGTTCAGAAATCTCGGAGATATCGGTGTACATAGGTAGAAAAACACAACTCCTCCTTTTTTGAAAGTCGGTTAAAAAGTAGTCTATGTTACTCCCTGGTTAATTCTCTACTTGTATGTGAAAGTCCCGTCAAAATCGGTTCAGCCGTTTCGAAGATTAGCCCGTTCAAACAGACAGACAGACAGACAAAAATTTTAAAAACGTGTGATTCGGTTATAGTGCCGTTCAAATAACCATATGAGCTTAATATGAGGTAGTTATTTCGAAATTACAGACAGACACTTCAATTTTATTTATTAGTATAGATATAGATATAGAAGAGGTCGTTTCCTAACGGTAACGGAAGATGCAGAATATAAATAATATCGACTAAACAAAGCACGATATTTTAATGGCTCTATGTCCTTTGTGAACTTGGATGTGAATGAGCAAACGCAACAACGATTACGCATTCCATCCACTGCATATCTGGTATATTTATAGCCCAGGTTTTTTTTAATGAAATGCGTGACACCCAAGACTTGCATTCTGTACAACATGTTGTAATTATCCATTCTAATATTTTAAATGCGAAAATAACTCTGTCTGTCTGTTACCTTTTCATAGCTCAACCGCTGAACGGGATAACGAATCTTGACAAAAACTTGCATTCCCAAAATGCCCCTGCCGGGAATCAACCCGACTCCCCGAGACTTATGCCACATCAGTCACCATTGCGCCGGTTTTTTTTTTTTTTTTCAAAAAATTTATATCAAATTATATTATATAAAATTTAATAACAAAATTCTACACGAATCCCATACTTTCTAGCAAGAGAGGCATAAAAGGCCTCTTGTAAGGGCTCCTTTTTGAATGAGAAAAGCTTCGGGCTACGTACCTACAATCGCAGGGCAGATATAATTAAGCATGTTACGAGCCGTCCCATCATCCCATGTAAAAAAGCCTAAGGCGAATTATACGGCGTGAAATGTCCCTAGTTTGTCAACACTATAAACTAATGTTATGTAAATTAGTTTAGTGTTAACCTAGAATGATATGGCGTATCTACCAACTTGAAAAAAAATATTGATACCTATATGCTTTTATTTGGATCGTCTGTAGGAAGTTTACCCTGAGTAAAATGTAAATAAATATTGATCACTCTCACCTTCTTCATTTTCAATGTGCAAAAAGCATTTTAAATTAAAATTAGAACAGATATACTGATTACTGTCCAAAGATTTACCAACTTTCAGCAATTTGGACATAGTACGAGTAGGAAGCAACACAAACTAGATACCTACACGAGCAAAATCAAAAACTTAGAACCTTTTAAAAAGTTAATAGCCAGTCCAGCGTATTTGTGTTAATACTTGTGTTAATCATTTAATGGTAGAAGTCAGTGTGTGCAGTTGATGTGGAGCCGATGTCTTCAATGCATCTTTGGTATTGAGAAGTTGCATATCTTGGTCACTGCACAACTAAATATTCCATTCCATTTATCCATATTCCATTCCAATATTAACTACACAAATAGAATTCCATTTCTCAATCATAACCGGTATTCGTACGTTTGTGACAGGAGTCCGTGACAGGATGACGAGATCAGTGATGTCATACGCAACTATTACAGAACGTTATAAAGGTCAGGGTCGATCTGACCCCGAGTACATTATCTACTCCATTGATGCGTGACATTGTTTCATTAATTTTGCTAAATGACACAAATATAATATGACACAGTGTAGACAATTTTATATTCCCCTCTTATTTTGCCTTGACATTGTGTCATCGGTATAATATCAACTTCGTCTGCCTTTTTGTCTTCTTGAACTGATGGTCCTCAAGTCTTGTATTCTCTTGACTTCTCTTTCTGTTTGAGATTGTGTTGACGTGACTATATTCTTCTTTTAACCCGACTGCGTGACAGAAAAGACAGGGTCATGTTTTTCATCCGTGTTCAGTTATTTAAGTGGGATTTTTTATACCCTGGACACATCCTAACGGTTAGATGAATTTAATTTAGCAATGAGTGTCTTTGATGGATGGTTAAAGGCTACGATATGGTTACGTTTGGTTGGGTTGGTTGGTTACGATTAAATGGTTACGTTTGGTGGGGTTGGTTGGTTACGATTAAATGGTTACGTTTGGTTGGGTTGGTTGGTTACGATTAAATGGTTACGTTTGGTTGGGTTGGTTGGTTACGATTAAATGGTTACGTTGGCATACGATGGTTAAAGGCTACGATTTGTTTTTTTTACGACCGGTTTTTGCTTTTTGATTAAGTTATTAAATAATCTTGAGTCACTCTTAGTCATTGCTTTATTTCTGAGATGCTTCTTGTCGTGCAGTTTACTCATTTGTGTTGATAGTGGTTTTGATGACGTACTAAATGTACGTATTTAATTTGTGAAGATGTGACGCTATACTTAAATCCCATTTTCCGCAAGCGCTGAATAAACGTAAAGATCAAAATATGGTTATGCATTTGCTTTCACGCAAATGTCTCTCAAGCAGCTATAATTTCCATACAATTTGATCTAAACGTGTGTTGTGTCTTGTCGGCACAGGCGGCAAAACCTCGATTCGGCAAGGATTGTTTGAAATTTAAATAAACCGAGTCTAATAAATATTGCTGTCCAGTGGACATGCGTCATTATTTCATGAATTAGTACACCACAGCCTCCATCTTTGCCATGCCGATCCTAACAGTGAAAACGGCCAAAGGATCTTGTCTAGGCCCTCTGATAAGCCGCGGATGTTGTTGTGTACCGATTTAACACAAACTACACAATGCTAGTGCTAGATAAACTTAAAGTGTTATTGTGCCTGTTATTTTGTTTCATATTTCCAACGTTCTTATAATAATTCATAGCTTGTTACAACATCGTAGAACAAAAACGACGAAATAACTCACGCTCTATTTTTGTATGTTTCAAAGTTATGAAAATAACACAATTTTTCGGAATAGATTTTTTTTAACAAGGACAAACGATTCGTGTAGACTTATCCTGAACCAAAGTACTCTAAGAACGATGCCCCACCGCGGCAAAAAATCCGTGGCATGCGGCATGCCACACGTTCGTACGAAAACACACACGCATGGCGCCACACAAGCCATTTGGCATGGCATGCCTATCCGACAAATCAAGCGCCGATACAAAGCGCCCTGTGACATTTCCCTAAGGGGGTTACAAATAAATTAAATAATTGGGAACGGTCATAGGAACCTAAGAAATACGAAACTTGTTCACATAGTTGGTTAAAATATGTATCGCTTAGCTCAGAAAGGGCAATGGACTAGAAGCTTATGCACACAAGTAATTTAAGCCTTTCCCAGTAGTAAGCCCCCAGGAGCGCGCGGAGGCTCTTAGGGACCTTTCAGACAGACCGGCGCGGAGAGCGTCGGAGAGCATTTTTTTTTTCACACAGACCGGCCGTTCAAATTTGCTCTGCTCTCCGCGCCGGTCTGTGTGAACGGACACGCGGATGCGCTCGGAGCCGAGCGTACGCTCTTGGGCCGGACGGCAGAGCATATTCGGCCTACGGTCGGCTGTGCGAGCATGAAAGAGCACGCGAACGGAGCCGGTCGGATGCTCGAGCGCGAAAGGGCACGGGCATGGAGCAGCCGACCGGCTCGACGAGTAGCCGACCGGCTGCTCTCATATATTTCACACAGAGCGTATTGGGAGCATGCTCGAGCATCCTCTTATCATAAAAGAGTTAACATGTAAAAATAAAGCCTATTTCAATGTCTTAAGATTCTATTTTAAATGCGATTAAAATTTGCTCTGCTCTCCGCGCCGGTCTGTCTGAAAGGTCCCTTAGTCTTAAGTGAGGAAGCGAAAAATGAAAGCGTTTACCATACACTATAGAACCTTCCATCAAAATAAGTACACAGTTCCGAGCTATGAAGCGTTTCTTCGAGGCTATAATGGTGTCAAATTACCGTTTTAAAGTACAGCAATGATTTGAAAGAAAAATTGAGATCCTTTCATTGAAGGCCTAATCCTTGCACGCTCTTCTTTTTTTGGTTTTATTGCTTTCGTTAATTTAGTGGCTCAGGACGAATTTCGGCCACGGCGGCCAATCTCAACGGAGGCTATACTCTGATTTTTAATTCCGTGGAATTCTGACGTTTCTTAATGTTACCAGAGATAAAACAGTTCCCACAAAAAAGATAATAAATTCAAGACTTACATATGAATAAAAATCAATTGCCGCATGTTTTGCATTGCAAATGTCTGACAGATACTTCAGATACTTTGGTTTGGGGTAAAATCGAACTTCAGGTGTAAACCCTGTTTTTCATACAAATAACTCATTCTATTTTTAAATGACAACTGTCAGAATTCCACCGAATTAAGACTATAGACAAGTTCTAAACTCCGTGTTGCTACTGAGAATTTCTTGACAGAAAAAACACTTTTTTATTCATACTCAGCGTTTTGAATTCCACATAATTTATTCAAGCTGTGGTCCGTTTTCCAACTAATATAAATATTATACGCTTTTGCTACTACAGTCCGCTTACAAAAGGCGAGGTAATGCAAAATTACCCCGCCATGTTTAATTGAAATAAAATTTCTACAGTAGCCAACAACAGACGCTTTCTATTTCTATGCAAGTATAATAGTAGTGTAATTCAACGCCGAGTGAAAATAAGGTCACACCACTAGACCTAGACTGCACTAATACGAACCACATCCACTAAGCGGGTGCATTCTTTTTTTTACATTACAACGGAAGCTCAATTTAGGATTATTTTTGCTATTTACAGATCCGCAAGGATTCAGTCTTACAAAGTCTTTGATAAGGAGCTTCTTTTTCAGTATGTGTAATCTTTGTCTATTCTATTCGGCTTTGCTTCAGCTGCCCACAAGACAGTTAAGCCACTTATTGTAACATTTGTTTTGAAAAGAGCAACTGCTGAGTTTCTTGCCGGCTCTTCTCAGCAGAATCAGCATTCCGAACCGGTGGTAGATTCTTGACATGTCATAAGAGCCACACGTTGGCCTACGTGAAATAAATGATTTTGAATTTGAATTTGAATTTGGCCAAAAAAATATTCTGCAGAAATCTTTCACGTTTCGTATCAGGAATAGTTATTTTTGCCACAAACGGTTAAATAAGTAACACTGGAACCACAATCTTCAACAAATGATGCAAATATTTTATTTTAAAACTCTCATAACAAGTATCATCAGGAGTAGAGCTATGACCAAAGATCCAAGACCAATCCAATCAATTCAAGATCCAAGGCAATTCAAGATTAAAAAGCGGGATATTTGACGTCAATACAATCCAATACACTTTAGACTGGAAGTACGTTGGAACGCTGAGAAATAATTTCCTATGAACCGTAAACAAACTGGGGCGACGTATATCCGCTGGAGGCTTTATTAAAGTTGTGGAGAAGTTGTGGAAATTACAGTGTACACTTGTTATTGAAACGTTCGTTGGGACTTGGAAGTTTGCCACAATTTAGTTAAAAGTTATTAGTCTTCCTATGTAACTGAGGTAGCAAGAGCTTTTCATAACTTGTTGTATTATAAGCGGATATGAATTTTCTACGCGAAATGCGCTCGCTTCGCTCAAGAACTTCAACTATGCAGGAGATATTATAATGCGGATGTATACATGCACAAGTATAAATTAAAAATTAAAAAAAAACCCCCGACAAACGCCATTTTGTGGCGGCAGCCATCTTGGATTTTGCAATAGTGCTATCTACTAGTCAAGCCCTTTCATTTGATACCCATATTAAGGGAGTTGTGAAAAAATATGTAATCCGCCATTTTGTAGCGGCGGCCATCTTGGATCGATTTTCATCGAACATAGCTAACAACACTAGACTAATTTACCTTTCAAACAAAAAAAAACCGCATTCAAATCGGTTCACCTGTTTGAGCGCCACAGGGGAACAGACAGACAGACACACACAACACAGACACGTCAAACTTATAACACCCCGACGTTTTTGCGTCGGGGGTTAAAAAAGAAATGACATTAAAATACAGATGATGTCTTTATTCCCTCAACACAGTCATGACCGGAGAGAAATCATGAGACATCATGAGATGCAAGACCGACGGCTTTACGTGCTCTTTTTTTAAACACCGACCGAATCTGTACGGTTAGTCTAAGATTTTACACATATAAATAGTTTTGCGACTCGAATGCTCACTCGTTTTGAGAAACTGAACCCAAACACTCTTATTTTAAAGTCGTAATTCCATAGTTCGAATATGTATTTTACAACCTTACTGCTTGGGGCGCTCGCTGTGTTCGAATGCTGAATGTATTGGCGAAGTCAAACCTTAATACAAGCCATTTTAGGTCCATTTTACTCTGAAATCGATCAATAGTATACTACAAAGTTTTTGCTGGAGTGCTCCAAACTTAGACTAAGCACTCTGGTGTCAAAATAGGCCCCCTAGAAAACCAAGCTTCCTTGTTTCAATAGACAACGACGTCATAAAGCGGCGATCATGTGACTGCAGTAAAGCTCTCCTTGGAAACTATAGTGTAATTTGAAAAATCTGGTATCGTAAGTGCAGTAAACAGAAACGCAAGACGTAAACAGAATGTAATCCTCTTACGGCTGAGCAGTCGCTAAATCACTTTGCTTCCTGGAAACCGTACCCGGCACCCGGCACCCGTAACACCCGTAACCCGACGTCCGGTCGTTACACTCTTTGCTTGCGTCTTAAACGCTGAAAATATTCCACAAACATTCTTCCACAGTATTTTTCTAGTAGCTATACCTACTTATAATAAAGCAACCTACTTACTGTGTGGTGAGGTTGAACATCACTACATAGTATAAAACAAAGTCGTTTTCTCTGTCCCTATATCCCTTTGTACGCTTAAATCTTTAAAACTACGCAACGGATTTTGATGCGGTTTTTTTTAATAGATAGAGTGATTCAAGAGGAAGGTTTATATGTATAATAACATCCATTAAATTGTGGAGAAATACTGTTATTTTTGAGGTTTCTAATGTGATGTCGTAAATAATTACATTTTTTCCGCTTACATTGCAAACGCAGGCTGAACCCTACGAGATTTATCAAAATAATGTACTAAGTATTGTACACATTGAAAAGGTCTACAGAAAAGTCCGCGATGGTATATGTCTATCTCTTATGGATATCCCACAATAACATTTTTTTGTCATTTACTTTTTACGACAAATAATGGCTAATTTTCGAAGCGATTTCAACCAATACAGCATTAATCCTTATCTAATTAAATACCTTAAATGCATTGTTGATTTTATATAAATCCATATGGTCCTTTACAGCATATGATTTAAATGAATACTTTCGAAGATATTACAGATTTAAAAATTGCGGCGGCGCGGGAGCGTGCCTATAAGCGCGTCGGCGGCCGCGGTTCTCCCTATAGCCCATTGTCGATAATTTTTGAAACCAAAAAAAAAATCACAGTACGTAGGATGAAACCCATTGGAAAAGGAGGAGAATATTATAAAATACAAGGAAAAATAATTTACGGGCGATCTGAGCTCGGGAAAAAAGGGGGGGAGTTTTAAGGGTAAAAAACGGTTTATCTCGATTTCCGGCAAAACTAGAAGTCCTATGGAAAAAAATTAAATGGCAAAGTTGTAGGTAATAAAAAGATCTACAACTTTTATATTTACACTTTTTTCACATAACCTCAAAATTTATGTGAAAAGTTCAAAAAACCAAGTTTTTGGTTCTTTATTTTTATCTTTTAAAATAATTTTTTTTTTCACGGAATCTGGTGAAAACTTACTTTCTTATGTCCCAAATACACTAATTTATTTGATTTGAAATATTTAGTTTTTCTCCTTATTTTTGACTTAATATCGACTTAATTCTGACAGCTGTCATTTTCATTTACAGATGAGTTATTTATATGGAGAACAGGGTTAACATCTACGAAGTACGATTTTACCCCAAACTACTTTAATTCCCTGTCAACATATAAAGCTCTAAGCCGCTTAATAATATTAATTGTTTCGCCCTAAAATAGAAATTGCTAAGAATGGAAACTAGAAAGTCATATCTACATGCAGCAGTTGATTTGTATTTGCATAAGTTTTGAATTTTTCATCTTTTTTGTGGGAATTGTTTTATCTCTGGTAACATTATGAAACGTCAGAATTCCACGGAATTAGTAATTCGGGTATAAGGTGAGATATAGTAAGTTCATTGTGGAAAATATCGTAAAAAGTCGTAAAAGCCGCCTGGGAGCTTTCATCGAAAACGCTGCCTAATCCCTGAGCGGGTAGTACCTACGCATAAAATGCTCTACTACCCGTGCGAAGCCGGGGCGGGTCGCTAGTAATATTATATTTTTCACCCTTAATGGAACGGAGTCTGTATATGCGTTGAATGTAAGAGGTTGTGTGTTTGTTTGTGCATTTTATGTTGCCATTTTCCTGAAAAACAGCATTTTAATGCAGTTTTTTTTTCATTAAGTACGTATCACTTCTAAACATGTTCTTAGTTGTGTTATACGGCTGTGGGCTAGAATGGAGCGCTACAATCATGTTTTTATTTTGTTTTGTATTAATTTTCCTGAAAAAGTATAACAGGTCCGATTTTGGTGAGGTTGCATTACACCGAGCAGGTTCCTATCCAGAGTCAGGATAATCATAAAATATGGTTTTGTAGTATCAGATACTGTAAGTAGTGAGTTGCGAGTCGCGACGTTCTGTTAAATGACTTACCGGTTTCCGCACACTGCAGGTTGACAAAGTGCCCGTATCCTGTGCACCTTAGCGTTTGTATCACAGATCACAATGCTGAATCTAACCTTGTCTGCCCTTCTTCACATGTGTAGAATTGTAAGCACCATTCCGAACCTGTGGTAGATTCATTTGACGATTCGTAAACGCTTCCGAAAGTTTATCTGAATAAAATTATGATTACTTATATAAATGATAAAAAGGCGTGGATTTGACTCGTTCCAGCAATGCGCGAGACGGCAATTCAATCATGTACTTACCATAAAATTGTTATATTGATATTGTATATTTGGAAAAGAGCAACCGCCGAGTTTCTTGCTGGTTCTTCTCGGTTGGAACGGCATTCCGAACCAGTGGTAGATTCATCTGACTATTCAAAAGCACTTGTAAAAGTTTATTTGAATAAAAAACTTTTCTATTCTATTCTATTCTATTCTAACTGGCAGAAGACAGCTATAGAAATGATCGTACTTCGTTGTCTTTTCATTTATCATCATCATCATGATCAACCCATTACCGGCTCACTACAGAGCACGGGTCTCCTCTCAGAGTGAGAAGGGTTTTTGGCCATAGTCTACCACGCTGGCCAAGCGGATTGGCAGACTTCACACACCTTTGAGAACGTTATGGAGAACTCTCAGGCATGCAGGTTTCCTCACGATGTTTTCCTTCACCGTTAAAGCGAGTGATATTTAAATACTTAAAACGCACATAACTCCGAAAAGTTAGAGGTGCGTGCCCCGGGATCGAACCCACGACCTCCGATTAGAAGGCGGTCGTCCTAACCACTAGGCTATCACAGCTTCCACTAGGCTATCACAGCTTTCATTGCCAACGCGGAACAAAATCCGGGACATCCAGGATCTAAAACTTAGAGGTTTATTGAGGAAGCTTACCCATATTGTGCAATGAACAACACCACCACCACCACCACTACAATCCTTTAGGGTCCCACTGCTGGGCATAGGGGCATAGGCCTCCTCTCTCATAGGAGAGAGGGATTTAGAGCTTAGACCCGCCATGCTTCTCCAAGACTCCAATGCGGGTTGGCGGACTTTTACGACTATTGTCACATGATAGTGATAATAACCGGGACCGACTGCTTAACGTGCTCTCCGAGGCACGGGGGTGAAGCACCGCCAGCTTCCAACTTCGGGCTGGCACTGAGAATTGCTTGACAGAAAAACCCAATACCTAACAATTATTTGGCCGACCCGGAAATCGAACCCGGGACCTCGTGATTTGTGGTCGAATATGCTAACCACTAGACCATCGAAGCAGTGTAATGAATACGTGGTATATAAATTCTCTTCCGATATTTTTTTCAATAGACAATGGATAAATGTGCATATGGGTTAATAAAACTTTCCCTTTCAAGTTAGCCAGCTTCCATTTCTAGATATCATCCCGCCGTGAGATCGCTGTCAAGAGCTTGAAAGATCAGTTTCTAAGGACTTTATCTTCTACTACACTTACAACTATTGTAACGATAACTTTCTATTTTCTACAGGCGATTTCACCATGTCTGAAAGTTTCGGTTATCCATTTAAGCATTGTTTTTGCTTTGTCTGTTATCTGTTCAAACCATTGTTATTTTTACTTTGGCACGACTGACGGCGCAAGTCGAAAGGATATTTCCGGTGACTCATTTTGGTAAAAGCGAAAGTTAGAGCGTTTTCCCCGAAGGTTTTTCATATGTCTTAGCTATTAAAATTTACTTGAGTTTATCATAACACAAGATGTTGATAGCCGAGACATGATCGGTTTCTACACGGCATCGTACCGGAACGCTAGATCGCTTGGCGGCACGGCTTTGCCGGTGCAGTGATAACCAGCCACGGCTAAAGTCTCCCACCAGATCAGACCAGAGACAATTTAGAAATTACAAAATCCCAAATTGCCCCTGCCGGGAATCGAACCCGGAGCCTCCCACTTATAAGACCACAGCGCTCACCACTGCGACAGGGAGGTCGTCAAAATAAACTTTATTCAAAATTGGTAGAGATAGATATTGGTGCAGATATTGCAACTCCGCCCTCACTCTTCCGCTTTCAATTAAAATATTTATTACTGTCTCATTTTACAACCAATTTTGATCATGTTTTAATGGAAAGTTTTCCTTTTTTTGTTTTTAGCGTTTTGCGTATAAAATAACTATCAAAATCGAACATCGTTATCCACCCTATTAAATCGATATTGTCTCATTTATGGACAATGTTAGTTTAACTGTTTGAAAAAACACCTTTGCCGATTCTAACGGTTTTTTTTATTTAAAATATAAAACGAAAATAATTTATACAGTCAAGCCTTCTGCCTTGTAGGTCAGTGGGACGCGCTCAACTACACTGTATAACGTAATTGCGCGCATTAGTAAATTAAACACCGCGCGTGTAGCGAATGTGACTCGTATTGCTAATTTAACTAGTTCAATTCCTGTAGTGCACCACTGCCGCGAAATTAATATAGCGAAACCATTGAAAATTTGCATTGACTCCTATACGACAAGAGAAACCGCCTGTTTTTCCCCGACTACGGCAAAGCCAAAAGGAAGGGTTATGATTTTAGCAGTCTATGTATTGTATGTATGTTTGTGGCCAATTTTTGTATGAGATTCTGTGTGTGGGCATTTTCACTTTAAATGGCACATTGCTGTTTTCGAGGTGTCCTTTTAAATGCATAATTTTAATAAATATTAAGACATTCATTTTAGTAATTAATTTAATTTATATTGAAAATATATGAAATAGACATCCTGTATTCGATATTTGCAGCAACATAAAATAAGTTTTTTTTAGTAAAAATCACATTTGAAATTAGCCGAATTTCGAGTTTCATACTGTCCCCTTTTTGGGTGGTCAACTTTGGATTGATTTTGTGGGATATTTTTATATGATGGCTAGTGTTGAGATTACTTACTTTAATAACAAAACTCTTGTACTTTATCATATGACAAATATAATAATAGTTCTCATTGCTGTTAATGTGTTATTAATTTTTATAGTCTGTCCCCTAGTTTTTCGCATTGCGGACATGTCCGCTTTTGTAACGTTAATATTAGCTCGATTATTTACCCAATTGTGGAATTTTGTTTAGTCTTGCAATCCCCAGCATCAGACTATTGCAAAAAGCATAAATCTACTTGAAAAAAGCGTCAGATAGCATTATAAATGAATAAACATTTTTCGTGATTCAAATTAACCGTCTTTTATGTCCATTTTGTGCGCCATCCTGAGTATTTTTAAGGTCTAAACTTTCTGTTTACTTATGTGAAATGCATGCCTTGGAATGTCTTTTATCCAAAAACAATACATCATGAAAGCATTTATCGTGTTAAATTGGCTTAAATTTAAATTGTTTTCGAAGCGGTAGCAATTTTGTAACGTCCGTTTCGTAGCGTTAGACAGTAAGGGTTTGTGCATACAGACACTTTAATAATATTAACTATCATCATCATTGTCATCAATCGATAGACGTTCACTGCTGGTCATAGGTCTCTTGTAGGGACTTCCACACGGCGTAGTCTTGCGTCGCTTGTATCCAGCGGCTTCCTGCGACTCTTCTGATGTCATCGGTCCACCTCGTCTGTCATTTTAGCGCGTCTATTAAAGTGATGGACAGAGTCGATGTTTTATGTATATCATCGACATAAAAAAAGAATTGGATTTTTTTCAAATACAGGGTATAAGGAGACCGCTTCCGAAATTTAGCGCTATTGTTATACTACCTAAATACAATCTTATAGGGTACGTATCGGCGTCGTCGCGAGCGCGGTTTCGCAGGTACCTACCGCTACGTAAATCACAAAAACACTGATTAGCTCTCGCGGATCCCTCGTAAGCGCTGATTGGCTCTCCAATCGTATTGTGTCCCGCTCACTTGTACGATGCTGCGCGCACTTGAACGTCACCGTTTGACTTACGTGCCGGAAGTTATATTTAATGTAATAGTTTTTTTATAAATAAATAATAAATAATCTGAAGAGTTATCCAGAGTTTGTTAGTTATTGATTTGAATAATTATAAAATTATAAAAAACAAAAAAAGTGTTTCATTTTTTTTTATACATTGAAGATATTTCCTTACAAACTGTGTGAAAATGTATTGATTGTGAAAAATTATGGACTCTATTTCCCCCCCTAGGTCAAAATATCAAAAATGCTTAAACAAATGTTTCATTATTTCTTATCAAGTGTCATAATACAAAATTTCATGATGACAGACTCCTATACAAACTTTAATCCCCTATTTCCTTCCCCTTCCAGCCTTTTTTTCGCAACAAAAGATAGCCTATGTTCTCTAAGTCTAATTTATCTCTGTACATTTCATCAAATTCGTGTCAGCGGTTTAGGAGTAAAAGCGTAACATACAGACAGAGTTACTTTCGCATTTATAATATTAGTATGGATAAAGATATAATATCTCTTATTTAAGAAAAAAAACGCATGTGTGTGCAATAATTCACACACGGCAGAAATGAAACTTCAAAAAAGTAACCTTAACCTTAACCTAAACCTAGACTTTGACTTCGACCTCGACCTCGACCGCAACCGTAACCTAAACCTTTAACCTTAACTTTAACCTTAACCATAACCGTAACCATAACCTTAACCTTAACCATAACCTTAACCTTAACCGTAACCATAACCTTAACTTCAACCTCAACTTTAACTTTGCAGGCAACAAGTATAAATTGAATATTTAAAAAACCCCCGACATTCGCCATTTTGTGGTGGCGGCCATCTTGGATTTACATAGTGCTATTGTACTAGTCAAGCCCTTTCATTTGATACCCATATTGAGGGAGTTGTGATAAAACATGTTATCCGCCATTTTGTAGCGGCGGCCATCTTGAATCGATTTTCATCAAACATAGCTAACAACACTCTCGACTAATTTACCTTTCAAACAAAAAAACCGCATTCAAATCGGTCCACCCGTTTGAGCTCCACAGAAACAGAACTCCACGGAACAGACAGACACACACACACACACAGACACGTCAAACTTATAACACCCCGTCGTTTTTGCGTCGGGGGTTAAAAATGGTGTCGCTTTTTCGTTTCATCGAATTTTCCTATTACCACGGTGCTAAAGAAGTTTCACTTCAAAAACGTCACTTTTTATATTTTTTGGTACATTAAGAACTATTCCTTACAATGTCTGTTTTGTAACAATCGTGTCCATTTTGTAACTTTTGGCTGATTTTTGCTCTGTTTTCTTTTAATTTCTTAGAAATTGTCATATATATTCTATATATTTTTTGTCATAATTAAAATTAAAGTGAAAATCTTTTTATTACAGCATAAATCCTTAGGGTATCTAAAAAATTGAAAGTGTGACGTTAAAGATAAAACTCTATTTTGACCAAATTCGTTACAAAACCAAACAAAATGTTAAATAGTATTTTCAGTTTGAATAATTTGCTTCATATTTATAGTTATTTGATATTTATGTGCCCCAAAGTTAACAAAAGTTATGTTTTTCAATGTATTAACTGGTTTATTTTATTTTTATAGTGATTTTATTTTCGTTACAAAACAGACAATTTTTGACCACCCTACTCACAAAAATATCAATTTAAGCAAGAAATATAAATTTATTTAATAAACTTTTATAAATAACATAAACTTTATTAAATTTATAATCTGTTTACATAGTTTTTGCAGCCTTAATTAATAAATTTTTAAAATGTAACAAATTTAAAACATGTGTCATTTAAAATGAAAATGCCCGTGTACCACTGTAACGCCTAAACTACTGAACCTATTTTGATGAATGAGGTGTCTATTGATTCGTTATTATGGTCCGGGTGACATAGGCTTCATTTTATTTACGAAAAAAAAAATCGAAAAGTCACCTTTGCGCGGCTTTCTAGATTTTAAAATTATTTTCGGATATGCATAACAGATGGCGCCACTAGCTGCTTGCCCCGCGCTCTTGCGTAGTCGGGTTTTAATTTACGAACTTTACTTGTAACACAAATTTCACTATGAGTCTATCTCTTTCCTCTATCTGAGCGATTTCGGCGATGTGCGCAGGACTTTAGCACACATCTGCTGCGAAACAAACGCGAAACCGAACGTGAAGATGTGACTGAAGCGTCTTAGAACATCACTGAAATGGCGTGTAAAAGAATGGTGTGAACTGAATGTTGAGTTACATATTTTTAATTTTGTATACAAAATTTCACGGTCGCAATTAGCAGCTTGAATATATTGTAAAACGGTAAGGCTCATCCTTACCGTAAAGTATACACAATTGTGATGAATTCGTCCCTAGGGGGTTATTCTGTAACTTAGTTGCCAACTGAAAATGGTTGCCAACGAATTAGTTCGATATACATTGCTGTTTTAATGTGTGAAATGAAATCACTGTTTATATTTTTCACACAGTAAAGCAGCAATGTATATCGAACTAACTCGTTGGCAACCATTTTCAGTTGGTAACTAAGTTACAGAATAACCCCACTAGTTTATAATGTTATTTAGTCCTGTTTCCATAGTTCAGAATGATTCAAGTTAAAACTTATTTACTTACTAAGTAGACTACAAGTAAACTACTAACTGTGTAAATTGGAATCAGAAGCGCCTCAACCGACAGACGATCTCCTGCTTACAAACTTGGATTGCACTCAGATCTAAGGATGCCTATCCACTGAAGTAGCGTGTATTGCAGACCAATCAGATCATTGATAAATAACGTGTTAATTTGATCACGTCATCTCTCAATAATGTGATAGGTCTGTCATATAAGTCTCCCTCCCGATCCGCTTCAGTGGACAGCACCTTTATTTCATCGTCTCCTTAGAAAAAAATATTCCCCTTTAAAATGTCTTTTTATTTTGAAAGTTCTTTGCTATAAGCATTATACCAAAGCTCTGCTCAGTTTTATCATAGAAATACAAGTACGAGCAAATCGGATAGTTATTCATTGCTTTGAATACTTAAAAAACATTGCTGATACATTTAATATTTAGGTGGCTATAATATGTCATTAGAATGCAAATTTTAATATCAAACCAGCCGCACGTTTAGCTATTCAAAACTAATTCGCTATTGTTATGATAATTAAGAGCCAAAAGAGAAGAACTTGGATTCATTAAGGAATGCCAAGGTGGTTGAATGTTCCGCAGTTAGTGATACGAGTAAAGTAAAACTTGATTAAACCATGATTAGTTGATTAGACACGTACTTTATCTTTCCAAGAGATTAAGTATAAATCTAAAATAAGAATCTTAGTTATAAATCTATTGGTTGGTTATTATTTATGGAGTGCATTTTTTCTTCCTGTTTTTATTTATCGATAATAATATGCGTATTCTATTTCCTTCATTAATTAGAGCGAAAAACTTGTCTTCAATCATCGAGAAAAAATCTTTTGCTCTATGCTTGAGAAATATGGAAAGATTTATGAAGGTATTACTGAAAGACTTATGAAGTATTAGGTATGAAAGAAAACCATCAATTGATCACATAAAAGCAATAAAATTTAATAAACTCTTTTCATAATATAACGACAACATCTTTGATTATGGAACTCTTTGGACAACATATAGGTACATAGGGTTTAGGATTATTCAACCTTGTAACTTAGAAATTCATGATTTGGGGCGAGTCCCTCTGAAAATATAAAGAATCATTACAGCGAGGGTCGAGGACGGGTCGAGTATCACTTCTAGATAGTTTGCTTCCCTCCTGGAAGCATCTATTTGTTCACTCTTATTTGTAACGAGTTTGTGAAGTGTATGTACTGTCTTACTAGTACCTACTGCAGATAAGTTGAAAGGAAGGGATAAATCCAAGTATTTGTATTTTGTGTAGATGTAACCACGTATGCGTCTACTATAGGGTAGTAATTTGAAACAGAGCAGAAATTTCAATTATCTTGACCATTGTAGCTAAAGGAATCCCAGCTCCTAAGATTAGTTTATATTGATTGCTTTGACTTATTATTCGACTATTGATTTGTACTGACTAATCGAGTGCCAACGAATTCTAAGCCCTGCACAAACCCCTCTTCTGTAATGACCTCCGTCCACGCGCCGCCATCCATTACAATAATAACTGACATCACGGTTTTAATCACCGACACTTGTTGAATAGGTACCTACTACCCTCAAATAAGCAACTTATTAATTCCTCCTCCCTCCCTCAAATAAGAACACTGCAGGTTTGGAATGCCGTTCCTACCGAGTAGAACCAGCGAGAAACTAGGCAGTTGCTCTTTAAAAAAATCATATGTCATTATTTAGCGTTTTCGACGACTTACATATGTAAGGATATTTAAGTAGGCGGTAGCCGTTCAGGGGGACAGTCAACAACGAAGCCTCGGTCAGTATTGAAGCCTCAATAGCGCAACGGTCAGGGCTTAGAGTGAAAACCGGAAGGTCGACGGTTCAAATCCCACCCGTTGCACTATTGTCGTACGTATCACTTAGCACAGTTTTTACGCTTCTCCCTCTCCGGTCCTTCATTACTGATGGTCCTGATATACCCTCGAACGGATTAATTGTTTCCATTGGCTTCTGTTTTTGGCCTGATTCTTGCGGTATGCGGTATTGCGGGCGAAAATATCAAGGAAAACTTCAGTCATGTTCAGGCATAACTAATATCGTCTCAAAAAAGAGAAAAAAATAAAAAAATATGTATGTTTATTACATCGGATTAGAAATATCTAGAACCGTATTTACGTGCCATACCGCCGAAAGTCAGTTCATCCTGCGGCGCGTTGAGTTTGAATCCTATTGAATTATTCATGAGTCAGGCCCACTGACTCAACTTCGGTCGCCATCTCGGGAGCCAGACGTCGGATATATTATGTCACCGTTAATAACGTTATGTTCACTCATCGTATGAACTATTCGTTAAGGTCGCCGATGGTGATATCAGTTTCATTAGTATTCTTAATTAAAGAATCGGAATACGTTATTCAGTCTCATTTTCAATAACGTTATAACTCACAGTCTTGAGTTACTGACCTTCATTAATCCAAAGCTGTTAGACTGGCCATAGACGAAGTGGTAATTAAGCATCTTAAGGGCCTGTTTCACCACTTTCATGATAAGTGTCGGATAGCCTAAACGTAAGTTTTGTCACTTTCTTACATTATGTCAAGTGACAAAGACAGAAGTAGTGAATAAGCTATCTGACACTTATCGGAAGGTCCCTACGACAGGCCCTAAATCAACTAAAAGCGAAATTAGTACCTACTAGACTCCAGGTTATAGATTAGCATTCACATTGGACCACATTTAAGTTCAACGTAAATCTTTTTCTTTCAATTGCAAAAACAAAAGCACAAAAGATAGCTTAATCACTCGTTTTAACTAAAATTTTTGACTATAATATTACCTACTTAACTATGGGTGTATACATGCAATAAAACAATGTAATTTAATATAATGCTCGTTTAAAATAACAAACGGCTGACATATTGTTCTAGCGGCCTTCCGTTGTGGGTTAATGACATTTTTTACCCCCAATGCACCTAGACACGGCGGCGCTAGCCGGCTGTGGGGTCGGACATTCATTAGCAATGGAAAAAGACTTTTCATTTTCTATAATACTAATAGACTTTTGATGCAAAGAATAATTAAGCCATTAATATAATGTCAGGAAGAATTTTGTGTCAAGGTCACGTGAAAATTGAATATAAACTTCTGAATATTAACTATTTTAAGTGAGAGATACCTTGTGAGAGATTCGTATACTGCATGGACATTTCGTACCAATTTTATCTTCACGTGTGTGCTAAAATGGATTTTTCCTAGACAGTCTGTTTATGTTGTTAAAAATATCTTGAACACTGACGGCCTGTTTCACCACCTTCTGATAAGTGTTGGATAGCCTAAACGTAAGTTTTGTCAGTTTCTTACTATAGGTCAAGTGACAAAGACAAAAGTTGTAGATAGCTATTCGATACTTATCAGAAGGTGGTGAAACAGGGCCTTAGCCCTCATACGCATTAGCGGTCAACCGCGTACGCGGCTGACCGCGCGGCTAGCCGCTTTTATATTTTTACTAGATGATGCCCACGGCTTCGCCCGTGTGGATTTAGGTTTTTAAAAATCCCGTGGGAACTTTTGATTTTCCAGAACAAAAAGTAGCTTATCTGTAGAAACCCGTCCCCAAAACGGAAAAATCCCGTGGGATCCCCACGATTTCGGAATACAATTCCTTACAGCATCAGGGTTGAGGAGTTGGATATGTACTTACTCGAGTTCATTCAACGATAAAGTCTTTAATTGGTACCCCTAATATCAATTTAAATAACCGAAAGTTTCTAAAACCCATTAGTTTTGGGGATTAGGTCCCCTGCAGCATCAGGATTGAGGAGTTGGAATCCAAATTTTTTATAGAACAGGGTCGCAATGTTTCTCTATCGATTAAAAAAAAAATTACGCAAATCGGTTCAGAAATCTCGGAGATATTGGTGTACATAGGTAGAAAAACACAATTCCTCCTTTTTTGAAAGTCGGTTAAAAAAGGAGCCTATGTTACTCCCTGGTTAATTCTCTACTTGTATGTGAAGGTCCCGTCAAAATCGGTTCAGCCGTTCCGAAGATTAGCCCGTTCAAACAGACAGACAGACAGACAGACAGACAGACAGACAGACAAAAACTTTAAAAGCGTGTGATTCGGTTATGGTAGCGTTCAAATAACCATATGAGCTTAATATGAGGTAGTTATTTCGATATTACAGACAGACACTTCAATTTTATTTATTAGTATAGATATGCAACCGCTCATTTTGTACGCACTAAACCGCGACGAAATTCTATGAAGAGGCTAGCCGCGCGGTCAGCCGCGTACGCGGTTGACCGCTAATGCGTATGAGGGCTTAGTGTACAAAACAGGTTTGACAAAGAAAACAATTGAAAACTTCTTAACGGAAGCACAAGCGAAAAATTCCTTGAAGTTGTTTGACCAACAAACGTTGCCCAAACATTAAGGTGCGTCCAGACTTGAACATTTCACCGAACCGAACAGCGAACATTTCGGCGAACTTGTTACGCTCAATGTGGACGGCGCGCTTGGAGCGCTTGAGATGGGTTACTGCGTAACAATTCGGCGAAACTTTCGCCGAACTGTTACGCAGTAACCCATCTCAAGCGCTCCAAGCGCGCCGTCCACATTGAGCGTAACAAGTTCGCCGAAATGTTCGCTGTTCGGTTCGGTGAAATGTTCAAGTCTGGACGCACCTTTACTATAGCAAACATCATGTCCAATACAATAAGTACAAGTACCTACACGCAACCTCAGCACACTCGAGGCCAATTATAGTAAATTGTCAGCTTGCTCCACACACTCAACCGGTTATTTTTGTTCAACAGGTACCGCTGGATCAAGAACGGGAAGCCGTTCGAGTACACGAGCTACGACAACCGAATCTCCCAGCAGCCCGGACGCGGCACCTTGGTAGTCAGCCAACCGCGGGACGAGGACCTGGGCCAGTACCAATGCTTCGCCTACAACGAGTGGGGCACCGCCACATCCAACTCCGTGTTCGTGAGGAAAGCGGAACTGAACTCCTTCAAGGAGACCGACGGCCCCCAACAGACGATCATAGCCCAGGAAGGCCTACCGTTCAAACTGACTTGCGAACCCCCCGACGGCCATCCGAGCCCCAACGTTTACTGGATGCTGCAAGGCGAGCAGGGCCAGCTGAAGACCATAAACAATTCCCGCATGACTCTGGACCCTGAAGGGAACTTGTGGTTCTCGAACGTGACTCGATTCGACGCCAGTGAGGATTACGCGTACACTTGCGCGGCCAAGTCCGTGTTCAGGAACGAGTACAAGCTGGGCAACAAGGTGTACCTGCAAGTGCAGCACACGGGCATCTCGCCGACACTGAACAAGCACGAGCCGGTCCGCCAGTACACCACCAGGAGGGTGGAGAAGGCGTGGCGCGGGAAGAAGGTCGAGCTCTATTGTATTTATGGCGGAACGTAAGTTTTACATACGTTATTATTTAGTTAGTAAGTTATTGAGTCAAAGCTCCAGAGTCCAGCTCCCCTATAATCTAACTTGTGACTATTAGGTGATCATCATGTGATAGGTAGGTACATTGTGATCACCATAATCACTACATCTTATAAAACAAAGGCTGTCCGCGTCTGTCTGTCTGTTTGCTATAAATTCAAAAGGTATTGAACAGATTTTCACGCAGTTTCCACCAATAGACAGAGTGATTCATGAGGAAGGTTTACGTGTACAATTTGTTACGGTTTTGCGTAAATTGGTTGAAATACGACGATAATTATTGAAAATGTTGAAAAAAATCCAGCCGCCTGGGAGCTTTCATCGAAAACGCTTGTTAACTTCTATTCGCTTCGTTAACTAATGTTACCATAATATTATGTTAGCAGTAGACACCACAGACAGCGAGTGGAGTTTGAACCATCAATCTTATCTGCCTTACCTATTTCAGTCTGTCCCTTGACCGTTGAACTATTGAGGGTTATTTACCACAACTATTTCCGTATGAGTATGCGTGTCTATCACTACATAGTATAAAACAAAGTCGCTTTCTTTGTCCCTATATCCCTATGTCCATATGTATGCTTAAATCTTTAAAACTACGCAACAGATTTTGATGCGGTTTTTTTTAATAGATAGAGTGATTCAAGAGGACGGTTTATAAGTAGAAAAATTGGACCCGGTAGGTGGCCCTAATAGAGGGCATGACGACGTCTGCCGGGTCCGCTAGTTCATAATAATACGAATTATTTCACTATAAATTTTTCGCATGCGAGCTAATTAACTTGGACAGTACAGCTTTGTTCCGAGTGAAACGGAAAACATAAAACATTTCCCAACTTTTAAATTCATGAAAGAGAATTGGGCTAATGCTTTTATGGTGTACTTCTGAATAGCCCTCTTGGCTTTGTGTAAGGAGGGCGCGCGCCAAATAGGTCATCTTTCGGCGCACAGACGCACTTGCCCTGCTCTACAATTTGCAATGTACATTTATATTATAAGCGTAACTTCATTGAGCCATTCAACCGGGGTACTTAACCGGCGCTTCACTTATGTGCCCATTCGCTCCGGTAAGGGTGATTTCACACGGCGCTTTGCGGTGTCACTGCATTCGTTCTACGGCGTCGCTGCGGTGTCTTCTCGTATAGAAAAATCTTTGCGGAGCTCTACATAGTTCAAATCTTTCCGACGATATCAGTAGCACACCCTTGACACTTCATACAAGCGAAACACTACTGTCAAGGATAACGCTATACTTACCGCTACAAAGATGGGTATCTTAAATAGGGCGCGAGTGAGATGGATATTTCTACTAGGCGTACTTTTACGACGATGATTAACGGGGTGTAGTGAACGTTGGTTTTTTTACGCATTAGGTATTAGGTAGAAAGTCTCTTTGGTCTAGTGGTTACCATATTGGACTCCAGATCACGAGGTCCCGGGTTCGATTCCCGGGTTGGGCAAATTATTGTTACGTATTGGGTTTTTCTGTCAAGAAACTCTCAGTGCCAGCCCGGAGTTGGTAGTTGGCGGTGTTCCACCACCGTGCCTCGGAGAGCACGTTAAGCAGTCGGTCCCGATTATTATCACTATCATATTGTGACAGTAGTCGTTAAAGCCCGCCAACCCGCATTGGAGCAGCGTGGCAGGTCTAAGCTCTAATCCCTCTCTCCTATGAGAGAAGAGGCCTGTGCCCAGCAATGGGACGTTAAAAGGCTGTAGTGGTGGTGGCATAATCACTACGTTGCGGCGCCGCGCCGAACCGCCCCGTGTGGCGTTGCCCTATAATTGGAGCAATGTTCCAATATTGATTTTATTTCGGCACTGGATTGAGGTCGTTCTGATTCCTTTCTAGACTTTAAGAATATATAGGAATGGCGGTTGTAAATGCAGAGTGCAGACCGCATTTGAACTGCATGCGAACTGCAAAAATGCAGCCCATCTGAATATACCCTTATGAAGCTTATTATCCAGTACAATATTATGTACGTGGAGAGATAAAAATATTTAGAATTTTGCTGACCAACTAATATTATTCTGTGATTCGTTTTGCTCCTTTCTTTCATTGAAAAGGATAATAAACAGTAGGTTTTTTTTAATTGTTTATAGGCACACTGTTGACCACAATCACACCTAATAGAAAGTTATGATATTGTGGCCTAAGATGGTACGCGTTTGCCAACGAGTATTGGGATTTAAAAACAGTCCTTTTTTTTTATTCAACTACAAGTTAGCCCTTGACTGCAATCTCACCTGATGGTAAGTGATGATGCAGTCTAAGATGGAAGCGGGCTAACTTGGAACAGGTACATATTATGTATACCCCTACACGGCATCGTACCGGAACGCTAAATCGCTTGGCGGCACGGCTTTGCCGGTAGGGTGGTAACCAGCCACGGCCCAGACCAGACCAGAGACGATTTAGAAATTATAAAATCCCAAATTGCCCCTGCCGGGAATCGAACCCACTTATAAGACCACAGCGCTCACCACTGCGCCAGGGAGGTCGTCCCATTTGTAGCAGTCCCTCGGGTATATTTTCAGAGCTTCAGCATCATCGGTGAATCACCTGCAGTGGCGCTATCGGGCAGCGCAGTGCACATGCGTCATTACGACGGGTGCTTTTATTTCAACGATAAATCAATTATTCATACGGGTGCCTGACACTATGAACCTTGAATAACCGCAATCTGGGGCACGTCCTATTATTAAATAATTCGCTTTTTATGATTTATTTTCCATTGTTTAGTTATTTTTAGTTTTATCAATTACATAGTTGTGTTGTTTTGGATTTGATATACGAGTAAAATAATATTTTAATTGTGGTTTTTTACCGTGTGGGTTACATTTTTGTTATTCGTACACAGGGGTTATCATAAGTCATAACAGATAGTACTGTTTGTCTCTACCTCATGGAAACAAAATAGGTTTATTTTTAAATTAATTAATTTACATAATAAACACTACCTGATCCTCGCGGCTTCGTCCGTGTGGATTTATATATAGTTTTTAAATTTCATGGGAACTCTTCGATTTTCCGTGATAAACAGTAGCGTTGATCACTCCTCGTATAATCCTCTATCTGTACCTCTAGTAATACGTATAGGTTGTCCTTGTGGGTAGCAGATTCGCTTGTACGAAGTGCCAGGGGTGTGGTTGAAACTGTCAAAGCTCTAATCACTGCTGTGAGGTTAAGTCGAATTAGCACAATGCGGTTACATTGATCGAATTCAAGAATCGAATCACAATAACTTCAGAGTAAAACAGACCTAAACAGACTTGTTTCAAGGTTTGAGTTCGTTCACACATCTACAGCCCCAAGCGGAAATGCAAAATAGAAATCGGAAGTGTGAATGAATGTACGACTTTAAAATTATTACAATGATTTTGGTCGATTTTGCTCTGATATTGTAGTTTTTCGATATTCAAAGTTTAGTAGCGTTGTCGAAATGGGTAGACTCGACATAAAGCCTCATGTTCACACACGTTTTTTGCCGTGAAAAATTACGGTGTTACGGTGTGTACGCAGTGTACGGTAAAGCGCCGCGCCGCGCCGTGCCCTTTGCATCGTGCCTGTTAACAAGCTTCCATAGTGCTCCATACAACACTGACGACCGTGTCTCTCTCTCTCTCTCTAGTCGTTCCTTCATTACTGAAGATCGCGGTCCCGGTGGATTTGTAACCTCGTGCGGATTAATTGTTTCCACCAGCTTCCATCGGAGGCTAGTTTTGCAATTGTGTAAAATTTGCATTTCGAATCCTTCAGCTGATCTGCCCATCTGGAGTATGGGTGGATCGTAACTCAGTGTTGATTTTGACGACCGTGTCAACACACGGCGAAATAACCGTAAATTTTTACGACAAAAAACGTGTGTTAACTAGATATCTAACCATACTGTACTGTCAGGCCGCTCCCTCAAGTGGTGTGGAAGAAGGACGGGCGGACGATAGTGTCCTCGCAGCGCGTCACGCAGGACAACTACGGCAAGACGCTGGTGATCAAGCGCACGGGGTACGAGGACCAGGGCACCTACACGTGCGAGGTCAGCAACGGCGTCGGCACCATGCAGACCTACTCCATACAGCTCAACGTTGAGGGTGAGTCTATTTAACCTGCGGCCTGCCAATAAGGGTGGATGGGTGGACTCTGACACCGAGATCTATAGAGCGTACTCTGACTCTACTCAGACTTGGGTCTAACTAATTTCTCTTAATAGAGAGAGTACTAACTAATTTTTCAACCGTGGAATAGGGGTGGATGGATGGACTCTGAGACCGAGATCTATAGAGCGTACTCTGACTCTACTCAGACTCAAGTCAGAGTTAAAACGAGACATAAATATTGAATATGTCTCTGACATAAATCTGTCTCGTTTTAACTCTGACTTGAGTCTGAATAGAGTCAGAGTACGCTCTGACTCTATGCAGACTTAAGTCAGAGTTAAGTCGAAGGCAATAAGCTAATAATAATTAATTCTAATTAAATACAGTAATAATAGGTAATTCTAATTAAATACAGTAATAATAGGTAGTTCTAATTAAGTGCTTTGGGTAGACGTGAAATTGAAATATCCAGTCTAATCATTCCTTTCAAATGTTGGCTTCCGTATTATTATTATAACGAGGGCCTACGGTAAGGCATCTTTTTCACACGCCGTGAAAAATTACGGTTGATTCGCCGCGATCGTCAGTGTTGTATGGAGCACAATGGGAGCTTGTTAACACGCCGTGAGGATGTACGGCGGCGGCGCCGTGCCGTATAAACCGTGCCTGTTAACAAGCTTTCATTGTGCTTCATATAACATTAACAACAGTTTTTTTTGTCACGGCGAATTAACCGTAATTGTTTACGGCATGTGGACAAGAGGCCTAACACGAAGAGCACAGTGTCTGAAAAAAAATGTCTCTACTTTCTTTTACCAAAATTTATATGAAAAGAAAGTAAATATGCCCTCTAATTTGTATAAGTAATCAGACTGTATAAGGCGGCCCCTATAAATAGCAAGCCGGTATAATGATGCTGAGTTGTGCACGCTACACGCCCGACTTTACGGATACGACGTGAAATTGTGGCATAACTCGCTTGCAATGTTGTATACCGGGGGCGAGGGTGGAAGCTAGGCAATCCAACTGCAATGTTATATCCGGGATTATATATGTTTGATATCCGGGATTGGGGCATAAACATATCCTGGGGGAAGGAGTTGCATATCTACTTTTAGTTTGAAATGAATGAACTAAAAGATACACTCTTGTATTGTTCACAACAGAGACTAGCCAACTACACAGGTGATTTAATAGTGTTGCAATACAATACACAGTTGTACTCTCATAGTCCGATTGGACGGCAATATGACACTACCGGAGAGACATCAGACGTTGGACAGGGTGTAACACCGCTTTTCGGACTCCGAGCTGCTATTGAGAATTAGTCAACAAGTATAAATTAAAAATTTAAAAAACCCCTGACATTCGCCATTTTGTGGCGGCGGCCATCTTGGATTTGCAATAGTGCTATTCTACTAGTCAAGCCCTTTCATTTGATAGCCATATTAAGGGAGTTGTGAAAAAATATGTAATCCGCCATTTTGTAGCGGCGGCCATCTTGGACCGATTTTCATCAAACATAGCTAACAACACTCTCGACTAATTCATCTTTCAAACAAAAAAATAACCGTATTTAAATCGATCCACCCGTTTGAGCGCCACAGGGGAACAGACAGACACACATACGTATACACACACACAGACACGTCAAACTTATAACACCCCGTCGTTTTTGCGTCGGGGGTTAAAAACCCGAGGCAGTTAAAACAACATCAATAAGTACCTAATAGTAAACAGTAGAAAGTAGATACATTTTAGCGGCGTTATCGCTCTCTTAATCTCTTCTAGTTTAAAATGTTCAAGTCTGGCTTTTCATAATTTCTCTAGAAATTAAAAACGGGATATCCCGGAAAATTAAACACGGGGTAGTCCCCCTAGTGAGGCCACTCGTTGCTCGGAGGCTTGCTCCCCGCTCGCGGAAAATTTTCTTCTGAAGTCGAGTATTTTTAGTCGTGAAATTTGAACATCTTTTTTCTCCATGGGAAAACTTCAATGGGGTACCAACCCGTTAAACGCTATAATTAAAACGTATGATGACGATGAAAGGTAACACGACAAGGGTTAACTCTATGGATTATATACGGGTACTCGTGTACGTCTAGACTTCATTTACCTACGATATACGTATATAAATATAGAAAAGAAAAGGGTGACTGACTGACTGACTGACTGACTGCTATCAACGCCCAGCTTAGACCACTGGACCGATCGGGCTGAAAGGCATTCAGATAACTATTATGAACTAGGCATCCGCTAAAAAAGGATTTTTGAAAATTCAACCACTAAAGGGTTTAAATAGGGGTTGAAAGTTTGAATGACATTTATATGAATCCACGCGAAAGAAGTCGCGAGCATCAGCTAGTTTCATATCTATACTTAATATAATAAAGCTGAAGAGTTTGTTTGTTTGAACGCGCTAATCTCCGGAACTACTTCAAAAATTCTTTCACCATTGGATATGTACGTGATCCCTGAGTGCTATAGGCTATATATTATGTACCACGGGCGAAGCCGGGGCGGACAGCTAGTAAGGTATAATTAGTGGCAGAAAAGCCGCTTCTCTGAAGCATGAGAGTTTTAAATGCTTAAGGTCATTGCACTGAGCACTAAAGGCATATAAAGGAAGGTTACCGTTAAAGTTGAAAGACAATCAAAACAAAGCCACTTTGGCTTGCACAAATCACGTATATAATTATTATTATTTAATATTGCATCGCAGGCCTTAAAGGTCTTACCTTTACCTTAACAGCTCTCAAACTGATAGATTTTGGTATGATTCGATGATAATACGAGCAAAACTACATCAAGTTAACCTAAATAAAGTAAGCCTTTCTTATAAATCCAATTTTGGATGAAGGCAAGGATGAGTGCTCTATTTACTAAACGCCTCCAGTTGTCATTTATTTGTGACTCGCGGTCGTCCGGACTCCGGAAGTACGAGTGTAATTCGCTCCAATTGAGTTGAAACGACCGGCCATAGGCGTCCTTATAAGGGCCAAATATTTCCGACAATAGCACCCGCTGCGCATTTTTGTACGGCCGCATGGCGTCATTGTACGTGAAATTCGTTTACCGTGCGAGGAATAATCGAAAAATTATTTATTATTGTTAAATGTTAATGTATAATTTCTACTAGACAAAGTTCCTGGATGGTTATCCATGCATTACTACATAATGCTATCCCCGGCGCCACACAGCGCAAACATTTGAACACTTATTTGAACACATGTGTGGTAGGAGTATTTGGTATTTTTCAAAGTTCGAACACAAATATTTGAACTTTGCCATTCAGTATCGGTTTTTAGAGCGCACATTTTTTCCTTTATTAGTCAATATATTACAAAATCAAAGCGTTTGAAGTTCTAATTCAAATGAAGCGAACGTATTTGCAAAGTCTGTCTGTGTTCAAATGTTTGTCTACGTCTGGCGCCGGGGTAAAGTTAGCCTATTACTGTCCCACTTCAGATTAAAGACGTCATATTATTTCAAAAGAAATCTGGTGATAGTAGTCATATCATTATGACGTAAGATCACTATCTCCAGATTTCTATAGTAGATTGTTACTAACGTGTATCTTCAGAAGTGAGATACCTAAATCTCACTTCTGCAACCAAGAATCACCAATAAGACAAATAGCTTAGCTTAGCTAGACAGAGAGCTTCTAAGCTGTTTTTGGAGTCTCAAATTCTATCTAGTTCCGAGTGTCATAAAAGTGCGTACACTTTCGATTTTTTCTATATATAGGACCGGTTATATAAACCGCAAACAACCTATTCAGTGGCGCACCCTTAAAATGCATGATGTATCAAATTTAGGGAGGGTCAATACGTCCACAGTAAGGTCTTTGCCCCGCCATTACATCCGACCACGTAATGATCAATATCAATGAATTTATGCAACACGCTTTGCAATACAAACTCATTGAATTCCACCACCGATTGTAAAGACAAAAGGTCTGAATCGGTACATTTCTAAACTAAGTTAAATTGACGGGTCTAAAAGTAGTGCTAGTCTTCACAATGCAGTCTTAGGAATAGTTTACGCATTACGTTTAGACCTGTCAATTGAGTTTAGAGATTGTATAGGTACAACGAAATTAGAGAACGATATTTAAAAAAATTATGCCAATAAATATGTTGTACACAATTTGTAAATTAAGTTGACAGTTCTAAATGTTATGCTTTCCTCTTCCGCAGGTAACATTGTTAAAAGGATAACACTACCTATATTTAGACCTGTCAATTTAATTTAGTTTAAAGATTGTGAACCTACAACAGAATTAGTACAGACAGAACATAGTTAGTAGTAGTTGGCTATGAGCTTAAGAGCTCCCGCAAGCTGCAGACTGGCAATTGGCTGGCTTCGATTATTTATTTATAATGCATGGGCCGACTATCCCAATCGATCTACAGAGTACAGATATATGCCAACAAGTTAGTCGTGGATAAGTTTCTACCAGCAAATAAACAAAACAAGCTATACTCGTAGTTTGAATAATTTACTAACGTAACAAGACGTACTCAGATAAGCAAAAAATTATTATGGATTCGGGCCATCAATCCGACATGTCTGTGGGTTAGCTGGACACTAATTGACGACATGTCACGTCAGTCGAAATTCAAGTTCCAACGTGGATGGCGCGACCGGTGACCTAAGTTGGAACCAACTTCAACATTAAGCAGCCGAGTTGGAAGTTGGCATGTGTGTAGATGCTACGTGTGTGAGCTCCGCAACCGCATAATCTCGTTAGAGCAATTGTTTAGTGGTTTGCACGTTACGCGTCAGAACGCTGCAGTATTTGTGTCACGCGAATATACGCAACCAGGGCTGCCACCAAAGACAATGATATCATTACTATAGCATGTACATAACAATAGCATGGTTTGTGACCATCGGAAGAGCGAGTTGTGATCCTCCTAGACGATGTCCCTGAAAAGAAGAAATTCATGGTTTAAAAGTCAAAAATGGCTAGAGATATTTTAGAACAGATATTTTTGAGTTGCGTCAAAATCCACTTAAAGTCTAAAGCCTAAAGCTAAAGTCCAATCCACCAGCTCTTCTTGATTTGACTTGAAGACCATATATGTATATAATTTCTAGAGTTCTCCCATCTATAAAAACAATTAAAAACAATTATTTCAACTAAAGGGGGAAAAATGGAGAGAGGAAGCTACACAAATAAATTATTCTAAAAAATCTCCATGTCAAGACTCCTTCCAATGAGTTGCTCGCACATTTCGAAGAAAAATTGTTTTTGCCTGATATTCGAAGGAAAAGAGAGATTAAAATAAGTTTATTAAAAAGTAAAAACTCAAAAGTCTTAGGTAATAACTCAACCGTACTCGTATAAAGGTGGACCGAAGCCTTAAAAAGAAACTTCGATTTTCACCCATGTATACTTTCATACAAATTTTATCCAGCCCTCGTTTTTAATAAAGCGAGAGGTTGACAGTATTCAAAACTTATATTGCAAAAAAAACTGAAATTTTCGCAACCCTATTCGCAGTATATCGCATGTGACAATTGAGGGATTACTGGCCCGCAAGTGTTGTGTGTGTGACATCAATAAACACATTCCTGTATAAATTGTATCTACTGGATGAAGTGGAAACAATAAAACCTGGTACAAATATGTATATTCATACCATTGATGCTTGACCATATTTTGATGCTTGATTCCATGTTTACGATGTTGCATTTCCTGATTAAGTTAAGTGGACGTAATGTGAACAGTAACTGTTGCATCAAGACTGGTTGACATTGTAATAAGTAAAGAAAATTGGAGAGTAAGGGCCTGTTTCACTACCTTCTGATAAGTGTGGACTTTGGGATAGCTTATTCAACTAAACTAAACTAATAACTTTTGTCTTTGTCACTTGACATAAGAAACTTACGTTAAGGCTATCCGTCACTTATCAGAAAGTGGTGAAACAGACCCATAGAGAATGGAGACACAAAAATGCCGTAGGACGCCGGCTTATCATTTTGTCTTTTTCGATTCGTCGACACAAGATGGCAGCGACTCATATGCATTCCCATTAGTAACTGAAAGCCGCCGACATTGGTAATGTCAGAGGCCCGTAGATCGGCGGCTTTCTGTATATTATGTGAATGTACTTAATTCACTCGCGATCAATGATCAGTCACATAAAATCTGTAGACTTTCCTGATTGAAAGAGCGTTTGCAACAATCCTACCCCACAAAATAGGGAAAGAAAATATTATGACAGAGCACGATTTTCAGGTCCCCTTTCAAGTTAAAGCGTTGTTTAGAAAAAGCTCGGTGAAAATTATGAGTGAGGGGTGGAAATAATTAAGGTGAAAATCTTTCAAAACATTAAGGTGTCACGGTATTGTTTAGGTTTGTAATCGTGCGTTGTATGCAGCGCTCTCTCACGCGATCACGCTTGTTTACTGCCTGCCGCGGCCGGCGGGGGATTGGGAGCCGTTACGAAGGTTTTATTTGAAAAGTTGAGATGTACTCGTATGGTTGAGGGGAAAACTTCGTCGGAAAAAAAAAGTCTAAAAACCGTACTTAGGCTCTAGCTAACGGTTATTCGCTAGCGTCTACCTAAAATTGACGTCTACTTGCATGACAAATTGTATTTTCGCATGTGATTGCTAGGAACGCAATTTGTTACAGAATTTTAAAAATTAAACGAGTTACCGTTCTGTCCGCCAGTTTTTATAACCGTCCGACTTCACAAAATACGTGGTATAAAAAGTATTTGTTAGTATTTTTTAGCATTACTTAGCAATAATATGCTCTGCTGAATTCCGTTTACTAGATGTTTTCTTATAGTCTTGTAAAATTCAAGCCGTCGAACGAAACCCCCACAGTTTCGACGGCTCGAATTTTCAAAATGGACGGAATTTCGCTTCATATTTTTTTATTATTTTCGCAAACACAATGTAAGCGTACGAAATGCTACATTTCATAATCCGTTGCGCCGGAGGGTTGCGATCGTATCAATAAAACGAATGGGCCCGAACCCATAAACACTGCAGCGGGGTAAAAAAAAAGCATTACATTGCAACGTAAATGTCGCTACAATTTTATTTTTTACAGCTTAAAAATACCGCTCGGTTTGAAGCTAAACAAAAATATACAAACAACAGAGCAAGCTTACCTTTATGTACCTAATCCGAAAGAGATTAAAATTAAATTCTAGTAATCTTGACATTTAAAACAAAATAATGCCTTGCATCATCTAACATTTGAAGATTATGATATTGTTGATATTTGAGGAGCGTTTTTTTCAAAACTCATTTTGTCCAAAAATGTGTATTTTTCAAAAATAGCCGTTTTTAATTTATGCCTTTTTCTTAAAATTATATGTAGAAATAAATTTACCATGCTAAATATAAAGCATAATATAGCATGTCTGAATAAAAAAACAAATAGTGTTCTATAGTTTTTTATTAAGTTAATTAAGCATAAATATTGGACAAAATATGTTTTGAACCATTTGTATGGACACAATACATTTTGAAACACTGGTTTATTTTCAAAGCATATTATGTACAAAGAAATGATTCATATTTTGTCCAATAATACCTACTAAAAAATAAAAAAACGCTTATGGCCTATATTTTATGCACAGAGTATGCATAAAATAATGTTTTCACTGTATTAAATCAAATTTATATATAGCACAACATATATTAAATCTTGAGTTATTATGAATGCATGGAATTATGAATGACAAAATTGTTCAGTTCAGGTTCCTTTATTTCATAACTGAAACAAAATAAATTCATATTGTAGCCAGAATCTTATAACTGCCGATAAAATAAGTCGTATAATAGTACAAAGAAACAATAAAACGATAATTTAAATATTCCTCGCCTCTTTGTTTTGGTGTTTTGTGTCTTTTTTTCTTGAGCCAACTGAATGATTTTCTACTAGGACTCCTTGCTCCATGCTTGTGCAACAATATTAAAACAATTTTGTTTAAATTACTAAGGGCTTGTTTCACCACCTTCTGATAAGTGTCGGATTTTCGGATTATGTCAAATGACAAAGACAAAAGTTGTAGGTACTTACCTTACTTATCAGAAGGTGGTGAAACAGGCCATTATTTAAATAATCGTACAGTTTGCCGCCACAGACAGACCATAATAAATTGTTATTTTGCTAACAGGTGGACAGACTATGTTTTGAAACACCACTTCACACGGACAAAACATATTTTGAAACAGCGCCTCATTTTGACATTCGATTATTTACTTGACAAATTCGGTTTTTATGCACTAACTTTTGCTAAGTTAGTTACTCTTGCATTTTAAGGCCATATACAACGAAATCTCTTATTTTGATTACTATGGACAAAATACGATTTGAAACAAGGCTCCTCATTTCATGTTAGCTGCATGCAAAGCTGTTGTCTTGCAACTTTGCAAAGTCAAAGCATTTGTTATTAACCGATTCAGTAATTGTGTAATGATAATAAATTGTTAATTATTTGATTAATATGTAACATAAACGTCTCTGTCCACAGCCGCGCCGTTCTTCATCGAGGAGCCCCAGTTCCAGAACCTGGCGGAAGGCGAGACCGCCGTGATCCAGTGTAAGGCGGGCGGCACACCCGAGCCGATGATCCAGTGGGTGCACAACGGCAAGCCCATCGAGCAGGCGGAGCACAACCCGCGGCGGCAGGTGGCCGCCAACTCCATCACCATCACCGACCTGGTGAAGAAGGACACGGGCAACTACGGCTGCAACGCGACCAACTCCAACGGCTACGTCTACAAGGATGTCTACATCAACGTGCAGTGTGAGTACACCCTTACTTTCAGCTTCACACCTCTACGGTCAGCTTTGTGGTAGGATCCTACCCCGAATCCGCCTGGCTGGCGACCACACTTCAGTCGTAATCTGCCGCAAAGCATCCGATGCGTTCCGGCAGCGAGCTGAATAGCCAGTCTCCTTCCTCAAAAGCCGGCAACGCATTAGTGGTTCCTCAGGTGCTGCTAATTGTTCATGGGCGGCGGTAATCATTTAACATCAGGTGACCCGCTTGCTCGTTTGCCCGTTATTATTATTTAAAAAATTATATAATAAAAAAATGCGTTGTCTAGAAAGTCGCTCGCTTGCACGCTCGGCTAGGCGGAACGCGACAATGAGTCATGCTTTTTCGTGCGTGCGGCCAGCGTTCATCGATTTATAAGACGACAATTTATATACGTCAAAAAAGAAGCTGCAAAACCGTCGTCTAAGTCCGCTTCGCTCTTTACCGATCGATTCGGTAGTGGAAAAGTTGATACATACACCCATTTGAAATTCGAAAAAGACGGCTATAGTCTAGCTAGTCCAGCTAGTCTAGCTAGTCCAGGGGATATCCTATTTGTGTATTTATGTATTTCAAAACGAACTGTATGCATTGTTGCTATATTAATTTGCAATATTCTAGAACAACCAATTCAGATAGGTATGCCCTTGTGAGTTACTAAGGGGGAATTCTTCCTTGTAGGTCTTTCGGGATTAGCGTATGAGGTCCCTTAAATGATCAATTGTCAGTTTTTATTAGCTTAACTGCTGTTAACCAGTCCAATAACTGTCAGTTTAAATTCACTTACTACGAATGAGATTTAACAATAATTTTATGTTAACAAGTATAGCTACAATAGTAGGTACGAGCAGCTAAACCTTCAAGGTTTTGAAAAGTAATGAATATTTAGGTACATGCCATTTATTAACAAACTTTGATGCAAATAATTTGATTAATTGATCGGCATTAACAGTTGATACTATATAATATCTCGATCGATGAAAGCGATACTACGTCGCTGTAACATCAATCGATCGATCGATCCGTGTGTTATGACCCCATCCTATCGATATGTATGTAAATAAATAAATAAATATCGATGGAATGATATAAAATTACTGAATAAACTACTATCGCTACTAGTTTATTCAGTCTGGTAGAAAAGCACCTTTACTCTCAACCTTTGTCTTTGTCACTTGACATGAAGTAGAAAGTGGAAAAACTTACGTTTAGGCTATCCACAGGGCCGGATTAACCTTATCGGGGCCCCTAGGCAATGCCATTCTCGGGCCCCTAGGCAATGCAATTCTCGGGCCCCTTTCTTTTTACATTTGTATATACTTCCTCCATTGAGAATTTTCTCAAAAAAAATTTGTTAGATGAAGCTTTTTTTCTTCGTTGCGTGGCCCCCATCGACTAGGCGCCCACGGGGCCCCTAGTCAGTGCGGGGCCCCTAGGCAGTTGCCTAATCCGCCTTATGGATAATCCGGCCCTGGCTATCCAATACTTATCAGAAGGTGGTGAAACAGACCCTAAGTATCACAAATTGAGCCAATAGCAACAAATGCGAAGCAACAAAATTCTATGTTCCTAAAGGCCAAATCAAAGATTTAATCGGCAAAAAAAAAAAAGCTACGCTACCTAATACCAGCTGCACTTATTCTTGCCGAATCGAATGAGATTGCGTGCTCCCTACCTGCAGCGGGTGAATCATTTGTACCCCTCGAATGTAGCTTGAAGCAACTTTTTTTCCGGGTGCGGTCATCCCCGGGGCACAATTTTTTTTTTGTCGCAAGATCATCCACCCCTTGTCACCTTTGTTAGTTTATCGATTCGTTGTAGCGTTACAAAATCGATACAGCGCTTCTTATTTGCTTTATAGGTTGCAAGCTCAGCAGTATTATAGCAAATTTTTATTGAGTTTGTGAATGTGGAATGACAGAATTAGTTAGGGCTATTTAAAGTAGATTTATTAGTGTGATGGTGTGAAATTGAGGAAGATTGAAAGGAATTTAATTAATTAATTTTTATTTTTACTCAAGACTGATTTTGTAAGATATTTTAAAAGGACTAAGGCCTAGATCTATAGAGTATACTCTGACTCTACTCAAACTCAAGACAGATTTAAAACGAGACGTAGATATGCCCCGACATAATTTTGTCTCATTTTAACTCTGTCTTGAATCTTTTTTTTTTCGACTACAAGTTAGCCCTTGACTGCAATCTCACCTGATGGTAAGTGATGATGCAGTCTAAGATGGAAGCGGGCTAACTTGGAAGAGGTGTGTATGCCCCTGATCGGTTTCTACACGGTGTCGTACCGGAACGCTGAATAGCTTGGCGGCACGGCTTTACCGGTAGGGTGGTAAGCAGCCACGGCTTAAGCCTCCTACCAGACCAGACCAGAGACAATTTAGAATCTAAGTAAAGTCAGACTCTATAGATTTCAATCTTTAGACCCCGATTACGCTAGCTTTTAAAGTACTTTCGTGCCGATGTAATAATTCATTGCAGATCACACGGCCTTGGCTCCTTATATTCATTGTAATTAATGTTTGTGAATGGCCACTTTACTATTGTCACCTTTTACCCGACTACAGCAAAGCCAAAAGGAAGGATTATGATTTTAGTCTATGTATGTATCTTTGTGTCCGGTTTTTGTATGAGATTCTGTGTGTTCCACCGTAGCGCCTAAACTACTGAACAGATTTTGATGAATGAGGTGTCAATTGATTCGTTGTTATGATCCGGGTGACATAGGCTACATTTTATAATATACAAAATCGAGAAATGACCTTCGCGTGGGTAAACTTGAATAATAAATTAGTTTCGGATCGAATAACAGATGGTGCCACTAGCTGCTTGCCCCGCGCTTTTTGCACACTAAATTTGATTATTTCACATTAAATTAAATTAATAAGCGTAGACGGGTTTTTGGTTTACGAACTTTATCTCTTGTTGCTTTCTACGGTACCACAGTAAGGACATACCAGAAAGCTTTTTGATATACCTACTTTAAGTTGTAACTGTACTTTTGTGTTTACTAAAATCTAAATGATGAGCTAGTCTAGCTAAATTGTACGTCTTGTCGTAAGACAGATATTACACGAAACAACTGTATTGAAGAATTTTAATTGTATTATAATAGACAGTAGTAAAATTGACTCACGTACTCGCACAGCTATTCAAGGTTATTGTTTATATTTACAATTTAAATTAAGAGATTAATGTAATCTTGTAATAACCTCGTGTGACTCACAATTTTAATCAATAAGGTGTTAATTTTTCTGTCAATAAAAACATACACATGTAGAACTCAAACATTAACTCGTAAATTATTATAATTCTGTTATAATATCTATATCTATATATAGTCTATCTGCGATCCTCTCCTAGACCAATAAATTTTGGCAAATTTTGCACTCTCCACTCGCTTTGAGTGTTATTTTTAAAGGTTCAAGCTATTTTACGGTTATCAGAAAAACTGTCCTTTAAGGGCTTTAAGAAACCTGACACTGGTGTTCAGACACAGCCAAAATTTGCGATTGTCACATCGAAAGTTGACAAATTTATGCCATCGCATGTCACATAAGTTCACTTGAAAATTGAACTCCTTTGGAACAAGAAGAAAGAGAGAATACAATATCTTTGTTTGGAACCCGCGTCTTCTTAATTCATGCTTAATTCTTAAGTCAAGATATTGACAGAAGTGAGTTCGAAACTGTCATAAAATATGCATAGGCAAGGTAGCTGTACGCGAACTCACTAAATAATGGCATCCGTAACATTTGGAAGATTGTGGTGTGGGCGACGGGCGTGCGACGCACACCGGCCGCTGCGGACGTCCTAATACATCTCGCATATATCATTTAGGCCGGAGCAAAACTAGGCCTGTCTTGAAGTACCCTGTCCAGAATCACTCGGATTATAGAATTTTTTGATTTTCTTTTGAGTTGTTTAAAACTAATAGGCGAAGTAAAAATCCCTTCTGTCTTATGTGGTTTGCCAAGTTACGTGGTCCAAATTGCGTCAAATGCTCAATTTGAATTAAGTTTTGCACACCTATAAATATGCCCTGTTTTTCACAAGGGTTTAGTAACTTAAGATTTTATTAATACTGCGATCTCGTCGCGAATGTAATAGTTTACGCCGTAAACTATCTTCAGTGTTTATGCCGATCCATTCGTCCTCCTTTTAATTGCTTTGTTAATTGGACTGGAATCGTTATATCTGACGCTTGAATGACTCGTGTTTTTTGAATGAAAAGCCAAGGGTGACTTGTGACGAAGAATATCTTTTTAAATATGAAGTAATCGTAAAAAAAGACAATTCATGTCCACAATTTAAAAAGAAAACTCTCTTTGGATACTTGAAAAGACGAGACCCGTATTGTTTTCCTAGATTAATCTCGGAAGGAACGCTTTAGCCAAAAGATCACCATGTGGCTAAAGAAACAAATTAAGACCGAGTTTAAGTATCCACAAAAGAAAGAATGCTTTGTCTAGGAATGCTTTTCACTTACTGACTAACCTACTTTGCTTCGAGGATAGTGAATGAAATACTGGAAACAGAATCATTAACTTTGTTAAGCTTTCGATATTAAATATTCAGCCTCTTGCATTGCAATGAAGAAAACATACAGAGACAGACATACAGACAAATACAAAACATATATACAGAGAAAACCCATCCAAGAAAGTCTGATTTTATTACACGGCTGTCCAAAACAAGGAGTCAAATATTTCAAGATTCATGTATGATAGGAGTTTCTTTATTCCACCGTAATTTCTAATTTATAAATGCCTGAACAGATTTGGATGTTAGAAGCCTTACATCATCCTGAATGACACTGGAGTGGCTACTGTATTTTACTTTTTAGTTGGGATTTTTGGCAGAATAACCGTATTTATTTTTTTAATTTTTAATTATAGCTTGTTGTATACTCACGATATTATTTTATATTTAACAAGTTTCAACTGATTTTGTTTGCAGCCATACCGCCGGAAATCAAGGAAGGTCCGGACAACTTGACGAAAGTGGACGGGTCGGAGGCGGTGCTCAAGTGCCGCGTGTTCGGCGCGCCCAAGCCCATCATCCGGTGGATGAGGGACGACGTGGAAGTCACCGGTGGCAAGTGGGTGTCCTTTGTCTATCGTGCTCTAAATGTTTAAACCATGTAGCATAGACTGTATCATTGAACTCTGGGTCCCAGCTCCTCAGTCCTGATGCTGCCCACCTAAATTATGGGGATCTGGGAACTTTCCCCTATGAATTCATATTATAGGTACTATGCTTAGACTGTATCATTGAACTGTAGGTCCCAGCTCCTCAGTATTAACGCTGTACTGCCCAGCTAAACTGCGGGGATCTAGGAACTTTGTATTGTAGGCTCCATGCTTAGAATGTATCATTGAACTCCGGGACCCAGTTCCTCAGCCTGATGCTGCAGGGGTACTGCCCATCTAAACTATGGGGATCTGGGAACTTTCCCCTATGAATTCATATTGTAGGTACCAAGTATAGAAAGTATCATTGAACTCCGGGTCCCAGCTCCTCAGTCTTGATGCTGCCCACCTAAATTATGGGGATCTGGGAACTCTCCACTATGAATTCATATTGTAGGTACAAATTAGAGAATGTATCATTGTACTCCGGATCCCAGCTCCTCAGTCTTGATGCTGCCCACCTAAATTATGGGGATCTGGGAACTGTCCACTATGAATTCATATTGTAGGTACAAATTAGAGAATGTATCATTGTACTCCGGATCCCAGCTCCTCAGTCTTGATGCTGCCCACCTAAATTATGGGGATCTGGGAACTGTCCACTATGAATTCATATTGTAGGTACAAATTAGAGAATGTATCATTGTACTTCGGGTCCCAGCTCCTCAGTCCTGATGCTGCCCACCTAAATTATGGGTATCTGGGAACTTTCCACTATGAATTCATATTTTAAGCAAAGGACAAAGTCGTGTTTTAACTTATTCAATATAATTTGTCAGATACAACAAAACTGCAGAGGGCGACCTGGTGATCCGCGACGTGTCGTATACAGATGTGGGCACCTACCAGTGCTACGCTAAGAACAAGTTTGGAGAGAAGTCTGCTTTCGGTTCCCTCACTGTTAAGAGTAAGTAAACGATATGCAAAAGAAACAAATTATTATTTAAGTACACGTTAAAAAACTCGGAATTTATAAATTTCTGGTCAACTCCTTTTTGTAGCCATCACAAAGAAATTTTCACCATCCATTTTCAACAAACAACTAAATGTGATTATTTTAAACCTGAACAGATTTTCACTTCATAAATGTCAAAACTTCAATTTAAGCTTCAGAGCGTCGGAAGTATGTAAATCATAAGCATTCTATTTACGACACTGCGGCATGGTCGATATAGGGTGTAAGAGTGGGGAGGATCCTAGATCGGTCGTGCATGCAGACCCATGTGTAGCAACCACCCTAGATTGCTCCAATTCAGACGCCTCCCAAGTCGTTCCTGCCTCAGTGTCGTGAGTAGAATGCTTCAGGTGTTAGTTATATTCCTAAAAGGTTACTTAAGTTAACAATCTCTGAAATGGCTGATTATGTGTTCACAGCATAATGAATATTATCTGATGACAAATGAATGGCGTCTTGTTATTGTGATCGAAGTTTTGGGCTGATATTTTTGAATGTTTTCATTGCGCAGAACGCACCGTGATCACCGACAAGCCCGAGCATTACGAAGTAGCCGCGGGGTCGTCGGCCACGTTCCGCTGCAACGCGAACGCCGACGACTCCCTGAAGCTGGAGATCATCTGGCTCAACGACGGCCAGCCCATCGACTTCGACAGCCAGCCGCGCTTCCGCATGACCAACGACTACTCGCTGCTCATCTCTGACACCACCGAGTTGGACTCCGGCGAGTACACCTGCATCGCCAGGACGGCCATCGACGAGGCGCGCGCGCAGGCCACGCTCACCGTGCAGGGTGAGTCCCATCGCTGCTGCTCATCTCCGACACCAAGGACCTGGACTCCGGCGAGTACACCTGCATCGCCAGGACGGCTATCGACGAGGCGCGCGCGCAGGCCATGCTCACCGTGCAGGGTGAGTCCCATCGCTGCTGCTCATCTCCGACACCAAGGACCTGGACTCCGGCGAGTACACCTGCATCGCCAGGACGGCTATCGACGAGGCGCGCGCGCAGGCCATGCTCACCGTGCAGGGTGAGTCCCATCGCTGCTGCTCATCTCCGACACCAAGGACCTGGACTCCGGCGAGTACACCTGCATCGCCAGGACGGCTATCGACGAGGCGCGCGCGCAGGCCATGCTCACCGTGCAGGGTGAGTCCCATCGCTGGCCACGGGTCTTCACGCTGGTGGACTTAACGGCTGTTGTCACATGATAGTGACAATGAACTCTCCGTATCACGGCGATAATGCACCGCCGATTACCAACTCTGGCCTAGCATTGAGAATTTCTTGACAAAGAAGCCCAATATCTGTATCTACCTGACAATTTTTTTAGTCCAATCAGTAATACACACGTCATTTAGGAAACATGTACGTTTCCAGACAAACCGAACCCGCCCGCGCTCGACGGAATCGAGTGCCACGAGAAGGTGGCGACGCTGCGCTGGCACTCGATGGGCGACAACCGCGCGCCCATCCTGCGCTTCTCCATCCAGTACAACACCACGTTCACGCCGGACGCGTGGGACCTGGCGTCCGACTCCGTGCCCGCCATCGACACCTCCTGGACCGTGGAGCTCAGCCCGTGGGCCAACTACACGTTCCGCGTGATCGCGTGGAACAAGATCGGCGCGTCCACGCCGTCCGCGCACTCGGACGTGTGCACCACGCAGCCCGACGTGCCCTACAAGAACCCCGACAACGTGGAGGGCAAGGGCCGCGAGCCCACCAACATGGTCATTTCCTGGACGGTGAGATACATTTTAATATTTTATTCTTCTATGTATGTGCGTCTATATCGCAGAATTTTAAATCGCAGAGCAATTTTCGGATACGATAAGTTAGCTTATACTAATTGCCTGACTCATTTTGAGCCATTTAAGAAAATATGATTTCCCAAAAGAGTCACTTGGCAGACCATGGATAGCAGTGATCTAATCATAAATAAGGAGATCGATAGAAGAGCAGAAACATCCATTAAAGAGCTGAAAAAAAAATTAATTGACTTTTTGACGTAATAACGTCTTATAAATCAATGAACGCCGGCTGCACGCACAAAAAAGTGTCACGTTCACAAAGTGTCTGAGCCGAGCGTGTACAAGTGAGAGCGCCGAAAAAGCGATAGAGAGGCTCGATCGGCGTAAGCGTTCGTCCTGTGAGTCATCTATCTCTCGTTGTTTTCTTGTGACGTTATCACGTAAAATTATCGTCTGTAAACCGACTTTACAGACAAGCAATTTTTTTTTTTTTTTTTTTCAGAAAATGCCTCAAATCGAGCACAACGGCCCCGGCTTCTACTACTTCGTGTCGTGGCGGCGCAACATCTCGGGCGCCACGTGGAGCGACCAGCAGGTGCGCGACTGGCGCCAGACCGAGCTGGTGGTGCTCAGCACGCCCACCTTCCAGCCCTACAGGATCAAGGTGAGCCTTACTTCAGCTTATGGATTGGTTGGCCAAGCCTTCCCTGATGAGAGACATTGAAAATTTTCGTTACACCATGCTGGAGGCTGGACATCGTAACGCCAAATTAACTAAACGCAGTCTTCACTCCTGAACTTTCTGACTCCAACAGTAACACTCCAAACGTAGTCTTGACTTGCTGATGGCTTAGTGTGACCTTGATATTTTCATTTTCATATCTGTTCCTTTTGATAAAATTCATTATATTATTTCAGTTTCCTATCTTTGCCAGCGTGTCCTCCTTGTACTAATCTCAGGATTTCTCCCCAACAGGTAATCGCCGCCAACTCGAAGGGAACCTCGAATGTCGCACCGGTAGAGGTGATCGGATGGTCGGGCGAGGACGTTCCGCTGCAAGCTCCTTCCAACTTCACCCTCGTGCAGGTGACCACGGGCACCACCGCGCTGCTCAGCTGGAACCCCGTCACCCCCGAGTCCGTCCGCGGACACTTCAAGGGCTACAAGATCCAGACCTGGATCGACGGGGAGGAGGACAGACCCAAGGAAATCTTCGTGAAAGCCGACGCTTCCAGCGCTCTAGTGTCCAAATTCAAGCCGTTCAGAAAGAACAACGCGAGAATCCTGGTCTACAACGGGAGATTCAACGGACCACCCAGCGAAACCTTGAGCTTCGTCACTCCAGAGGGCAAGCCGGGCACCGTGCGATCCTTCGAAGCCTATCCGATCGGATCCTCCGCCATGCTCCTGAAATGGGAGAAGCCGATGAACGAGAACGGAATCTTAACGGGCTACAAGATCTACTACCAGAAGGTGTCCGGCACGAACATCGGTCCCTTGCAGGAGAGGAAGAAGGAGATCGACCCGAAATTCGACCGCGCGAAGCTCGCGGGGCTCGAGCCCAACACGAAGTATAGAATCGAGATCCGCGCGAAGACGAAAGCCGGGGAGGGGGACAAGTATTACGTGGAACAGACCACCAAGGCGATGGTGAACGCGGTTCCTGACGTGCCAGTTTTCGAGACCAGCACCCTGCCCGCTAAGGAAGGGACTGCACATATATTAGTGAGATGGATTCCGTCGTTGGACGGCCACGCCGGCAGTCACTTCGTGGCGTGGTACAGGCTGAAGGGCCACCCGGAGTGGCTGCAGAGCAACGAGGTGACGGAGGACGACTACGTGATCCTGACGGGGCTGGAGCCCGGCATGCTGTACGAGGTGAAGGTGACCGCGCACGACGGCGAGTACTTCAGCACCAGCGAGACGAGGGTCGTTGACACTACTATTGGTGAGTTGACCTTGATCATTTCTCTTCTGATTCTCTGGTGATTACTTTCTGTTGCACGGATCATGATCGATTTGTTGTGGTTTTTGTCCAAGAAAATAATTCAAACTGTGCCCTTGGAACGTGATTTTCAGGATTACTCGGTTGAATCCAGTCAAAAAAATTGACAGCTTAGCTCTGTTAAGTAGAAGTATAACAGTACTGTGACAGATAGACCGACTTACTGACTGACAGATAGACAGACAAACCATAGCCTAAACGGGTGGATGAATAGATTTGGAATTTGGAGCAAATATTCCTCGAGTACCCTCTACTTGAAGTGTACCAGGAAAGGAAGTTCGGCCAACACAAAATAGTGTATAACCTTTCTCAGACGGTCCCCACGTGCGCCTGCGCGAGGAGACGACGGCCACGGCCAGCTGGTTCATCGGCGTGATGGTGGCGCTGGCGTTCCTGCTGCTGGTGCTGGTGCTGGTGTGCGTGGCGCGACGCAACCGCGGCGGCAAGTACGACGTGCACGACCGCGAGCTGGCGCACGGCCGCGCCGACTGCCCCGACGCGGCCTTCCACGAGTACACGCACCCGTGAGTACCCTGCCTGTCATATTACTACACGTACACGCACCCGTGAGTACCCTGCCTGTCATACTACTACACGTACACGCACTCGTGAGTACCCTGCCTGTCATATTACAACACGTACACGCACCCGTGAGTACCCTGCCTGTCATACTACTACACGTACACACACCTGTGAGTACCCTGTCTGTCATACTACTACACGTACACGCACCCGTGAGTACCCTGCCTGTCATACTACTACACGTACACGCACCCGTGAGTACCCTGCCTGTCATACTACTACACGTACACGCACCCATGAGTACCCAGCCTGTCATATTACTACACGTACACGCACCCGTGAGTACCCTGCCTGTCATACTACTACACGTACACGCACCCGTGAGTACCCTGCCTGTCATACTACTACACGTACACGCACCCGTGAGTAACCTGCCAGTCATATCACTACACGTACACGCACCCGTGAGTACCCTGCCTGTCATACTACTACACGTACACGCACCCGTGAGTACCCTGCCTGTCATATCACTACACGTACACGCACCCGTGAGTACCCTGCCTGTCATACTACTACACGTACACGCACCCGTGAGTACCCTGCCTGTCATATTACTACACTGCACACTAGCTGCGCGCTACATACTAGGTACACAAGCTTCTAGTGTACATGCACCCGTGAGTACGCACACTGCCTTGTCACACTATTACACTACTACAATATGTTACACACTAGCTGTGCACTACATACTAGATACACGAGCTGCTAGTGCACACGCACCCGTGAGTACACTTGTCACACTATTTCATTACACGTACTACATACTAGCTGTCCACTACACACTAGTTGCTAGTACCCGCGCTAGTGTATACGCACACTTGAGTCTTGAGTATAAATAGCCTCAACTACGCCTCAAGTTTGAAAAACGTGGCGTGAAATTCTATAATAAAATTCAACATATTGTCATTATGATAGGTACTTACCACTGCTATATATTTTTCCAGTCTTGACAACAAATCGCGACACTCGATGAGCAGCGGCACCAAGCCCGGCCCCGAGAGCGACACCGACTCCATGGCGGAGTATGGCGAAGGCGAGACCGGTATGTGCACGACACATTCATATTATTATCCTGTATAACCCCCGGCACGTAAGTCGACCGGTGACCTTCAAGTGTGCGCAGCGTCGTCCGAGTGAGCGGGACACAATACGATTGGAGAGCCAATCAGCGCTTACGAGGGATCCGCGAGAGCTAATCAGTGCTTACGAACGATCCCCACGCCCTCCGCGACCCCCTCACACCCCGAGATACATCATTTTCTACTTCTGCGCATTGAAGGTCACCGGTCGACTTATTTGCCGTGATTTGTACCATAACACATTTACTTTCAGTTCAGTTTTTTGAAACTATCGTATTTTGATTTTGCCCTTCACTTTTTGCCTCATATTTTGTAAAAAAAATGCATTAGTATTGAATTTAATTTTTTTTTACTTGATGTTTTGATTTTTCAAGCATTTTAATTTATTTGAGTAAAAACAAAACTTTTCCATTATTTTTTTACGGTACAGGTGAAAGTTCTTTGCTGATCCATCATTATTAAAAGTTATATTAGTACTGTGTGCTTAGTCTAAAGCGGAGCACTCGAAAACGAACTCGAAAACTATTGATCGATTTCAGAGTAAAATAGACCTAAAATGGCTTGTATTAAGGTTTGAGTTCGCCAATACATTCAGCATTCGAACAATGCTGAATGAATTGGCGAACTCAAACCTTAATACAAGCCATTTTAGGTCTATTTTACTCTGAAATCGATCAATAGTTTTCGAGTTCGTTTTCGAGTGCTCCGCTTTAGACTAAGCACACTGATCCTGTTTCACACAATCTTTAACCTGATTGAACTTTGACTGTTCAAACCTACTGGCCTTTTCATAAATTTTCTTGTGAGAAAATATTTTAGCATTACATTTAGAGACAACCTTACGGGTGGACAATATTTGAGGAACTTTCACTTCGAAATCCTTTCACGTCGTACCTACGATAAAGATTGTTTTTGTTTAGTTTTGTTTGTCCGCATGTCTGTATATGTGTCTGTTACCTGCGCATGTTCGCAGCGGGCATGAACGAGGACGGCTCGTTCATCGGACAGTACGGCCGCAAGCGCCGCGCGCCGCCCTCCGGTCAGCCCGACTCGGCCTCGCAGGCCTTCGCCACGCTCGTATAACCCATACCACCCCCAAACCCCCAACCCCCAACCCCTGTACCCATCCCCTATCCTCAGCACCCTAGCTTAGGCTGCGATTAATGCGCTCGATACAACATTGGAATCTTTTTCACATTCTCTGATCCAACGAGGATCAGTGTCAATCGATAACGTTACCGATTCGTAACGTTATCAGTATCAATACCGTCTAATATGGTAACGTTATCAGTATCAATCGCTAACGTTACGAATATCAATTGGTGACATTGCCGATTCGTAACGTTATCAGTATCAATCGGTAACGTTACAAATTGTTACTGATACCGATTGAGACGATATCGGAGTCGATATGGCGACACATGGAGATTATTGAAAGTAATATCAGAATAAACGTAAATTTCACGTTATTTTACGTTTATTCTGTTGAAGTTCTTGGCTATTTTGGATCAGACAATATGGGAATGAACCAATATTAAGGCGCTTAAACTGTAGTATGCCTATTCAACGGTCAATATTTATTCAGCTTTATCTAACAGACTGATGGTTTTATTCAGCCGCTTATCCCCTCGTGCGCGCTAAGCTTTATACGTTTGAGCTAGACGCGACTGAAAAAACGTAGTGCCATTGCATCACAAATAAAAAAAAAGTAATGACCCAATCGCCGCAGAAAAAATAATATTCTTCGTTCCAATTGGACCGCACGTGAAACCGCCCGCCAAAATTACTTTTTTTTTCTTTTCTTTTTTTCGCAAAATTCGCTCTGGTTGTGTTTGAATCTCGTTAAATCTCGCTAATTTTATTAAATGGTACAAGTAAAAGGGCGTCAAAGTCTTTATTTTACTATTTCAAAAATAGTTGCAATAAAGATCGTTTCACACGTCCCGTGTTCTCGCAAGGCGTCCTTCTCTATTTAGCGACTTACATTGGTGGCATTAAAAGGAGATGCAATTCGAATAACGTAGTCTAATATGGCTCTTATTTTGTTGAAATAGAATTCATATTTCTTTGATTTGTACGTATCGGTGTGAAATAATATCTAGCAACATGATTCTTATCTCATAGGAAATAAGCTCTATATTAGATTGCTCTTCTTATTTTGTCGCCAGTGGAAGTCGACTCTTAAACGTTTAGATTAGTTCTTAAGTACACATTAGGCCTTAAGTTGATTAGGTTGTAAAAAAAGATATTTTATACAGAGTGAAATGCAGTGAATGTTTCTATTATACTTATGATATTATAGTCTTATGTTATATACATAATAAATATGAGCACGAGCTTTTGTGTTACGTTTTTGGTTTGCATTTATATTGTTAGAGTAGCATAGATAGACGTATGTACCCATATCTCCGTCCCATTCTTTACATCCTTTTGTTTTGCCTGCACGAGCCGCCATGTTTTATTTTTTTTGTAAGGTATGATTTTTGTTTTGATTTGGCATTTTTATTTGTTAGCATTTTTTTTGTATTTACATTATTAGCTTTACATTTTATTTGTTTTGTCTATTGTTTGAATTATGTAAGTATGCTTTAACGGTGAAGGAAAACATCGCGACGAAACCTGTAGGCCTGAGAGCCATAATATTCTCAAAGGCGTGTGAACTCGGCCAGTGTGGTGGACTACGGCCTGAACCCTTCTCATTCTGAGAGGGTGACCCGTGCCCTGTAGTGGACCGGTAATGGGTTGATGATGATGATGATTATTTTAGGTTTATTTCGTGTAATGTAAAATACGCGTACATTCAAATAGTCTTTATTCCTGATAATATAAAATTTCAATATACAATTAATCAATTAATCTTATTTCCAACATCCTTATATACTCTAGAATCTAGATTACTACATATTGCTTAATTACTCTATATTACAATTATATTAAGGTTATTAATATAATTGTAATATAGAGATACAATATATAATACAATTATACAATACGACCAACAAACAAACATTTTTATCGTGGTATGTGCCCGTATTTTACATTAGATGGTGATGATGATGATTTGTCCGCCAACCCGCATTGGAGCAGCGTGGTGGGTCTAAGCTTTAAATCTCTCTCCTGTGAGAGAGGAGGCCTGTGCCCAGCAGTGGGACGTTAAAAGGCTGAAGTGATGGTGATGATGATGATGATTATGATCAGGTGATGATTGTATAACGTTCCTTGTACGGCGCAGGTCGCTTCACGGAGGACGGTTCGTTCATTGGTCAGTACGTGCCGGGCGCGCGCGTGCTGCCGCCCCCGCCCCCCGCGCCGCCCGCGCCCTCCACGCCCCTCACCGGCCTCAACGCGCAACCCCCCACCTACGTGTAGACCCGCGACACTCGACACAGCAACAGGACACCCCACCCTGCCACTGGACACGGGGAACTAACGAAACTAATTCGCTGTCAGGACACTGTCACTCTAAGCTAGCGCACGCCAAGACCTGAGATAAACTCTTGGCCGAGCGTTGCGTTTTGAAGTACATTCAATTTTTAACTGTATGTCAATAGTCGTAAAGTTAATTATTCAGTGTTCTTAGAAAATTCTCTGCTGTTTTGCTCTTGGTGTGCGCAGGCCCTAGGACACCAGTTCTACGGAGGGGTACCTCATCTGGTGTTTATTTGGTTGGACCAATTTGGTGGCGGTGGTCGTGATCGCCCACTGGTGACGCAACCGTGGTGTCCTGTTGGCCTAATATCTTCGAACTTTATTGGTGAACGGAAATTTTCAATAAGTTTCAGCTTATCCCATTTCCAAATATTTTCTCTAAACAAATGTAATATTACTGCCGCGTATTTTAATTAGGAACTAATATTTTGTCCCAGTGTCTGTATTTAGTTTAAATATACTAGATGAAACGGGGGCCCGCTAGTGTTAGCCTGTTATGATTCTGAACAGTGTCAGTATTGATGACTTATGGCAAAATATCTATTATTATTGTACTTTTATTAATACCCCGTCCGAATACTAATAGGATAAGCTTCTGTTATATTAACTCTCAAATGTAGAAAATCCTCCGGTTGGTCAAAACTAACCTTGCAGGAAACAAGTGCACTAGTGTGTAGTCAAACACAGGTGCACTCTTCGTTCCCTCGCTCTCATTTTTCGACGGGACGGTACGACCGGGGAGAGGTCAGACGCAGGAAAAACTGCTTTACCTGCTCATTCACTCGCAAATGAAATTTTTTTTATTGGATTTAATTTTATTTATTATTTATATTAAAATGTTGGCAACATTACAAAGATGTGAGACGTTAGCTAGTAGGATTTATCAAGGTTATTTACTATGAGCATTTGGATGGGGTACTTAATATTTAAAAAAAATATTCATTTAATTAAGTTAAATATATTTGTAACGACAAACGGCAAATGCCAACATTCGTGCAATTCAAAATGAAAATAAACTAGGCACTTCCCAGAGTGAAAGAAATACGGCTTATACATTTTTCAAAAAAAAAAAAGATCGAGTAATTCGAAATATTAGATTTGCTATAAATCATGCATTTTAGTCAATAAATGAAGAATTTCAGTCAATGAAAAACGAATAAAACTATCTAATTGTTTGCAACTAATTTTAACCGAATTGGGTTAGGGTGGGAATTGGTGCCTAGTTAATTTGGTAGAGTTTTATTATGATGTGTTTAATTAAGAGACTGATTTTATGTAAACTTATGAAAAAGTCCTCATAACCTGGCATTGCACTGTCGCATCTTCAAACTTTACGCAAACGCATGTTAACCATCCCAACATCTAGAACAAACCCCATGGGGGTGAGTGTTATACGTGAAGTTTACCCCTCACTTTAGCGATATTACCCTTTAGGGGGTAATCAGTGAACTCGGAATAGACACGAGTAAGCTAAGAGAAGCCCTCTATATCAGGCTTAGCAGTTAGACACTTTTATAATTAGTATGGTGTCAAAAGTTTCAATTATATAATCATAAGATTAGAACACATGATGCATCTCTCAAACTTTCACAAAAATCACTATTAGTTGCGTTTCATGTATTTGGTGACTTAATAGGTTGCGTTTCACCATGTGTTCTAGTCTTAATAGTGGAGGTTAGATTGTTATACAGGGTGTCCAGTTGTAAGCACGAATATTGCCACAAGGGATAGTAAGCGGCTTACTGATAGCACTGATTTTACTATATTGATAAATGTGTTATTTACTGGGTTGCGTCGAAAAATATTTTTGTGACAAAAACAACTTTGACGATTTTTGATATATCCATTGGTGGATACCCACTCTAGGTAATCCTGTATCGTGGATTATAAGCTATTAAGCAAACAATACATGTCTACATTTGTCGATCAGTTAATTCAATAAGACATCATATTATAGAATTCTTCTGGACACCCTGTATATAGATTAGTGAAGGCTCGGTCGTAAAAGACGGATTAAGGTTCGATATCAATTACTTGTAATATAAGGATACGGTTTAGATCGCGAGCTCTTGGTGTATAAGAAATGCTATTTTTGTCACGGATAAAATAAAGAGAGAATTAAGTATTTGGTGTTCATAGTCTAAGAGGCCAAAGGTGAACCTCGACTGTCAGTTTTTGGACAAACTCGTCAGTGGAGTTGGCGCATATCTGTCAAATTGTATGGATGGATATATAAAATCGACATTTCTCAGTAACTTAAGTCTATAAAAAATACAGTCGAGGTTCTGGAATGTATTTGAAAAAGAAAACACTTTAACGAATACATACCCCAATTCATTCGTAGGGCTCTTACACTATGATCGAAAAGATGCTCTGAATACCGGTGGTCAGACGCGTTTAATTTCTAGAATGCTCTACTCTTATATGAAGGCGGCTCAATATAGCAAATTAAATTTAAGCCTATAGTTTTTATCACAGACATAATATGTACGTAATACTATCGATATTGACTATTTTAGATTACCTATAATATTATAAAGCCTGTGATACACATGCTTGTTTATGTCTCCAAAGGTCAACGTCGTGCGAAAGAACATTGAAAGATAGTTCGTATTCCGCCTATTGCCGCCCTATTTACTATTTACTTTTGGCAGCTGTTTGTTGTTAAATTGGAGGGGAAAGAGGAAATATCCGAATAAATAATGAATGTCAGAAAGGAATAAGTTCTAATAGTTTCTAGAAACTTACAATTGCGGTACCTACAGGTATAGTAAATTTCTATAAGGATGCCAATCCCTGGCTTATGGGCTCGTTAATGCCTGGCACGCCATTCGCAGGCATGTGTATCACGGCCTCAAATATTCCTGGCACTATTCTGTCGCGTTTATTTTTATACATCAAATGCATATCTTTCTTCGAATACAAACTCTTTAGGACCACAAAACAAGGATAAAATCTATTTTTAAGACTATTAATTAAGATGGAAATACTAATAACAAAAATAATAAAATTTTGACAACTATATTCTTCTACTTAGTTCCAAATATTCTTAGCATTTATCAATTTTTCTCATTAGCACTGATTAACAACTAGGATTTGGTTAGCATTGTATAGTAGTTTGGGTGATATCATTCGAAATAATTTAACTCCATAAAAGCACACAATTTTTCGAGTATTTTTCCAAAGAGATATATAATATTTCATAATAAAAAAGGTGGATTTACATTGAGTCAGTTACTGACTCGAGAAAATTTTAGCAATTTTCTGCATTTAATTGTTAATAGTTTGAGCCATTTATTGGCATCTAGAGTCGAGATTAAGTCTGTTGTGTGTACCTTTATGGTAGTTTTACACAGAGATAGTGACATACACGCACGGCTTGCATCACGTGTTAGCACTGTGATTAATCCATTTATTTATTTTCATATTATGCGATCTTTCAATAGCCGTCGTCAAATAAGTATATGCAGTTGAAAGATCGATAATTTGGCGCAACGACCGCTGAAACAGCTTTGACAGAATAAGAGGAATAACTAGTGTCAAGTTTCGAGACACTAACTCGCTTAATGTAGATCCGCCTTTACGCGTTAATTAATATCAATGATGGTAAATATAAATCTATTTTGGTACGGATGTGTGGAGTGAGCGAGTATCGATATAGGCGCGCGGTTTGGCCACCGGGCGACGTTGGTGCTTTGCGGGCGTGATCGAGAGCGATGTGTATTCGGTGTTGTGATCATATCTGTGTAGGTAATTCGCTGTGCATTCGCTGTTCGCTTGTCTGCGGGGTTAGTACGAGTTTGCATGTTTCGACACTCGAAATCTATCGACGTTGTCGTGATGCGCCAACTTGTACTAATCTACTCGTATTGCTCAGCTTGTATTACCAGTTCATACTGTTTTGTATTTGACTGGTTGGTTTTTGGTTGATATCGTTTCTACCATCGTGCCATCTTCAAAACTGTGACCTTAGGTTGGCAGTCCGTTGGTTGACTAATTTTGTCTTACCGGCACGTTGGTTGACTAAGTTAGTCGGCCCGACTAACTGAAGTTTTTCAACTTGAGTTATAATCTTGACAGTTTCGTGTAAACTTTTCTGTGAAGTAGACATTGGTGTAATATTGGCAGTGTCATCTGTGAGTGTCAAAAAACACCGGTTATTGGTTAAGTATTGGATGAAACTGAAAAAACATGATGTATATCGCATTACATTTATCATTTACTAGCCGACACCCGCGACTTCGTCTGCGTGGATATAGGTTTTTATATGGGATCGGATTGGATGCCATAATCCTTTTTTGTACCTAAACTAAATGTAGCCTAAGTTACTCCTTATAACATCACCTATCTGTCATTGAAAGTTCCATCAAAATTGATCCAGCCGTTTCGGTAATTAGCTGGAAGAAATAGACAGATCGACAAACATAAATTTAAACGCACGCCAGTTTAAAATAAGCCGTACCTTCAAAGATCCGGGTCCCAAGTTATTTGAACCCAATAAATGTCTGTCATTTCTGAAGTAAAAAACCTATGACCTTGAAATATTTACGGGATAATATATAAAGTACTACCTTTCTAACAAAAAAAGAATGAGTGAAATCGAGCAACGCGTTAATGAATTACAGCTATATACACGTTTTAACTTTCATCCCCTCTCCCAAGGGAACCGTGCTGAATTTCAGTTTTGGCTTTGCAGTTTGCAGTTTTGGCTTCAGTATCGATTATAGAGTGCCCTCCAATAAAAAATTTCAAAATATATTCAATGTACAGAATTGGATCTGTTACAGTTTTATTATATTATAGATGATATTACCTTGAATCTCGGACTACCCTCGAATGTATTCTTTTCACTGTTAAGTGTATGTAGATAGGTAAGACTTGGACGTATATGTTATATCGTGAAATAGGCGGTTATTACTACTACTCGGAGCGTGACGTTGACAGCTGGTAACTTCACTCACATCTCAGTTTACTAATGTTAGCAACATTATATTTATTTGTAAGCGTTAACAGGAGCTGTCAATGTCATCCTTTTAGCAATTGAAGCGGGTAGCCACCGTCATACAAAAACAACATTACATTTATTATGTATATCCAACTAGTGATAGTCGATTTTTTGAATGTCCCCCCCTTATCACACTTTATGCACATCACTGAGTTATGAAAAATCGATGTTTTCAGTTTTAATCCTCAAAACTCAGTTTACACGTTCAGTTTCACTTACAGTCAACTACTGCACGTGTAAATCGGGCTTAACTTTGTACATATACGAGTGCGTCACCAGTGTTGCCATGCCAACAATAAAAGTTTCAAGCTTAGAGCAACGCGGCTTAATAGAGTAACTTCGCGCTCGCATTCGTTACAAGTTGGATATTGCTACCCCTAATGCGCTGATGCGATATCTATTCATACATTTACTGTCACAGCATCTAAAATCTCATTTGTGACGGTGTATGTCCACTGGTAAGTAACTTCCGCAATTTATTGCCTAACTCAATATAAGACTAGGAAAAACTTGCAGAAATTGATTTATAGCATTTCAATTGAGAAGCTGCGTTGCTCATATGCCGGGCTCGCTTGTACCGCGTCGTTACAAATGAGTGGAGGGGCGTGTTGCAAGTGTGCTTCCAGCATGATTGTATCGATCCCGCGTGGTCACACTCGTATCTCGTGCTAGCGTTAAGGGTATCGTGTTATCTAATGTTAGGCAGCTAAGGCGTTCGCTTGTCGCTCTAATGTAATGTAACTTATCTATTTTTCATACTAAAGTAACAATTATTTATTTATTTTATTTCTTGGGAGTCTCTTGTGTACACTGCGGGCCAAATTCAACTGTACATGTACCTTTATTTACACTTTTTTGAGGTCGTTTGAATATGCAACGATACAACATAACGAATTTATTGGAGTAACGTTAAGCACGCTGATATTGTTTAACGTTATTTTTTACGTTATGTTATTTGTATAGTACATTGAATAGAAAACAGAGTAGTGATTGTTAGTCATTTTCAAAATGTTTTGGTGATATCGTGCGCATACTTTAATTCGCATTTTTAATTACCTATTTAATAATCATAATTACCTATAACTTATTTAATTCAATATTTTTGACTACAGTTGAGTTTGTTCAACAGTTCTATTATAATTATTCACACGACAGCTTATTTATCATATTATGTATTTATAGGTAATATTTATTTATTTATTCATACGCCTGAAAGGTGTCGGGTCCTAAGTAATACATTCCACGCGGTCAAACCATGTTGATTTTATAAATTCTCCCGTTTTCCCGTTTTACAGTAACAATGTGACGGTCAGATGAAATCTGAATAACGTTTTTAACAATTGATTCACGTTGCGACAGCGTTTCATAGTATTAAATAATTATATTTATTTATTTTGTTCAATGCCCAGGCTAGTGACTGTTTTGTCACCGTTACAAAAATCATTTGTACGTGACAAAATAATCGAATGTATCGATATGATTCGATACGAAAATAGAACGTTATTTTTTGTAACAGTGCCAAAAATCACTCTTATTTTCTGTGTTAGTGTTTAGTGATTCCCAGTTGCTACTTTAATATTTAATTGCTAACATAACCTTTCTATTGTTCTCATTTGAGCTTACTGTGTAACGATCGGTACCTTGTATTGTAACATGCATTATTATATTTGAAAAGCACTGTTATATTATAGCCCCTTTAAGTTGTTTGTTAAGGAGTCTTTATCATGTCTATTGTCTAGTAAGAATTTAATATATATTATGTAATATTTAATTAAACTGCGTTAATCATACTATTTTTTGTTTGACATATTGACATAGTTTTCGTCCGAATAACATTATACCGGTTATCGATACTAATTACGGTACACGTAATGGTTAAATATTGCATGCAAACGTCAAATAGAAAATAGTATATTGGACCGTGTATAGATATAGTAGGAGAGCCTTGTTCGATTCGCGTCTGTTTTTTGTCGCTTTTTATACCGCGCTGTTGATAATTGAAAATTCTCTCTCTTGGACTATTTGTTAACATTCAAAATGGCGAAATAACGTTAATAATAATAAAATAAATTAATTGTTGAAATCACTAAAATTACGGTGATGTATGATCACTGCCTTTTCCCCTAAGAATAAATTTAGAGTTTTTCTATATTATTATTGTGTTCATTTTGTAGTTTTTACCTTTTTATTTCGCGACGCACTTGCGATCAGATCTTTTTATTCTTGTCTGAGTTTACAAATACATATATAGTACAGTAATTAATATAACTAACCAATATCAATAATGGTGGCTTTTTCATTGCATTAAAGATTTAATCGCTTCATTGTTTTTCGACATTATATCTTTTATTATTGAATCAATTTAAATTGCTCATATTCGAGTTTTGATAGCAAGTGCGTTGCACAAATAGTATCCCTGTTTGTAATACTGACAGTTCGTCAACTTGCCTTATATATTATCTGTAAAGGACATTATTTTATATTATGGTATATTTTGTTTGAGTTTAGGAGATTTTTCATTTAGTTAACAAAGACTTACTGTTCGTAAACAAATGCACAATAGGTACAGCATGCATTTATCTACTGAATAGAACGTCACAAAATGTGTATGTAAAACCACTTTTATTTTGAATTCCGAATTATTAATTTTTTTTTTATAATGAACATGACAACTGTTTTATCTGTGCGATCAAATAAATGTATATGTATATATTTTTAAATGTATACTTTTATTTGACCGCGCGAATACTTTCAATAGAATTAAAGATTTTAAAATGTAACAAACTAAATAACATTAGAATTTTGTATTCTCGAATAATGAATAATTCTTGGTAGCATTAAGTGTGTAAAAATTGTAATAAAGACACTTTGTTGCATTATTATTGTGAAAAATACTTTTTTTTTTGTCTGCACAAAATATTAGATATTCGATTGACAAAATTACATAATTTAGTTAGGTAAATATTTATTTTACCTTTATAGGTTTATTAAAACTAACTTTACTATACTACTTGTATAGAAAAACAAGTGAAGATTTTTATCTTCTTTCAAATTGAAATCAATTTGTAAGCATGCAACAAATAAAAATACATTTAAAATAAATTATATTTTGTATGTATTCCACATAAAGAGTAACAATATTTTGTGGAAGTTTATTTATTTAATGATTGGTTCTATGAGTAAATGTGAACAAATGTGTCTTTAATATGAAAAAAAAACAATAGCCCACTTTGAAGATTTTCGAAAATTATTTAGGTACTCTTATGATTGCAATGAAAGTGGAGTCATGACAGACAGATAAGTGGTCTCCGCCACTTGTTGCGCCGGTTACGAATTAATAAATAATAATTTTACTCTCTTTATTTCGCATTAAGTGACGATAATTTATTGTAACTATGATGGATATTTTTTTATGTTGCATAGAAAATAAATTTTAAGAAATTATTTTTGTTTTCTTTTATACCTACTAAAGATTCCAAGATTGGCATACCGAAGATTGGCAAAGCGGTGTCCCGGCACTAGCATGTGTTGGGCCGTTTTTAACTACTAGATCGATTTTGATGCAAATTTTTGCTTGGGATAACCTACGGGTATGTACCTACGGTTAAGGCAGTCGTGGGTTTTCAGTTTTTATAGTTGTTTGACTCGCAGGTATTTTTAATGAGATTCAGAATTCTTGGGTATAGTTGGATTTTAGTACATGCATTAAGTCTACAAATTGTGCCGTTAAAGTTCAAAACAGAGTGATAATAATCGGCCCAATGCGGCGTCGCTTCTGCGGCGTTTTGTATACGATCTGAGGCCATAAATCTATTGCTATCCTTTTCCGCAATGATCACTGTGAAAGAAATAGCAATTTTAGACCTGTCATTTTAGTTTAGGTTTAGAGATTGTGTACAACAGAATTGGCCACAGTGCCGTTAAAGTTCAAAACAGAGTGATAATAATCGGCCCAAAGCGGCGTCGCTTCTGCGGCGTTTTGTACTGAGGCCACATCATGCAGTGATCAATTCTTAGATGACCACGACAATTACATATAGACAAATCCGCGGTAGGTAAACCACACGGTGTGCTGCTAAATGTCACTTGCCACAGTACAAAAGGATAAGTAAAGTTCTTTTCATGAAAGAAGTCCCGTAGTTGCGGCGCTAGTAGTCGTATGTCTAAGCAATTTTTGTATGTAAAACCTATTAGTTCCGCCTAATTCCGCCTAAAAGGACTTTAGTTTGATTATTACTGAAAATAGATAAATATGTATTACTTAGTATTTCCACTTTGTAAATAGAATGATATGGTAGAACAAGTATAAATTAAAAATTAAAAAAACCCCCGACATTCGCCATTTTGTGGCGGCGGCCATCTTGGATTTGCATAGAGCTATTCTACTAGTCAAGCCCTTTCATTTGATACCCATATTAAGGGAGTTGTGAAAAAATATTTAATCCGCCATTTTGTAGCGGCGGCAATCTTGGACCGATTTTCATCAAACATAGAGCTAACAACACTCGACTAATTCACCTTTCAAACAAAAAAAATCGCATTCAAATCGGTTCAGCCGTTTGAGCGCTACGGTGGAACAGACAGACACATACATACATACAGACACGTCAAACTTATAACACCCCGTCGTACTTGCGTCGGGGGTTAAATTAATCAAAATCGGTCAATAAACTGCAGATATAATTTTGTACTTGAATTTCTATGATTTGTGACTTAGGTAAAAGAGTGCCATCCTTGTCTTAATTGAGCAATGTCTTTCTCTTAAATGAGCAAGAGCAATTTTAAAATATCTTTAGCTTAGTAGTTTTCCAAGATATTTGAATTCTGTTTCTGTTGTTCTTTAATTTTCCGAGCTTTGAATTGAAAAAAAAATGGTTTTCTTTAGAGTCGGTTTATCGACGATAATTTTACGTGATAATGAAAAAGTCATAAGACAACAAAGAGAGATAGATGCATCACAAGCCGAACACTTAGGCCGATTGTGCCTTCCCTATCGCTTGTTCCGTGCTCTCGCTTGCACGCAGAACGTGACATGAGTCATGATTTTTCGTACATGTAGCCGGCGTTCATCGATTTATAAGACGTTATCACGTCAAAAAATAGTTTTATACTATACTTACCCTATTGTCAGTTGAGATGGCACCATAGTCTGCATTATGTGGTATAAAATGTAGGTAGGTAAGTACTATCCAATAAAATAAAGTTACTTACCTACGTTACAACCCAGCAACGCACCTGAAAATGAGTTACCAGTTTCATCTATACTAATAAATAAAATTGAAGTGTCTGTCTGTAATATCGAAATAACTACCTCATATTAAGCTCATATGGTTATTTGAACGATACTATAACCGAATCACACGTTTTTAAAATTTTTGTCTGTCTGTCTGTCTGTCTGTCTGTCTGTCTGTTTGAACGGGCTAATCTTTGGAACGGCTGAACCGATTTTGACGGGACTTTCACATACAAGTAGAGAATTAACCAGGGAGTAACATAGGCTACTTTTTTAACCGACTTTCAAAAAAGGAGGAGTTGTGTTTTTCTACCTATGTACACCGATATCTCCGAGATTTCTGAACCGATTTGCGTAATTTTTTTTTAATCGATAGAGAAACATTGCGACACTGTTCTACAAAAAATTTGGATTCCAACTCCTCAATCCTGATGCTGTAGGGGATCTGATCCCCAAAACTAATGGGATTTAGGCACTGTCGGTTATTTAAATTGATATTAGGGATACCAATTAAAGACGTTATTGTTGAATGACCTCGAGTAGGTACATGTCCAACTCCTCAACCCTGATGCTGTAAGGAATTGCATTCCGAAATCGTAAGGATCCCACGGAATTTTTCCGTTTTGTGGACGGGTTACTACTTACTACAGATAGGCTACTTTTTGTTCTGGAAAATCAAAGTTCCCACGAGATTTTTACAAACCTAAATACACACGGGCGAAGCCGTGGGCATCATCTAGTCTATAATAAGCTGCATTAACACAAACGAGACAACGGCCAAATTGGCGATCATTACACATAATTCATATCATTAACGTTTTAATTGGAGTGGTTCACCATAATCATAACAATCAAGAACCCAATTCTCCCGACGACGACGCTTTTTCAGCGATTACGATGCCGCAAAATTATTCGCGAAAGCGTCCTTCGATTCTAAATTAATTTCAATCTAAACTGTAGTCTATAAAGTTCAAAGTGGAGGCAATGTGACAGGACAAGCGCTTTTCAAGTTTATGTAAAGCCACAATCTCACAAAGGCGAACAAAAACCAATCGCAGTCAGCACTCAGCAGTCAGCTTCCCATCGCTGTGGCAGCGAGACGCGTCTATAGCTATCTCGAAAGTGGTATCATCTCGTGGACTTTAGTGTTCTCGATCGGAGCCTGTGAAGTGAATTTTGGAATCATGATCGCGTGATTTGTAAATCTTACCGTATAATTATCCTAAAGACTTATAGCAGGTGGGTACGGAGGACCCTGTGTTTTCGCAAATTAATTGCCAATTTGGATCATAACTACCTACCTAACTACTTACCTACCTGAGATGAGATCGTTGATCCCACTTATTGGGTTTACTTAATTGTTTGATTTGGTGTGGTAATTATAGGTACCTAATATAGGTACCTAATGTTCCTTATAGGTACCTAATGTTCCATTACCTATATTAATATTTGTATAAGAATTGCGACCCACTCATTAGATATACAGAACCTACTTATCCACGTTAATAGGTATACTTTTTCAACTGATTTTAAAAAGGGAGATTCTCATTTTGTTGCCTTTGGTTTGGGTGGGTTTTAAAATTAAGTAGAAACAAGACAAAAGGTTTTAATTTAATCTTTACGTGAAGTTTATTTGAATGGCCATATAAAACTTCCTCTTCCCACTTTTGTGAGCTGAGATTAAACGTGTGAAAACGTAAACAATGCTATCTGCCGTGTAAAATGTAAACAGGAGTTATTAATAGTGTCCCTGGATGGATGATGCCGCAGCGCCGGCCGGGTAAGGCAGCTTACACACTCGACAGTCGACACAGCTTACGCGTCGATGGCCGATTTGCACTCAAAAGTCAAAACAACACCAAATTCGTGATTTACTTAGTATCTAATCACAATTCCAGAACTTGGATGCATTGCAATGACAATAGTATAGTACCAACCTACTTACCTACTCTTGCTGGTATTATATTGCAAAAAATAATAATTTTTTGCGATCTACCCACGTTATTATGTAGGTATTACATCGTATTTTATAAATTTTTTTACATTGGTATTGGTAGGTAAAAATTAAGTGTCAGCTAATCGCAATACCTACCTATTGAGGGTAGGTATTGCGATTGTCACAATGGTGCTAATTCGATTATACGCGATCTTAAAACTAAATTGGCAGCTATCTAAAAATAGTGCAATAATTATTTTCCACATTTTCATAATGGAAAAGTCAAAAGAATAGAATTATATTTATTCTTGTCTTCCTACCCGTCCTTATTTTGTTTAGTGAGATTTTACACTGCGGTCTGACTGTACAACCGAATAAGCACCACTGTCACTGTCAAAGTTCCTTCTAATAAGGCAGTCTATACGCCCAATTAGCTACACGATCAACGTCGATGATCGATTTGCACCTAAACACCATACCTTTTGATTATATCTAGGTATAATAATAATTATTGGGTACCTATATTAAGCTGTGATAGCCTAGTGGTTAAGACGACCGACTTCTAATCGGAGGTCGTGGGTTCGATTCCGGGCACGCACCTCTAACTTTTCGGAGTTATGTGCGTTTTAAGTATTTAAATATCACTTGCTTTAACGGTGAAGGAAAACATCGTAAGGAAACCTGCATGCCTGAGAGTTCTCCATAACGTTCTCAAAGGTGTGTGAAGTCTGCCAATCCGCTTGGCCAGCGTGGTAGACTAAGGCCAAAACCCTTCTCTCTGAGAGGAGACCCGTGCTCTGTAGTGAGTCGGTAATGGGTTGATCATGATGATGATGAATAATTATGATCATGATGATGATGAATAATTATTACAATGATCCGTTGTTGTCAGCTAAATTTATTAGTTTCCACGTAAGCATTTTTATCTCACGCCAAATCAATGTTTGATTACAATATCACCCGACGTTAAGCGACGATGCACCCTAGGATGGAAGGGATTATTTACTGATTCAAGTAGGTGCGAATTGCGATGTACAGATTATGGCCATACCATACAAAATGAGCGGATTCTTGAGTCAAATCAAAGCGCCACACCGAAGGTACTGGAAACTAAATTTGACATTTCCGAGCACCTTCACAGTAGGTACTCCCCTCTCACTTTTGTTAGAAATAAACGCCAAAATGGCGATAGCAAAATTGCTTCAATTAACAGCCAGTCCAGAGTACTTTGAGGTCATTGGATACGATATTATGGATAAGCTCTAAGTATTATTCCTATTTTATTGGTTTAAAAGGTTTTTTAATTTGCTGAATATCGGGAAATTCGTTTTGAATCTGGTAACCCTAGATAAGGCGGGCTATTCACTCGATTAGCATTGATGATCGATTTGCACCCAAAACTGGTTTACAGTGTGAACTGCAATTATGTTGCCACGAGAATAACGTATGCGCGGTCGTTTGATTTGCATAATACTTTGAAGGGGTTTCACTTTATGGGAACATGGACGATGTATCACTTTTAATTGGTTTTTAATTTTAAAGTTTTAGAATAGTAAGTATAAGATGCACAGTTAGTCTTTAAGATAATATTGTAAAATAATAAATACGTAAGTATCACGTAAGTTAGCTTAGAGATTTAAACATTATTATTATTTCATTACAACAAATACTTAGGATTTAGGTATAAAATAGACAGATTTGCAATAGTTTGTTCGTAGGTTATTATTATCAACCTTTTTCGCATCGCAGAAGTGGAAACGGAGATAACAACATTAATAAAACCGGCCAAGTGCGAGTCGGACTCACGCACGAAGGGTTCCGTACCATTATCTGTAAAATGGCAAAAAAATCATGTTTGTTATAGGGGAGCCCCCTTAAAATATATGTATTTCATTCTGTTTTCCGTACCTTAAAAGGCAAAAAAGAAACCCTTATAAGATCTCTTTCTTGTCCGTCTGTCCGTGTGTCACCACCGATTTTCTCACAAATAAAGGAAAAATTCCAAAAACAAAAAAAGTTGGAAATTAAAGTATGTCCCCATACATACATTGTTGAGCCAATTAAGATAGACCTCTGAGTTGTATGAGCGCTCATACAATGTAGAGGCCTAGCTTAATTAGCACCTTACCTTTTTAAGAAAAACTAATGAAAAACAGACTGTACTTATACTGTACGGAACCCTCGGTGCGCGAGTCTAACTCGCATTTGACCGGTTTTTTTTAGTATTTATTGTTATAGTGGCAACAGATCAAATACATCATCTGTGAACATTTCAACTCTCTAACTATCATGGTTTATGAGATACAGCCTGGTGACAGACGGATAGTGGAGCCTTATTAATAGGGTCCCGTTTTACCCTTTGGGTACGGAACCCTAAAAACCACTATCACCTATACTCGCACACAAATCAAACATTTATACATGACACACAGTACATAATATACTCTACTCAGTAATCTTTTTAATAATATTATGTTGATCTAAATAACTACATATTTTATAAAATAAAATTAGATTTATCAAACAGAAGTGTTATCATAGTTCCTAAGGTGATGCCGATAACTTCGTCTTCATAAGGTTTTTTTAAAATCCGTGGAAAAGTTTTGATTTTGAGGATAAAATACTTTTTGTGTCCGTATCTGCAATACAAGCTATATATGCGTCAAATATTGCCAGTCTCCTGGATACAAGTCTCCTATATCTATGCCAATTTTTTTTCAAGATTAATTCAGTGCAGCGGTTGTCCCTAATGTCAAAAGTTTTTATTTTTTTATGAAAGAACCCTAAATATATCCGGAATCAAATGCAACCTAGATCACTCCTTTTATAGGCTTCCTCCTACCTGCCTGTAAAAATCTCATCAAAATAGGTTCAGCTGTTCCGAAGATTAGGTACCCCGTATAAAAGGCTACATATACCTACTGTCGCTATATTGTCGTTCAAATAATTTTAAGAGCATAATCAGAAAACTCCAGTAATTTTTAATTATTATTTTTTTGACATCTCCCGGGACCTCACAGTATTTATAAAAACTTAAATCCAAGCGGACGAAGTCACGGACATCAGCTCGTTTAATAATAAAACTTGAAAACCGCTAATGTAAGCATTAGAGATAAGTGTCTGCTTCACATGCATCTGCTAATAACTACCTACTCTCGTATCTATTAATCAGTTTTATGTTTTGTCACCGTCGCATCTTTAGAAGTAAAGTGAATTAACTAAAAAAATGGTAATTTGTGAGAAATGAGTAAAGTTTCATACAACATGTAGGTTGTATCTAGGTATGTACCTACTTACTAGTGCGTCGTGCCGCGTATCTATACTAATCTATACTAATAAATAAAATTGAAGTGTCTGTCTGTAATATCGAAATAACTACCTCATATTAAGCTCATATGGTTATTTGAACGGTACCATAACCGAATCACACGTTTTTAAAATTTTTGTCTGTCTGTCTGTCTGTCTGTCTGTCTGTTTGAACGGGCTAATCTTCGGAACGGCTGAACCGATTTTGACGGGATTTTCACATACAAGTAGAGAATTAACCAGGGAGTAACATAGGCTACTTTTTTAACCGACTTTCAAAAAAGGAGTTGTGTTTTTCTACCTATGTACACCGATATCTCCGAGATTTCTGAACCGATTTGCGTAATTTTTTTTTAATCGATAGAGAAATATTGCGACACTATCCTACAAAAAACTTGGATTCCAACTCCTCAATCCTGATGCTGTAGGGGAACTGATCCCTAAAACTAATGGGATTTAGGAACTTTCGGTAATTTAAATTGATATTGGGGGTACCAATTAAAGACTATCATTGAATGAACTCGAGTAGGTACATATCTAACTCCTCAAACCTGATGCTGTAAGGAATTGCATTCCGAAATCGTGGGGATCCCACGGGATTTTTCAGTTTTGGGGACGGGTTACTAAAGATATGCTACTTTTTGTTCTGGAAAATCAAAAGTTCCCAGGGGATTTTTAAAAACCTAAGTCCACACGGGTGAAGCCGTGGGCATCATCTAGTAAATACTAAACTAATTAAACCGACTGAAGTCCTATAATGTCCTTTTTTACCTATAAAAAAGTCTCTCACCAAAGGGTTATTATACAGCATGATTTTAATAAGTCAGTCCATAGAAAAATCTGAAAATACATACATGTTAATAGATAACTTTACTTCTGGACGTAATCGATGCAAACTTCTAAGAAAAATCTAACCAAAAACCATGAGCGAATTAAAAACACCACGAGGAAACTTTTTTAAAAAGCAATCAAATCAACCTAACGAAAAAAGTTATTGTAAACATCCTTCGCAGCTCTTAAAACAAAAAAAAAAATATGTACTTACCTACTTCATTTTTTTTTAAATTCAATTTATCAAGCCTTTTAAAAATAATAATCCATGTCGTGAACAGGCGTCCTTATCCACGCGGCGGACAGGAGCGGTCGCGCCCGTCAGCCGGACCTCGTCGTTTTTTTTTTTCGTTCTCTGTTACCTGTTCCCGAACGAGTCCGCTCAACGGCTGGTTAGGTTAACAAGTGCGTGGCAGGGGTGTGAAACCTTGTTATACTAGAATTGATTTATTGTTTGGAGAATTATTTAAATCCTACATCCTTATGGATACGACTACTACAAATTCCTTGGCAGTGAACTGCTACAACTCTATTATTATTTTATCTTAACCTATAATAATCCTTATAAAGACTTGACACTAAAAATCACGAGCTTCTACAAAGGATCTAAAGCATAAGATATTTAGAAAAAGCGTGAAAGGATAAAAAAATATTTTTTCGGTACCTATTTACAAGTCATTCATACAATCGGTTCATCGATTCAGGAAATAGATATCTTAGGTAACGATTGTCATCATTCGAGGCCTTTTCGTATACCTACGTATACAACGTTAGTTTTACTTTACGCAAAACCTGAAAGTAGTTTGTTCAGAATCAGTAACAAAATCGAATCCAACCATTTTTATATAGTGTTATATTTTTGTCCAAAAATATTTTAAAATCTTACAAGCTTAGACACAATGATTTACCGCGCATCAGCTGACGGTCGGCACACAGCGGCGGTCATTCAACTCGCGTCGATCGCAAGTCGCTGCGGCGACGGCTTGCGGTGACCATTTTTTTCGAGGACAACGACGCAACATAACAAGCTTAAAACTTCGTTACTTTTCATTATATTTTTTTGAAATTTTGTATAAGTATTCTTAATGTAAAAATATTTGACACGTGTTTCGGTTTTTGCGCAAAGTAAAACTAACGTTGTATAATTTATGTACATATTATGTATTTACGGAATAGCCGAGAACACTTTAAACAATGCACGAATAAAAAGAGTTGTAAACGCTGCCAGTGTATTTTGTAACCCGACTCACCGGCTGGGATCCGTCCGGAGTCCTGATAAACCACCGTGTCGGCGTCGGTGTTAGTTTCGCAAAACCGCACGGGGTCATTCGCGTGCACCGCCAGTGCCCTTATCGCAGGATGCCTATGTCGTATCGCATTACTAACAATACCCGTGATTTTGTCTTTTTATTAATCGACTTGAAAAAAAGGAGCTTATCAATTCGACAGTATGTACGAGTATAATGGAACTGCAAAATATTCACATACTAGAGAATGCCCGCGGCTTCGCCCGCGTGAATTTCGGTTTTGCACAAATCCCGAGGGAATCGTAGATTTCCGGTTCCCGTTCCCGCTCCCTTTTCCAACCTTTATACCTACTATCAAGGAAGTTCGCTATAGTAATCTACCTATAGCTGTAGCTATAGAGTTCGGGTTTTTCAAAATCCCGTGGGAACTGTGCATTTTTTCAGGATAAAAAGTAGCCTATATTTTAAGTCAAGGCATAATCTACCTCCATTCAAAATTTCAGCCAAATCGGTTCAGTAGTTGCGGCGTGATTGAGTAACAAACATCCATCCACACTTTCACATTTATAATATTAGTAAGATATAATCAGCTATAAAGGCATGTAATGCTCTTCTTAATATACAAAATTTCATAGATGTATGTATGTTCAATGTTTTTCCGAGCATTTCTCCAAAAACTATTAATCGGATTGTGACCATTCGAAATAATATGGACTCTTAAATGCATGGTGAAGTTGATTTTACTTTCAATCTTTTAGATTACTTATTATCACGCGATCATCACAAAAAGATGCGATGCGCAAATAAGGCGAGGCCTACACATTCATATTTATTTTGTCACCTTTTTGTTTAATCTTTTTATCTTCATACCTGTTCCATTTAGTACATTTTCCTTATTTGCGATACTTTAGAATATGTTATGCTACGTATATACCTCAAGTACTCGTATATATTATATTATTATATACTCAAAAGAATACCTACAACCAGTCATTATTTGTATTAATTATAAAACAGCTATGTAATTATCTATCTAAGAGTATTTGTGTTAACATATCGTATCTCCGAATTTATTGCTCCAAATTGCTCTAAAAAACAAGAATCAATCATTATATCATTACATACATATATTAATATCAAAAGAATTGCGTTATCAGGTCCTCAATGACTGACGCTAATTATAGGTTATCTGTTCATGTTCCTACGTATATAATGTTGTAATTATAAATAAATAACAATGTTTAAAATTAAAGTTTACTTGCGTATTCAATATTCATGCACAATAAAAAAATCGTACTTATTAAAGGTAATAATAATCAATCTATCAATAAATAAATAACAAAGTTTTCAGAAAGACACTGTTTATTTTAATAAAACCGGCCAAGTGCGTGGCGAGCCAAGCGCAGTGTAGGGTTCCGTAGTCACAATCCTCGAAAAACAGATAGAACCCTTAACCTGTGAACCCTACTTAGCCTTTAAAATTGATTATATACACTACTGCTGTGAATTTTTTCAAGTTCCTATATACTGACATTTGGCTGATAGAGGGGGGGACACTAGACAGTAGATAATAAAAATTAGCACTTTAAAACATCATATTTTACAAACGGATCTAGAAATCGAAAAATGATGTTCCCACACTCACAGTATTTTAAAAGACCTATTCAACGATACCCCACACTATGGGGTAAACGAGAAAAAAAATATTCATCCCCACTTTACATGTAGGGGAGCTACCCTAAAAAAAATATTTATCAAAATTTTATTTCACCACTTTGTCGGCGTGATTAATATTTATACCCATGCCAAATTACAGATTTCTAGCACTAATAGTCTCTGAGATTAACCGAGGACGGACAGACAGACAGACGGACGGACATGGCGAAACTATAAGGGTTCCTTGTTTACTACGGAACCCTAAAAAGCATTTTTTAATAAATTAAAAATATTATAGTAGGTTACACTAAGATCACTAAGTAAATTAGTGATCGTAGAGGCCGTACAAGTCTACGGAATTTGAGCAGACGTAAAAAAGGCGATGTTTTTTAGGGTTCCGTACCCGAAGGGTAAAAACGGAGCCCTATTAATGTCACTCGGCTGTCTGTCTGTCTGTCTGTCTGTCTGTCTGTCTGTCCGTCTGTCCGCCGGTCACAGGTCTCTAGCTCGCAGACGAAATAAGTTACAAACCTGAAATTTTGGTATTTAGTGTAAAACGTTAACCCAAAATCAAATATTGAATTAGAAATTTAATTAAATTATTTTTCAGGGGGGCTCCCATACATGAAAAAGGAGCCGGAAAAAAAAATTTTTCTTTACCCTAGCTTGTGGGATATCATTGTTTAGAGCTCATTAAGTAGAGTACAAATATATATTTTTTTAATTTTTATCTCAAAAAATAAGGGAATGGAAGGCCATCAAAGTTGTCAGTTTTAGACCATTTTTGTGACGGGGGCTATCTCAAAAACTAAACTAGTTGGGAATATGATATTTCAGTATATTATGTACTATATGCTCTATTTAAACAACAAATACTGAAAACAACGATTTATTAAATAGTTTATAAGCTGTGACCAAAATAAACGAACATTTTTTTGGGTTTTTCTTTCACGGTTTGTTGCGATGTCTAGCTCGGAAATTAAATATTTCTTAGACCCAAAATATTATATTGTTCATAATTATGTACGGAACCCTAAAAGAGCGAGGCCCGACTCGCACTTGGCTGATTTTTTATTGATCAAACAATGTAAATTGATGAGTTACGAAAGTACATAGACCAATAAAATAAATAGAATCAATGACGCCTAGACAAAATTGTTGCGTACCCCTGCACTCCTATTGGTGTGACTATTTTTTTTCTTAACACCTTTTGTTAATATAATTCGACATCGGGAGCGAGGAAAAAAAAAAGTATTAGACATTACTTTTGACAGGGGTTATTTAATGAAGTTGTAGGTTTTTTCTAGTTTCCCCCGGCTCGGGCGTTCTCACGCCGTCCGCATTGTGGCAGCACGTCCCAACGGGGCCCAATCGATTATTGTAACTGTGGTAATTTTGTTCTTTTTTTCAGGGTTCCGTAGTTGAACAAAACTAGCAATGTTGTGGTACTTCTAGTTGGTGCATCTGATCCGTTGAAAACAGTTGCGCGGACAGACTAGAAACCGCCACTGATTTGCGCGCGCGTTCATTTTGCGTCCGATAAAATCTCAATGCGTTGTTGTGATATCTTTTCATATGTTTATTATCGCAATCAACAGATATCCCAATATCGCTCAAGGGGCGCAAAAACGCACGGGCGTGTGGGGGAGACGTAATTTGAAAAACGGTTGAAGATAGACGTCGTTAAATATTGAGAAAATATTTTTCGTTCTATTGGCATAACGACGGTCCATCTAGCAGGGTTCTTTCTCTGCGGCCGTATAAGTGTAAGATATTGATCATCAGTAAGACCCTTCTTCTACTATATAAAAAAACTACGGAACCCTACCGTATACGTATGTTGTCGCGCACTTGACCGGTCATTTTTTCTGTCGGCCGTCTTCTCGACTATTTGTTCGGTCAACAAACACATTATGCGCCAGTTACACGCTTGTTATTTAGTTTACCATTCGCTAATGTATCGCTGTCACAAACCATTGTGGCACAGGAAAGTTAGGTTTGTAGAGTTCAAGTAGGCACGTTACAATGTTGACACGCAACACGCTATTTTAAAATGAATTTATTTACTTCCCCTGTACTTTTGGTTGATTAATTAAAAGATTACTAACTAGCAATTTTCAATAAATACCCAAAGGTCCTTATATCTATCCTTAAACGAACAGTAGATTGAATTTTCTGCAAATAACTATTTAAAAAAATTGGGGCAATTTGAGCTCGAAACCTTCAGTTCAAAAACTCCCAAATTGCCCCGAATAAACAATTAAGAACCTCCTTTTTTTCCGGTGTCGATGTTAATAATAATTAGGTATTTATAAGTAATTGACCCAACAACACGTTTGGCATGTCCTCACGGCTTAGAATTTCAGAGAACCCTGCAGCATCAGAATTTATTAATTGAGACCTGGATTTCAATAATGAAGTCGATAAAATGAATTTACCAATACCATCAACAGTTCCTATCCTTGCAGGATTGAGGAGTTGGAACTAGACATTTTAATGGGACTATCTCGTAACTTCGATTTGGAAAAAATTGCATAAATCGGTTTAGAAATCTCGGAGAAATCTATGTTAAAAAATTAAAAACAACGAAAAAGCGGAGGTTTTTGGCGTGTACCTATATTTTCTAAGTAGGTATGACTTAGAAAAATATACACGCCAAAAACCTCCGCTTTTTAGTGGAAGTCGGTTTAAACCCGATTTACTACCATCCAAAAGAAATCATGTTCTTCATGACAATGTATACTTACGCACTTATCCAACAACCACCATCAACAATGTGTGCAGTAGGGTTCAGAACCGGGAAATCCCGGTCTCGAAAGTACCGGGAATTCCCGGTTCTTTTGTCAGTAAAAAGAACCGGGAAATAAAATTTGATTCCCGGTTCTTTCGGTACTTTCGGGAATTTTATTTTAATTACATGATTCACGCTACTACTTACATACATAATCTTTACAATACTAACTTTACTTTTTTATACTTCCTACTGTTCAAAAGTTCAAAACTAACGTGAATTCAGCGCTAAAATAAATGGCGCGCGGTAACTTACAAGTCTACCTCTCTCGCTGTTGAGTGCGATCGCTCGCTTACTCAGTTTTCGGAATGCAATATTTAATCCATCTTGGGATAGAATTTTCAAAAATGTTATTTATATTTTTTATTTTTTATCGAAAGATCAAATACCAATTTTCATGGATATAACTTGAAAAATGACAGACTTTCATACAAACTTTCGTCCCCTATTTAACCCCCTTACGGGTGGAATTTCCAATAATACTTTCTTAGTGTGCACCTACATCATAAAAGGAAACATTGTGAAAATTTCAAGTTTCTGATGATGTTGCGCCATCTGTTCCGGCTTTCAGCGTTGTGAACCGCTTCGGCAACATTCATGTTGAGAGTGGTGCGGATCTGGTCAGTCCAGTGAATTGGACTGTAGGAGTCCAATTCACTGGACTGACCAGATCTCTTGCCGTTTATTTTCCCGGTAACTATAAGTTTTTGTAGGTTATCGCCGGGTTTACGGGCGATATGGCCGAAGAACTCAAAGATCCTCCTCAGGCATATGTATGTTGGAGAGTCTCGGCTTTTAGTCAATTTTGAGTTCTTCGCGGATCGATTGGTTAGTCCTGAATGCAGTCCAATAGATTCTGAGCTTTTTCCTCCAGCACCACATCTCAAAGGCGGCTATGCGCTGGCGGTCTCCAGCTTTTAAATCAATGTCTCCGCCCCGTATAGGAAAATGGAGAAGACTAAAGTGTTGACAAGTGTAATTTTTGTCTTATTACTGATTTTACGATCATTCCATATTCTATCGAGCTGAGACATTGCAGCCTTGGCCATTCCGATTCTCCTGCGAACTTCAGCTTCACAAGAACTGTTATTGCTGATGCTAGAACCCAAGTAAATGAAGTGATCAACGGGATTTAAAAAGAGTGTTCCATTGAGTTCTAGCTTAGAAGCACGATCCACTACCATGATTTTAGTTTTAGACCGATTTATGGCCTGTGTTGCTCCATTTTGTTCAGGAGTTGGAACATTTCAGCTTCATTAGCTGCGAAAAGGATGGTGTCATCGGCGTAGCGAAAGTTTTGAATTTTAATGTCATTGTTGGTAATTCCATCATCCCAGTCTTCGCAGGTCCGGCGTATAATGCTCTCTCCGTAGATGTTAAACAGAATAGGGGATACGATGCATCTTTGACGAACTCCTTTGCCAAACGAGAAAGGTGTTGATGTCGTCTTGTCAATTATTACTACCCCCTGACTATCTGAGTATAGGCTTTGAAGCACTCCGACTAGATGTTTTGGGACTCCTATTTCCTGAATAACTGTCCATAGGAGCTTCCAGTTCACACAGTCAAAGGGCTTACTGTAGTTGACGAAACACATAATGAATGGTACATTGAATTCGTAAGCTTTTTCAACGCAGGCGCACACTAAGAAAAGATTATTGGAAATTCCACCCCTAAGGGGGTTAAATAGGGGATGAAAGTTTGCATGAAAGTCGGCCATTTTTCAAGTGATATCCATGAAAATTGGTATTTAAACTTTCGATAAAAAATAAAAAAATTGAATTTCAAGATTTTGGAAATTCTATCCCCAAGTGGGTTAAATAGGGGATGAAAGTTTAAATGACAATAAAAATAACATAAATATTCCATTGTGGTTTACTTTTAAAGTGTAAAACATGTTTTATATAAAAAAAACTACAAAGAACCGAAAATCCCGAAAGAACCGGGAATTCCCGGTTCTTTTGGGTAAATAATAATAATAATAATAATAATAATAATAATATGCTTTATTAAAAGGTAAAAACCCAATACAATGTTAAAAATAGAATACAAAATGACCGTACCTTTAAATTATTAAAAATATTAAAGATATCAGTTAAAACCTTTAAAACATCCGTTTTTAAAAATGTCAAATATCAGTATCCAAACGTATTATGTATATAATAATATATTATATGTCATGGAAGAAAAACAGGTATACTAAATACATTTAAATAGGTACATTTATTGTATGTGGTCTATTTTTTGTTCGCATTTTGGTGCACTGAGAGCCAGTGTTTAAAGATCGAACAGTCCAGATTCTCTGCCAACGTACTGAGGATCTCGTTATCGGAGGAACGCAAACGACTCCAGAATGATGCGACACGCGATCTAATGATCGCAAAGAAATCCGGTACTCTGGCCGTAGCAAACATGCTCGACGCGCTGCAGTACCGTGGCAACTTCATTAGGATACGATACGCATCATTGTATTGTACCCTGATGTTGTTGACAGCACGTCTGGTGAACTTGACCCAAAGCTGACATGTGTAGAAACATAAGCAATATGCTCTAAACAATGTCAGCTTTACTTCGTCACTGCACTTTGCAAAACGTCGTGCGAGCATGTTGCATCTAACAGCCAGAGCACGGCGCTCCCTCTCTATGTCTTCATCGTCAACGAGACCCTCAGTCAGTACATGGCCGAGGTATCTGAAACGTTCAACCCTTTCAAGCAAATTTCCATCAAGAAAAACTCCCGGGATCGTCTCCGGACCTCTGCCCGAACGGAACACCATCGTAACTGTCTTTTTGACGTTATATTTAAGGCCATGCTCAGTGGCGTAACGCTCGCAGATTGCAACAAGTTTACGAAGACCCCTGATTGAGGGACTGAGAAGAACCATATCATCTGCATAACTAAAGTTGTTCATGCAGGTAGACTCTATGTGGCAGCCAACTTTAGTGCTCCTCAGCTCCGCAATCAGGTCGTTCACGTAGAGGCTGAAGAGGTCCGGAGAGGTCAATCCTCCTTGGCGAACACCGCATTCTAGCTTGTATTCGCTAGATGTCGCATCGCCCCATCTAACACAGTTCGTCTGGTTTCTGTACCAGAATTTCAACAGATTCACGGTTTTTGGAGGGACGTTTGAGGCGTGCAATTTCTCCCACAGTAAATTATAATTTACTAGATCGAATGCACGACTCAAGTCAAGAAAGCATCCATAAACCGATGTGCCTTTGTTAATGTAATGGTTGACTGTTGCTTTTAAACTAAAAATCGCTGAATCTGTTGAAAGACCAGGGCGGAAACCAAACTGTGCGTCATTCAATTTTATGTTCCCCGTTAAACTTGGATGGATAAGCCTTTCCAGTATTTTGCCTATAATTGTGCCTAACGAAATCGGTCTGTAATTTTTGAGACTCGAAAGGTCACCTGTCTTATTCTTCGGAATAGGAACTACCACTGTCTTCATAAGCTGCTCAGGTAGGTAGCCAAAATTAATACATGCATTGTATAGGGATGCTAGGGTGCCATATATTGACTCACCAGCATATAATATATGTTCTAAACTTAAGCCGTCTATTCCGGGCGATTTCCCTCTTTTCATTTTGAGCACTATTGCAGCCACGTCATCAGCAGTAAAAACTACCTTGTCAGATACATCTGTCCCTAAGTTATTTGGCATACACAAAGTTCGAGCTGGCAAGGGATTTACCCTGAAGTGGTGTGAAAATAAGTCTGCAATTTTTCCAGTGTCTGTTACACCTTCTACGGTCACAGGTATACTTGTTTTGTATTTCAAAGAATTAGTAGCACGCCAAAATTTTACAAAATTCTTATCAGTTCTGTGCATTGCTAAAACATCTAATTTAATTTTTTCCTCGTTATTTTGACACCACTTCAGTTTATTTTTAAATACCCTCCGGCTTTCTATCATGCTGTCGTAAAGTTCACCCACAGTTGGCTTACCTGCCAAACACCACCAACTATAATACATTTTTGATCTCTGATGGTGCTCTCTGACGTGGTAGTTCCATCCAAATACTTTCTTAGGCTTTTTCAGTACACCACTCGGAACGAACGCACTATTTTTAGCACCAGCCTGTAGTATATTTACTACGTCTTCATAAAAATTATCAATTAGATATACATGATGATTACAATTAAAAGTTAAACAATTTACACAATGACTAGATAAAGATACATAACTTAATTCATCACAGCAATATTTTTTATATAAATCAATTTGATGATCATTTCTATGACCCCACTTAATACCTAGTAAAGAGTCCGCGTTGGTTAAACAAAGTTTTCTAATCACCATGTCCATCTCACAAGTAATTACAATCGGGAAATGATCGGACCAGTAAACACTATACTCAACATGAACAGATCTAACAGTTTCACGTGCAGCACTAGTCACTACACAATGATCAAGCCATCTCCTGGTACCATGCGCGTCACTTACGTATGTGTGTGTATCTGCGGGCAGTAGTTCTGTATCAACGCATCGCAAGGAGTGCTCCGAGCAGAAAGATTGGAGTTCGTTACCAAATCTAGCCCCTGGGTGAGCGTTAAAATCTCCTAGCAGATACACGGCCTCGGCATTATTGTCGTCAATTAACGCAGCCATACTGGCTAGACAGTCAGTGAAAGCGACAAGGTTTTCCTCCGAATCCGTAGGCAAATAGACGCTTAGAATTAAAAATTGACGACAGTCCAAATTTACTTGAATCGCAGCCAATCTGTCACTATCGCAGTCTATTACGGTAACATTCGGAAACACTGATTTTCTCCACAAAATAGCTAAGCCACCGTATGGACGCCCCCTTAAGACTCCAGAGGATGTATCCACCGAAGACTTGGCGAAGCACGCGAACTTATCATCTATTGTATTGACAAAATCAAGGTCGTGGGGCAAAAGCCATGTTTCTTGTAACACTACGATATCAGCAACCCTACATAGAGATCTTATATGCTCTATAGATCTTTTTACACTCCTACAGTTGAAGCTGACCATTTTAACAGATAGTTTTCTAGCTCTGTTCATTAAAAGTTTTTTGAGAGACGGCGGGACTTCTACGTTGTCGGTATCGACGGTAAACTAGACCAGCGGGCCAAAAGTTTGTATCCAAGAAGGTGTCTATTTTACTCGTCGGTATTGTTATTTTAAATGAGTTGAAGGATGTCTCTTTAAACTGTTTTAGTAATTCAACTTGACTGCATTGTTCGCCCCTGTCCGTAATGTGATCAATTATATCAGTTACAGAGACGGACTTCATTACTCTCGAAACATAAATGGAGCATTGCGATTCTACTACCCGTATCTTACCAGTAGTTTCCAAAGTTCCTCGTAAATTGGTTATTTTATGTTTACGTTTTCTATTCTTTACAAGTGTAAATTCATCATCGTGTTCGGGTAGCTGACGGTCATCATTCAGTTTCGATTTCAAACTGCCTTCACCAAGCACGCTATTCTCACCTGTCGATGCATTATGCACACGGGTGCGTTTCGCATGTCGCGAGCGAGGCATTTTGTGTACCATATCTCTGTACGTTGGCGTAAACACCGTCTCAACTGGCAAGCTTGTCTGTGGCACAGGCACAAGCGGTAGCGATTTTGGAAGTTCAGGTGTTATCGGTAACTTATTTTCTTCGTTTCTCGCCTGTTTATGTTGTTCAAAAGAATTGCGCAATTCACCAAGTTCTGCACTCATTCTCGTTTGAAACTCGGAGAGCTCCGTCTTCATAATGGTCATATCTTTTAAGAGTCGTGTTACATCGACATAGTCAAATGAAATCGGTGGCAACCGGGCTAAGTCTTTAGCCACAAAGGTTGGTTGCGCATCCGGGTCCACCTCTTTCAGTAGCTTAATAACGTCTTTTATATTCCGTTTCTTCTTATCATCTCCTTTTCTATGCACATTTCGTATTTTATCACCACACGACTGATACAGAACATTCTTCCCGGCTTCAATTTCTGCATCCGAAAAATTCGAAGCACAGATTTGCACAATGCTCACTTCGTCTAGGATATCTATTTTATTTTGTAGAAATGTCAGAAACTCGTTGATTATTACTTTGCCCGCCATATCTTATAAATTGGGCCAACGGCTTAGATAACATTATGTGAGTCGTACTCAACTACCCGCACCGAGTGACGAGTTGAGCGCGACGTTGTCGTACGAACGCCGTACAAAGACTGGTAAAAGTACCGAAATTCCCGGTTCTCAAAAACAGGACCGGTTCCGTAAACCCTAGTGTGCAGAATGCGGTCGTCGGCGTCGCTGGCGGCGCGCGTGTTGGCGGGAGTGGCGCTGGCGCTGTCGGTGGCGGCGCGCGCGGGCCACGGCCGCCGCGACTACAAGGACCCGGAGCGGCTCAACGCCGACATCTCGCTGTGGATCGACGAGCGCCAGGTCAGGATGTTCAGTGGTGAGTGCGCCAATAGAAACAATAAGATGGCGTTAAATATCGATACTTTGTGAATGTCAGAATATCCGGTTTAAAGGACCATGACGAAGTCAAAATTGGCGTCTGAATGGCATCAAAAAATCATGATCCGGCTCGAAGGACCAATACGAAGTTAAATTAGCTCGTTTGAAAAAATAAATAAAAGTAAAAAATATTTAAAGAATGTTAGGTACCTACCACAGGTTTTGAGAATTTGACCAATTTATCCTAAAAAAATACGCAGGTTGTGGTACAGTAGTATGCAGACTAGTCAAGATAAAAGCCTGAACGTGGCTAGCCCAAATCATTTTTAGATTGGTCCAGACAAAAATTTATGTAGTGAACTTTTTCTATGATATTTTACATTCGCATTGCATATTATGAAGTCGACATTATATTCTGTTTAATTCCAGGTATATCAATGCAAGTGTTCGCCATAGTAAACGGGAACATATCGCCGTACATCCTAGACCCCAACTTTTCCCACAAACTGCCCATCATTCCCTCGGAAGTGGGCTATGTGAATTTCACGTGGCGGTCTAAGAAGCGGTATTATTACGACTTCGACACGCTTACGTCTTCAGACCCTAAGGTGTTGAAGCCGCCGTTACTGTCCATTAAGACGAAGGGGAGGGTGCCCAAAACTCCTAAAGGTAAGGTTCATTAGCACTTGAAATGATTCAAAGTTTTTACAGCCCCCGCACACTGGGCCACTAGTGGCGACGACTAGTGGCCGCCACAAGTCGCGAAAGAGATTTTTCATATATTTTCTTGAAGCTCGAACGCGGTCACTCGAGCGCTCAGTGTTTGGTGGTACTATATAAAATGTATGAAAAATCTCTACCGCGACTTGTGGCCGTCACATGAAGTTTCGCGTGAGATTTTACGCTAGGTACATTTGTCTCTGACTGAACTTAGCTTGCCTTTCAGCCAAAGGTATGCGCTATTTTATAGCGAGAGATGTATGTTTAACCCAATAGGATCTCATCATATTAACTGCTTTCCCACCAGAACTAAGATGAATTAGTAAGCTTTAAAAATGATAACAATATTATTGCTGAATTACTAATATACAATCTTTGCTACTCATCTTCTCACTTTCCTGGTGGTAAGGTGGCAACATAAGTAGCTGGTACAAAAAACCGCGATACTGAACTCAAAACGTTGTTGGACGTAATACTTTGGTGTCCTTTCTTTACTCTTATTTTATGACAATGATTGTTTGCAGAATTCAGTATATTCCTGCCGTGCATGGGCAACGTGAGCGGCGTGGCCACGTTCGAGATCGGGCTGGAGCTCAAGAACCACCGCGGCAACCCTCTGAAGGGCACCCCCCTAAGGTTAAACCTAAAGAAGGAGTGCGCACAGAGAGGTGTGTATTTAGAAAGGACAGGTATTGTATCGCCAACGCATTTTTAACACTTTTACGAATGTGCATTTTAATATTGTGATTGTCCATTTTCTGTTCCTTGTCTACTTAAACATATTATTTTCTAATTTTTTGACGATTTTGTAACTACATTAATTGTAATCTTGTACTCCTTTGACGTTTCTTTATTATTAAAAACATTTAAATTGTTTTTGCAATAACAATATTAAAAGCGCACTCGCAATGCTTTTTCTATTATTTTTTTCTCTAGAGATTCTATAATTAAATATAACTTCATGATTTTTTTTTAACTATAGCTTACATTTAAAATTAACCAGTTTATGGAGTCTCGTATAAGCTTATTAATTCAATTTCTCATGCTACCTCTGTCAACATTTGATTAAAAAGACCTTAAAGGGGCCAAAAACATTGCATATTCAGCTTACCAAATGAAATAAAATTAAAAGTATTACATCTTTTTAAAACCATTTTTTTATGTTTGATTATAATGATTAAGTATATTCTTATAATCTTATGAAGAGATAATGGGTGCGATTCTTCTTATTTCTTGTACACAAAATAAAAATTAAGTATAATGAAATTTCCACATCCCAACATTACTCCCGCGACTAAAGAAGTGTGCAAAACGTAATTTCTCGTAAGTAATATGATCCAACGTCACAACATAATATAATAAGCGGTGTTTGTGTTCGTATGGAACAATACAGTGATTCATGATTGACATTTTTATTGGGCTATTGTTTAGAATTTATGATGAATTATTGTATTTTTCGCGAAGTAAGTAGCCACACGAAGACATAACTTACTTATTACGTAACTAAGTATTAAATGCGTTGTAAGTCGAGCTGCGTATAATTAGTATAAATCATAATATTATAGAACAATTAAGAATAATTTTGATACGGTACAATGGTACCTATATGTGGGTATATGTATTTATTTTAAAATATGAGATACAATCATACCTTCTATTATATACCAACATTGAGTTGCATAAAAAAAGTTTGGGGAAAAATGGTCTACCCGAATTGGCCCATCTTGCCCCAATGTTTTTTGAAGATTTTTCGTTTTCTATTATATATTTCGTTTATATCGTATGTATCGTTCTATACAAATGAAAATAAATGGAAAATCATTTTGTTCCTATTTCCAAAGTCTATTATGTGGACAGAGGAGTAGTTAGGTAGGTAATTATCGAACCAAATTCAAATCGTAAAACGTTAGGCATGTTTTGGCCCCTTGAGTCTCAATATGTCAATTAACCAAATGCATAATTTTGGGCCCTGTAAGCGTCATATAACCGACGTCCCGCATTAACCAATTGCATTGTTTTCCGGCCGACGCCGCCGAGCTCGCCGCCGGCTTTCTGCGTACGGTGCCTCTGCTCACAGCATTTGCGTTTTTAGGTTGGTACAATTGCTTGCTTTTTCATTATAATAAGACCCAGCCTAGCTATAGATTTAGAGTAGGTACCTAACTAAACTGTTGTACAGTGCGATCAACTTATCTGTTCAGGTGGGCAAAATTGGAACTACAGCCGCGTCAGCTGCAATTTTAAGAACGTCATCCCGAGACCCGATGTCAGTTTCTTCACTATGTTGAAAAAATGTTAATTCCATTTTTTCGTCGGGGAATGTCTTGAACAGCAATATCAAAGTCTCTACTAGCGACGCTGTCAACTGAACAGATGAATTGGTGGCACTATAATGTCGTGTCCTTAGAATTCACAGCATAGAGTAACGAGAGATGACATAATGTCCTATTTCCACGCGAAAAAGGGCGGCCATGTTGCGGCCGATTCGCCATACATGTCTTCACAAAAACAGTACACAGATACAACCAGTACTGAAACTACCTACGAGATCCATAAAGGTGCGTCCAGACTTGAACATTTCACCGAACCGAACAGCGAACATTTCGGCGAACTTGTTACGCTCAATGTGGACGGCGCGCTTGGAGCGCTTGAGATGGGTTACTGCGTAACAGTTCGGCGAAAGTTTCGCCGAACTGTTACGCAGTAACCCATCTCAAGCGCTCCAAGCGCGCCGTCCACATTGAGCGTAACAAGTTCGCCGAAATGTTCGCTGTTCGGTTCGGTGAAATGTTCAAGTCTGGACGCACCTTAAGGGGTTTTATCCATAAGGCAGTCAGTAGCGACTGCCGCTAAATGGTCTCGATGCGCATGTTTGTGTGAGCGAGCCGTTTAGAACGTTTGTAGGTAGTTTCACTACTGGTTGTATCTGTGTACTGTGACAAAAACGTGTAAATAAACATTCACAGAAGCACAACATGCGCCAATTCGTGTGGCAGGACTGTGCGTGCGTGGAGTCAAATTGTCGGCACGTTTTTAAGTAGTAAATAATGCCAGATCTGCTGGGTTATTCTGTAACTTAGTTAGCAACTGAAAATAGTTGCCAACGAATTAGTTTGATATACATTGCTGCTTTACTGTGGGAAATATAAAGTGTTTTCATAATTTTACACAGTAAAGCAGCAATGTATATCGAACTAATTCGTTGGCAACTATTTTCAGTTGCTAACTAAGTTACAGAATAACCCCCCAGTTCTCTATGATTCTATGAGTAACGCACACTTATCCTGCTATTACAAAAAATATTAGCGGAATGCTCAGTGAATGATATCTGTATAGCTAAGCTGGGTCCACTTAACAATTCATTTTCTTTCTACTTTATTTAGTTTATTCATAAGTATATTTGCATATATATTTTAATACAATATAATATAGCTACTGTTTAAAAGACTTGCTCAACTCAACTTGTGTAGGTACCTATAGGTTTTCTCACTTAAAAATATCAGTTGACATCAAAAATGGAAAGATGATCTTAAATACAATCAATCTGGGAAGTGTTGCAAATAGACATAACGATTCTATAATCTATGTTTAAAAACAATCAACTAATAAATACACTTTCTTTCTTTCAATGCTCGATAATACCTATTAAGTATTTTTTGGAGTTATTTTTGGATTTTCGTCAATAGTGTTGGTATTTAAGTGATAACGGTGTCTCAACCGGCAGGTCCCGATCCTGAATGCGACAAAAAGTGCGCAAACCAGGGCTGGTGCAACAGCGAGAAGATATGCCAATGCCCCGAGGGTTACATGGGGCAGCACTGTCGCACGGCCCTCTGTTACCCGCAGTGCATGAACGGGGGCAACTGCACCGCGCCCGGCGTGTGCTCGTGCCCGCCTGGCTACCAGGGCCGGCATTGTGAAGGAGGTATGTATAGATCGACCAGAATCTCATGAAAAATAGGGAAATTAAATTTTGTAGTGAGCAACACTAGGTTAACTCGGCTGCCCTAGTGATAAAAATTAAGTTATAAAAACAAAGTAATTACATTCAGAACACCTTACCTGGGATCGTTTCACGAAACGAAAAATCAAGCAACTGCATTTTAAATACAAATACAAAGTAATCAACATCCAATTACTTTGTTTTTGTGTTGTGCTTGTTGTTTACTTGGTTTTCCATTTATATTCCGGGTTAGTGTGTGCAGTTACTTTGTTTGGGCAATTCAAATTTCAGTAAACGGTTCAAGTTATTTGAAATATTAAACTGTGGTAAAAAACTACTCGACATAAAACTTTTGTTAATGCAATAAAGTCAATTTCACAAAAAATGTCAGTTACTTTGTTTATCGCTAGGGCAGCCGTAGTGTTGCTAGCTTTGGAATTTCATTTCCGTATCTTTCATGAGATTCTGGTCGACCTTTACAACATTTTAGTGTTGGGTACAAGTATTTCAGTGTTAGGTACAAAATGCCAGGGCCTGCATGGGGCAGTAGTGCCGCACGACTCCATTTATGACACAATGCATGGGGGCAGTTGCACTCAAATATTATGTGACTCTTATAGTGTTGTGAAAAATTCCAGGGATATTTGTCGCACTGCGTCATATTATCCCTTTCCTAGTGTGAAAATATAGTGTTGGATAAAGATCGCAGTATATAATGTACGTATAGCATAGGACAATAATGTCCCCACAAACAGTACGGCAGTTATAAAAATTTAAGGCAAGATAATTTGGACAATGTTTGTTACAATGAACGTTACTTCCAAACGGCTGCATGGGGCAATTCTCACCCAAATTAGTAAAAGTTCTAAAAGACTAAAATCAAACAAAAATCAACTATGTTAATATATATTGAGCCAACTAAATTCCAAAATTACAACCAGACTATTACATAGTGCCAGAGTAATGGAAATGTTCTACATCTAACAGCTAAGTAACTTGTCTAACTATGAGAATCTTTTATATATTACAATAATAAAATCTTTGTACACATTTAACGTAAGCGTCACACACGTCATATACTTCCTACTCTGTACTTAGTTGAGGTAGTAATTAATAGTTTCCTTAAGTATATAATTCATAATACAGTCCACTATTTTAGTGTAAACCACAGACATAAAGGGTAGATCGGCGGTCAGCATGTTTACTAAGAATTCACGCGTGCCAAAATAAACGTGTTTAAAAATTTATTTTTTGCGATTTATTTATGAACTACTGTGTTTACAGTTCGCAAATAGCGCAAAAAGGTACTTTCACGGTTATTTTGTGCACTAAAACAAATAAATTACGTAGAAATCACGGTGTGCACTGAGTGTGATTTCGAAAATTTGTGTACTAGTGTACACAAGTTTGGCACGCGTTTTCGTCCCACAAGACCGTTCTATCCTTGATAATATAAAGGGTGTAACAGACATATTGTCTAAAACGAGTCCCACAGATTTAGTACATGATTCTAGGTACCCCAGTAGTGAAATTTTTGTCGGATTTTCCATGAAATTTACTTCTTTTTTTTACCTCTTTTTTAACTGAATACTGTATAAAATCATTACTACCTACTATCTGTTTCAATGCAATTATAAATGAAAATGTGATTATTTCATTATTTTTACCTAAAACTAAATAAAAAGCGAATTTTGCGGCGGAGTGTTGCGCGCGTTGTGATCGCGTTGTACGGAATACATTGCACGCTCAAATCTGATAATATCTGAAACCAATCATTTCCGAGATAAATGATTTCAGTAATTTTATACTACACCTGCTCGGAAAGTACCTTCTGGTTTTTCTCCTATCGACGGTCAAAAGTACGTCTTTACTGTCAAACAAATATGCGGGCTGAAAAGAACTATGAGAATTCATTGTTAACGCGCTAGAGCGGAAATTCCATTTATGAAATTCCATTACTAACGTGCTGTTTTCTTCTTAATTTTTGATAAAATCCGATCAGTACATGAAAAAAAACCTATTCCGACAAAAGACGACATAAAAAGCACCTATAATAAAATAAATAAGTAAACGCCACGGTAGATGGCGCTGGTGTCGGTATGTCACCGAGCACGACCGGGGTCCGCTATTTTAAATAAATTCAATTTTAATTAATACAATTAAATATAAAGTAAAAGTAAAAAATAGAAAATATAAATTTTTCGCGCTATTTTCTTTGTATTTTGTGAGTCGCTTTCTTTTGTTTTACCTATCCAAATTTTCAATCAAATAACTTTAGGGAACTCGAAGTGTCTAAGTAGTGAGCCGCCCAACGCCGCGCCGCCGGAATTAAAAATATGTGGCCAAGCAGTTATTGTTATATTGAAAATCTCTTAACCAAGATATCTAGAAATAGATAAAAATAGATACAACAAAGCATATGAAGATTTTTTACAATGGAAACCCAACGTCTTTTTCTGATTGATTTCCGGTAATAATTTTAATATTTTTGATTATTTTATTATTTTCCTCGTAGGTGTATTATAAAGCACTATGTAGCCCTTCGGGAGAAAGTGCGATTCCTCTCGGGTGTATTGCGGCCCTACGGCCTACGGCCTCGGGCCTCAAACTACACCCTCGTAGTAATCGGTCACTTTCTCCCGTCGTGGAACAATGTACTATTACATGACACATTAAGTGCAACCTTATCTCAAAGTTTTCGTTAACATGTCACTTACACCCTGTTTATCTATGGTCTAGACTCTAGACATTTATAGACAAAGGGCCTGTTTCACCACCTTCTGATAAGTGTCGGATTGCCTAAACGTAAGTATCGTCATTTTCTTACTTCATGTCAAGTGATAAAGACAAAAGTTGTGAATAAGGCTATCCGACACATATCAGGTGGTCAAGCAGGGCCTCAGACATCTAAATCTTCTTAGATATAGCGATAGCAGCCTTGCAGCCCGCCTTGATAACCTCGGTCAGTGCCTTGTAGAACGGGGCTTGTTCCGCCCCGTGGTGTAACCCTGTAGAATAGAATAGAAAAGTTTTTGACGTGATAACGTCTTATACGCCATTGTCACGTTCCGCCTGAGTCTAGCGTGCAAGCGAGAGCGCGGAACAAGCGATAGAGAGGCACGATCGGCTTTAGCTTTCGGTTTCATCAATGTTTTCTTGACGTTAGCACGTGAAATTATCGTCCGTAAACCGACATTACAGACAACCAATATTTTTATTCGAATAAACTTTTACAAGTACTTTTGAATCGTTAATTGAATGTACTAGTGGTTCGGAATGCCGTTTCTGCCGAGAAGAACCAGCAAGAAATTCGGCGGTTGCTCTTTTATAAATAAATAAAAAATGTTATGTACGTGATAACTGCTGTCTCGCGCATTGCTGGAACGTAAATGAACAAATCCACGCTTTTTTTATCATTTTTATCATACAAAATGTTCATGGGTTTCGTAACTGTCAAATATTTAATGGTCATCCCGTCGATACGGTAAACTCTCTCACCCGTACCTATATCGATTCCAGAAATTTAAATTGTCGTAAAGGACAGTCCTGTCCATGTCCTTTACGACAATTGAAATTTCTGGTATCGATATAATTCTTATGTACGTGTGTTTTTCACCGAACTCCTCCTACACGGCTGGACCGATTTGGATGAAATTTTATGTATATATTTCAATGGGTTCTTAAATGGTTTGAAAACACAATTACCGGGTAGGTACAGGTAGCCTACCGGGTCTCGGTAGGTGGCGCTGATGTGTATGTCACCGGGCAGGACGACGTCTGCCGAGTCCGCTAGTATTAGTATATAGTTATTATATAGTTATTATATACTATATTTTTTATGAGGATACTTTTAATAGAGTTGTTAAACTTGTGTAACCTGTGTCGTGGTGCTCCAGCTCCTCGTCTCGGAACTGCGTGATGGTGGACAGTAGGTCCTTGTCCATGTTGGGGTCCTCCATCAAGGTGCGGAGCTGGTCGTTGTAGTGATCGACTATCACGGTCTCGACTTAATAGAGTTGTTAAACTTGTGTAACCTGTGTCGTGGTGCTCCAGCTCCTCGTCTCGGAACTGCGTGATGGTGGACAGTAGGTCCTTGTCCATGTTGGGGTCCTCCATCAGGGTGCGGAGCTGGTCGTTGTAGTGATCGACTATCACGGTCTCGACTTAATAGAGTTGTTAAACTTGTGTAACCTGTGTCGTGGTGCTCCAGCTCCTCGTCTCGGAACTGCGTGATGGTGGACAGTAGGTCCTTGTCCATGTTGGGGTCCTCCATCAGGGTGCGGAGCTGGTCGTTGTAGTGATCGACTATCACGGTCTCGACTTAATAGAGTTGTTAAACTTGTGTAACCTGTGTCGTGGTGCTCCAGCTCCTCGTCTCGGAACTGCGTGATGGTGGACAGTAGGTCCTTGTCCATGTTGGGGTCCTCCATCAAGGTGCGGAGCTGGTCGTTGTAGTGATCGACTATCACGGTCTCGACTTAATAGAGTTGTTAAACTTGTGTAACCTGTGTCGTGGTGCTCCAGCTCCTCGTCTCGGAACTGCGTGATGGTGGACAGTAGGTCCTTGTCCATGTTGGGGTCCTCCATCAGGGTGCGGAGCTGGTCGTTGTAGTGATCGACTATCACGGTCTCGACTTAATAGAGTTGTTAAACTTGTGTAACCTGTGTCGTGGTGCTCCAGCTCCTCGTCTCGGAACTGCGTGATGGTGGACAGTAGGTCCTTGTCCATGTTGGGGTCCTCCATCAGGGTGCGGAGCTGGTCGTTGTAGTGATCGACTATCACGGTCTCGACTTAATAGAGTTGTTAAACTTGTGTAACCTGTGTCGTGGTGCTCCAGCTCCTCGTCTCGGAACTGCGTGATGGTGGACAGTAGGTCCTTGTCCATGTTGGGGTCCTCCATCAGGGTGCGGAGCTGGTCGTTGTAGTGATCGACTATCACGGTCTCGACTTAATAGAGTTGTTAAACTTGTGTAACCTGTGTCGTGGTGCTCCAGCTCCTCGTCTCGGAACTGCGTGATGGTGGACAGTAGGTCCTTGTCCATGTTGGGGTCCTCCATCAAGGTGCGGAGCTGGTCGTTGTAGTGATCGACTATCACGGTCTCGACTTAATAGAGTTGTTAAACTTGTGTAACCTGTGTCGTGGTGCTCCAGCTCCTCGTCTCGGAACTGCGTGATGGTGGACAGTAGGTCCTTGTCCATGTTGGGGTCCTCCATCAGGGTGCGGAGCTGGTCGTTGTAGTGATCGACTATCACGGTCTCGACTTAATAGAGTTGTTAAACTTGTGTAACCTGTGTCGTGGTGCTCCAGCTCCTCGTCTCGGAACTGCGTGATGGTGGACAGTAGGTCCTTGTCCATGTTGGGGTCCTCCATCAGGGTGCGGAGCTGGTCGTTGTAGTGATCGACTATCACGGTCTCGACTTAATAGAGTTGTTAAACTTGTGTAACCTGTGTCGTGGTGCTCCAGCTCCTCGTCTCGGAACTGCGTGATGGTGGACAGTAGGTCCTTGTCCATGTTGGGGTCCTCCATCAGGGTGCGGAGCTGGTCGTTGTAGTGATCGACTATCACGGTCTCGACTTAATAGAGTTGTTAAACTTGTGTAACCTGTGTCGTGGTGCTCCAGCTCCTCGTCTCGGAACTGCGTGATGGTGGACAGTAGGTCCTTGTCCATGTTGGGGTCCTCCATCAGGGTGCGGAGCTGGTCGTTGTAGTGATCGACTATCACGGTCTCGACTTAATAGAGTTGTTAAACTTGTGTAACCTGTGTCGTGGTGCTCCAGCTCCTCGTCTCGGAACTGCGTGATGGTGGACAGTAGGTCCTTGTCCATGTTGGGGTCCTCCATCAGGGTGCGGAGCTGGTCGTTGTAGTGATCGACTATCACGGTCTCGACTTAATAGAGTTGTTAAACTTGTGTAACCTGTGTCGTGGTGCTCCAGCTCCTCGTCTCGGAACTGCGTGATGGTGGACAGTAGGTCCTTGTCCATGTTGGGGTCCTCCATCAGGGTGCGGAGCTGGTCGTTGTAGTGATCGACTATCACGGTCTCGACTTAATAGAGTTGTTAAACTTGTGTAACCTGTGTCGTGGTGCTCCAGCTCCTCGTCTCGGAACTGCGTGATGGTGGACAGTAGGTCCTTGTCCATGTCGGGGTCCTCCATCAGGGTGCGGAGCTGGTCGTTGTAGTGATCGACTATCACGGTCTCGACGGCCACCGTGCACGCCATTGCTGCTTCTTTGCCTAGAAGAGCGGTACCTAGAAAAAATTAACGGACGATAAATCTACCAATCAATTTTTATTTTTAAGTGCTTTTACAGTTTTAGCTACTAGCCCTTTTGATTTTGAGCCGACAATTATAAAGTAACATGGTGTAAGTTTTTTTAACAAAATTAGCAGCTAGAGAGACTGGAATTTTCCGCCTTTAGATAGGATTTTTTTAAAACAATAAAAAGTGAAAATATTTAAAATCTTATAATTAAATAGATTTCACAATAATTTCTATCAAAGTCAACATCAAGACATAATTCGAAACTTTTTGTAGTACCCACGCTTTTTTTTGAATAAGTACAATTATTGTACCTACTTACAGAAATAAAAGAAACTGCAATGAAGTCGCACGCGCGCGGTAAAATCAACTTTCAAAACATGTTCAATACCATTGTAAACTATGCAGTTTTCGAGCAGTGTATCGAAATATTCACTAAAAATTAACTCACCGGCCCCGAGCGCAAATCCCGCAATGTTCCAAATGGGGGTCATGACAGTCGGCCTCACGCGGTACTCGGATATCAGCTCCTCGAACTTCTGGCGGTGCTTGATCTCCTGCTCCCACATGTGCCGGATGAGCGGCCCCTCGGGCGTGCGGCCCAGCACCGCCATCTGCCCCGCGTAGATGCGGTCCGCGCCCAGCTCGCCCGCGTGGTCCACGCGGATTATCGCGTCCAGCTGACACCACAATAACACACTACTAGCGAATTTATCACGAGACTCATCAACGAGACACCGAAAATACGAACTACTACAACTCATCAAACAGGGCAAGATCCAAGGAAAACGAAGTGTGGGGCGAAGAACATCTTGGCTTGGAAAACCTACGCCGATGGTTTGGAAAAAGCACCAGTTCATTATCCAGAGCCGCGGTATCGAAGATACAAGTTGCCTTAAGACCGTCGATCGTCGAAAGAAAATATGGCACTTAAAGAAGCGAATTTCTGGGCTGGTTACAAAGCTTGGAGGATCGATGAGCTGGAGTGTCCACATCGAGCCAACCGGACCGCCCGCGCCGACCGAACGTCGGTCGGTAGTTGTCATCGTCGTGTAGAGATAGGTGTCAATATGCGCAGATTTTTTTGCGTCGGGGGTTAAAAGATGAACTTACATGAGGATTCTTTTTCCCTGCGGCTGAATGTGCCCTCCTAACATGCTGGAGAATCGACGGTGGACGATACATGCTCGATCGTTCTGGAAACAACAAATAATATAACATTTACTTTTGTTACAGGAATATGCTCCCAAAAATGTCTAAACGGAGGAAAGTGTATACAGAAGGACACCTGCGAATGCCCTAAAGGGTATTTTGGTCGTCGGTGCGAATTTTGTAAGTTTCAATAATTTGTTTTATTCTTAAATTTATCCAGTGATCCTAATTTATCTATGTTTAAGGATTGCAAACATTTAAAATAGACTGCAGGCAGGCAGAATCAGGCATAGTTGTCGTCGAGCGCCAGCCTATCATACAGTGAAAAAAGTGTCCTAAATGCGCCTGCCTCATGCATAAATCATGACTTCATAAATAATAAGAGATTATTTTTTTGCCAGCGAAATGCGTGATCCCCTGCTTGAACGGGGGTCGATGCAAAGGGGTGAACAAGTGCCGCTGCCCCGCGGGCTCGGGCGGCAACCACTGCGAGGTGGGGCGGCGCGCGGGCGAGTGCGTGCGCGCGTGCCGGCACGGCGTGTGCCGCGCGGGCGCGTGCCGCTGCGAGCCCGGCTGGCGCGGCCGGTACTGCCATCGGACGTACGGTACGACAAATAGCTCTCAGCTGTCAATCTAAGGTGGTACTCCCCTCCCAGTGTTTTGGGCATCTGTAGATTAATTAATAAGTCAACTGATACATAATGACCAGAATTTTCTTTTTGCAACTGGTCACAACTGGCCTTGCAGCCCTGATTTCCACTACTTTTGTGTCCAGCATATAGTCTTTGTTTGTGCACATCACACAAAAATTACTGGACCAATTGAAAATAAACATCCACAGATCAAAAACATATTCAGAGACTTAAATATTGCTCTAACTTTGTATAGAATCTATTCACTAGTGACTAAACCATTGTAAAGCTGAGGACCTTAAAAATCTTGCGTAACACCTATTAGCTATACATGAATCACAAAATGAAACTGAGATAACATTATACTATATTAGCTGCGCCCCCCTGTGTTACCCTAGAAAAAGTATATTGGAAAAGCACTTGAGACACAAATAAGAACAGCACTCCTAGCAGCCAGTTTTACTTATTTGCCGATAGATGGCATTGTTTTAAGTCCTGCTGCAGGAATACTTTTTTCGGGATAAAAACTAGCCTATATCCTAATCCAGGGTATAATCTATCTCCATTCTTTTCAGCCAAAATTCAGTAGTTTTTGCATGAAATAGTAACAAATATCCATAAATCCATGTTTACAAATTTTGCGTTTATAATATTAGTAAGGATTTAATTATTTTTTTTTTATTTCCAGGATCATCAGAGGAATCAGGAGAGTTTAAGAGGCCACGATGAAATGCAATACACTTGATGGAACAGAACAATCTACTTAATAAAAACTTGTGATTTAATTATTTTTATTAATTTTTATACATATTTTGTATTAATAACTAAATTAGTCATTTAGCTTGTAAGTTTAGATTCTATTTAAATATTATAAATATAAATTAAAATAAATATAAGGTGACTTTTGTACATTTATTTTTTATTAAAATCCCTTTGCTAAAAGCTAGAACATAATAAGTTGTTTTCCTTGTATCCTGTAAAATCTGTGTGTATATAGAATTTAAGTGTGTGTCTGTGATTTAGAAATAACTGTCTTTTATCCATTCTTGAAATATGGCTTCCTTTTTATCTAGGCTAATCTTTGACAGAGTTGATTTTGACAAACTTTTTTAGGCAGGCCCACTTTGCACGAAGTGACCCTACTTCTCATCCCGAAAACAATGGGTTGCTTCAGAATTAAACAATCTAAATCCATAGGGCAAAGTTGTGGAAATAAGCTAATATCTGTACATTATTCAAGCGTGTAGAACATTCTTATTAAGAAGTTATGCTCTTGTACACGATTTTATCTTATACTAGATGTACAGTTTGGTCTACATGGCTTTCAATTTTTTTTAAATTCCATCACTGAGTGACTGGTCTCAGTCCTATATTATGAAACATTCCAACCAGTTCCCTGTGTTTGAGATATAGGTTCTACTGGTCACAGCAGGTAGTATAGTCATTTTCGTCTCAACTGATAGACATCATTGCTGGACTTCTCTTCCAAGAATCACCACAGAGCACAATTTTATGCCACCTATATCCAGCAACTGCCAGAAACTCATTTGAGATCGTCCATCCACCTAGTGGAGGGTTTCCCGATGCGAGGTGGCCACTGGACATTAGGACCTAACACTCTACTCCAACTTTTAATTTGAATCAGTAAACTGACGTTTCATGAGTTGCTGCTATATTTTTGATGAAAAAAAAAATAGGGATGGGGTAAAAGTGAATGATGCAAATGAAAAGTCCAACTGTAAATACTTTACTATAGTAAAGTATAAACACAAGTTCCCTTCTTTTGCTTTTCATTGCATCTTCCAAAATCTATTATTATCAACAATTAATTGCTTAACAATACAACTAAAATTAGATAGAATTTTGCTTGGCAAGATTAGTGATTACAAAGCAATAGGAGCCGCATTATTGGTTTACTTACCATAAAATTATTCTACAAGATTTTTAATTTTTATGCAAAAGATTGTAAAATAGTTTAAGTAACCTAACCTAACCATAACGTTACAAAAGCTTTTCATGCAGTAGTAGGTATTTACAAAATAAATACTTTTTCCAAACATACAGGAAGAAATGGAATAAGAATTACTTACCTCAGATATCTTCAAAACAAAATCAAGCGGAATAGTTATTCCAAGAAGAAAAAATTATTGAAACTGTAGATTTAGGTAGGTACCCGTAGAATAACTATATTCCAGTGTCTCTTTTATAAAACCACTAAAATACACTCCTTGTGTACACTACAATTTCTACAAAAAGCCAGTAATTTTTCTAGAAGTAGGTATTATTTTCACGGATTATTTTCAATTCTAGGAAAAAATTATGAAATGTTTACATGTCAAACTAGTTTCGTGAAAACTCCCATAGATAGCGCCACCGACTGACATGATCAATGTTTTCCAAAATAAACTTGAAATTTTTTTTGATCGCCCATCTTTCAGGCCAAAAATAAAACAAACAAGAAAATTTTTAAGGAAATCTGGTAAGTTTTACTTACAAAAAAAGCTTGGTTTCAAGGCACTTGCAAAATAAAAGCTCTTTCCCCCCGCTCTGTCTGAGGGGTAATTTCCCTTTCCATGAAAAGAAAATTCATACCGCGCAGACTCGTACAAAATGGCGACCCGTAGTGCGAAGTGTACAATGTTCGCATATCTCGTTTTACCGATCGATATCAATGGAGGATTCGCTTTTTTCGGGGTCTCTGCAGTGCTTGGTGTATTTTGTGAATCCCGGGTTCGGTTGAGAGAAAGTGTCTCAGAAAGTGTTGTTTTCGTCCGGTTACATCACCGAGAACTTGAGGAGCTTCCAAAAGGAGTGCAAAATGTCTTTCAAATCACGCAGGTGCGTACGCAGTCGTAGTCTTTCTATGCTGTCTGGGCCTGCTCGAACGCGCGACCCCTTCATGATGGCCATTCATTTGGGTTTATCCTTTACGCCGCCGCAAAAGAGTTTATGTCATTCGCCTTCGAAAATGAGTCGCTGCGGCGATCTGACTGGAATTGCATCTAAACAAAAACAATATGCGTCCCATCGGGCCAGGCTCTATTAAGTAACCCATTCTCTTATACTCTAATGTCTACATCTCATATCCAGCTCGAATTGTACGCTAGAATGATTTCATACAACATTGATCCCTTCCAGCTTAGGAAAAAATATTTTCTAGGATATCGTAGTTCGCTATTGCGTGGATAGCTTGAGTATTGATTTTTCGACTGGGCTGCCTACACAATACAATTGCCTAAATAGTTTGAAATCTTCTAGGGCTACCTACCTATGCTGAAAAATAATAGCCAAAAGTTCATACCTATTGTATTTGATTTGATCTGTACTTCTGTATGGCCAAGAATATTGTGAATTTATTTATTCAGTACATTTTATTAATTATACAGCTATTTAAAATACTTGTGGTCTTGCTCTAGTTACAAATGTCAAAAGGTCACCTATATATTTTGTGGAATTGGTAATCAATATTTGACAATTTTTGTATGTTTTAGAACTACTTTTATACAAATGGATAAAAAACTAATAATTATTAACTTATAAGTTTACTTATATTATTTTAAGTTTCCGTAAGTAATTATCAACCATTTGCCCGTTCCTAAATTGACGTTCAAAAAGTGTACAGTGTACCAATTTTGAATAAAGTTTATTTGATTTGATTTATATTATAGATCTAATAAAGAATAAATAACTAGAATATAATGAATTTTTAATTACATATACCTACCCTAATAAAGGTCAAACATCCTAATTTTTATTAGCCTTGAAGTTAATTGCTTAAAGCAAAAGTTGCTTAACTTAATTATTGTAAGTGCCTATGTTTTCTATCATTACCATAGTCAATCTGATAAGTTAAAACCAATGGAAAAATGTGTCTATCTATAACCTTTTCATATCTCAACTACAGAACCAATTTTGTTAAAATTTGTCATAGAGGTAGCTTGGATAATGAAGATCAAAGTATACTTTTTATTTCTATTAATAGTCTTGTTTGTTTGTTATTTCTTGACAACTAACTGTTTGATTGATTTCTCAAAAAATTTGGTACCAGTTACTTAAGGGCTTACTCTACCTGGAAGGCAGGGAGATTACAATAAAATATTTTTATCCAGGATTCGAGGATATATATCAAACCGATATTTTATAATAAATATCGGATATTTTCGAACCCTGTTTTTATCCTAGAATAAATTAAAAATTTAAAAACCCCCGACATTCGCCATTTTGTGGTGGCGGCCATCTTGGATTTGCATAGTGCTATTCTACTAGTCAAGCCCTTTCATTTGATACCCATATTAAGGGAGTTGTGGCAAAATATGTAATCCGCCATTTTGTAGCGGCGGCCATCTTGGTCCGATTCATTACACACACACACACACTCACACACACACACACACACACACACACACACACACACACACACACACACACACACACACACACACACACACCACACACGCACGCACGCACGCACGCACGCACGCACGCACGCACGCACGCACGCACGCACGCACGCACGCACGCACACACACACACACACACACACACACAGACACGTCAAACTTATAACACCCCGTCGTTTTTGCGTCGGGGGTTAAAAATAAAGAGTTTCCTATTGAAAACCTTAATTGAGATTGAAGATGTTGCAGACAAAATGCTATTGCTGATTCACTCATATTATAAGAGTGAATAGGCATTTTCTAGGCAGGCACATTTCAATTTAGACCTCATCATTGCTTTCCATCAGGCATGATTGTCATCAAGCATATGCCTATCTTACAAAAAAAAAAATAGAAAATCTGTCTTAAGAAAGTATTAAATAGATAATTTTTAGGTGCATAATAACCAAAGGTCGGAATAGGTAGTGCAATTTCGCATGATTACATAATGTGGATATGCCAAAATGAAATATTATCGGATTGGAACAGCATTCCGAACCAGTAGTAGATTCAATTGACGATTCAAAAGTACTTTTAAAAGTTTATTTGAATAAAAACTTTTCTATTCTATCCCTGGTTTCCTTACTCAGTTTTTATACCTCATATAATGTTCAGTACTACGTGGTACTACGGAACATTATATGAGGTGTCAAAATCGCATAAGACAGAAATTCCGCAGTCATATCCATACTATTAATAATGTTCCAGGTTATTCACTCCAAATTGCACTACCTATTCATATCTTTAATAATAACAAAACAAATCTGTTGTAATACATCTTATCAATTTAAATTTTCTTGAGTAGCAGAATCTTTACTAAAAACAATTTCATAACCAGGTGGTGAAGAACAAACATCAACCAAAGGCACAGCCAGAATCGTGCTGTGCTGTGCAAAGCTCATGTTTCTATAGGCTTCAGATAGACTCCGACTTGGGATCACAAAATGAACTCCGCAGTGAGCACTGAAGATATAGACATGGCTGAAGAGGTAAGCTGTTTAGAAACTCGTAGACATAACTATAAACTGAAAACTGTATTAAAACTACATAAGAAGTAGCTAAAGCCTTTTAATGGATTTAGTCTTTGATCAGTAATGTACTAGATATGCTTTGGTCATCGATTGTCAGTGAAAGATAAGTTCTCATCTATGTTTATGAACCAATTTTTAGTGAGAAAGCAAACTCTGTTACTATGTTTGTTCTGTGCAGGACATGTCGCAAGTGGACGGGTGCGGGCTGAGCGGCGGGTCGGAGGACGAGGAGGAGTGCGTGTCGTCGCCGGCCGGCTCCGCGTACGACGACGGCGCTGACGTCATCAAGAACGCCATGAGCGACGAGGTCACCAAGCAGTTGGCGGCTGCAGGTACGTCCAATGTCCATGTGACGACTGTTCAAACGTGGCCATACAATACGTCACACATTAAGGGGAGGGGAGGAGGCCGACGAATTGTGACATTATGTGACAAGGGGGTTGGAGGGGCCCTCATTTTACAGGTACACAGGTATTAAAACACGAAATACAAAAAAAATATTCGGAACTGCTGTTTTAATTCAATGTCTAGATGTAAAGTTGCAAAATATGTGACGTCACACTAGGGAGAGGGGGCGGGTCTCACAAATGTGACCAGCTGCGACGAGGACGGGGGATGGGGTAAAAATCATGAGATTTGTGTGACGTAATTATGTAAGTACGTATTTAAATGTGACATAGTAATTATCACCATTACCTCACTTTCATGTACTTCTTATATTGACGTTCAAAAAGTGTACAGTATACCTACTTTGAATAAATGAATTTTGATTTTTGATTTTGATTTAATTTACGGATGGCCCCTGATTAACTAGATATGCAGTTCCATAGGAATTCTTATTGAAAAGGTGTCCATGAAAAATGAGAGCAGAAGAAACTGATACTGACATAGCTGAATCGTCATTCAAAGAACTGACAAACCTCACGAAGAAATGAAGAGCTCAAGGTGCCAAAGTGCTGGAAGGACGTCCTTGCACTGGGAAGCTACGTAATGATAGTTTCGTTTTGCTCGTGTACATATGAGGGGGGGAATTATCATTATGGGCTTTCCGGTGAGATTCACCGAGCACGACCATCACGCGATTCGCAAGGAGCCGATGGCCACAAGTGGCGCAAGGCCGGGGCGTTTAGATTGACAATTATAATAAATCAACAATGGCCACAGTGACTGGACTGGAATGAAGACTTGAAACCTATCATCTACATTGGTATACTAATAAGCTGGTTTTACTTAGACAAATATTTATTACTTTGTCCCGTTCGCTTGGATTTAAGTTAAAAATCCCTTGGGAACTCAATAATCAATAGCCAAACTCAGTGTCAATAGTTTTTTAAAAATAATATAGCATATTATTATGTAAAAATATTTCTCATGAAATAAAATGAATCGAGTCGAGAGGATCGGAGTTTCTAAATAGTTCGTGAGGGTACCCATATTGAGAGAGTTGTGAAAAATATGTGGCGGCGGCCATTTTGGACCGATTTTCATCAAACATAGCTAAGAACACTCTCGACTAATTCACCTTTCAAACGAAAAAAACCGCATTCAAATCGGTTCACATCGGCCACAGACACACACACACAGACACGTCAAACTTATAACACCCCGTCGTTTTTGCGTCGGGGGTTAAGTGTGCAAAATTGACTTTTGCTCACTGGTTTTATGCAACAAAGGCGCACTGGTGAAAAAACGATTCCCGTACCATTTAGAAACAAAGATACCTTTACTTCGCAAAAAATAAAAAACAAAAATAGCAATTTGCAGTGTTCTTAATTCAAAACACGTCTTCAAAACTATGTCAAAAAATGAGTGAGCAAAATTTACCTTTGCTCACTGGTTTTAAGCAGCAAAGACGCACTGGTGAAAAAAAGATTCCCGTACCATATCCAGGTCATACCCCAATTTTCCTGAGCTATGCACAGCCGCTAATCACAAGAAGAGAAGAGACAAGCTCCAGTAGTGCGCTCCGCTGTGAACTGGATCTGGCATCTTCAATAAGAACTTGCTGGTCTCTGGTTATGAAGTAAAACTGTATCGCTTGGGGTTATTTTTCCTCAGGACCAGTGGGCATGGCCGCGGCGGCAGCGATCGCCTCTTCGAAGAAACGCAAGAGGCCGCACTCCTTCGAAACAAACCCCTCCGTGAGGAAGAGACATCAGAACAGGCTGCTCAGAAAACTCAGAGTAAGTTACATTCATCATATCATACATATTATGTTACATCAAACGTTACTCATATCTTATGCTGCAGATAAAAACCATTTGATGTAGGCATAGATAGACAGACAGTATTTACATTGCAAACTGACTGCAAAAGATTTTAAAATAGAATAAAAAAGTTATTTATTCAAATAAACTTTTACAAGTACTTTTGAATCGTCAATTGAATCTACCACTAGTTCGGAATGCCGTTCCTATCGAAAAGAACCAGCATCTTCAATTGTATATTATGCTTTTTTTATGAACATACTTTTAATAGATTTCTTAAACTTGGGTAAAGGCAAGTCTAAGATTGCTTGTGGAATTTTATTATAGAACATAACCGTCGTCCATTCCCACAAACGACTGACCTTCTTGAGGCGTAATTGAGGAATCACGAGCCTATTTCTATTTCTTTTTTAGAGATTAAACAGAGATCTTGTACCTATTATAACAGTATGAAATCATAATTTTAGTGTTCATATTTTCTTGAAAGCCCTGCAGTGAAAATTCGAGGCCTACGTCTGACTTTTTTGAGGATGCTTTACTGAGGATCGTTACTAGGTCGTACATGTGTTTGTTCACCAGCAAACCATCGAAGAGTTCGCGACGCGTGTCGGCCAGCAGGCGGTGGTGCTGGTGGCAACGCCGGGCAAACCCAACACGTCGTACCGCGTGTTCGGCGCCAAGCCGCTCGAGGACGTGGTGCGAAACCTGCGCTGCATGATCATGGAGGAGCTCGAGAACGCGCTCGCGCAGCAGGTACCCATCCACTCACACACACGCACACACATTATTACACACAGTAACAATCACCTAAATATGTACACATATTTTTACAGATTACACACACAACTACCCCCAATTTTGTGCACTAAGAAATTATTTTTGAAAGAAAAACTTTTTCTGAAGATATAGAAAATCCTTAACGTAAGCAAAGATTTTATGTCTGACGGACGTGTATTGCCTTTACATGTCAGATATTGCTTCCGACTGTCTGATCAGGGCTATCTGATCGGATTAACTCGATATATGTCCGATTTTTGAGTCAGACTTTTTCTGATCTCAATCGTTCCCCGAGCTAGCAATCTTCGATTGGTTATGTAAAAAGATTTCTTTACAGACATCTTCCCAAGCCAAATCTTTATTTTATCTGTCATGATACTCGTCATCGTCTGAGTTCCAGTAAAATCGTAAACGCCTCGCGCCCGACTCGGACGTCCGATCCGATGTCCAATCCGACGTCCGATCCGACTATCGGATCGGACATACAAAATATGCCTTCCGATAGCCGGATCAGACTATCTGATCCTACTAGGGGCCATCCGTAAATTACGTCACACAAATTTCATGATTTATTACCCCCTCTCCCATCCTTGTCACAAGCTGGTCACATTTGTGAGACCCCCCACTCCCTAGTGTGACGTCACATATTGTGTAGACATTGAATTGAAAACAGCTGTTCCGAATATATTTTTTCGTGTTTTAATTAAACCTACTTTAAATATATTAGATTTTGAAATGTGACGTCACAAAATTTAGGGCCCCCTCCCACCCTCGTGTCACACGTCACAATTCGTCGACCTTTAACGTGTGACGTAATTTACGGATGGCCCCCGTCTCTGGGCGTGTTGGCTGCCTCTTGCGAGGTAGTGTCACGTACTCAATAACGAGCGTCAGTTCGGGCTGGGCGGGGGCCCGCAGGCGCCGCCGCCGCCGCAAGACGACCCCTCGCTGTTCGAGCTGCCGCCGCTCATCATCGACGGCATCCCCACGCCCGTCGAGAAGATGACGCAGGCGCAGCTGCGCGCCTTCATACCGCTCATGCTCAAGTACTCCATGGGTGAGTGCTGCCTTTATATAACCCCCGGCACGTAAGTCGTGCGGTGACCTTCAAGTGCGCGCAGCGTCGTACGAGTGAGGGGGACACAATAGGATTGGAGAGCTAATCAGCGCTTACTAGGTATCCGCGAGAGCTAATCAGTGCTTACGAACGATCCCCGCGACCCCCTTACACCCCGAGATACCTCATTTTCGACTTCTGCGCATTGAAGGTCACCGCTCGACTTATTTGCCGTAACTTGTACACCTACGTATACGAACCTCCGACGCAACTGTCTGTCTGTTCCACCATAGAGCTCAAACGGGTGAACCGATTTCAATGCGTTTTTTTTTGTTTGTAAGGTGAATTAGTCGGGAGTGTTCTTAGCTATATTTGATGAAAATGGGTCCAAAATGGCGGATTACATATTTTTTCACAACTCCCTTAATATGGGTATCAAATGAAAGGGCTTGACTAGTAGAATAACACTATGTAAATCCAAGATGGCCGCCACCACAAAATGGCGAATGTCGGGGGTTTTTTAATTTTTAATTTATACTTGTTGTGGTGGGTAGTGCGCGGCAAGCCGGGGTGGGGGCGCGAGTCGACGCGGCCGCCGTGGTGGCCCAAGGACCTGCCGTGGGCCAACGTGCGCATGGACGCGCGCTCCGAGGACGAGAAGCAGAAGGTAACACGCCCTACTCGTGTTGTGTGTCGGACTCCAACCCATCATACAATATTTTATTATCATACTAGGTTTTGCCAGCGGCTTCGCCCGCGTGAGTTTCGGTTTCGCGAGAGGTGTGTGATTTATCATAAATGGATAAAAAGTAGCCTATGTATTGAATAGAAGCAGGCGTTACTTTGCGGAAATCCATAATATATGATGAAAATTTAAAATTATTTTGCTATGATCCGCAAAACAGTCAAATTTGTATGGTACAACAAGCAGCATGTGCTATGCCCTGTCAGCCTTCCTGCTGTTAAATAAGCAGGAAAAATAAGCAACCAAGCGGACCCCAAGCACCACCACCAAGTAACACCACACAAATCCACCACCGAAATAAACTCGACGATCGTTTCGCTCCGACACCGGAGCATCCTCAGGAGATGTAGACTCTACAATGCACAACTGCAAAGTGACGATCGCGTCAACGGAATGGGCTTATATACACGCCCCCCACCCTGATTACCTACCCCCCCCCCCCTCCTTTATTACCTACCCCCCCCCCCAACCCGTCGCCCCGTCCCCTTTCCCCCTTCCCCCCGGTCTCCCCTGATCGTGTTTTCTAGAAATAGTAAGCAATGGTGAAGTCGACACATTTACTTGTTCATTTAATAAATCAAATCCTTCACTATTATGTCTTACTATTTCTAATTGTTCCAACATGCATAGTCGAAGGCCCTTACTGCATTTGTGTAAAATTTCGAATGAATGATCCCCGCTTAACCTATCATTAGGGGATCATTCATTCGAAATTTTACACAAATGCAGTAAGGGCCTTCGACTATGCATGTTGGAACAATTACAAATAGTAAGACATAATAGTGAAGGATTTGATTTATTAAATGAACAAGTAAATGTGTCGACTTCACCATTGCTTACTATTTCTAGAAAACACGATCAGGGGAGACCGGGGGGAAGGGGGAAAGGGGACGGGGCGACGGGTTGGGGTGGGGGGTAGGTAATCAAGGTGGGGGGGGGTAGGTAATCAGGGTGGGGGGCGTGTATATAAGCCCATTCCGTTGACGCGATCGTCACTTTGCAGTTGTGCATTGTAGAGTCTACATCTCCTGAGGATGCTCCGGTGTCGGAGCGAAACGATCGTCGAGTTTATTTCGGTGGTGGATTTGTGTGGTGTTACTTGGTGGTGGTGCTTGGGGTCCGCTTGGTTGCTTATTTTTCCTGCTTATTTAACAGCAGGAAGGCTGACAGGGCATAGCACATGCTGCTTGTTGTACCATACAAATTTGACTGTTTTGCGGATCATAGCAAAATAATTTTAAATTTTCATCATAAGTAGCCTATGTGTTATTCCAGGTTATAGGTTATGTGTGTTTTAAATTTCAGCTAAATCGGTTCAGTAGTTTTTGCGTGAAAGAGTAACAAGCATACATCCATGTTTACAAACTTCAGATGTCGTGGACGCACGCGCTGCGGCAGATCGTCATCAACTGCTACAAGTACCACGGCCGCGAGGACCTGCTGCCCGCCTTCAACGAGGAGGAGGACGAGAAGGGCCCGCCCACGCAGCCCGTGAGTGTTTACCTTGTGTGTGATGTGTGTCGGTGGTCAGATGTCGTGGACGCACGCGCTGCGGCAGATCGTCATCAACTGCTACAAGTACCACGGCCGCGAGGACCTGCTGCCCGCCTTCAACGAGGAGGAGGACGAGAAGGGCCCGCCCACGCAGCCCGTGAGTGTTTACCTTGTGTGTGATGTGTGTCGGTGGTCAGATGTCGTGGACGCACGCGCTGCGGCAGATCGTCATAAACTGCTACAAGTACCACGGCCGCGAGGACCTGCTGCCCGCCTTCAACGAGGAGGAGGACGAGAAGGGCCCGCCCACGCAGCCCGTGAGTGTTTACCTTGTGTGTGATGTGTGTCGGTGGTCAGATGTCGTGGACGCACGCGCTGCGGCAGATCGTCATCAACTGCTACAAGTACCACGGCCGCGAGGACTTGCTGCCCGCCCGCCTTCAACGAGGAGGAGGACGAGAAGGGCCCGCCCACGCAGCCCGTGAGTGTTTACCTTTGCGATGAGTGTAGCGCGGACATAATTTTTTTTTAAATATGGATTGCGGGCAAACGAGCAAACGGGTCACCTGGTTTTGCAGTTGCCTAGCTAGGTGTGGGCGATGCCCACGACCTAGCAGTAGCACTCGCGAGGGCCTCGCGTCAACTTTGGGCCACAGGGGACTAATGATAGATCTATTGGGTCTATCTTGGGAACGAAAGAAAAGGGGCCTCGGTGATGCGAATTCGCCCACGTTTATATTAGTCCACGCTACGCTTCTGTGATTTTGAGTAATTACCGCCGTCCATGAACATTTACACCACCAGAGGAACCAATAATGCATTGCGGGCCTTTGAGGAATTTGTTGGAATTTGTTGGTCCGCCCCTTGAATAACCTGATCTCTATGTATGAAATAAGTAAATTAAAAGTTTTAATTCTAATATGACAATGATTTCTGATAACTACCTCACTTGCCAATGGCACCAGCTAGTGACCCTAAGCCCAGTAGCCCCCATTGGTACGCTTTTCATGATAAGGTTGATTGTATCACTAAATAATGTCCTTTTTACCCATGCTTCATTTTGGATTGCTGCTCCCTATGGATTCGGTAACGTTTTGTGTTGCGAAAAAATTATGTTCATCCGACTTTATTAATTTTATACTTATTGAAAAAAAAATGCATTAATAATTGTCTAACGTACATGATCGTGTTTTGGTCATACGCGTACGTTCGTTATTGCGTACAATCAATATAATGGGGAACGTGTGCGTACGCATTTTGCGTGTTAACATGCCTACTATACCGGACTTGCGCATGTCAACCGTACGTGTGCATGTATACCGTACGTGTCCGTACGCACTTTTGTGCGTGTAAACACGTCGCTGTTTGCACCGCGTGACTTTTTTGCGTGTAACCACGTCGCTGGTCGCCATTATCAACGCTTGACCTTCGTGCGTGTAAACACGTTGCTATTTCGAACGCGTGACTTTTGTGCGTGTAACCACGTCGCCATTCGCAACGCGTGACTTCGCGCGTGTAACCACGTCGCCATTCGCAACGCGTGGTCAGATATCCGCGTGCATGCCGGGCGCGAGCTCCAACTCGTCGGCCGGCTCGGGCTCGGGCTCGGGGCGCGGCCAGGCCTCCGCCGTGCTCACGTCGTCGCAAGTCTGCATCGACCAGATGACACTCGCCGATGTCGATGTATGCACGCGGACAGTTTTACCCACCGATTACATTTCTTTTTTAACCCCCGACGCAAAAACGACGGGGTGTTATAAGTTTGACGTGTGTGTGTGTGTGTGTGTGTGTGTGTGTGTGTGTGTGTGTGTGTGTGTGTGTGTGTGTGTGTGTGTGTGTGTGTGTGTGTGTGTGTGTGTGTGTGTGTGTGTGTGTGTGTGTGTGTGTGTGTGTGTGTGTGTGTGTGTGTGTGTGTGTGTGTGTGTGTGTGTGTGTGTGTGTGTGTGTGTGTGTGTGTGTGTGTGTGTGTGTGTGTGTGTGTGTGTGTGTGTGTGTGTGTGTGTGTGTGTGTGTGTGTGTGTGTGTGTGTGTGTGTGTGTGTGTGTGTGTGTGTGTGTGTGTGTGTGTGTGTGTGTGTGTGTGTGTGTGTGTGTGTGTGTGTGTGTGTGTGTGTGTGTGTGTGTGTGTGTGTGTGTGTGTGTGTGTGTGTGTGTGTGTGTGTGTGTGTGTGTGTGTGTGTGTGTGTGTGTGTGTGTGTGTGTGTGTGTGTGTGTGTGTGTGTGTGTGTGTGTGTGTGTGTGTGTGTGTGTGTGTGTGTGTGTGTGTGTGTGTGTGTGTGTGTGTGTGTGTGTGTGTGTGTGTGTGTGTGTGTGTGTGTGTGTGTGTGTGTGTGTGTGTGTGTGTGTGTGTGTGTGTGTGTGTGTGTGTGTGTGTGTGTGTGTGTGTGTGTGTGTGTGTGTGTGTGTGTGTGTGTGTGTGTGTGTGTGTGTGTGTGTGTGTGTGTGTGTGTGTGTGTGTGTGTGTGTGTGTGTGTGTGTGTGTGTGTGTGTGTGTGTGTGTGTGTGTGTGTGTGTGTGTGTGTGTGTGTGTGTGTGTGTGTGTGTGTGTGTGTGTGTGTGTGTGTGTGTGTGTGTGTGTGTGTGTGTGTGTGTGTGTGTGTGTGTGTGTGTGTGTGTGTGTGTGTGTGTGTGTGTGTGTGTGTGTGTGTGTGTGTGTGTGTGTGTGTGTGTGTGTGTGTGTGTGTGTGTGTGTGTGTGTGTGTGTGTGTGTGTGTGTGTGTGTGTGTGTGTGTGTGTGTGTGTGTGTGTGTGTGTGTGTGTGTGTGTGTGTGTGTGTGTGTGTGTGTGTGTGTGTGTGTGTGTGTGTGTGTGTGTGTGTGTGTGTGTGTGTGTGTGTGTGTGTGTGTGTGTGTGTGTGTGTGTGTGTGTGTGTGTGTGTGTGTGTGTGTGTGTGTGTGTGTGTGTGTGTGTGTGTGTGTGTGTGTGTGTGTGTGTGTGTGTGTGTGTGTGTGTGTGTGTGTGTGTGTGTGTGTGTGTGTGTGTGTGTGTGTGTGTGTGTGTGTGTGTGTGTGTGTGTGTGTGTGTGTGTGTGTCTGTCTGTTCCCCTGTGGCGCTCAAACGGGTGGACCGATTTGAATGCGGTTTTTTTTGTTTGAAAGGTGAATTAGTCGAGAGTGTTCTTAGCTATGTTTGATGAAAATCGGTCCAAGATGGCCGCCGCTACAAAATGGCGGATGATATATTTTTTCACAACTCCCTTGATATGGGTATCAAATGAAAGGGATTGACTAGTAGAATAGCACTATTGCAAATTCAAGATGGCCGCCGCCACTAAATGGCGAATGTCGGGGGTTTTTTAAATTTTCAATTTACACTTGTTATTAACCCCCGACGCAGAAACGACGGGGTGTTATAAGTTTGTCTGTCTGTGTCTGTGTGGCTCGGTTTTTTTTGTTTGAAAGGTGAATTAGTCGAGAGTGTTGTTAGGTATGTTTGATGAAAATTGGTACAAGATGGCCGCCGCTACAAAATGGCGGATTATACATATATTTTTTCACAACTCACTTAATATGGGTATCAAATGAAAGGGCTTGACTAGTAGAATAGCATTATGCAAATCCAAGATGGCCGCTGCCACAAAATGGCGAATGTCGGGGGTTTTTAAATTTTCAAAAGCGGCTCGTTCAATAAATGGGGTGCTAAAGTGCTGAATGGTGGGTCGGTCGTCAGATGTCGCAGTACGCGCCCGCCGTGCTGCAGACCATCACGAACCCGGACGGCACGGTGTCGCTGATCCAGGTGGACCCCAACAGCCCCATCATCACGCTGCCCGACGGCACCACGGCGCAAGTAGTGAGTGTTAGTCTCGCCATAGCTACATATTATACCGTTCTAACTTTACGTTGTGTTGTTGTTACTTGTAGCGTTGTCTAGTTGCATGCCGAGTTTAGCCTTCTAATACGCTAACTTAGGGCCTGTTTCACCACTTACGAAATTACGCACAAAAATATTGCTGGACCGAAGTCAGTTTAATTTTCCCTAAAATATAGCTTGTTTTCTCCTTTTTATTTTGATATTTGATATCCTCAGATCAGGGAAGGAGGACGAGCGAACATTAAATGGTCTAGGACCTAGGTCCTGGTTTCTTATTCAAAGTTTTACCTCTGAAAAAATCAACAAAATTGGTTCGACGGGTTGGCGACAGACAAACTAACAGACATGGTTTCCTATATTTTATTATAGATTGGAAGTCATAAAATTGTTGTTTGAGCCCTGTTTCGAATTAACGGCGCGTACAAATCAATCATCAAACCCTTGAGACACAGGCGTCGTACGGAATTCAATGTTTTCTAGATAACTTTTGTGTTAGAATTAGAAGAATTTATACTAATGTAGTTTAGTTAAATTTTATTTATTGTGCTGTGGTTATTAAGTTTTAAGATGCATGCTATGTTCCATTATAACTGCTATGTGTGATTGAAGTTTGTCCTTACTAACCAATAGGGCAGATGCAATATGTCATACAATTCCTTTCTGTGGAAACAGAAAAATTTGTTGTTGTTAAGTATTGTACTCAACTGGTGTACTCAACTGTAAAATCGCAGTCATGGCGCGGTTTGTCTGTCTAGACACTACCGTAGTAAACTTTTGATAAAGTATAAATTTTACACAAAAACGAGACATGTAATGCATTATACTATGGATGGATGGATTGAATGGAGCGCATGTGTGTTTGTGCAGATCCACAGCGGCGCGGACGGCGCGGGCGTGGTGCAGGCGCTGGAGGGCGAGGGCGCGGTCGCCGTCGACCTCAACGCCGTGGCCGAGGCCACGCTCAACCACGACGGACAGATCATCCTCACCGGCGAGGACGGACACGGTCGGTGTACATATATTGACTACTCGTTATATGTATATATTTTTTTCAGTATCCAATCTCTCTAGCTGTGATAGCCTAGTGGTTAGGACAACCGACTTCTAATCGGAGGTCGTGGGTTCGATCCCGGGGCACGCGCCTCTAACTTTTCGGAGTTATGTGCGTTTTAAGTATTTAAATATCACTTGCTTTAACGGTGAAGGAAAACATAGTGAGGAAACCTGCATGCCGGAGAGTTCTCCATAACGTTCTCAAAGGTGTGTGAAGTCTGCCAATCCGCTTGGCCAGCGTGGTAGACTATGGCCAAAACCCTTCTCACTCTGAGAGGAGACCCGTGCTCTGTAGTGAGCCGGTAATGGGTTGATCATGATGATGATGATGATGATCCAATCTCTTATTTTTTTTGTATGTCATAAATGTCTGATGATGCTCCGAGGGTCTATTGTGTAACAGCTGCATCAACCATTGCTACAGTCTCAATTATGGTGATTGGTTGAACTCATTGTACTCTAGCTGCAACAATGCGTTTTAACCAATAGCGAGAGAATGTCAGCCACCAAAGCTGAATGCGATCGTCACTTGAGCTTTCATCTTTAAACGATTATAAGCGGTTTTTTATTAAAAAAAATTACTCTAGCGGCACGCTATGATGGCCGGTTTGACGTTTGTCCGCTCATGAAGTTCCGTATTAATTGATAACGACTTTGAAGGAAATAATTGTATTACTTTATTGACGATAGTGATGTGCAGAGATTCATAAATTTTATCGAATGTAGTTTTAGGTTTAGGACTCAAAATTTATTTATTAAATTGATTTCTTAAATGTATACAAGTGTAGAAAAATCAGTTTGCACCATTTAAGGGGTGAATGTACTTGTGAATATGAACAATTTTCACTATGTGGACAAACCTCTGAAATCGCAAAAAAATATCAATAAATTTTTAAAAATGGAATCTAATACGATCGTCACATAGGATCGCTGGCTAGCACAACTACTACCTCCGGCAAACTCGCGTCAATGCTCAATGCAAAACAAAGCAGTTTCGAATTGACGTTGCTTCGAAAAGTATAAACTGTCAGTGCAATGCGATTGTGATATAGTTTTGACCTGGCTTTGGATTTCAAATATTGATACTGCATTACTGTTGACCCTTGCTCGTTAATTTGGACTCTGTTCAAGCCCTTTGTTGTGGATTTCGTCGATATGACCGAACGTACGCAGAGAACTGTTCTAAATAGTCAGACACGTGAGTTCGTAATACGCCTTCGTAACTATTTCGATCGTGAAGCTCAAAATGGAGGGCCAATTTTACCTATAACGTCAGTGGTTGAACGCGTAGCTGATGCGCTTAATATTGGACAACGAACTGTTAGACGGATAACTAAAAAAAAATATGGCGAGACTGGCACAGAAGAAAATAAACTTCACACAAAACGAGCAAAACCAGTCGTAGGCATCGATAGCTTTGTTGCCGATGCTATCCGAAGACATGTTTACGGCTACTATTTACAGAAGGAGTATCCAACAAGAAAAAAGTTGGTGCATTCACTGAAGGAAGCTGGATTATTCTTCGGTGGGGAAAGTTCTTTAACGAAGATTTTGAAGACCATTGGATTTCGATACAAAAAATGTAACAAACGCAAAATATTGATGGAAAGATTTGATATAGCGATGGCAAGGTATACTTTTTTACGGCAAGTGAAAGAAATCAAAAATTGGCAAAATGTTGTGTTCTTGGATGAAACATGGCTTAATGCTAACCATACTGTAGGCCGTTCTTGGAACGATGACACAGCAGCATCTACTTCCAAAGTTCCTGTAGGAAAAGGATCGCGACTTATAATTTGTCACGCCGGAACCATCAACGGGTTTGTCGAAGGTTCTCTCATGGCTTTTGCGTCAAAAACCACTGGAGACTATCATGAAGACATGAATGGAGAAAAGTTTACTGAATGGTTTACCTCAATGTTGTGTAGCCTCCCTGAACCATCTATTATAATTATGGACAACGCCCCATACCACTCGATGCAAATTGACAAGCCACCTGCCCAATCCCAAAAGAAAGCTGATATCGTCGCATGGCTTCGTAAAAATGGCGTAGATGCAAACATGAATATGTTAAAAGCGGAATTAGTACGTCTTTTAAAAGAAAACAAACCAACCAAGATCCGATACGTCATTGACGAAATAGCATTAGAACATGGGCACAGAGTTATACGGTTACCGCCTTACCATTGTGAGTATAATGCGATTGAGTTGGTGTGGGCTCAAATTAAGGGATATGCTGCAAGACACAATACAGAACCCCCATTTACCACAAAAAAAATGCTAAAATTATTAGAAGAAGCTTGTGAACATGTGACTAAAGGAGACTGGGAAAAGGTTGTGAATAGAACTGTTAAATTAATAAGGGAAGATTATGAAAGAGATGTGAAAATAGATAATATTATAGAAAACGAACATATAATTATTAATGTATGTGATGATAGCAGTGACGACAGTGAAAATAGTAGTATGGACGAATCTGATTAATTATGGCCTTTTGTGGCACCTTTTTTGGTATCTTTTGTATTCATATGTTTCTTGTGTGCATATAAAGTATGTATATTCATTTTCGTTCAAATATTCAGTTCGTTCAAATAAATTAAATAAACATATACATTTTTGTTTTATTAAACCTATTTAATCAGGTACAAAAACAAAACTTAATTGTTTTTTGTTCGAGAATAAATTGACATTCCACATCACTATTGTAATGTGTCAAACCGGCCATCATAGCGTGCCGCTAGTGTAATAAAGCTCGTGCTGGCGTATGCTATCGGTGGTTGAAGGTGGTGTTTGTGTGGTGTCGGCAGGCTACCCGGTGTCGGTGTCGGGCGTGATCACGGTGCCGGTGTCGGCGTCGGTGTACCAGTCCATGGTGGCGTCCATGCAGCAGCAGGACGGCGTGTGCATGGCGCCGCTCGTGCAGGTGCGCGCCCGCCCGCACAGGGCACACGCGCACGCGCGCACGCAGGCACACACGCCAGTCAAGATCGAGATAGACTAGACACAGAACACACAGTCACACGCGTTTGTGTCGCGCCACACAGGACACACGCGCACGCGCGCACGCAGGCACACACGCTGGTCAAGATCGAGATAGACTAGACACAGTCACAGTTACACTGACACATTATACACAGTCACACGCGTCTGTGTCTCGCCACACAGGACACGCGCACACACACACGCTAGTCAAGACCGAGATAGACTAGACACTACACACAGTCTACGCGTGTGTGTCGCGCCACACAAAACTCACGCGCAGACACGCTGGTCAAGATCGAGATAGACTAAACACAGTATACATTATATATATACACAGTCACACGCGTCTGTCTCGCTACACTTGAGACACTATCTCACTAGGACATTAGATGCGACGCAATTGGTCGCGCTGCCAATAAAGTGTATACAGCTCTACGGAGGTACCGCTTGGTTGCGCAACCAATTTGGTGGCGGCGGCCGGAATAACCCGCTGGTGGCATAACCACTAATATGGCGTCTATATAAGGCGTATAGAGCTATTTGGCGTCTCACGCACTCGAACACCAGTGGGGTTACCCGTGACATACTACGTCGTACGTAAAACAAACGCAGTGTTCATTCGACGTCTATTTCGAAACTGACGATCCCGGTGTCTGCTCTGGTGTTTTTCAAGCTCAAGACATGGTGGCGAGACCCGTTGCGCCGCCATGGTTTCCTTGTAAGATATTGGGCTTACTGTCTCTACTAGTTGATACCCTACTTACTATACAATACCCGCGTCGTGATATAATTTGCAGAAGCTAAATCAAAATAATTTGTGGTCGACTTAATTTTTTAACCCCCGACGCAAAAACGACGGGGTGTTATAAGTTTGACGTGTCTGTGTGTGTGTGTGTGTGTGTGTGTGTGTGTGTGTGTGTGTGTGTGTGTGTGTGTGTGTGTGTGTGTCTGTCTGTTCCCCTGTGGCGCTCAAACGGGTGGACCGATTTGAATGCGGTTTTTTTTGTTTGAAAGGTTATTTAGTCGAGAGTGTTGTTAGCTATGTTTGAAGAAAATCGGTCCAAGATGGCCACCGTTACAAAATGGCGGATTACACATTTTTTCACAACTACCTAAATATGGGTATCAAATGAAAGGGCTTGACTAGTAGAATAGCACTATTGCAAATCCAAGATGGCCGCTGCCACAAAATGGCGTATGTCGGGGGTTTTTTAAATTTCTAATTTATACTTGTTTTATTTTACATTTCTTAAAAGTTATGGGACCAGACCATTTTATACTGATCTTTGGTCCGCAAATTTTACTAGTCACTATTAAATAGTGAAGAAATAAATTATATGATTGATGATACTATGTCTTCTTCAATGACTGGACTTGTCATAGACTAAAATTAGCGTTTTGCCTCTTGTTTTATCTACTGGAATTTTCTGCTGGAGTTTTAAATACTTAATTATTACCTTGTAAACTAAGACTTAGGCGCGTATTGGAATATTGTCCTTGCCAATTGGGTATGAGTTATGACTCACACAAAAGTCCAGTCGCGTGCACACAGCATATATACACAAAGATTTATAGAATACTTACATAGAGTATTAAAAAAAAGCTGTGCCATTTTATTTGAAGTTCAAAATTGAACCACAGTGATCCATTGTGATATTATATTAATAGAAATGAGAGATAATATATTATTTCATTTGAAAATATTTACTATGCCTAGATTTTTATAAGTACACAGACTGTACCCAGTCACTAAATGTACCAAGGATGTCAATAAATTGGGACACCTGGTTATTATTTATTAAAAAGTTATTTTTTTATACTTTTTGGTTTATTTGTAGGCAGTGCAATATTTTAGTTTTAGTGAAAATTTAACCTGTGACATTAGTATGGTAGACCGACATCGTAATTACAGTAATATGTACGCGTCTTCATGTGATTTTGTTTTAATTTGTTTCGCTAAGTCATTAGTAAATTAGTAAATATAATATATTAGGTATTATGGTTGGCTAAAATATTATTCGTTTGAGTTTGAATATTTGTTGGCTTTTGTTGATTTTTAAAATATTAAGTACAGCGTCTGGCACGAAAGTTGAAATTGTGCATTCGTTCATATTAAGAACCAGCGCAGCAGCGGGCCGGAATTTTTAAAAACAAACATTGTTACATTTTTTGTGAAGCAATTAACTGTATTATATTAAATAACTTTTAATTTTATAAGAGACACATTGAGCCGAGCGAAGCGAGCCCATGTTCTCGCCCCCGCTGCGCAATTCAAATAAATAAATAAACTTTCGTGGCATGTGCTTCCATGTATAGTAATTTTCTACCAAAGAATTTTATCATAAGCTTGTTCCTAAGAAAGCATGCAATTGTCAGTATTGCCATTTGTATTCATTTTTGTAGCTTGACCACAGAAATAAAACCAGATCGTTTTCATTTTAACACTAAATATTTGACAATTATAGTCACGCCCACAATGACGTTTAATGTTCACGAATGACATTTGATGACGTTCAAAGTGAATGTTGCCTGTAAATTTTTTTTTAATTTTTTATTTTTTCCGAAATATGCCGGTTTTTTATTTATCTGGTCAGGCTTTAAGTGTTATATAAGTTGGTTTCACGTAAAAAGAGCTCTGGACAACAGTGGAGGAAATTTGCTTAGGTTTTTTTATACTGCACTCGAAACAAAATGATGACTGACGAAGCAATCGCGCGGCTGCATAATCACTACCGTCGGTCGCATAATAATAGCATAATAGCTTCAAAGTCAGAACTACTTTTCGTGACGCCAAGTAATTCTCTGTGGTATTGTTATTTGTCACACGCTTGTTTTATTTACACAAAAAAAAAAAAATTGTGTGCTGTATTATTTGATTGCTCGCTGAAAATATTTTGTCTTTGTACATCTAAAATACATCTAAAAGTAGTATTTATAATTTGTTATTATGCAAAAAGAGTGTAATATTTTATATTAGTTAAGAATATTTCCTATTTATGATTTAGTGTTGTTCCTATATTTGAAAGAAAAAAGTTTTAGGTGTAAAACGTGTTATAGCTGAATTGCGTTATTGATTATTATTATAAATATAAATATTAAATAAATATATTGTCGTAAAAGTAATATGTGACCTCGTTAAGATGTCATCAAAACTTTTGTTTGAAAATTTTGTTTTACATTGAAGATCAATTCAGACCGAGCGTAAAAGTGTTCCCTTGCTGCGTTGAACGTAAGGCCTCTTATTAACACGCACGTTTTACCCACGTTTTGTACAAAACGTGAGTGTCCACGACGTGTTAACAAGAGGCCCAAAGTGCTGAATTTGATCCCATATTAAATATCTTCTGATGTTGATATTGGTACTAGTAATTCTGTTGCACACAATCTTTAAGCTATATTTATATATATATAAGCTAGAATATCATCAAATTTTCTAATAGATAAAAATATCGTGTTAATTTCTGAGGAATAACTAAACATCCTCCCTCCATAAACTGATTGAAATGATATTTCAGTTTTTCTAAAATATAGTTAAATGCATGACAATATTTATTTTGTTGTTTAAAAAATTTGTTCCGTCATTATTATTATTGATATGTTTATTGTTTATGTTTGACAAAGTCTTTATATTATATATTGCATGTTAAAAACCTGCAATTAGTATTGTTGCTTGTTAAGATAACAGTGTATGTGTATATTTTGTTAACTTTTAAATCGGTTTAAAGATTTTTATTTCTCACAAGGAAAAAATAGTAGAAAATCATTTTATTTTTTGTTTTATAGTTTTTATTGCACTGGGAATTCTATTTACAACTCGAGGCAATTCTAACCACGTCAAAAGATATTAAAAAACTTTGAATATTTAATGAATGTAGTTACATATATATCGATACAATAAATTATTGTCGTAACAAGCAAAAAACTATTAATACCTATTATAAAGTGTTGTTTTTTTGCTCTTTCTTGCTACGAGTTTTTTTTTTCAATCAAAAATAAAAGCAATTGATTGTTAATACAATTCCCGGTTTGTACTTGTCTTGTTTGTTTTAGTGCCAGTTCACAATAAACGATGATTGTATGTGTTTGTTTCATTTTGAGTTGCCGTAGTGTGTGTGTGTGTGTGTGTGACAGCACCGCCGCCTCGCTGCACGATAGGTGTGTATTATTTTTATTTATAATTTCTAGCTTAGTTTGTTCCTAAGTTTTGTGAATATATCACCTCACAAGAAAAATAAGAGACCTGCTTCGATTTCTTCACCCTAAACAAAATATAGGCCATGTGACATTGAATGACGTTTAATGTTCACAGATGAAATTTTTGTGACGTTTAATGTTCACAGATGAAATTTTAGTGACGTTTAATATTCACATATGAAATTTTAGTGACGTTTATTGTTCACAGATGAAATTTTCGTGACGTTTATTGTTCACAAATGAAATTTTCGTAATGTTTATAATATTCGTAAATAAAATTTTTGTGACGTTTATAAATGGTTCACAAATAAAGTTTTAGTGACGTTTAATAGCAACACCTTACCAGCAGGAGAAATTAGTTCTTCGGTTTTGTGCAACATAGCGAGGTTTTTTTATTTTTCTGGTCTGGCAACAATATTGACTTAGGAATTTAGGACACAATTTTTTCTTAAACAAAACAATAATAATGAGCACAGATAAATTTTTTCTGGGGAACAAAGTTCCTTTGCTTGTATAAGATAGATACCTAGATAAAGTATTTGAATTTTGCTTATAATAAAATATTTATTTGCTTTGTACATTGATTTTTATCCTATGTGTATAAAATATCTGTGTATTAAATAAAAAGGCACCTAATGTTTGTGATAACTGAAATGTCATAAAACGATAACTGTCAGAATCCCACGGAAATCAAAATCAGACTATTATAGTTACACGGTTTTTCCTGAATCAGGGCCAATTCCAGGTTGAACAGAACGGCGAGGCGCTGGAAGCGATCTCGATGGGCGGCGGCGTGGCGCAGGTGATGCTGCAGGGCAACGGCGAGACGCAGGTGCTGCAGGTGCTCAGCCTGAAGGACGCCACCGTGCTCACCAAGGCTATGGTGAGTATACATACGGCGTGGCGCAGGTGATGCTGCAGGGCAACGGCGAGACGCAGGTGCTGCAGGTGCTCAGCCTGAAGGACGCCACCGTGCTCACCAAGGCTATGGTGAGTATACATACGGCGTGGCGCAGGTGATGCTGCAGGGCAACGGCGAGACGCAGGTGCTGCAGGTGCTCAGCCTGAAGGACGCCACCGTGCTCACCAAGGCTATGGTGAGTATACATACGGCGTGGCGCAGGTGATGCTGCAGGGCAACGGCGAGACGCAGGTGCTGCAGGTGCTCAGCCTGAAGGACGCCACCGTGCTCACCAAGGCTATGGTGAGTATACATACGGCGTGGCGCAGGTGATGCTGCAGGGCAACGGCGAGACGCAGGTGCTGCAGGTGCTCAGCCTGAAGGACGCCACCGTGCTCACCAAGGCTATGGTGAGTATACATACGGCGTGGCGCAGGTGATGCTGCAGGGCAACGGCGAGACGCAGGTGCTGCAGGTGCTCAGCCTGAAGGACGCCACCGTGCTCACCAAGGCTATGGTGAGTATACATACGGCGTGGCGCAGGTGATGCTGCAGGGCAACGGCGAGACGCAGGTGCTGCAGGTGCTCAGCCTGAAGGACGCCACCGTGCTCACCAAGGCTATGGTGAGTATACATACGGCGTGGCGCAGGTGATGCTGCAGGGCAACGGCGAGACGCAGGTGCTGCAGGTGCTCAGCCTGAAGGACGCCACCGTGCTCACCAAGGCTATGGTGAGTATACATACGGCGTGGCGCAGGTGATGCTGCAGGGCAACGGCGAGACGCAGGTGCTGCAGGTGCTCAGCCTGAAGGACGCCACCGTGCTCACCAAGGCTATGGTGAGTATACATACGGCGTGGCGCAGGTGATGCTGCAGGGCAACGGCGAGACGCAGGTGCTGCAGGTGCTCAGCCTGAAGGACGCCACCGTGCTCACCAAGGCTATGGTGAGTATACATACGGCGAGGCTCTGGAAGCGATCTGGATTGCTCAGGTCAAATGTTTGACTTCTTATTTAATCCTCTCGGTATAGAGTCTGGCTAACGAAAGATGAGCCTGAAATCGCCCGGCAAATTTAAAAAAAAATCGTAGGGCATCCCCAAGATTATAATGAAAAAATTTGAATAAAACAATTTGATACTTGCAATTAATTTTTTTTATTGCTTAAATTACAGCATAGTAATGTTTTCACACATTTCTATTTTTACAAACATCTACGTTTTTCAGACCTCATCAGGTTTGGATTACCTGACATGCACCTCTGACTTTAAGGAGTAATTGTGTTTTATGATACTAAATATTACTTGCTTAGAGGTGAAAGAAAACATCATAAGGAAACCTACTGCCTTGGATAGTGCTGTGGGGTACATCCAAATACCTTTCATTCTGTGAGGAGACCCGTGCTCAATAAAAGGGGTTGAGATGAATAATGCAAACTATCACATTAGAAAATAGTATAAGGAAAAAAATAACAATACAATAATAATTATGTTTTATTTTATTGTGAAGCAATTTCTTCCATGTATTGGTTTGGGTACTTATTCTATTTTCTGCTCCAAATCCGAAAGTGTATCGATTGTTTTCAGTATTTCATCCGTCCTTGATCTTCTAGTTTTACTGTCAAAGAAAATACATATTGTAGTATTAAAATCACAAATCTTAATCAATGATGTAATAAATCGTAATAATATCGTATCGTTTAAAATCACACTAATATTATAAAGGCGAAAGTTTTTGTGTGTATGTGTGTCTGTGTGTGTGTCTGTGTATTTGTGTGTTTGTTACTCTTTAACGCCGTAACTACTGAACTTATTACAATTTTGTTACAATACAACAAGTTGCATGCATCTGTATGCGTTTGCACTTTATCCTGGAAAAACCACAGTTCCCACGGCATTTTGAAAAATCGAAATCTATTGCTATAGCTACGGCTAGGTTTAAATGTTCGAAAAGGGAGTAGGAACGGGAACCAGAAATCTACGATTGCCTCAGAATTTGTGAAAAACCGAAATTTACGCGGGCGAATCCGCGGGCAGAAGCTAGTTGTAACTTGTAATATATTATTAAAATGAGATAGGTATGGTTTTAGAAAACATCATTAATAACTTTTACTAATGTAAACCAAGTATCAAAATCAACTGTCATACTTACAAAGAAATCGCTTATCACACGTAAACAATCTTGTTTTTGTGAGAATACGTCCTCTTTCTCTCGTTGTTTTTCTTTCAATTTAGATATCATGCAAAACAACAACTTCCGCACTCCACTTTTAATCGTTTTTTTCATTTTTAGACTCGATCACAAAAAATACTCACTAAACAAACTCATAAAAAATCAACAACAGCCGCCATATTCTTTTTCCCGATTGACGTTTTAGGGTTGCCATCTAAAAAGTTTGGAAAAAAGCCCAGGCTCATCTTTCATTAGCCAGACTCTAGTCTCTTAGATAATTGTGAAGGCAAACACAGGTGCAATTTTGTTTATCTTTGATTAAAAATAACAAATTCTGGTGTCGGAAGGTTTTCAAGGCGTAGGAGAGAGTAGTCTGGATAGTTCGCACGCATATACTCGCCATATACGAAGGATTCATGTGTGTGTGCCAAAGTACGAAGAGGATGGTAGCCTATGCGGGAGGCAGATTATGACGTAATATGACAGCGAACCAATCAATAACGTCGCGTCTCCCGTAACATCCAATAAATGACTTTGATAATGAAACTGAATAGTTTACCATATTGTAACGGTGTTTGCAGCAGGTGAAGTCGGAGCGCGACGCGGTGGTGGCCGACTCCTAGCTGCTGACGCTGGTGGCCAACTCGCCGCCGCAACACCTGCAGGACCAGCTCGACCAGACATAGCGCCCCGAACGCTGTCACCGGCCACCGGCCACCGGCCACTAGCCACTGGCCACAAGCCATCAGGCAGCTCCTGACGCTACTCCATGCTCTGGCAGTGGGCCGGAACCCGCAACAGCGCCCTCGGCACTAACCTCGTGACGTCACACTTCACACACTGACACTAAAGCCGCGATTCCATTAGGCAAGTTAGTTGTATACAAGTGACAAATTGAATCTTGAAAATATGTTTCCAATGCAAGCAACTTGTATATAAATATGACGTCATACTTGTATGCAAGATTTGCCCAATGGAATAGCGGCCTAACAGCAGGGAATGTTCAAGTAATTTTTGGGCTATGTTGCTGAAAACTAAAGTAATTTCTTCAACTGGCAGCATTAACCAGCCAATCACAACATTTCTTAATGTTGTGATTGGCTGAATTGTTCTTGCTGCAAAACATTTTAGCCAATAGCGAGAGAGTGTCAGCCAATCAGGGGTGATAGCGTCGACAGTTTGTAGTGTTGACAAATCTCCAAAATTATTAGACTATAATACCAGCAATACCTTGATCTATAGTGACGAACGACGTTACTAATACATTGTCTATTGAAACAAGATGGCGTTTTTGACATCGACGAAGTTACGGTGTCAAAAACCACATTCAAGCAAGCGGGTCACCTGATGTTAAGTGATTACCGCCGCCCATGAACATTTGCAGCACCAGAGGAACCGCTAATGCGTTGCCGGCTTTTGAGGAATTTGTTGATCCGACCCTTGAATTATGTCCAGCCCCATATCAAAGATAGTTGGAATCACCACCAAAGAGAATTGCTTCCACATTTTACGGGATATCGTCTTATAAATTGATGAACGTCGGCTGCACGCACGAAAAAGCATGACTCATTGTCACGTTCCGCCTGAGCCGTGCAAGCGAGAGCGCGGAACAAGCGATAGAGATGCACGATCGGCCTATATATGTGTTCTATAATGTTTTCTGACGTTATCACGTAAAATTATCGTCCGTAAACCGACTTTACAGACGTCCAATTTTTTTTACGAGGTTCTGGCACGTTTAGTCGAAGTGTATCAATGATCCAGGTGATGAAAACATTTGCGGTGCGGTGATGAACAAGAGGTAGTATTCAAACAACTCCTCAGAACACTCCCCGACCCCCGTTATAAATGTGATAGATATTCGAAGGCCCAGCGCATATCAAGAGCGGAGCATTTTTTTGAGAACACTGAATAATTAACTTTACGACTATTGGTATACCGTGCAAAATTGAATGTACTTCAAATCGCGAGATAAACCGTTATGGTCGAGCGTCGCGTTTTGAAGTACATTGAATTTTGCACAGTATGTCAATAGTTAATTATTCAGTGTTCTCAAAAAATGCTCTACTGCGCTGCTCTTCATTGGCTGGGCGATAGATTCGTGACTCGTGAGCGTGACTACATCACATGTGTAAAATATGTATAAGTAGCATAATTTAATGTCCGATCTCTGCGATCAGATAAACTAAATGCCATTAAATGGGACTAAGTATTTATAGTATAAGATCTCTGTAGCTGAAGCTGTGATAGCCTAGTGGTTAGGACGACCGACTTCTAATCGGAGGTCGTGGGTTCGATCCCGGGCACGCACCTCTAACTTTTCGGAGTTATGTGCGCTTTAAGTATTTAAATATCACTTGCTTTAACAGTGAAGGAAAACATCGTGAGGAAACCTGCATGCCTGAGAGTTCTCCATAACGTTCTCAAAGGTGTGTGAAGTCTGCCAATCCGCTTGGCCAGCGTGGTAGACTATGGCCAAAACCCTTCTCACTCTGAGAGGAGACCCGTGCTCTGTAGTGAGCCGGTAATGGGTTGATCATGATGATGATGATGATACTGACAACCTTCACCGAACTGTGTGCTTAGTCTAAATCGGAGCACTCGAAAACTATTGATCGATTTCAGAGTAAAATAGACCTAAAATGGCTTGTATTAAGGTTTGAGTTCGCCAATACATTCAGCATTCGAACAATGCTGAATGTATTGGCGAACTCAAACCTTAATACAAGCCATTTTAGGTCTATTTTACTCTGAAATCGATCAATAGTTTTCGAGTTCGTTTTCGAGTGCTCCGGTTTAGACTAAGCACACAGGTTAATGGATGAAAAGTATTTTATCAAATTAAATAATATGTCAATAAATATATTGCAAATGGGTTTAAAAAATTTCAGTCCAGCATATGATTAGTTAAAAATTTAAAAATTTATTTGAGGAGCACGACCAGGGTATTGAAGATAGGTGGGGGTGCTCAATATCATTCGAAACCTCATCCGACTGGCAGTGAGCTGTAAAAAATCCAAAATGGCGGATTCAAGATGGAGGCCATACTTTCGTCGGTGTCTATCTCACTTAGTACAAAAGATGGAAGAGTAATTTCTTCAGATCAACTTGATGAATAGATTATATTTTGTATGGAAAAATAAATTCCGCCATCTTGATTTTTTTCTGTTCATCAAGTAGATCTTTAGTTCTTGATCATCTTTAGCCAAGAAACCATTCTTCCATCTTTTATACTAAGTGAGATAGACATTAGACACCGACGAAAGTATGGCCTCCATCTTGAATCCGCCATTTTGGATTATTTTTTTCAGCTCACTGCCAATCGGATGAGGTTTCGAATGATATTTGTTTCAGATTTTGGATTTTTTTCAAATTACTTAGTTTTTTAATTTGTTAATTATTCATATTCTGGGCTGAAATTTTTTAGGGAACCCATTTGCAATATATTTATTGACATATTTAATTTGATATAAAATACTTTTCATCCATTAACCAGCTCGGTGAAGGTCGTCAGTATACAGGGATCTTAGACCATTATTTATTTAACTAATTTATTTTGTTAGTACGTAATGTTAACTTATTTTTTTTTAAGATGAATTTTGAAATGGGCTCTTGACACCTTTGAGGTGTTCTTTACACAGACAAAACGAAAGTTATTGTTTGAACGTTATGCAGTTTCCATGAGATATTCCAATGTACTTAATGCCGGGGTTAACGTGTATTGGCGCACTTTGAAAAGATCGGTTTTAATTATTACTAGATGATGCCCACGGCTTCGCCCGTGTGGATTTAGGTTTTTAAAAATCCCGTGGGAACTTTTAATTTTCCAGAACAAAAAGTAGCTTATCTGTAGAAACCCGTCCCCAAAACGGAAAAATCCCGTGGGATCCTCACGATTGCTGAATACAATTACAGCATCAGGGTTGAGGAGTTGGATATGTACCTACTCGAGTTCATTCAACGATAAAGTCTTTAATTGGTACCCCCAATATCAATTTAAATACTTAACCGAAAGTTTCTAAAACCCATTAGTTTTGAGGATTAGGTCCCCTACAGCATCAGGATTGAGGAGTTGGAATCCAAATTTTTTATAGAACAGGGTCGCAATGTTTCTCTATCGATTAAAAAAAAATTACGCAAATCGGTTCAGAAATCTCGGAGATATCGGTGTACATAGGTAGAAAAATACAACTCCTTTTTTGAAAGTCGGTTAAAAAAGTAGCCTATGTTACTCCCTGGTTAATTCTCTACTTGTATGTGAAGGTCCCGTCAAAATCGGTTCAGCCATTCCGAAGATTAGCCCGTTCAAACAGACAGACAGACAGACAGACAAAAATTTTAAAAACGTGTGATTCGGTTATGGTAGCGTTCAAATAACCATATGAGCTTAATATGGGGTAGTTATTTCGATATTACAGACAGACACTCCAATTTTATTTATTAGTATAGATTTATAGTAACAGTAGTAACAGTACTTACCTCATCATTAAATAAACTTTGTCGTGGTACAAAAATCTACTTATATCATTATTTTGATAAACATCTATACTAATAAATAAAATTGAAGTGTCTGTCTGTAATTTCGAAATAACTACTTCATATTAAGCTCATATGGTTATTTAAACGTTGCCATAAATCACACGTTTTTAAAATTTTTGTCTGTCTGTCTGTCTGTTTGAACGGGCTAATCTTCGGAACGGCTGAACCGATTTTGACGGGACTTTCACATACAAGTAGAGAATTAACCAGGGAGTAACATAGGCTACTTTTTTAACCGACTTTCAAAAAAGGAGGAGTTGTGTTTTTCTACTTGTGTTTTTCTACCTATGTACACCGATATTTCCGAGATTTCTGAACCGATTTGCGTAATTTTTTTTAATTGATAGAGAAACATTGCGACACTGTCCTAGGCTACTTTTTTAACCGACTTTCAAAAAAGGAGGAGTTGTGTTTTTCTACCTATGTACACAGATACACACTGACAGATTTGCGTAATTTTTTTTTAATCGATAGAGAAACATTGCGACACTGTCCTACAAAAAATTTGGATTCCAGCTCCTCAATCCTGATGCTGTAGGGGACCTGCTCTTCAAAACTAATGGGATTTAGGAACTGTCGGTTATTTAAATTGATATTGGGGGTACCAATTAAAGACTATAGTTGAATGAACTCGAGTAGGTACATATCCAACTCCTCAACCCTGATGCTGTAAGGAATTGCATTCCGAAATCGTAGGGATCCCACGGAATTTTTCCGTTTTGGGGACGGGTTACTACAGATAGGCTACTTTTTGTCCTGGAAAATCAAAAGTTCTCACGGGATTTTTAAAAACCTAAATCCACACGGGCGAAGCCGTGGGCATCATCTAGTAATATATAATTTTTTTGTCACCGTAACAAAAAATCCTATTACAGAAGCGAAAGTGAAAGAAACTAACGCGGAAACGCCCCAATTAGCTGGGCAGCGCATATTGTTGTCCGTATGAGTGAGTGAGACAGAGTACACGAGAGATCTTGTGTTCTGTCTCGGGCAATTTTTTTGCAAAGCGGCGTCTGAAAAATAACTGCATCATACATATTAAACTTACATTCTCATGTGATTCTCATACACAAAAAACAAACGAGTTTATTTGCGCTAGCCCCTAACAGTTCTTAGATATCTTATAAAAATGCCAGATTTGTGCAATATTTTTTTTTACCAATACAAATCGCGTTTATGTTTTTAGACATTTCTAAAACATCTATTATTTTACATTATTTTATGTTGTAACATTTTACAAATTAACTTATTATTATTATTTATTTACATTCCTTTTGATTAATTAATAATTTAAGAGTAAGTATTAAGTGAATTGTTATTTATTTATTATTGTTTGTTACACGTATTCATTTCGCGCCAGGAAAGTTGAAAATGTGATAGTTGCCGGGTGTGCTCGCTTCGCTCGCGCGCCTCTAGTCAAATGAACCGCACGTATCTATGGCGAAGATTACGAATCAGCAAGAGTCACCTAAATGGACTTCTGCGCAGTTCCAACATTCCTAACGAGAAATTTACCTAGTCTAGTTCACCCTCAGCGAGAAGTGAAAACGATCTAGTCTTGCTAAAGAGCTATACAAAAATAAAACTTTTTTTATAAATACTTAATTAAATTTGTAACATACTACGTACCTAGTCGAATTAAAGTATTTAACGTATTTAGCTGTACATTATTTAACTGTAGGCTTAGTACGAGTTTGAACATCTCGACAACGTTGATAGATTTCGAGTACCTATCCCAACGTCATAACTAAATGGACCGAAACTCTTATTTTAAAGTTCCAGTTCGTCCATGACCATGAGACTAAATGACATAATATATCAGCATTGATTCGCATAGCTGAATAGGACACATGCGTTTTTTAACCCACTTCCAAAAAGGAGGAGGTTCTCAATTCAGCGCGTATTTTTTTTTCTTACGTTGACATGCAAAAAAACATGCGTAAGCATCCGTTAACATGTATGTAGATCTATACTAATAAATAAAATTGAAGTGTCTGTCTGTAATTTCGAAATAACTATCACATATTAAGCTCATATGGTTATTTGAACGATACTATAACCGAATCACACGTTTTTAAAATTTTTGTCTGTCTGTCTGTCTGTTTGAACGGGCTAATCTTCGAAACGGCTGAACCGATTTTGACGGGACTTTCACAGACAAGTAGAGGATTTACCAAGGAGTAACATAGGCTACTTTTTTAACCGACTTTAAAAAAAGGAGTTGTTGAGAGTTGAAATCGGTAAAAAACGCCCTGATAGGTATTTTCGCTGCGCGCGACGGCCGACGCTCGCGCTGCATGGAACTCCCCGCGCCGCGCCGCGCACCCCTGCGGCCTGCGCCCGCCGTACGCGGTACCGCGGTACGCCGCCGCGCGGCGGGGGGCGGGTGGACCAGAAATCTACTTATCCCTCAGGATTTGTGAAAAACCGAAATTCACGCGGGCGAAGCCGCGGGCAAAAGCTAGTAATATATATAATACAAACGCACGTATTTTAAATATAAAAATACGAAAGCTGAATTGAATTCTGAAAGGTCATGAATTTGTTTACGTCTTCATACAAAAATAGGAAATTTCAATAAGATAAAATGAGAATCGATGCTGATGAATTTGATTTCAATTTAAATCGACAGCCAGCGCCTCAAGCGGAAAGTAACATAAAAATCCTACTTCCGACTTAAAATAACTACCGTTAGATTAATTTTACTCCGACTTTCGATATTCAAAACCTATCAACGCTATCCAGATATGCAAACTTGTACTAAGGGTACCGACAAGAGAACTCTTGCGATGGAATCTTAACAAGAACCGATAAATCAATAAAATAAACTCTTAGCAAAATCAGCATAAGCGTAACTAGGTTTTGAAAATATTTTACAAAACATGTATTTATACCTAGGCTACCTAGCTACATAAGAAATTCTACTCGAATATCTAGAATGAGATTTGCAATCACTTACGAGTCTGTGTAAATAATATATTATTGTAATAATATTGTATTACATATATTAATATATTGGCAAGTTCACACGTAACCACTTTAATTTACTTCGTGATGCTATACTTTAGTAGATTTTTAAAATGAAATGTTTATGCAGGTAGCATGTGGATATGCCAACCTAGCTACGCTTATGAACGTGGAAAGCATTTGAATCTAAGCTTAACGAAAACTACCTAGGCTTGGAAGTCAAATATCATCATTTGTATGTTATAAGGTTCCAGACGACTCTGTTATTAAAACTAATGTTAAAAATTAAAAGATATACCTAGTCAAAAAAGTCTAGTCCTATAAGTTAACTAGGAATCATAAAAAAGTACAAAATGATTACCTATATTTTAAATGTAAAGGTTTATTTAATTTATTGTTTGGCGAAAAGACAAGAAACGAATAGTTACTTACTTCATTAATTTACATTGTTTTCTCATTTTATATTTTATTTATTTCATTAATAATTTATCAGTTGATCTTTATTTTATTTTTGGATACCAAAGAGGGATTGTGTTTTGTCCTTACGTTTAGAAAAACGAGAAGCACAATTATTTTGTTGTTAAGTACAATGACTTGTGATTGTAAATAATTGTATGACTGTGTGAATATAGCAATCATTAAAATAAAAGTAAAGTATTTACGTACGGTGTGTTTTAATTCCTGTCACTTCATACCTGACTAGGGTGGATGCTCCCTAAGCCCGGCCCCCGCTCCAAAAGTCGGCACTCTGTTCTATTTGTCAATATTAGCCAAATATTAACTTTTTGGTGCCGCTTAGGAAGAATGGGTATTTTTTTTAGATTTAGCTTGCTCTAATCGGAAAATAGTTTTAAAATAAGGCAGCAGTTTATCATCGACAGAAATAGACGGATTGCAGACTTTTGGAGTGGGACCGGACATAGGAACATCCACCTTATTTAGTTACTTTTCTTGCTTCGAAGCTAAATATGGTCCGTCCGTTAAACGTCATCTAGCGGGATATTATACTCGCTACGAGACCAAAGAAGTCTTAACAACGCCATCTAGCGGAAAATTCCAGAAATGGAATAATAATGAGGTGGACACCCAGAACTTTATTTTGTACAGAATTCATTTTTGTGACCGAAATTAAGAGAAAATAATATATAATTCTGTTAAAAATAAAACAAAAATAGTTTTCTAATGATTCCCCACATTAGAGAAACATTTATTTTATAACAATTGTTATTTTAAGGCAAAACAAAATGGAATACTCATGTTGAATTGGTGGTCTCGCCATTTAATTAAATAAAATATTACAAACTACTATCGCAAATAATTCTCCTAACTGTTATGATGGACTTTACATCTCATAGACGCTTTCCAAAGCCAGTTCAGGTTTGTCATAGCCAAGCTCCTCCGGAGTGTCAATACCAAGTTCTACAAGTGTGGGTTTGATCTCTTGGATGATGTAAGGGTAGATTTCATTCACTCTGTTTCCACACTTTTCCTTGCAAGCTTCAATGAACCTGTGGGTGAATTAAAAGTTTTTTAAATACAGAAAATACAAAAAGAACCTTAGTGTAATGTGTTATTGATCATTGGTAACTTTTATATAGATCTCAACCGCATTGTGTGAATGGTTCAGGGGCTTTCACACGACGCGGCCCTGTGCCGCTTGTATTCAGCGGCACCTTGCGAGTTGAAACTCGTCTGATGTTGTTGGTCCATCTAGTGTTGGGTCTTTAAACACTGCACTTTTTGGTACACACACAATAAGACTGAGGATTGAAATATCAACAAAACATACAAATATTAGATTGTCATTAAACCACTAAATAAACCTTAAATCACACTAAATAAACCTTAAATCACTAGCATTACATAGTAGACACATAGTAGTGACTTGCATAGTAGAATAAAATGATTTACCAAAAAACATTGTTTTATTTTTATTTAACAAATATTTCAGGGTGACTACAAACCTAACAGCCAGGGCGTAGTCGTTCACCCTCCTGCATGCATGCATGGCAGCGCAGATGATCTTGGGGTCAGGCACCAGGTCCATTCCGCTCAGGTCGTTCATCCCCTTGCGGATCTCCCAGCCATCAATGTCCCGTCTGTTGAAGAATGCTTCGTACCTGGAATTATTTAATTTTGCCACTTTAGTTAATTGCACAGTGTGGCTAATTCTGTTGTACACAATCTCTAAACTTAAACTAAATTGACAAGTTTAAAAATAGTGCTATACTTTTCTGCAGGGAGCATTGTTGTTGCACACAATTCTAAACTAAATTAAAATGACAGGTCTAAATCTATTCCTATCTCTTTCACAATGCTCCCTGCAGAAAAGGATAGCACTTATTGGATTGTGGTAGGTCAGTAGATTAGTGTTTCACACACTCACAGGAATCAGGTTGAATGATCTCGACGTATGACTGATCACCCACCTGGCGATAGCAGGGTTCACCACTATAATAATAATTATTATTGCAAGAACTTATTAAGAAAAACATTCACTTTAATTAATAGTAAATAGTATAGCTGTTATAGGTATACAATTAGAAATTGCAATCAATATAATATTTTGTCTGTGTATTTCACTTACAACTCGACTTATTTAGCTAAGGTCAAGTGGATTCAAATGTGATTTTTATCATTAAGCGTGGTTCATAACCTTTCATTTAAATAATACATACATTCAGAATTATCATCTATACTAATATTATAAAGCTGAAAGGTTTGTTTATTTGAATACGCCAATCTCAGGAACTACTGAACCGATTTCAAAAATTCTTTCACCGTTAGATATGTACGTAATCCCTGAGTGCTATAGGCTATATATGTACTACGGGCGAAGCCGGAGCGGACCGCTAGTATCTATATAAGTAAGTTCACTTTTAACGAGTCAGTTGGTTAGTAATCAATATCTATTACTCTGAGTATAATGAAGAAAGTCACCTTATCAAAAAGCACCATTATTCCAGATTTCTGAGTGGAAGTTTTTTAAATGTAGGTTAAAATTTTAGGCAACCCAACCTATCGCACAACGTAGCATATCACTAATGGACGTAGGTTAATGGGTGTATAGAACTATTTAGATGTAAAAATAAAAGATAACACAACTCTTTTCAGTTACATAACGTAAAGATTTACTAACCTGGCATCGAATTCTTCGTGCGATTCCTCGGGGCCATCGTGCGACCTTCTCACCGCGTTGATTGCACAAACCCTGGTGGGTGCAACCAGGGATTTTTTGAGAGCATTTACTAGTCTACCAGAAGTGGATCGCAACATTTTGTTACACAATTGTTTTTTAGGTGCGACACGATAACCGATAACAAATGGCTGCCGTAGTGATTATATACTCTTTGGCTGCTGAAAACTAGAGTAGGATAGCGATATTTATCGATACTCGTGAAATATCGATATCAGAGTAAAAAATATCGATATTTAAATATCGATAATCACATCTATCAAATATCGGAATATCGATATTTTCAACAAAAATATCGAAATATCATTATTTTCAACAAAAATATCATCCATTTGTTTTAATTTTTATATTTTATATAATATTTTATATAATATTTTAAGTAAAGGAAAAGTCGTAAAGTCGTCACTATAATATCTCAAAATAATACAATTATAAAATAATTCTACATTGCATCATTAAAATAAAAATCCATGTATTGCCATTAATAACAGCGTGTTTTTAGATTTTTAAACCGTTTTCTTTGTATGTAATTTGTAATAAATTCAGATAAAAATATGATGTCTTTAAACCTTACAGTTGATTATAGTTTGCTATGGTAAGACTGGCATGACTTAAAAGTGTCAATAAAACATCGATATTATAAAATATCGATATTTTGTGGTCGATAATATCGAAATATCGATATTGAGTTACCGATATCCATATCGATATTTTATTAATATCGCTCATCCCTACTGAGAACCATAGACAAGACGAAATGACAGACAGACAGACGAAATTCCATGCGAAATTCGAACTTCGCAGGTTATTGATTAACCATAGATTATATTAAATGTCGGCCCAATCTTTAGATCAAAAAATAGAAACATTTTATATAAAGCAACTACATTTACTCTTTGATATAAAGCTTTTTGAAAACATTGGATCGTTAGGCTAGATGCAATGCCATCATTAAGTATATCCACATATTAAAAAACAAGGCCCCCCCTCCGCGTTTGTCTGTCTGTTTGCGATAAGTCAAAAACTACTGAACGCATCGAATATAAGGCTGAACAGATTTGCATGCGGTTTTCACCAATAGACAGAGTGATTCGTGAGGAAGATTTAGGTGTATGTAGGTTTCGTGTAAATTGCTTGAAATAAGACGATAAGTAATTGTTGAAAATGTCGGAAAAAATCAAGCCGCATAAGAGCTTTAATCGAAATAGTTACCTAATCCCTTTGAGATCTAACAATGTATGGTGTTGTAGCGGGTAATCACTACCCGTGCGAAACCGGGACGCGTCTAGTAGTAAGTACATAATAGGTACTAAGTTACCTAGGCTGGAATCTAGACGCACGATTAAAATGTTCTTACCTTCATATACAATACGCGCGATCTAAGTTGGCTGGCCAGAAATGGGTCACGATCACAAGTTGGATATTTTTGTAGATATTATGGAACTTCTTCTCGAACAGTAATCACTTAACACAAATCAAAATATAGGTACTAAAGTGAAAAACCCCTTATTTTTTGCTCACTTCTTACTTTTCTTAGCCTTGCTTTCTCAGTGTCTCCCAAGAAAGTTCCTGAATCCTGCGATCTGTACAAAGTATTGTGTGTGTACACTGTGTATTTTTGATATTTTAATGTAATTACCATTGAAAATCTGTTTTAATGTAAATAATACATCTTTTGATTAATAGCACTATTTTATTAATAGATAATTTGGTCCTTTAACAAAATAAAGTTGTATTACTTGACAAACAACAAATTACGTTATTAAATAAAGATATTATACCGAATTATACCACATCAAAATAAATCTAGTAATACGAAAGATTGGCTTATAATATACAAAATAGTAATAAACCCTTACACTAATATAAATTAAACTAAAAGTTATTTTCAAACTTTTCGTTTTCTCTTTTTCTTATGTGCAGTGATGCTTTCCTGGCCACTGTCCTCTTCGCTAGAGCTGGCCGTTGAGCTGCTGTCACTGTCGCTACTAGAGGAGCTACTATTTGAAGAGCTATCGGACGCTACTCCTGTCCCTTGACTCAAATCCATGCCACTTGCAATTTTGAACAGCTCAGGTTCTTTGGCTTCTAGGACTTTGGCCCACTTCTTCGAAAGCTTTGGTCGCCCTCTCACTGTCTTGTGCCACACTACAGGGAAGTTGGTGCGACTGCAGAAATTCTGTGTGACTGCTACTGTGTCATCGAGGTTGAGAACAACATGCCACCAGCCTCCTGGGACAAACACTGTCTCGCCCGGTTTCTGAAGAATTTCCACCTGAAAATCAAAACATTAAAAATTGTACATTTATTTTTAGGATCCTTATTCAATTATCTTACAAGATATAAAGGAGGATACCTACAACAGAATGTCTCTGAACAAATCAATTACGAATGAACATTATGTTGTTGAAACACTCTTTTCGTGAATTCATTTGTTACTAGAGACAGTCAGTCCTCAAATAATTATGGGAAGTTACAGTAAAAACAAACATAAAACATTAGGTTTTACTCAAAATGGGTGGTCACTTTTGGTACAGTCAGTGAAGTAGACACTCAAATAATTTTTGTCACAAAGAAAGTGTTCTTACAGCATCATCAATTTGGGTGCTATTACAAGGAAGCAGGTTACTTGCTTACAGGTAGTTGGTACTAACCAATACCGAAAATAATCCTATATTTATAAAACAAACTGAACATAATATGTGTGTTCAATATGTGTTCAATATATTATATTGAACACATATTGAACATTGAAACTTATCTGTACCAATTCCAGTATCAGAAAACTGCTTCTGTATAAAAGCACCCTTTCTTTTTAATGAGATAAATCAATAAATTTCATACTGGTTTGTATTCTTCAGGCCAAGAATCCAGTTGTGTCTTAGGATATATAAGTTTGAACCATGTAATGGCTTCATCTCTCTGCTTCCCGCCCATCACTCCTGTAACTTTTATCAACTCTCGCGGTGTCTGTGTAGGAAATAAACACCATCTCTTGTGCCCAAATACTAAGGCATTCCAGGCACTCGTACCCAGCGGGTCAATATGTATACCAGTTCCAGACCTCTGCGGTCCCATAACAAACCACCTGTAAGGTGGACGTCTCTCCTCTCCACAGTACTTAAATAAGTCATCTCTAAAGTATAAAGGTGCTTCGTAATCTTCCAGGAGCTTTTTCCTTCTAGGATGTTCCCCAAAACTGCTATCAAAAATATAAAGCGGACTGTCATCAGTCGTTGTCCTCATATACTCTATGTAATACTTCATTTTCATTTTTACACTGTATCCCTCATTGTCTTCACCGCACTTGAATTTTTGGTTGCGATACTTCTTAGCGAGTCTCTCTTGAGTCCACTTGTGATTCGCTCGCCAGTTGGTTTGGACGTGTGTGATCACGACAGGCTTGTAAATTTTTTCATATTTCTCTATGAACTCCTCGGGTGTGAACTCATCTGCATTTATTCTATCAACATTGTCCTTACATTTTATAAACTCTTCGAAATTACTCGCATACTTTAAAGCTGTCCATTGGTGCTTGTCAGCTAACTCTACAAAGAATTATTATCATTTTAAACAAAAAATATAGTAATATGATAATAATCAAAGCACTGATTATAGCGATGTAAAGGCGTGACGCTTTACGATCCTTCTAGAACACTGCACGTACATTGTATTTTGATTCGTATGATAATGCTCGCGTATTCGTAGTAAAGAAAATTAACATTTTATCGAAATACAAGGCTCCTAAATAAATTTCGAACAGCAGTAAAACAATTAATTGCCTGGCCCAATTTTTTGTATATCAAAACACCATACCTGGTCGGGCTTTTCTTTTGATTTCTTTAATTCGTTTTTTGGCTTTGTGCGATAATTTATATTCAGTTTCCATATTTAATTACTTAGAAAAATATAAAAAAAACCTTAATTAACCTCATAAATTTTTGGTACAAGTAGGCATAGCTGGCAAAGCAACTTTTTTTTTCTAAAGATTTTTTATCTGGCTTGAGTTGACATTTGACGGCAGACGCCTCTAGGTTCTTGCTTATTTGACCTCTTTTCGTGGCGTTATTTCGAGCGCTTGTGCACTGCTTCCGATCCTATAATACCCTGATTGTAGCTTTGTATACTCTGATTTTTAATTCCGTGGAATTCTGACGTTTCGTAATGTTACCAAAGTTAAAACAATTCCCACAAAAAAGATAAAAATTCAAAACTTATGTAAATAAAAATCAACTGCCGCATGTAGATATGATCAATATAGCAATACCCTAATATTACTAAAAAAAATACAAACTTCATTCTGATATGATCATATGACAAATGCCTGACATACACTTCACGGTGATAATGTCATTCGACTTCCATTTTTGAATATTTTTTTTTCAATGTGCTTCTTTTGTTGTCTGTAGCTGTTAGTGTGCACTTTCTAGTTTCCACTCTTAACGATTTCTTTTTTAAGGGCGAAACAACTAATATTATTACGTGGCTTAGGGCTTTATAAGTTGACAAGAAATAATTAAACTAGTTTGGAGTAAAATCGTACTTCGTAGATGTTAACCCTTTTTCTATACAAATAAGTAATAACTCATCTGTAAATGACAATGACAGCTGTCAGAATTCCAACGAATTAAAAACCAGTGAAATGTTTAAATTTTTTTTAATTTTTTTTAATTATTAGTTAATCATATCCTGGACTGAAATTTGTTAGGCAACTCATCTATACTCTATACTAATAAATAAAATTGAAGTGTCTGTCTGTAATTTCGAAATAACTACCACATATTAAGCTCATATGGTTATTTGAACGATACCATAACCGAATCACACGTTTTTAAAATTTTTGTCTGTCTGTCTGTCTGTTTGAACGGGCTAATCTTCGGAACGGCTGAACCGATTTTGACGGGACTTTCACAGACAAGTAGAGGATTAACCAAGGAGTAACATAGGCTACTTTTTTAACCGACTTTCAAAAAAGGAGTTGTGTTGAAATCGGTAAATACAGATGTTAAAAACGCCCTGATAGGTATTTTCGCTGTCTACATCGATGGCTGCGCGCGATCGCGACGGCCGACGCTCGCGCTCCCCGCGCCGCGCCGCGCCGCGCCGCGCCCCTGTGCCCTGCGCCCGCCGTACGCGGTACCGCGGTACTCCGCCGCGCGGCGGGGGGCGGGTGGACCAGAAATCTACTTATCCCTCAGGATTTGTGAAAAATTGAAATTCACGCGGGCGAAGCCGCGGGCAAAAGCTATTATGCAATATATTTATTGACATATTCAATTAAAGATAAAATAGGTTTCATCAATTAAACATCTCGGTGAAGGTCGTTGTATAGCGGGATCCTATACTATATGCAGTTCATATACGAACACTAGATGATGCCCACGGCTTCGCCCGTGTGGATTTAGGTTTTTAAAAATCCCGTGGGAACTTTTGATTTTCCAGAACAATAAGTAGCTTATCTGTAGAAACCCGTCCCCAAAACGGAAAAATCCCGTGGGATCCCCACGATTTCGTAATACAATTCCTTACAGCATCAGGGTTGAGGAGTTGGATATGTACCTACTCGAGTTCATTCAACGATAAAGTCTTTAATTGGTACCCCCAATATCAATTTAAATAACCGAAAGTTTCTAAAACCCATTAGTTTTGGGGATTAGGTCCCCTACAGCATCAGGATTGAGGAGTTGGAATCCAAATTTTTTATAAAACAGGGTCGCAATGTTTCTCTATCGATTAAAAAAAAATTACGCAAATCGGTTCAGAAATCTCGGAGATATCGGTGTACATAGGTAGAAAAACACAACTCCTCCTTTTTTGAAAGTCGGTTAAAAAAGTAGCCTATGTTACTCCCTGGTTAATTCTCTACTTGTATGTGAAGGTCCCGTCAAAATCGGTTCAGCCGTTCCGAAGATTAGCCCGTTCAAACAGACAGCCAGACAGACAGACAGACAGACAGACAGACAGACAGACAGACAGACAGACAAAAATTTTAAAAACGTGTGATTCGGTTATGGTAGCGTTCAAATAACCATATGAGCTTAATATGAGGTAGTTATTTCGATATTACAGACAGACACTTCAATTTTATTTATTAGTAAGTATAGATATACATCATTGAACGAATTAACTCTGATGTGAAGCAAAATTTCATTTTTTTATATGTTCTTACTTGATAAATTTTCACCTATACAACTATTTAAAGATTTTTAAAAATCACTTAGTAATTTTAAAAACTAACTTTGTAATACTGTTAATGTTAGTTTGGAATTTAGAGGATGCCCGCGACTTCGTCCGTTAAGGGTTTTAAAAATCCCGCAACTCTTTGTTTTTCTCATACTGTTAAAAGTCGCACATTAAAATGCAACTACAGTAATGAGTATTAATTTTTTAATAGCTCTTTCCCATCACTAAAGTTTTTCTTATGAAAGTCCCATCAAAATCGGTTCAGTATTTTGGAGATAAACAAACACAAATTTTAATCTACCTTTACCTGTACCCTTTATCTTTATAGTATGTTCTTTCTAATAAAAAAAGAATGAATGAAATCTGATCACTCGTTAATGAATTACAGCTAAGTACACATTTTGTCTTTCATCCCCTCTCCCAAGGGAACCGTGCTGAATTTCGGGATAAAAAGTATTCTATATGTTACTCCATAGTATGACCTTAAATCATGCCAAGTTTCATTTCAATCCATTCATTAGTTTTGCGTGATGCGCGCACAAACATACAGACAAACTCGCGTAGATATTGGTTTTTGAAAATCCCGTGGGAATAATTTTATTTTTCCTAAGCTCCTTTGAGCTCATACCTTGCTAAAAACTGTTAAAATTTCACTGGCGGATGTTTCGGTAGATCAAACTCCCATCAAAATCGATCCAGCCTTTCACAGATTAGCCGGTAATCTTTAAAGTATAGGAGATACTTCTATACTTTAAAGATTACCTTCTAACAAAAAAAGAATGAATGAAATCGGACTGCACATAAATGAATTACAGCTAACTTGCTAAATACCAATTTTGACTTTCATCCCCTCTCCCAAGGGAACCGTGCTGAATTTCGGGATAAAAAGTATCCTATATGTTATTTCGTAGTATGAACTTAAATTGTGCCAAGTTTAATTTCAATCCTTTCAGCTGTTTATGCACGATGCGCGCACAAACATACAGACAAACAGATAAACAGACAGACAAAAAATTCAAAAATAGCTTTTTTACGTTCTATTACGTATCCCCACAGCTTAAACTATATACGAAATAATTATCGCCGGTAAAAAAGGCGTAAAACTGAGTGGCTATGCATACGGTTAACTGCGGTATATGCTGTATATGCCCGTTAATCGTGGCTACACCTATGGTTAACGGCCGTATTTGCCGTATAGATCGACCAGAATCTCATGAAAAATAGGGAAATGAAATTCCAAGGTTAGCAACACTACGGCTACCCTAGCGATAAACAAAGTAACTGTCATTTTTTGTGAAATTGACTTTTTGCATTAACAAAAGTTTTATGTCGAGTAGTATATAGGGCAATTCGTGCAATTTATAATTTAAAACCGCGGGATTCCCTTCGAGAGAAATTTAAAGAAATAGGTATTCTTACAGTAGCTTCTCAATATATTTATAACAACATAATTTTTGTTAAGCAAAACATTCACAGTTACAATAAAAAGTGTGAATTACACGATAGGCAATTAAGAAATAGAAATAGACTCGTGATTCCTCGATTACGCCTCAAAAAGGTCCAAAGGTCGTTTGTGGGAATGGGCGTAATGTTCTATAACAAAATTCCACAACAAATCTTAGATTTGCCTTTACACAAGTTTAAGAATTCTATTAAAAGTGTGCTCATGAAAAAAGCATATTATACAATTGAAGATTATATAAATGATAAAAAAGCATGGATTTAATTTATTCGCTTTATACGCTATTATAACTTGAGGAGTATTCGATTATTGGTGTTCAATTCGATGCTTTAATCATGGGTAGCCTAAGTATGTCACGATCTCTTTAGATTTCACGATTTCTGTGGTGGTGTCGTTTGTTTTGGTAGATTAAAAACGGGCTTGCATCTCTAATATTGTGACCTAGATTGACTGTGTATTAGCTATAGATCGACCAGAATCTCATGAAAAATAGGGAAATGAAATTCCAAGGTTAGCAACACTACGGCTGCCCAAGCGATAAACAAAGTAACTGACATTTTTTGTGAAATTGACTTTTTGCATTTACAAAAGTTTTACGTCAAGTAGTTTTTTACCACAGTTTAATATTTCAAAATAACTTGAACAGTTTACTGAAATTTAAATTGCACAAACAAAGTAACTGCACTCACTAACCCGGAATAATAAATGCAAAAACCAAGTAAACAACAAGCACAACACAAAAACAAAGTAATTGGATGTTGATAACTTTGTTTTTGTATTTAAAATGCAGTTGCTTGATTTTTCGTTTCGTGAAACGATCCCAGGTAAGGTGTTCTGAATGTAATTACTTTGTTTATCACTAGGGCAGCCGAGTTAACCTAGTGTTGCTTACTACAAAATTTAATTTCCCTATTTTTCATGAGATTCTGGTCGATCTATACTTAACATGTTTTACAAAATGGCAACATTGAATAAACCATAAACAATGAATATTAATATTATCCTATTCCTATATGTTATTGGTCTGTGATTGTGATTTGTGGTGAACGGTGAGTGCACCATAGAGATAATAAGAGTGCACTAGTGCAGATTAACAATTTTGGATTTAAGTTTTTAACTGAAATAATTCAAACATTGGTGCATTTTTTATTTTTAGTATAACATAGTTTTTATTTTACAATCGTTACATCAATTACACATAATAGAAATTGAAATGAAGAGTGATTGATTTGACTGTTATACCGAAACAAATTTGAAACGTTCCAGTGTGAAGTGTGTAGCTAGCTCGATATAACTGTCAATCTGGGTGTAGAAATTTATTTGTAATTTTCACAGGTTCTCATGTGCAATTTCCGAATGTGTTAGACTATTTTTAAACCAACGATCCTTGCGAAATAATGTTAATTAGTGTATGTGGTTCATAAAGCTGTGCAAAAATGGATGACGGTTCCGTAAAAATCCAGTCCGGGATCAACATCAACATAAAAAGAACAGATGGTGAGTCGTACCACGATTTGTATCCTAGCGATTTAACGTTGTAATTCAACTCCTTCCTGAATAACGCGATATTTATGAATATAATTCACGGATACTGTGTGTAACCTAAATTTTGTCCAATATGATTCACGTCTTGTGAGCGGCAAATATGAATTGGACACACTTAATCCGCTGCATTGTAAGCTGTAAATCATGTTTAGGTGTTCTTTTAATATATGCAATATTTCTGAAGAACCCAACTAAATATAGTTCTAAAGCATGGGTTTTATTTTCCCACTATAACAACAGTTTGAGGTAAATTATGTTTTTATTCTGTTCAATTAATTTGCCTAAAAGTAGCTAGCCAATTCAAGTTATTAATGGCTTGAAGCATGCTTAACTTGAAGCATTTCTTGCTATGTGCTATAGAGGTAAGATTAAAGCTTCATAAGCTGTAAATTTCATTGAGGTATCTATTTCAGCGTTTGATATTCCATTCTTCAATTACTATGTATTACATTCAAATGATTCAATATTCTAAGACGAATTGCAGAGATACATATAAAAGAAACATGAAGAAAACATTATACTATGATTATCCTGTAAATAAATCTTCTCTTTGGAGTTTGGAGGCTTAATAAACTATTAAGTACTTTAATTTTTAACCCCAAAGATTAATTGAGTGTATTTGATTACATATTTTATTACATCTATTTCATTTTTGCTCTCTCATTAGGCCCTGCATAGAATATGTCGATCAGTGGTACTCTTTTCATCCATTAAAATAGAAAAAAATATGCACTCAACATGCAAAAAGTCTATTTTCTGTACTACATCAGACTTTTTGTGCCGCAGACTAGGTCTATTTATCTGTGCAACTTTTCATCTGAGATGGTTTCTGAGGCAGTAGAAGGAGTAAAGTGCATGAGGAGTGACAGTTACATAAAACTTAAATGGTGTGACGGATGTAAGTTTACTGTAACAATTCCTGATTGAAGACCTCTCTCGCACAGCCCAGCTACCTTAGGAACTGTTTCAGTTAAAGGCATATATTTAAATGTTATGGCCTCTTAATGTTTCCACTACCACTATAACAGCCACTGCCGGGTATAGGCCTCTCTCATAAGAGAGAGCAGTCAAAGTCAAAGTAACTTTATTCAAAACTAGCGGTCTGCCCCGGCTTCTCCTGTGGTACATAATATATAGCCTATAGCACTCAGGGATCACGTACATATCCAACTGTGAAAGAATTTTTTAAATCGGTCCAGTAGTTCCTGAGATTAGCGTGTTCAAACAAACAAACTCTTCAGCTTTATAATATTAGTATAGATTGGTACACTGTACACTTTTTGAACATCAATTTAAGAACATAAAAGTGAGGTAATGGTGATAACTACTTATGAAAACTTAAAACTAAAACAAGGGTTCCAAATGCACCCTAGTCGGAGAGGATTAAGAGTTTAGACTTGTGCTGCTCCAATGCGGGCTAGCAAGCATTAACATTATATAGGGCCTGTTTCACCACCTGCTAACTGTTGGATAGCTTATTCACAACTTTTGTCTTTGTCACTTGACATAAAGTAAGAAAGTGGCAAAAGGGGAATGCCAGGTGGCCCTAGTAAATTAGGCCTTAGGTGCACACATATGAAACTATATGGAATCAACAGTGTATAATACAACAATTAATTGGTAAAAATATGGTTTTAAAAAAAAGTTACGGTTTCAATGTTATAATAAATAATTTTTAAATTGTACACACGCATCCTTATTCACACACAGTAAGGTTATTCTGGAAACATTTCCGTAATTCACAATTAACACATAAATAACAGCGTAAATCTCCGCTTACAGCAGTTGAGGATGATTTTTGTGACGAACTGTGACCAGAGTCAATGCCGGGATCGTCGGTCATTGTTATTGTCAAATCAGAGTCGTTGCTGGGGTTGTAGTGTAAAGCAGGAACGGAATCCATATTCAGACCCGCCCGTGGTCGTCGTAAATAGAGGCATAGTCAGAGTCAGTATTCAATATTCATGCTTTATCTTATTAAATCCGCAAAAAGAACACAAACAATAACTGTGGGAAACACAAACGCCAGGAAAGAAATGTTTGACTTTTCAACTGTCAACCAGTCAAATAATACAATACTCTCATACGAGAGCTGTCAATATTGTCAGCTGGCTCATGTTTTTTTATGGTTTCCCATTTCGTACATAATAATTAAGTCGATTAAGACCGATACATATGAATCGATTTAAGATTTTTGTTTAATTGTAATTAGTAATAGTCAATGATTGTTTATCAGAATTTCATATCTTGTGAGAAAAGATTTTTGAAAAGTTCAAGATAAGATTGTCAGTTTGTGCTAAGTTTAGCGTATGTACAACAGTCATATCTACCAAGCGCTACGCGATGTTCATTACATACATTTTTTGTTGAAAACTTTAATGAATGAACAATAAACAAATCATATTGGTCAAGTTCAAAATAAATGATCAACAGTATCCATAAAAATAAGATGACACACGATACCTATTTGATTGTTTAGATTAAGATTAATCGATTTTACGATTAATTATACGTTTTTCCTTTATCTATGGTAAGAGCAAGTCTGTGTCGCGTAGCAACTACGTAGCAATTATTGTTATGTTGCCGTATTTATTGATCTTGGCGATCGTTTCAGTATTTTTTATTAAAATTAAATATTATCTTTAAGTCATTAGTTAATAGTGTGAAAAATTTTAAACAAATATTATATTATTTTTTCATAATATGAATTTGTTGTGCACGCTAGGGCCAAAACTTGGCGTTCCCCTTTACGTTTAGGCTATCCAACACTTATCAGAAGGTGGTGTTGGATATAAATGAATATTTTGTTAATTAAACAATTCCTAATGCTCTCCGCTCTAGTGAGCAAGATTACACAAAATGTTAATCAAATGAAAAGTTATCCATCCTCATGTGAACGGCATTCCTTATTGTGTCAGTCTCACCCAATAAATAAGCTTGATGGTGGATCATTGTGATGGTTTTTTTTTGTCTTCCTGAATTTCATTTCCTACATTCAAGTAACAGTTCCATTGGTTATCTCTATGGCCTTTTAACGTCCCACAGCTGGGCCCAGGCCTCCTCTCTCATAGGAGAGAGGCATTAGAACTTAGATCCAGCATGTTGCTCCAATGCGAGTTGCCAGGCTATAACAACTACTGTCACACGATAGTGATAATATCCAGGACCGACTGTTTAAGATGCTCTCCGAGGCACAGGGGTGAAACACCGCCAACTACCGACTCTGGGTTGGTACAGATAATTTCTTGACAGAAAACCCAACACCTAACAATTATTTGCCTGACCCGAGACCGCCTGATCTGCAGTAGAATATGCTAACCACTAGACCAGTGAGGCAGTTAACTAATGGATATATTATTTGATAATTCCAATAAATACCTACTCAATAGTGGCAAGATTAAGACGCGCGCTAGGACGGCGGGCGGCCTTGCGTCTGTCGGCCATATAAGGGTCGAGCGAATGCGTGTGAGGTTGATCATTTAAATTTTAACGACAAGTAGATGACTGCCGAATGTCTAAATTGGCGCCGCCAGGTCGATGCGTGGCCACAACGAATTAACCAATAGCCACCAATCGTATTTGGTTTGACCATAATATTTGGTAAAAAGTAGATGTTGGGTAATGGACTTTCCTAACAGACGAAGCTCCTCATCATAATTTACAGCAGAGGTGAAAAATAAGACTAGTGATAGACAAGGATGGAAATTGCACTGACAAAATTAAATTATCACTCTATAATAGCTTGACAAGCTTTAAAGTGTTTAATAGTAGTTTTATTAGTATTTAATAGTGTTTACTAGTACTAATAAAATATAGACAGGCTAAAAATTTTGATTCAGACTCAGAATTATATGAAAACTACAGAAATTAACCCAATTAATTAATTAATGACTTCTACTTTCCCAATACTTTCCAATAATTCTCGGATAAAACTTGAAAAAAGTGAAATGTACTCCAAAGTACTGAAATAATTGAATAAAATTTTTATATTACTTCCAAACCAATGAACAAAAACCCAAAACTCATTTAGTGAGGCAACCTGATTACCTATGGACACCTTCCTACTGCATCGCCAGATTCTGGTAATGGAGCAACAGATTTTCATCAAACATTGCTAAGAACCATCCTGACTAAACTCTTCCAATTAAAAAGATCCAGAATCAAAATCAAGCAAGACAATCATAGAAATTGATACATGTACATTACAACAGTACAAGTTACAATGAGAATATCTCCTTCTTTGAAGTCATTTAAAAACAATCCTATTGGGTACATATTGTACTCGAGGAGGCGATGTGTTTTTGCTTCATAGTGGGTTGCAAAAAATTATCTCATCAAGCAAACTCATCATATTGAACCACAGGAAACTGTCAATATAGAGTGTGTGTGGCGCGCAATGCAATGAAATGCAACAGTAATCAGTACACAAATAGACAAGGTCACATCATGGGCCAGGGCGACACAGATCAGACAATATTTTATTGACAACTAGCTGATGCCATCGACTTCGTCCCTCTCCCAAGGGAACCATGCTGAATTTCGGGATAAAAAGTATCCTATATGTTACTCCATAGTATGAACTTAAATCATGCCGAGTTTCATTTCAATCCATTCAGTAGTTTTTACGTGATTCAAAAATAGCTTTTTTACATTCTATTACTTATCCCTAACATCCCCCAGTTATTATTTTGCAAAAATCTTCAATGTACAGATACGGCAATTCTACGATTTTATTATATATGTATCTATAGATAGATTTCCATTTGTAGCCTAAGTAGTATGTCAATGGACAATGGTGATAAATCCCAATTGATACTGAGAGGTTGCCGGGAAAATTGAGTCTGATATATTGTAATAACTAGCTGACCCCCGCGACTTCGTTCGCGTGTTTATAGGTTTTATATAGGATCGGATCGGATCCCATAATTCTTTTATGTACCTAAACTAAATGTAGCCTAAGTTACTCCTTATAACATTACCTATTTGCCGTTGAAAGTTCCGTTAAAATCGATCCAGCCATTTCGGAGATGAGCTGGAACAAATAGACAGACCGACAAACATAAATTTAAACGCACACCAGTTTAAAATAAGCCGTACGTTCAAAGAGTCGGGTCCCAAGTTATTTGAACCCAATACTGAGGGTTGTAATGTCTGTCATTTCTGAACTAAAAAACCTATGACCTTGAAATATTTACGGGACAATATATAACGTACTACCTTTCTAACAAAAAAAGAATGAGTGAAATCGAACAACGCGTTAATGAATTACAGCTAAATACACGTTTTAACTTTCATCCCCTCTCCCAAGGGAACCGTGCTGAATTCCGGGATAAAAAGTATCCTATGTCCCAGTGGCGTGCACAGAGTTTGAAGCCCGGTATGCAATCGGTAGTATTAAAATTTCTGCTGCTCCTTTTGTTATCGATTTACCTAAGCATTGCTTTTCTCAGGGTATGCAGTGCTTTTTTGCCTTTATGAAGTGCACGCCACTGCTATGTCCTACCTCGGAGTATAAACTCAAATCGTACCAAGTTTCATTCGAATCCATTAAGTGTGCTTAGTCTAAGATCGGAGCACTCGAAAACGAACTCGAAAACTATTGATCGAATCACAAGTGAATTCAGAGCAAAATGAACTCAAATACTCGTATTTTAAAGTCGTAATTCCACAGTTCGAATATGTATTTTACAACATTTCTGCTTGGGGCGCTCGTTGTGTTCGAATGCTGAATGTATTGGCGAACTCAAACCTTAATACAAGCCATTTTAGGTCTATTTTACTCTGAAATCGATCAATAGTTTTCGAGTTCGTTTTCGAGTGCTCCGATCTTACTAAGCACTCAGTAGTTTCGGCGTGATGCGCGGCCAAGATACAGACAGACAGACAGACAGACAGAAAGACAGACAGACAAAAATGAAAAAAAATGCAGTTTTGGCTTCAGTATCGATTATAGAGTGCCCTCCAATAAAAATTTTCAAAATATCTTCAATGTACAGAATTGGATCTGTTACAGTTTTATTATATTAATAGATATCTGTGAGATTATTTAAAAGGTAAAATATTTTATGTTTGGGAACCCGTAACTTGAAAACTTATAGTTTTCAAGTTATGGGTTCCCAAAAATAAAGGCCTCTTGTTAACACATTGTGAAAAATCACGTTTTACGTTTTTCAAAGTCTGAAAGTCCATTAAAATCCAGCTTGGATTCTAATACTCATATTCTACTAATATCAATATTCATATTGTGGTAGTTTTTATGGCTTTCAATAAAAGCTTGACGAACACTTTCCCGACATTGAGTTAGGTAGTGTAACTATGTTTTGTTGATATCCATAAATATGCGAGTTTGAGGTCGGTAATTGCATAAATACATAGGGCGTTTTTTTTCCGCGTATTAGACGCGGTGAGAAACAGGTTTCTTAATAGCTATAGGTACGTCCACCCACTTGCTGTGTTGCTGTTAGTGTTTTACATGCCACGTGTCCACTGGCAGAGTCTACTAAAGGCAAGTCACACTGTTTAAAAATTCGCAGCAAGTCAATTTCCGCAAATTATTAAGCTTGTCTGATATTGAATTTGCAAGAAATTGCGGTATTTACCTACTTGCTAGTGGACACTATCGAAGGATTAGCTAAATTCTATACTTAGTTATTTGTAATATTGAATCCTATTAGACTGATGTGATTCAAACTGCCATTGTACCTAACTCGAAAGTGTTAAATTGATGTAATACTCCATTTCAGAACATCATCTCTATCGTAAAATTAAGAAAAAAATAATCCACAAATCCTCTTAAGAGAGTCCCAAGTCCCGACATTCCCGATCACAAGAAGAATATGGGCGCTAATTTAAGTTCTAGTAGAAATAGTCTAAAAATTATTATAAGGTAACGGCGACAGATGAATGCAAAATGGGCAAGCGCCGAAGTTGAGGTCCACAAGCCAGTATGATTTTATTAGCGCACTATGGCCTCACAATTGTTGCCAGTTTTCGAAACGATAGCGCCTTCAGATCGATGACGCAACCTTGGGCGAGCGTATCGTAGGCGACAGCACGAGGCGAGTCCGCAATGATGCTTATAAGGAAGTGATTCTGGGCTGATACCATCATAATGTTTTGTATGAGATTGCGCAAACTTAAATAACTCATTACTCTATTAACAAGTGTAAATTGAAAATTTAAAAAACCCCCGACATTCGCCATTTTGTGGCGGCGGCCATCTTGGATTTGCAATAGTGCTATTCTACTAGTCAAGCCCTTTCATTTGATACCCATATTAAGGGATTTGTGAAAAAATATGTAATCCGCTATTTTGTAGCGGCGGCCATCTTGGACCGATTTTCATCAAACATAGCTAAGAACACTCTCGACTAATTCACCTTTCAAACAAAAAAAACCGCATTCAAATCGGTCCACCCGTTTGAGCGCCACAGGGGAACAGACAGACACACACACACACACACACACACACACACACACACACACACACACACACACACACACACACACACACACACACACACACACACACACACACACACAGACACGTCAAACTTATAACACCCCGTCGTTTTTGCGTCGGGGGTTAAAAAATGAAGATTATGATGCGAAATCCAAATAGTCGAGATTGAGGAATTATTTGTGGAATTCCATGAAGTTTTTTGCAAAAAACGACAAGCTCGTTTTACTGAAATCTGGAAAAAATTAAATGTTTGCATTGCAATATTATGTATAGCATGGAATACCCAACACTATTCTGATCCTCTTCCATATCCTTGCGTGACTATATCCGCCAACGAAAAACCTTAGGAGAGATTCGATATAACGCAGTAGTCGACGTTTTACATAATCGGCCTCGCTTTATTCTTACAAAAATGTTACAACTTACAAACTATAATATGATTCGGTGTATGTATGTAACAAAACAAATGCTGAAACATTTGTTTTGTTCTTTTTTTTTTGAGTTGCTGTCTCTGTGTGACAGCAACTCTAAGAGCTGTTTTGACCTTTGGGTAACTAACAGAGCTGTTTTGACCTTTGGGTATGGAACCCAAAAAAAAAAAAACAAAGTAACCCAATGGTCCCTGACTCCATAAATCTGGATCTCTCTAGTATCTCAACTAGAGCTCCATTTTTTTGCGAGCTTTCCATTTACAGGAAGCACGAGAATGGTGCTACTTAACTATTAGCAAGAGGTAGTTTTAAACATCCAACACAAGTATAAATTAAAAATTAAAAACCCCCGACATTCGCCATTTTGTGGTGGCGGCCATCTTCGATTTGCACAGTGCCACTAGTCAAGCCCTTTCATTTTTTGATACCCATATTGAGGGAGTTGTGAAAAAATATGTAATCTATGTAATCCGCCATTTATACAGATTTTCATCAAACATTAACTAAGAACACTCCCGACTAATTCACCCCCAGACCCCCCCAGAGACGTTAAACTTGTCGTTTTTGCGTCGGGGATTAAAAATAAGATTCAACAAATAACAATGCACTAGCCGGCTTAAACAGCTTTAGCGGTTGAACCGTTAAAGCGCGGTCTACCCACGTTTACCGTCAAAGGCATTGTCCGACCAACCCGGCCACTTTCCTTTATTGTCTCCCGCAAGCTCCAACAGTCAAAAGGCTTCCAACGTTTTTAATAGCAGATTGTCTTTTTATTAATTTATTTTATAGACCAAACATTAGGTTCTCTATTCATTTAATAGGTGACCAACTTCATGACATAGTTTTTCCATGATTATAATCAGGAAGCCAACGCAAGACCGTTGTATCAAACGATAAATTGGCTTTGAAAAATACGCATTACGCGACCTCGGACGCAGAATTTGATCCTCATACCACATCTCTATTTCTATAATTATTCTTTTCCTCTTGACGGTATGCTGTAGCTGATATTTTAGAATATGTACCTACGTATATAATAATATGTAAAGTAGATGCATGACCCCCTTTCATTCGCGCAAAGCTGATAAACGTGAAGTGAACAAAACAAAGCTCCGTCGGCTTTGCGCGTGAGCGTGACTCACTCGTCGAGCCAGCGCGCGGGTTCCCTCGCACACGATTACACGACTCGGACATCACCGTCCATACGTCGCGCGGTGACGCGCAGGGGGGAGGGGGAGTGGTAATTGGTCATAGAATTGCTAAAGAGTCGACGACGACTTTTCACTAAGTTGATGTCTTCTATATCGCCAGTTAACGGGTGCGATAAAAGTATACCTAACGGGTTTTGTAATGACGATATTCAAAAATATTGTGTACTTTACTCAGGAACATAAGAACTTAAAATGTACGCTATAAAGCTTTACTTTCGAATTCTGTGCTATGACTTGCATAAAAAATAAAACAATAAAAAAATTACTACACGTAAGCCAACTTGTAACTCTAAGTCAAGAACTCAAGACTAACACCGTTTTCGAAAGCAGATCGGCAATCCGAAACAAATCAATTAGGAAAAAATTAAGGAAGGAAAAAAATTTAAATGTTTCAATCTGTCTCAAAAATTAAATTTTCTCAAACACTAAAAATAATAATGAACCCCTCGTACTTGAAAGCGTAGTGTTGGCAGAGCTTCCACTAGGTGGACCGACGATATATTGAGACGAGTCGCAAGGAGCCGCTAATGCAGTTATGCAGATTCTTTGGGTAGTTCTTTAGTAGTTCTTTATAAGTTTGTGAGTTGATTTAAGCCAACTGTAGTATATAGTTCTTTAACTAATCTTGTGGGTCGACGAAACATTAAAACGAGTCGCAAGGAGCCGCTAATGTAGGGGCCACATCTACGGGATATGCCATTGGGCATTGGGTCGTAACTCGTATGGCGGTAAATTTTGGCAGATCAAAGAGGTTCGATGGCAAAATCGCATTAAATCCCGTAGATGTGGCCGCTACATTATAGGCAGGACAGATTCTTCGGCTAAATGTAGTAGTTCTTTATAAGCTTGTGAGTTGATGTAGTGAATGGCAAACGCGAGGAGGCGTCGGCAAAGTCAGCCAGACCGTAGTATTATTGCGCCGGCTCTTTTATCACGACCGTTACGGATCGCTCTGTGACTTGTTAGTCTAATGGCGATGCCTATTATCTCATTGTGGAAGCGTTTCGCCGCAGCGCGAAGCGAAATGTTTTCAACGGATTGTGTTTGCAATGCCACAAATCCTATTTTAGTATGATTTAGTTTTATTTAATCTTTTTTGTAGGCTCAGTCAGATCAGTGTTAAGAATCCACAATTCTTAACACTGATCTGTATCAATACAAGTTACGCTGGACTAGCTTATTGCAAAGAAAAGTGAGCACTTGAGAGTATTCTCAGAACTAATGATAATGGTGAGAAATTGTATTGGGAAATGTTAATTTAGTTCCCAGCTTCGTTGTTGCGATTTGAATCTGCTAATTTTTATGACCACAGACTGTCCAGAGGCAATTCAATCATGTACATAAAATTGTTATATTGTTATTTTTAAATAACTCATTTCGTCTACGAGCTAAGAGACCTGTGACCTGCGGACAGACAGACAGACAGACAGCAGAGTGACATTAATAGGGCTCCGTTTTTACCCTTTGGGTACGGAACCCTGAAAAGAGCAACCGCCGAGTTTTTTTGCTGTTTCTTCTCGATTGGAACGGCATTCCGAACCAGTGGTAGATTCAATTGACGATTCAAAAGTAGGTAGGTACTTGTAAAAGTTTATTTGAATAAAAAACTTTTCTATTCTATTCAGAGTATCAATGAATGTATTTGTATCAAAGGTCAGTCTCAAGGTAGAGGTCTAATCTAAGAGGTCTTAAAGATTCTTCTTCATCGTCACAACTTGCTCTTGGTCCATGGTCATGAGAAGGGCCACGGTCATAATGTCTATCTATTAGTGTAGGGGCATCTGCAACTTGCCACACTTCTTCAGCAGGCAACTTAAAGGCTTATTCTTAAAAGGCTTAGCCTTAAAGGCTCTTTGGTTTGTTGTGCGTAAAAAAAAGTAATTGCTCATCCGGTTCTTTACATCAGCTAGTCAGGTTCCTCCCTAAATCACGGGAGATTATCTAGATTGCTGAATACATCATTTTATCCAGACGATGCGCGTTAAATTCTGCTTTTTGGCACAAGCCATTTTGGAGCTAGCATTATTGGATATATATATTTTTTTTCTTTTTTTTTATTATTATAGCTGAGTATTTTTTTATTATTATATCTATAAGACGAAATTTTTAACTAAGAGTTTTTACGGGAAATTGTCTTCTTTTTTCCGACTGCACGAGAGCAGGGGTTCCTACAGGGGTAGGTATGTTTTCAAGCGTATCTGAGTACGTATGTAAACGTGGGATTCTTTATACCCTTGAAATATCCCAATTCCCAACGGCTGGATAGTTTTTTTAATCAATGCGGCATCTATCTACATTTGGCTACATCCGATTAAAATATTTCAAGTTCGCAATTCAAATAAGCCTCAATAGCGTAATTACTGTCGTCGGTCGCGGATCGAAAACAGCAAGGTCGACGGTTCAAACCCCGTTAGGGACCGTTCAGATAGACCGGCGCGGATAGCAGAGCAAATTTTAATCGCATTTAAAATAGAATCTTAAGCCATTGAAATAAGGTTTATATTTACATTTTATCTCTTTTATGATAAGAGGATGCTCCCAAAAGAGATAAAATGTAAAAATAAACCTTATTTCAATGCCATAAGATTCTATTTTAAATGCGATTAAAAGGAGAATGATCACCCCTGACCCAAACATTTACACAAAATGTAATTTATTAAAAATTATCTTACGAATATATGACAATTTGAAAATTAATAATTATTAATGCTACACTTCACGATAAAAAAATGTAATAAAAAAGGAATTAAACCGTTTTTTTAACTTCCCGTTTAAGTCTGACCGCCATTTGCATTACATTCTACGCATAGGTACATGCCCAAATAAAAAGAGGTTTGTTATTTTTTTTAAAATAATTTCATTTAAAATAGAACGGATATTATTATTTAAATACATTATTTTATTTGTTATTTGTTGTAAATCGTACAATATATGCTTAAAGTAAATAAGTAATAATTAATATTATTATTTTTTTATAATATTGTTTTAACTTCGTTGCGTTTTGTGCAATGGAATATAATATAACTACAACCTTTTTGATTATGTGTAAAGAAACTTATTTCAAGATGTCAATATGACATGTCATTGTTTTAGTTGTGTGTGACGCTAGTGACGTCTACTCTATTTACATTTTGAATGTTTATTGTAGCACACCGGAGACCAATATTAATTTGGTTTATTGTGTTTGTATTGGATATCGTTGGACAGGTATGTTAAGTATAGTGCGCGCCAAACAATTAATAGTTCAAATCGGCAGGAAAGATACACGGCTTTCCTTACTACTTTAACAATTATAAACTACACATAACCTAGAATCATTTTCAAACTTAAACTTAGATTTATTTAAAACTACAAGTCCTAGAGGTATTAAAATGGTGTGTTTGGTTATCAGGTATAAATCTGCAATAAATGCTGCATACAACACGTTTGTAAACGACTGGGTTACACGCCCATAGATTTTTGGGCATTCTCCTTTGCTCTACTCTCCGCGCCGGTCTATCTGAACGGTCCCTTACGCTATTGTCGTACCCACTCCTAGCACAAGATTTCACTTATTTAGCGGAGAAAGGGGAATATTAGTGTTGTTCATCATGGCTAATATTCTTAAAAAAAAAAAAAAACAAAAAAAATTTTTGTCAATCACTCTATGTTGTATATTTTAAGATAGGTAGGTATAAGTACCTACAAATTCTTAGATCAGTCCAAACTGGTAAGTAACCTTTGATTGGATTACCACGTGGGTGATCTCAGATGTAATTGTTTAAATCATATTTATTTAGCGCTGAGTATTTTACTAATTATTATTCATATTGGTTTACATGATGAAGTCTGGAACAAGGCATCTATTAATTATTTGACAATACTAATTAACTGTAACTATCAATTATATTAAACTAGACTTCATCCGCTTGGATTCAGGTTTATTAAAATTCTGTGGAAACTACTTGCTTTTCCGGGATGAAAGTTGCCTGTCCGTCTCCGAGATGTAAGCTAATTCTGTACCAAATTTCATCAAAATCGGTTAAAGGGATGGACCTTTAATAATTCCGTGGGAACTCTTTAATTTTTCGGGATAAAATGTAGCTTACGTCCGTCCCCGAGATGTAAGCTGCCTCTGTACCAAACATCAAAATTGGTTAAACTGTTGAGCCGTGAAAAGCTAGCAGACAGACACGCATTCACATTTAGTATGCTAAAAGAGAAGTTTTTAAATCTAGAAAATCTGTAAAATGACAGAATGAATGATGAAGTTATTAATTTCACTGTCGATGTTATGAGATTTGTCTCCGATAGCGATTCTTATCCTCAACAGCGCCTATTTGACTTTCACTTAATTAAACATCATCTCTGGGTGATAAATAATTGCTATCAATAAATTATGTATCTGTTATGTGAATTGAGCGAAAGTTTTATTATAAAGTATTTCGAGGCTTCATATTTTGTTTGACCTTAAAAATAGTTGGTTATGCTCAGTGGCGTGCCCAAGGTTTGCACCCAGGGTATGCTACAAACATGTTTTGAGTAGATACACAAAAATAAAAAATAAACAAGTGATAATCTAAAAGATTGAAAGTTAAGCCGACATCACCACACACTTAAAAGTCCATATCTCGAAAACTAGTAAGCCGATTTTGATGAAACTTTCACTGTTCTCTATGTTGAAGTAAATGTAAGGCTGTAAGCTAATAAAACTTATAACCGCACTAGTCACCCTACGATTTTCGGAAGTTCCCCTCGATTTCTCTGGTCTGCCATCATCAAACCATGATTTCCTTATCATTGGACCACCTTTGAAATATCTTCTTTCCAACAAAAAAAGAATCATCAAAATCGGTTCATAAACGACGAAGTTATCCGCGAACACTCATAAAAAAAGCATATATATATACGGTCGAATTGAGAAACCTCCTCCTTTTTGAAGTCAGTTAAAAACTCATCTAGGACAAACGTTAGTGTAGGTATGAAATAAAAATGAGTAATATTCCTTAACTCTGAATATGGAAAAACACGATAGATTTTAACAAACTAGATAGGTACATTAACACGCCGTATTTTCTAATAAATTGTTTAGGTACCTACTTACCAGGCAACCGGTAAAACAACAACTTGCATTGCGAGATATTTTGAACTTTACAGATTATGGACTTTATTTAGTTTTTGCGAAAAAATATAGAACTGATGTTGATACGATCTCATTTCATTGAATTTTGTAAACACACAATAAAGTACCTCAGCAAACCGCACATGAATAACTAATTGATATTTCATATTTCCATTTAAAACCAATAAACCTCTCACAATCACAATTACCTATCTCTTTTTTATGAAAACTGTTTGTTGTTTAATTAAATTAATGTTTAGATTTTACGAAAACAAGAAACAATTACAAAAATAATACAAATTGATCTGACCGTAGACGTCTGACACTGACAAGTGACAGTGACAATATATGCCAAGTGTCAACTGACAGTTTTGACATTTGTCATTTGGACAGTTTATTTTCCTACTCTCTGATTGGCTAAAAGCTCTGCTTCTCAGAAACCAATTCTCCAATGACTGAGGACATTGTAGCTGTGTGTGTTTCTGTAATTATACTGTTCGTGTTAGCTGCAGACGCGTATGTGTTACGAAAAATGTGTAAGTGTGACTCGATATGGAAGCTTCGGAACGCCAAGCTTTTATACCTATGCGCGGACCGCGGTAGACGACAAGCGATGTTTATTGTTCTGAATTAGGTACCTCAAGAAATAATAGAATATGGCGTATTATTTAGATATTTTGAAGAAATAGAAGATTATAAAATAGATTACGTTTATTGAAAATACATAATTTTCTTTTTATGAAGATTTTTACCTACTGTTTTAAATTTGAAATTAATTGATATTCCTGTGATATTGTTACTATTATTTATAACTTAGTTAAATTTAAAAAAAAATTGTAAGTAATAATTTGGTACTTACTTACTGATAATTAATTTTTTTTTTTTTTTTTTTTTTTATTTTTTTATTTTTTTATTTTTTTTTTGTTTTTATTTACGAAACCTCAGGCTCAGGGTAAGCTGAGCTTCCGTGCTTCTATGGAGTGCACGCGCCTGGTTATGCTTCAAGTGCTTGAAGATATATTGAAGACTAGCTTTTGCCCGCGGCTTCGCCCGCGTGGATTTTGGATTTTCGCTAATCCTGCGGGAATTGTGGATTTCCGGTTTCCGTTCCTGCTCCCTTTTCCAACCTTTTTTCTTTCTTTCAAAGAAGTTTGCTATAGTAATCTACCTATACCTAGCTGTAGATTTCGGTTTTTTCAAAATCCCGCGGATTTTGGAAAAACCTGAAAAAACTGGATTTTTCCAAAATATCCTATGTGTTAAGTCAAGGTATAATCTATCTCCATTCAAAATTTCAGCCAAATCGGTTCAGTAGTTGCGGCGTTATAGAGTAACAAACATCCAAACATCCATACTTTCACATTTATAATATTAGTAGGATTACAGGCTAGGCAAATTGTAACACCTGCAGGCGAAAGTTTTAAATAGCGGCAACAGTTTTATTTTCAAGGCGCACGTGTATCATAAAACGTTTTCATTACATTTGGGAGTGAAAATTGAAAAAAAAAAAACAATAAAATATGAGGATTATCAATAAAACCAGTAGGTGGCCACCACATGGCATGGTTTCAGCAGTTTTGGTATGATTTGTCTTTCGAGTTTCTTATTACCTTAAAGTAGGCTACAATTTTAGCCTTTGATTGCAAAAATTTGCATTACAACATGACATTATAAAATACCTCGTTAAAGATGGCGGCCTCAAAACAGCTGAATCTATTTGGGAGGCCATACTGATTAAATTCATCGTAGAAATCTATTACAAATGCCAACTCGTGCCCAAGACTCAGATGACCAAATAAATTGGCATTTGGCAGGTCATTTGTCCATTATAGAACGAAGGATCCGTTTCAGCAATGCCATTTTGCAATACATTCAAAGTTAGTCAAAACACCACTTTCGATTTTGTGTATGATGTCATGCATGAGTAGGAGTAGTTATGAGAGGAGCCGGGCACGACCGATTATAATGTAACTTAGGCGTCATTTACACGTGCATTCATATCTTTGTCATAGATATTAATCGCTATCTTGCTATTGCTTGGTTGATTCAACTTAATAATTGTAACTGCTTCTTTCCATATACATAGTTATGGAAGCATAATAAGTATATGTACTTAAAACTACATTCGAGACTATAAATATATATACTTAAAACTATTTTTATGATTATATGCCTTTGTTAGTAGTCGACGATCGAAAGTGCAGACTGCAATTGTCAGTTGTGAGGTCGACATCTCTTGAAGATGCTCCGGTGTCGGAGCGAAACGATCGTCGAGTTTATTTTGTGGTGAATTTGTATGGTGTTGTGCCTACAAACTTGTCACTGCATTTTAGCAAAGTAATTTTGTTTTCATTGTATATCCTGAACCACTTTTTTTTACGAACATGTACCATCACTACATAGTATAAAACAAAGTCGCTTTCTCTGTCCCTATATCCCTATGTCCCTATGTCCTTATGTATGCTTAAATCTTTAAAACTACGCAACGGATTTTGATGCGGTTTTTTTAATAGATAGAGTGATTCAAGAGGAAGGTTTATAAGTAGAAAAATTGGACCCGGTAGGTGGCGCTAATAGCGGGCAGGACGACGTCTGCCGGGTCCGCTAGTACTTTATATATGGATACGTTTTAGAAATTATATTGTTCAAAAAGTTATGTTTCGTATGTGCTTTTAAAATCGATAGATAATGGCCTGAAAACGAGGCCAAATTCCGTGTAATGGAATGGAAGTGGATAGGGCGCCCTAATATTTGTTCCGCTTTCCTTTAAAGCGGATATGTCCGTAGTACCCTGCACTCTGTACACATCTACGAGTATAACATAATGATAGCCTGAACTGGGTTTCTAGTGTAGTGCCTGTAGTACAATTTTAGCTGATTTTCCCCTGCAAACTAATTATTCTATGGACAGTTGCTATTTCTGATTAAGTGTAGAAGTTAAGCGCTTTTAGTTTAAAAGTTTTATGCCCGTTTTCACTAAACCTAGGAAACGCCTAAATCGGATGCTTAGATATTTAGGACATGCCTAGGGGAAAAAAACGTTTCACCAACCCTTAGGTGATGCCTAACGACGTTAGGCGCCAACTAAAGTTACGACACCGATTGGGCGGTGCGTAATGCTAGGCAACTCATAAAATGACAGTTAGGTATGACATCTGCCGCTCAGATTCATATTTGTTTTCTATTTTCGTGGTCATTTTGTGTTTGCTATCGTATATTATTGTCTTTTTAATTAAATTAACTTTTAATATGAGTTCAGAAAATATATTAGAATTTTTGGAGTTTTTAAATAATGTAAATGATCTGCTGGGTTATTCTGTAACTTAGTTAGCAACTGAAAATAGTTGCCAACTAATAAATTTGATATACATTGCTGCTTTACTGTGAGAAATTATAAAGTGTTTTCATAATTTCACACAGTAAAGCAGCAATGTATATCGAACTAATTTGTTGGCAACTATTTTCAGTTGCTAACTAAGTTACAGAATAACCCCCCTGGACATCCGTTTTTATGCTAGACCAAGAGTGGTAAAATTTTTGAATCGTGCGCCCTGAATTTGGGGGGAGGAGGGGTAGGGGGTGGGAGGGGAGGGTCCCCCTACTCCACTGATACCCTTTTTTTTTGAGCAAATGTCTAGTTTTTGAAAAAAAAAAATATTTACAAACTTACACAATTTGAGGTTATCACTTGTCAGGGAGGGGGGAGAACCTTCGCAACATTTGAAAATTGAGGGGAGGAAAGAAAGGGAAAGGGGAAAATGCCGACAATTTGGTTCTGGCACTCGCCGGCCGCTGCCGCGGCACGCTCGCTGCGCTCGCTCGGCTTGTGCGTTGTGGTAACTGTTCTAATCTAACCTAACCTTTTATTATAATTATGTTATCCTATTTGCACAGACAAGTACATATATGGACCCAAGAGTGTTACCAACTTACTGCTTGGGGTAGGGGTGCTCTTATTTCGTTTTAGACCACATTTGATCTAGGACCCAATAGAACCTAAGTGCCCGGCCTGCGGCCGGGCACATGAATATTTATGTTCTAACCTAACCTAACCTAGCTTTTTTTTCTGAGCAAATGTAAATACGGAAAACAGAGCACATTCGCGTAGCCACAAGAGAATCGGAATGAATGACGTTCAGTTCAAGTTGGCGTCTGTGATGGCGTCGTACTCATAGAGTAATTTCGCTAATAAAAAAAAACATTTCACTTCATTAAAATTTTAAAAATTACGTTATTTCTTAAGATTATTAGATGTTCATCAATAATTTTCAATTATATCTTTAATTTTTACAAAAACGATGTAGTTTCGCGAAGTTTTTACTAAATTATTGTGTTTAATCACGAAAAAAAATTGAATTTTTCATATGCTATTTTCACAAAAACTACGCGTTTGCTCAGAAAAAGAAAAACAGTTTGTTAGGAAAAGTGACTGTCCTCTATCGAATGCACATCTCATTATAATTGAATTCGTGGCGCACGATATAAAAACCAACCCCCAAGAGTTATTGGACCTAGAATGAATAACATCCAAAATTAAATTATGATGATGTAAGAAATGATCTTTTTCAAAAGATACAGAATGTTCAAAAACACAGTGTTGTTAATATTATATCTTATGTTATTAATAAGTAAAATTGCGAAATAAACGATCGATATTCGGTTGTTTTTTAATTCAATTCCAAAGTTTATACACAAAATACGTCGAGTAAGATGCAGGATGCAGGCACAGGCCACAGAGAAAGACTATCTGTTAAACGTCAAATAGAAAAACTGACAGTTTTTGTACACTCAGAGAATGTATAGACAGCATGAAACAAAAATTCATAGACAAGTTTAGGCAATTCAAAGCTTAGGAATTGCCTAGTGAAAATGGATTGGTGAAACGTAAATGTATGCCTAGGGATCTCCTTAGATTAGGCATTACTTAACTAGGCGTTGCCTTGTTCGTTGTTAGTGAAAACGGGCATGTATCTGTTTAATAGTTTTAAACTTTTTATAGTCAAGTTTTTTATTGTAGTGTCGACTTCCACGCATATATTATGATGTTCTCTTGAGGTAGGTACTATTATTGATACGTTCTCTTGAGGTATTATACTATTTATAAAGAGGCATTCGATAAGAGCTACAGAGTAGGGTCGGCAGGTTTAACACTGCTTCAAAAAAACCTTTTACAGAAGTATAGCAACACGGAAAAAATCTTTCTCAATGCAATATTTTACTTCAATTCATATTTTACACTTGCAGAATTCTCGTATATTAAAATAGTACATTGTTCCTCGACGGGAGAAAGTGACCGATTACTACGAGGGTGTAGTTTGAGGCCCGAGGCCGTAGGCCGTAGGGCCGCAATACGCCCGAGAGGAATCGCACTTTCTCCCGAAGGGATACATAGTGCTTTATACTACACCTGCGAGGAAAATAATAAAATAATCAAAAATATTAAAATTATTACCGGAAATCAATCAGAAGAAGAGGTTGGGTTTCCATTGTCTTCTTCTTCATATGCTTTGTTGTAACTATTTCTATCTATCTTTAGATATCTTGGGTAAAAGATTTTCAATATAAAAATAACTACTTAGCCACATATTTTTAATTCTGGCGGCGTTGGGCGGCGTCATCAAATCTTCACTATCACTACTAAACACTTTGACTTCCATAATAGCTACTTGTAATTTTATAAATTGAAAATTTGGATAGGTAAAACAAAAGAAAGCGACTCGCAAAATGAAAAGAAAATAGCGCGAAAAAAAATCTATTTTGTATTTTTTACTTTTATTTTATGTTCATATGTAATTATAATAATTAAAATTAAATATATTTAAACTAGCAGACCCCGGTCCTGCCCGGTGACATAGCGACATCAGCGCCGCCTACCGTGACGGTTGTTATTTATTGGGTGCTTTTTACGTCGTGTTTGTCGACATAGGTTTTTTTTCATGTACTGATCGGATTTGATCAAAAATTAAAAAGAAAAAAGCACGTTAGTAATGGAATTTCATAAATGGAACTTCCGCTCTAGCGCGTTAACAATGAAATTCCATATATTTTTTCGTCCCGCCTATTTGTTTGACAGTAATGACGTACTTTGACTTTCGATATGAGAAAAACCAGAAGGTACTTTCAGAGCAGGTGTAGTATAAAGTAAAATAAGAGCGTTCCCAGTGCTTAATGGCTTTTTATAACGTGCAGTTGGTATAATTTTTAGTTACTGCCATATTTAGTACTAGCTTTTACTAGACAAAAATTTTAAAAACGTGTGATTCGGTTATGGTATCGTTCAAATAACCATATGAGCTTAATATGTGGTAGTTATTTCGAAATTACAGACAGACACTTCAATTTTATTTATTAGTATAGAAGTATAGATTATTTTGACCTCCGTATGTATTTATTTATTAGCTTCACAATGGGTCTACTGTTGGGAACACCAACAAACCATTCAAACCATTCAGATCATTCAATCAATATAGTAGTCGATCATATTCAATCGCTCTCTCTCTCTACGTGTTTGTATATCTATCGCTTCACATCTGCAAAATAGTGTGTGCCGCAAAAAGGTGTATTTTCTTTTCTTTTCCTTCACCCACGAGCACCAACGAACCAGCAGCAGTCTCCTACACCTACTCTGTTATTTATTTAGAGATAAGTGAAGCCCAAAGAATTCTTTCTTTTAGTAACTAATTTGTCTTTTTTGTTCTTCTGAACAGTTATTAATATTATATTACTTACAATATATTATTTAATAGTTGGGAAAGGTATTGCATCCGTATATCAATGTACACATCTGCATTTTGCAGTAGCATGTCTGAATTTTTATTCTCTTCATAAAAAAAAATCGTAATGTTTGCCGAGAGCAGTTTACCTTGAAAATGAAATATGGAGCATTGGCTTAAGCGGCTTCGCTTTCTTAACGACCTTCCATTTCTGCTTCCGTTTTCGTCTTATTTATTTTTATCTGCTATTGATAAATTGATATTCTTAATTAAATCTGGGTTTATATTTTTTAGTTTGTTCTATACTCACGGTTGATAATATAATAATAAATAGTAAATTGTCTTCAGTGAATGGTAAACGGGAAGGAAAACATTGTGACGAAACCTGCACGCCTGAGAGTTCTCCATAATGTTCTCAAAGGCGTGTGAAGTTTACCAATCCGCACTTGGTCAGCGTGGTGACTACGGCCTAAACCCTTCTCATTGAGAGGAGACCCGAGGAGAGAGAGAGAGAGAGAGAGAGGAGGAGGTAGTAGTAGGCCGGTAATGATGATAATGATAATGATGAATGGTAAATAAGGTGTATTTATGTCAAACGCAAGAGAATCGTGCCCTGTAGTGGGCCGGTAATGGGTTGATATGACGATGATGGTGATGAATGGTAGGTAATGCGATGTAGATCAAATGCAAGAGAAGTGCATCCGAACTGCAATTCTGCAGGCTTTTGCTGCAATCGGCTTGCGGTTCGAGTGTCTAGACACAAACAATTACCGTATAAAGTGGAAGAAAGCCAAACGAGACGTGTAAAATGATTCACTCCACCTCTGCAGCTCTGTGCAGTCGCGAACGACATTCAGTATGCGATAATTGGCATCGCAAACGGCACAATTGAGCCGACGGCGACGTGTCGATGAACCCGCCTCGCACCTATCATCTTGAGATACGACGTAACATAATAGTTGCAATACTTGCAACAGAGATAGTGTTACTAGCAAGTAGCCAGACAAGTATAAGTTAAGACTACTACAGCCTTTTAACTTTTTCCCACTGCTGGGCATAGGCCTCTTCTCTCATAAGAGAGAGTATTTAGAGCTTAGACCCGCCATGCTCCATTATGGTATATCATGTTTGTATTTGTCATTACCCAATAGATGCTGAGGTAATAGATGATTAGAAGAAACTGTTACGAAATATTATAATTTAAATAAATAAAATCAACAAAATCTTATTAGGTAAGTACTTAAAATAGAATGAATCTGTATCGCCTAGATAATCTGTTGCTTAGCTAGGTACAATATGTCACCTTTAAGATACGTCGTATATTGTGTCCACTGTGGTTATCGAATAGCGATCTGAACAATACAACTTAATATTTGATGACGCTATTAATAATTCTACTTCATAGTCGTTATCAGAAGGAAAAGAATTTGTGATAATTGTAATTTGGGCTACTGTAACTAATCTAGGATTAATTCAATAAATTTTTATCGCATGAATGTCTAATTATAAAAGTACTAAGTACTTACAAGTTACAATTAACTCAAAGAATCTAGGCTAGGTTGCAAAAAGTCTGTTATCGATTAATTCCAAAAACTTACATTCAACTGATTGTTGTCATAGCATAGCATTGACTGTTAAATTATCATAATTTATGGAACCGAGTCATAATATAGTTATTACCGACCGGAATACAGGTTAGAACATTAATAAATAGAATTCAATAGAATAGAAAAGTTTTTTATTCAAATAAACTTTTACAAGTACTTTTGAATAGTCAATAGTTGTAACAAGTTAGATTGCAATTAAAAATCAGTCTTGTAGAGACATACGATTACCAACCAGATCGTAACATTTCACCTCTGTTTAATATTATATTCGAAAAACCGGTACCTACCTTTCATTTTTTTACGCGGTGCATATGACACCTGAGGCACACACCCGACACTACACATCACACTACTTCATACAAGCAAACTACTACTAACAAGCACATCTCTAAACGTAATACTACTAGGCGTACCTACTTCTACGTAGCAGGCTTCTTTACAAAGTTTGTTTATCTAAAGCCTGAGCTTTATCGTTACATGAAGGACATGTTTTTTTTTTTTGGTGAGTAAATCGCCAAAGCTTAAGCAGCGTGACGCGGGTCTCTTGTGGAGGGCTCAGCAAGGCTCGCGGGCTGTGGGAGGGCCGTGGGTGTAGCTGCGGTTCCGTCTACTGATGTCATCGCTCGCCCTCTCCGCCGGCCCCGCTTGCTTGAACAGCCTCTTGTTGAGATAGGTTTTAAATGTTATCACTCTTTCATCTATCTAGGCTTCAGAGTTGACCTTTCATCGTGATGTTTGTATTATTTTATCATATTAATTTGATGATAATATCAGTAGCCGCCTGCTACTACGCAGGAGATATTATAGGGCACAAGTGTGTGTGCAGTGGTGTGCAGATATTTAGGTGCACTCTGTATTCGTTCACTCAGGTCAGGCGCAGGACCGAGAGAGAGTAGGTTTTACGTGCTCTTTTTTCATCGTGGGATGATTCCAACAACTAGATTGCTGGTTGAAGTTTATATACGAAAAATAGCTGTAGTTTTGTTCTTCTTAAAATCTTGATAGTTATTAGAGTTAGTTACGACACGCGAGAGTAACTTAGCTTAGCACTAAAATAATTTTGCTTTATGTAATCGTTTTCATTATCTGATTGCAAGTTATCCATTCCGAAGCATATCTGATTGCAAATAATAATTACTTGATCGTTAAAGCCCTTTAGTTCAAATGTTTAATCACGGAATTATACTCGGAATACTAAGTTATATGCATATGTATTGTGTACATTTTATACACTACTTACTAGAGCCTTGGTTTAGCCAGTAGTGAACTAATGTTTTATAGGCTGCCAAATTATTAAGGAAGTCGATCTCAAATATCGAATGAATGCCCAGAAAAAATTCAATAACAAAGACGAATGTTCAGTAGCATAACAAAATAATCTTTTATTTTTTAATAAAATGTATATGTACCTATTACATTTTTTTCTACTTTTATGCAGAATTCGATTTCATATCGCTAAAGATGGCACGGACATTGCATTTGAAACAATACAAATAAATACATTCTTTTGAAGCGTAGTGCGTGACATTTTTGCTTGATAAGCAACAATGTAGCTGTAATAATTGCTACGCATGTTTATTTATTATATTATAGCTCATGTTCACGACATTTCGGCGTGAAAATTTTTCAGTAATTGAGATTCGGATAAAGAAGAAAACTTAATTCCAAGATCGAGACCAAGCTCCGTTTGGCCTTTGAAAGCGTATTGTCTCAAGACTATATCAGATGTTTAAAAATTCTGCATCAATCTGATGTAAATGAAAAACTCTGAGTGTTCCCACAGTCTCTATTAACACATCAAGAACTTCTGTCTTATCTTCTAACCAGTTTCCTATCATTGTAATTTAAATACTTTCATTTTAAAAAGCACCTTTGATTTGCAGCCAATAAATAACACCGCCCAAGGACGGTACAAAACACAAGATTTTTCCTAGAATGAATACGAATACATCATTCAAAGTAGGTTCTAAGAATCTCCATCGTTGAATAGATTTCTTTTTAAAAGAAACGGTATCAATTATTAAATCGCGGAATTCGCTTATAAAGCTAAGCATTATAGCTGACAAGTGATTGGATTATCACGAGCGAGCGACGCCGCTTAGTTGTCGGAAATCAAGTGGCAATCGTTTCGTGCGGCTTGCAAAGTAATTTACGGAAGCGAATAAAATAAATTCTTTGACCCATTTAACTAGTGCACAACTCGAATCCATAGTACGAGACAGGGAAGAAGTGTGGTCCATCGCGCGCACCTTTGCCTTGTCACGTACCTACTATACAATGTGCGCTTTTACTGATTGATGATTGAGGGATCATTTGAAAATGCAATTTTCAGAGAGAATTGTCTACTTGTCCAGGATGTAATACTTGTAAAAATGTAATAGTAACAATAAAACTAAATAGTATATTTTATTAAATTCCTAAGCTTCGTGTATGAGTCTACAGGACTGGTCTTATGGCAAACCCTAACTTAACCTTTGAAGTAGAGTTGAGCCAGCTGAAACCGCTCTCCTGGTTCCCTACAGCCGTCCAAACTCCTAATAGTCCATCCATATTGCTTATGTAATTAGGGAATTATGCTGGGGAGGTAGGTGGACCCTTAGCTCTTGCTGCATATGAATGTGTTTTCACAATGAACTAGTAGGTATTTTAAAACGAAATCAATAACAGCTATGGTTTGTGGTCCTATCTAGATTGTGACATCGGCGCTATAAAACAATAGAGCATGTGGCTTTGAAATATGAATAATGATGTATGTATAATGTTTATTGTATAAGTACCTACCTATTCCCGGGCATGGTAGCGGTTTGCTTTCACTTCAGAGTACCTACAGTTGCTGTCTCGTTGCCAGTTTGCGACACTTATTTTAACATATTGCTTATACTTTAACATGTCCAATACTGTTTCTGGGCCATTTAGAATTTCTAATTAAAGGGATTTTTTGGTGTTAGATCGCCTAATCTCATTATTCTAAGAGGTCGCAGATTAAAACAGGCCCATCTGGATATTTAACTCCGCCTCCGCCGATTTAGTTGCCGACTCACGGAGGTGCTCTGTGAGTTGGCAACTAAATCTAAAGAAATCTTTAATTTCAATTAGCTCAATCGTCACGTAATCCCCAGAAATAAAAACGATTAAATTTTTAAGAAAGTTAAGTAGCTATAAAGGAGAGTATTTAAAACGCAGACTTGGAACTTTTAAACTTAAAGAGTATTTAAAACGCAAACTTGGAAATTATACTTTTTCATTATTAGCTAAAATTTTGTTGATAGATGATTCTCTATTTTAGCCTTTAATTTTGTCATTCATCTTCTTAGCCTGTTCTCTAAAAATTAAAGTTTCTTTTTTCTACCTTTTTGTTAGGCACTAGAAAAGCTGATTAATATTAAATAACGCTTAATAGCAGCAGTTAGTAGATACACGTGAATACCAAATAAAAGATAGCGCGCATAACAAGGCTAGCCAGTCGTTTGCAGATTGATGGATGAGATAGATAATATTTACTGCTTCAAGACCCAAGTTAATCGGTGGTGCATTTAGGTACTGTTTAGGTAAACGCGAATCGAGAAGTAGCTAAGTAGGTCACATGTCTTGTAAAAAAAATAACTAAAATAGGAGACTATTATTTTACACACTATTTACTTAAATCACACGAATGCACAACGACACTAATTTCATTGTACAAGTAATGACAGGATTTTAGTGCCTTTATATCCTTTTATTATGATTGTTTTTGCAGAACAACTCGCCATAATTTTTTTTTAATATATGCCTCCATAATTATTATATGTTAAATCCAGCTTTAACTGTGAACTATAAAATTAGCACCATTATCTGAATAAATTTTATAAGTGATCCACATAATATTGAAAATCATTCTTAGGATAATCTTCAAACCATTTGGAAATGAAATAAGTACTTAGTCAATGCATTGGTTTTAACCGGTCTCATTTGAAAGATACATAAAAACCAACAATGCAATGTTTTTATTTATACACGGCATGAGGAAATAAAACAATACCTAATAATATGATATCAATAACTAGGTGATTATACGTAGCAATTCGCTTCGGAGTGAGTCACCTAGCTGGTGTCAACCGGCTAGAGCGCTGTGCCATACGAGTAGATAAGTACAGAGAGGAAGCTTCATACAAACGGCCCGCTGTAGGTACACACTCACCAACGGTTCACGGACGCCCGCTCGTTCCACTAACCGGTACAGTTGGTGACAAACGTGCGCATATGTGTGAGTGTACCTACAGCGGGCCGCTTGTATGAAGCTTTCTCTCTGTACTTATCTACTCGTGTGGCTCTGCGGTGCCACACCGTCGCCCGCGCACTTACAATCACCATACCGGTCTTGCAATATCATTTATATGCTATTTCAAGTTCGCTAATCATACCTATCACTTCACTATACATAATATTATAAAACAATGTTTCTGAGGTCTGTTCGCCATAAACTTATAAACTAGGTACTGGACGGATTTTCATGCGGTTTTCACCAATAGACAGAGTGATTTATGGTGAAGGTTTAGGTGTATGATTTGTATATAACAAAACAGTGATGGTGGATGGTAGCGGCGGGCATCTTGGACCGATTTTCATCAAACATAGCTAACAACACTCGACTGAACTTTTCAAACAAAAAAAACCGCATTGAAATCGGTCCACCCGTTTGAGCGTCACAGGGGAACAGACAGACACACACACACACACACAGATACGTCAAACTTATAACACCCCGTCGTTTTGCGTCGGGGGTTAAAAACAATTCTCAGTCTGGTGTCCTCAAGTTTAGCAATACAATAGTGTGTGAAGACCATTAGTCTTCATCTCTGATATATTCCAATAAAATTAATGTTAGGTATATGATTAGGCTGATATAATATCACACACTAGTTTTTTACCACGACATCGTCCGCATAGAGTTAGACGTTTCAAAAATCCCGCTGAAACCCTGTTTTGCCGGGATAAAATGGAATCTATGTCACATTTTAATCTTTTTACAACCTTTGTGAATATCCGCCGCGTAGTGGAAATTCAGATCAGCTACGGAATTAAGCTTTGTACGGCTTCCCTATATCTGTTGTTGTTGACCACGCTACTGACTACTGAATTGATAAGTAGATTTGCACTCGACACACTTCAGTGTGTATTTACAAAAGTTAAAAATAGATCAAAGTATGTAAATACTAGCGGTCCGTCCCGGCTTCGCCCGTGGTACATATGTAGCTTATAGCACTCAATGATCACGTACATATCCAACGGTGAAAGAATTTTTGAAATCGGTCCAGTAGTTTCTGAGATTAGCGCGTTCAAACAAACAAACTCTTCCGCTTTATTATATTACTAGATGATGCCCACGGCTTCGCCCGTGTGGATTTAGGTTTTTAAAAATCCCGTGGGAACTTTTGATTTTCCAGAACAAAAAGTAGCTTATCTGTAGAAACCCGTCCCCAAAACGGAAAAATCCCGTGGGATCCCCACGATTTCGGAATACAATTCCTTACAGCATCAGGGTTGAGGAGTTGGATATGTACCTACTCGAGTTCATTCAACGATAAAGTCTTTAATTGGTACCCCCAATATCAATTTAAATAACCGGAAGTTTCTAAAAGCCATTAGTTTTGGGGATTAGGTCCCCTACAGCATCAGGATTGAGGAGTTGGAATCCAAATTTTTTATAGAACAGGGTCGCAATGTTTCTCTATCGATAAAAAAAAAAATTACGCAAATCGGTTCAGAAATCTCGGAGATATCGGTGTACATAGGTAGAAAAACACAACTCCTCCTTTTTTGAAAGTCGGTTAAAAAAGTAGCCTATATGTTACTCCCTGGTTAATTCTCTACTTGTATGTGAAAGTCCCGTCAAAATCGGTTCAGCCGTTCCGAAGATTAGCCCGTTCAAACAGACAGACAGACAGACAGACAGACAGACAGACAGACAGACAGACAAAAATTTTAAAAACGTGTGATTCGGTTATGGTAGCGTTCAAATAACCATATGAGCTTAATATGAGGTAGTTATTTCGATATTACAGACAGACACTTCAATTTTATTTATTAGTATAGATACTAGATGATGCCCACGGCTTCGCCCGTGTTAATTTAGGTTTTTAAAAATCCCGTGGGAACTTTTGATTTTCCAGAACAAAAAGTAGTATCTGTAGTAACCCGTCACCAAAACGGAAAAATTCCGTGGGATCCCCACGATTTCGGAATGCAATTCCTTACAGCATCAGGGTTGAGGAGTTGAATATGTACCTACTCGAGTTCATTCAACGATAAAGTCTTTAATTGGCACCCCCAATATCAATTTAAATAACCGACAGTTCCTAAATCCCATTACTTTTGGGGATCAGTTCCCCTACAGCATCAGGATTGAGGAGTTGGAATCCAAGTTTTTTGTAGGACAGTGTCGCAATGTTTCTCTATCAATTAAAAAAAAAATTACGCAAATCGGTTCAGAAATCTCAGAGATATCGGTGTACATAGGTAGAAAAACACAACTCCTCCTTTTTTGAAAGTCGGTTAAAAAAGTAGCCTATGTTACTCCCTGGTTAATTCTCTACTTGTATGTGAAAGTCCCGTCAAAATCGGTTCAGCCGTTCCGAAGATTAGCCCGTTCAAACAGACAGACAGACAGACAGACAGACAGACAGACAAAAATTTTAAAAACGTGTGATTCGGTTATGGTACCGTTCAAATAACCATATGAGCTTAATATGAGGTAGTTATTTCGATATTACAGACAGACACTTCAATTTTATTTATTAGTATAGATAGTATAGATAACAGCTATATTAAGGGTTTTTCTTTTTACCTTATTGTTAGTAGTGTAGAATAAGATCTCTAGGATAGAGTACAAAACATTGCGAAACATAAATATGATGCTAAAAGTATTACAAATTTTTCGATACCGAAAAATTTTGAAAGAAATTCCCGATAAAACTTCGGCACGTATTTTTTTGTATGCAATTGTATGCAAATTTTAAACATAAGAAAGATGAAGTGGTATTTACCTGAAGCATCATATTTGTAATAACTATCCAAAAATCATAAAAACTTTGATTTTTCGTCACATAAAATAACTTTGTACATAATTAATATAAAAACATAATGTCCGATGGTGTATCGTAAAAACGTTACATTGATCTTTATCAGTGCAAATATTGTAATTAATCTCAAAGTAAAGGTTTCCTAAAGTTAAAGGAGTATGAACGAGTGAACGAAACAGCGGATTTCAACTCCACTGAGTATATTTTAATACTAGATGATGCCCACGGCTTCGCCCGTGTGGATTTAGGTTTTTAAAAATCCCGTGGAAACTTTTGATTTTCCAGAACAAAAAGTAGCTTATCTGTAGAAAACCGTCCCCAAAACGGAAAAATTCCGTGAGATCCCCATGATTTCGGAATACAATTCCTTACAGCATCAGGGTTGAGGAGTTGGATATGTACCTACTCGAGTTCATTCAACGATAAAGTCTTTAATTGGTACCCCCAATATCAATTTAAATAACCGAAAGTTTCTGAAACCCATTAGTTTTGGGGATTAGGTCCCCTACAGCATCAGGATTGAGGAGTTGGAATCCAAATTTTTTATAGAACAGGGTCGCAATGTTTCTCTATCGATTAAAAAAAAAATTACGCAAATCGGTTCAGAAATCTCGGAGATATCGGTGTACATAGGTAGAAAAACACAACTCCTCCTTTTTTGAAAGTCGGTTAAAAAAGTAGCCTATGTTACTCCCTGGTTAATTCTCTACTTGTATGTGAAGGTCCCGTCAAAATCGGTTCAGCCGTTCCGAAGATTAGCCCGTTCAAACAGACAGACAGACAGACAGACAGACAGACAGACAGACAGACAGACAGACAGACAGACAAAAATTTTAAAAACGTGTGATTCGGCTATGGTAGCGTTCAAATAACCATATGAGCTTAATATGAGGTAGTTATTTCGATATTACAGACAGACACTTCAATTTTATTTATTAGTATAGATTAATGAAAAAAAAAATACCGCCTAAGTGGGCCATGATCGTTTGCAAAATTATGCGAACGCGGAGTAAGTGGTCCATTATATCTATCTAAGCCGACTTTTACTCATGAGTATAAATAAAAACTTTAACTACACAAGTTCACTTTGTGATAAGATTTGTCGAAATTTAAATAAAAGCCTTTCTATGTCTTTGTATCCGGTACATAGTAGTAATAATAGCATTAGTTATTGGAAAAAGTACATGGTACGAATATTGTGTGATTTATATTCTTATTTCATTCAAGAGAAAGTACTTTCAGTCTAATTTTTTATCTCGCTTGAAAGTGTTGTTCTCTCAATATGAAAAGTTTCTTAGCAACACAGTAAATGCTTTTCAAATCCTATTCATTACAATATTATTAGACCGCTTTAAATTTTAGTAAAAGCACCAATATGATGTCTATGATAATATTACAAAAAATAATAATCTGATGATCATTAATTGATAGCAGTTCTTAACTCTGTGGCGTGCAAGTAACTTTTTTAGCGTTTTTATTAAATTACATTCGAAGATATTACTAACTTTCGTATCACGTTACGCAATCTAGCTTTATCATCGTCTCGGTAGAGAGGTTTCCAATTGTATGAGAGGAATATTCTCTAACCGTTTTTGGTGTCAAGTGGCTCATAATGTTAGCAATTTAGTAATCATACTTGATACTGGATCGGGTTAGGTAATGCCTTATTAGGGTATAAGTATTATCTGCAGAGAAAGCTTACTGCTCCGTTGTTTCACGAGTTTAACTTTTGACCTACACAAATTATTGTCTTGTTACGGCAAGTTGCAATGAAATCTAATTAAAAAGTTTTCAATGGAATTTTTACATAATAGGATATTCTCAAGTTCAGCTAATGAGGGTTTTCTGTAAATGATCCACGAGTTGGCAGCACTGTAGCGAGAGGTCTAATCATCTATCAAAATACATGAGAGTCTTGTAGTTTACGATTATTTTTCATCTTTTAAATCTTAAAAGAGGAATATTCTTTCCGAAAATTCCACAGTGTTGTGCAGTGCCTATTTATGTACAATTAACGAGTGCAAAAAATTTGCACGTGATTTGCACCTCTGCGTTTGAGCTCAATCTTTAGCTTAGCTACTTTTCTTAGTCCGTAATCCATATTTCTTTTCGGTTCTTTAGAAATCTACGGGTAACTATCTTGTCACGTTTACTAATGTATTAATCAAGTGAAATATGTTTATACTAGCTGATCCTCGCGATTTCGCTCGCGTGGATTCATACAAATCTTATACAAACATTCATCCCCCATTTAACCCACTTGGGGGTAGTTTTTCCAAAATTCCTGAAACACGTAATTCTTTATTTTTAACTGAAAACCTAAATACCAATTTTCATGGATATAACTTAAGAAATGATGTGAAAAATGACGAACTCTCATACAAACCTTCATCCCCTATTTAACCCACTTGGGGGTAGAATTTTCAAAAATCCTGAAACATGTATTTCTTTATTTTTAACCGACAGTACAAATACCGATTTTCACGGATATAACTTAAAAAATGACGGACTTTCATAGAAACTTTCATCCCCTATTTAACCCCCTTAGGGATAGAATTTGCAATAATCCTTTCTTTGTGTGCGTCCTACGTCATAAAAGGAAGCTACTGTGAAAATTTCAATTTTCTAGCTTCAGTGGTTCAGGCTGTGCGTTGATGATCCGTCAGTCAGTCAATCAGTCAGTCAGGACAAGCCTCTTTATATTAGTATAGATATGGCTGAATAAATCTTTTATTTATTTATTTATTTATTTATATAGGTAGTAAAACAGTGCATATACGATGAATTTTCGGTAAAATGTTTCATCGGCATAAAATTCAGTACAACTTGACAGTTGTTTAGACCTTACGCCTATGTAGCGACATCCGGTGTCAGAAAAATTAGCGAAAACCCTCATTGGTTGCCAAGTACTATTAATCACCATTCTCTCTCTCCAGTCTTTACTTCATTGCAGAAGTTCGTCGCCCCTCGAACGAATTAATTGTTTCCATTGGCTTTTTACAACATCACAAAAATGGTCACCACCAGTCATTTTTGTGATGTTGTACACTTGTTGGACTCTCTAATAGACCTCCTAGCTAGTGAGCGACCTCACGCTCTTTTGCCCTCAGTATTGCCCGTGACTATTAACTTTTGTAGGCTGCCGTTTCCACGCCGCATAATGTGGCCGAAATACGAGAGCAACCGTGGGTAACACAACGAAAGTCGGACAATAATTTTGCACTGCGAACGCATAGCATATACACGTTTGTGCGTTTGGCAATCTACGGAAACGGCAGCATTCGCCTCCAGCAGCACACTTCGAACGCCTCTTGTCTTTCTTTTGCATGAATATTGGGAAGATTAAAGCACGAACAAGGCGGCTCTTGGTTTTGATCGAGACGCCATTCTTCCATCCTCAAGTTTATAGTTTTATGGCACTTAAATAGTGCCGGTCTCTCTGGCCCACAACTGCCATCATTGTAAAGGCAGCTACAATCTCTCCGGTAATGCCTTCATTTTAACAATCTATAAAGTCACCGAAACACTATCGACTTCCCCTCTAATTACACGAATTTTACCCATGTTAATCCTTGTGAACCTTAGAAAGAGCTCTTATCAGCGTTCCCCAATGTTCTTAAGGATCCGAAACCATATCCTCGTGGACCTCTTGATAACTTTAGAAAGTTTGTCCACAAAATACCACTTTACTACAACAATCTACCCCTGTAAGATTTACCCACTTTTTGACGTTATAGAGAACCTATCATATCTCCTTGTTCTCAGATATTTTAAGCCTCAGGGTGATCACTATAGCGTTAATTTCAATTATATCAATTTTTCTACAGAATGTATGTACATACCTATATCAAAATAGAACGCAGTATTTTAATTATACACAAATCTTAAGCATTTACCTTTGTTTCTCATAAAACAAAGCGGTGTTGATTTAAATCATTCCAATGGATATAGTAATTGCGTGCTGCTTCGCTGCCGTCTCCCTTGTCGTAAACATAAATTTGCTCGTGGGAAGTAAGCGAGGTGAGTTTCTTTTCTTCTTGTCGGTTTTTGTATTACCTATATTTCATATAAATAATAAATAGTAGGAGCTCCAAACTTTAGTACATTATTAAGATACATAATTTGAATATTTTTGATGGTATGTTTCACGCATTGTATGAAATGTTTCTCATGTGAATCGGGAAGTATTAACGTCCGCATCCCTCTTACGTTAAAAGACTCTTAAAACTAAACAGGCATCTTGTAGCAAAATGACATCCAAGATTGATGCTCCATTCCAGTTCGTATGAATGCGGCTCTGAAAAAATATATAGCTGTTCTAAAGTGAAGTAAAGAAACGTAATTTGTCACAGCAACTATGCCGTCATTCAAACGGTGACCGTAACGCATACGGAACAAGGCGGCGTGTTATAATTAGCCCAGAGCGATGCGTTAACGGGTCAGTGACACGCCTCGCGAACGTACGAAACTGAAACTGGCGCCCAACTTACGCTGATCTTCTCGAATCAAACCAACTCTCTCCCGCTGAAAGATGTGATGAGATCAATTTAAGCTGGTTTTATAGTTTTCCGTAAATGAGCAAAAGATGATGCTTTTAAATTTTTCCTAATTTAGGTTAAAAGTTCTATTGAATAATGTCAGTCAAAGATAACATTTCTCGCCCTTTTCGATTCAATGTAATACTGTAATTTAACCTTTTAGGTTGTCTCACAGTGCTGCGAAATTCGGGCTGGAATTTTGATAGACCAGATAATACCGCTAATGATTTGTCTGAGACCTGCGTTTCTACGATAGGCATTCATTGATTACGTAACCATTATAAATTATAATTGTATACTATTCTTCGAGAGCATTGAGAATCTATACTTTTATACTAATATTATAAAGCTGAAGAGTTTGTTTGTTTGAACGCGCTAATCTCAGAAACTACTGGACCGATTTCGAAAATTATTTCACCGTTGGATATGTACGTGATCCCTGAGTGCTATAGGCTATATATTATGTACCACGGGCGAAGCCGGGGTGGACCGCTAGTACTCGTATATATGCATTCATAACGATAACAATAATTTGTATTGTAAGTTAGATTAAGGTGTTTCTTTTATCTTACGTGATAACTGATAACTTATCATTCATGCTGCAGTAAAAGAATAAAAGACAACAGGAAACGGGTGAATTGTATTTTGGGTACGTTGTGCAATATGCCAAGTGTTATAAAGTTTAAAGGCAAGAAACTTTCCGGATATAATCTTTCGAGTATTCTTCGAGAGATCTATCCGGTCTTCTTTGCTGGTCCAGTGTCGAACCCTCTAGAGGAGTTTTATACAGCATCGTTCGTACCGCTACGGTAAATCGTGCAATGGTACAATGATGCTAATTCTTTTGTCAATTCTAAATTGAAAGGTAATTCTCTTAACTAAATTGGCAGGCCTAAATCTAGTGTTATATTTTTCAATTTTCCTAAGCAAGAGCATAGAATTGGATCTTTTTGTAAATTGGAGTTCTTGTCAATTTAGTTTAGTGTAGAAATTGTTAACAACAGAATTAGCAGCACTATATATACCAATCGACCGATCGCAAGATTATAAAATTAAATCAAAAGTAATTTTGTGGTATCTGGGCATCCTGCCAGAATAGTAATAATAAATAATTTGCAGCGATGTTTTGGCGGTAGTCGGTTATAATAACTTACAAGTTTATAACAGTAGAACATTTCCCAATGGTAACAATGTAATTTAAACAGCAAAACAGCTGCATTCGCAGTGTATAATTTTCCATGGTGAAACATTACACTAACCATTGCACTTTCTAGTCGTGATCAACCGACACAGTAATTGAAAACTGTGGTTTTAATTTTAAACAATGCTAGTATTACTGAGATATTTCATTTATTAACTTACTAGCTGCGCCCCGCGGTGTTACCCGCGGTGAATAAGCGGTTAAAGCACGTAAGACACAAATAAAAACAGCACCCCTAACAGCCAAAGTTTAACTTATTTGCCGATAAATGGCGTTGTTTTAAGTCGCACAGGAACACTTTTTTCTGGGATAACAAGTGTAAATTGAAAATTTAAAAAACCCCCGACATTCGCCATTTTGTGGCGGCGGCCATCTTGGATTTGCATAGTCCTTTTCTACTAGTCAAGCCCTTTCATTTGATACCCATATTAAGGGATTTGTGAAAAAATATGTAATCCGCCATTTTGTAGCGGCGGCCATCTTGGACCAATTTTCATCAAACATAGCTAAGAACACTCGACGAAATCACCTTTCGAACAAAAAAAACCGCATTCAAATCGGTTCACCCGTTTGAGCGCCACAGGGGAACAGACAGACAGACAGACAGACAGACAGACAGACAGACAGACAGACAGACAGACAGACAGACAGACAGACAGACAGACAGACAGACAGACAGACAGACAGACAGACAGACAGACAGACAGACAGACAGACAGACAGACAGACAGACAGACAGACAGACAGACAGACAGACAGACAGACAGACACACACACACACACACACACACACACACACACACACACACACACACACACACACACACACACACACACACACACACACACACACACACACACACACACACACACACACACACACACACACACACACACACACACACACACACACACACACACACACACACACACACACACACACACACACACACACACACACACACACACACACACACACACACACACACACACACACACACACACACACACACACACACACACACACACACACACACACACACACACACACACACACACACACACACACACACACACACACACACACACACACACACACACACACACACACACACACACACACACACACACACACACACACACACACACACACACACACACACACACACACACACACACACACACACACACACACACACACACACACACACACACACACACACACACACACACACACACACACACACACACACACACACACACACACACACACACACACACACACACACACACACACACACACACACACACACACACACACACACACACACACACACACACACACACACACACACACACACACACACACACACACACACACACACACACACACACACACACACACACACACACACACACACACACACACACACACACACACACACACACACACACGTCAAACTTATAAAACCCCGTCGTTTTTGCGTCGGGGGTTAAAAAGTAGCCTATGTTAGGTACTCTGCGTCCTTTCAACTATCTCTAAAAATCGAGTCGATTGATTGCTTGGGGGCGTGAAGGAAGGACAAACAAACAAACAAATACACTTTCGCATTTATAATTTTAGCATGGATGTAGAATATGTACCTACATATTAATATTATTTTCTCTTTGGAATATACCTCTATTCTATATCTATTTATCTGCCTATGTGTCGATGCCCCTTTTGCCATTCAGTCCTAGGTTTCATCTACCCTAATCTAATCTTGACTAATTTGGACCAGCCTGCATCTGATAGTAAATAAAAAACTTGATTTACATTAGATCTGCTGTTCAATTTGAAAACTCTTAAGTAACCAACGAACTTTATGTAATTCCGACGAGCGATGGTCTTGCGTTTCTTATTTTAAACCTTTTACGACGGCAATCTGTTTTCCGATGACGATGAACTTTATGGGTCAAGACCGAAATTATATTAAGACTTTTCACGGGCCAGTTGTAAACTTGTTATTTATATAAAACTGGCATTGCACCTTTATGTAACATTTTAAAGAGGTTACATATTGAATTTATTTCACTTGTTATTGCACAACTCTAACCATATTTTAGACGGTTTTATAGCCAATAGTTAGTTTAATAAATCTAGGTATTAAATGTCGATGAAATGTTTAAAGATATCTATGCTAAATTTCGTGCAGCGGTGTGATTTGAAAAATCCTGGAAAAATTTCTGATTTTCCGGGATAAAAAGTGGCTCATGTCCGTCTACAGGATGTATATTTAAGCTATTTTTGTGACGAATTTAGTTCGTTCAGTAGTTGAGCCGCAAAAAGGTTACAACAGACAAACGGGTAAACTGCGTTGCTTTCGCTTTTATAATATTAGTATGGACGAGCGGATACCCGCGACTTCGTTCGCGTGGATATTGATTTTAATAATCCCGTGGAAATCATTTTGTTTTTCCTAAGCTCCTTTGAGCTTATACCTTGCTAAAAACTGTTAAAAGTTCACTGGCGGATGTTTAGGTACATCAAAATGTAAACATCCGCCTGTGAAAGTCCCATCAAAATCGATCCAGCCTTTCAGAGATTAGCCAATACTTACTTTCTAACAAAAAAAGAATAACGAAATCGGACCACCCGTTAACGAATTACAGCTAAGTAGGTACACATTTTGCCTTTCATCCCCTCTCCCAAGGGAACCGTGCTGAATTTCGGGATAAAAAGTATCCTATATGTTACTCCATAGTATGAACTTAAATCATGCCCAGTTTCATTTCAATCCATTCAGTAGTTTTTACGTGATGCGCGCACAAACATACAGATAAACAGACAAACAGATAAACAGACAAACAGACAAAAATTTCAAAAATAGCTTTTTTACGTTCTATTACTTATCCCTAACATCCCCCCGTTATTATTTTGCAAAAATCTTCAATGTACAGATACGGCAATTCTACGATTTTATTATACATATGTATAGATTTAATCATCACACGTATTTATTCCTAGCAATTCCTAAATATTACAATACTGAACTAGTTACCCATTACTATCAATCTTAGCTAGTAGCAGTAGCATTGTCTTTTTGGTGTTTCGTTCTACTTTCGCCGTTAGTTACGGGTAACATAGCGTTGCCATAGTGAAGGATGTGTGTTCAATAGCTTACTTGGCTTTGAATTTGGCAATTTGCCGTAGCGATGATGCGACGGAATTTTATATTCGTGTCGGCGACTGCCGACTGGCGCCTTTCAAGAACTTGTAGATATATTTTATTTGTTACCATTGAATACATAGATAGCAAAGATTAGAATCGACGTCAGTCTTTTCGAAATCGCTCAAAAACATTGCTGATCCGATTTTATGCAAATTTTAACCTTTTTTTTAGGTAAGGTAAGAGTACGTACAAAATACGTTATAAAACACGGGAAAACTAATAAGCTTTGAGAGCGTAAAGTTCTGACGAGAGCAATCGACATACAGAAACTACTAAAAAATAACTAAAAATAACCATGATAACTCATTTCGTTTTCTCTCTCAACGAAAAGTTTCCATCTCGTTGTTAATGTTCAAACTATCTTTCGTTTTTGAGGCGCGTTTGTTACTTTGTTTACGTCCCGTAATAGATTCGTCGGCTTTGTGAGGCTGTCTGATGGCTAGCGGCAGACCCTCCTCACACGTTGATATCTATCTCACATACACGTATATATGTTACAGCCAAAGTAATTAATTAGCTTTTATTCATAATGACTAGCAATTATAAATAATATCTAAATTGTCCAGATATTATTCATAATATCATGTCAAACCAGACATTATTCATAATAGCAGGTGAACGTTGGTCAAAATGATAAATACGGCCCGACTTGCTTCCCCTCCCGCATCTCATTCCTTTGTGGTGTGGCGTGATCACCACGATCTCATAATCTAAACTACCCTATCCTAACCTAACCTAACCTAGCCTAAAATTTCTGATGTAGACCGTGCCAAAGCTGATGATAGAAACATTATAAGCATAACTGTTGTAATTTATCCGGAGACACCTCAGGAGATAAGTACCTGACGAAAATAAGTATTATTAATTAACTAGTGGATGCCTGCCACTTCGTCCGCGTGGATTTAGGTTTTTAAAAATCCCGCGGGAACTCTTTGTTTTTCCTAAACTCCTTTGAGCTCATACTGTTAAAAGTGGCGCATTAAAATGGAACTACAGTAATGAGTATTAATTTTTAATAGTTCTTTCCCATCTTAAATTTTTCCCAATGATGTCCCATCAAAATCGGTCAAGCATTTCGGAGACCGTCAATCACAAATTTAAATGCACCCCAGGTGATAATCCAGACGTTTAAAGGTTCCTGTGCAATCCGGGTTCCAAGTTATATATGGAATACTGAGGATTGTGATTCTGAACAACAAAACCGATGACCTTGAAATATTTACGGAATAATAGAATAGAATAGAAAAGTTTTTTATTCAAATAAACTTTTACAAGTACTTTTGAATCGTCAATTGAATCTACCACTGGTTCGGAATGCTGTTCCAGCCGAGAAGAACCAGTAAGAAACTCGGCGGTTGCTCTTTTTAAAAATAACAATATAATAACTTAAATCATGCCAAGTTTCATTTAACAGACCACGTAGTTTTGTCTGCCCTGCCCCTAGAGTATTTTTATAAAGCCGTAGGCGCGAAGGGAGAGCAGCCCCCGCCCGCCGTAGCAAATCGCAGGTACCCGTGCGAGGCGTACCGGATGAGGCAGGTCGCCGAAGGCGACCAGCAAGCCGAAGCTGCGGAGGTGAGCGTGGGTGCCTGGGATTTGCTACGCAAGGGCGATGGGGCTGCACTTCCCGCAGCGCCGAAGCCGTTGCAGAAGTAACTAAGTATGTTTTTGGGTGGTATAAACTGTTTATTTGACGTTATATTTTGCAATATCTGGTGATCAGTTAAACGTAAGTCCTTGTTTTGTTACTTTATCCAAGTCTTGCAAGATATTATATAAAATAGCTGAATATTATTTATAATAGCTAGATAATTTTAATAATTCTGTGTCAATTATTATTTTATCCAAATTGAGTTGATATTATTTATAATAGCTGGATAGTATACATAATATCCTTATTTATTACTTTGGCTGTAACATATATATATCTCACGTATATATCACTCATATATCTACGGTTACGGCAGGTTGTCGGAGGTCGGTGACCTTGTCCCGCTTACTGGTAACTAGATGATGCCCACGGCTTCGCCCGTGTGGATTTAGGTTTTTAAAAATCCCGTGGGAACTTTTGATTTTCCAGAACAAAAAGTAGCTTATCTGTAGAAACCCGTCCCCAAAACGGAAAAATCCCGTGGGATCCCCACGATTTCGGAATACAATTCCTTACAGCATCAGGGTTGAGGAGTTGGATATGTACCTACTCGAGTTCATTCAACGATAAAGTCTTTAATTGGTACCCCCAATATCAATTTAAATAACCGAAAGTTTCTAAAACCCATTAGTTTTGGGGATTAGGTCCCCTACAGCATCAGGATTGAGGAGTTGGAATCCAAATTTTTTATAGAACAGGGTCGCAATGTTTTTCTATCGATTAAAAAAAAATTACGCAAATCGGTTCAGAAATCTCGGAGATATCGGTGTACATAGCTAGAAAAACACAACTCCTCCTTTTTTGAAAGTCGGTTAAAAAAGTAGCCTATGTTACTCCCTGGTTAATTCTCTACTTGTATGTGAAGGTCCCGTAAAAATCGGTTCAGCCGTTCCGAAGATTAGCCCGTTCAAACAGACAGACAGACAGACAGACAGACAGACAGACAGACAGACAGACAGACAGACAGACAGACAGACAGACAGACAAAAATTTTAAAAACGTGTGATTCGGTTATGGTAGCGTTCAAATAACCATATGAGCTTAATATGAGGTAGTTATTTCGATATTACAGACAGACACTTCAATTTTATTTATTAGTATAGATTATACCCGCGTTTTGTGTTTACAATGTTACTATTACTAGCGACTTATCTGATTCTTGTCTTAACTTTCTTTTTAAGGTGATTGGATTTACTCGTAATTGAACCGTGGAATTCAAGTTGATTCTATAGTTGCTCAATCATTTTCTGATCTTTCGATTTTTATAATTAATTAACTTTTTCTTTGTAACTTTAATATTATGTAAATTATCTTTCTTGTTTTAATTAACACAAAGATTTTTACGCTATTAACATCCATTGTGTATTCCCATAGCAAAAATTTGTTTCCCATAGCACACGGGATTCTTGTTTGTGGGGCCAGGCTAGACTATAGCAGGGTTTACTACTTTACTACATTTTTTCTTATAAACCTTGTATTTTTAAAACCTTTGATTGTTTAACGATAAAGGTGTAAACTGTAAATGTATATAAAATAGTTAATTATAGTCATAGTAAATTAAATAAATCGAGCAAAATTAATGCCTTCAAGTAGTAGGTACCTAGTGTACATAAAACTCAGATATTATTTTCAAAGCGTAAACAGTGTATGAAAAAAGTAATAATATGACCTTAGCCGAACATTTTACTGATTCAGTCTTCAGTTTATCTTCACTTCAGACCTCGTAACTAAACATAATATTATAAATTCATCGTGCCAGCGAGATTTTCTATTCAACGATATCATCATAGTCTTGTTATATAGATTTATTGGGAAATATTAATTAAATATTTTCATACATAATTCTTTTCGAATCTCTGCGTTGATTATAATGCCCAGCTTTGCATCCATTATATGTACGTCTGTTAGATAAATTGTGCTATTTAATTCACTTTATACCTACTAACCGGGAATTTCAAATTATTGTAGTGCATCAGAATAGATTGATTTAACTTTGATTGATTAAATTGATTAAATTAGATACTTAGATTGATTAAAGTTTTTGTTGAAACAGATCAATTAATTCCCTTATACCTAACTAACATCTGCCCGCGGCTTCGCTCGCGAGATTGTCGGTTTTTCACAAATCCCGAGGGAATTGTGGATTTCCGGTTCCCGTTCCCGCTCCGTTTTCCAACCTTTATACCTACTTTCAAGGAAGTTTGCTATAGTAATCTACCTACCTATAGCTGTAGCTATAGGTATCGGTTTTTTAAAAATCCCGTGGGAACTGTGGATTTTTCCAGGATAAAATGTAACCTATGTGTTAAGTCACAGGGCATAATCTATCTCCATTCTACATTTCAGCCAAATCGGTTCAGTAGTTGCGGCGTTAAAGAGTAACAAAACACAAACAAACTTTCGCCTTTATAATATTAGTGTGATTATCTATAAATCGGTTCGATCCTTTCGGTTCGCTGCTTCTGATTATGCAACGTTTTGCATCACTCCACGTAACTAAGATGCATTGCATTACTATTATGCACCTTACGCGAGTAGGCAATTATTCTAGTGCATCTCGAATGTGGGTCACCTGTGCGATGCCGATGATTGCATTAGATATTGTTGATTACTATCACTTTACACCACCAGTCCACCACCGTCCACCACTTACCGTCCGTACCAGCCCTTTATCGTCCCACTGCTGGGCACAGGCCTCTTATAGGAGAGAGGAATTCACAACTTAGACCCGCCACGCTACTCTAATGTGGAAGACGCAACTTGCTTTAGTCGCCGGATTTGCTTGCGTGAATACCTTTCCTAGTTAAGTTACCTATGCTTCGGCGTTTTTCGCATGATGGAATACACAAACACATTCAATTAAACACCTACACAGACAAGCTATTACAATTTTAATAGTAGAGAAGAGATCTATTTTACGTACTAAGATCTGTTGTTGTACATAAGAGATTCTTTCAGTTTTACGGAAACAGGTGTTATTCGTAAATGGAGTCAATGTAACTTGCAAGTAGCTAGGGGTCGTTAAATCTCAGCGCAGTCTGAACATTCAGACCCCATTGTGCCGGCAAATTGCCGCCGTAACCTTTCACGTCCCCGTACTTAAAGTTAATGCGTCTAGTCTTTACCCTCGCGGATACTCATGTTTTACACATTGACGTTAAGGTACATATATCACACAATTTCGAATATCCAATGTCTGTTCTTGAAAACCCTGGATTAAAGTTCACCCTGGAATAAAATTAATTACCCGACTACGTATTATATGGGTAGTGTTTGGTAATTTTGTTGGTTTGTCGGTTCTCTCATAATTGCCGATTTTAATTAATAAGGTATCGTTGGCTATGTCTTAGCGGTTTGAATGTCATCAAAGGCTAGATTATGTCAATATGGCGGATGGATATGACAAACGTAAATTAATATGTCAAGAAAAATAATCTATTGAGTTCGATATGAAACTAACTACTTGCGTTCCGGGGATAAAAAGTAGCTTATGTAGGTAACTCTCCGGGTCCTTAAATATGAGACCCCAAGCAAAAAATCATATCACATCGATCCGTAGCTTCATTTGAATGGACAAACAATCAAACTTGCGCATTTATAATATTAGTCGGATTTATTTAAAGTTATAAAAAGACAATTACAAACGTTCATTAAAAAATAAAAAATAAGGTGAGATCAAGTATCGAGAGTGGTATCTAATGAAAGGTTTATGGTGTAGATTCCTAAAATAATAATATATTTTGTACATAAATATATAACTAGTAGCTGGGTTTTAATTTTGGATCTTGCATTGTTTCAGGCCGGATCCACTCGGCCATAGTCTCGGGCGTGAACCAGGAGTCGCGGTCGGTGACGGTGGAATGGTACGAGCGCGGCGAGACCAAGGGCAAGGAGGTGGAGATCGACTCCATCCTAGCCCTCAACCCCGAGCTCATCGGCACGAGGCAGCAGACCTCGCATCTGCAGCCGATGCCTAACAGACTGGCCAGGGTACGTAATTCATTCATTATTCATTAAACAATTTATTCTGGCATCAGTAGATTTTTTATTAATGGAAACATTACAATATCAGACTGACCATGACCACAAATTGATTCTATTCTAGGTTGGTAGTTTATTGATCTAAAGCACAGGCCGCACGAAAACATTAAAAAGATACAATAAACAATAATTTTATTGTCTATTAACTATTCTCATATTGACTGCCGAGTCAGTCATTTCTTCAAGTCATTAATAAATGCTGGAAAACCAATATGAATATCATTAATCTACACGTCTTAATTGGTATCTTCATAATATGAGTTCATTACTGGGCCCATAACCCATTCAAAGTAGTAACCCAGTCATATTATAATATTTTTACTGTATGAAAACAATATCACAATCACAAATAATGAACAACCGAAAAAACAATACAAAATTAATTTAAAGTTTATTTCTTTTTAAGAAGTAATGAAATTATAATAATAATATAATCTATCATCTCCAATAGTTTTGGAGGAATTCCATGGGAAACTATCCTACTCTATAATATTATAAATGTGAAAGTGTGGATGGATGTTTGTTACTCAATCACGCTGCAACTACGGAACCGATTTGGCTGAAAAATGGAGATAGATTATACCTTGACTTAACACATAGGCTACTTTTTATCCTGGAAAAATCAAAGAGTTCCCACGGGATTTTGAAAAAACCGTAATCTATAGCTACAGGTAGATTACTATAGCAAACTTCCTTGAAAGTAGGTATAAAGGTTGCAAAAGGGAGCAGGAACGGGAACCGGAAATCCACGCTTCCCTCGGGATTTGTGTAAAACCGAAATTCACGCGGGCGAATCCGCGGGCATTTTCTAGTTACCCATAAACATTAATTTATTTAGCGAGTTGATTACAAATAGAACATGTTACATGATATCATAATGAGTTTGAAAACGATGAATCTTTTTTTGAGACAATGTTTCACTTGAAATTAGGTGGTCCGTATCAATATTTAAACTAGAATTTCACAGAATTATTACACAACAACAAAATTATTCACAGCAACTGCATGCTACCTCGAATCATCTGTTTTGAAATACCTAAATGTTATGAGTCAGACGTAACTATATATACAAAATATATTTATTTACGTCTCATGTTGATTTTAGGTCATATAATTTTACATTTGTATAACATTTGTATTCGGTAGCCTTCGCAATTAAAAGTATATCAAATATTAGAATGGATTATTAAATACATGTAACGTTAACTGCTGGGTTCGTAATAATGATCATGTTGTATTTTATTTAGAAACTCCATTAACAAGAAAGTGATATGGAAGCATTTCTGTGTTTTATGGACGTGTAATATTCTAATTTCCAGCTGCCTGATTAGAATTAAATCCGTTTACGTTCGAATTTTAACACTTATTTACGAGAATGTTGTTAAAAGCTCAGTCAAAAATTGTACCAATGAAGATACATAACAAATACTTAACAATACACACACGATCACAATACTTATACTTTAATTTGATAAAGCAGAAAATCTAATGCTATGTTGTCTGTTATGTTATCTATGTTTTCAGTAAAGCACTACCCTAAGCCCTATTTTAGGTCAAATCAATTTAAAAAAAAGTCATTAAACGAAATGTATATTTATCCCCGCGACATATTTGTGGGCAGTGTAGCGACTAATCTAATTCAATCGGGTCAATGGACACCACTCTCGCTTCTGTCGGTGAGACAATTTGCCAATTCACTTGCGGAAATGATTGTCGACTCTATTCACTGACACAGTGGACATTTGGGAGCGTTTGGCAAATATAACTGTACCTGACAAGTAACAACTTTGTATGCGCAAATTACGTAACTAAATATTCGTCATTTATTCATCAAAGTGCAGTTCAGAATGCCTACGCTTTATTACTCTGCTACATAATGGAGCTTAGTGTGAACGTACAAAAGATTAAAAGAATGCTGAGCGATATAATTGTCGTGATATATAATATTTGCTAAACGCTGCTTTTTCAACATTTGTTATAGAAATTAAAATACGCACGAGCGTTGCATTCATATTTTCACGACCAACTGCAGTTATAATAGTCTAATAGTCAAATTAATAAATACAACAAGTTAGGCGCTTTCGTTCTCAAAATACTAGCAGAACGTCTGTCATTTGAGTAAAAGAAAAGTTCGGATACAATTTCGGGTCATTGTCTCAATATTAGTCATCACTTGGCGCAGTGGTTCGTTTTCGCGAACGAATTGAATGGGAAGCCCATAATATCGATTAGCGGAGGATTTGGTACGGTACCACGCCGCGATAACTCTCATTGTTGCGCTCGTGAACCACGTTTCTACTACACACCACAGTTGAGAAGCAAATCCGCGAAAGGCGAATGTCCTAGCTCAGTACTGGCACATGACGTGGGCGTGCTTTACCCGTGTCTCTAATACCTCTAATATATCCGACATGGCAGAAAAGACTTAGTTCAAAGGTGATGAATACTTAGTGAATCTCGGTGCAGAAGTGTATAAGTATAAGGCAGTTATAGTGTCACATCTCGAACACGATTCAACGTAAAATGTAGAAATGTTTCCATACATCATCAGTTGGCAGGTGATCATTTGCAATACGCACGTAGTGCTTGATCACTGTTATTTGTTTAACATAATGCACAGTTACCAAGACAACATTCGCTCCAGCACGCCATTCAAATTGCTCATGTTCCGTCCTTCTGAATCTACAAAGCTGTGTACAAACTTATTCAGGTAGACGTAATGGTTCTAAATCTTTATAAAATTTTAAATTATTTAAAGAAAACTTTCTTCTCCACAATGTCACAATAGTCTCTTGCCATCTTTCACCTAGATTTTTAATAAAACACTTGTAGTATGAAGAATACATTAGCTTTATTAATTAGGTACGAGCTTTTTTGAGCTTTTTGAGATGATCTTAGTCAAGTCATCTTGATTATGTCATCCATGTAAACGAAGTTCTAACAGTTGGAGGAGACCATGTTTCCATCAATTTCTCCAATTGCGGAGTTCTTTCCCGTCATTTCTAGAGTATTTTAATTTTAAAGTTTAATTTTTTTTTTAGTTTTAATTTAAAAGTTTATAATATGTGTACAACCGAAACAGCACCAAAACCAATTTCTATTGAACATTGTCAATAGACAATAGGGGTGACTGCTACAATGATAGATGTATTAGCTGTTACGGACGACCTTCCAACTTGTATGGCTACGCCGACGCATGCCGCGGACACCGGCGAGCATCGATTTTCCACACATGCCCGTGTTAGTTTCACTTTTCACTCGAACTAGAGCAATAGAGAATTAGCTTTACAAGTGATTTAATGGCATCGGACAGTTCTAATATAAAGGAATGTCCACAGTGTGAGATCACACTAGGTTTTTCTTTGTTTTAAAATTTTTGTAATCTGCCGCGTTCCTTCAACTACTGACGTGTTTCCCGTAGCTGAGGCTGCACGTTCACTTTGCCATCATCAGTAGGTACAGTGTTTGACCTTGATCATGATGAAACTGGTTCACATGAGACTGGGTTAACAGGTGTTCCTTCAGTTTGATGTGAGACGATATTTTACAAAATCATCAGTTATATTTCTCAAAGCCATATTATGTAGACTTTTGAGCATTGTTATGGGCTGAGTTGAACGTGTATCCTCCGACATTTAATTTTCGACTTGTCGAGCGACATGTCCCTGGTGTGATCCTACGGCAAGTAGTGTGTCGGTCTGCGAATGGCACGTGATTGTTTGTGATGGCTGCGAAGGAACCGTCGGGCTCCTCGTCCGACGACGGCGGGTTCCTGCGCGACGGCGCCGAGTGCGACGCCGCCGGCGACTCGGGACACACGCTGCCCGTGCGCAACTCGAGATCGGTATACTTCACGCGCACGTATGATTTATCGCCATTCGCACTTTGGACACCGCATGGAGCGGAGGCGTCGCCACGCGCTCGAACTCTTTGTATTTTTAACCCCCATTATTCATAAAAAATTGAAACGTTCTATAAACCTCCCAGATTTGAAACCAGAAGTTACATGTTCTAAAGGTCTATGTAAAATTCTTGACCCGTAGGTATTTGAATGGCCAAAAATAAGGATTGTTTGCATCCACTCTATATTTTAGCCTCCAATAACCAAAATGTATTATTAGTACTGTACTGACAGTTGCTGAAGACTTCAATATCTGTCAGTAGAGGCACAGGTACACATATTCAGTTCATTGCGATTATTAAATCCGATCAATATCTACCAAGCAGCAGGCAGCTACCAATTTGGATCATCTTTTAGTCTCAATTTCATTATTCGTCTAAGAATAACGAGGTTTACAGATCGTTTTAATGTTTTGTAAATAAGGCGGTTATTTTGTTACTCTATATATCTACACTTTTTCGATTACGTTGCTCACGATCTATGATTTGCACACGAACGGCTTTTTTTATGGTGTTTCTGTTTGGTCATGTTTTCGTCACGCTAATGCGTAAACAAGCTTTTTGTACAATCTGTATTAGTTTTTTTTTTTCTGTTCAATTTGGAGCAGTGTGACGAAACCGCAACCAACCAGTTGCGTTATGTAGCTATTATAGATTTTTTTTACTAGATCAAGTAAAAGCACACTATTGTTAGATTTCACCTATTTTCTAACTGAAATTACTCTAGTGTAAGTTTGTGGCTTTAAAAACTCATTCGTTAAAAATGACGTTAAAAACCAAATAATGGTAATTTCTCGATTGTACTCAAATTGTACGCTGATAACCTCTATTAATAAAAGTCCGCTGGACTCGCTTTTGAATGAAGCAACTTGATTATTGCCATTTCGGCGCTGATTGCTAACAAAAGTGACAGTGAAGGTACTTGGAACTAATGTGAATTGTGATAAATTGTAATGGTAAATGTCTAATTTATTTCCCAGTGCCTTCGGTACGGCGAATTGAATCGCCTCACTTTGAATTGCCGCTGTTAGTCCAGCGTTCTTGTTTAATGCAAATACAGTGAATTGTACAGCTATAGGGATCTATGCAGACATACCATTTGGACTGCAAGCCAACTGCAAATTGCGCAGTTTGGGTGGTGTTAAAAGTAGTGCCAACCTTTTTCGCAGGATGCATTTTTAAAAGGATGGCACTTCTTTCAATTGAGTTTAATAAATAAAAGATAAATAAAAGATTTGTGTGCAGTAGCACCGTGTATTGAAAAGTGAACAGAGCCGATACAGAGACTATATGCATAATAAATTTTTGATTTTCTGTTTTGCCATAAAATATTTCAATTATGTACGTAGTTCGTTCCATTGAACGAGGTTTGTTCATTGAAAATCTTCTGAGCCGCTGAAGTTTTTAAGATAGTGTTGTTTATTATTGTTTAATTTCGAATGGAATTTGTGTCAACATGATATCATCGAAGTATTAGTGATGGGATGATTCATCATCCGACAAACCTCTTCTTGTCTACAATATTTGAAAATGTTCTCCCTTTAATTCAGTATAAAATCTTTAATGCACAGATACGGCAAGTCTACGATTTTCTTATAATGTGTAGGTAAGTATATTACCTACACATTATAAGAAAATCGTAGACTTGCCGTATCTGTGCATTAAAGATTTTTGCAAAAAAATAATTGGGAGACGCTACAGATAAGTAATAGAACGTAAAAAGCAATTTTTGAAATTTTTCCGAAAAAAAAATTTCCAACGTGAAAATGAATGATGAGATATTTAAAAAAAAATTAACAAGTATAATACGTGAAAATTAATGACTATGTCAGAAAAAAACAATCCATAAACTTGCTATGAACCTTATTATTAGAGCTGCAACTCAATAGCAAACATAATATCGATGAATCTAAACTTGATAGTGGTAAAGCTGAAAATAAATTATACGTACATACTTCTCCATTATGAGTCACTCGTATCGTTGGCTATTCAACTTGTTGCAATAGGAATACCTGTAAGGTTGTGATCGCTTCCGAACGTTATAACGACCTCGCGGCCAGACCAGTTTTTGTGTGTTTATAATAATAATTTGTTTCGTTTGACAGATTCGTATGAAACATTTCAGTATGTAAGAATTTTTTTCGATGTCCCATTAAATTTTTCCATAATCTTTATCTTATGAACATATTGAACATCTTATTTGAAACCCAATTTTTAGTATAATATCTATAATTTTAAACCCTAGCAGAATTTAAGTAACCATGGAAAGATGATTATTCGAATTACTGTGCATTCGCAATTTAGGGTGCACAGAATGGTTTGAATCACCTCAGAACCCGAACAATAGGAGTGGACTTTTCGTTTTACGTTCGAACACGGAAAATTAGATCCTTTATACAGACCGGTTTGCGATCGCTAACGTTTTGTATACCTATTCGTAAATTGCTTGTAACAATTTTTTTTTCTAAATTATAGCAATTGTAGCTCAAACAATTTCTAACTTTGTTTAGAAAAATTAAATCGATTTCTCTATCAGCAAGAGAAGACTTTTCAATTACCTTTAAATTGGAAATCATTTTAGTAAAAAGGTATACAATTTCATTTTCTTCACTCGCATCGCCAAATCTTTATTCTATCCATCCTCATCCAATCCAGATTTGGATAAATTTAGTCTTCTTACGAGTTTCTATTATTGTCAGTACTTTTTGTGTACATTCTCATACTCACTAAAACCTACAGTTTATACTGTTTCCTCCTAAATTGCTAAAAAATTATTTATTTGGATTTTTTGTTATCTAATTATAACCTACCTAATCTAATATTTTCTTTCATATCGAGTTCAATGCTCGTTTGATATCTGATTGTTGTATCTTGGAAACATAACGTCAGAATTGATCGTAAAAGCCAATCCCAGTCGGCAGATTTCCACGTAGCGCAAACCATTACGTAAAGGAAATGGCAAATGTTGGTGAATAAGGAAATCGCCTGTACCTCGCACCTATTGCCCCAGATCCGACTGCAATGCCAATCAATATACGAGTGGTAGAAGCTAAATATCAATACAATAAATAAAATATGGGAGAGAACTGTTATTTCTTAATAACATAATATGAAATGAATTCATTGCTTTAGAAATACTAGGATTTAGTTTTCGGTAGAATCGAAATGTGTAAATGCTGTAAAATGAAATGTGGTTTATTTTTGTTTTGATACATCTCTATCTCACCGTTTGCTTTGACTCTACCACTGGTTTGGCAGATACTACTATGATTAGGCAACAAACTCAGCAGTTCTAAAACTCTTTGTACCTGAGTAATGTGAAAAAATCTTTGTCTCCCTTTTGGTGTAGTGTGGCTTCTAAGAAGATTTCTATACCGATACGCGATGAATTGTAACTTAGGACCAACTGTTAAAATGGTAACCATTGAGATTGTGATGATTTGTTATTTTCATACGGTCCTTTGGTTAAATCCAACCTCAAAGTACATCAGTATTTAGAAATATTTTTCAACTTTAATGTTTGATATCCCCTTATAATTTTACAAACATTTTGGAATATAAGTAACTTACAAAAAGTATTTTCAGCTAGCTTTCAGCAGTTAGTTTACGTTTTATATGCTAAGTTTTAAACGTCGCCATAAAAGATTTTAGTTTTAGAACGCCCATAGCGTTCTTTAAACGCTTTAAAATACATAAACCCGCATGCAAGTTAGACGCTTTCTAAAATTGATTTCTATTTTTAGTGTAATAATTATGCGGGTTATGCAGTTTTCTTGTACAGACGTATTTAATTAAGTTATTTAATATTTTCTTTTATGATATTTTTAATTGCAACGCCTACAGTACTTTTTTCTGGGAAATGCTGATTTCTCTTGATTTTGTAAATATATTTCCCCCGATCTCTGTAGCTTCTAGTTGTTAGTGTTGGTCTGCTTATTTTTAATCTTTTGATGTATTAATTACTGATGTTTCCGTTTCTGTTTTAGGACATGACACGGCAGTCTATCCCGGTTTGTGCTGCAAAAGGTGAGTTTTAGAATAGTTAAATGATAAATTAAACTGAAAATGCTGAAGTTTAGAAAAACTATTCCTACTATTTTCTATCTAGGTACGAGTAGAGACGTAACCTCGGACCGCGAGAGGCTGTTTAAAATCAAGCCCTTCTCAAATCATTTTTATGATATTAGAGTTTTATCTATTGATCAAAAGATGCTAAGTTGTTACTATTTGAGGTACGCTAAATCGTTAATTTATCTTTTAGTCTTGGCCTGGTATTTAATTAAATTACACATCTTAAAAATAATGTCGTCTTCAAAAAAAAAGAACAAAGTTTTCACATTTAAGAATGTCACAAGATAATTCAGCAGTGACGCTCGCTGCTTCACTATTAATAAAATTTACTGCTACAGTTATTATTGCAAGACATTTTAAAGTGGCAGCGTTTCACTGATTCATGTTGCATCCATTATTTAGTGTTGCTTAGAAAAACGACTGTCTACATATTATTTAGGCGTGACAAAAATACAACTGCTGGAAACTTCAAATGTTGGAATAGTTGCATAAATTAGAATACATAATTATATGTATGTATATTATAAGAGTTTTTACACTAGCACATTTCAGGTATTTAACAAGATTTCTTATTCTCCTTTATTACACTAGTCTAATGCCAGTATAGTCATCGTTGTCGTCTCAACCATTTAGACGTTCACTACTTAACTACTTATAGGTCTCTTGTAAGGATGGCCACAGAACACGATCTCGGGTCACTTGTATCTAGCGTATGCCAGTGACTCGCTTGAGATGAGAAGCGGCGAGATCGCCACTCAAGCACCTTGGAAGTTCCACCACCAGGAACCTCAACGTCTATCAGTTCTTGGCGCTATGTGTCCAACCAGTTTCCACTTCAGTTTCGCAAATGGATGACCTGTATAACACACTATAGCGATTGCCCTCAGCTTCGCTCGCGTGTAACTAGAAATGAAATGCTCTATTCCTTGGGAATTTAATAAAAACTAGCCTAATTCTTTGTCTGCATAAAAGGGAACCTTTCTGCAAAATTTCTGCTTCCCAGATCCAAGGGTCTAAGCTGTGCGTTGATGAGTCAGTCAGTGAGTCAAAACTTTTCTTTTCATGTATAGTATATAAATTAATTAGTATATTAAGAGAAATGCTTGTCTTGAATCTAGATCATGTGACTGTGAACGTCACTATTGTATTTCGTATACGAGTTATTGTTCTAATTCGATGTACACAATCTCTAAACTTGACAGGTCCGGTGGTGCTATCTATCCCTTTCACAATGTTCCCCGCGGAAAAGGATAGCGGTACTTTTAGAGCTATCGACTTTATTAATTAACTAGCTTCTGCCCGCGGCTTCGCCCGCGTGAATTAAGATTTTTCACAAATTTCACTTTTAGCTTTAAAATGACGATACTTCCATACAACATTTCAACCCCTTTTTAACCCTTTACAGCCCTTTTTTCGCATCAAAAAGTAGCCTATGTCCTTTCTCAGGCTCTAGAGTATCTGTGTACCAAATTTCATTCAAATCGGTTCAGTAGTTTTGGCGTGAAAGCGTGACAGACAGACAGACAGACAGAGTTACTTTCGCATTTATAAAATTAGTAAGGAGTAAGGAAGTAAGGATAAGGAAGTAAGGATATAAGTAAGGAAAGGATATAAGTAAGGAAGTAAGGATAAGGATAAGGATTAACAGCCTAAAAAATAAATTTCAAGCTTTTAGCTTTAAAAAGACGATACTTCCATACAACATTTCAACCCCCTTTTTAACCCTTTACAGCACTTTTTTCACATCAAAAAGTAATCTATGTCCTTTCTCAGGCTCTAGAGTATCTGTGTACCAAATTTCATTCAAATCGGTTCAGTAGTTTTGGCGTGAAAGCGTGACAGGCAGACAGACAGACAGAGTTACTTTCGCATTTATAAAATTAGTAAGGAGTAAGGAAGTAAGGATAGTAAGGATAAGGAAGTAAGGATATAAGTAAGGAAAGGATATAAGTAAGGAAGTAAGGATAAGGATAAGGATTAACAGCCTAAAAAATAAATTTCAAGCTTTTAGCTTTAAAAAGACGATACTTCCATACAACTTTTCAACCCCCTTTTTAACCCTTTACAGCACTTTTTTCACATCAAAAAGTAATCTATGTCCTTTCTCAGGCTCTAGAGTATCTGTGTACCAAATTTCATTCAAATCGGTTCAGTAGTTTTGGCGCGAAAGCGTCACAGACAGACAGATAGACAGACAGAGTTACTTTCGCATTTATAATATTAGTGAGGATAGTGAGGATAGAAGAAGAAGATAATCTTTAAAGTATCTACTTTCTAACAAAAAAAGAATGAATAAAATCGGACCACGCGTTATTGAATTACAGCTAAATACACGTTTTGACTTTCATCCCCTCTCCCTTGGGAACCGTGCTAGATTTCGGGATAAAAAGTATCCTATATGTTACTCCTTAGTATGAACTTAAATCGTACCAAGTTTCGTTTCAATCCATTCAGTAGTTTTCGCGTGATGCGCGCACAAACATACAGACAAACAGACAAACAGATAAACAGACAAACAGATAAACAGACAAACAGACAAAAATTTCAAAAATAGCTTTTTTACGTTCTATTACTTATCCCTAACATCCCCCAGTTATTATTTTGCAAAAATCTTTAATGTACAGATACGGCAAGTCTACGATTTTATTATATGTATAGATATAGATGTATAGATAGAAGAAGATAATCTTTAAAGTATTTCTACTTTCTAACAAAAAAAGAATGAATAAAATCGGACCACGCGTTATTGAATTACAGCTAAATACACGTTTTGACTTTCATCCCCTCTCCCTTGGGAACCGTGCTAGATTTCGGGATAAAAAGTATCCTATATGTTACTCCTTAGTATGAACTTAAATCGTACCAAGTTTCGTTTCAATCCATTCAGTAGTTTTCGTGTGATGCGCGCACAAACATACAGACAAACAGACAAACAGATAAACAGACAAACAGACGAACAGACAAACAGACAAAAATTTCAAAAATAGCTTTTTTACGTTCTATTACTTATCCCTAACATCCCCCAGTTATTATTTTGCAAAAATCTTTAATGTACAGATACGGCAAGTCTTCGATTTTATTATATGTATAGATGTATAGATGTATAGATATAGAAGAAGATATTCTTAAAAGCATTTCTACTTTCTAACAAAAAAAGAATGAATAAAATCGGACCACGCGTTATTGAATTACAGCTAAATACACGTTTTGACTTTCATCCCCTCTCCCTTGGGAACCGTGCTAGATTTCGGGATAAAAAGTATCCTATATGTTACTCCTTAGTATGAACTTAAATCGTACCAAGTTTCGTTTCAATCCATTCAGTAGTTTTCGCGTGATGCGCGCACAAACATACAGACAAACAGACAAACAGATAAACAGACAAACAGACAAACAGACAAAAATTTCAAAAATAGCTTTTTTACGTTCTATTACTTATCCCTAACATCCCCCAGTTATTATTTTGCAAAAATCTTTAATGTACAGATACGGCAAGTCTACGATTTTATTATATGTATAGATTTTTTAACATGACGGAGACATTCGATAGTCATTCGACTCAAGTTGGACCGTACAGTTTGATGATCTCACTGTATTTTTTCTATGTTCAGAGTTTCCATAAGTTTAGCTAAACATATACGAAATAGGTACGACTGATGATTCAGAAAGTAAAATAAGTGTAGACATTATTTCTAGACAATGTATTTTCCGAGGCACGGAAGGAGAGCGCTTATACTAATAGCTTGTGAATTGTGATCAGTTGCGGGTGCAGGGTTTGAAGCCAGGGTATCCAATCGGTAGTATTAAAATTTCTACTGTTCCGCTTTTCTCAGGGTATGCAGTGCTTTTTTGCCTTTATGAAGTGCACGCCACTGATTGTGATGCTTCACTATTCCGTCATCCATCCAATTATAGACTTGGTTTAACTTGCTTACTATTTAATATCCCTTAAATTGACACTATCCTTACTATCATCATCAGCCTATTGATGTCTCATTAAAGGGGACAAGTTGTTTCTTTCATTACTCTGATGATCGTCATATTGCCCATTTTAAACGTGTTTGAATTCGTATTTCTGGAAATAATAATTCGATATCTTACGTTGCTGCTTTACTGTGTGAAAAATATAAACAGTGATTTCATTTCACACGTTAAAACAGCAATGTAAATCGAACTAATTCGTTAGCAACCATTTTCAGTTGGTAACTAAGTTACAGAATAACCCACCATAATATATCCTACCCAGATTCGAATGTGGGATCCCTTGATCAGGATACACTACACGTTTTGTATCCAATAGGTTATCGCTATCATTTATCATCCATTGATAATATTTTTTCTCAAAACTAAGGTAATACTTTAATAACGTATAGGTACATAAGTACATTGGCCTCAATTAAAATCGAGCACAGATACTCAGATTTAAAAATATAGGTCGAGATGTTCTTCGCTTGTCTTTTCCGTCACGCGATATTTCCACCCGTGGAAACCTATAACCTACAAAGCTTTATCAAGCTATCTCTGTTAAACGTTGAGTATGTGATAGAGATAGAGGCATGCAGACGTGTAATTTGCACATGCGGTTCACTTGTTTAGTAAACACGAGTGAACAATCGGACAGCCAAGTATTATGAATGAGCCGCAGGTGATAAACAGTGTTTCGGTCGCTACAAGAGTTTTATTAGATTGTTATGATACCACGAACTTTTATCGTGCTATCTCTGTTTATCGTTGAGTGTGTGATAGAGATGGAGGAAGATAGACGTCCGTTGGAAATTCGCGTAACTTGCGCATGTGGTTCGTTTGTTTAACAAACACGTGTGATCAATTCGGACAGAGCTAGATTGTGAATGACGTATGAATGAATGAATATGAATGAGTGTAAACACTGTCCTCTCATAGGGACTTCCACACGCCGCTGCGGTTTTGCGCCGCGGCCGTTCGTTTCGCAAATTCCTGCGGTTCGTCTGATGTCGTCTGCCAACATTGTGCTTTATGATGCGAGGTTGCTGTTTCAACACTTTGTGATCCCAATGTCTATCTGCTATCCGGATCCTCGAATTATGTGCCCCGTCTCAGCCATTTCAGCTTCGTATCCCGTTATGCTATGTTGGTGATTCTAGTTCTTTTACCGGTACTTACCTATACCTACTTTTATGAAAGCGGTGTGGCGTAGTTTGTTATGACAATGAGAGGATATTAGCTGATCTTCTTGCGTAGTTCATTTTCTTAATCTTGAGGATCGTGGATCAATTTCTCAGACAATTCGATAAGTATGGATATTATATACTAGCGGTCCGCCCCGGCTTCGCCCGTGGTACATACATATATAGCCTATAGCATTCAAGGATCACGTACATATCCAACGGTGAAAGAATTTTTGAAATCGGTCCAGTAGTTCCTGAGATTAGCGCGTTCAAACAAACAAAATCTTCAGCTTTATAATATTTATTAATCAATAAGTACCTAATCAATAGAAATATAGATAACAAACAGCTTATTTTATTTGTATATCTAATAAGCTTATGCGAAAGATAGAATAACTCGTGTATGTCTGTTTGTCCGTGCTAGTCCTCGGAACAGTTGAACCGATTTTGACGTGACTGTCACTATCTCGCAGGGGATTATACAAGAAGTGATGAAAAAAATGACAGGAAATAGAAGGAAAAGGAGGATGGGCAAAAATGTATGAACGTTGGTCTACCTAATCAACACAAACGCCCTCTATGGAAATAAGAAGCTAATAAGTACTTAATCAAATTACGTATAGCGTTTATGCCAAAATATATGGGAGTTTTTCAAAATTCACTGAAAAATAAAAATGTTTTAAAAATACTCTATATTAGTAATTCTACTATGAATTTAATTAATAGTGCGTAGCGTTCTACGTTAAACTGCCTCTTAGGTCTAATGGTTAGCATAATCGACTGCAGATCACGAGGTCCCGGATTCGATTCCCGGGTCAGGCAAATAATTGTTAGGTATTGGGTTTTTCTGTCAAGAAATTCTCAGTGCCAGCTCGGAGTTGGTAGTTGGCGCTGTTTCACCCCCGTGCCTCAGAGAGCACGTTAGGCAGTCGGCCCCGGTTATTATTACTATCATGTGACAATAATCGTTAAAGCCCACCAACCTACATTGGAGCAGCGTGGCGGGTTTAAGCTCTAAATCCCTCTCCTATGAGAGAGGAGGCCTGTGCTCAGCAGTGGGACGTTAAAAGGCTGTAGGTGGTGGTGGCGTAGCGTCTAGAATTAAATACATTGGTCAAGTTGGAAGCAGGGGGCACAAAACCGGCCTAATGTCGGGCCCAACATAACTAATAATAGTAATAAGTCGAGATTATTAGCACACAAGTAGATAGGTACAGAGGGAAAGCTTCATACAAACGGCTCGCTGTAGGTACACTCACACAAACACTCACCAACGGTTCACGGACGCCCGCGTCCATCGATGTATGTATTAGAACTACATCGATGCCCGCGTCCATCCAACCAGCTCAGTTAGATGACAAACGTGCGCATATGTGTGCGTGTACCTACAGCGGGCCGCTTGTAGAAGCTTCCCCTCTGTACCTATCTACTCGTGTGATTATTAGCTTTATCGTTAGAAAGCTGTGAACTATTCCTATCGTTACTAGGTGGCATATTATGTCCTTCATAGCCTAATGCTTCTATATCTTGCAGTCATAAAACAGAAAATAAGGTAAGGGGCTTCCGTGGGGCTGCATTATGTTTTTCTCGAAAATCTCTTGAACCCCAAGACTTACAGCTTTGCTACCATATAATAAAATTAAGTACTAAAAATAAGCTTTTCATTGAAATAGGTTTCATTTGTGTTGAGTAGGTAGACCACTTTGCCCATCCTCCTTTCCCATAGGATTTTATAGGAAACCTTGTTGTGTTCTTTTTGAGAAATAAATGTTTTTTTAACCGAACGTAAATCCACGCGGACGACGTCCGCGTCGCTCGCATCAGCTGGTATCGTTATAATGCCAAACACAAAGGCCTTCGAAGCGGGACAATGTCAAGATTGCATTATACATAACGCGCGGCCGTGACCCCGCAGGATGTGACCGGCGCCGGCGGCGGGCGGACGTAAGTCGTAAAGTGACGTTCAAACAATACGAGGAAGTCTACCTGCCTCTTAGAGATTCCAATATTATCTTCTTTTTGACTCTCTATATAACAAGTATAAATTAAAAATTAAAAAAATCCCCAATATAAGCCATTTTGTGGTGGCGGCCATCTTGAGTTTGCATAGTGCTATTCTACTAGTCAAGCCCTTTCATTTGATACACATATTGGGAGGGTTGTGAAAAAATTGTTATCCGCCATTTTGTGGTGGCGGACATCTTGGACCGATTTTCATCAAACACAGCTAACAACACTCCCGACAAATTCATCTTTCAAACAAAAAAAACCGCATTCAAATCGGTTCATTCGTTTGAGCGCTACGGAGGAACAGGTAGACACACACACACACAGACATGCCAAACTTATAACACCCCGTCGTTTTTGCGTCGGGGGTTAAAAAGGTAAAGGTATAGGCATAGTACGCGCGAATCGATATTCTATGGGTCGCGTATACCGCGACACATGTCACGCGATCGATTGCTATCTATGGACAGAGGTAGACGACAGACGTTGAGGTATAACTACCGCGATTAAGGTGCTAGGTAGACTTTTAGGTATCGGAGCGCTACCGCGATATGCGATACTTGAAAGGTGACATTTGCAGATTGCCTACTATAGAAATTGAGAGCATGTGAGGTGGACGACTGCAGCGCGCGTCACTAAGGCTGAGATCTATAGAGCTCACTCTGACTCCACTCACACTTAAGGCAGAGTTAAAATGTGACAGATTTATGTCAGGAACATATTCCACACACAATAGGTACACAAACAACATAATATTTATTATTCATGTCCCGTTTTAACTCGTCTCTGTCTCAAGTCTCTCTCAAGTCTAAGTCTCAAGTCTAAGTAGAATCAACCCTCTATAGAAGTCACCCTAAGGGTCAGATGTACAGAGCGAACTCTGACTCTACTCAGACTTGAGACAGAGTTAAAACGAGACAGATTTATGTCAAGGACATATTTAAGTAGAGTCAGAGTAAGCTCTGTAAATCTCAGCCTAGCTAGACGACTTAATTGCACCGACGCATCCCAAATGAATGTCGTGTTCACATAGGTACCTAACAGTACTACTGTTTACTTGTATCAAAACCAGGACATTCAAATTGTGGCAATGATTGCTTCGGAAATATTATTAAAGGGTGATGGACTAGTTTTCTTGGGCTGAAAATAAGTTAATGGGAACACAAACAAGCCGAGCGACTGCTACGTTTCCCACCATTATGTGAAAGACCGATATAGCTTAAAATTAAGTCCTCATTGTGGCTAATTCTGTTGTACACAATCTCTGAACTAAACTAAAATGACAGGTCTAAATTTAATCCTATCTCTTTCACAATGCTCACTTCGAAAAGGATAGCAGTAGATTTAGACCTGTCAATTTAGTTTAGTTTAGAGAATGTGTACAACAGAATTGGCCACATTGTTGCCATGTATGTTTTATCTTTTAGAAATATTTTCGTCTTTCGACCAGTTTTCTATACACGAAAGATCCTTAATAATTTTCTTCCCAAATAGACATCCACTAATTTAATTAAAAATCTATTTACGCTTTCTTTAATGTTCCACTACCAGCTTCTAGTATACCAGCTTGTATTACCAACTTGTAGTTGACAAGATTGCTGTGATACTTCAGTACTAATTCTGTTGCACACAGTTTCTAAACTATACTGAAAAGTCTAAAAAAAAAAATAGTATGTACCTACTAACCTTTTCATAATGCCCCTTGCGGAATGGAAACGCATTACATTTAGAGCTGTCAGTTCAGTTTATTTTAGAAATTGCGTACAAACCAAATTAACACCAATATAAATATCTAAACAAGTATAAAGTTCGTAAACCAAAACCCGACTACGCAAGCGAAACCCGAAATCGGGGTGTCTATCCGAAACTAATAATTAATAATCTAAAAGCCGCGCGAAGGTCACTTCTAGATTTTTTCGTAAATAAAATGTAGCCTATTTCACCCGGATAACAACGAATCAATAGACTTTAAATTCATAAAAAATCGGTCTAGTAGTTTAGGCGCTACGGTGGTACACACAGAATCCCATACAAAAATCGGCCACATACATACATACAAACATACATACATACATACATAGACTGCTAAAATCATAACCCTTCCTTTTGGCTTTGCCGTAGTCGGGTAATAAAGCCTCATACCACCTCCACCAGATAGGTAAGTATAGCGCAATATGGATTGCATGTAGACATTTCAATTATCATTAAAACACCATTGTGTATGGCGCGGGCGTGTTGTCGGGGGGTTGGACACTTGAATATTCCACGGGGCGGTCAGCGTGCCCGCCGTGAGCTGTACCTACATCGCGGTATAAGTGTAGGCGGGCTTAGCGCGCGGACAGTGCGCGGCCGGCCGCGTACCGTAACGCAGCCTGGCACCGGAGGTCGAAAAACCCCGGCGGGTCGATAAAAACTAATATTGTTTACTAGCCGACTTTGTCGTTGTCCTGTCCAAATCGTGAATTAAGGTCTAGAGTTCATACAAAAATTCCGTAGAAAACAAGCACTTTCAGTTTTTTCGCTAATTTTCCAATTTTCCGGGTAACTTTTCGCGCTTGATGCGCTTAGCAACGAACAGCATTTAATTTTTATTTATTGTAGATAATAAATTAGTGTAACAAGTATGAGGCGGTCGGTAGTTGACAAACAACTAACGGTTACTGAAACGCTACTTTGTACTTAAAAGCTTGTACGCTAGATGATTGTTTTGACATTGGGGCTAATTTTGTTGTACCGCAATCTCTAAATTAAATTGACAACAGCTATAATTACCTGTTTCACCACCTTCTGATAAGTGTCGGATAGCTATCTACAACTTTTGTCTTTGTCACTTGACATAAAGTAAGAAAGTGACAAAACTTTAGTTTAGGCTATCAGACACTTATCAGAAGGTGGTGAAACAGGCCCTCAATGTAATGTAATGTAACTCTAAGTGCCTGTTTCACCACCTTCTGATATGTATTAGATAGCTATCTACAACTTTTGTCTTTGTCACTTGACATAAAGTAAGAAAGTGACAAAACTTACATTTAGGCTATCCAACACTTATCAGAAGGTGGTGAAACAGGCCGTAAAAGTACTATTATATATTCTGTGCTCTAAATGTAACCTATGAAAAGGATAGTACTGTTTTCGCACCTGTCAATTTTTCCTATAGTTTGGTGATTGTTTACTACAGAATTAATACTATTTTTGCCGTAAAAGATATTGTCACTTAATATTTAAGATGCTCTTGAATATTAAGAACTTTCCGTATTTAGTCGAACCAAACTTTTAATCCACTCAGATTGACTTTTCGCGCAGGGTCATTGAAACTTGCAATGCCTCCGGCATTTAACAGTAATTTAAAACTGCGCACAATAAAGCTATACCAATAATGCTTATCAATGAGTTATAAGTTATTACTTTGGAAAAGCTTGATGTATATTTTTTTCAGTATATAATTCTGCTACAGCGTTTGCCACGCGTTCGAGCGTACCTACGAGATATTTGGTACGTCTTATGGAATGTGAATTGAAACAAAATCAAGTTCAGTTATAAAAGAACAATAGCTTGAGAAATTAAATGCAATTTCTTGTGGCTTTTAGAACTTTGTAAATAGTGGCGCATTGCCGCGCCGATTTATGCTTGTTACACTATAAAGAAGATAGATCGAAAATGAAACAAGACTGAATAGTGCGGTGAACCTGACCTTTCAACTTTTCATACCGTAGATTCAAGAATTTTAAACTTCGAAATGCCCGGCTTGTACCAGAAATCCTCTATGCAGCAGCGACGCGTGACAGTAGGCCGTAAGTGTCGAGTGAATTGGCTAATGGATAGTGGACTGTATTTTGATAGTGACGAGTTCGATTTGAGGTTATTTTTTGCGATGAATGTTTCGAGTGTGAATTAGATTGACTTGTCTTGCATATTGACGGCTGAGACTGAATGGATGTTCTTATCCGATAAGCTTAAGTAATCATAACCATGTCTATCAATTAAGCTCGCTTATGGATTTAATTGCCTTGGTCCTTTGTGCCTTCCGTTTTATCCGATTCTTTTTTCATCGGCGTCTGAAGATATCGCAATAAAATAGCATCTAAAGTTAGCATTATATTGTGGCCAATTCTGTTGTACACAATCTCTAAACCTAAACTAAATTGACAAGTTTAAAAATAGTGCTATCCTTTTCCGCAGGGAGCATTGTGAAAGAGATAGGAATATATTTAGGCCTGTTATTTTAGTTTAGGTTTAGAGATTGTGTACAACAGAATTGGCCACATTGTAATCGTTATTACAAGCATTATCCCCGTGACAATATTTTCATCACATCTGATATCTAGAAATGATAATATGATTGGTCACTCATCTGACTCTGGCAGCCGGCTCCTCAATACTTATTCATCCATCAGCCTACAAGTGTCCACTGCTGGTCATAGGCCTTTTCAGGAGCGCGCCATCAAATACGGTCCTCCGCCATTCTTATCCAATCTCTTACCCCCACCTTGAAGAGATCGGTCTATCATAGTGGCTGAAGGTAGTACCACAACTTGTGCGCTAACCGATACGCGATCTCAAGTTAAATGTCTAACCTGAAATACTCGTAATCATCGTGATTCTTGACATACTTACTGGGTGTATGTCCTGGATATCTATCTCTGCATCGTTTTAAACGTTTTAAACATTCCTGATGGTATTGATAAGGGTCCTCTTGGGGGAATAGGTGCGGTGGGCTCCCAGATTCTACCGCATACGACTGGACTAGTGTAAGATTATATTATTACTATCAGTTTGTAACGATAATAATAAACAACCGGGAGCGACGGTTTAACGTTCTCTCCGAGACAAGCTCCGGATATTGATCTAGAAAATAGTTTGTATTGCCGTTACCTAGCCCAGTTCCAAGTGGCGTCCACATCCTACATGCAACCAAGAGCTGTACACGCAAAACAGTAGAGGTTTTTATTTATTGCTCGCGGAATAAGTACATTGCTCTGTGTGATTCAAGACGCTCGCGAATTGCGGAGACGCGTGGGCGAATGCTAATGACCCGGCAGTTTCCCACGACACGATCCGTGTTGGCATAATGACGGTAGGTGAGTTCTCTCTGTAAGGTTTGTATTTTCTTAATGAAACACTGGATGATTTCAGATTAATTATATTGGTCATTAACAACACAGTTACATACAGCAGGCCGAAAAGGAAATGACAAAGACAATTATAGATGACAGACAATGTTAGCCTCTAGGACCATAGATGACAGACTATTAAATATTGCTATGTAACATCTCCTCGTCTACTACTTCATCATTACTCACTATTAATCAAGTACAAACCTTACATGGTGTCAGAAGTAGTAGACGACCTAAATAATGTCGGAGGACGAAAATATTAACACAAAACCAAGAAGAAGGCCAGAAACAAATTCAAGTAAGTCCAACACTACACTTAACATGTCGTTGCCGGTGGCCATGTCAATTGCACCTATAGACTTAACATCCAACAATATGCCCCTTGAATGGAAAAAGTGGCTGACGAAACTAAAGGTATATTTAAGGGCGAATGACTTAGAGACGGAAAGCGACAGCAGAAAAGTTGCTATCCTGCTACAATTTCTGGGGTCAGAGGCACTCGAAATCTTTTATTCGTTTGACATAGATATAGACGCTGTTACTTTCGACGAACTTTGCAACAAATTCACTACCTACTTTACTCCAAAAATAAATGTAACCGTCGAAAGACATAAGCTTTTCAATCGCAAACAGGCTCCAGACGAAAGCATTGATGCATACGTCACAGATATTAAAAATATCAGTCATTCATGTGAATTTGGAACATTAAGAGAAGATTTGTTAAGAGATATATTCAGTTGGAATTGCAACAATGCGTACTACAAAGAAAGAATCTTAATCGAACGACCAAAAACTCTAGAGGAAGCAGTCAACATTGCAAAAAGATGCGAAGTGACAAAACAGCAAACAAAAGCCTTGGAAGACTCATCGCTTCACTTCGTTGGTAGGGTCTCAAGGTCGCCAACCCGCCGCGAAGCGTCTAGCTCCAGACATAGTCACATACAGCAGGGCAAGACCAACACAGTTAGACACAGAAGCACGTCAAGGCAGAGTCAGAGGTCATCATCCATGTCAAGATCAAGAAACACATGTGGTAGGTGTGGTCAAGTGCACCGAGTTAAGTGTCCAGCACAAGGAGTCCAGTGTAGAAAGTGCCAAAAATTTAACCATTTTGCTCATTTATGTAAGTCGAAACAAATTAAATATGTCAAAAGTAAAGATGTCAAAATTTCAGATAGTAATAATGATACTACTTTGTATGTCGGGTCTATTTATTGTATTCATAACAGCGAGTCAAAACCATGGAATGTTGATCTATTAATTAATCATGTCAGTGTAAATTTTCTTTTAGATACAGGTGCCGACACAAACATACTGTCCATACACACATTTAATACATTAAATATACCACAGGAAGTCATTCACAAAAGTCAAAATACTCTATCTACATACAGTGGAGAGGTTATACCACTTATAGGCCAATGTCAGTTATCAGTCACGTCCAAAAACAAGTCTTACACCGTTAATTTTCATATAGTTGATATGAAAAGTCAAAATATTTTAGGCAGAGATACATGTAGAACTCTGAATTTAGTCAAAAAAGTTAGTAGTGTGTCATTTCAGAACCTAACCTGTCAAGATATAGTAAATACTAATACAGATTTATTTGAAGGTCTAGGATGTCTTACCAATTTCAAATGCGAACTAACCCTTAAACCAAATGCAACTCCATCAATAGAGGCATGCAGGAGAGTACCATTCCGTCTTCAACAAACATTAAAACAAGAGTTGGAAGCCATGGAGTCGAGTGGTGTCATTCAACGAGTCGACGAGCCGACTGAATGGGTAAGTGCACTGGTCATAACATCAAAAAAGAATGGAAAATTACGTTTGTGTATTGATCCAAGAAAGCTTAATCAGTCCATCTTACGTCCTCATTTTCAATTCCCAACATTAGATGAAATAAAATCTAGTCTCGCAGGCGCTCAGTATTTCTCAACCTTAGATGCAAATAAAGGATATTGGATGCTAGAATTGTCAGAAGCTTCTTCTAAGCTATGCACATTTATTACACCCTTTGGACGTTTTAGGTTCACAAGATTACCTTTTGGAATCAACGCCGCTCCAGAAATATTTCATAGGGAAATGATAAAAAGATTTGGTGATATAGAAGGTGTTAAAATTATGATGGATGATTTTCTTATTTATGGCAGGACAATAGAAGAACATAATGAACGTTTACAAAAAGTTTTAGAAAGAGCACGTCAAATTAACTTAAGATTTAACAAAGAAAAATCTGTGTTTTGTCAAAAAGAGGTCAAATATTTAGGACATATATTTAATGAAAAAGGTGTTCAAGTTTATAAGTCAAAAGTAGAAGCTATCTGCAAAATGCAAAGTCCAAAAAATATTACAGAATTACAAAGATTTCTTGGGATGGTCAACTACTTAGGTCCCTTTATTAAAAATTTATCTCAAGAAATTAGTCATTTAAGAGCACTTTTGTCAAAAAATACCACATGGTACTGGTCAGATCACCATGAAGCTCAATTTAACAATATTAAAAAGATAATTAGCTCTACACCAGTCTTAACATACTATGACCCAACTAGAGAACTAATTTTGTCTGTAGATTCATCAAAAGATGCGATGGGTGCAGTTTTGTCTCATGACAAACAACCTATAGCATATGCGTCAGCGTCATTAACAAAATGTCAGCAATCATACTCACAAATAGAAAAAGAATTGCTAGCAGTACTTTTTGGTTGTACAAAGTACCATCAGTACATATATGGTCAGCGGGTAACAGTGGAAAGCAACCACAAACCCCTTATAACATTATTTAAAAAAGCATTATATGATATTCCTCCAAGATTGCAAAGAATTATGCTAAGATTACAACCATATGATTTAAATGTTGTATACAAACCAGGTAAGTACTTATACATTGCAGATACATTGTCACGATCAGCATTGAATGAAACTTGTCTGTCAGAAGTAGATCAAGATATAGATCTACATGTCAATTTAATTATGTCTAATTTGTCAGTTAGTCCAGAAAAATTAAAAGAAATTCAAGTGTCTACGGTCGAAGACCAAACCTTAAGTCAAATTATATACTATTGCCAAAATGGATGGCCTGAGCATAAAAGGTCAGTTAGTCAGTCAGTTAAATGTTATTATAGTCTTAAAGATCAAATATATGTCATTGATAATATAGTGTTCAAGTCTAATTGCATTATTATACCTGAGATAATGAGAGAATATATACTAAAAACAATCCATTCTGGTCATCAAGGTATCAATAGCTCTATTCGTCTAGCTAAAACCACAGTTTATTGGTCAAATATGCATACTGATATAGAAAAGTACATAAGTCAATGTAAAGTTTGTCTTACCTATCGAAGGAATAATTCTAAAGAGCCAATTATTCAACATGAATATGAAAACTTACCTTGGTATAAAGTTGGGGTAGATATTTTTGAATTTGAAGGAACAAAATACTTAGCAGTTGTCGACTATTACTCAAAGTATATAGAACTTGCCATGTTAAAGTCAGGTTATACAGCTAGTCTAGTTATAACTCAACTAAAATCTATATTTGCGAGGCATGGAATCGCACGGATTCTAATTACGGATAACGGGCCTCCTTTCAGTAGCCAAGAGTTTAATTTATTTACTAAAGAATGGGATATAGAACATATAACTTCAAGTCCATATTTAAGTAGGTCAAACGGTTTAGTTGAGAGGTCAATTGGCATTATTAAAAACATGTTAACAAAATGTAAAACTGATAAGTCTGATATGTACTTAGCATTATTGTTATATAGAAATACTCCTAAACTGAGTCAGTATTCACCTGCTGAACTTTGTATGTCTAGAAAGTTGCGTACATTAGTCCCTACAACAAAACAAAATTTAAAACCTAGACTTTGTGATGTTAAGAAAGTTTCAGAGAGAAATGAAAAGCATAAGTCATATTATAAGTTTTATTATAATAAACATACAAAAAGATTAAAACCACTAGCGGTTGGTGAAAAGGTTTTCTTCAAACACAAACCTGAAGACAAAAAGTGGTTGCCAGGAGTTATTTCGCAAGTAGGTCCAGAACCGAGAAGTTATATCATTGATAGCGAACAAGGTCGATTCAGGCGAAACCGTCAGTTTATCTTGAAACAGCCAGTATATACAACACATTCTAAACAGCACACAACACAGTCTCAGCAGCACACAGAACAGCCATTACCTGAAAACAAAAACGTTTTACCAAAAGAACCAATACATCAACATTCACATCGAAAATCTCGCTATGGTCGTATTTATAAACCAGTAAATAGGTATGGTGTTGTAACCTATACTTAATATGTTATTGTACTTATTTAATAAATTATTTGGGTAACTTAAACTAAGTTAGTCTGTTATATTATTAAGTTTACTTCGAAAAATTGTATTGTTTGTTTACATAAATTGTCTTAACCTTAAAATGTCAGATTTATATTGTGAAGTTGACAGTCCATTTGACGCATGACAGTTGTAACCATAGATTATGCAGTATTGTAATAGTAAATGTCATTAACGTTCGGAAATTGAAACAAATGTCTTAAAGTTAAAAGTAAAACTAATATTATTGTAAAAATACTTATACCTAGTTAGTTAATATATATAAAGTTAATACATGTAAAATTAAATAATTGAACTTACCTTGCGATAGTGTAATTATGTTGTTTTTAAAAAAAGGGAGATGTTACATAGCAATATTTAATAGTCTGTCGTCTATGGTCCTAGAGGCTAACATTGTCTGTCATCTATAATTGTCTTTGTCATTTCCTTTTCGGCCTGCTGTATGTAACTGTGTTGTTAATGACCAATATAATTAATCTGAAATCATCCAGTGTTTCATTAAGAAAATACAAACCTTACACTCTCAGGCTTTTCCGGCGTGGTTATGAGATATGGGCGGAACGGAAATAAACGATTAGCAGAATAGGTCGTTCGGATATCAGATCAGATCAATTAGAACTTCATCCAGGCAGAATGAGATTTGCATGAAATAAAACTTATCATCATAAAAAATGAGTTTTAATTTCAGACATAATTATGGACTTACCATATGAAACAAGAGAAATATTTACAGCCTAAATGCATCTATAGGGGAGCCTTCCTGATGCGATATGTGCACAATTTGCACCTCCAGCAAGTGGTCCAGCTCACCAGCCAATGTTAAGGTTGAAAATTAGTGTTTGAAAAACAACTGAAATAATTATTAGAAATAGAATACATACATATTTTCTACATAATTGTTTATTTTTTTCTCATCATCATCTTCATAATAATTATAATGTCCATGATTTTTCATTCAATTTGTCTTTACTACCTTAATATACATTTGAATGAAAATAGTCCGCCATGTGAAGGAACAACAACAAAGTTAACGTCTGAAATGCCAGTCGTGGCTGAAAGGCGTCCGGGGCGATATAAAGTATAATGTATCGCGCGTGAAGCCTGCCCGTTTCCTTCGTCCGAGCAAATGGGAACGTCCGCGTCGACCTGTTTATGCAGTCCTGTCGTAATTTATTAACCTCGCAGACCTATCAGGTTCGCTATTAAACTTGTGTAAAAGAGTTATGTATTTCTCAGGCGAAAAGCAAATGCCAAGAAATAGAGCATAATCTTTACGACTTCTTTTGGTTTATTCTAAACCTCACCTCGCAAGAATGAGGTGGCAGGTTCCATTCTCGGTGTAACGATAATAATCTGTTATGAATTGGTTCGGGTTTGTTCATTCAGGTGCAAGGCTGTTTAAAATGGTTGCATCGCGAAATTCTAACATCGCGTAATTTTGAAAAGTCAACTTTTCAAGAGAGCAAAAAATATTTCTCTCTCTATAAGTAACCTTATTGTTCTATGTATTTTATTTTTACATAAACAATAGGTACTTGTTTGTAAACGTGTATTCTACAATAAAATATTTTAAAAGTAATTTTTCGTCAATTATTATTATTGCCATAATTTTAAAGTAAATCATCTTTTGACCATCACGGCAGTCAAAGGCTAAATTGTTATCAATAAAAATATTATGTAGTATGATAAACATCGATAAAAGTAGCAGCAATTAGGTAAAGTAACCCTTGAAATTTTTGACAACGTGGAAAGAAATTATCAAGGTTACCGTACCATTATTTATAGGGGGAACACCCCGACGAACTCCGGTATTTATATCATTTCCGAACTATGAATACTATGGGCACTGAATTAGTTCAATTTAATAATTGTTTCGCACAATGGGTGTTGCAGCCATTATGTAGCTTTTAATCATTCGTTACGATGTTTCAAACCATCAATTCTAGGTCCTGTCACCTGCCTAAGAATTCTCTTGGTAACTCTTTTAAGGCCCAGCGCGAGATAAACTATTATGGTCGAGCGTCGCGTTTTGAAGTACATTCAATTTTGCACTGTATGATAAGTAGTCGTACAGTTAATTATAATTAACTATAATTAATTTTAATTATAAATATAAAGTTAATTATAATTATAATTAACTGTACGACTACTTATCATACAGTGCAAAATTATTATTCATTGTTTTCAGAAAATGCTCTGCTTTGGGCTGCTCTTGGTGTGCGCTAGACTTGACTTAGCTTCTTCGGCGCTAGTCTTGACAGACTGGTTGTGGTCGTCCCTTTGGTTGGGGCTCGCTTGACAATCCGTCTCCACTCCTCTCTGACGGTTGCCTTTCTTGTACACTCGTGTAATGGGATTTACATAGTAGCCTTGACTTGATCCGTTCATCTCATGACCGATCTGCCGCGTGCTCGGGTGCCTTCGACTTTCGCTTGCACCACTGACGCGGGACCGAAGAAAGTGAGAATGCGGGCTTGAACGATGGTGTCTGTCCTCCATCCGCCATTGTGCTTAATGTCGAGTTCCTCGAGAATGGACTTGTTTGTCCCGAACATGTTCCATGATACTCCCAACATTCTTCTCCAGCACCACATCTCGAGCGCATCTATTCTATTCTCGCAGGGTCCCAGTCTCCGAGGCGTAGAGAAATATGGGGAATACAAGCGCCCTAACAAGCCGGATCTCAGTGGTCTTTGTTATATTACGATTCCGCTATATTTTATGTAGTTTGTCCATAGCAGATCTAGATACTTATCGCCATTCTACGCTTCATCACATGGTCTTACTTATTTCCTACACCGATTCTATTTTATTCGAGGTGTAACTTGTATACGCAAGAAATTTTGCAATCTACGAGATGTAACTGGGTCAGTCGCTTAGGGAACTGATTATTTCTCATCGTCCATGACGTTTACTTAAAAACGGTCATAAGATTAATTACAAAGATACGGAAGGCACGCGACGTACTTTCTTAAAAATTAATATGTAACATGTCAAGCCAAACATAGCAGCCAAGTGGGAACATCCATCAATCATCAGAGTCCGCTATCCGCTATCGACCGACGGCTATCTGACGTCACTCGTCAGTTGCTACATTTTTCATGCATCCCCACAAAAGGCACGCTAATGTCGCTACTCGGTACACGGCCGCCCATTACTCCTCCAATTTTAGCCGGCCGTTCATCAAGATCTTTACACAATTGATACAAATTGTTCGACTCCACTGATGACATCAGTCGCGTGTATTTGGGTATTGTCTTTTCCTATTGTTTGAACTGAACAATTTGCTTGGTGACCAACGTCACTGACATGGCTCGAGTCATGAGCAAGTTGATGTGGCAGTGGGCAGGCCATGTTTGTCGTAGCAGCGATGGCCGTTGGCTTATTCCTAGAGTGTAAACCGCGTAAAAGTAACCGCGCCCCCTGGTATATGTTGGACGACGATATTAGAGGATGGTTGTAACTTGTATGTAGCTGAACGAGGCGAATAGAGTGCGGTGGCGCTCATTAGGGAAGGCCTGTGTCCAACAGTGGACATCTACAGGCTGATGTAATGTGATTGTTTGGTCTGTGTTTGAGCTAGCACTACAATTCCTTATCTCATGAAGCTCGTTCGATGTGTTTGTTGTTGTGCAAAACGACACGCTCTTGTAAACTCCACACTAAATATATCCACACTAAACAGCCTAATCACTGATTAATTATCTATTGCTAATTACGCATAATTAATACTCTTATCCGCACGTCGATCATCTAAAAGCTGCATCAATCGTTGCTACAATCTCAATTGTATTGATTGGTTGAATTTATCATTTACATTCTTTTTGCAACAATGAATTTTAGCCAGTATCGAGAGAGTGTCGACTGTCGACCGATTAGAGGTGAATGAGATCGTCACACTATATCTATCATTTCTTGTTTCTAGACTATCGGACCAGTCGTACACTGCAATACTGCAACCACATCTGTACGGTCTTCCTTAAATAAAATAACTGCAGTTTTGGGTCAATGTTCAGCATCGTAGGTACAAAATAATTGTTGAAATTATATTTTCAAGACTTCAATCTTCAATGTCACCGTGGTAGACTCTGCTACTAGTTACTGAGACTAGTTTTTTTAGTCGAGGCGAGTTTTAAAAGGACCATGCATTGTATTAAATACAATAATTATACACTCTGTTAAACAATTATAGTGGCATCGGATATTTTTTTCCTTTCTTCCTCAAGAGCTCTTGATCCTAATTTGGTTACAATAATTCGGAAAGACAATTTTAGTTTCTTACAGTTATTTTAAAAACAAAAACTAGTTTTTCTTGCTCGTTTTCCAAGGGCACGTACAGTATGTACTAGTATACAGTACAGCTTGTTTTTGGGCATTGTCCCACATAATAAGGCTGAAATTAAGGCGGGACGTACACGGAATGCGCGTGAACGCGTACTGTACGATTTGTAACATAAAACTGCGGAGCGGAGCGGAGCATTGAACCCACGAACGGCTTTTAAAAACAACTAATTAACATGATGCTTATAAATTATCAATATTGGAGAAAAAGTTTAATTGTAAGCTGTTTTAAAACCCGTTGAAGCATCAGCTTTTTCAATCTGCTATACTTACCGAAAAAAAAAAAACAGTTTAGTAGCTACATTGGCACGTACGTTGATGTTTGCGGCCTAAGACTACGATGGGAAGGAGTGCGGGTCAAAGGCATGACTTAGCAATGTGAATGCTTTCGTACTTCTTGTTGTAGTACCGTGTTGTACAGAAGAGTGGTATCCATTAGGAGCTAGGGCTGTGTTATAATATGTGCTATAGTGTATAGGGCTTTGGACGTTGTTGTACGGAATTGAGATCGGGTATATTTCCCGTAGCATTAGCGTAAATTCTTCGGCAAGGTTGTTCTTCTTCGGCCACAGGCTACCGGCTATTTTTCCCCGAATTGTGAGCTCTTTCTTTGAGCCTTCAAATGGAGGTCATATATTATGGTATTCATCATCCTTTTCATTCAATATCTTGTATCACAATCTTCCAGGAGCCGCGTTAGATGCCGGCCGTCGCGCGTTTTGTGTATTTCAGGCTTTATATGCAAAATGCACGGCCGCGGCTCGTGTGCGTCACGGTTCATTGCCTTGAGTACGGAAAGAGATCCTAATATGGCCGTGTCGGCGCAGGATCGCCTTGCGCCAACGCAGCGCGCCAAATCGCCATTCCGAACCATTCGTCAGCCCAGGCGCATGTCGATTGATAAAAATCTAGACCAAACAAAGACTGAGCCTATTAACGTTCTCGTTATTAAAGAAAGACAATGAGCTATGTCTTGCCAAAGAGGTTGACCGACTTTAAATTAACATAGAGACTGACTTCGCCAAATATGTGTTGCTCGTGGTTGCGATGCCGACGACGCGTCGCCGACTCCGCACAGTGCAATGCCGACATAGAGGCATTCGAGATATACGCCCCTCCGGACGAAAAGCCGCTCGAGGAGGAGAAAAAGCCGCAGTCACGTAAGACGCTATTGGGTCTCTTTGCACGGTTTCTTAGCGGTTTTCTTGCACAGTTTCTTTTGCCCATCGATTCAGTTTGCATGTCTAGAAATTGCCTTATTTTAAAGACTAAATTTTTAAATAGAGACAAAATATGTCTCGCTCGTGGTTGCGTCGATGTTTCCGCACATCCACTACTGCTATAGAGGCAGTATTACGCCTCTAGACGTTCGGAAATATGTCCCGACTCCCGCCTGACGAGACCGATGCAAGAGGAGCAAAAACCGAAGTCGCGCATGACGCTATCGTGTCTATTCGCACGATTCTTTAGCGCTTTTTTGCACAGTAGCTTTGCCATTCGAATGGTTTTACACATTATGTCTTGTATTATTACTTATGTATCTACTGGTATTATCGAGGTTTAGCCACATTATCAGATTGTCATAGTTCTCTATATTTGTAGAAAAAAAAAGTACCTAGGTACTTTTTACTTTGGTACTTATCTTCATTGTTGATATCGTAAGTATCATAGCTGTTGATATGCTTAAAGTTTTTTAGACTTCAGCATTTTCATATGTATAATTTATTATTTTAGCGTATTAAGATAATTTACATAATTAATGGACTTGGTGGAATTCTAAGATTTTACTTATAATATCATGGGATCCCGCAAAACGTTGATACCACAGAGCTTTAAGTATTTAAAATGTCGCATAAAGGTTGTTTCACATTGCAGCGCCGACGCGCGTCACCCGCAACAACCAGATGCGCTTGTCGAACACGAGCGGCGCGTACACGAACGGGCACGGCGGCGACACGACGGGGCGGCGCGGCGCCGAGAACGTGCCGCCCGCGCCGCAGCCGCAGCCGCCGCCGCCGCAGCCGCAGCCCACGCCCAACTCGCGGATCACGCAACAGGTGACGCAACACATCTAGATCTACCCTCGGGCTCGCGTATGTGACAGGTGACGCAAGGCCTCAAGGAGTGTACCTGAGTGTAAGTGAGCCCTTGAGGCCTGTTCAGACTCGCAAGAATATATCTCGTGAGAGAAATCGACTGCCGTATTAAGGGCGCTCGTTTCGTTCAGCTAGGCACCACAATGCCATTAGATGGCGCTTTTGTTAAAATATACTGTATTTTATTTTTTTATGAATAAAAATGTTCATATTCTTTTCTAATAGTACGATTTGCGCCACTACCGCATTATTCGTAATGTACATGACTATATTAAGATGTATTTTAGTTTCCAAAATGCTTTTTACTTAGATAAGTTAGTGCGCATCAGTTTTTCAGAACTCAACACGCACACATCAATAGATGTGTGTGCAATACAAAACTGTTCAAAATTTTCGACGTGAAATGTAAAGTTTAAATGGCGCAGTGGTTACAGTGTTACTCTAATTTGTGAGATACTGTATACTGGACCTTGGTTCAATTCCTGATAATTTCAAGTCTTTTTTTAGTTTTTTATTATATTTCTTTCCTTTGTAACAATGAATAACATAAAATATACCTACTAATCTTCTGTATAAATATTACAATATGAAAATTATTTTTTTCTTTGTCTCATGTGTTCTAATACAATGTCATCCAATTGAACTTTGTGCGTATGCACATCTTACGATAGTTTTATAGGAAGTTCGAAAAGGTTTAGAAGGTTGAAAACACATTAGAATACAAACAGTTTAGAATTGTTTTGGAACCTGCCTGACCAGCTAGTTTCAAATTAAAGAAAAAACAGTTCATTACTAAGTAAGTAAAACACAGTTTTTATAAAATTTTACTAATTTCGGTATCATATTATTGATAAAAACTTCATCCCGATGTATTTCCAATACTGTTATGTCATAAATTGGAGAAATATAGCCAATGAAGTAAAATTTATTCATTTTACTAAGACGCAGTTGGCCCTGGATCTGCAAAAATAATAACCAGTTTATGAACATGTTACAAATACTTCCATCTCTATAAGTATAATGCATTATGCATTATGTGGTAGATTCATTATGACTATTCAAAAGTACTTGTAAAAGTTTATTTGAATAAAAAACTTTTCTATTCTATTCTATTATTGTAATGTTGTAGGCCAATAAAATATAATAAGTGTTATTTGTTCTAACCTGATAGTAGAAATTGTGTTTTTTATTTATTTGTAAACTTTTATTGTCTGCTATGTACAGTGGAAATTTTTTTCTTTCTTTAGCTGCAGAAAACATGTCTTGGTTGTTCCGAGCCAGTGAGGGAAAACATTTTATTTCTAAGATAGCTTTTTCTTCTTCTATAACCCCTGCAATCCATAAATTGAAGTAAACAATAGTGTTTTAGAAAATAATCCCTACTTGTAGGGATACAAATAACACAAATGTGAAAGTGGCTGTATCTGTCTGTTACGCTTTCACGCCTAAACCGCTGAACCAATTTTGATAAAATTTGATACAGATGAATGTTTGTAAGGGAGTACCTCATTGAAGATAATAATCGAATCGGATCTTGACAAAATATGCATCCTGGATTACTTTTTATCCCAAAAATCAAAGTGTTCCCACGGGATTTCAAAAAAAACTAAATCCACGTGAACGAAGTCATGGGCATCAAGCTAGTGTGGATATGAAAAATATTTTGTAAATAATAATAATTAGTGCCACATACCATCAGGACTAGCTCCTAAAAAGCCAAATTCTTTTATTTTATTTTTTCGTCAATTTCCCAATGTTTTTAATAGTTATTCTGCTATTCGGGACGGAGACAAATACAACAAATCAATAACAATGAAAATCGTTCCAGCCGTTCTCGAGTTACAAGTGTTCGAACTAACACGACTTTGTTTTATAGGTATACCTATATAGATTCTATAAGAAAATAACGAAAACTTGTTAGAATATACTCCGAATATAGTCTATTTTCATCGAATGTTAGTATTTTTTAGTCAGATATCTGGCTATTTTAAATGATAAGTATCTGACAAAATGTTCACGGGTTTCGTAGCTGTCAAACATCCCGTCGATACAGTAAACTTTCTCACCCGTACCTTTATAATTCTTCTGTATACGTGTGCTTATCACCAACTCCTCCTAAACGACTGGACCGGTTTGGATGAAATTTTGTGTGTATATTTCAATACTGGATGGTTTGAAAACACAATTACCGGGTAGGTACAGGTAACCTACCGGGTCTCGGTAGGTGGCGCTGATGTCGGTATGTCACCGGGCAGGACGACGTCTGCCGGATCCAGTAGTATACATATAGGTAGGTATATATTTTCACGTTCTCAAACTCAGTAACTCAACTAAATGGACGATAATCGGTAAGAAAACCCTACTTCCATCTAGATAGTCTGATTTTTTAGCATTATCTCTATGTTTTTTAGAGTAGGAACTCACGGAGCGGTTTTCACCCATGCTCGCCGCGGTTGCGGGACTGCAACACTCGTACGATCACAAAATACATGGAAATGTAGAGAGCAAAACTCACGACGCGATTTATTCCCGCGGAGTGCGTGGTTGCTTGCGGGTCCCGCTGCACCGGTGGGCCACGGTCACCCGCGAACTTAGCGAGCGTCGCCCGCAAGCTCTGCAAGCGCAAGCGCGGGCACGGAATGGTGTTTGTGAAGAATAGTGGTAGATTCATTTGTCGATTCAAAAGCACTTGTAAAAGTTTATCCGAATAAAAAATATGTCTTAGACTTGCCTTTACACAAGTTTAAGAACTTTCTTAAAAGTATGCTCATAAAAAAAGCTTATTATACAACTGAAGATTATATAAACGATAAAAAAGCTTGGATTTAACTCGTTCCAGCAATGCGCGAGACGGCATTTCAATCATGTACATTAATAATAATAATTGTTATAATGTTATTTTTAAAAAGAGCAACCGCCGAGTTTCTTACAGGTTCTTCTCGGCTGGAACTGCATTCCGAACCTGTGGTAGACTCAATCGACGATTCAAAAGCACTTGTAAAAGTTTATTTGAATAAAAAACTTTTCTATTCTATTCTATTCTATTCTATTCTATAGAATCCATTTTTCGTATATATAAATATAACCGCCGGTCTTGCGATCATCGCCCGCCGAGTTTGCGGGCGACGGCTGCAACCACGCGGTTCCCGCACAAACAAGTGGTCTCGTGAATATAGAAATAAACCGCTCTCCCGCAACCGCGGCGGGCGCGAGTGCAAATCGTTCTATGAGTTCCTACTCTTTTTCGGTAGAATTCTGACAGTTGTCATTTTATACGTTGGATGAGTTATTCGTATGAAAAACAGCGTTACCCCACCTGAAGTTCGATTTTACCCCAAACTACTTTAAATCCCTGTCAACATAAAAAAAACCCTAAGCCATCCATCACTACAGCCTTTTTCCCTTCCCACTGCTAGGCACAGGCCTCCTCGCTCATAGGAGAGAGGGATTTACTCGGAGAGTTTAGACCCGTCACGCCCTAAGCCACGTAATAATATTGTTTCGCCTATTGCTAAGTGTGGAAAGTGCAAACTAACAGCAATATACGGGCATGGTGCCCAAGACAGTGGCGCTATTATTGCCTCTGAATGACCAGGCTGCCGTTAGGCGAAATAAGAATAAGATAGATAATTTTAAATGTAATTTTGAATCTTTAAGAATAAGTGCAATAATTATTCTAACACAAATAATAATATTATACAGGTAACATTTGTTTATATATTTGTATATATACGTCCTTGCTTAGTTAGCAGGTAGCTTAGGTAGAAGGAAAACTTTCGTGCATTATTTACATTTCGTAGATATTAATTTTTTTATTGTTTTCAATGAAATTTTCTCCCTTATTTCTTCCGAAAATTCTTCCTGTTAGCAACACTCCTACCGAAGCGATTGATATTCATTTTCTCTGAAAATACAAACTAGCTAATAAAAGTAAGAGTGGCAACCGCGCGTCATATGTCATTGGCGAAGCGGCAACGCCGCACTTTACACACACTACTGAACCCTTTCTTGGCGTAAGAATATAGTATCTGTGTTTACTCATACACTAACGAAATTACACTAAAAATTCGATCTCAGAAAAGCTATTTAGGTAATCTTTTCTTCATGTAAAAATAAGTTTGCTCAAATAAAAAATTAAATTAAGGCTCTGGAATGTAATTTCAGCGTAAATATATAATCCATGTGCTCTTGAATGGAGACATAAATTAGTATGGAAGACGTAGCGCCTTAAGAGGGGACTCGAGTGGACCTTTCTCCATACAAACGTATTCTGCTGTTTCCTTCGTGGATAATACCTCTAGAGCAATGTTTTTTTCCCAAAAAATCTATGTCTAATTAATGCGTGCCTCTATCATTTCCTTTTTTCCAAAACATAATCACTACAAGAAATATGACAATCCAAAAACCCGAAAAAAATACCCGTTTTTACTGCCGTGTTCAGACGACTATCAGACAAATTTGATAAGTTTTTAACAAAAAAGAAAATAATAGAGGCATAGATAAACTATTCCTCTAAATTTTGATACCAGAATTTTTGAGATATGTTCAGTTTTGAAGGAGGAAATAGCAGAATACGAAACGTCTTTTCGCCAACGTTTTTGTAGGTAAAATCAGCCTGAGCTGCAGTTGTCCCTATCATACTTTACGGGGGCAGGTTGGTGGCGAGGGGGGAAGACTTACACGTACACTAATAGGGAAGTGGATATTTTCAATATTTACACTATACAATTATTATTTTTATTTATTGTTTACCGACTTTATTCGCCCGCTACTAGGCTGCGGAAAATTAGTAAATCTTTTGTTGGTAATTCTAATAGGTAGGTACTTTCTTATAATCGGTTGCCGGTGGATATTTTGGATTTGTTTCTCAATAGGTAAGTTCAAGGTTCTTATAAAACGCAAATAATTGAAAAATCCTATTATAGCGTAAAAGATGTTTTTAATGACAAAAAACCATGAACATAGATTGCTCTAAAAGTCAACAGTTCAAATTATTTAGAAATTATACATTATTTGAGATGGTTATAATAAAAAAAAATAACCCGGCTGAGTTTGTTGAGGGCTCTTCTCAGACCAGGGCGCGTTTGGAATCCTCGTAATTTTAATTATAAGTTTTCGTAGTAATTATCACCATTACCTCATTTTCATGTACTTTATATTATATTGACGTTCAAAAAGTGTATAGTGTACCTACTTTGAATAAATGAAATTTGAATTAAAATTTATTAAATCGTGTGATTGTAAGTAGGATATCGTACCTGTTCTCGGACACCTAGCGAATCACTCAGGAATGCTTACAAAATAAAAGTATTATAAGACTCAGGGCCTGTTTCATCACCTTCTGATAAGTGTCTGGTAGCTTTTGTCTTTGTCACTTGACGTAAAGTAAGAAAGTGACAAAACTTACGACTATCCGACACTTATCAGAAGGTGGTGAAAAAGGGTGTGAATTAAATAAAATTCATCTCTGAGCCAATTTGAATATCTTATCAGGACATGAGCAGTAAAAAAGTTTATTGCGCTCAAGTTTCTTTGAAAACAAAGCGATCTAATTTTGAGCTTGCACCTAATGAATGAAAACGAGTCTTGTAGAGCAAAAAAAATAGTGGCATGCTGCAATTATCACGGTTAGTTATTAATCAATTTACAAGTTAGTCTTGGTAGCACTTATTTATGTTTCATAAAATACTATGAAAGTGTTTATTTTACTTTTTATTACATAAGAATACAAAAAAGGAGTAGACAAGAACTAGTTCACTATTTTCTTAAGAAATCCTATTATCGTCCGGGTGGTCAAAAACTGGTTTAGAAATTTTATTTTAGGTACTCTGTACTGTTATACAATGAAGTGTGCAAAAAATTTAAATTAGGTTTATTAATTCGAATCCGAAATCTTTTACACTGAATAAATATTTTAGTTTTCGCCCGTCAAGTTCCCACGGGATTTTGTAAAATCCGAAATCTATAGCTACAGCTGTAGGTAGATTACTCTAACAAACTTCCTTGAAAGTAGGTATAAAGGTTGGAAAAGGGAGCGGGAACGGGAACCGAAAATCCACGATTCTCTCGGGATTTGTAAAAAACCGAAATTCACGCGAGCGAAGACACGGGCAGAAGCTAGTAATTTCTAAATTATTTCTGGTCTGGTCTGGTCGGAGGCCTCAGTCGTGGCTGAATACCACCCTCCGAGCTAAGCCATGCCGCCAAGCGATTTAGCGTTCTAATATGGGTTAAATAAAAACTGCCATATATACCCATCTCTTCCAGGTTAGCCCGCTTCCACCTTAGACTGCATCGTCACATCATCTTCAGGTGAGGTTGCAGTCAAGGGCTAACATGTGATTAATAAAACAAAATACTAGTGTTAATTTTATGTATTTACAAATTAAAATGAAACTGTCTGTCTGTCATTTCGAAATATCATGTACTTAACATAAAATTGTTATATAGAAACTCGGCGGTTGCTCTTTTCCAAATTAACAAAATTTGGAAAAGAGCAACCGCCGAGTTTCTTGCTGGTTCTTCTCGGTTGGAATGACATTCCGAACCAGTGGTAGATTCAATTGACTATTCAAAAGTACTTACTTGTAAAAGTTTATTTGAATTTTCTATTCTATTCTATCTTGCTTTTATTACGTAAAGCCACGTAAACATTTATAAAAAAAAGGTTTTCTTTTGTCCGTCTATTTACACTATCTGTACTCTTGGAAAGAGTTGAACCTATTTTATTCAGAACTTTCACAGACAGGTAGACCTTATAAAAAGTGATGTGGTCTGAAAGTGATGTATACAAAAGTATTACTGACTTAACAAAAGTAATCTACCTATAGCTATAGATTTCAGTTTTTTCAACATCCCGTGAGAACTGTGGATTATTCCAGGATAAAAAGTAGCATATTTGTTAAGTCAGGTAGGGCATAATCTATCTCCATTCAAAATTTCAGCCAAATCGGTTAAGTTACACACACATACACACACTTTCGCCTTTATAATATTAGTGTGATAATATACCAAATTGCCACTGCCGGGAATCAAACCCGGGACCTCCCACTTATAAGATTATAGTGCTCACAACTGCCATCAGGGAGGTCGTCAATGTCGCACGTTCAATTATACTTGCATACATTTCTAAAGAAAATTTCTCATACAAATCAGTGGTCAATAACAGGTATACAGGTGGATGATAACTGGATTTAAAAGAGTAAGCTGGATTTAAAAAAGTACCTAAGCTTAAAACAACTAATATAAAATACAAATAGACTAGTACATTTTAAAATTTTTTTAATATAATATATTACCTATATTTTCACCCTCTCAAACTCAGTAACTCCACTAAATGGACGATAACCGGTAACAAAACCCTATTATTTTTTATTGTTGAAGCAGGTTGAGATGATCGCGATTAAAATTTTTTTTTTGAGTCGTTGATTTAAATCAATACTTACTTTTTTAATCCAATAAAGTGAAGAAGTGTTTTAACCGAGTTCAAAAAGGAAGAGGTTCTCAATTCGTTGGAATCTTTTTTATTTGTTGTTTTTTTTAACCCCCGACGCAAAAAGGACAATATCAAATAAAAACACTGAAAAGAGTAAAATAACATAAATTTCGAAATAATATGAATGAATGAATATATTATACGGGCATAGAGGAAGATGCGCGCGCGCGGCGCGCGCGGGCGCGGCGGGCGGCGGCGGCGGGCACACAAATACACTACTCGTGCACACATTGATAGCTCGCTTGGTACTCGTGGTGTCGGGGCCAGAGCGATGGCAATAGCACAGGCAATAGTTTCTTCAAATACCTATTTTTCAAATTCCTCACGACTCGAGTACCGTCTTAAAGACTGGAACCTCAAAAAATATATGTTACGTTTTTATTTCATGTTTTTGCGTCACCACTAACACAATATGGATAGTGTTGGTTGACCAATAAGGAGTTGGTCTCTCCAAAGTTTCGACATTTTAGATTTAACGAAACTCGCTTTTCCTTACTTTATAAGATTCTACACTAGAAAACAAAGAACGAGGGGGTGAACTTTTCCTTAATTTCTATGATATAAGATTGTGTCTTTCAATAATTTTCAATGACGACTTTCAGAATTTTCAATGACGGCTAGAAATGGCAGAATATAACATATTCTACCGTCCTTCTGTAAACCTTTAATTCCTAAGGCCTCTTGTTCGCACACGTTTTTTTGCCGTGAAAAATTACGGTTTATTCGCCGTAAAATAGAATCCGGTCCGCCGGTCGTCAGTGTTGTATGGAGCACTGTTTTTTAGGGTTCCGTAGTAAACAAGGAACCCTTATAGTTTCGCCATGTCCGTCCGTCTGTCCGTCTGTCCGTCTGTCCGTCTGTCCGTCTGTCCGTCTGTCCGTCCGTCCTCGGTTAATCTCAGAGACTATTAGTGCTAGAAATCCGTAATTTGGCATGAGTATAAATATTAATCACGCCGACAAAGTGGTGAAATAAAATTTTGATAAATATTTTTTTTTAGGGTAGCTCCCCTACATGTAAAGTGGGGATGAATATTTTTTTTCTCGTCTACCCCATAGTGTGGGGTATCGTTGAATAGGTCTTTTAAAAATACTGTGGGTGTGGGAACATCATTTTTCGATTTCTAGATCCGTTTGTAAAATATGATGTTTTAAAGTGCAAATTTTTATTAGAGTCAAGTGTCCCCCCCCTCTATCAGCCAAATGGCAGTATATAGGAACTTGAAAAAATTCACAGCAGTAGGGTATATAATCAATTTTAAAGGAAAACTATCACGGCTAAGTAGGGTTCACAGGTTAAGGAGTTATATCTGTTTTTCGAGGATTGTGACTACGGAACCCTACACTGCGCGTGGCCCGCCACGCACTTGACCGGTTTTTATTTTTTTTTAATTCAACTACAAGTTAGCCCTTGACTGCAATCTCACCTGCACACACACACACACACACACACACAGAGCACAGTGGAAGCTTGTTCATGTTCACACGTACGGCGCTACGGCACTGCGACGCGGCAAACACGCCGTACAGTTCAGTAAACCGTGTGTGAACAGAAGGCCTTAATCCTTCATTTTCCGTGTAGCAAACTCCGTCGTCAGGCGGGCGGTCCCGCTCAGGGAGCACCCCTAGCGCCGCCTCGGTGATGCACGGGACGCAGCAGCACCACGGCCAGCGACGAATGCATAATGTTAAAGAGGTTCCCTTTCCCTTCCTTACTTCCTCTCCTTGTAACCTCCCTTACATATCTCCCACATTAGCTACAAACTTCCCCGGTGCCTTCATCGTTTGAGCGAGCTCAATTATTATAGTTGAAGCGGAAAGAGCGAGGGAGACGACTCACAAGTCACAACCGTACTGAGTGCTTAGTCTAAGATCGGAGCACTCGAAAACAAACTCGAAAACTATTGATCGAATCACAAGTGAATTCAGAGCAAAATGAACTCAAATACTCGTATTTTAAAGTCGTAATTCCATAGTTCGAATATGTATTTTACAACATTTCTGCTTGGGGCGCTCGTTGTGTTCGAATGCTGAATGTATTGGCGAACTCAAACCTTAATACAAGCCATTTTAGGTCTATTTTACTCTGAAATCGATCAATAGTTTTCTAGTTCGTTTTCGAGTGCTCCGATCTTAGACTAAGCACTCTGTTTTATGTGTCAGTTCGCGCGTTTGTAACTCCCAACTATAATAAGAAGCGGTAGAGAAATTCTTGTTTGTGTCACAATATGAAAAAGCTTCCGATTCAGCATCAAGCATAAGCCACGTTGGAAGCGAAGAGAAACCAAATATGGTTCGTTTCGCTTCGCTCATGTCGCGTTTTTTCATACTTCGGTTCACGCCGCGAACTACAGAGCTGAACGAAGCCAGCGAAGCGAACTTGCGAGTACTCATAGTGTATAGTGACACGAGCGATTTCATTTCGCTTCGCTCCCAATGTGGCCTGCGCTATTCTATGTCTTGCCCGTCTCCTTTTCAACTTTATGGTTATTGGCAGGGAGATTTTTCCAACTGCCTCGTTGGTCTAGTGATTAGAATATTCGAACGCAGATCACGAGGTCCCGGGTTCGATTAACGGGTCGGGCAAATAATTGTTAGGTATTGGGTTTTTCTGTCAAGAAATTCTCAATGACAGCTCGGAGTTGGTAGCTGGCGGTGTTTCACCACCGTGCCTCGGAAAGCACGTTAAGCAGTTGGTCCAGGTTATTATCACTATCATGTGACAATAGTCGTTAAAGCCCGCCAATCCGCATTGGAGCAGCGTGTCCTATGAGAGAGGGATTTTTCCATGTGCGTAGTAATTTGAAAACGTTATGTTTATGTTGTGTTCAGTTCAGCCAGCCGGTGTCGTCCGCGAGGCCGGCGGCCGTGTCCAGCACGGTGTCCGTCCCGCATGCGGTGGCGTCCGGCGCCGTGCGGAGATCCAACGTGGTGAAGGAGGTGGAGCGACTGAAGGAGAACCGCGAGAAGCGGAGACAGAGGCAGGCCGAGCTGAAGGAGGAAAAGGTACGCTTTCGTTTATGGTCAGTTACTTTTGTCTGTGTCGTCTATGGAGAGTAGAATATGGAGATCCAACGTGGTGAAGGAGGTGGAACGGTTGAAGAAGAACCGCGAGAAGCGGAGACAGAGACAGGCCGAGCTGAAGGAGGAAAAGGTACGCTTTCGTTTATGGTCAGTTACTTTTGTCTGTGTCGTCTATGGAGAGTAGAATATGGAGATCCAACGTGGTGAAGGAGGTGGAACGGTTGAAGAAGAACCGCGAGAAGCGGAGACAGAGGCAGGCCGAGCTGAAGGAGGAAAAGGTACGCTTTGGTTTATGGTCAGTTACTTTTGTCTGTGTCGTCTATGGAGAGTAGAATATGGAGATCCAACGTGGTGAAGGAGGTGGAACGGTTGAAGAAGAACCGCGAGAAGCGGAGACAGAGACAGGCCGAGCTGAAGGAGGAAAAGGTACGCTTTGGTTTATGGTCAGTTACTTTTGTCTGTGTCGTCTATGGAGAGTAGAATATGGAGATCCAACGTGGTGAAGGAGGTGGAACGGTTGAAGAAGAACCGCGAGAAGCGGAGACAGAGACAGGCCGAGCTGAAGGAGAGAAAATGTAGGCTTTTGTTTATGTCAGTTAGTCTTGTGTGCGATGTTTACGGAGATCTCAGGTGGTGAAGGAAGTTGAACGGTGAAGATTAGCTAGCCCCTTTGCATGAAATCTCAATTGCTGTGGTGATTCGTTGAATTTATGGTATTCTTGCTGCGTGCATTTCACCCAATAGTAAGAAAACGTCGGCCAATAAGAGGTGAATGCTGGATAGTCATACTGGAATCAAGGAAGCAAAAGGTATGCTGTTTCATTGATTTGGACATGAGCGTGCAATAATTGCATGTTGTACAATTTTTCTCCCAAGTGACGCCAAGCTAGTTCCTTTATTTACTCCAGTAAGTATGGCGTGAAATGGTGACATGTCAACAGTCAAAAGCAGTTTTTATAATATTATGTTTTCTTTTACTTTCAGGAGGCTTTGATGAACATGGACCCGGGCAATCCGAACTGGGAGTTCCTCGCCATGATACGCGACTACCAGAACACGATAGACTTCAGGCCGCTGACGGGCAACGAGCCCGTGGAGGACCACCAGATCACCGTGTGCGTGAGGAAGAGGCCGCTCAACAAGAAGGAGATGGCCAAGAAAGAGGTAATATGTATTGTAACTGTCATGAATATTGTTGCATGCCCACACATGTAATTAATAAGACTCAAATAAATCAGAAATGTCATTCCATGATTATTATATAGTACCTACCTACGTACCATACACGTTGAAATCATGTTGTTTCTATTTATGTAATAAAAATAATTACCTAATAATTGTATATTTGTACACCACACTGTGGTTGAATGCATGACACTTATAAATATGTTAACACCTTACTGTACTGTGTTCACAAATAAATAAATAAATAAAAAAACACCAAAACACTATTGACCTATACACACACACAGTCACAGTATGTTTTCTATCAACCAGCAGGCTGAAGGAGACTTAGGACCTGCTTCACCACTTCTTGATAAGTGTTGGATAGCATATACACAAGCTTTGTCTTTGTCACTTGACATAAAGTAGGAAAGTGACAAAATGTACGTTTAGGCTATCCGATACTTATCAGAAGGTGGTGAAACAGGCCCTAGCAATTGTTGTTATTCAAAGATCGGCGGCCTCATTGCAATAACAAGAAGCCGGCGTCATAAGAGCTTGTTTCGTAGTTTTCCAGTAGTTACCCCTCTGGCATTTGGTGCACTTGTAAAGTTGTAAGTCCACGGAAGAGCTGATGGTGACAGGGCATTAAAATCCACGGCATTATTATTTCTTTAGTTTTGGGAGGACGAGAATCATATTATATTTGTCTAATTTTAACCATCGTACTTAAAAAAAAAATGAAGTTGATGGAATGAGCAACCTGGTTTTAACCCCCGACGCAAAAACGACAGGGTGTTATAAGTTTGACGTGTCTGTGTGTGTGTATGTGTGTGTGTCTGTCCCTTTCGCCTGTAGCGCTCAAACGGGTGGACCAATTTGAATGCGGTTTTTTTTTGTTTGAAAGGTGAATTAGTCGAGAGTGTTGTTAGCTATGTTTGATGAAAATCCATCCAAGATGGCCGCCGCTACAAAATGGCAGATTACATAATATTTTTTCACAACTCCCTTAATATGGGTATCAAATGAAAGGGCTTGACTAGTAAAATAGCACTATTGCAAATCCAAGATGGCCGCCTCCAAAAAATAGCGAACGTTGGGGGTTTTTAGGGTTCCGTACCCGAAGGGTAAAAAACGGAGACCTATTAATGTCACTCGGCTGTCTGTCTGTCTGTCTGTCTGTCTGTCTGTCTGTCTGTCCGTCTGTCCGCCGGTCACAGGTCTCTAGCTCGCAGACGAAATGAGTTACAAACCTGAAATTTTGGTATTTAGTGTAAAACGTTAACCCAAAATCAAATATTGAATTAGAAATTGAATTAAATTATTTTTCAGGGGGGCTCCCATACATGAAAAAGGAGCCGGAAAAAAAAATTTTTTCTTTACCTTAGCTTGTGGGGTATCATTGTTTAGAGCTCATTAAGTAGAGTACAAATATATATTTTTTTAATTTTTATCTCAAAAAATAAGGGAATGGGAGGCCATCAAAGTTGTCAGTTTTAGACCATTTTTGTGACGGGGGCTATCTCAAAAACTAAACTAGTTGGGAATATGATATTTCAGTATATTATGTACTATATGCTCTATTTAAACAACAAATACTGAAAACAACGATTTATTAAATAGTTTATAAGCTGTGACCAAAATAAACGAACATTTTTTTGGGTTTTTCTTTCACGGTTTGTTGCGATGTCTAGCTCGGAAATTAAATATTTCTTAGACCCAAAATATTATATTGTTCATAATTATGTACGGAACCCTGAAAGAGCGAGGCCCAACTCGCACTTGGCTGATTTTTTAAATTTTCAATTTACACTTTTACAAACACATGCTCATTTTCCGTAGATATAATTTTAAATCAGTTTTTTAAGGAAGATTCAATTTTTGTATTTCTTCATGTACCTAGAGTTAAAGTTTTCTATTGCGTTTTGCAGGTGGACGTTATAAGTGTGCCGACGAAAGATCAGATGATAGTCCACGAGCCCAAGAACAAAGTGGACCTCACAAAGTACCTAGAGAACCAGAAGTTTCGATTTGACTATGCCTTCGACGACTCCTGCACCAATGAAGTTGTTTACAAGTGAGTATGCTGCACAGATATACTATGTTATAGTCGTCGACGACTCAACTGATAGATACATGGCTAGTGTGGCTAATTCTGTTGTACACAATCTCTAAACCTAAACAATTGACACGTTTAAAAATGGTGCTATCCCCTTCAGCAGGGAGGATTGTGAAAGAGACAGGAATATATTTAGACCTGTCATTTAGGTTTAGATGTAGAGATTGTGTACAACAGAATCGGCCACAATTTCCATCTAATTTTGATACGGGATTATTCAAGTGGCGGATCGAAAAAATTCCTTTATGCTGAGAACACATTGGCGATTTCTCTGGTGCTGCAAATGCTCATGGGCGATGGTAATTGCTTAATATTAAGTGACTCATAATTCATATTAAAAAAAATTGGTTGTCTGTAAAGTTGGTTTACGGACGATAATTTTACGTGATAACGTCATAAGAAAACAATATAGACAAAAACAAACAAAACAGAGATAGATGCGACACAAGCCGAACGCTTGGTTTCGCGCTCGCGAGCAAGCGGCAAGCACGCGGAACGGAACGGATGAGTCATAATAGGCTATTTGACTAATTTTTGGAAATTGTTTTAAATGATTCTTTATTACTTATTAAAACACACTACATTGATATTTTTCGGAATATCTACAGTATTAAGAATTAAAATCAATGATAAAGTTTAAGTTTTGAAAACCGCACCAAAAACGACATTTCTGTAATGGCGCTGATCACATGATACGTGTGACGTCACGAATCGGTAAGCAAAACCGCTGAAAACATTTACAAAATATATTAAGTGTACTTTCCCCACTACAATTATGTATCTGAACGGGTCAAATCAAAAATGTCTGTAGTAAGTAGGTACTCGTATTTAATATTTGAAATTCGAAGAGAATTTTTATTAGTGACAATAATCGGGTGGTTTACGCTAAACTAGCTCTTCCAACCACATATGACCCTGTTGTAAAGCAAGTGTCGCAAATGCCTACGCTCGCCTGTGGCAGGTACACGGCCAAGCCGCTGGTGCAGACCATCTTCGAGGGCGGCATGGCCACGTGCTTCGCGTACGGACAGACCGGCTCCGGCAAGACGCACACCATGGGCGGCGACTTCCAGGTACCCGCACTACCCGCACTAAGGGTCGGGGCATACTATCACAGAGACGAAGCATCAAGTGAAATAAGTTCATGGCAATTGGTACCCATCTCTACACAAGTATAAATTGAAAATTTAAAAAACCCCCGACATTCGCCATTTTGTGGCGGCGGCCATTTTAGATTTGCATAGTGCTATTCTACTAGTCAAGCCCTTTTATTTGATACCCATATTAAGGGAGTTGTGAAAAAATATGTAATCCGCCATTTTGTAGTGGGGCCATCTTGGACTGATTGTCTTCAAACATAGCTAACAACACTCTCGACTAATTCACCTTTCAAACAAAAAAAACCGCATTGAAATCGGTCCACCCGTTTTGTGGTCCACACACACAGAGACAGACACGCACGCACGCACACACACACACAGACACATCAAACCCCGTCGTTTTTGCGTCGGGGGTTAAAAATAAAGCACAATAAGTTCGTACGTCTGTAAGTTATTATCTGACACTCTTTCACTGTTGGCTGAAATGCACTGATATCAGCAACAAAAACAACGATGGTGATTGTAATAAAGTGATATCGCAGCTTTCGCGCTAAGGGCCCCTCCCTTAGCGCGAAAGCTGGCATTTTACATCTATGTCAAAATGATACACATACACTGTAGCTTACATGACATAGTAGATTGGCAGGATGATTATTTTACTCTATTATTGTCCATTTCGTAAATAGATAAATAAATAAAAAAAACGTTTTGCGAAGTGCCCGTTGAAAACCACAAAACTTCCTTCTCGTTACCCTCATAGCGAGTGTAATCTTCTAAAACTTTTCTATCAGACGTTTCAGACTTTGCGTGGTTCTTATAACTGTATTTCTCGCCGCAGGGCAAGATGCAAGACTGCAAGAAGGGCATCTACGCGATGGCGGCGCGCGACGTGTTCATGTACCTCAAGTCGCCCAAGTACAAGCCCCTCAACCTCATCGTTTCCGCGTCCTTCTTCGAGATATACTCCGGAAAGGTAACACAAACACTTTGGTCCCGTTACGTTAACCTCGACACTCCGGAAAGCACTTTAATTCTGTTACGTCAACCACTACAGCCCGGAAAGGTAACACTGATTCTGTTTCGTCAATCACGATGCTCCGGAAAGGTAACACTTTGGTTCTGTTACATCGACCACGATACTCCGGAAAGGTAACACTTTGGTTCTGTTACGTCAACCACGATACTCCGGAAAGGTAGCACTTTGGTTCTGTTCCGTCAACCACAATACTCCGGAAAAGTAACACTTTGGTTCTGTTACGTCAACCACGATACTCCGGAAAGGTAACACTTTGGTTTTGTTCCGTCAACCATGTTAGTCCGGAAAGGTAACACTTTGATCCTATGACGTTAACCACGATACCCCGGAAAGGTAACACTTTGGTCCTATGACGTTTACCACGATACTTCGGAAAGGTAACATTTTGATTCTGATACGTCAACCTCGACGCTCCGGAAAGGTATAGTTCGTTCGGTAACTTAGTGTCGGTACAGGCGCAGGTGCTCTTAGTATTCTGCTTTTATTTTTATTACTTTTTTTCTGTTTGTAATATTTTTTCTATTCTAACAGAATCTCCGAATAGTCTGCCAATCCGCACTTGGCCAGCGTGGTAGACTATGAATAGAATAGAATAGAATAGAAAAGTTTTTTATTCAAATAAACTTTTACAAGTGCTTTTGAATAGTCAGATGAATCTACCACTGGTTCGGAATGCCGTTCCAACCGAGAAGAACCAGCAAGAAACTCGGCGGTTGCTCTTTTCCAAATTTACAATATCAATATAACAATTTTATGTTAAGTACATGATTGAATTGCCGTCTCGCGCATTGCTGGAACGAGTCAAATCCACGCCTTTTTATCATTTATATAAGTAATCATAATTTTATTCAGATAAACTTTCGGAAGCGTTTACGAATCGACAAATGAATCTACCACAGGTTCGGAATGGTGCTTACAATTCTACACATGTGAAGAAGGGCAGACAAAAGTAGCCCCATTTCCGACGGTGGCACCCGTTCACGAGCATGACGCATGATCCAGCCATTATGGTTAAAATCCTTCTCATTTTGAGAGAAGACCCGTGTTCATCATCATGATCAGCCTATTACTGGCTCACTACAGAGCACGGGTCTCCTCTCAGAGTGAGAAGGGTTTTGGCCATAGTCTACCACGCTGGCCAAGCGGATTGGCAGACTTCACACACCTTTGAGAACGTTATGGAGAACTCTCAGGCGTGCAGGTTTCCTCACGATGTTTTCCTTCACCGTTAAAGCAAGTGATATTTAAATACTTAAAACGCACATAACTCCGAAAAGTTAGAGGTGCGTGCCCGGGATCGAACCCACGACCTCCGATTAGAAGTCGGTCGTCCTAACCACTAGGCTATCACAGCTTATACACACACCCGTGTTCATGATAATATTATATTTTATGTTTATGGTTATATTGTAATAAAATACGAATATAAAAAAATATAAAAAGGAAAGAGAATTTTAATTAAAAAATATGAGTAGGTATAAAACGCCAAACCCCCTTGTGCCTGTACACGCCGCGCGGCATGCTTTGAAGTCGCGGCGGCGTCTTTGGTAAAACACCGCGCGGCGGAGGCGGCCAGACACAAAGGGCGACCGTAAGAAAATGAACAGACTATAACACATTTCGTTACTGTTAGTTTGACGTCGTCGTGAATACACTAGGTAATGTATTTATGACGTATCGATATGACATCACATTCGGTGTGTCCGGCATTTATTTTTCATTTTTACATTACATGCTTAAAGATTAGATTAGATTTAGGAAAAACCAAAAAAAATCTGTATACTTTTCAACGATCCTCTACTCTTATCTGGTGCAAGAAAATGTATTCAAAAGATGTGATATTCATTAATGGATTGCAGGTTTTCGATCTACTAGCGGACAAGGCGAAACTGCGAGTGTTGGAGGACGGCAAGCAACAGGTGCAGATAGTCGGACTCACGGAGAAGGTGGTGGACAACGTGGACGAGGTGCTCAAACTCATCCAGCACGGCAACGCGGCCAGGACGTCCGGACAGGTCAGTGTTGTGTCTACTAGCGGACGAGGTGGAACTGCGAGTGTTGGAGGACGGCAAGCAGCAGGTGCAGATAGTGGGGCTCACGGAGAAGGTGGTGGACAACGTGGACGAGGTGCTCAAACTCATCCAGCACGGCAACGCGGCCAGGACGTCCGGACAGGTCAGTGTTCTGTGTCTACTAGCGGACGAGGTGGAACTGCGAGTGTTGGAGGACGGCAAGCAACAGGTGCAGATAGTGGGACTCACGGAGAAGGTGGTGGACAACGTGGACGAGGTGCTCAAACTCATCCAGCACGGCAACGCGGCCAGGACGTCCGGACAGGTCAGTGTTCTGTGTCTACTAGCGGACGAGGTGGAACTGCGAGTGTTGGAGGACGGCAAGCAGCAGGTGCAGATAGTGGGGCTCACGGAGAAGGTGGTGGACAACGTGGACGAGGTGCTCAAACTCATCCAGCACGGCAACGCGGCCAGGACGTCCGGACAGGTCAGTGTTCTGTGTCTACTAGCGGACGAGGTGGAACTGCGAGTGTTGGAGGACGGCAAGCAACAGGTGCAGATAGTGGGACTCACGGAGAAGGTGGTGGACAACGTGGACGAGGTGCTCAAACTCATCCAGCACGGCAACGCGGCCAGGACGTCCGGACAGGTCAGTGTTCTGTGTCTACTAGCGGACGAGGTGGAACTGCGAGTGTTGGAGGACGGCAAGCAACAGGTGCAGATAGTGGGACTCACGGAGAAGGTGGTGGACAACGTGGACGAGGTGCTCAAACTCATCCAGCACGGCAACGCGGCCAGGACGTCCGGACAGGTCAGTGTTCTGTGTCTACTAGCGGACGAGGTGGAACTGCGAGTGTTGGAGGACGGCAAGCAGCAGGTGCAGATAGTGGGGCTCACGGATATAGTTTATCATAAATCGTAAAAGGGTAACGACTGGATTTTCCTAAATTTTACTCATAAGGGGGTATGAAAGTTTTCTTTGTAAGGGGGCATGAAAGTTTTCTTTGTAAGGGGGTATGAAAGTTTTCTTCGTAAGGGAGTGTGAAAGTTTTGTATGTAAGTGGGTATTTATTGTTTGTTGTGATGTTGCAGACGTCGGCGAACTCGAACTCGTCGCGGTCGCACGCCGTGTTCCAGATCGTGGTGCGGTCGCCCGGCATGCACCGCGTGCACGGCAAGTTCTCGCTCATCGACCTCGCGGGCAACGAGCGCGGCGCCGACACCTCCTCCGCCAACAGGCAGACGCGTGAGTACACAACACAATGTCACCACAATATGTATATAATATTTAATAAAATTGACCGTTTTGTCTGTGTATTTTTGTGGCATCATACTGCTCAAACGGATAAATCAATTTTAATGCAGTTTTTTATTCGAAGGTGGTTTTCAATCGGAATGGTTCTCGGTTATGTTTGATTAAAATAAGCCGTGTAAGTATTATTAATTAATGTCACATTTTATCAAATCAGTGTTCCCTATTATTTAAAATTGCAGGAATGGAGAGTGCGGAAATCAACAAATCGCTCCTAGCGCTGAAGGAATGTATCCGCGCGCTCGGCATGAAAGGCAACAACCACCTGCCGTTCCGCGTGTCCAAGCTGACGCAGGTGCTGCGCGACAGCTTCATCGGCGACAAGTCGCGCACCTGCATGATCGCCATGATCTCGCCCGCCATGTCCTCGTGCGAGCACTCGCTCAACACGCTGCGGTACGCCGACAGGTGAGTGTACGCGCTCCGCATGAAGGGCAACAACCACCTGCCGTTCCGCGTGTCCAAGCTGACGCAGGTGCTGCGCGACAGCTTCATCGGCGACAAGTCGCGCACCTGCATGATCGCCATGATCTCGCCCGCCATGTCCTCGTGCGAGCACTCGCTCAACACGCTGCGGTACGCCGACAGGTGAGTGTACGCGCTCCGCATGAAGGGCAACAACCACCTGCCGTTCCGCGTGTCCAAGCTGACGCAGGTGCTGCGCGACAGCTTCATCGGCGACAAGTCGCGCACCTGCATGATCGCCATGATCTCGCCCGCCATGTCCTCGTGCGAGCACTCGCTCAACACGCTGCGGTACGCCGACAGGTGAGTGTACGCGCTCCGCATGAAGGGCAACAACCACCTGCCGTTCCGCGTGTCCAAGCTGACGCAGGTGCTGCGCGACAGCTTCATCGGCGACAAGTCGCGCACCTGCATGATCGCCATGATCTCGCCCGCCATGTCCTCGTGCGAGCACTCGCTCAACACGCTGCGGTACGCCGACAGGTGAGTGTACGCGCTCCGCATGAAGGGCAACAACCACCTGCCGTTCCGCGTGTCCAAGCTGACGCAGGTGCTGCGCGACAGCTTCATCGGCGACAAGTCGCGCACCTGCATGATCGCCATGATCTCGCCCGCCATGTCCTCGTGCGAGCACTCGCTCAACACGCTGCGGTACGCCGACAGGTGAGTGTGAATATGTCAAACTTTCTGACATACATTTCAGTCATTTTGTGACACCTGGCGCGTCAGGTTATTTCTGACTCGGAAATAACCTGATGCATGCCGGAAGAGTACTCACTCTACACATACATTACACTAAACACTATCAGAATTTTTGCCGTTGGATCGTTGGATAAAACAAATCGCGCGTCAGGGTGAGCCAGAGCGCTGTTAGGGGGTAAAGTGGGGGTAAAAGCCATCCTGAGATATCCAGCTAAAAACATCGAGGTCTGAAATAGTAACTAAATAGATTTGTCTTATGCTGTAATAGAATATATTATACTAAAAAAGATTTTTTTTAATTGAAACCTCTAACGGTTAATGTAAACATATTATCAGAAAAATACATGAGATCTAAAAAGCTGATATTTGGTGCAAAGGTCCATCTTAAATATCGTAGATAGAGGAAATAAGGCGGGACTTTACAAAATTCAACCCGAAGGAAGTTAAAGGGGGTATGGAAGTTTTCTAACTTCCATACCCCCTTTTTCAATAAAAAGATTTTTTTGTGGTTGATGTTACTTAAATTTTGACTTAGAATACTCCACATAACCATGTATATTAATAACCAAGTATCATTATTAATTTATTAAGTTCAACCCTTCAACAGTCAAAAAGGGGGTGTTAAAGTTTTCATATGGCTTTTCTTTTTTGAACAGGATTCCTTGAAACCTAACATAAAAACTCAGTAAAGTAGATAAATCAAATGCAGACCAATTCGCGTCCTTATCAAATCAAATAAACTTTATTCAAAATTGGTACATTGTACACTTTTTGAACGTCAATTATGTGTGTGTGCTTGTGTGTGTCTAACATGCGAGGTAAACTCATACAGCTACACGCTTGATGTCGTCCATTCATCTAGTTGAGGGGGTCATCTAGCGCTGCGATCCCTGCACCAGTAAATACTGGTGCAGGGGTCGCCATTCAAGCACCTTGCGACCCCAACGTCTGTCGATTCTTCGAGTTATGTGCCAAGTGGGTAATTCTGGTTACATCAAGATTTCAGAGTGATATTATAATTTATGTTTCAGAGTGAAAGAACTAGGAACTTCGGAAGGGACGCGAGGTCGCGCCGAGTCGCCTCAAGCAGACGTCGAAATGGAACCAGCGCACGACGACCTCGCACACTTGAGATCCCTTAATGTAAGTTTATAACGATAACAAAGCAGGAGATATTATAGTGCAAAATTGTGTGCTCAAACACTCAGGTGCACTCAGTTGCTTCACTCTCATAGTCCGATGAGACGCAAATGTTACACGTCCGGAGAGAAATTAGGTGTATGCTCGACGGCTTTACGTGCTCTGCGAGGCACGGGGGTTTGTCTAACTCCGGCAACTTCTTTCCTTTTATTGTTCCGACGCGAGACTCGAACCCAGGATCTCATGATTCCCAGCCGACCATCTAGCTTTTAAACATAGTGGCATAAAAATCCAAGATTGTTAGACAACAATCTGAGTTACATCGAACTGACAGTAAGTTCATCAGTTACGAACTACTACCAATTTAGCGTTTTGTTTTTGTCGCATTGTTATTTCTATGGCGGAATACTTTGTGCGCGAGTACGACTCGCAGTTGGCTGGTTTTATAATGAATAATTTTTCCATTTAACTCCTGTAAATTGATGATTTGAAAAATGATGATGATGATGCCGTTGATGATGATGATGATGATGAAAAAAATGGCGATTACAGGAAGGCGACATGTCCGCGGACATGTACACCTTCCACGAGGCGATCGACGAGCTGCAGCGCGCCGAGGAGGAGGTGCTGGACAACCACAAGGCGATCACCGACTACCTGCAGCACGCGCTGCAGCGCTGCAGCGCGCTGCTCATGCTGACGAGGGACGTGGACTACGACCAGGACGGTGAGTGCTCCACGACGCCTATGGGCTCCTGGTACTTTTTGTGCAGGTCGTCGTCGTCGTCGTCGTCAACAAATAGACGTCCACTTCTGGACATAGGTCTCTTGTAGGAACCCACAATGCGCGGTCTTGTGCCGCTTGTGTTCAGCGGCTCCCTGCGACTCTTCTGATGTCGTCAGTCCACCTAGGGGGACTGCTAACGCTGCGTTTTCCGGTGCGAGGTCGTCATTATAGCATCTTGTGTAGGTTCTTGTTAATTTTTGATTAGGATGAAAGCGCTTCACCACACATCTTCCCGGTACACAGGGTTTGAACAGCGAGCGTCCTTGCTGACGGTCATTACGCAAGTGCTTCGTGGCAGTTATGCGGTCCTGGTACTTTCGCATTGATTGATGGGCTGAGGAGGAAGTGGTTTCTCAGTACACACAGGGTTTGTTCTTGTGTAGTCCTCGACGTCGTCGACATGTATCGATAAACGTCCACTCCTGGACATAGGTCTCTTGTAGGGACTTCTACACGGCGCGGCCTTGTGCCGCTTGTGTACAGCGGCTCCCTGCGATTCTTCTGATGTCGTCAGTTCACCTATGGGGGGAGGGGGTCTGCTAACACTGCACTTTCCGGTGCGAGGTCGCCATTCTAGCACCTTATGGAGGTTCTTGTGTAGCTGCTTGTTAATTTTTGATTAAGATAAAAGCCCTTCACAGCAAGGGCGTCGCCAGGTAGGGGCAGGGGGGGGCAGCTGCCCCCCCCTAGAGATTTGAAAAAATATAAATATTTTTAGTTTGAAAAGAAAATTCTGATTTTTTTTAATATGTTGTTAGGACCACTACCAGTAGTCTCCAATTTTGCAGTTTCGAAAGACATATGTGCTAACTTTGCAGCACTTGGAAAACCACGAAAATGTTTTCACTTTTTTGTTTTTTTTTCTATACATATTATAGCCCTCATACGCACTAGCGGTTGCGGTAGCGGTGCGGCTAGCCGCTTTTATATTTTTATATGCAACCGCTACCGCAACCGCTAATGCGTACGAGCGCTTAGTGCGTACAAAATGAGCGGTTGCATATAAAAATATAAAAAGCGGCTAGCCGCGCCGCTACCGCAACCGCTAATGCGTATGAGGGCTATGCCCTAAAATATTGTAAAATATATTGTAAAAAATATTGTAGTAAATATAATTAGCTTTAATCTTACTTAATATTATAAATGTGAAAGTGTGGATGTTTAGATGTTTCGATGTTTGGATGTTTGTTACTCAATCACGCCGCAACTACAGAACCGATTTGGCTGAAATTTTGAATGGAGATAGATTATACCCTGACTTAAAACATAGGCTACTTTTTATCCCGGAAAAATGCACAGTTCCCACGGGATTTTGAAAAACCTATAGTTCTATAGCTACAGCTATAGGTATATTACTATGGCGAACTTCCTTTATAGTAGGTATAAAGTTTGGAAAAGGGAGCGGGAACGGGAACCGGAAATCCACGATTTCCTCGGGATTTGTTTAAATCCGAAATTCACGCGGGCGAAGCCGCGGGCAGTTACTAGTTTAAACATAAAACGACATCTGTAGGCGATATAGTTTACTTACAAATCCTAAAAATCGAACCAACTCTGTAATTTCAATACTTACCGAGATGCAGCTCTGCTAAAATTGTTTTTTTTTTCCAAAAAAGTCAAATTTTAAGATAATATGGTCAAATTTTGACCGCTATCTTGGGGATAATACTCATTTTACGAGTAAAATTATAGGGAAAAATGTTACAACTGGAAGGTAGCAAATCTAATAAGCTTTAATTTAAGGACAGAACAATGTCTCTAGACCATATAGTTTACTCACAAATCTTAATGAAGCCGGTTAATATGCTTCATAAAATAAAATATCAATAAATATCAATAAAATGAGATAAATAAATATTTTTTCATAAATAACATTATAAATACTATAATAATAGTTTAAGAGCCCTCTACATGGGAGCGACAAATCGTTGGTGGGTGGAGTCTAAAACAGTGATTTCTGCATTTAGAGAATGAGACGTCTTCAGTAAAGAAGAGTACTAAAAATACTTATATAAATAAATAAATAATAAATTAATTAAATAAATAAATTTTGCTTGAGATATCATGATTTTTAGTGAAAAACGGCAAAGTAAAAAGATGCAAATCTAGATTTGGAATTACGCCTATTTTAGCAAATACATATTTGGCAATTTTTTACATAAACTGAAGACATTTCAATTTATTATGAAGTAATGTATGATATGACTTTGGCCGTTTTTCAATTTTCTAGTTTCTTATATAGTTTATTTACGCACGAAGTTGCCTCAAAATTTGCCCAAAAATAGTGATTTTTCAAGCGTCATAACTTTCAAAATAAATATAATTTTACTAATTTTTTTATTTTATGGCATAGATAATGGAGATATAAATTGATATCTGGCTTAACTTTAGCTCTATTCCGACAAATATTAGAATAATAGGCGTAATACGTTTGTATGGAGAAGCGCGTGAGGAGAGCAACCTTAAATGTATATTTCTTGTGGATGGTACCTACATGGTTTTTCCTTTCAAACTACCTTCAAACAAACTAAAGCGAAAAATGCAATATTCCCATTTTTTGAATTTTTAGGATTTGTAGGTAAACTATAATTAAATTATAGACGTCGTTTTATGTTTAAATTAAAGCCTATTATATTTATTACAACATTTTTTCATTTAAATTTACCCGTAAAATGAGTCTTTTCCCCGATATCGTGGTTTAAAATTGACCAAATCTTAAAATTTCACTTTTTTTTGTAAGAGTTTTATTTGCAAAAATGTGGTACAAATATTATAGATCTAAATCTATTGTCTCCCAAGTTCCAACACATTTAACTAATAAATTAGTGTGCAAATTCAATTATTGATTGATTTGGAACTAATTGACAATTTTTGGAGAGCTGTATCTCAGTAAATATTGAATTTACAGAGCTAATTCTGTTAGTTTTAAATAGCAGCAATTTTAGTCTACTTTAAAAACGCACAAAAAAAATTTTTCTTAAAAACGCATATTTTAGGACTCATATAGGTAGAAAAAAACAAAACAAAAGTGAAAAAATTACGTGGTTATTTGAGTGCTGCAAAGTTAGCACAGGTCTTTCGAAATTGCAAAATTGGATTTAGACTAATGGTAGTGGTCTTATCTAAAATATCAGAACTAAGCGTTTGATTGCGATTTTAGCGATTTTTTGTGTCAAATGTGACTGGCCTATTTTACACTTTCCGCATACTATAATATCATCAACTTGCCCCCCCCCCTTGGCCAGCGGCTGGCGACGCCCTTGCTTCACAGCACATATCTTCCCGGTTCACACACAGTTTGACCAGTTTGTGTCGTTGCTGACGGTCAATACGAAAGTGCTTCATTGCGGTTATGTGCTCCTGGTACTTTCGGATTGATTGATTGGCTTCCGTGCGCTGAGGAGGAAGTGTCTCATGATGAACGTTGACGATGCTCGACATGCTCTTTTTAACTTGTGAGGTCCTAGTAGTTTTAGTGTAAAATTACTGTTGAGGCGTAAAATTTACCCGAGCCGCAGGCGGGGGTTAATGGCGCCGAGAGTTGAATTTTCAATATGCACATAATTTATATGTAATCCAGTGTGTACCACATAGTGAATTCGATACAATTTTAATCTATTTACGACAGGACAATAAAAAGACCTCGATAAAGATGGCGGTCTCTAACAGCTGTTATGTTTGACGGCCATATTGGTTAAACTGGAACACAATGGAATCGTCATAGATTTTAAGCTATTTTTATGCGATGTGTTGCTATGCTAATCGTGAAATTGGCTTTGTGTAGTTTGTTTGCATGCATGCACGCGTGTTCGCAGGCGTGTGGCGGCGCACTAAGCGACTGCGCGCCGTCGCGAGCAATGGCCTTGGCAGGCGCCGAGCGGGACACGTATTAGGTTTGACGAAACCATTCGATGGTCAACAATCAAAATTACGACATCTCAGTTAATATCGGTCCATCGCTTACAAATTGACAGTGCCAATGCTATCGCTCATTTTCGTGCATTCGCTGAGACCCATGGATGGGGTCGCTTGGTTAAATTATATCACTTAAATTTTCTTTCATAAAACTTCCAAGGGGCCTATATTAAAAACAGCATAATGTAATAAATACAACGTCGGAGCAGCTGGTACTGAGATCAATAATCATTTTATAATACATACTTGAAAAAATACATAACAAAACTAACATGATCGGTAAATAATTTAATAAACAAAAATGTCTAATAAGTTAATACTACTAGGGAGTAATTTGAATATATATATGTATTTGCTTATTCTTAATATATTGAATAACCATTAAAACTAATGACTCTTATTCTGTAACTTTTCGAAATTCCGGCCTATCGTCTTTTTCGGATCTCTTGTTTATTATGTAATTCCCTATTTTTGTTCTTTCTGTCTATGATACATTACAAACGAGGGCTCTCCCTCGCTCTGTATAACCTGTTATCGACTATCGACAAATGTTTCTTTTATTGTTACACACAACACCACAGAATCAGGTTTCAGTTCCACATGGCCTGAAAGTGCGAGCGAGAGGTCCGATAAAAATGATTTATGACTTAATTCGCACGTTTGTAATGTCCCAACTATAACAAAGCATAGATATTAAATGTATTAAATGTTTTGCGTGCAGCGTACGCGACGCAATGGGAGGAACTGCTGAACGAGCAGCTGGCGGTGCTCGCGCAGTCGCGCGACCTGGTCGCCGAGTTCCGCGCCAAGATGACCCAGGAGGAGCATATCTCGCGCCGCATGAACCCGCCCCGTCCGCACTAGCGAGCGTGCGTATGCGTGCGTGCGTGCGTGCGCGTGCGTGCGTGCGCGTGCGTGCTTGCGCGCGACCGTGCACGCAGTGTTGATGTCGAGTACGACCACTATTCTAGAGCTACTGTAAAAAGCTTTGCTGTTTTACAAACATTTTTTTTGACCACTAGGTAGGTACTTAGCGAATTGATTTGCAAGTAAAAGAGGCGGTCAGGTCAATTAATGAAGTCATATTTTTTTTATTAGGCCCTATTTTTTTTCTATAGGAGATATCGGCCAATCACGTCAAGTACAGCCTGACCGGAAAAATAAAATACTGGCCTTGTTGCGGAAAACCGTGTCTTATAATGTGGCAACACTTAAGTCTCAAACGTCATTAAAATATGTTACCTGTGAAAATTAAATGTGAAATATCAACAACAACAAAATGGTACAAAATGGCGCTCCCTTGAGCACGTTTTTTATTTTTCTGATCAAGCTATAGCTTACCGGTAGCTTGCTTAAAACGGTAGCTCAAAATAGATTATTATATACCAATTATTGTCATATTAAAAAATAACTTATATTCATGAAAATATTTATATACAAAAACTCGGAACTTAAATTATTTTTTAATGAATAATGTGAAACAGTTTTTATTGTGTGACCCCGAGAGATTAGATCGAATGAAAGTTGCTTTATTAATTGAATTGTTGTATTCGAAGTTCCTAATTGTAAATAATACTGCTACAACATGACAAAATGTGCGTCGGATTGGAAACCTCTTTTTATTTTAACTTGGATAAAAATATATGTCCACGAAGATATATTTGGATAGGGGGTGCGTGACGCATTCTCAATTGCCTATAATATTTAAGACGGTTTCTAGATTGTCTTGGCTTATTTACATTGGAAAGTAGTAGGTAATTGCTTTTCATATCAATTTTAAGCAAATCAATGGCTTCAGGTCAAAGTTAAACGAATTGGATTCAGTTATTGGCTTTAGCCGTCAAAATCAAATGTTTTCAAATATATTATTGGCTTCAGCTATCAAAATCGAACTTTTCAAATTAATTATTGGTTTTCAGCTGTCAAAATCAAATGTTTTCCAATCAATTATTATTGACTTCAGCATATTGCGTTGCGCAATTAAGGCAGGTTTATATTGATCTAGTGACCGGCGACAGCCACCAGCAACGCTGTTGCTTGAACTTGTCGTAAGCGACAAGTTCTGTCTAAGGACAGGTGTTCAATTCAAGCCAGCGTCGGCAGACAGCGCGTGACTGGCAGGAACAGTGTGTTTACTCGCCGCCACTACCGTGCCAGCGACGCTTCCGACAGTCACTGGATCAATACAAAACTGCCATTGCTCCACTGAAGGAAGATAATTTTAATCTAGTGGGTTTCAGCCGTGGCTGGTTACCACCCTACCGCCAAGTGATTTAGCGTTCCGGTACGAGGGGTATGCGTACCTCTTCCGAGTTAACCCGCTTCCATCTTAGCTTAAAATCTATAGAGCGTACTGTGACTCTACTTAGATTTGAGACAGTGTTAAAACGGGACACAAATATGTCCATGACATAAGTCTGTCTCTTTTTAACTCTGTCTCAAGTCTGCGCCAAGTAGAAGTATGCTCTATAGATCTCAGCATTAGATTGCATCATCACTTACCATCAGGTGAGATTGCATTCAAGGGCTAAGTTGTAGTTGAATTAAAGAAAAAAAAAAACTTGACTTGGTAGTTCTGACACATCGACACTACGTGCATGTTTTCGATATACGTTTGGTCGAACTCTGGTCCTATTTACTAAGAAACTATATAAATGTTCGCCGCTGACTTTCGCTGCACTGCTTTAGTACCGTTCCAAAGTCAATGTCAAAGTTTTATTCAAAATTGTGGTACACTGTACACTTTTTGAACGTCAATTTTAAGAACATGATAGTGAGGTAATGGTGATAACAAAGTGATCTCGTAGTAAAATGAACAATACATGAAGTGCGAAGATTTTCTTTAATTTTTCTTCAATTTTTAATTTTTCTTTAATTCTGTAATTTTTCTCTTGGTACAGTTGCTAGAATTTTTTTAATAGTAATTAATTCTATATTTATACTAATATCTACTCTGTCTATACGGAACTTGTCATTCTTTTCTATCTATAAATTATTTTTCGATTCTATGTAATGGGACATTTCTTACGATACAAAACTACTTTTTTCTTTTCGGCTAATCTACCAAGGGAGCAATAGGACAATCCTTTTACCTACTTCAAAAGTGTAGTCAAAGATGCCTTAAAGTCTACATTTTTGAATGTTCATTGTTCAACTGTGTGCGAATTGCTTGAACGGTACTGAGTAAATCAGCGGTGAACTTCAAGGTAGACTTTGAGGCACACGACCGCGACTGGCGACACGACACTGCTTTGTATAGAAGTGTATGGAGAGCATTTGACTTAGCCATAGATAAAAGTCGATCGAGCATGTAGCGGTCTCGCATTGTTGTCGCGGTCGCGGTCGCCTGCCTCAAGGTCTACCTTTATTGATGCCGAATCACAAATAATGATGGGTATGAAAGAATTATGTGAAACATGTGAAAATTCTTAGTTCAGTATTGTGACTAGAAATAAATTAAACTGAGGTTTGTAACGAGTTGTGTGCTTAAAGAGAAATTTAAAAATTGTGATTGCGATCAAAAGAGTTATTCCTATAGCTATTTTGTTGAACGAAGGCGCTCGGAAACCTGTGCGAAACACCGGCCGGAATATCGGCATATACCTAATATCGATAATATTGCGAAAATTCGGTCGGAATTTCGCACATGTTTGTGTGTCATAATGCTTAGTATACTTTGATGTAACGGGTGCCGTCGAGAGTTATGGAGGGAACACGTGTTACGACAATTTTGTCGCAATTACTTTATAAAACTGCGACATGATTGTCGTGACCTGAGTGCTATGGAAAATATATATACAAAAATAGACTTAATAATAGTGTTGTAAGCACAAAAAGCCCGACTGACATCGCACGGGGCTTAAAACGCGATATTGTATTCCTCAAATTACAAAATGTTTACTTTGAGACGACATGTTTTGCGCGAGACGTTGCCGTGTTCGCGGCGTAACACGGACGAGCCGTTCCGGGCACGACCCGTTACAGCCACGGTCTAGCATACATTCATTCTTTAAACGCAATACCAACCATGGATGAAACGGCTAGTGTCTAAGTTTAGCATAGTTGCTACAACGAGCAGTATGTTCGTTCGTGGTGAATATTGCGTTTAAAAAAAAACGCTAAGAGACCTCGTTATTAGTTATATTAATAGACTATATTGATTTGCGTTGCTGAAACTGCTCTTATTTTTATTTTCACAGTAAGTTCACACCACAGACATTTCGCTTGACAGTAGTAGAAACGATACTAAATTGACAGAATTAGCGCCAGTGACGCTCGTTGCAGTCGCTCCGCTCAATAATGCGATATGTACACTCTATACAAATAAACGTGCAAGTATCTCGTGACCGCGATTACAATGCCCGACCGAGACCGGTGACCGCGACCAAGACCGACGACCGCGACACGCGGACACTAGCGCAAGGATTTGTACAAAAATGTATGCAGAGTGTTTTAGGTGACCGACCACGGCGTGCGTCATTTAGCAGTCGAACGCGTGACGCTTAGTCTCTCTATTCGCGAACCTCAAAGTCTACCTTAATTCATACTAGAGGTCGCGAGGTGTTTGAAATGAATATTCCACTCGATAAAACCAGTGAAAACTGCCGAAAATACATAAAAACTATGTAATATATAACGTTTTCTTTTTTTTATGTCGTTGGTGTGATCTTACGGTTGATCGATTTACGATCGATTTCCCCGGTGGAATATCGATTTTTCAAATCGCGTGTCTATGACGAGTTTGACGACCCATTCCGGTGCGACGTGTATTTTTTTTTTAATTTTTATTATTTGAAGACTTTTTTATAATATATTTAGTGACCTTTATCTTCAATGCATTTAACTTCGCTAATATCCTTATTCTATGTTGTAGATATTATTATTATTATGCAATGAATTAACGGGTGATTCAGTTGAATATTCTTGAGCCGCGTCCATATGAATAAAAAATTGCGTTGTTCGTAGTTTTTGGCGAATGTTTTTGTCTCGCAGCCCAAATTTTCGTCACTGTGGACGTCTATGCGATCAATTCCACTAGTCCCTAACGACGCATCCCCCTGGTGGGTAAGGTTGGATTTCTTTCCATCTATACTGATAGGAATGAATGTAAAATTCATTGCGGAGGAATATCTGAATTAGATTTTACTATCACATTCGCGAGTCAACAAATTGAACCAGTTTCCTTAAATCAGTCCAGAAACAATATCATTTTAGAAGTATAAATAAACTCACAGCATAATATTATATAAAAAGCCTTTCTCGGTGTAAATAGTTTTATTCCTGTTCTCATTGTGCGTAAAACGCGTTAGGAGAAAACACTCGTGTTGTGAAGTAGAAGTTATGTTTGACGTAATAATGGACTTGTGAATAAAAGGTGCCAGAACTGTTTGATCCCTCATTGATTCAGAGCCCGTAAGGATTTGACCGGACAACTGGCCCCTGGTATTTAGTTTATATAAGGTTAGCCGGTCGATATTACATTGTGGTAAGATACCGCGTAGAAACTAATGAGGGTTATCGTACTAAACTATCACGTCCCTTCCAGGGGGGTTATTCTGTAACTTAGTTAGCAACTGAAAATAGTTGCCAACGAATTAGTTCGATATACATTGCTGCTTTACTGTGTAAACTTATGAAAACACTTTATATTTCCCACAGTAAAGCAGCAATGTATATCAAACTAATTCGTTGGCAACTATTTTCTGTTGCTAACTAAGTTACAGAATAACCCAGCAGGTTAGCGTATTTTCTGAAGGTGGACTTTGAGGTGCGCGACCGCGACATGAGACCGCGACACGAGACTGCGACATGTGACCGCGACATTTGGGAGGCGACGCTTGTACACTGTATAGAAATAATTCTAGATGAGCGACCTCGAGTCGCGTGTCGCGGTCGCGTACCTAAAAGTCTACCTTTAACGGGGATGCTGGGAATGCTCTAATAGGTAATAGAACTAAGTGTGACTCATACAGGATGGTTATTTTAAATAGGTCAGTAGAAAGCCTTCGTCGTCTCAACCAATAGACGTGCACTACTGGATATAGATCCATGCAACGACCTGCACAGAATGCGATCTTGTGCCACTAGTGTCCAATAGTTACCAGCGGTTCGTTAAAGATCCTCCGTTCACCTAGTGGGTTTTGGGTGGGTTTCCAATGTTTCACTTTCAAGATCATGAGAGCACCTTGCGACCCCAAGCGACGTCGATCGGTTCGTTTAGCGACCCCTTAGTGGCACATAAATTAATATCATTCGTATATTGTATAAAAATGAATGTTGTATGCGATTGAAGTAGGTACGGAATCGGTGAAACTAAATTTCTATACGCAGATTCTAGAATTGGGTCTAGCGCAGATGACCGACTTATAAATTGATCCGACAATAATCGAACTGACAATTTTCTGGCAAAGTTCTTACAAAAAAAAAACGACCATACAAAATTTTTCTGGTTTCATTCTCACTGACATTACCCGATTTTTGTCGCCGCTATGTCGGTCGGAGAGAAGGACCGGCCTCCAATTGTAAGTTGGTGGTCTGCAAAAGACTATAGTGGAAAATTTACGCATAATCACGTCATTGTCATAAAAATCGTAAAATATTATAACAATTATTATTATTTAATTAATAAAAAATAGTAAAACCTCTTAAAAAGACTAACGATTATAAGTTTTTCAAGTCAATACTTATATTTTCGTTTTTTTTTTGTAATGCGACTTATTTATTATATTGTGATAATTAATTGTAACTTTTTTTGTACTTTGGAAAGCGTTTCGTTGACTACCTTAAATTGTCTCCTTCAATAAAAATCGCTTGTAATAACTATACTTTGGTTTTGTTTTTTCTTTTCAATCTACCAATACAATATATAAAAATGTAGTATTTCATTAACTGTTTTTTTATCTTCTATATGGGACGATTTGAAGTTTCAACATGATCGAATTGTCTGTTCTAGTAATTGGTTCACGACAAATCATCCCATGTATAAGAGGCCTAAATACTTTGTAATAAAACAATTTTATAGATTTAGTTATAGACAAGGTAATTTACAAGACATATTAAACTATGTTTGGAATATTTAACTAGTACTTTTTATAGACAAAATAATGTAAAATTAACAAGTTTTTGTTTAATGCACTTGTGCTAGGAAATAGATAGAGAACACAAAAATGCCTCGTAGCTAAAATCAATGCCTAATAAATATTAGGTATACATATATAGTATAAATGTCAAGCACTATAAAAATCATAAATAAAATCAATCAATACATGTTCCTACTTTTTTACTCAGGTCATGTGACAAAGCGGTTTTAGAGTCAATCCATCTAAGCAATTCACATATAATTATCTTTTCAATCTTCCTAAATTTGCAACGTAACGCTAATTTATATGTATGCAGTTGCATGTATAACTGTATACCTATAAACTAAACCAAAAGGTTAATTTGATGCAAAAAGTTAATATGTTCTTTACAAAACGTTCTGCAAAATAGCCTTTTATTTTGCCAAATATTTTATAGCTACAATATGCTTAAATATAATATAACAGAATAGAATTATTGGTTGTCAAATATAGAAGCTATTTAAAATATTATGTGAAGGATCATCTAAAAGGTTCATCAGCTTACAAAGTTTATTAGATAGTGCTTTTTAATAAAATATATCAATTATTAATTATTAAAAATAAAACTTAAATCGGTACTCTGTATCAGAGGGACTGTTTGCGCCGATGATCGAAATCTCTATTAATCATATTTTTTTTAATTTTACTAAGGTATCTTTGCACGTGGCGTCTCCGTGATATGATGAAAGCTTAGAAGAGTCGCGTGTGTAGGAGCCCTAACAGGATCTGCAGACGTGCCAACTTCCCACTTCAACCTAGATTGGTACCAGCTTTTTCACACATCTGTTGGTTGACCCGATTTTATGACGCGACAGTAAAGTAGCAAATGAAACGGTGAAAATTATTTATTATACTTAGTTGTTGAAAAAACGTAGTACACGTTTTAACTGTGTGACTATTTGTTGGCACATCTGTCTATGCATTAATGCTGAGATTGTAATAATTTTTTTTTGCTTAAAAATGAATTATTTTGTATATTATTCGTGTTGGTGTGTTTTATGGACAAGTGAGGGACGCGACATGGCGGGTGTGAATGCGGCGCGGCGTGCGGGTCGTGCTAGTGAAATGCTTTATTATAATAAAAACCTATTTTAACATCGCACATAATAAATTAATCGAAATTGATTTGGATGTTTTATTTTTTTATTGTAATTTAATTGCTTCCACCACCACCACCACGACAGCCTTTTAACGTCCCGCTGTTGGGCACAGGCCTCTTCTCATAGGCGAGAGGGATTAGAGCTTAGACCTGCCACGCTGCTCCAATGCGGGTTGGTGGGCTTTACGACTATTGTCACATGATACTTAGTGGTACTTAGTCGCCAGGACCGACTGCTTAACGTGTTCTCCAAGGCACGGGGATGAGACACCACCAACTACCAACTCCGGGCTGGCACTGAGAATTTCTTGACAGAAAAACCTAAATACTTAACAATTTTATTTGCCCGATCCAAGAATTGAACCCGGGACCTCGTGATCTGCAGTCGAATATGCTAACCACTAGACCAACGAGGCAGTAATTGCTTTCAACTTCCACATTATGCAACCACCAACATTAGCACATAAATTAAACTCTTATGGAGTTGTTGGGAGTCGTCTTTGACAACATCTTTTTATTAGGTACTTCGTAAAAGTGCGTTCGAATCATGTTGAATGTTAAAAACTTATTGAAATGTTGTGTGGTCTGGACGCACCTTAACCAGGATGCATTACTAAACTCGGCGACGTCTTTGCGAAGATTGTAAAGCCGACCAAGTAGCCAGAGTGGGAAATCGCACGCTGCAATATAAAATATTAAAATATCTACCAGGGACGAGCCACATCTGCGCGAACAAAATGCCGAAGTGTATATAGGTACATATCTATAGGTATGCCTACTTACATGATAACAAACCCGACTCCTGAATCGTACTCGCCCTAAGTTTCAAGGGAAAAGAACAAACTGAAAACTGTTCTTCATCATGTGGATATACATAGAACGGTACTACCCGAGGCAGTTGATTATGAATAATGCATTGACTCTATAAGAAGTATTTCTATGGAATAATGCGATGAACCCACTACCTACACCTCACTGCCACTACCTAACACTTTAATTTTTACTGTTGCGCTATTGAGGTTATGTTATGAAATAAAACTATTTGTTGTCATGAAGATTTTATATTTAGGACAATACTTACAGGTTTTGTACTACTTGAACAAGTAGGTACATGGAATTTCACGTGGTTTAGGTACAGTTTCAAGAGAGAAAATAAAGACATTTTGGAAGACACTAAGCAACTACCGAATGCTAAATTGCTAAAATAAATATGCGCTGAATCCTCTATGAAATAATAAATCGCTGAAAATTTCCTCTTTTTTTGGAAGTCGGTTAGTTTCCCAAAAGTTTCTTATAGAAAAACGTAAACAGGTTTCGTACTGGGAGGACCGAATTTATCACTGGAGTATGGATTCTATATAACAGATCCAGATAAAATATAATCCAGACTCGAATGATGACTAATAAAATGATCCCGATACTACAAAGGTTTTCAAATAAAGTAAAATGTGTGATGAGAAGCCGCCATTTTCTATTTATTTCTTGTTCAGTGTAAGGCATAGTTCTGATACGAGTATATTATATACGTATATTGTGCCGTTCTCAACACATACGTAATATATGTCAGAACATGTCTCGTTTTAAGGGCCGGCCCGCACTTACGCGGCGCTGCGCGTCGCTGCACTGCGCGGCACAAAGCGTCAAAATATTCTTTCTATCATTTTGTATGGGGCATATCGCACTAGAGAGAATATTTTGACGCTTTGTGCCGCGCAGTGCAGCGACGCGCAGCGCCGCGTAAGTGCGGGCCGGCCCTAAGTCGAAATGAATGTCTGACAAAGCCAATGTATGCTCTATAGATCTGAGCCTTTGATGTGAACAAGATGGAAACAGAAAATGACGGTTCCATATTTTTGCTGTCATTTTGTACGCATTTAGTAAAGGCCAAATTAGACGATGCCCCGTTCATCGTTCATTTTTAGGGTTCCGTACCCGAAGGGTAAAAACGGAGCCCTAATAATGTCACTCGGCTGTCTGTCTGTCCGTCTGTCCGCCGGTCACAGGTCTCTAGCTCGCAGACGAAATGAGTTACAAACCTGAAATTTTGGTATTTAGTGTAAAACGTTAACCCAAAATCAAATATTGAATTAGAAATTAAATTAAATTATTTTTCAGGGGGGCTCCCATACATGAAAAAGGAGCCGGAAAAAAAAAATTTCTTTACCCTAGCTTGTGGGGTATCATTGTTTAGAGCTCATTAAGTACAGTACAAATATATATTTTTTTAATTTTTATCTCAAAAAATAATAGTAGGAGATCCCACCTTAGAAATTTCTACCCTCATCTGTTATTTAAACGAATTATATGTCAAATGAAAGATTATTTTATTCTTAATCGAACCGTATTTGGTTGCCAGGTCAAAAGTGGTGCTAAATCATGGTTGCCTGGATTTTAAGATATAAAATGTTCGGTGCGAGTGTTGAAAGTGACAGAAAAGTGTTGCGCGCGCAATTTCATTTGACAGACAAAGATGCAGTGAGGCAGGCGTGCACTCGGCAGGTGCTTAGTCTATACATAGATTAAAACCATAGACTTTCTGTGCCTGTCCATTAAAGATATTTACAAAAAAATAAGTGAGTGACGTAAGGGATAAGTAATAAAACGTAAAAAAGCTGTTTTTGAAAATTTTGTCTGTTTGTCTGTATGTTTGTGCATGTATTACGCAAAAACTACTGAATGGATTGAAATGAAACTTGGCATGATTTAAGTTCATACTACATAATAGCATATAGGATACTTCTTATCCCGAAATTTAGCACAGTTCCCTTGGAAGAGGGGATGAAAGTCAAAATGTGTATTTTGACTTTCATCCTCTCTCCCAAGGGAACTCTGCTGAATTTCGGGATAAAAGGTATCCTATATGCTATTATGTAGTATGAACTTAAATCATGCCAAGTTTCATTTCAATCCATTCAGTAGTTTTTGCGTAATACATGCACAAACATACAGACAAACAGACAAAATTTTCAAAAACAGCTTTTTTACGTTTTATTACTTATCCCTTACGTCACTCACTTATTTTTTTGTAAATATCTTTAATGGACAGGCACAGAAAGTCTATGGTTTTAATCTATGTATAGACTAAGCACCTGCCGAGTGCACGCCTGCCTCACTGCATCTTTGTCTGTCAAATGAAATTGCGCGCGCAACACTTTTCTGTCACTTTCAACACTCGCACCGAACATTTTATATCTTAAAATCCAGGCAACCATGATTTAGCACCACTTTTGACCAGGCAACCAAATACGGTTCGATTAAGAATAAAATAATCTTTCATTTGACATATAATTCGTTTAAATAACAGATGAGGGTAGAAATTTCTAAGGTGGGATCCTAGACCATAAGGGAATGGGAGGCCATCAAAGTTGTCAGTTTTAGACCATTTTTGTGACGGGGGCTATCTCAAAAACTAAACTAGTTGGGAATATGATATTTCAGTATATTATGTACTATATGCTCTATTTAAACAACAAATACTGAAAACAACGATTTATGAAATAGTTTATAAGCTGTGACCAAAATAAACGAACATTTTTTTGGGTTTTTCTTTCACGGTTTGTTGCGATGTCTAGCTCGGAAATTAAATATTTCTTAGACCCAAAATATTATATTGTTCATAATTATGTACGGAACCCTGAAAGAGCGAGGCCCGACTCGCACTTGGCTGATTTTTTGTGGTGAACGATGCACGATACGATATTTACTATGACAAAGTGCCTGTGAACAATGAACGAAAGCAAAAATCTCGAAAAATGAACCGTCTAATTTGGCCTTAATATTCCAACGAAACGAATCCATAAAATTATAAATGCATAATTCATAAAGGCCAATAATAATTGTTCCTACTAAAAAAATTAATTTTCTATATTGTATAATTTACATAATAAATAACAAATAAGGTATCACAGAACACTCTTTATCCTATGTTACAAATAAATAGATGTTACAGATTACATACCTATGTTACAGATTATTTACAAAAGAGCATATTTTTGTACATTTGATGTGGAAAATGCCCTCAATAAAACTTGACGCCTTTAGGTGCACAAACTCTTTGGTCAAAAATTTATCAAAAAACTGGGCGTACATTTTATTTAATCAGAGCATTAAAATGATTTATTTACATACTGTGCTTAAAAAAACGAAAATTCAATCAAGATGCTTTCAGCATCACAAAAACTTGAGGAAAATATATAAATAGTTAAATACAGCCTGGCAAGGCCAAAAGATTCAGAAAAGGCTTTGAATATTTTTGTACAGAGCCGATACAACAAAACGATTTATGCAGGTTTTATGCGTGGCCGTTGTTTCGAAAAAGAAAGGAAAATGGTGGAGCGGTAAAATGGTAGGCCAAAATATTCAAAGCCATTTAAACATCAACATTTGAACTAATTACACCTAATTTAAAGTAATAAATTATTACCCTACTTGAGAACTACATAAACATAATACTATCCTTTTCCACAGGGAGCAATGTGCAAAGTATAGCACTATTTAATAAATAGACCTGCCAATTTAGTTCAAAGAGTAAGTATGCACAATCAAATTAGCACCATCCTATCTCTGACTATACACTGTGAGCAAGACAGATGTGGCCATAAATCCATATGAAGGTTCATTCACGTGGAACAGACAATATAATAAAAAAACACAAAGACACAAAGACAATATAAAAATAGCAAAGGTCTTGTAAGAGAATTTTGGTTCATGATTTAACCAGTACTTTATTCCTGGAAAAATAAAACACACTTATATAATGCCTTCAAGACATAGAATTGAATTGAATTTAAACATTGAATAGGCATATTAAACCGCCATTTTTTGTTTCCATCTTGCTCACACGTCTCTTTCACTGACAGAAATAGAAAATGGTAGTTTCTCATTCCTATTATTATCTTGGTGGTGGGTGGTCATCACAGCAGGTCGTTGTCAAAGCCTTCCTAGTGAGAATGTGATGGTGCCCAGTGGCCGGCACCACAGACATTGATATAATATGTATAGGATAGATCGGCGACCATCACTGTTTACTAAGAATTCACACGTGCCAAAATAAACACTTGTGTTGTGTGATAGGAAATATATCATTTATTGCGATTTATTTCTGAACTACTGTATTTACAGTTTAAAATAGCGCAAAATCGCACTTTCACTGTTATTTTTGTGCACTAATACATTACATTGAAATCTCAGTGCATATTAAGTGTTATTTTGGAAATTTGTGCACAATTGTGCATCAATTTGGCACACGTTTTCCTCCCACAAGGCCGTTCTACCCTTGATAATTTTCTATGCCTGGCACACTGCTGTTGTACACAACACACTGGTGTCATCACAACAGGTCGTCGTCGAAGCCCTCTCCGGTGAGGATGTGCGGGTGGCCGATGGCAGGCACGCTGGGACTGTACTCGCTGGTGGCCCACAGGTACAGGTTGAGAGTGCGCTCTGTGCACTGCGCTATGAATCTGTGAAAATTAAAAAATAATAAAAAATAGTTTTTTTTTTTAATTCATTTTGACCTCATAATATGTGTACTTCAAACCTGGCTCCATAGGACATAATAGAATACAATAATGATAGGCAGGTAACCGGCTTGAATCATCAGCAGGTCATGTACTTGCTGATGAGTATGAGTCCGTTGCAAGTAACTCACCTCACAAACGGTCTCACATCCCCCTCGTTAGCAGTCTGCAAGTGCTGGTAGTACAGGTGGCGGTGCTGTTTGGCCACTATGACGGGCGGGTAACCGGCCTGCATCAGCAGCAGGTTCATGAGCAGGCGCGACGTGCGTCCGTTGCCGTCGATGAACGGGTGTATGTACACCAGCTTGTAGTGCGCTAGGGCTGCGTATCTGAAAGTTTTAGGGCACATTTTTTCAGAGTCAAAGTCAAATAAACTTTATTCAAAATTGGTGCACTGTACACTTTTTGAACATCGATTTAAGAACATTGATAATTATTTACAAAAACTTAAAAAAAAAAAAAAAAATTTAAAACATTCATAATTCAAAAATTGCCAGAAACTATTAATTGTTCATGCTAATTGAAGTTAATTAAGCTGGAGAAGAGGCAACTTTATAAAGCCAGGAACACAGTATTGAATTATAATTTGAGTATTATTAAAAAACATCAGATATAATATCTCACAGTGTGATAGTTCTGTAAATAAGCTTAGCTTGCTTTAATGGGAAAATAATTTTAAAATAAGGGAGCAGTTTAGCACCAAAATACTATTATCGACAGAATTTTTTTCTGTCTGGAGTGCTGAATTTTGGAGTATGGGCCGGGCTTAGAAGCATCCACCCTACCACAATTTGGTAAAGCAGTTTAATAGAATAGTTAAAAAGTTGAAAACGTACCTCACTGGATGTAACTCCAAAGCATCCTCAGAATTCAACCACTCCAAGAACTGAGACATAAGTTTCTGAATCTCCATCGGCCCGGGGGGAATATGACCTCCGACGTACACCTGCGTCCTCCTAAACTGACCGCCCTCCACTGGATCTACGTGTCCTAAAACTCTCTTGTGAATCTCTAATATATCTCCCATGGTAATGTCCCTTATTCTGTACAACAATGTTGTATTTATGTACTTCATGGCCGCATCCAAGCCGAGGATCTCGTTGTGCTCGGCTATGCTCTTCCCGGCAACAGCTATTCTAGTTTCTAATATGCTGCGAGTCTGCTGCAATGTCATAGTGTTCCCTTCAATAGCTACAGTATGATAAATATGTTGGAAGTATGCTTCTTTTTTCGCTCGGCACAGAGCTGCATTATTCTCAGGTATAGAGAGCAGTGTGTCTCGTTTTTCATCAATTTTTCTCAACATCTCCCTATCTAAATTTTCTACGATACTCGCAGTTCTTTGTCTATTCATCAATGCGCCGAAATGTTCAGGATAATTAGTCAGAGCTAACGTGTACAGTTGGTCCGCCTTCACTACGTCCTTTTTCGTCTCCTCTAGAAACTCTCCGTAGTGGTTCAGTATGTCCGCGTGTTTGGGGGACAACGCGAATGCGTGTTGGAACAGTTTTAACGCTTTTTCAGCCTTGCCTATTTTTTTCATTTCTAACGCCGCGTTTAATGATCCCACAGCTTCCGCATCGTGAGCTTTGTCCCGCGTCTTAGCAGGCAGCGGCGACTGCTCTGCGAAAGCTTCGAGGTAGGTGCCGTACAGCCCTGCTGGCAACGGCGCGAATGGCTTCGCCAACCTGATATCGTGGCTCAGAAGTTTGTGCAAGGAAATCAAAACAGCAAACGTACAAACCAGACTCGACATTATTAGCACCGTTTTACATTTATCTACAATCATTTTCACGTGAAACTGCTTCTCCGACTCGCACTTCATCGTTTCGGCCTGGGAAGATCTATTTAGAAAAAACATTGTAACTTTTTCTCACGTAAAGTAATCTTGCTGATAAACTGTCGAAATTAGTCACTGTAAATAATTTAGATTTCATCGTGTATCGCATTAAAACCACTGCAATATTGAAATTGAATATGCAAATAACAGAAAAACACGTAAGCGGTAAAACCATCGTTTGACACTTTATTTTAGGGATGTGAAAAAATAATCGATTATTTTTTTCTAATAATCGATTTTTAAATAATAATAATAGACGATTTTTAAAAAATCGATTATGTAAATTAAAAAAGTCCGTTCAACATGTTCGCGATCTGTAAATTACACGTATCGTATCGTTACGTAATCGATTTTTGTAAAAGGGGTTCTGTCAGGCTTGTGTCATTCCGCGTGTAGGTATTAAAAACTGGCTGCCACAAGCGAAGAAAGACGCACGCGCGCGCTATTTGTTCGACCACGTTCAACTTTCTCGATAGTTGCAAGATGGACACAAAACGAAAAAAAGCAAAAAGATACTGTGCAGTATTTAATTGTTTAAATACGGATCGTGATCGTTTAACTTTTTTTTGGTTGCCTAAAGACGCTGACAGGTAAAATCTACTTTGATTGGATTACACTATATTCCTATTTGAAATGAAATTAATTCAAACTACAAACCCTTTCTCCCCTCGTTGAACAAAGTACTATTCCAATACCCTAAAAGTAGAAAGCGCTAGATGGCGTAAGTAGTTTCTCGAAGTCACTTCGAAGTAAGCAACCCTAGAGTCCGCGGATCTTTCAAACGTATAACCACGTATAACCTATTATGAACCGTAGTCCAGTGAATTAAGGCCCATATTCCCTCAAAAAAAATTTGGTAGGTACGTAAATGAACACGTGCTCGACTGGAACGCGAGCTAAATTAAATCATATTGTTTATCAAATTGAGTACATATTTTTTTTAAAACCATTGCGAAGTAAGGCTTCTGTACCTTTAGGTACTAGTTATTATTCTGTGGTTCTGTTTTCGATCCGTATAATATATTATACATTACATAACAGATTTTGATGATTTTTTCAATATCGTAATCTACTTACTTTCACGAAGATTTCAGTATACATATAACACAATATCTTATTAGGTATCATTCTTAATATGTACGAAGTTATATTTTGCATAAATGTACCCGTATGGGCCAGTTTACACCGGATCGGCAGCGGCGAGGTGGGCAGGCAGCGGCGGCGGCTCATGCACTTTTAGAGTGAAAGAATTTTAAACTTTATCGACATAATAAAAAGACCAGTATCATTAGAAAAGCTCGACAAGGTCGCGCGGCCGCCCGCGGCGTCGCGATAAAGTTTAAAATTCCACACTGAAAGTGCTCGCCGCGCCACTGCCGATCCGGTGTGAATTGGCCCTATGTCGTTGATATTTTCAATTGATAGGTAGGCACACCGATTTGTCTGAGATCGGTGTGATCGGATCTCAGAGAAATCGGTTTCTCTGAGATTGCGAAAATCGATTTTTCATAAATCGATTAATATTGAAAAGTGAAAAATCGTTTTTTAATTAATCGATTTTTTGCACTCAATATACATCCCTACTTTATTTTTCGTAATCTGTGTTTGACACAAGATTTGACACCAGTTTGAACGTTTGACACAGCGTGACCAGATTTAGTAGATTTCTACTTTTTTGGTAGATTTTGAGGTATTGGCAGTACTATTTAGTAGGTAAAAAATATTTGGTACTATGTTGTGGTAGGATTCACAATAATTTTTAGATTATTTTGAATTTTTGGTAGGTACTTTTTTGACTTGAGATGACAACTCTGTGAAACTTTTGATGCCCCCTTTTTTAAAGAATCCAAATATTATTTCAAAAGCATTCGGAGAATCCCAAATTTGTCGATCCAATTAATGGACTCCAAAAATCTGTATGAAAATATACACTAAAATAAAAATGAGGTCTGAGGAACCTTAACTATTTAATTAACATTATTAACAATAAGTAAGTATTTATTAATCTTTATTTTGATTAATAGGTAGGTATTCAATCAAGTATGATCAAAATTTGATCTTAAGTTACTACCTACAGCATTTTATATAATAATAAACAGGTCTAATTTATGATGATTTTTTCTTCACTTTATTGATAGCAACAAACAAAAGTAAAAAATGGAAATGGACTACATTTTCAGTAGGTAGGTACCTAAGTATATTTCATAATTTCTAATTTTAGTAGATTTTCACCTCCAGAAGCAGTAGATTTGTCAAATAAAATCTGGTCACACTGTTACCTGTTGCGAAATTTATTTTTGTTGTGGTCTTTGACATTTAAATTTCTTTAAAACTATGATACAACTATAATTAAAAATAAACCTAAAGAATAGAAACCAAGAAACAGTTTAAAAGTGGAATAATGAGGCTTAAAAGGACCTCGCAAAAAGTAGAAAACTCGGAAATAAGCCAGCGAAAAAGACAGAAGAATATTGTTAGCGATGATTACTTCAGTACGGTTTTGCGGCATTGTGGTTTAGAAGTACACGAAAGCCCCGATAAGTGCGTTACTTCACATGAAACCGATATTATTATACGAAATTTGAAGAAAAATCTGCAAAAACATGCCGATTACCCCAGTAACGTATCTGAGTTTTACTCTGATTTCCAAAAACGATGTAGAGATTTAACGGATTTTAAACATTATTTGTTCCCGAATATCGTTCGAAAACCACCCGATAGTTCTGAAGTTTGCACAGTGTCTGATAGTCTAGTAAAAATTTTACTCAGTGTACCAATTCTTCAGGATAAATTGATAGATTTCATTTTCGAGAGAGCTATAGATTTAGCCACTGATTCTAAATGTACACCATGGATACAGATGATACTTAAATGCTTTTCTACATTGGACAGCATCGTTGACAGCAATAAGATCTCCAAACACCTTATCAGCCTGCTAGAAGTTGCCAAAGAGCACATGGTACGTCTAGAGATCATCACAGCTATACCTGACATCATCGGGGATCAAGAGCATGAGAACATTGCAGCAGAAATGAGTAGGATCTTGAGTTCAGACCACAGCCTCATCCCTGCCATACTAGACTGTCTGTCATATCTGTGTTTGTCCGATGAGCAATATGAACGCCTACAAAAAGAGACTCTAAGGATTCTAATGACAATACCCAAATGTAATAATTTTTCTAATTTTGTCAAGTTTCTCCTCATCCCGGGCCGCACAACAGACAGTGCATATTTGGAAGTGGTTCAGGAATTAAGAAGTGCCTTATGTTGGTCATCTTCTATGGATAAACCAGAGGAGATTGTATCGAGTCAGGTTCTCACCGCAACAGCCATAAGGAACTCAATTGTATCGTCCAAAGTTATAGCGAATGCTTGGTTAAAAGCAGTTTCCACATGTACCCTCAGTACTGACCACAAACCAATAGATTTTGTAATTATGGTCATTCTGTATTCTACATCAGAAGAAAGTCAGAAGCAGCTGGAGGGCTTGATTCGAAAACAAATCAAAGCAAACATATTGAATGAAGAACTAATCGATGAAGCATTTGATAAATTCAAATCAATACTCAAAGACTATCTGAAGCATCTCATAAGATTGACGAATTCTCTCTTGGAGGTTACGGCTGAGCCTGGTATTCAGAATTTTGCTTCACATCTTTACACTGTAATGTTCTCTAAGCTCGAAGAGTTTTGTCAAACCATAGTAGCAGAATTATTGCAACTAGGTTTAGATTCTAAACAATGTGTCCTAAATATACTATCAATTTTGAACAAAGTCTCATCAAAAGATATGTCTATATTGAAACCACAAAGTGTTCAAATGTTGAAACTGTTGGATAGAATGGATGACATGACTTTACCTGAAGTAAGAGCTGTCATGAACTTACTTTGTGGGCTGGCATACAGCTATGAGAATTCAGTTATCAGGGATGATATTCATATGATTATTAGAAAAGAGCTGGGTAGCTCCAACCCCACTATTAAAATTCAAGGAATTCTTGCTGGTGTTCATGCTGTTAAATATCTTATGGCATCTAAAGATGGAGAAGAACATTCGATAGACTCAGCAGATGACATTAGTTATTCATCAGTAAGTCATTTGATTGAAGGTAATCTACGAGACGCTGCACAAATCATAGAATCCATCAGCAACAACACAAGACAGCTTCCTGATATGGCAGCATTCTACTATGATGAATTATGCAAAATAATTCAGTCCGCTAGTTATATCAATAAACACTTCCTCCAATGGTTAGCTGACGCTGTCACGAATGACTTGGAAAATAATTTTATCGTTAACAATTTGGAACAGAATACAGTCAAAGATCTAAAACTTGACATTCAATATTGTTTAAATTCAGACAGTGAAATAGATGAAGCTATAGCCATTAACATTGCAGGTATAACTTTACAAGCTAAGGAAGATGTAAATATTCAGATATTGTCCCCACTACTTCAGCTTGTACAGACATTACATGTACGACAGAATAATGGTGATATATCTAAGATTGATGCATTATTGGGATGTCCAGTTGTAATGCCTATATTTGATGTTGACTCCATTGAGGATATGAGTTCTACTACTATTTCTCATGTTTTAGATTGTCAAATACATTGTGTCAATTGGTTCCGGGAAATAGTAAACGCATTTGCCTCTCAAAATGATTTTGTTTTAAAATCAAAAATCTTTAGTAGGATTTCTCATCTTCGCAAGTTGGAAAATTTGATAAGCACAATATTTTTAAAAATTAATTTTACTTACAAGCCACCGGAAAATATATCCATCCTCAAAAACAATATTAACTTTGAAAAAAATAATACGAAAAAACAAAATGTAAAACAAAAAAATTCAAAAAAGGCAACAAATGAAGAATCTGTTTTACCTGAAATATTCAAGTCACAATCATCTTCTGCTAATAATAAAATTGTTATTAAAAATAGAATGGGGCTTGTACAAAGTATAACTCTGAGACCATTTAGTCTGAGCTTACTGAACCTCCTTAAAAACAAACTAACAGAAGATAATGAAGAGGAAATAGGGTTAAGCATTGAAAATTTAGCCTTCCTATTGAAATGTATTAATTGCAGCCTCGAAAATGTGTTGATTTCAAGGATTAAAAAAAATACATTTCTTACAAAACAAGACTCTGCAGAAACTTATGATAATACAAAAGCTCAAGAATGTGCTCAGAATGTAAATGCCTTAATTCCAAAGATAATTGAACATGTGAAATTTATAACAGAACATTTAGACAAGTCTATGGGCGAAAACGAAGATGATGAACTACTAACGAGTGATAAAAATTCAGATTACATTCTAAGTTTGGAGTACATATTTAACATGTTCGCAATATATTTTAAATGGATAGGATTTAAAAATCAACATAAAGCTTTATTAGAAACATCGTTGCGCTCAATTGCAAGTTTAGAAAATGAAAGCACTAATTTTCTTCCACAAGTTGCCAAATATTTCCAAAAGCATGAAAAATATTGCATTCAACTGACTACCGCAGTATCACTACTCGATGTTGTTAGTGCCCTCCAAGAACATACTTCGAGCTCCACGGTAACAAAAATATTAAGAGAAATGGCGCAACATTTTCTTTCCCGTGAATGGAAAACTGTAAATGGAGCAGCAGAAAAAGGTTTATTATTTAATCAGAGCATTGATAATTTCCTGCAACTTAATTTCAAAAATATTGAAATATCAGACCTCAAAAGCACTATTCTCTTGCTAATTAATGATGTACAAGGATTAAAAAGTCGAAATAGCACATTGACTAAATTTCCAAGTATAAATAAGAACAATCTACCCATTTTATATAAAAATTTAGGCAAAGCCCTCGAGGAATCAGCAAAAAAAACATTAAATAAAGGCTTAACTAACTTGGAGCATTTGGATCTATGGAAAGATGTCGTATTCATTTTAAAATGCATGTCCGAACTGGCTAAAACTCTCAAGATTAGAAACATTTTGATCGCTCTCTTCAAAAAGTCTCTTCCAATAATTAGATTATTCGTGCAACAAGGAATACCTATAATAGAATTAGAATTTAAGAGGAGAACAAAAAACGTACAAGAGATTTTGGAGACTCTGCAGCAATCTACGAGATTTCTGCAAACTTTGTGCCGTCATTTCAGGGCGAGGAAAGATAAAGCATTGCTAGGACAGATTCCTTACATGAAACAGTGGCTGGAGAAACTTATATATAAAGTGAAAGCTGTGTTAGCGGCGAATGATTGCTCCGAGGCGTTTTGGATGGGTATCCTCAAAAATAAGAACATTGACGGCGAAGTGATCCCGACGCAGCAGAGCGTGGAAGTGGACGAATCCGTAGAGGACGAGGAGGACCAGCTGCCAGATGACAGTGACGACACAGACAATGAGATGCTTAATCCGGATTCTAGGAGTGTCAGTGATATTGTGTAGTAAATAAGTTGATGAGAAATAAATTAGTTATTTATGCAACTGTTGTATAATAAGGGGTATTAAAACATGAATGTGGGTTCAATACCCACATGGTATAATATCACATGAGTGTTTTTACCTAATTATCTACAGTTGCATACAAGACTTTATCTACACCCATAATATTGAATCCTCTATAAAAGATCCTGAAACAGTTAGCTTACTGCTAACATTAAAAATGTCAGTCCTAGTAACCATAATATCATCCAAAGGAGTGTTATTATGAAAACGGATGATATAGGTAATGTTTGTACTGAATTTCATTACAACACTCGTTTGGATGACGTAATGGTTATTAGGACATTGGTTGTTTTAATATTGGCAATAAGCTAACTGTTTCAGAATCTTTAATAGAGGATTTAAAGCATGGGTGTAGATAATAGTTATTTATGCAACTGTTGTGTAATAAGGGGTATTAAAACACGAATGGGGATTTATCACATGAGGCGAAGTCGAATGTGATAATAGTATCACATGAGTGTTTTAATACCTAATTATCAACAGTTGCATACAAGACTTTATCTACACCCATAAATTATGAATCCTCTATAAGATTCTAAAACAGTTAGCTTACTCCTAAACCCCCGACATTCGCCATTTTGTGTTGAAGCCATCTTGAATTTGCATTGTGCTATTCTACTAGTCAAGCCCTTTCATTTAATACCCATATTGAGGGAGTTGTGAAAAAATATGTAATCCGCCATTTCCGTCCAATTTTCATGAAACATAGCTAAGAACACTCCCGACTAATTCACCTTTCAAACAAAAAAAAAAAACGCATAAGTACAAATCGTTTCACCCGTTTGTGCACTACGGTGGAACAGACAAACAGACACATACACACACACTCACACACCCACACCCACACCCACACCGCCATCCCCACCCCCGCATTCAAACCGGTTTGAGCGCTACGGGGGAACAGACACACACACACACCCACACCCACACTCCATCCTCACCCCCGCATTCAAACCGGTTCACCCGTTTGAGCGCTACGGGGGAACAGACAGACACACACACACAACACATACACACACACACGCACACACACAACACACGCACACACACACAACCACAACCACATCCACACCCAACTCACGCCCACGCCCACGCCCACGCCCACACCACCATTCCCACCTCCGCATTCAAACCGGTTCACCTGTTTAAGCGCTACGGAGGAATAGACACACACACACAGACACGTCAAACTTAACACCCCGTCGTATTTGCGTCGGGGTTAAAAACGGATGATGTAATATTGTACCGAATTTCATTACATCACTCGTTTGGATGATGTAATGGTTGTTACAACATTGGGTGTTCTAAAGTTGGCAATAAGCTAACTGTTTCAGAATCTTTAATAGAGGATTTAAAGCATGGGTGTAGATAAAAAAATATTATCTAATATTTAGATTATGAGAGTCCAATACTAACTAACCAGAAAATTTGAAAATTAAAAACTAATTAGAAAATGCTACATTTTTTTAAGTTTGTATAATCTTATTTGTTTTTTTTTTTCACCATAAAATTGTTCTTATATTATGCTCTCAGAAACTTCTCGCTGTATACCTACAATCTCTTAAACTAAAATGACATTCAAAATAGTGCTATTCTTTTCTGCAGGGAGCACTGTGAAATTGATAGGAACAGATTTAGTCCTGTCATTTTAGTTTAAAGATTGTGTAAAACAGAATAAGTCGCATTGTAAGTTTTATAAATATGTAAGTATGTACCCTACTGAAAGAATAAAACTTTTTAAGTTTGCATAATGTTCTTTGTTTTTTTCTATAAAATTGTTCTTATTCTCTCATTTAACTTCTCTTATATCTTATAAGTTATTTATTTCTATTACTTTCTCAAAATTAGCCTTAAAAAGAAAACTGCAATCATTCAATTTCAATTTTATTTTTGTTTACAGAGTATTTCATTTAAGTTTTTTTGGATAAGACTCACTTTCAGAATGACCTATAATAATATGTACGTACCTGTAGTTCTAGGATGTAAGTTCTACCCCCATTTTTATGGTAGGGTTTCCGATTGACTCGGTCGGTCAAGCTTGCTAGTCGATGATTTCAAAATAGCCATTATAATTAGGGTGGTGTAAGCAAAGGAATAGTGGAACGGAAAGCAAAGGAACTGGCAGGCGATAAAAATATCGTCAGCGAAATAAATAACGCGGCAAAGAATTTTATAATATTTAATTTAATTCATGTTTTAATAATACTTTTTCGTTTCTTTCTCGAATAAATAACAAAACCTTATCAACTGTAAAACATTCAGATCATCGCTACAAATATGTTACGTGCATTATACACCATACTTCAAAGATACACTTGAGGGGCGAGGCTAAAATGAGCGTCTTTTTGTGAGTCGCGTAAGTAGGTAGGTAACTAATAAGTTACACTATTCGGTTTCAGCTAAACATGTTGCCACGTGATGGCTGATGAGCTGTTAATTTTAAACGACTTACAATTCATAAAATTGCGCTCGTTTGGCCTCACCCTGAACCCAACGATACAAAAGATTGCTTAGCTAGGTTTTAAAATCATTAATAGGTATTCTGTAAAGCCTTAAAGCCGAACTTTATTATTGCTGGAGCTGGACTCAGGAATCGAACCCGAATGACTACAAAAAACAAGTAAGAGTTAATAAGTAAGTGCCTTTTGACTTTGTAGGGTAAGCTGTTCGATATCATGTAAGTAGGTACCTACCCTTAGGGTCTTGTTTACCACAAAAAAGGGTGCAACCTCTTAAGACACGGATTAAATAAAATATAGACGAAGACCTTGCAAACGTGAAGTCGTTTGTGTGTAGTCTATATACATTTTTTCAGTAGTCTGTGTCTTAAGGTCCTATTTCATTAACACAGTCGAGCATGAAATATTACTGCGATTTAGTGGTCGCACGCTGCTTATTGCTGACTAGATCCAAATGAATAATAATACTTTAACTGTAAGCGTTACTTGTTAGCGTCTGCGTAAGATAGTTTGGAAAATTGTAGTTCTCCATGTAATCACCCCAGGTGCTTTACAGGCATTTCGATGTAAGTACAGGTACATTTTTTCTACGTACCCAAGTAGATTAGAGAGTGAAACTATCTGCGAATAGTGGATATAGAGATATATTAAAATATAGAACACTGCAACTATACCTAAATTTTCAAGGAGGTACCTACGGCAATATTTGTTTAGTGAAAAGATAGGCGTGTGGTAAGTGCGAAATTTCAGCTAGAAATACCACTACTTCCTATTAATTAGTACCAACTACCATAAAAGCATAATAAATAACTTGCCTTTAAATGAATTAATATTTAGCGTATAGATGGCCCGACTGCGGTCGCGGTTATATCTTTACTAATAGGTATTAGCGACATTTTCATTACATTATTGGCAAGAAGTATGTTCGCTATATATACTTTGTAAAACGAAAGTACGCCTAAAATCAACTACTCTACAGTCTACACACACAATATAAGTAAATACAAAACTTGTACAATGAATATAATTTAATAATCGTATTTTGGAACAACACAAGAAATACTCAATGGATTTTCCAAAAATTGAAAATGTACGCCACAGATTCCGCCGGATCGATCAAATTAAAAATTGCTGATTATCTACCATGGAAGTAGCCGAGTAAGTAAGATACTTACTAATGATTTAAGTAGGTACATTGGGTGACTGTATGACGCACAATATTATGTCGGCATTTGCCATCGTTAGCGTTTATTCCAAAAATAGCATTATTAAGTTACATTGATCGTATTTAATTAATTTAGTTATAGGTGTCTACATAAAAAATATGTTCATAAACAGTGAAATATTATAAGAACTGGACCGGCTGATGGTAAAGTAATTGTGTATTAGATACAATTACCTACTATTGAGAACTTTCAATTTTCATATCATTACAGTTATGTTAAAAATTAGTTGCATATTTACCACTATCTATCTAATTAAAAGTTTACTACGACTATTTTGTGCCAACAATGGTGCTAGTTCGTTTGATGCTAGTTTAATGGTTCCGATTTAGTTGCGTTTTAGTTTTCAGTGTTGCTGACTGAAATAGTAAATTTAGTTCAGTTTTAATTTCATGAAATGGTTTCTATGAATCTTAATCAAGATAGTGAAAAAATTTACTTAATTTAGTTAAAGTATTCTTCAAACTAAATAACACCAATGTCAAATCCAGTCCAGATCTGTTACTTAAAGTTTCAAATTACAATTTAACATTAACACTAAGATAATATAAAATTATTAAATTTAATTCATAATACAATGGTTTAATTTAGAACAATCTTCACCATTGTCACTCAAGTATATTTTTCGTGCGACCAGCGCCTCACATTTTATCCATCAAATTCTCTCGATTGGCTAATAAACTATGAATAAAATAAAAATCTATTAAACAGACTTCACAGCCCGGCGTGGACCTAGTAAGTTGACAACTGCATTACAGAAATTCAACCATAGTTCTCAAATAAGAGGGTATGCATAAAGCATTTGCAATCTCAATCAAAAACCTTAATTTCTGAGACTGCGAGTTGCAATGAATGTCACATCAATTGATAATTTATTATTATTATTAAACCTAAGCGGATTGCTATAAGTGCTTTAGTCTATTATGCTCTAATTGGTTTAAAAGAATAATAATTATGGCGAATAAAATAAAACTACCTATTGTATGTAAGAAACGATTCTGTATTATAAACAAAACTGTTAAATTCAATAAAGTTATCAATTGAATAAAATTCCTAAAGTTCTAGAATTCATAGTAATCGAAGTATGGCCAGCGCCCGCAAATTGTTCAAGACTGAATCGTAAATCGTAATGCAAAAATATTACGCAATGCCTAAAATAGGTACTTGATGATTTAAGTCCACGGCATCAATTTATCATTTTTAGGATTCCAATTCACATAAGTAATCAAAACAAGTTGGGTACAAAATTATTGATTGTTTTAAAACTTATACCGTTCTTTTCGTATATAAGTTGATATAACTTTCAATTGAACCTACATTGGCATGTAATTCAAGTTTTGTCATTATTATCATATGAGCTTCATTTTACTATCATATAAACTATTTGATATTCACTAAATTATTAAATAATTTTTAAATTAATTCGAGACCGTCTTGAGTAATGGTGGCGCTTGCTCCGAGACTCGTGTAGAAATATTTTGAGTTAGTCCACAGATTAATTAATATACGTAATATATTAAAAACATTATTAATTACTTTCAATTATGTCAATACTTATGTTCGTTAATGGTTTTAATCATGGTGATTTAAAAATTAGATGCAGAACCTTGAGTAGATCTTTTCGCGTAAAAACTCATCACTAAAGTAATCCACAAGAACATTTGAAAAAGTAATTTGTCTTATTATAGACGTACAGATTAACGCAAACTCTATCAACGAGATAATACGCAAAAAGTTAAATGCAACGCTCTAGTGCTTGATTTAGGCCCAAAAGTACCTCATAACACGAGTTTAAAATTTATTGCGCTAGCAATAGCTGCTATTTTAAAACACCTCTAGTCTTAGAAGATGTTTTAATGGCACATCGAGTCGACCAAAATCATGGTGGAGTAGAACGAGCAGCCCAGAGTGATCATGGTGCCCATCGCGATGCAGGAGTGGTATGTGCGGAAGGTTTTCAGCACGCGTAGGTAGCGGGGGCAGTGCGCCAGCTCGCCGAGGATGTGACGACCAACCTGAAATAAGGAGAAACTCGTAAAATAAACAATACAAGTACTTCAATATTTTTTAATACTTATAATAATAAAATATAGCCTGTATACCTTTATGTCACAAAAGAGAAAACTATCCATTAGTTTATTTTAAGGAATCATTGAGTTTAAAGGAAATGCCTATACTATAATACAAAAATAACAGACTGAGCAAAAAATACAGTTATACCCACATAACACGGTTAATAGTCTCAGATGTAGGTATGTTTTTTTATTAAATACTAAACAGACGCACTGTTATTGAGGACAGGTTTATGCTACTTTTGATTTACTGCTTCATCTAAGTTTACATTGAAATGTGTGACATCCATTGCTCTCTAATAAACAATAATTAATTGTTTCTTATTAATTATTGTATCGAGGTTAAACATAACAAAACAAAACCCCTAATTATGATTGACTAGACTAGGACTTTTATTTAACAAATATTTTTAGTTTTATTTCATAGCAATAATTAAACGTATTCTACGAACTGACCCTTAATAATACTTTTAGAAAGTTTCTCACAGACTAAAAGACTCTGTAATGGTAAATATCTGATGAGAGCGAGTGAGAAATGACGGTATATAAAAAATTGATCATTTATCTCCAGATATAAACTGGAAACACCTAAACGAATTAAATTAGGTTAAGAATGAAAAACTATAGCTATCAAATTATAATGGACGATTAATTTTTGTTTTAATTTGCCGCTATTTTTCACTTCATTTTCACAATGCTTTTAGGCTTTTATATTCAATTCAGTACCTACCAACATAAAAATAAGTTAAAAAAAAACAATTGACTTGCCAAAAATATTTAATTTTTAACCCGGCTTTAAATGTTTTAAGTTGAAAAAATTGAACTAAGTAATAAATTAATTCTTGTCAAAATTGAATTACTTACATATTAGATACTTACTTAAGAAATTATAGAAGTGTCATTTCTAAGAACGCTAAATTTTTTTAATACTCTTGCCATTGCTATTATTTGTACCTACATACCATTGTACATAGACTATTATCGGCATTCGGCAACGACTCAGCCCAATTTAAAAAAAAATGAAGGCGAATGTCATGTCGGCGCAATGTTGTACTCACTTCTTGTCCTCCCCCCGCGGCCTCCTCCATCTGTGTCTTGACGTGCTTGGCGCGCAGCATCGGCCTCACGAGCACGAGGCGCACGTACGCCTCGATGCTGAACACGACTAGCAGCAGGGCTAGCTGCAACAACCGGAAACAGACACTTACATATTATTCTATAAACTAACAATAGAGAATAGAGATAGAGCGGTAAAAACTGATTAAAGTTTGTTACTTGCATTTAAATCATTTTACGTTCAATTTAACTCCGATCAATCTTATTACCTAAATAATAAGATATTATTTGTACAGGTATTAAGTATATTGCGGGAAGAAGAGGAGGTATTACTTTATTTTATCTTAGATATTGCGTTATAAACCAGCGACAATAGGCGTGCTTTTTTTTAATGAATAATACCTATGTGTTCAGCGGCCGCCACAGAACACTTGAATTTCGTGAAGTCCCAGAAAGACCTAGTGTTCGAGAGACCTAGACGTTCGAGGGACGTGCGACGGTGATTGCGTGTGGTATAATACTTAATGTCCTCCCGAACCAGTGAGGTCTTTGACGACTTCCCTGGTGCAGTGGTGAGCGCTGTGGTCCCGGATTCGATTCCCCATGCCGTTATCAAACCCGGGATCTCCCACTTATAAAACTCCGGCGCTCACTGCACCAGGGAGGTTTGGTCTGAGTTCGGTATAAGTAGGTATTTGGAACATGATTCTCTCAATTCATTGAACCTTGTAGTTTCAACGAATATTGTTCTCAGATATATCTAATCAATCACTGATAAAAGATTTATGTATCCAAATGACAAAAGATTTCTCGCGATTTCAGAAAATTTTCCGTATCAATTCACGTCATGTTCACGTGATGACTCATGAAAATAAATTATTTTCATGAGTCGTCAACAATTTGCTCACATTATGAAGCATAATCAATACTTTAAGTAGGTACCTAATAAGATTAAGTAACTAATAATTTAAATAATAATAAATAATAATTAGTATTCTCGTCAAAATAGCACCGGCCGGACCGGCAATTAAAACAAATAAGGGTTTTCGAAAACTGCGATGTCATTTGAAGATATATGGAATGATGGAAATATGGGGTATATAGTGAAGGAAATGGGAAGAAAAAAAACCGGCCAAGTGCGAGTCAGACTCGCGCACGAAGGGTTATCTATAAAAAACGGCAAAAAAAATCATGTCTGTTGTACGGGAGCCCCCCTTAAATATTTTGTGAATATTTCAAGCGTCTACCTGTTGCCGTTATCAATATCGAGCAAAAATGAGCAAAAAAATCACGTTTGTTGTATGGGAGCCCCCTTAAATATTTACTTTATTCTGTTAGTACCTATGTCTTTTACTATATTTTGTTGTTAAAGCGGCAACAGAAATATATGATCTGTGAAAATTTCAACTGTCTAGCTATCACGGTTCAATTAGATAGAGCCTGGTGGCAGACGGACAGACAGACGGACAGCGGAGTCTTAATAATAGGGTCCCGTTTTTACTCTTTGGGTACGGAACCCCAAAAAACGATAGAGATGAAATAGCAGCTAACAAACATACCAGACGAGCAATAAAAAGAGACGATTGGAAAGCATTGGAGGAGGCCTTTGCAAAAGGGCACACGGATTAGTGGAAAAACATAAACAACATTGTAATAAGCATAATGTAATAAGATAGAAGCTTAATAATAATAAAAAAAATATGGAAATATAAGTAGGTGCTTAGATACATTGCTCCTTAGCTGTACTGTATGCAAATTTTTAGGGTTCATCACTCAAAATCTATTGTCTGTCCGTCGGTCTGCCTGTCCGGCCATTTACCAAGGATCTGTAGCATAAACACTAGATAGACCTGGGATATTTGATCTATATGGTAGATTCTTGACATGTCATAAGAGCCACACGTTGGCCTACATGAAATAAATGATTTTGAATTTTGAATTTTTCAATTTAGACTCTATCAAGATTCTAGACCCAAAACTAAATAAATCAATTAAAATATTTTACAGGGGGGAGTCCTGGCTATATACTCGTACAAACATTCTATAGGCTGCAGTATGGCAACTAGGTACAGTATACCGTATACGATATATCGGGGGGCCGCAAAAGTTGGAAGTTTTTGACCATTCTTACTAGGAGTCTCTCTCTAAATTGGAATTACTGTACTTACATAAATTAGTATAATCATGTAAGTTACTTAGTTACTACAAAAATACTGAAAATGCCAATTATTAATGTCGTTCTGACCACAACAAACGCATATTTTTAATTGGCTATTTGTATGCCCGGATACGGAAATATCATAGATTCATATTGCACACTACAATCAAAAAATGTAAGTAAGAAATTACAATAAAAAATGTTTTTTTTTGTTATTGTTAACTTCCTATGACCTTAAACAATAAAGTGTAGGCAGTAGGTAGGTAATTAAAGTGTCAGTATAAATCCCAAATGAGCTCTTGTAATCGGTACCTTTTAACCAACATATCATTAAACTATTAAGGCCAATGGAATTGAATCAGGCGAAAAGAGCAAGGTGATATCATGTGGCGCCGAAAGTAAAAAAAAAACGAAAAAATGTCGTAATATAGGTATTTAGGTACAAGTACATTTCGTAACGAATTTCTTTTCTGATGTAATCCATACTAATATTATAAATGCGAAAGTGACTCTGTCTGTCTGTAAGTATGTTACGCTTTCTTTACAGTAGGTAACGAAAGGTACAGAGATTGACTAAACATTGTAGAAGGACATAGGCTACTTTTAATCCCGGAAAATCATAGAGTTCCCAAGGGACTTTTAAAAACTAGTAAACAAGTAGGTAGGTACATGACATGATTGTTATGAATTCTAGACATTGAAAAATAATGCAACCTTATGACTATTTCTCTATTCAAATACTGTATTAAAATATCTACTTATTTCAATTCCACGACCTTCAACTCTGCAGTTAGACTGGGCAATTTTTTTATTCCCTCAGCACCTCAAATTAAATACAATTGGCGGACTTAATGCCAATAGCTATTTAGGGTAAGCATGGCTCTCCTAATTCTAATTTAGGGCGAAAAAATTGGATTTTTTTTTTTTTTTATAATTTGTGGCAATATTTTTTGGCCACAAATGGGCAAATGTGCTACTCACTTGTATCCAGGAAGTGTTGACGAAGTGCGTGAGGCACTGCGTGCGCAGGTACGCGAGCACGGCCAGCAGGCTGACCAGCGAGTTGAACGCGTAGTACACGGGGAACAGCACCGTCTGCACGCGCCCGAACTCGTGACGTGGGAGCGAGAAGTACAGCACGATGCCTGAGGGTGAAAGAGATGGCTATTCACATGTTCAATCTTATACGAGTCATCATCATCATCATCATGATCAACCCATTACCGGCTCACTACAGAGCACGGGTCTCCTCTCAGAGTGAGAAGGTTTTTGGCCATAGTCTACTACGCTGGCCAAGCGGATTGGCAGACTTATACCGTACCTAAAGTAAAATTACTATAGTCTGATTTTTAATTCGGTGGAATTATGTCAGTTATCATTTAAAAATAGAATGAAGTCATTCTATTTATTTTAATCATTTAAATCCCAATATGGCTAAGCCACAAAACGTGGCAAGACTTAGGTAGGTCTACTTGTGTAGTACTATAGTCTGATGTTTAAGTAGTGTAGACTTACTACTGTCTGATTTTTAATTTGGTGGAAATCTGACAGTTGTCATTTAAAAATAGAGGCTAGAGCGCGTTCAAACGAACAAACTCTTCCGCTTTATTATATTAGTATAGATTAAATGATATTTATTGTGAATCATCGGGTATTGAACTATTGTGTTATATAATTTTTGAATCTACTTATCATTTTCTAGTTGATGATTATGAACTTAATCTGATTTACGAAACAAAAAAAAAATTCAACTTTAGTTTTAATGGGGGACCATGATCACCCCACCAATATTTTTAAATTTTAATATCCTGTGTCACCTGGAATAAGCTAAGGATTTTAACGATACCTCATTCATCAAAATAGGTTCTGGCGTATAGAACCAAGTTGTGGTGGAATATACAAACTCACATAATTGTTACACATACATGGACCCTGAGAACAATATGTACTCCTTTTTTCAGGCAGTCGTATAAAAACTCGACCGCATTTTGGTTTTTTTTTAAATTAGGCCAACGTATGCTTACTTAATCTAATTTAATTTAATTGTTGTAAGCTTATCACTACTACATTGTGGCTAATTCTGTTGTACACAATCTCTAAATCTAAACTAAAATGACAGGGCTAAATATATTCCTATCTCTTTCACAATGCTCCCTGCAGAAAAGGATAGCACTATTTTTAAACTTGTCAATTTAGTTTAAGTTTAGAGATTGTGTACAACAGAATTAGCCACATTGTATACTCCACTTCAGGCTAACTCAATAGTCAACATGCATGACTATTGTCTTTAATTAACTATAAGTAGGTACCTATGTACACGCGTTGGCTTCCTAACAAATAAATAAATAAATAAGTACCTATAGTATTGTAGATTATAGAACAAATAACTGCCTCGTTGGTCTAGTGGTTAGCATATTCGATTGCAGATCATGAGGTCCCGGGTTCGCTTCTCGGGCCGGGCAAATAATTAGTAGGTTAGAGTTTCTGTCAAGAAATTCTCAGTGCCAGCCCGGAGTTAGTATTGTTCGCGGTGTTTCACCCCCGTCTCTCGGAGAGCACGTTAAGCAGTCGGCCCCGGTTATTATCACTATCACGTGACAATAGTCGTAAAGCCCCCCAACCCGCATTGGAGCAGCGTGGCGGGTCTAAGCTCTAAATTCCTCTCACCTATGAGAGAGGAGGCCTGTGCCATGCATGCTGTAAATAACTAATTTTCCTTTCCCCTCCAAATAAGCGTAAAGCTTGTGCTAGGAGTGGAGGAGAATACGACAATATTGCAACGGGTGGGATTTGAACCGTCGACCTTTCGGTGTTCAGTCCGCGACCTGACCGTTGCGCTATTGAGGCTATAGGAAATGAAACAGTGATATTGTAAATATCCTTGTTTACATGTTTAGGATGTTGTTTTCATCTCGTCTAGGGTTCATTGTTTGTTGTTTTTGTTTGTGGTCTACATTAGAATGAAATATTTATCAAAAACATGACGTAGGGCTATATTTACGTATGGTATACGTGTAATACGTATTTATTATTTTATCAGATAAATATGTATTATCATTTTGCCTCTTTTGTCCCGGGGTCTATCTTAAAAACGGCTTAGCATCAAAAGCTGTAATTTGTATAATTTTAATTTCAGACATAATTATGGCAGGATAATATAATTATCCTGTTGTTAAACACGATAATATTATGTCTGATTTTTTCGATAATAATCCACTGACTAAATAATATCAGTTAATTATTATCGAAAAAATTTACCTAAGTAGGTAGGTATAACAAAATTATTGCACTTTTCCTTGCAAAAGTTTTCCTTAGCCAAAACTTTACAGTATTGTATTGATTACAATGAAAACCAACAATTTCAATATTCTTTAGTAAGTAGGTACAGTGTTTGGAGAATTATTACGAGTAGATATAATACGAACTAGGCTAGGTCTATTTGGGGTCGAATCACTAAAAGTGTAAAAGGAAAAAGTGTCATACTTACAAGTTACAGTGTTGAATGGAAAGGTCATATCAATATGACGAACGGTACAATACGGAACACATCGTGACATCAATTGGAAGTTGGTTCACGTCAGAAACAATTTGCGGATTGGGGCTTCAATAGAAGGAAGCGCTTTGTAGTAACTGGATACTCTCTAAAACTATTTTTAGACAAGGAAAATCCGGAGTATAACTGATTAAGTTCACATTTGGTACTGAACCTAATCATTTCCGTGGGGCCCAAAAAAAATACGACAATCCCTACTAATATCCCGACTAATATTAGGGATGTTAAATAAATCTGAAAGTGTGTTTGTTTGTCCCTCAATCACGCCGCAATAGAGCAACTATTAGATCGATGTGATATTTTTACCTATCTCGGAAAATAAACGATTACCTCGATAGCATAATATTATTTTTCACACATTTATTGTTTACGTCAGACATACGAATCCTTATGTTTTGCATGGATACAGTTTAACACCGACAGTGGCATAGGAAATTTTATATCCCGGGAAGACGAAGGATCCCGCGGGATGTTTAGAAAACCTAACTCCACGCGGACGAAGTCGCGGGCGAAAGCTAGTTCTTCATTAATTTTGATTATTTATTTCAATGAATTGAATAAGTAAATGAGCACTGTTGTCTTTAAGGTCTTTGTTTTGGCTTTCCATGTGTAAAATATGCTAAAATATGACGGCAAAACAAATTCAGTATGGCGGATATGATAATCAAGAATAGGTACCTACTTTAAAAAAAAATATGGGTTTGGTATCGAACAATGCATGTAATTATTCCGTGTATGGGGAATTCCTCATGCATGTACGAAATTGTTTTAAATTGAGACTTCATTTTAACAACTTGCAAATTATACTTAATCAGTTCAAAGAACAAAATATAATATTTTAATGACATTCTTAAAAAATTAAATTGCAACATCGCCGTTTTTTTTATGTGATTCGTCAAAATGGACTTTGGCCACTTTGAAAAACAGAAGGGGCTAACTAGTTGTTTTGTATGTAATTAAGTAAATAAGTATTTATTATGATAAATAATAATTATGTACCCAACATTAAACTATTTTTTTGGCAAAGGAACCTTAGCCACCATTGTTATTAAGATTATTTTTGTTTTTTTCCTAATTTGCAGGTTATAACGGTTTAGACGGCGATATTAAAATACTTAATTGATATCTATCTATAGGTAGGTACCCTATTGCAACAATGAAGGCTGAAAATTACAGTACGTATCCATATAAATTGGTCTACTTAGAACAGCATATATAACTAAGTATTTTTAGAGCTTTGTTTTAGGGTTTTTAAAAACAACCTACTGCCTATAAGTAAATTAAAACAATAATATGAAAACGGAATGGATTAAAAAGTTAAGTTTAACAGTTAACACCTAAATAAAGTTTACAAAACTTTAATTAGGTTAGGTGTTAACTTTTAACCTTGACAGATTCCCTCTAATAAATCTAAAGTAAGATAAAATAAGAAATCAGCTAAGAAATCTCTGCGAAATTTTTGAGAAATACCTACCTATAAAAAACTTAGCGGTAAATTGAGAAAATGTCTGGGTACCTTGAATGACCAGAGTTTTTCAAAGCGCTAAGTACCTACCTACATAGCGCTCCAAGTTTCTCTAATCTGCTATTAAATCAATTATTTATTTACTAAAATAGAACATGCGTAAATATGGAGGTGTGATGTCGGCAAGACAGACAGAATAACGTAGGTTAGTTGATTTACCTAGTCAACTCTTCCATATTTTTGTATGGAAACATGTTAAATGATAAATGATGACTAGATATAGCAAGGTAGGTACCTTACCTACTATTAGGTGTGTACTTATTCTGTGCTATAGTTTGATATCCGCCAACCCGCAAACATAGGTATGTAATACACCTATATTAGCTAGCTATGTTTAAAATAATTGATTAGAGGAATCAAGCCTATATTTATTTTGCTTGTAAAGAGCTTGTAAAACATGCGTACGATTAATGTGTTAGTGTAGTCTAGACCATCGTAAATTACAACCTACGCCTATTATGGAAACTCCCGCGAACCTGCAAATTATGCTAATTCGATAACACCCAATAAACAATTACGCGGGGTCTTATCTACCGCTACACCACTAACCTGATTCATGTCAGCTAAATATAGATACCGGTTACAATAATTAAGTTATTATCGGACGTAATTGTAGGATACGAAGGCTAAGGACATAAGTTACTTCAGGTGTTTGCTTAAAGGTGATCTTACACTAGACGACCCGCAAGAGTGGCACGAAACGTGTGCCACGCTTTTTCTCTGATAACTGTAAAGAGTGATGACAACGCCACGGTAACAACGCGTAGCAGCAACGCTGACGTGGTTTCTTGTTAACTAAAAATGGGCGTTACGTCAGCAGCAAGATTCGTCCGCATCGGGTACGTCGAAGAAAGTGTGATGACAGCGCGTCGCAGCAGCGCTGACGTGGTTTCTTGTAAACTGAACATACGCGTGACGTCAGAACATACGTCGGGTACGTGACATCTTCAGCCAAGTCAGCCAAGCTAAGACCAACTCACCAGATATCAAGGTCATCCAGATCTGCGAGCCGAGGTGCGTGGCCACAGCGCCCACGTACAGCGCCCGCCAGCCGCGCACGTTCGCGCTGGAGCCGGCGCGGGTCAGCCACGCCAGCACCACCAGCACCGCCAGCGCCACGTGGAACGGCTGAGTCGTTTTCGTCGCGATTCTGTGGAAGAAATTCAAAACGTTGAGAATTTGAATGGTAGCAAATCATCATCATAAACAACCCATTACCGGCGCACTACAGGGCACGGGTCTCCTTCCAGAGTGTGCCTTTATACTTTAGTCTACCACGCTGGCCAAGTGCGGATTGGTAGGCTTCACACGCCTCTGAGAACATTAAGGAGATCACTATAGTAGCAAATACTCGTATAGACATGATATAGAGCTTTTAATTTTTTTCCTAAAATGCACCTAGCTTGTAAATTAAGCTAGAAGGAATATCTAGTGTGCAAGCAATCTATTATAATTAATGATTCATTCAATTTACACTTAGCTGCTAAGAAAAACGCGTCTAACGAACCATTTCATAAACTGGGGGAGTTGCACGGAAGCTGTTTTTGTGTCACATTGCGATCGTAGTAGTTAGTTGAATTTACTGGTAGGTATTATTTTGTAGTTTGAAAGCTACAGTGTGAAGATTGCTATGTGTCTACGTAAAATATACCCAAGTATACTTATAAACTTCTTTATCGCAATCATCTCTGATTTGCTGACACTCTCTCTAGATTTGCTGACTATAAATGTACGGTTGCTGCAGTAATACCAGATATTCAGTGCTAATACTTGCTAATCGCAAGCTAAATGCTAATCACAAGTATTGCAATTGTAGCATTGCTGTATCACCATCAAATAGTATCAAAGTTAACTAGTTGACATCAATGCTAGTTTAAAAAGATAAAATTAAGTTACTGATAGTGACTTAATTTTTTTAATAATATTTTTCCACTCTTGCATAGAAACAAATTCGATTAAATTATTATTAATTACACTTATACTTATTATAATTTCTCCGATTAGATTTTATCAGTGAGGGATTAATTTTATTGTTTTTAAATACAAATAGAGTAAAGTCCTGAAGCTATAAAGTATGTACAGGTCGTCCTGGTCATCGACCGATATCATCAGTATTGATATCATCAGTCCACATAGTGGGGGGTCTGGCAATACTGCGCTATCCGGTGCGAGGTCGCGACCCCAGCACCTTGGGACCCCAACTTATATCGGGTCTACGTGCCCGCGCAGCTTCGCAACCCGCTGAGCTATGTCGGTGACTCCTGATCTTCTAACGATCGCATTACTGATATTTTGTACATGTGGAGAAACATAGCTCTCTCCGTCCCCCGCTGAGTGATTCTTCATTAAGATGGTCATAGTAAGCGACCGTGTCTCAGAGCCGAGTGTACTTAGCACCCTACTAGTAGCACAGCTAGCAGTACTAGTAGGTAGTACTAGTACTACCATCTTGTTACTTGTATACCTACCTTTTTTTTTTTTGACGTGGTGGAAACCTTTTATAGGTACCCCCGTTCTGCGGCCGAATGCGGCAAAACGAAGGTTATGTGGGACTCCAACCAGGTATACCCACTAAAACCACCACGGCATGACCCTCATGCTGTCTGTGCTGGACGCCTGGGGAACCCAAAGTATGCATCCCAGGTGTCCGGCAGCCGCCCCAGCTGGGGCTCCCGCTCGCCTCTGGGCTGTCCCTCCAGAGGCTCGCGCCCTCCCGTAATTTTTTAACGAGGTTTTCTTCCTCCCGCGATGGGCATCGCTGCCCCCCGCCCCGGGGTGTCTCACCCCCAGTTTCATCCGCAGTGCCCTCTGCTAATCAGAGGGACACGCGGAGAAACCTCCCTCCGCCAGGTCATTGGCCATGGCTAACAATATCCCCGAAATTATTAACCATGTTACCAGGGTGCACCGGACTTGTATACCTACCTAGGTACTTGCATACCTTACTTAAATGTGTTTTTTACAACGGTTGGGATTTGAACCGACGTCGACTTATCGGTTTTTAGTGCGCGACCGTTGTTGTGTCTATATAAATGGAGCACAACTGAATTTTCGTTGACACATATATACCATTTAATAAATCGACCGGTTCATCAATTATTAATGTCGATAAATCACACTTCTCATCGATTTGTACCATAGACAAGCTACGGGCGACCTATTAAAGCCAATAAAGAATGATTAACCTATTAAAAAATCCTATAGACCTACTTCGGATCTATTTAATAAGCTTTTTCGAACGGACTGGAAATTTCTAGATAAAATTTTCATGTTTCCATTACACATTGGCCCAATTTATTAAACGAGATCAGGTGGGTTATTCTGTAACTTAGTTAGCAACTGAAAATAGTTGCCAACGAATTATATCGATATACATTGCTGCTTTACTGTGTGAAATTATGAAAACACTTTATAATTTCCCTCAGTAAAGCAGCAATGTATATCAAACTTATTCGTTGGCAACTATTTTCAGTTGGCAACTAAGTTACAGAATAACCCCACAGGGCATTGTGTGGACGATAATTGCGAATTGGGTTTGGGAACCTAGTTTGTATGAAAATCCACAAAAGTTAAACATGGTAAATATGGCTAAATCTATACTAATAAATAAAATTGAAGTGTCTGTCTGTAATATCGAAATAACTACCTCATATTAAGCTCATATGGTTATTTGAACGCTACCATAACCGAATCACACGTATTTAAAATTTTTGTCTGTCTGTCTGTCTGTCTGTCTGTCTGTCTGTTTGAACGGGCTAATCTTCGGAACGGCTGAACCGATTTTGACGGGACCTTCACATACAAGTAGAGAATTAACCAGGGAGTAACATAGGAGGGAGGGAGTAAACTACTTTTTTAACCGACTTTCAAAAAAGGAGGAGTTATGTTTTTCTACCTATGTACACCGATATCTCCGAGATTTCTGAACCGATTTGCGTATTTTTTTTTTAATCGATAGAGAAACATTGCGACCCTGTTCTATAAAAAATTTGGATTCCAACTCTTCAATCCTGATGCTGCAGGGGACCTAATCTCCAAAACTAATGGGTTTTAGAAACTTTCGGTTATTTAAATTGATATTGGGGGTACCAATTAAAGACTTTATCGTTGAATGAACTCGAGTAAGTACATATATCCAACTCCTCAACCCTGATGCTGTGGGTTTCTACAGATAAGCTACTTTTTGTTCTGGAAAATCAAAAGTTCCCACGGGATTTTTAAAAACCTAAATCCACACGGGCGAAGCCGTGGGCATCATCTAGTGGAAAATAAAGTGGCGCTGTATATTATAGCGCAGCCGAGTCCGTTGAAGCGTTGAACCAATGTGTATGTAGTCTTTAGCTCTCTTTAGTCTAGCGCACGAACTAGGAGAAATTACATAATCACGGATATTTTCCGCTAAGATGTTATAATATTATGTAATTGATAAGCAAGGCTATCTATCTGTGTAGTTAAAATTTTCCATGCAGTTCAACTTTGGACTTTGTTCTGTGTTCGGAATTCTGTGGCACTGATTTTAAATGGACGCGATGAATTTTGGATCAAATCATTTAATATCGATAGATAGTTAAAACATCTATCTATCTATACATCTATATATCTTCTGTCTATCTATCTATACATATAATAAATCTATCTATTCTATACGTCATATAATAAAATCGTAGAATTGCCGTATCTGTACATTAAAGATTTTTGCAAAATAATAACTGGGGGAAGTTAGAGATAAGTAATGGAACATAAAAAAGCTATTTTGAAATGTTTGTCTGTTTGTCTGTATGTTTGAGCGCGCATCACGCAAAAACTACTGAATGGATTGAAGTGAAACTTGGCACTATTTAAGTTCATAGTATGGAGTAAGATATAGGAATTAGGATACTTTTTATCCCGATATTCAGCAAGGTGCCCTTGGGAGAGGGGATGAAAGTTAAAATGTGTACTTAGCTGTAATTCATTAACGCGTGGTCCGATTTCATTAATTATTTTTTTTGTTAGAAAGGGGATACTTTAAAGATTACCGGCTTATCTCTGAAAATCTGGATCGATTTTGATGGGACTTTCTCTGGCGGATGTTTACATTTTGATCTACCTAAACATCCACCAGAGAAATTTTAACAGTTTTAGCAAGGCATGAGCTTAAAGGAGCTTAGGAAAAACAAAATGATTCCCACGGGATTTTAAAAAACTAATATCCAGGCGAACGAAGTCGCGGGTATCTGCTTGTAGCTACTAATATTATAAATGTGAAAGTAACTCTCCGTCTCTTCAATATGTCAAAGATACCTCACCGCGAACCTCGCACCTCGCACGTTATCTGTAAATGCGCTGTACGCAAATGTAAATACCTTATAGTTGGGATATTACAAACGTGCGAACCATGTCATAAATCAATTTTATCGGACTTCTCGCTCGCACTCACAGGCATTATAGAACTGGTACCTGATTCTGTGGTGTTGTGTGTAACAATTAAAAAATTGTCGATAGTCGATAACAGGTTATAAAGAGCGTGGGAGAGCCGTCACAACCCTATGATCGTGATGTTTTATGATTCAGTTCGCACGTTTGTAATGTCTCAACTATAGCACGAACACGCCGAACGTTACCTCACCTCGCACCTCGTAAGTAGCGAGGTAAAGTGCGAGGTACGAGGTGCGAGGTATGAGGTGCAAGGTGCGAGGCGCGAGATCTTCGACGTGTTCGCACCATAAGATTGCATCGTAACTTACCATCAGGTGAGATCGTAGTCAAGAGCTAACTTGTAGAAGAATAAAATAATAAAACGGGTCAAGTGCGAGTCGGGGCTCGCTCTTTTAGGGTTCCGTACCTACATAATATTTTGGGTGCAAGAAATATTTAATTTCCGAGCTAGACATCGCAACAAACCGTGAAAGAAAAACCCAAAAAATATTCGTTTGTTTAGGTCACAGCATACAAACTACCGTATGAATCGTTGTTTTCAGTATTTTCGTTTAAATACCTGCAGTATATGATACAATATAATATACCGAAATTTCATATTCCTAACTGTTTTAGTTATTGAGATAGCCCCCGTCACAAAAATGGTCTGAAACTAACAACTTTAATGGCTCCCCATTTCCTTATTTTTTTAGAAAAAAAATAAAAAAAATGTATATTCGTAATCTACCTAATGAGCTCTAAACAATGATATCCCACAAGCTAGGGTAAGAGAAAAAAAATTCTGGCTCCTTTTTCATGTATCCCTGATGAATCATGTATCATTTCCCCCTGAAAAATAATTTAATTCAATTTTTAATTCAATGTTTGATTTTGGGTCAACGTTGTACACCAAATATCAAAATTTCAGGTTTGTAACTCATTTCGTCTACGAGCTAGAGACCTGTGACCGGCCGACGGACTGCAGACAGACAGCAGAGTGACATTAATCTCTCCGTTTTTACCCTTTGGGTACGGAACCCTAAAAAGAGTGACCCTGACCCTTGTTACGAGCGTCCAGCGGCAATCCGCGATCAACTAACTAACTAAACAACTCGTCACAGCACAATCATTCAGTGACGTGGGCTGTTTGTGGAAGTCGCACGCCCTCCACACGCGTTCACTGACTAACTGATGACGTGCTCTAGTCAAGTGCGCGCGGATCCAACTTAAATTAAAACTTCTCGAAATCAACGGTATAATAAGGGTATAATATTTTTTGACGTGATAACGTCTTATAAATCGATGAACGCCGACTATACGCACGGAAAAGCATGACCATTGTCACGTTCCTGAGCCGAGCGTGCAAGCGAGAGCGCGGAACAAGCGATAGAGAGGCACGATCGGCCTAAGCTTTCGGCTTCATTGATGTTTTCTTATGACGTTATCACGTAAAATTATCGTCCGTAAACCGACTTTATAGACACCCAATTTTTTTATAGAATGTTAGCCATGCTGTAACATGAATAATATTCCCCTTTCCCCTCCAAATAAGCGTAAAGCTTGTGCTAGGAGTGGGTATGACAATGGGGGGTGTTACACTATCAGTATTATCACGCGATCCGCGATACGCGAACCAATTATTGACGGTTTGGCCGCTTAGTTGCGTCAATACTGATGGATTTCCGGATGTTCTTGAAATCCGCGATCCGTGGATCGCGATACGGTATTGATAGTGTGACAGGCCCCAATAGGTGGGATTTGAACCGTCGACGGTCGACCTTTCGGTTTTCAGTACGCGACCTACTATTGCGCTATTGAGGCTATAAAGTTTGTTGGGCTGAATTCATCACACCAATGTCTGTCTAGACTAGTTAATACTTAGATAACATTTGGATTAAAAATTTCAATTTGTAAATTTTGAATTAGGTAAGTTATTGAAACGACTTGTTTAGGTAATTAGTGCATAAGTTTTTGAACACGAGCGATCGTGCTGCGAAAAATTGATTTTTCACATCACGTTTCACATTTAGATGGCGGTTTTACGACATTTTGCCACGTTCATGTACACGCGACTCGTATTGCCACGTTCATGTACAGTTATCGGTTTCATAAACCTGTATGCAGTCTCACTTTGCAGCGCTCCAAAACTTTATAGTATACTATTGATCGAATCACAATGACTTTAGAGTAAAATGGACCTAAAATTGTTGAGTTCGCCAATACGTTCAACATTCGAAAACAGCCAGCGCCCCGAGCAGAAATGTTGTAAAATAAATATTCGAATTATTGAATTAGGTGCGACTTTAAAATAAGAGTGTTTGGGTTTATTTTGCTCTGAAGTCATTGTGTGTCGATACTCGAAATTTCGATCATCGTTGCCACTATGTAAAAAGTGGGACTAAGCGTACTGAAAACCGTGGAATGCGTATTTGTATAAACACCCTCCGTATATTGCCAGTTACCACATGTTCTGGTTGCATCAGTGCAATAATCGCAATGCTTTTCAGTGGTCGATATTCGTATTGAGGTTAACCTATTGACGGAAACAGTTTTAACGCGAGTTTAGTATATAAAATATATATATATAGGCGGCGCAAGTCTATAAGGTGGAAGTGGGAGGAGAGGTATCTATGACAGTTTTTACTAAACCCATACCCCCATAGATCGGGAACGCTTAATCGCTCGTGGCACGACTTTGCCGGTAGGGTGATAACCAGCTACGGCTGAAGCCTCCCACCAGCGGACTAGCCAAACCAGAGACACTTTAGAAATTATAAAATCCCAAATTGCTACTGCCGGGAATCGAACCCGGGACCTTCCATTTATGAGACTACAGAGCTCACCACTGCGCCATGGAGGTCGTGAAGGTCGTAACAACAGCGATATAGGGTGAATGTTCTATAAGTCGGCACTTTAAGCGTCGTGTCATGTTTAAAAATTCGTAGACGTGTCAAACGAAGCAATTTCAGTACAATGTTTTTTTCTTCTAATACTTCATGCTTTTGACTTTTAGAATAAATTTTTAATACCCGCTTTTTGCATAAAGAAGTATTTTTTTTAATTTATTTAAAAAAAAAAGTACTGATTTGGGTAAGCTCGGCACCTTTGTCCCTCTCTCCGGCATTTGTGTTCTCAAAGTCGGCCCTCATTTTTTTATTAGAAAATTAGCTTTTACCCCGGATATTGTCAGCTACAATTTATGTTTTTTTTAATATTTATAGTAACTCTTTCCTCGTTTTCATTTTATTTCATTTTCCCGCCATAAAATAATACACTTTTTCGAAATTAATAGAATTTTTGAAGAAATAGATATATAATTTTTTTAACAACCTTGACAAACAATCAGACAATTTTTATATAGATAATATTAAGTTTATTCAATAGGGCCGACCTTAGGAATAATCCAAATTCTTAAGTCGGCACCCCCTGCCGATCTCAGGCACCTCATACTACTGGTTTTCCTTAGCCCGGCACCCCTGTTTTTTCTGTAACTACGCAAAATAATTGAGTTAAATCACTATAACACGATGTCAAATATTACGCAAAACAAATTAAATCGCAACAACAAGTCTTAAATATTATAATACGTAATTTATTTCTTACCAAACGACGCTCGGAAAGTAGCAATTTTGTAAGAAATTCAGCGATTTACGCACTCGCGCTCGTTCTAAGCGAAAATTGAGGGAAAGGGGTGCAAAAAAGTTCTGCCTTATTTTAGAACTATTTCCCCATTGGAGCAATACTAAATAAAAAAAATTGCGATTAAATGACACCAAAACGATAATATCGACAGAAATATAACGAAGTGCCGACTTAAGGGGGGATGCCGGCCTAAGGAGCGTCCACCCTATTAGCAATGCGACAATAACAAGTTCCGCCATTTTGCACCTGGGTCAAACCGAATGGTCTCAATGGAAAAAATACACTGATTAGAAATTAATGTTATCATTCGCATGAATTTGCCGACGTGCTTCCGCGCACGCTCCACCGACGATAATGCGAAGGCCTAATCAACGCTGGCCAGTTTCGAAAGTCTATATGAGTCCGTTTCTTTGAAATAACAGGACTATGAGACTTCGTTTCGTGATTATTTTCGAAATTTTTCGAAAGTATTGCAGCGTTCTATATTTATCAAGCCTCGATTGTGGGATTGGGTTTGGGTGTTAAACGAAACTCACCACTATACCATATTATATACTTAATACCACTAAATATGATAAAAAGTTTCCAACATAAAAATTGGCGGAAAACAAAAAAATTCGAATGGCGACCTCGCACTGGGAAATGTAGCGTTGTAAGACTAGGTTGTTGGACGATCTCAATCAAATCGCTCGCAGCCCGCTGGACACAAGTGGCGCATGATCGTGTTCTGTGGCGTTGCAAGAGAAGAGATCTATAATCAGCAGTGGATCTGGACGTAGAATCAGCAGCTGTCTATTTTGTGCAATATTTTTAAGTACATATTATAGTTTTAGTTATGTTATAGTTTTTATAAATAAAATATATGTAATTAAAAAAATGTATTTTTAATATAGATCAGATCTAACATAATATCAAGAAATTTTAAAATTCGAAGAAGATCCTAAAACATAAAATCAATAGGAAATTAATAATAGGTATATTAAAAAGAAGAATAAAATTAAAGACAGCAGATCAAGTTTTAAATTAAACCGCACAAGTAATATTCATAGTTAAATTAAAGGAAGAATATAATTTACTTCGTGTAAATAATTAATGAAACGAAGGGAATCTACATAAAGTCTGCCTTGACATGCCTCTTAGCGACTGACAAGGCTGAAATACTTCGAACGTGAAGAGTTAAATATTTATGGGCTAATTAAAAATATATACAACTGATAACAACTGCATTTACAAGTCTTGCTGTTTGAATAAATTAAAGTTTTATATTTAGTTACATAGATATTTAGTTTTCGAATAAACTTGTTGCCGAGAAAATTGTGAGAATTACAAAAACCTCGATTTTTTCGACTTTGGATATTATTTGAGGCATTTTTTTGATTTTTGATGTCTTGAGAAAGGTGTATCCTTTATGGAGCAGTATTAATACAAAAATATTTTTTCTCTCTTTCATATTGCTGTATTAGCAGACAAACTAACTCGCAGAAACTCTGCGAAAAATCTCTGCAAGTTACTGAACAAACACATAAAGACCACCTAAGGATAAAAAAAGATCAAGCAGTACAAACTGAGCAAAATAAGAGTAAGCAAAAAGCTTTACTTTGCGCTTCCCGTATAGGGCAAGGAACACACGACGTTTTTGCCACCAGCAATCAAATTGCATGCGCAAACATTTACGACTTTTTTGCCGGAGAAGACTCAAATGATTTTCATTCTCAACGGCCATTTGTAAGATTCTGTTTTTATCTACATTATGGTCACCCATTCAGGTTTCAAGTTCAATAACGAATTTTAATTCGGTTTCCGCTAAACGAGGCTCGATTTGCCTTCGCAAAAACTTGCTTCTGCCTCAAAAGGGCACAAAGAAAATGAATAATTCATTACTACGTTCGCTTGTTTTATTAGTTCTTGTCAACCTTCTTATGTAACCGTCTTATATTGGATTCCGAAGCTGCGCGCATCGTGTGAGACATTTTGATTTGAGCCATAACAAATACAATTGTTTATTTATTGCTCATTTTAAAGCAATGCATTACAAATGACAACAGCGGACATTGATGTGCTCTGCATTATTTCTTATTGGTTCGATAAACGTAATTTTTCGATAAAGTTAAATTTATAATACTGTATACCGACAACATTATTCATATCAGTTTTAATATCTTATTCTACATTGTAGTCACTGTCCTCATTCAATAATATTAATATGTTAGGTAGGATAGAAATAGAAATAGATTTTTTTATTCAAATAAATATAATACATATGTCTATACTTAAGTGCTTTTTAATCGTCAAGTGTATCTGCCATAGCATTGTAAACATAAGATATTTCCTTGTTGAATGAATGATTGGACAAAGTGAAAATAACTAAGTAAAACGAAATACCTACTAATCTAATTAACGTTTTCATAACAAATTTAAATTTTTAAACGCTTATTTATCTAAACATGTTTACGTATTAAAAAAATCAATAAAATCGGGAAATATCTTGTCGTCAAGTTGCCCTGACATTAAAGCGTTTATTTACATGAAAACATAAATTGCATACATTATGAGAGTCATTTTAAAAATCTTTAATACACGTTATTCTTTGTAATTGAACCCCAGGTTTTGAAAGTGAATTAATTGATAAATATTATTCCAGGCCGATACACATAATTCAGATCCATAAGAGAACCTCTGATCATTAGCAAATTGATTAACGTCAAGATACACATTAAAATAAATTAATAATTTTATGCTAGAATGTTAGACAAGTGTATTTGTATAGGACCGAGTAAAAGTTAGCGTAGCGCAAGTGGTCTTCCAGCAAGATGGACCTACGATATAAAGAGAGAAGCGGGAAGTGGCTGGAGAAACGCTGTTGACTGGTTGTGTGGCCATTATTGGGAAAAGCATGTCCAACCACTGTTCAACAGGGAATCATCATTTCAAATCTACGGGTTGAAATGATGACGATGATGAAGCTTCTTATTTGACTAATGGTTCAAATTCAAATGATCCTATTGTTGGCAATTCACTAAAGCCACAGACAACATAGTCGAAAATTGGAGCATAATGAAAAACTATAGATAGCTTTTTTCTAAATATTAAAAAAGTGAAAAAAGTTCGATACATTCTTGTATAGAAATTCATCGTTAAAAGTTAAGAAAAGAATTGCAATCTCGATTTCCGAAAGATAAATCGACCGATACCTTATCTACTATATATTCAAGCGTAAAAATTTCTCTTTAGACTTTACTTTACTTTACTTTAACACCTGCCTTAGTTTTTATCATCATACTAAATCGAAAAATGCTTTTACCAGTTTCTTTCTTAATCGTTTTCCAATGTTGTTACGTGTTTTAAAATCCTTTTAGTCGCTCATGCGTGGTTGTTACCAACTCGGTTTCGTATGATAAAGTAAGTTGTTTTTATAATCGAGGTGTTTACTATTATCAACACTTTTACTCCTTACACTTTGTCTTTTACTTCTATCACATTGTATCTATTGGTTGTTTGGTTGTTTATTGATCTACCTATTTGTATTTATTGGTCACTTGCATCAAGCATGTATTATAGTGTGTGTCGATGTGGCTTGTGTGTGTTTGTGATGTGTGTGTCTATTGGGATGAATTAATTATTATTCTAGAAGTAATGCTTCAAAATGATTTTACCATATTTAAAGCCTGTTTCACCATCTTCTGATAATAATTAGTGTCGGATAGTTTATTCACGTTTGTCTTTGTCGCTTAATATAAAGTAAGAAGGTGACCAAACATACATTTAGGCTATCCGACACTTATCAGAAGGTGATGAAACAGGCTATTAAAGTTTTCCGAAGTTTCGAGTAAAAGTTGGTCACGATGAAACAGTTAATATATGTCTCAAGTTTCAACCAGGTGTTTGGGCAAACATTCAAAACAAACTTTCTCATTGTAGTATGAATGCAATAGGACGGGATAGAGTTTCGTTACATGACATGATTACCATAAGCAGGCCCTTGGGAGAGGTGAAAGTTGCCATTGTTGTGTATCTTACGCGGTGGCAATAATTGATTGTATGCTAATACGCAGCAATAAATATACCTAATTTTGTTGATATATCTTAAGCTGACGTTACTTACGAGCGAAATTAATAACCTATTCTTATATCATTATCCAAAATCTAAAGATTAAGAGTTAAGAAGATTAAAAGTTAAATTCATATAAAGAAGTTAAGTGTAAACTACTTAATTGGCAAAACAGATTGCAAATCTCAATACAATCATCGTCAATTATTTATTATCGACTAAAGGTCATTGACTAAGTATCGAATAGACTCCTCAAGTTTATGAAATAAGTAATTCTGTCAGTTAGCTGAAGTATGAAAAACGGGGTATCGCGTTCCAACTTTCGATTGGCCCGACCAAGTCAGTACTTTTACCTAGGTGTGTGTGTGTGTGTGTGTGTGTGTGTCTGTCTGTTCCCCTGTGGCGCTCAAACGGGTGGACCGATTTGAATGCGGTTTTTTTTGTTTGAAAGGTAAACTAGTCGAGAGTGTTGTTAGCTATGTTTGATGAAAATCGGTCCAAGATGGCCACCGCTACAAAATGGCGGATTACATATTTTTTCACAACTCCCTTATTATGGGTATCAAATGTCAAATGAAAGGGCTTGACTAGTAGAATAGAATAATTATGCAAATCCAAGATGGCTGCCACCACAAAATGGCGAATGTCGGGGTTTTTTAAATTTTTAATTTATACTTGTTTTTGTATAAGTATACGTACCTATATACTTTGATATATATGTACTTTATTCATCTAGCTTTGTTCAAACTATTAATTTTAAACGCTGATAAGTATATTTTCGCATAAAATGACTTTAAAACAAAGACGCAAGATGGATTTTAGCTCGCGAATTTTGCGCTGGCTATTTTTACACGATATTTATCTATTGGCGAGATATGCGAGATATGTGAGATAGGTACAGATTGTCTCTGGTCGTGAAGGATATTTGCACAGGTCGATGACTGAGCGCGTCACGCGGCAAGGTCATGATGACGACACCATAAATATTACACTGTTAGATAGGCAGGTAGGTACCAACCTACTTAGAATGCACGCCCACTACTGGTTTAGGTTTTACGTCACATGACTAAATGATAATGTATAGTCATGTGACCTTACGTTCTTCATTAGTTCTAGGACTTCTAGATATCTCCAGCTCTAGAAGTTTTGTTCATCTTTAAATTATATCAAAGATGGCTTTATTATTATTATCAATAACTAGCTGACCCCCGCGACTTCGTTCGCGTGTTTTTCTTTGCTATAAACCTCACGGAGCCCGAGACCTTTCCAACGAATGCAAAACCGTGGAAATCGGTTCGTGCGTTCTGGAGTTATAGCGTCAGGAAGGAAAACCCGACTTATTTTTATATAGTAGATATTAAATAGTTCGATGGTGGTTCAATGAATATTACCTAATTATAAAAATGGGCTGATTTGCATGATTCTCTAGGATATAAAAAAGGATTCTATAGGATAGGAAAAAATGCCTATTTTCTTTCGAATTCATCCCAAAATTGTCATCGAAATTGGTTCAGCAGTTTATATCTAACAAATGAAATCCTTAAAAAATACTTAATTTTAAAGGTTATTTTACCTGAAATACATAAATCACTAAGTAATTATTGTTTTGGCACTGAAGTCAATTTACGCGAATTCCTTATATAGAAAGTTAATTAGGTACGGTACGTACCTACATATGAATACTGATACTATCATGTGTGTTATATTTATTGCACTGTCAAAGATAAATTAATATACTTTTAAAAAGGAACCGCGTTTAAATAAATTATTAAACAATTATGCATTTAAAGTACTCGTGTGTATTCGATTGATTTATTTTTTAAACCCACACTTCGATGAAGGTAAGCACTCATCCGACGAAACGTCACTAGCTAGTCGGGGGAATATTCCCCAATTTGCGGCGAATAGGAGACCGGGTGAACCGCGGGTTTTTATTAAAAAGGGGGAATGGACAAGGATCATTTTTCATTTCACGATTAGTTTTGTATACCCTGATTTCTAATTCCGTGGAATTCTGACGTTTCGTAATGTTACCAGAGATAAAACAATTCCCACAAAAAATATAAAAAATTCAAAACTTATGTAAATAAAAATCAAATGCAACTTCGTGGTGACGTATGTCATTTGACTTCCATTTTTGAATGAATTTTTTCAATGTGCTTCTTTTGTTTAATATTGCTGTTAGTGTGCTCTTTCTAGTTTCCACTCTTGGTGTTTTCTATTTTAGGGTGAAACGACTAATATTATTACTCGGCATATGGCTTTTTATGATGACAGGGAATTATAGTAATTTGGGGTAAAATCGTACTTCGTAGATGTTAACCCTGTTCTCCATACAAATAACTCATCTATAAATGACAATGACAGCTGTCAGAATTCCACGGAATTAGAAATCAGGGTATAAATAATTTTTCTCATTTAAGATTTTCTCATCCGATTCTCGTATGAACTAAAACAACTGAAGTATTTCTTTGTAAAATTTTTAACAACCATGAAAAGTAGGCTACGGTGGATTTGTAAGATTGGTAGAACATTTCACCAAAGAAATCAGTGCCTAGATCAGTAAAACAGTTTAGAGTGCGTAGGTACTAAATCAGTGTACTTAGCTAGCAACATTGTTCGAAACATGTCAAATATAGTCTGTTCGTTTTCTTACGGTCGCCTTTTGTGTCTAGCCGCCTCTGCCGCGCGGTGTTTTGCCAAAGACACCGCCGACTTCAAAGCATGCCGCGAGGGGTGTACAGGCACAAGGGGTTTTTGCGTTTCATACCTACTCATAATTTTCCATTAAAATTCTCGTTCCTTTTTATATTTTTTTTATATTCGTATTTTATTACAATATAACCATAAACATCTATACTAATAAATAAAATTGAAGTGTCTGTCTGTAATTTCGAAATAACTACCACATATTAAGCTCATATGGTTATTTGAACGATACCATAACCGAATCACACGTTTTTAAAATTTTTGTCTGTCTGTCTGTCTGTTTGAACGGGCTAATCTTCGGAACGGCTGAACCGATTTTGACGGGACTTTCACAGACAAGTAGAGGATTAACCAAGGAGTAACATAGGCTACTTTTTTAACCGACTTTCAAAAAAGGAGTTGTGTTGAAATCGGTAAATACAGATGTTAAAAACGCCCTGATAGGTATTTTCGCTGCGCGCGATCGCGACGGCCGACGCGGACTCTCGCGCTCCCCGCGCCGCGCCACGCGCCCCTGCGCCCTGCGCCCGCCGTACGCGGTACCGCGGTAAGCCGCCGCGCGGCGGGGGGCGGGTGGACCAGAAATCTACTTATCTCTCAGGATTTGTGAAAAATCGAAATTCACGCGGGCGAAGCCGCGGGCAAAAGCTAGTAAAATATAATATTCTCATGAACACGGGTCTTCTCTCAAAATAAGAAGGATTTGAACCATGGTCTACCACGCTGGCCAAGTGCGGATTGGCAGACTATTCGGAGATTCTGTTAGAATAGAAAAAAAATTACAAACAGAAAAAAAGTAATAAAAATAAAAGCAGAATACTAAGAGCACCTGCGCCTGTACCGACACTAAGTTACCGAACGAACTATACAAAATATACAGCATGCCTGAATATGAGAAAAATAAAGTCTCAAAAATTGAACCTATTTTAATTTAATAATCAATTCAAAGCTGTGATAGCCTAGTGGTTAGGACGACCGACTTCTAATCGGAGGTCGTGGGTTCGATCCCGGGCACGCACCTCTAACTTCTCAGAGTTACGTGCGTTTTAAGTATTTAAATATCACTTGCTTTAACGGTGAACACTGAAGGAAAACATCGTGAGGAAACCTGCATGCCTGAGAGTTCTCCATAACGTTCTCAAAGTTGTGTGAAGTCTGCCAATCCGCTTGGCCAGCGTGGTAGACTATGGCCAAAACCCTTCTCACTCTGAGAGGAGACCCGTGCTCTGTAGTGAGCCGGTAATGGGTTGATCATGATGATGATGAATCAATTCACTAGAGAATGTATTTTAAAAACCACAAAATAAAAGTTATTTTCCTGTGAGCATAAAATTCAGAGATATAGCGGAATTAAGAGGTATGTACAAAAAATTAACCTAAACAATTATTTGTAACTTTTCCACATTTTTTTGTTTGGGAAAACCTATTTGCGTAAGTTCTCGAATAAATTGTCACCTTTATACGGATTTAGCGTGCAAAATTAGCACCTTTAATACATTCAATTAGCAGAAAACAAAAATAATCAAACCTTGTAGTCGAATTAAGAACAAAAAAAAAAAGAAAAAAAAAATGCCTACTAGTGCTTACTCGTAAAAACCACGTAAAACCGGTATTATATTTTTAAATGAACTGTCATGTGCCTATAAATAAAACCAGCCAAGTGCGAGTCGGACTCGCGCACGAAGGGTTCCAGCAAAAAATCAAGTCTGTTGTATGGGAGCCACCTTAAATATTTATTTAATTATGTTTTTTTAGTATTTGTTGTTATAGCGACAACCGAAATACATTATCTGTGAAATTATCAACTGTCAACTGTCATGGTTCATGAGATACAGCTTGGTGACAGGCGGACAGACAGACAGACGGACAGCGAAGTCTTAGTAATAGGGTCTCGTTTTACCCTTTGGGTGAGGAGCCCTAAAAATATGCTTATTTTTGGAAAAGTTTAACAGTTGCTCATTTAATTTTTAAAAAGACGTTTTGGAGGTTTTAGTCTATTACTACATCAAATCTTAACCGATTTTATTGAATTTTTTGAAAGAATATATCATCAGGTTGAAAGAAATCATCTCTTATAATAGACAAGAAAAAAACTAAAGAACTCCCAGCTATGTTAAATGATCCTAATATAATTAATAAACATTTTCTTGATATACCAGGCGATAGTATAGTATCATTATCAGATCTTACTTATTTTGAGTATCACCGGCATGGAACTTCACAGTTTGTGCTGCAGCCAGTTGATGAAATTATAGTTGCTAAGGTTATTCAGGATTTGAAATCTAATGCTCAAGGTGTGGATGAAATATCTCTTCAGATGTTGTTACTGACATTGCCTCAAACTTTAAATATTATCACTTCGATAGTCAATAAGTCTATAACAACATCTACATTCCCTGATGCATGGAAAGTAGCCAAAATCATGCCTCTTCCTAAATGTAATAACCCCCTTAGTTTTAAAGACTTGCGACCAGTCAGTCTTCTGCCATGCATATCGAAAATTCTAGAAAAGGTCGTGGCTTATCAGGCAACTAAATACATTGAAGAAAATAAAATTTTACCAACTTTCCAGTCAGGATTTAGGAAAGGACATAGCACAACAACTGCAACTTCAACTGTAGTAGATGACATCCTGACAGCACAGGATCAGGGTAAGGGTACCTTGCTAGTTCTTCTGGATTTTTCTAGAGCGTTTGACTGTATAAACACGGCTTTTCTTCTGTCTAAAATGTCATATTATGGGTTCGATATCCCAACTGTAAAGTGGTTTGATAGCTACCTAAGCAATAGAGCACAGTTCGTTGAAGTTAGGAACAATGATGGCACACTCTCAACCTCCGATCTGTCTCCTTTAACTAGAGGCGTTCCCCAAGGGTCGATTCTTGGCCCTTTGCTGTTTGCGATTTATACGGCCGATATTACGAATAGTATTAAGCATTGCTTATATCATCTTTATGCTGATGACACGCAACTCTATATTTCCTTCGATCCTGTAGACACGGTGGCAGCTACACTTAAACTTAATTATGACTTAGAACAAATACGTTTATGGGCAAAAAGGAATTGCTTAGTCCTTAATCCTGTTAAGTCTCAGTGTATGGTACTGGGCTCTAAAACTATTGTTAATAAAATAAATTTGCTTAATCCTATAATAAAAATTAATAATAGTATTATTGAAAAAGTCGAGGAAGCTCGTAATTTGGGAGTTGTTTTTGACACCGCACTGCGCTTCGAAACCCACGTCCTTAATTCTGTCCGCAATAGCTTATATCGCTTAAAATTGCTTTATAAATTGAGGCCCTATATTAGTGTAAAGTTAAGAATACGTCTGTGCGAATCGCTTGTTTTATCAAGACTGAATTATGCTGACACTGTTTATGGGCCTCGACTCTTAAGCAGGACTGTAAAGATTATTCAGCGGGTCCAAAATGCCTGTGCCAGGTTCTGCTTCAACATTCCTCCTCGCTCACATGTCACTCCTTATATTAACGAAGCAAACATTTTAAAAATGGAAGCACGCAGAAAACTGCATCTTGCCACTTTACTTTTTGGGGTGCTTAAGAGTGGTATCCCAAAATACTTGCGTGAGAAACTTATGTGGTTAACTGATAGGTCAGCACGCATTAAGCGAGACTTTTACCTGTCTTTATTGGCTACGCCGAGGCATAGTACGGCCGCATTTAAGGGAAGTTTTAAGTTTGCCGCAACTAAGTGCTGGAATGACTTACCACCACCAGTACGATCACTAAAATCATCCAAGTCGTCTTTTAAAAATAAGTTAAAAACTTATCTTTTAAATCAACAAAAAAATATAAATTAATCGTTCCAGCACTTAGGGTACGTTCTCGCTGTCTACGGGCAACGGTTGTGTTTGTGATACTGTTTTTGTGTTTTGTGCTATTGTTTACCTATGTATTTTCATTTTCATTTTTATTTTATTTTTTATTTGTATTTCGCTTTTTTTTTCTCCTAACATTTAATTTTAATTAAGCAGTAGTAATTGATAGATAATTGTTGCATGGTGTATCCGTGATGACACCCAAGTAAGGCTCCCACTGAAAACCAGCGCTGCAGCTTGCTGCAGCACGATGCTGAGAGGGAGACCTGTATTTGATCACAGACAATAATTGTTCCTTTTATTTTAGATTTAGTTTTATTTTATTGTATATATTTTTTATTGTTAATTATATTTTATTTCTTTTTATTCTTGGTAATTAATTGTGTGATCAAATAAAATAATTTTCTTTCTTTCTTTCTTTCAGGTTGGTGCTAGGTATTTAGATTAGGTGAAGATGAAAGATCTGATGAATAGCTACGGAGACAGTGGATGTTAACTGCTTAACTTATAAGAGTTTATGTTAAACAGAGATAATTTTTCAATATTTTATCCTTTTACTAGCGGTCCGCCCCGGCTTCGCCCGTGGTACATATAATATAGCCTATAGCACTCAAGGATCACTTACATATACAACGGTGAAAGAATTTTTGAAATCGGTCCAGTAGTTCCTGAGATTAGCGCGTTCAAACAAACAAACTCTTCCGCTTTATTATATTACTAGATGATGCCCACGGCTTCGCCCGTGTGGATTTAGGTTTTTAAAAATCCCGTGGGAATTTTTGATTTTCCAGAACAAAAAGTAGCTTATCTGTAGAAACACGTCCCCAAAACGGAAAAATCCCGTGGGATCCCCACGATTTCGGAATACAATTCCTTACAGCATCAGGGTTGAGGAGTTGGATATGTACCTACTCGAGTTCATTCAACGATAAAGTCTTTAATTGGTACCCCCAATACCAATTTAAATAACCGAAAGTTTCTAAAACCCATTAGTTTTGGGCATTAGGTCCCCTACAGCATCAGGATTGAGGAGTTGGAATCCAAATTGTTTATAGAACAGGGTCGCAATGTTTCTCTATCGATTAAAAAAAAATTACGCAAATCGGTTCAGAAATCTCGGAGATATCGGTGTACATAGGTAGAAAAACACAACTCCTCCTTTTTTGAAAGTCGGTTAAAAAAGTAGCCTATGTTACTCCCTGGTTAATTCTCTACTTGTATGTGAAGGTCCCGTCAAAATCGGTTCAGCCGTTCCGAAGATTAGCCCGTTCAAACAGACAGACAGACAGACAGACAGACAGACAGACAGACAAAAATTTTAAAAATGTGTGATTCGGTTATGGTTGCGTTCAAATAATTATATGAGCTTAATATGAGGTAGTTATTTCGATATTACAGACAGACACTTCAATTTTATTTATTAGTATAGATAAGTATAGATAACAAGTTTCATTTTCATCTCATATAGGTACGTAGGTATTATTAGTATTACAAATATTTTTCAATGATAAAAAAGGAGAAAGTTGTCAAAAGAAATTCGCTAATGAGTAAAATTAAATAAAGGGGGGTAAGGGAGTGCATCTCCATCTCAGCACTCCAATTGTCAACCTCACCTGCACGTGGTGCCCCCTGCTAATCAACAGACGAGGCTCTGACGACCGACAAATGGCGGTATAACCATTCCATATCGGCTAGACTACAAAAATGACAAGGGCCGATGTCGGGCAGCAGCGACATCGGTACAATAGTCTAGCCCTGCGATCGCCAACCCGCCTGCCCAGCGTGGCGATTAAGGGCATATCCTTGCACATGGATTTAAAAATGAAGCCACAGCCCCCAGTCCCCGGCAGCCCCGCTATTCCTAGCTCTGGCAGCGGTTACGGTAACGGCGGGGCAGGGGGTGTCAAGAATCTCCGGAAGAGATTCCGCTGCCAACCCCAACGACTGGACCTGGCAACGTATAACGCACGCACTTTGAGGACCGACGAAAAGATCATCGAGCTGGAAGAAGCAGTGAGCAAGTTGAAATGGGGTGTCATAGGGTTATCTGAAGTCCGAAGAGAGGGGGAGGACTCGATAATCCTTAAATCCGGCAACTTGCTTTACTACCGGGAGGGAGATCAACAATCCCAGGGTGGTGTTGGGTTCATCGTCCACAGGTCCCTCGTTAACAACATTGTGCAAGTCGAAAGTGTGTCGAGCAGGGTAGCGTACCTTATACTCAGAATAACCAAACGGTATTCGCTGAAGGTCATACAGGTCTACGCACCGACATCGACACACCCCGACGAGGAGGTAGAGGTCATGTATGAAGATATATCAAAAGCCATGCATGCCTCTAATACCTACTACAATGTTGTGATGGGGGATTTCAATGCAAGGCTGGGTAAGCGAAGCGGTATAGAGTTGAAAGTGGGACAATTTGGCTATGGGCGACGGAACCAGAGGGGCCAAATGTTGGCCGACTTCATGGAGAAAGAGGGCCTCTATATGATGAACTCTTTCTTCGAGAAGCGGCCACACAGGAAGTGGACCTGGATGAGCCCCGACGGTTCTACGAGAAATGAGATCGACTTCATCATGTCTACCAAACGGCACGTATTCAATGATGTCTCTGTGATCAACAGGGTGAAAACCGGCAGCGATCACCGTATGGTAAGAGGCACATTGAATCTCAACATAAAGCTTGAAAGGGCCAGACTGATGAAGTCAACGCTCCGACCTTCTCGTGTCCATATCCTGAATCCCGAGAGCTTTCAACTCGAATTGCAAAACCGATTCGCTTGCCTGGCAGATTGCGATTCTGTGGACGAACTGAACAACAGGCTGGTGGAAACTGTCCATGCGGTCGGGTCTAAGTTCTTTAAGACCCACCGTAGAAATAGAACCAAAAAATTCTCAGCCCATACTCTCAATCTCATGGAACAGAGACATGAAATGAGACTGCAGTCTTCAGGAGACGCCCTTGCTTATCGGCAGATCAATAGACAGATCTCTAAATCACAGACACGCGATCTGCGATACTTTAACACCGAACGTATCAAAGAAACCATTGAGCGGAACAAAGGCTCAAAGGTGTTCGCGAGAGATCTGTCTATCGGTCAGAGCCAGTTGACGCGACTGAAGACCGACAGCGGTAGTCTCATTTCGTCTAAGCCTGAGATTTTGAGAGAGGTCGAGAAGTTCTACGGACAGCTGTACACGTCAACACAGAAGCCTGTTGAAGATTTGGCTAAAGATCCCAGAGCCAAATTGACCCGACACTATACCGAAGATATCCCGGACGTCAGTCTATACGAGATTAGTATGGCTCTCAAACAACTTAAGGACAACAAGGCGCCAGGTGATGACGGAATCACAGCAGAACTCCTGAAAGCAGGTGGAAAACCGGTTCTTAAAGCCTTTCAGCGATTGTTCAATTCCGTCATCGACAAGGGCATAACGCCAGAGGCATGGCACAGAAGCGTGGTGGTTCTTTTCTTCAAAAAGGGCGATAATACCCTGCTGAAGAATTATAGACCCATCTCGCTGCTGAGCCATGTCTATAAGTTGTTCTCAAGAGTCATTACGAATCGTCTCGCTCGTAGGTTTGACGACTTCCAGCCTCCCGAACAGGCCGGGTTCCGAAAAGGCTTCAGTACCATAGACCACATTCATACGCTGCGGCAGGTTATACAGAAGACCGAAGAGTATAACCGGCCACTTTGCTTAGCGTTTGTGGACTATGAGAAAGCCTTTGATTCGGTGGAAACTTGGGCTGTATTGAGATCACTGCAGAGATGCCGGATCGACTATCGGTACATCCAAGCGCTGAAGTGCTTGTACGAAAACGCCACTATGTCAGTTCGTATACAGGACCAGACTACGAGGCCAATCCAATTGCAGCGAGGAGTGCGTCAGGGAGATGTTATCTCCCCGAAGCTATTTACCGCTGCGTTGGAAGACGTCTTTAAGCTTCTGGACTGGAGTGGACTTGGCATCAACATAAACGGCGAGTACATCACTCACCTACGGTTTGCCGATGATATAGTCGTGATGGCAGAGACTCTGGGAGACCTCAATACAATGCTCAATGATCTCAGCAGAGTTTCTCAACAGGTGGGCCTAAAAATGAACATGAGTAAGACGAAGGTCATGTCTAATGCTCATGTTCCGCTCCACCCGGTAATTGTTGAGAACTCAGCACTCGAAATTGTAGACGAGTACATATACCTGGGACACACGGTCCAGCTAGGTAGGTCCAATTTTGAGAAAGAGATCAACCGCCGAATCCAACTCGGCTGGGCAGCGTTCGGGAAACTTCGAGATGTCTTTTCGTCCAATATCCCTCAGTGTCTGAAGACGAAAGTCTTCGAACAGTGCGTGTTGCCAGTGATGACTTACGGATCTGAGACATGGTCGCTAACAATGGGCCTCATAAGAAGGCTCAGGGTCACTCAGCGGGCGATGGAGAGAGCTATGCTCGGAGTATCCCTGCGGGATCAAATCAGAAATGAGGAGATCCGCAGGAGAACCAGAGTCACCGACATAGCTCATCGAGTCGCGAAGCTGAAGTGGCAATGGGCGGGGCACATTGCACGAAGAACCGATGGACGTTGGGGTCCCAAGGTGCTTGAATGGCGACCTCGCACCAGCAAACGAAGCGTAGGTAGACCCCCCACTCGATGGACAGACGATCTCAAGCGAGTCGCTGGTAGCCGCTGGAATCAGGCGGCACAAGATCGTGTGCTGTGGCGATCCTTGCAAGAGACCTATGTCCAGCAGTGGACGTCCATTGGTTGAAACGAACGAATGAGTAAAATTAAAAATAAACAATTAATGTAAAATTATGAGAATGTATTTCATTAGTTTAACTGTTACAAGACCTTGGCTGTCGATTACATATTTAACCGGTTAATTTAAATTTAAATGCTTTTGATAAATCACATTGAGACACGTGTGTGTAAATCTTAAATAACGTTTTACAGGTAAGTACCTACACGTCGTATTTGCCATTCAGAAGTTATTGTAGAAAGTCGAATAATTCTTGTAGAGAATGCCGTTTTCTGCCGTTTTCTTGGTATTGCAAATGACACCACATCGTAATGAGCATGTTCCTGGCAAATATCTCATATTTATATTATGTTCTTTATGAACCTCAGCAATTTAACTTTTCGAAATACAACATTCACATATCTACCTATTTATTTAACAAAATTATTAATACAACTGTGAGAAATCAAACTCCTAGAATGGGTGTTTGAGGAGGTCTAGGGGTTATAAGGAAGGGGCGAGTACAAAAGATCCATAAGGGTCGAAGTGCATCCGCTTTTTAGAGGGCCCCATCAGAGGAAGATAAGATAAGATAAGATTTCAACAGTGAAATGATTGATATCCTAGAGGCTTCATTACCTACAACTAAGATGGACCTAAAAATAGATCATACTATTGTTTTTCATTAAAATTTAGCGCAACATAGCACATCAGTGCTAGCTGTCAGTGTTACAAATTCACGTGCTTGCATTTCGGAGAATGCATCGCGCGACCTCGTTTTAAACTATTCTATTGTTAGGGTTCATGTCTAGTTTTATTGAATAAAAGAGACTTCGTCGAAAGAAAATGAATTGAAAATAGAAATATCGAAAAAGTAAGAGAGTAACGATAAAATAAAGTATTAAATAAAATTGGCTGACAATGCTAAGGATCTTTAACAGAATGAGTTAAATAAATCTGAAAAAATAAGTTCAGTAGATGAAGAAAAAGAAGAAGCTTATACAATGTTTAGGAATCTTAACAAGTACACAATGCAAAGACAAAACAGCTCAAGAGAGCGTATCGAGGAAAGTAAAAGGATAAAGACCGATTCTTACAGTGAAGCATCAGTGCGTCAGTGACGACGCAGTTTTTCAGTGTCAGTTCATAGAGAATGACATATTTTTCACTGTGCTGGAACTGCGCCGCGCCGGCCGGGGCACTGATATTAGCTTAGCTAGAGAGTTAAAACTTTTAGACTGGAAACACACATGGGAAAATTCTAGTGTGACGAAACTCTAGTTTCCAGTTATATCCGATATTTCACATTAAATATCAGTGTAACATTTTAATATAAAGATGAGATTTAAATCAATGCAGTGTCGATTATAGAAATCGATACAAACTCTTGTATTTATCGGAATGTTTTTATTGATAGCCAATGATTTATAAGTCTGATAGCATGCTTGGCTAGTTATTGGGAGCGAATGCAACTCAATGATAATTTGATAACTGTTGTCTGTTCCTTTGTCTGTTATCATGTGTTGAATATTTGTTATGAATGGGTTTAATATTTGTTAGTTGAATGATTTGTGATGCTTATTTTATGCTCATTGACTATCTCATACCTCGAGTTCCGGGACAGAAATATAATTGGGTTTTCTTTTAAATCTTTAAATTCATCAAAATTTTTATAGGAATTTATTTTAGAAGTTGCGATACTTTGCCTTTTTTATGCCTACCTATTTCTTTGAAGACACTTTAACAGTTGCCAAAACACTTTGTAACGGAAGAACATAAAACAACCACACTGCATTCTTCGTGGAAGATTGAAGTCCCTCATTTAAATATAAATTGACCTACATGCATAGAAATAAAATAGGCGGAACTAACCGACGACACCATTATTTATACCGATAAAAAAATACAGTAAAGAAATAAAATTAATGTTCGTAGAAAAATCGAGTAAGTTCTTTAAACAAAACTAATCAATAACGTAATTAGTAAAGATACAGATGGATGTTAGGTAGTTCGCTGCTTTGCCTCGTCCCGTGTTGAGAACTTGAACGGACAAAATTGTAATGTAACTTCTTCAGCTCTTCAATCTATATCTGATCAGATTTTTTAAAGAATATTAGACATGATGAAAATGAGTAATATTCCCCTTTTCCCTCCAAATAAGCGAAAGCTTGTGTTAGAAGTGAATACGACAAAACTGTAACGGATAATAACTATAAGATTATTCGAGTCATGTGAGTATATCGTTCTTCTAACTCTCGTATCTGAGTTTATCAGCACTTCATTGTACCAGATGTACTTTATCAGTGATCACTACACGTTATATATGTATATTTATATTGTTGCTATATTTCACCACATATTTCATCATTGTCATCCGAAAAAAACCACCTGAACTATATGTCTAACCTTAAGGGATTACACCATATTTACACTTAAATAAAAGTTATCATTCAAATTGAACTCAGCGTGAATATTTCTAACTTATTTGTTTATAAACACTTATTACTTCATCAATATATTCCTAAGCATAAAAACGCCTCAATTTATTCCCATATGTAAACATAAAGTCATTTACAAACTTATTTTAGTAATTTCGCATAAATTGAGATGGATCAAATTATTCGTAGAACTCGAAGAAACCGATATCATTGTGCCAGAAAAGAAGTCATTCTAGTTCCGATAACTTTAAAAACAAAGTTATTTTCAGTAGAAATACGAGGCGTCCACCGTCGAATGTATCTTTGCCAGACGTTTCCGGCATTAAAAAAAATAAAGCATCCATTTAAAGAAACACTGTATATTGACCAAAAAAAATTACAACAGGACTTGATAGAGACTTTGGAATTTGACGCTAATTTTATCTGGCAAGCGACTAGCTTGAGATTATCCGGAGGTATTCTGCTGCGTCTGCTAATGCTGGGTTGCCATTCGAGTACTTTGGGGCCTCAACATCTGTCGGTTATTTGAACTTAGACTAATGTAGCGGTAGCATAAAATTGATTGGAAATTATTTCGAAACAAGTCCACGGACATTTACCAGCGGATTTGCACACCAAGCTCTCAAGCAAGCTCCGTTTGGATTTGTGTTGAGACTATCTGGGATAAACAGCTTTTTACATTTAATCAGACTGATTCAATTTTACAAATGATTTAATGAAAAAAGCTATAAAAACTGTGACGTCACAATTTGTGATGAACAGAATGACCATGGTACTTGTTTAAGTGGATAAATCGGATTTAAAGTGAGTCTAATGAACTTTTAAAGATCTCCAAAGAATTCGAGGAGGGTCAAAAGATAATAAAGAGGTCTGTACCCACATGGACTTTGATATACTGTTTTTTAATAATGTTAATAGTAAGAAGGCATCATCATCATTGTCACAGATCATTGTAATAGTTATATAATCATTTAAAATTGTCTTGATCAAAGATTCCCAACTGGTACAGTCTCTCTCTTATATTATGTATTATGTTAGTCAATTGTTGATCAGACTTCTGATTTCTCATCATGATCTTGACCCAGACTATATTCTATTAAGTTTTTTGTTACAAAAAGGTCTAAATTTGCTGATGCTCAATTGCTCACCACAGTCTGTGTGGATTTAGTTTGGTAAAAATCCCATGGGAACTCTTTGGTTTTCCGGGATAAAAACTATCCATTTTCCATCCTCCTGGATGAAAGCTATCTCTGTGCTAGGTTTTGTCAACATCGGATAAGGTTAAGCGGTTGAACAATGAGAAGGCAACATAAAGACTAGACTTACTTTTACTTAAGTACATGACGTATTTATAATATTAGTATGAATATATTGATTTTTGGTGCTGCTACACTGGGTGTTAGAAATGTTGTATAACATTATTTAACATTGCTAACACTTATATAACATTTACTAACATTTGTGATTTTGTGATCATTCGTTAGATGTTTCCAATGCTCACATTGGTAAAACACGTTTAACATTGTTGCATAACATTTTAAAATGTTCTGATCATATTATGTTAAAAATATTTCATAAACATGAAAAACTTTGCTAACATTGAAAACTTTTGTGATAAATGTTAACTAACAAATATCTCATAACATTTGTTGGTGTGGCTGCACCATGAATGCAAGTTTCAAGTATCAATTTCTTCTTAGATCTTTTTGTATCCGATATCGTATATGATCAATTTCTAGAAACCACTAGCGTGGGAATCTACAGCACGCGTCCGTATAACATTCGTACAACACGACATTCATATTTTTCATACTTACTTAAGTATACAATCGTAGATTGTAATCAAAACACAATCAAATCGCGTCGTTCTACGCACCGGGTACGAGGTTCACTTTTATTGATCGTTTGATTATTCCCTGTAGACAGGTAGTTACAGAATATGCTTATTAGGGCTGCCACATATTAGCAGTATATAGGACAGTCCCAATATCGAAATCATATCGAGTCAAAAAAACTATATTTTAATGATAGAAAAAGCAGCTTATACGACCTTACAAGTTTATTAATTACAAGTTTATTATAAGTTTATTAATATTATTATCCCAAGAAAAACCCTTCCACAATGGGATTAATGGAAAGGAGTCACCACACACAGACATAACGAATAGTATCTAAAGAGCGAGAGCCATTACATGACTATATCTAAGTATAAGCTGTCTGTAACTAATCTGTGAATTTATTTTCAGAAAAGAACTTTGTCAATTTTATCTTTTATTTTATTAATAGTCTACGAAATGTGGAATTCACACAAATTCTATTGAAGAGATGAATCCTTAATCTCGTTAGTTAAATATAAATGTTTATTTTCGTCGCTACTTTAGTAACGCATCACGCGCTTCACGCCAAAGTTTATCATCCCGGCTCTTGATTTTTCTTGGCAACAGTTCAACCCTAGGTGCAGCTCGCAAGGTACTGCAGATTGCAGTAACAAGATCATCGTGTAAACATGTTGCTACGTGCAGGGAGGCACGCCTTACAGCACGTAACGATTCTTTCGCAATTTGTTTAGACTCTCGCTGATTACTGAGGGGAGTTTTATGGGCTTTGCTACTCGTGATTGCATATAAACTAGTACAAGGATTTAAATTGGCAATTTGTATCTGGTGCATTGGCTGCAATACTGAAATTACCAAGCTCGGCTAACACCACCACTACAGCTTTTTAACGTCCCTCCACTGGGCTCCTCTTCTCTCATAGCAAAGAGATTTAAGATTAGATCCGCCACGCTGCTCCAATGCAGGTTGGCGGGCTTTAACAACTAATGTCTCATGATAGTGATAATAATTGGGACCAACGACTTAACCTGCTCTTTGAGGCACGGGAGTGGAACTTAGACATCGCAAACTACCAACTGCGGAGCTGGCACTGTTTTTCTTCACAGAAAAACCTAATACCTGACAATTATTTGTCCGACCCAGGAGTCGAACCCTCGGACCTCGTGATCCGCAGTCGAACATGCTAACCACTAGACCAACGAGGCAGCCCACCTAGTTCGATAAAGCACCAACGTGACATGTGGCCGTGGGTGTGCGTTGGCGGTATGGATGTGCAAACGTCGTGATTCAATCATCAATCAATTTTGACATATTATTACCGTAACTTCGCCGTCACGTTTTTCAACTTGTAAACTTCAATCAGCTGCTCTAAGTTCCAAACGTTTTCTTTGGAATCAACGTTCCCTATGTTGATCGCTTGGAAATTATCACTATTCTGAATGTTATAGCTACAGGTAGGAAACAGGTAGGTAAAATATATCTATATACGTCATCGTGTATATATTTTGGTATTGTTATTCCATATTAATCGAAAAATAAATAAATAAAATTACTTTATTTCAAAACCAATATTCAAAAACAAGAACAGGGAGTCTTCATTTAAGTGAGAATCGAAAAGTGTTTACAGTTAATTGTTTTTTTTTTCAGTGTTATCGAAAAAGTGAAAATCATTGCTAAATGGTGATAATTCTAATTCAAAACAAGTGAAATCATTGCTAAATTAAAAACTGACAAATTCGTGTAGATCTGATATAGATAAAAATGAAAATAATAATGATTAGTAATGTGATATTAAACAACAGCAGAAATTAATTTGAATGAGATTGAATAAAACTGTATTGAATTTAATATGAGTACCTACACGAGTTAATATAATGTTATAGCATTCTTATCAAATCAGCGTCTGATCTACGTAAAAGCTTATCTTCATGAGATGAATACGAAATCCAAGATGGCTGCCAAACCGCAATCGTGCATGTAATAATTGTAACTGTGTTCATAATGTTATACCGTGCCCTCTAGCAATAGTGAACTTTATTATCAGTATGGCTTTGGCTATCAAGTTGTATTTCATTTGAATCATTTTTTGCAACACGATGCTAATCTGTAATCGTATCTAGGAAGTAGGAAGAAGGATTGTATGTTCCGAGTTCGCGCGGATTACGATTTTTACTTTTATCTTTTTCGTTGAGTTGTATTTTCCTCTATTTTATATTTTATCGTATTTTTCACATAATTTATAAGCTGTCACAATTTTTTTAAGGTAGGTACGTTGCAATATGGTATGGGTGGAACGAGAACTAAGTCCAGCCGTGGACGTCTGTCGATTGAGCGACGGTGATTGGTTGGCACAACAATCTCCATATATAAATATTCAAAAAAATTTAAAAAATACGCAAAACAATTATGCATTATATTTTTATCATTTGTCATGATTAAAAATGATATTATTGCATATTTTTTTAGTTCGGCATTGAATATAATTTTATTAGAGAACTGAAAACGGTTTAGAAGCCTCGAAAAAACTGGACAGTATCCAAAATATTTTATTAACAAGTATATATTTTAGATTTTGATAAGTAGTTCTTAACTCTAGATTTAGAATTACCTACCCAATAGATTTTAACTGCTTTGATAGTACCTACGCGCTTTATATTTTTTGCTTTTTTATTGAATTGAATTATTCGTTTGTCGCCCGAGCCCCGACATTACAATGACTGCTGAATTTGAATTTGCAATTGAATTGCGATTCAAAGCTGATTTTGAATCAATGTAGTGGATTGTTTACAGAGGAGGGGTTGAGGCCGCCACGCTATTAGTTCGTCAGTCAACGAACATTATCTCTAACTACTTAAAAAGCTCTTTTTACCCGACGTACGCATTCTGTGCATTTATATATTTTCGACCGGAACAAAATTTAGTGAAGAAAATTGCTTGAGAACTTTAAGAACTGCAAGTCAGAAGCGTGAGAACCAATTTTAAATATTTATTATTCTAGAATCAAAAATGTTCCACGATTAAAATGAACTATAGCGACCCGTGAACTAGCGAGCGATAGATATATCAAAGGGATGACAGCGTTTTCGATGAAAGCTCTCATACAGGCTTGACTTTTTCCGACATTTTCAACAATTATTGCCATATTCCAACCAATTTGCACAAAACCCTAACAAACTATATACCTAAACCTTCCTCATGTATCATTCTGTCTACTGTTGAAGACCGCACGAAAATTCGTTCAGTGGTTTTAGAGTTTATCGCGAACAGACAGACAGACAAAGACGCGGCGGGGGTCTTTGTTTTTAATAATAATGTGATAGTAATACGGTAGGTAAGTATGTTATAAATAAAGCAAGCGGATTTAGTCAAAGCAGTCAAAGGCACTTAAGAGCTGGATTTAGGTACGCTGTCCGAAACGGGATCAACGTATCTTAACGGATTAATGGGGGGCATTTATTGCCGTGTGTAAAATGTTATGTATTTGTTTTAATGACGCCTGCAACAAGATTTACCGTATCTTATTGCTAGCCAAGCTGACGATGTTGCATGAAATGTAATTATTCTGTTGCAAATATATCGATAAGATAAGGTATTTCAAATGTAAAATTAAAACTGGCATTTTATAACTGACTATGTCTTGCCTGTAACTTCGTCCACATGGAGTTAGGTTAGACTACAAAGTATACCTACATATCTTATGTCATTTGCCAGGTCTTTACTCTTTATCCGTGCAAGAATTAAGTCGATCCGTTTGTGTGATTGAAAGACAAACCAACAAACCGACACGCTTCCGCATTCCTACTTCCCTATTAATATTAAGTATAAATGCGAAAGTGTTTGTTGGTTTGTTCGTTTGTCCTTCAGTCACCCCGCAAAAGTGCTACGGATCAAAACGATATTTGCATGGATATAGTTGATTATCGGAAGAGTGACATAGGCTACTTTTATCTCGCAAAAAAGGGGTACTAAATCTGGTTTATAATACCCATAAAAAATGGGAATATCCCAATAAAATTCAGGAAAGTAAAAATACTTATCAGAACTGGCATTGAGCCCAACGAAAAATACTACTTTTAAAACTGCAACGAAGCAAAACAATAATGCAAAAACATAATAAGAATACCTATAGGTGTTACAGATTGATTTTCTTTAAAATCAATAGCATGTTTATTTTAATTTAATATTTTTATTGATAATTAAAATTCTTTTACAAAAATCTCGAAAAAAAAAACTTGTTTGGTAATTAATAACACTCTATTAAAAATTCATTACATTAAACCTCACCTTGGCATTAAGCGATATTATTCGATAAAACCTACTTACCAATTAAGTATCTTTTATTAATTTTATTTATCAATTATTTTTCTTATTAATTCATGAATTCATGATCCATCTTGTTCAGTTTCTAAAAATGTGCGTGTCATTGTCAAGATTGTCTTGTTGCTTTTTATAATTTCCTAAAATGCATCTAATGTTCAATATTACAAATACCTACATGTAATACGAATTCTATAGATACTTACCTATACAAAAATAAAATATAGTCTAACAGAGAATATCCGGAAAAATCGGGAATATTTGGCAGCACTACTAACTATTCAAAGAAGTTATACGAAAACTACTTTACAGAAACACAAAGCGTAAAGAATGTGAAGAAAAAATTTCACTCAATGTAAAATATCATCTTGAAGTTTAGTTAACGTAGAAAATGGATTTTCTCCAGCTAATAACAATATTAATGAAACTTTTTCGGTTACAATGCCTGGAATATGTCCTATACATAATACATAATATACATATTTTTTTCGCAACGGAAAAAGTTGCATACCAATGAAACCGCAATAAAGTAGCGACTGTGCAAATATTTTCATCAAAGTTATAAGTGGAGGTGAGTTTGGCGAGATTGAAATCGTGACAGACAGACAAGCGGCCTCGGCTTGTTATGCTTGGCCGAGAGACTAAAGTCTCGCTGATTATAGTGATAACAATATTTAATTAGTTCGAGTGCCGAATCATTATTTGAAGCAAACAGTATCTTTAGAAATTTAATTGGCGAAAGATTTCATTTAATTAATTTCACAATTACTAAAATCTTGCATATGGACCAAAAAATGTCTTAAACCTATCCAAGTACATAATATTATGTTGGGACAATTCTTTACTTTTCTGACCTAACATATTCACACTGGAAAAGGTGTGTTGTGCAGACTCACTAGGTGAATCCACGTCGAGTCGCAGGGAGCCGCTGGATACAAGCGGCAAAAGACTCAGGCGTGTGGAAGTCCCTCTAGTAGGTAGTGGGCGTCGAAATTGATTAAGACGACGATGATGACATTCAGAAAATAAAAGTTATAGGCAACAGATATGTCGGTATGCGAGGAAATAGCTCCGAGACAATGGCGATGAGATAATAGATAAGACTCGTAGAAAACCCATCCTGTCCAGAGTATGGTGAAGAAGAAACCAGCTTTAATATCATAGCTGAGTGCCCCATGCATAATACTCATTGGTAAGATGGGAACTGCAAAGTAAGGATATCATAAAAAAAGAAGACTTAACAAACCTGTCTATAGGGTAGGTACATTGTTAGGTTTACGAAAGCCACGGGAAGGTTTGAGGGGGGTAGACTGCCAGGACACCAGTAACCTGTGTCCAAACACGGCGAACTGGGTGAAATGGTCCTTACAAAGGACTGATCATCCGCCTGGCGACGGCAGGCGTCCCCTCTATAAATACAATGCAATGGGTCAGGCTCGGGCATATGTATGTTATTAAGAGACGAAGCGAATGCTTCCCAAGTGGCGTCTTTAATGCCAACTTACCGGAAGAAGGAGACTAGGTCGACCAACTTGAGGTCAACTGAGGCCGATCTTAAAAGAGTTGCACTCTCGTGGAACCGTGTCAAGGCAGTGGCCAAAAGCAGGGTGGGGATGGAAGACAACTGGTATTTTTTTAGAATATTAGCCATCATGAAAATGACTAGTATTCCCTTTTACCCTCCAAATAAGCGAAAGCTTGTGTTAGGAGTGGTTACGACAATAGTGTGATGGGTGGGGTTTGAACCGTAGACCTTTCGGTTTTTGATCCACGCCCAACGACCGTTGCGCTATTTAGGCTATAATAACAATAGATATATTACCTATAATTAGTTATGTTTCTCGAAGGAGTAAAAGCACACGAGTAGTAATTCTACAGAGAGGAAGCTTCCACAAGCGGCCCGCTGTAGGTATACTCACACAAACACACTCACCAACGACGGTTCACGGACGCCCGCTCGTTCAACTAACCGGTACTGTGTACTTAGTCTAAAGCGGAGCACTCGAAAACGAACTCGAAAACTATTGATCGATTTCAGAGTAAAATAGACCTAAAATGGCTTGTATTAAGGTTTGAGTTCGCCAATACATTCAGCATTCGAACAATGCTGAATGTATTGGCGAACTCAAACCTTAATACAAGACATTTTAGGTCTATTTTACTCTGAAATCGATCAATAGTTTTCGAGTTCGTTTTCGAGTGCTCCGCTTTAGACTAAGCACACAGTTGGTGACAAACATGCGCATATGTGTGAGTGTACCTACAGCGGGCCGCTTGTAGAAGCTTCCCCTCTGTAGGTACTCTGTGGTAAAAGGCCCAAAAGGATCAAAAATAGCGGATATAATTGCTCCGAAGTCAAGGCCACATCATAACCCTTTCTATTCTACTTGTAGTGGTGAAGGTTGTTTTCGATGATTCATTTTTAAAATGTTTTCAGGTCTAATCTAAATAGTCGATAAAACAATACATAATTGAACTACAAAAATTACCGACGGGATCTAATAACTTCAATGATTACAAAGACCTTCCAACAGAAGAAACACGAACACAAATAAGATCAAATCAAAAGAAAATATTTTGTTAGTGGGAGAGGAAAACATCACATGGTTTGTTTTTCAGCTTTTCCTACCGCAGTATCACTTCTCTCTGTAGCTATAGGGCTAATGTGGCCGATTCTGTTGTACACAATCTCTAAATCTAAACTAAAATGACAGGTTTAAAAATAGTGCTATCCCCTTCAGCAGGGAGGTTTGTGAAAGAGACAGGAACATATTTAGACCTGTCATTTTAGTTTAGATTTAGAGATTGTGTACAACAGAATCGGCCACATTATTTAAAGATCTAAAGATAGAGAAAGAGGTAAAGATATGTGAGCCGACAACGTAGTAGAATCATTTAAATAACCGGAATTATCATATTATCGCAGCATCTATCGAGCAACGTCACAAATGAACGCAAATGAGACGTCATAACTCACGCCAGCTGAATAAATAGGTGACGCGAACCGAGCCACATGTGGGAAACATATTCGTTATAACTGCATAATTATGCTAACACACGCGAGTTTACGATTGGATGACACCTTCATTCACAATTTTATATGGCCACCATAAATTAAAATGCCTAATACAAATTACCGAATACCGGTTACCAAATTTGGACAGAAGTACTAAATATCTATTCTATTTTATAATTGACATAAAAAGTTGTATAGATGTTAATCCTCCATCTGCCTGTGAAAGTATCATCAAAATCGGTTCAGCCTCTACAAAGATTAGTCCGGACCAAAGAACACAGAGAGACAAAATTTTTAAAAACGAGTGTTTAGCTAAGTGTATTGTTATTGTACATTTCAAATAATTAGAGCTTAACAATTATTATAATAAGAGACAGTTGTATCGAAGTCATAGACACTGGAGTTTTAAAAATTAAAAATATAAGTAGTGACTTCAGAATTTATCGTAAAATACCTACTTCTTAAATTTATCATTTAACTACTTACTAATGACGAAAATTTTAATTGCAAAACACAGCCAAGTGCATTATGGAATTCTGTTAGAACCACAACTCACCGTCACCCTACTACACTCAAACAACTATTCACACGTGTAAAACACCTTAAAAACTACTACAAAAATTTCACTCAATCACACTAAAAAATACTCACGCGTAAGCCTTCGTCTCTTGCACGCGCACAAGACTCTGCTTGAAGATATCATAGGCGATCTTGGAGTACTGCGTGGAAAGCGCGAGGAGATCGGGCTGGTACTCCACTTCCTTCTGCTTCTCCGCATCAGTGGGGTCGGTGACGATGTTATGCTTCTTCTTCAGTCTCTCCAGAGTCTTGCTGGGTTTGGCGGGAGCGGGCGGCGGCGCCACTACCTCTTTCGTACACACATTACACATTCTCACGAATTATATTCAGCTTTTTTACGCGATACGCGTTCGTCTACCGTACGGTTACGTTTGAGACTGTTCGCGCGCGATCGTAGTATATAAGTCGGACAAATCGTATGACGTATCCCCACCACAGTACCGCGATAAGCCAGGCGTCTGCGTCGATTTGCGATAGATTGATAAGCGAGCAATGAGCGCAAGGATTTCAGCGTAGGTTGACGGATGATAAAGGGTTGCTGACAGATCTATTTCGTATTGTTTGCGGAAATAGTTCTTGCAACAGGCTGTTGTGGAAATCTGAAATTCAGATCATGTCAGCAACAGCCTGCATTCCAGACATCTGAAATACAGCATGTCCGCAACAGCCTGAATTGCTACATTCTCAACGCATTGATCTAGTAATTGCTATAGCTTGTTTGGCTGCAGATTATGAGGCCTTGAGTTAGAGTCCCGATTTGGGAAAGACATTCACAGTAGCAGTCCGGAGATGGTAAATTGATAGATATTGGTGCTAACACCACTATCTTAACACCACTTATCTTAGAGACTAGAGAGCGCGTAAAGCCATCAGACCTGCGTCTGATCTCTCCGTTCGTGTGTCGGATTGACGTTCCATCGGACTATAATATGAGAAAGGGGGAATATAGAGAGCTCCTGTATTTGGGCACACTTGTCCACTGTAATATCTCCTGTATAGTTCCGTTGAGTTTGTGCGCCGAGGCCTAAATTCGTTCGGGAGGACATTATAATATTCCTTCAAGTTGCTTAGCCGCAGAGTGCTATATAGAATGGGCTGTAAGTACATAGAATTTATTTGAGTGATAAATTCCGGAACGAAGTTAATAAAACCGGCCAAGTGCGAGTCGGACACGCGCACGAAGGGTTCCGTACCATTATCTATACTAATATAATAAAGCGGAAGAGTTTGTTTGTTTGAACGCGCTAATCTCAGGAACTATTGGACCGATTTCAAAAAAATTTTCACCGTTGGATATGTACGTGATCCCTGAGTGCTATAGGCTATATATTATGTACCACGGACGAAGCCGGGGCGGACCGCTAGTCTAGTATAAAAATGGCAAAAAAAATCACTTTTGTTGTATGGGAGCCCCTTTGAATATTTATTTTATTCTGTTTTTATTTAGTATTTGTTGTTATAGCGACATCAGAAATACATCATCTGTGAAAATTTCACCTAACTATCACGGTTCATGAGATACAGCCTGGTGACAGACGGACGGACAGACAGACAGACGAACAGCGGATTCTTAGTAATAGGGTCTCGTTTTACCCTTTGGGAAACCTAAAAAGTGACTGAATGTAGCTCGCAGGGCTACATAGCCTATAGCACGTTGAAATCACAGTGGGTAGGTGATAGGTCACGTATGTAGGGACAGAGTATTTCAATACAGCACCCTAACGCATCACTTATTTTAGGTAGTCGTCTCAATCGATAGACATCCACAGAGGGACATAGAGGGACATAGAGCCCTTCAAGGATTGCCACAGAACATGATCTTGTGCCGATTGTATCCAACGGCTGCCAGCGACTCGCTTGAGATCATCCGTTCACCTAGTGAGGGGGGTCTTCAAATGCTGCATTTTCCCGTTGCGAGGTCACCACTCGAGCACCGTGGGACCCCAACGTCTATCGGTTCTTCGAACTATGTGCTCCGTTCATTGCCACTTCCGTTCCGTTCGCGGCTCGATGTTGGACTTTGGTTCTCCTACGGATCTCCCTCATTTCTGATTTGAGGTATTGTATTATATACTGTGCGAAAGTATGTTAATCTGTTAGTCTACTTATTACTCCTTCACGGCTTATCCGCTTCAGCGATCTGGATCATTTTGAGCACTGATCTAGATATGAACATAGACTTGTTTTTATTACCTGTTTCAGTTTGTTTAAATTTTTATTATTTACACCATAACAATATGAAAAAACCTCAATAGTTTTTCGATCATAACTTTCCCATACATACATAACTTTCCCCTCGAGCAAACTCCCAGTCATCTCAGGCAGAGAAAACAAAGATGCACAATCCCACTAAGAACATCTAGATTCACGATTAGGAATTTTACAGTTGCGGCTCCGAAGCTCTTTAACAATCTTCCTCTTGAGACATCTAATTTGATATTATGTGCACAACACTTACCTCTTAGGAGAAAACTAAAAATTCCTATCTCTTTCACAGTGCTCACTGCGGAAAAGGATAGCAATAGATTTAGACCTGTCATTTTAGTTTAGTTTAGAGATTTATGTACAACAGAATTAGCCACATTGTATAGTTATGTACTTAATTTTGTCAGCCCTAGCACAGACCACGGTCTATTTTGGCTGCAAATTGTCAACAACAATATTTTCTGTTCAATAAATAAATAAATAAAATAAAATAAATCAAGGAGCGAGCTGGAATACGAAAGGTTGTTTGAACTTTTCACTGGATGGGGAAAGGGAATATTAGTCATGTTTAAAAATGCCTAGTATTCTTTAATAGTTATTTATGCAACTGTTGTGTAATAGGGTAGGAACACCGGTTTCCGGACACGCACCTGTTATCGTCCACCGAGCGGATCACTCTTAAGAAACGCTTAAAAATAGAAACATTATAAGACTTACATAAAAATAATGGATCTCTATGCCAACTTGAATGTCTTATCAAGACACAGAAAAAGGAAAAAATTCTATTTCACTTAAGTTTCTTTGAAAACAAAGCGATCGAATTTTGAGTATGCAATTAAGGAATGAAAATGAGCCGTGTGGAGCAAAAAAATTAGTGGCATGCTTCAACTATCACGGGAAGTTATTAATCATTTTACTATAAGATTTAGTTTGATTCTTCTTTGCAGCACTTACTTATGTTTCATAAAATACTGTGAACGTGTTTTTTTACTTTTGATTACATTAGAATACAAATAAAAGGGGTGGACGACAACTAGTTTACTATTTTCTTAAGAAAACCTGTTATCGTCCGGGCGGTCAAACACAGGTTTAGCGTCTTAATTTTAGGTAGTCTTGTTATCAATCGAGGTGTGCACAAAATTGGAATTAAGTTTATTAATTCGAATCCTATACACATACACTAGTTAGTGACTAGTCTTCGTCCACTTTTTTCTCATTGTATATAAAACTATGGGTCTTCAAAATCACGCGTGGACGATATCTAAATTTGCACTGAATAAATATTCTAAGTTTCGACCACCAAGCTATTATTTGAAAATAAATAGATTTAGTAAAAATATAAATAATTAAACTTGTTTGACAAAAGAATTACCTTATATTTTATGTGTTTCTCCTTGGAACTTTGATATATTTATAAGTTAAGATAGTATTGTCGATCATTATAATTTGTGGACGAAATTTAAAATAGAGAATCTGAAGTGCACCGGTTATCCGTCCACCTATATTTTAAACTGTATGAAAAACATATATTTTTTAATATTATGTTATTATTTAGGCGAATTTTGATTATTACTCATATCTATAATTTATTTTTTATTCATCTACAAGTTAGTCCTTGATTGCGATCTCATCTGATGTTAAGTGACGATGCAGTCTAAGATTTATGCGGGATAACCTGAAAGAGGTACAGCAGAATCCGTACCCTTAAACGCAAAATGACTTGGAAGTAAGGCATACTAGACTAGAGACAATTTTGAAATTATTAAATTGAATTTACCAAATTGGTCTGCCGAGAATCAAATAGAGGACCTTCCACTAATAAGACCCCTGCGCCATGCCAGGGAGGCAGCCAAATTATATGTACCTACTTTTATATAATGTAAGTGCGATGTGGTAAAAGACGATGCAAGATAGATAGGCGCAAAGTAGGTAAAGATATTATGTCATATTGTAGACTCTATAAACCGCGTTAACAAGGCAATAGTTTTTTATCTGTTTTATTTTAAAACAAGCAGTTGACCGCTATTGCGTATGCGTAGAAAGACCACATCACTTTGTATAAAGTTCTTTATCACCCTGTGAAAGTTCTGTCAAAATAGGTTCAGCTGTTTTGAAAAGTAAGTACATATTACGAATAGACGAAAAACCGAAAACAATTTTTTTATAAACGGTTATGTGGCTTTTTAATAATGTATAAGTAAACATAAGTTCACTAATAAAAACCCATATATTTCGTAAAGACGGACAGGAAGTTAATTTTAATTGGTATAGATATTAAATACATATTAAAGTGGTGTTAATATTACATATTCAATTACTTACTCATTACATGCATACTTTTTCATAGTAAATTTCTCATAGAAATCAGTGGACGGATAACAGGTACAAGGGTGGACGATAACTAGATTTAGTGGACGATAACCGGTGAAATCGGCATTTTGAGCTTTTTATTAGGATTAAAAAAAAACTAGTTATCTGACTAAAAAAATACTAACACGCAATGAAAATAAACTATACTAGAAGTATATTTTAACAAGTTTTTGTTTAATTTTTTTTTATAGAACATATATTTTCACCCTCTCAAACTCAGTAACTCCACTAAATGGACGATAACCGGTAAGAAAACCCTACCTAATTATCAACAGTTGCATACAAGACTTTATCTACACCCATAATATGAATCCTCTATAAGATTCTGAAACAGTTAGCTTACTGCTAACATTAAAACAGCCAGTCCTAGTAGTAACCTAATATCATCCATTACTAATATACAAATAAACTAAGAATTAATGAAAGAATTATTTATTTTAGTAGTAATTTACATTTTGTATGGCATGCGCCCATGGTTCCGAATATTAGCGCAGTCTGAAAGAATAATATTGTAATTTATTCATCATATCACAAGAAAAATAACATTATAATGAAGTAAGTAACTAACGTACCTTTATCGCTAGATATAGTTGATCAGGCGCTTGGCTTAAAAACCTATTTACTTATTTCATCAGGTGAAAACGTTTTCGATTTCTTCCCTGTATAGCCTTCTCCTTTACGTTTCAACAAGGTAATTAATTTTGAATATTTTGAGATATCCACATTGTGATTAATACTCAGTGTACTTTTGAGCATTGAGTAGAAGGTCCATAGGGATGAAGATTTAAATTTCTCTGATAAAGCTTGAAAATAAACTAAAAGTACTTCTTCAGAAAATGATGATGAACCCTTTGATAGTTTCCAATTCATAAAAACTTGATACGTTTTTTCATAACGCGTTCTTGATTTTTCCGGTAGTAATTTATTGTAAATGTCTTTTGCAGCGTTTAAAATATCTGGAAAAATGGCGGGGATTCGAATAACTTAATTTTTTTACGGCGCGCGACGTAGTCAGAACGCGTGTAAACGAAAATGTTCTTTTTTTGAAATTCATACAGATACCGCGCATCAAGCAATGAATGTGGCTGTATATTGAAACTCTTTGCGCATGAAGGGATTGAAAAAAAAAACAAAGGAGTGTTGTTATGAAATTCAGTACAAAATAACATCATCCGTTTGGATGATGTAATGGTTATTAGGACATTGGGTGTTTTAATGTTGGCAATAAGCTAACTGTTTCAGAATCTTTAATAGAGGATTTAAAGCATGGGTGTAGATAAAAAATATTAGTAGTTTTTTTGTAGACATTTAGAAATTTCTACATTTAGACGACTTCAAGGATAGTAAAAGTCTTCAAAAATGGAATGTTTTAACTTTTAGCTCTAGGTTTTTCATATCCTTAAGTATTTATCTATTTGTTTAATTGACATTATCTCCTGAATCATATTCAGGGAAATTCTACATGTGAAAATAATAACGACGATAATCCGAATGTGTTCAACAAGCTTATAAGTCGTGATGCACAAATAATTCTCTTGAACGTTTGATTTATTACTTTACAATAAACAATTTAATTTGTTATTATTTTGCATATTAACATGTATGTAATTTTTCTATCTATGAATATCTATAAAAATATAATATATATAAAAGTATCAACACTGGTTGGTTTGCAACAAAATAGATAAGGCCGAAACGGCTCCTTTAAAAATGAATGAGTTCTATGAGTATTTGGTTTATTACCCCTATTGTTTATGTTCAAGTGGAAACGCGTCCGTTAATACTGAATCAACTATAGCTATGTTTGATAAAAATCGATCCAAGGTGGCCGCCGCTACAAAATGGTGGATTACATATTTTTTCACAACTCCCTTAATATGGGTATCAAATGTAAGGGCTTGACTAGTAGAATAACATGCTATGCAAATCCAAGATGGCCGCCGTCACAAAATGGGGAATGTCGGGGGTTTTTTAAATTTTCAATTTATACTTGTAGTGTCGCGCTGACGGGCGTCAGCGCTGAGCGGTCGCCGTTATTCTAAAACGCATAGCAACCATACATATTGGCCTGTCAGCGCCGACAATCAGCGTGACACTAAAACGAGCCCCATTATCATTGCGTCACGGCGAGTCCATTGCGTCAAATGCCATGGCATACTCTTACAGCCTCGTGTGTGTTAGTCTTCATGTTAAAACTTTCCGTATCAGCAGGGCGATTCAGAACACTTCGATTCGGTTCCGGTTTCGACAATTACCCTGTCGATACGGTTATTCTGAATTGAAAATACATCTTATCGTACGATAAGTAATTCAGAACACTTCGATAACGTAATTATCGATCGATTCGGTAAGTTATCGTACGATAAGATGTATTTTCAATTCAGAATAACCGTATCGACAGGGCAGTTGTCGAACCCGGAACCGAATCGAAGTGTTCTGAATCGCCCTGCCGGTCGATACTGAGCGAATGACTTACAGAAAACCATGGAATTGTATACGTGACTCCAGTGACAAACATACAGCTAGGTACTAAAACCTATTCATCTTGAAAATAATGATCTTGTTATTCCATTAAGATGCAAGATTCATCAGGGGGGCACAAATGATTCTAGGAAAATATACACCGCAAAGAAAATTCCTGGTGCATATAATACATAACATAAACAATTACACAATTATTATGTTTCCTTGTTATGAAAAGCAAGTCATTAAGGTACGTAAGTTCCTACTTCCTTTTCAAAACAAGGTAAATATTCCAAACGGCCGAAACTTTGATATTGAGCTCCGAAACGGCTAACTCTGGGAGGAAACTCTAAAGTGTATGTCAACTTTTTTTTCTCATAGACCACTTTCAAAATTTAGCTGGTTCCGGTGGACCCCCTGCAGCTACATTTCTACCATATTCCCAAAACTCGACAAAAAATAGATTAGATCTTACTATTGAAATTTGCGTTGCGGCTGAGTTCCAACCGCGAATTAATATTTTTCGCAAAAAGTGAGAATTGATTGGTTAAATGATTGTACTGTGAGTAGATGTCAAAAAAGTGAAGGTCTGTAAAGTAAGTTTGTTTTTTACAAGTTACAGTCGCTGAGCTTCTTAAAATATTATTATCTGCCTATACATTGATAGGTGAAGACGTGAAGTCAAGCCAACATTTTAGGTCTTCACTATGGAAAATCTTCAGATAAATTTTCATGGACCCCTTACGACTTGTGAACCCCCATTTTTTTCTCACGCCAACTTAAACCCCCATCGAGTCTCCCGTGGACCCTTGGGGGTCCACCTGGACCACTTTGGGAACTACTGCGCTAAACGGTTGCGTTTCTTTTTATAACGCCTTAGGATCGAATTATCGTCACCTAAGTATAGTAATTTATTAAAAAAGAAAAAAACGATTAGAGAAATGGTTGATGCTGGCATAGAAAATGAGTAAGTAGCACTTGTATTCCTATGTAAGTATTTATTTTGTCCAAAACTAACAAAAAATTCGGTTGCTTTATGGAGCAATGCCAAAAAGCCATAAGGGAAATGGCTCATGTTGGTATACAAAGTAAAGTGTCACTAATATCAAAACATTTTATTTTTTTTAGATTTGACAACCCTAACATTTAATAATCATAATAATCGAGATAAAAAGTAGCGCAGATCACTCCTCGTATAATCCTCTATCTGCCTGTGAAAATCTAGGCAAAATCGGTTCAGCCGTTCCAAAGAGTAGCCCAGACAGACAGAAAAATTATGTAAAGTTTAAATCAAGTGTAAATATGATTTTCAATCATGGCCAATCATTTCGAAATCATAGGCAGAAAAGTACCTACTTACTTCAATTTTTTTATTTAAATATTTGTATAGGTAGATAGGTATTTATGCGAACATGACCACTCAGGCATATTATAACAACGTCTTCGATCTTACTTCGAGGAATATTCTGTGAATTGATTAGTGCGTAAAAGGTTAGGTCCCATTTTCTGGCGTGTAGGATTCCGGTGAACCGGTGACAAATTTAAAGTCTGTTTATTTATATTAAAACCAAAGCGCTGATTAGTTGAGTTCTTGGGAAATATTCAGTGGTAAATAATAAATCTAATTAGAATTAACGGGATATATACCTATCGGGATATATAACGCGAATCCAATCGACTCGGAAGTTTTCGGTAAACCACAACTTGAAAACTACATCATTTATAAGGACTATAACTTTCTAATTGAATTTATAGTAGGTACTAGCTGATGCCAGCGACTTTGTCGCGTGGATTCTTACTTTCATACAAACTTTCATTCCCTATTTCAATCGCTTCCTTTATTTCACAACAGAATCAAACATTAAAATCGGTTCAACGCTTTAGGCGTGAAAGCGTAACATACAGATAAACAGACAGACGGAGTTACTTTTGCATATATAATATTAAGTATTATGGAAGTTGGATTGAGTCTTCAATTTAAATACTTACGCTTTTGAGTTACAAAAGAGATTGGAAACAGTTTTCTTGATAAAATGTTATTCGGAACATTGCCGCGAAATCTTGATTTTTACCAGCGACAGAACGGAGATTGTTTATGATTTTAACTTAAGAGATTGTGTGTTTGTTTCAGAAGCTGTAGTTTTAATCGCATTCGCGCTCACGACGTCCAATGGCTGGGCCACGAGAATATCGTCGCACAAAAATATTTCCAATGCATACTTAATGTGATATTTAAGACGTCTGTTTGCTACAGGCGTCTGTTAGCTTAGACACTGACAAAAGCTATGACGAAAAAACTGGAAGCGTTCAAGATGTGGGTGTAAAGACGTATGCTAAGAATTTCTTGGATAGAGCGCGTACAGAATAGCACCATGTTATAACCCGCGGTACGTAAGTCGAGCGGTGACCTTCAAGAGCGCACAGCGTCGTACGAGTGAGCGGGACACAATACGATTGGAGAGCCAATCAGCGCTTACGAGGGATCCGCGAGAGCTAATCAGTGCTTACGAACGATCCCCACGCCCTCCCCGCGACCCCCTCACACTCCGAGATACCTCATTTTCGACTTCTGCGCATTGAAGGTCACCGCTCGACTTCCGCCGCGGGTTGTACAGAGGATGGTAAAGGCTACAGAGATACTTACGTCTATTGAAAAGCGAAAGTTAGAATATTTTGGATATGTGATGCGTTTGGTAATACCAAGTTATATGAACTCCTTCAACTAATCATGCAAGGGAAAGTGGCAGGCAGGAGGAGGCCTGACCGCAGAAGGATATCGTGGCTTAAAAACTTGCGCCAATGGTTTGGGAACAGCACCAGATCCTTATTTAGAGCAGCTGTGTCGAAAGTTGAAATTGCCCTAATGATTGCCGACCTTCGTAAGGAGACGGCACGTCAAGAAGAAGAAGTTTGATACAGGCGTCTGTTTTATATTCACCTGCATTGTCTTTGCAACTATATAGACGGAGAAGAAAGAGTACCGCTATAGATGTACGATTACAACCACTAACCAGTGATACTGGTGGCAATGCTTTCGGAAACAAACTACCGGGGCAAATAAAGGAAAAAGAGAATTTAAATATTTTTATTGACGCTGTGAAAGAATACTTACAAGAAAAAGCATATTATAAAGTATACGACTTCTTAAACGAATGATAAAATAAGTCCGCCTCTCACTGAAATGGTAACGGCGCCCTTCCAGGGTTCCATTATTTTGTTCAAATGTATATATACTTATATATGTGTATATGCGAATATAATGATGGATATTGTTACCTATTATAATAAATAAATAAATAAAAATTGGCCTTAAAAGTCGAAACAGATGTTTGGAATCTTATAATTAGCAGATCCCAAATATTAGTTTTGAGCAAGGCTAAATGACGTGATGAATTATAAAATTTATCACGCCATAGCAGTCGTAAGCTTTGCTGGACTGGAGCGACTGAAAACGCTGAATGAATACAACGGATCAAACAAATTAATTTGTTTTATACGCTGACGCGCGATGCGACCCTGTTATGTGTGGAGTGAATTGCGACAGTTTTGTGAACGATATAAAACTGTTTTGTGAACGCTATAAAACTGTTTTGTGAACGCTATAAAACTGTTTTTGAACAATATTTAAAATCTGTCTCGTACATTTTGATTCCGACGCTCCAAATTCGTTCACAACAAATATTGCTACTATTTGCAGCGCTGTTATGTTGGCCTTTTTATGAGCACATACAGTTTTTGTCGCTCAACGCTTGTCGCTTGTGCTCAACGCTGACGCTCGCAGCGCAAAGCGATTTTGCTTTGAGCGTTGTGGCTCATGGCCCCCGGGGAACTTTAGAAAGGTCTGAACTTGTTTCACTTTACCCCTTATATTCTGTAACTATAGAGATACCTGCATTGACTCAGTGGCTTTACCGCTCTGCACAGGTACAGGGTTTTTTTTTTCATTTTGCTCTCAGGTCTCAGATGCAGGATAATGACCTCTGACATTGAATTTGAATGGGATGCGTGTAATGCGACGTAATTTGGACAGATTGGAGTGTAATTAGGCGGGCGCGCGTAATTACTTCAACCGGGAGGGCAAGCGGACAGGTTAAATATTGAGGAGTTATTTTTAACTGCATTGTGCAATATCTTTTGGTAAGGCAGGTATTGTAAAATTAAATAATGTTCTCTTGAACCAGAGCGATGAACTGAGGCTAGCTGTGTTCGAAATTAAAGTGTTCGAACTATATTTGGCCCAGATCAAGAATCTGATGGCACCTGTAGTCAGCGTATGAATCACAAGATTTTTTAAATTCAGCTACAAGTTAGCCCTTGACTGCGATCTCACCTGATGGTAAGTGACGATGCAGTCTAAGGTGGAAGTGGGCTAACTTGGAAGAGGTATGGCAGTCCAGAAGGGCGATTCAGAACACTTCGATTCGGTTCCGGTTTCGACAACTACCCTGTCGACACGGTTATTCTGAATTGAAAATACATCTTATCGTACGATAACTTACCGAATCGATCGATAATTACGTTATCGAAGTGTTCTGAATTACTTATCGTACGATAAGATGTATTTTCAATTCAGAATAACCGTATCGACAGGGTAGTTGTCGAAACCGGAACCGAATCGAAGTGTTCTGAATCGCCCTGCTGACCGGTTTCTACGTGACATAGTAGGTACTTACCGGAACGCTAAATCGCTTGGCGGCACGGTTTTATCGGTAGAGTGGTAACTAGCCTCGGCTGAAGCGTCCCATCAGACCAGACCAGAGACAATTTAGAAATTATAAAATTACAAATTGTCACTGCCGGGAATCGAACCCGGGTCCTCCCTCTTATGAGACTACAGCGTTCACTACTGCGCTAGGGAGGTCGTCAGATGATCATAATAAGCTCTCATAAGCCGTGATACCATTGTCAGGTTCTGCAAGTAACAATGTCTAACATGGAATATCTAACCTAGAACGAACGACGGGTAAAATGGCCAGTAACAAGTATAAAATATAAATTAAACATTTAAAAACCCCCAACATTCGCCATTTTGTGGTGGCGGCCATCTTGGATTTGCATAGTGCTATTCTACTAGTCAAGCCCTTTCATTTGATACCCATATTAAGGGAGTTGTGAAAAATATGTAATCCGCCATTTTGTGGCGGCAGTCATCTTGGACCGATTTTCATCAAACATAGCTAAGAATACTCCCGACTAATTTACCTTTCAACCCAAAAAAACCGCATATACTAATTCGGTTCACCCGTTTGAACGCTACGGTGGAACAGACAGACACACACACGTCAAACTTAAAACACCCCGTCGTTTTTGCGTCGAGGGTTAAAAATAAAGAGTAAATAGACGTCTGGCCCAGAACAATCGTTACTTGTATTGAGTAGAAGAAGCGGAGAAGGTAGGGAAAAACTGTGGAAGACGCCAGAAACTACTGAGGTTTGTAGTGCAGGATGATGACCGAAGTTCGGCCACGGTGGCCAATTTCGGAGAATAGCTAACTACGCAGGAGACAGTAGTGCACAAGTAAGCGCGAAAGCGAAAGTGCATTCTCTATTCCCTCACTCTCATAGTCCGGTATAGGATAGCAATCTGAAAGCGATGGGATAGCAATCAACCAGAGAGATCAGACGCACGGCACGACCAACGTACGTCAAATCTCACCCGTTGCATTACTTATACATAGTTGTCGTACCTACACCTAGCACAAGCTTTTGAGGGTTGAATTCATCATACATAATAATAATAATAATAATAATAAATACTCACACATACACACACGGTCGTCTGTTCCTAAAGTAGGCAACTTAATGCCTGTGTTATAGGTAACAGCCGACTGATAGACATATAAATACATATATATTTTTAATAAAGGTATACATATATACATATTATTATAAATACACCCAGACTCGGAGCGGGAATCGAACCCGCGACCCCGGAGCGGAAGGCAGGGTCACTGCCAACCGCGCCAACGGGCCAGTCGAAGCGAAGAAGAAAAGAAAGCTCATTTTTAGGGTTCCGTACCCAAAGGGTAAAAACGGAGCCCTTTAATGTCACTCTGCTGTCTGTCTGTCTGTCTATCCACCGGTCACAGGTCTCTAGCTCGCAGACAAAATGAGTTACAAACCTGAAATTTTGATATTTGGTGTAAAACGTTGACCCAAAATCAAATATTAAATCAAAAGTTTAATTAAGTAAATTATTTTTCAGGGGGGCTCATACATGAGCCGGGAAAAAATTTTTTTTCTTACCCTAGCTTATGGGATATCATTGTTTAGAGCTCACTAAGTGAAGTAACTACAAATGTATTTTATTTTAATTTTTCTTTAAAAAATAAGAAGATCATTCATCAAAGCTGCCATCAAAGTTGTCAGTTTTAGACCATTTTTGTGACGGGGGCTATCTCAAAAACTAAATCAGTCAGGAATATGAAATTTCGGTATGTTATTGTACCATAATTATTAATATTTTATTATTGTACCATAATAATTAATAATTTATGAATTTCCTTAGCATGGAAAAAATTTTGGAGTTTCAAGGAAGTATTGAAGAGCAAGGAAATCGATATGAAAATTAAAAAGAAATTGTTCGAAGTCGCAATAATACCATGTTTGACATATGGATGTCAAACATGGTCATTAAGAAAGGAAGAGGAAGAAAAATTAGCTATTTGCCAAAGGAAGATGGAAAGAAGTATGTTGGGTTTAAGGTTAAAAGATAGAATTAGCAATAAAACGATTAGGAAGAAAACCAAATTAATAGATATAAGGAAGAGAATTAGGACATTAAAATGGATGTGGGCAGGACATGTATGTAGATTGGACAACACTAGATGGACAAAAAAAGCAACTGAGTGGATTCCAAGAGATAGGAAAAGAAAAAGAGGTCGCCAGAGAAAAAGATGGAAAGATATTTTTCTACAGAAATGTGGACCAGAGTGGATGCGACAGGCTCGGGAAAGAAAGATTTGGAAAGATTTGGGGGAGGCCTACGCCGTAGAGGCGACTTTTACGTAGATTTAATAAAACTGTACGATTACAAACTGACAAAATTGTAAATAACATTTAATTTAATTATCTTTATTATTGTTGACATTATAATTATAATATACATTGTAATATTAATAAAATTATATGATGATAATATAGGTTTGTAAAATGTAATAACTTAATTCGATACGTATTAGAAATAAAGGCTTTTTTATTTATTTATTTATTTATTATTGTACCATAAACTGTATTTAAGCAACAAATACTGAAAACAACGAACCCTAAAAGAACGAGGCCCGACTCGCACTTGGCCGGTTTTTTTTATTTCCGCATTAATATTACAATGTCCCGCCATAGTTTAATCCCTTTATCTCTTGAAAGATACGTATCTGCCTTATCGATGACCGTTCTTGAACCAGAATCCATTAGGTGAATTCCCATTTCACTTATCTGTGTAAATATCCATTATCGTGTAAACTAGAATGGATATTCTAAGGCCGAAGGACAATGATAAAAACTCTTAAGATAAAAATTTAAAACTAATCTAATCTTTTAAGGCGTTCTTTAGTCAAAACTTTAACCCCAAATAATACCAAAATAATACGATCTGAAAGCAATAGCCAATTTGGATTTGAAGACCCGATAAAAAAAAAACAAATAGAAACTTCGTTTCTAAGAAAAAATTTTGCTCTCGCTTCGCTCGCGCTTCTCTTAACATCGAGATAATTATGACAGATTTATTGCAATAGTCGACATACCTAGTGCGTCGATTATATTATCTAAGAGCTGTATCAGTCATTGCTATAATCTCAACTGTGGTGATTGGCTGAATTTATGATATTCTTGTTGCAACAATGCATTTTAGCCAATAGCGAGAGACAGTGTCGGCTAATCAGAAGTGAATGCAATCGTCATACTGTATAGCAATCATTTTTAGATAAAATCGAACCATTCCACCAAGTCAGTCATTGGCATGTTTTAAAAGTCAGTTACTTACTAAAAAATGAGGGAGGGAAACTATATCCTTTGCGAAAAAACTTCTATACCTAAATAGTTTTAAGTTTTATCAAAAGCTTTGTCTAAAATATATACAAACGTTATATTTATACTTAGGTAATTTCTTTTAGTTTCTGTATAACTCCACTCACCACTGACGCTGCAATTACCCTTAGTTGCGTTGCAGTTACATGTTACATGTCAATTGCAATAGAACCGCATTCGAACTGCAATTACTCGTATATAGTCAGCTCTGCCTTACTTCCTAACTACGGAAGGAAGCTTAACACAGTCAAACGTCCGCGTCATAGGTAAAAGACGTAGAACCTTCTCTACGATTTATTTATTTAAATGTATATCAACATCATTATTCATTTGAATGCATATTTAAATGTATCAACGTCTTTTGGTCTTGTAATAGCGTATAATGTAATACGCATAATGATCGCATTTATCAACTGAGATAAGGGACGATATACACCTATCCATTTCCTTATTACTTTATTTGGAACTGAAGAAGATAGCTTCGATTTTAGTGAATGAATTTCGAATGTTGAATGGAAGCAGGCGTCACTTTGCGGAATTCCATGATATACAATGAATACAAAATTACTTTGCTACAATCCGCTAACAGTGACAAATTTGTAGGCACAACACCACACAATCTTGTAGGCACAACACCACACAAATTCACCACAAAACAAACTCGACGATCGTTTCGCTCCGACACCGGAGCATCTTCAGGAGATGTCGACTTCACAACGTTGTGAAGTCGACATCTCCTGAAGATGCTCCGGTGTCGGAGCGAAACGATCGTCGAGTTTGTTTTGTGGTGAATTTGTGTGGTGTTGTGCCTACAAGATTGTGTGGTGTTGTGCCTACAAATTTGTCACTGTTAGCGGATGGTAGCAAAGTAATTTTGTATTCATTGTATATCATGGAATTCCGCAAAGTGACGCCTGCTTCCATTCAACATTCGAAATTCATTCACTAAAATCGAAGCTATCTTCTTCAGTTCCAAATAAAGTAATAAGGAAATGGATAGGTGTATATCGTCCCTTATCTCAGTTGATAAATGCGATCATTATGCGTATTACATTATACGCTATTACAAGACCAAAAGACGTTGATACATTTAAATATGCATTCAAATGAATAATGATGTTGATATACATTTAAATAAATAAATCGTAGAGAAGGTTCTACGTCTTTTACCTATGACGCGGACGTTTGACTGTGTTAAGCTTCCTTCCGTAGTTAGGAAGTAAGGCAGAGCTGACTATATACGAGTAATTGCAGTTCGAATGCGGTTCTATTGCAATTGACATGTAACATGTAACTGCAACGCAACTAAGGGTAATTGCAGCGTCAGTGGTGAGTGGAGTTATACAGAAACTAAAAGAAATTACCTAAGTATAAATATAACGTTTGTATATATTTTAGACAAAGCTTTTGATAAAACTTAAAACTATTTAGGTATAGAAGTTTTTTCGCAAAGGATATAGTTTCCCTCCCTCATTTTTTAGTAAGTAACTGACTTTTAAAACATGCCAATGACTGACTTGGTGGAATGGTTCGATTTTATCTAAAAATGATTGCTATACAGTATGACGATTGCATTCACTTCTGATTAGCCGACACTGTCTCTCGCTATTGGCTAAAATGCATTGTTGCAACAAGAATATCATAAATTCAGCCAATCACCACAGTTGAGATTATAGCAATGACTGATACAGCTCTTAGATAATATAATCGACGCACTAGGTATGTCGACTATTGCAATAAATCTGTCATAATTATCTCGATGTTAAGAGAAGCGCGAGCGAAGCGAGAGCAAAATTTTTTCTTAGAAACGAAGTTTCTATTTGTTTTTTTTTTATCGGGTCTTCAAATCCAAATTGGCTATTGCTTTCAGATCGTATTATTTTGGTATTATTTGGGGTTAAAGTTTTGACTAAAGAACGCCTTAAAAGATTAGATTAGTTTTAAATTTTTATCTTAAGAGTTTTTATCATTGTCCTTCGGCCTTAGAATATCCATTCTAGTTTACACGATAATGGATATTTACACAGATAAGTGAAATGGGAATTCACCTAATGGATTCTGGTTCAAGAACGGTCATCGATAAGGCAGATACGTATCTTTCAAGAGATAAAGGGATTAAACTATGGCGGGACATTGTAATATTAATGCGGAAATAAAAAAAACCGGCCAAGTGCGAGTCGGGCCTCGTTCTTTTAGGGTTCGTTGTTTTCAGTATTTGTTGCTTAAATACAGTTTATGGTACAATAATAAATAAATAAATAAATAAAAAAGCCTTTATTTCTAATACGTATCGAATTAAGTTATTACATTTTACAAACCTATATCATCATATAATTTTATTAATATTACAATGTATATTATAATTATAATGTCAACAATAATAAAGATAATTAAATTAAATGTTATTTACAATTTTGTCAGTTTGTAATCGTACAGTTTTATTAAATCTACGTAAAAGTCGCCTCTACGGCGTAGGCCTCCCCCAAATCTTTCCAAATCTTTCTTTCCCGAGCCTGTCGCATCCACTCTGGTCCACATTTCTGTAGAAAAATATCTTTCCATCTTTTTCTCTGGCGACCTCTTTTTCTTTTCCTATCTCTTGGAATCCACTCAGTTGCTTTTTTTGTCCATCTAGTGTTGTCCAATCTACATACATGTCCTGCCCACATCCATTTTAATGTCCTAATTCTCTTCCTTATATCTATTAATTTGGTTTTCTTCCTAATCGTTTTATTGCTAATTCTATCTTTTAACCTTAAACCCAACATACTTCTTTCCATCTTCCTTTGGCAAATAGCTAATTTTTCTTCCTCTTCCTTTCTTAATGACCATGTTTGACATCCATATGTCAAACATGGTATTATTGCGACTTCGAACAATTTCTTTTTAATTTTCATATCGATTTCCTTGCTCTTCAATACTTCCTTGAAACTCCAAAATTTTTTCCATGCTAAGGAAATTCATAAATTATTAATTATTATGGTACAATAATAAAATATTAATAATTATGGTACAATAACATACCGAAATTTCATATTCCTGACTGATTTAGTTTTTGAGATAGCCCCCGTCACAAAAATGGTCTAAAACTGACAACTTTGATGGCAGCTTTGATGAATGATCTTCTTATTTTTTAAAGAAAAATTAAAATAAAATACATTTGTAGTTACTTCACTTAGTGAGCTCTAAACAATGATATCCCATAAGCTAGGGTAAGAAAAAAAATTTTTTCCCGGCTCATGTATGAGCCCCCCTGAAAAATAATTTACTTAATTAAACTTTTGATTTAATATTTGATTTTGGGTCAACGTTTTACACCAAATATCAAAATTTCAGGTTTGTAACTCATTTTGTCTGCGAGCTAGAGACCTGTGACCGGTGGATAGACAGACAGACAGACAGCAGAGTGACATTAAAGGGCTCCGTTTTTACCCTTTGGGTACGGAACCCTAAAAATGAGCTTTCTTTTCTTCTTCGCTTCGACTGGCCCGTTGGCGCGGTTGGCAGTGACCCTGCCTTCCGCTCCGGGGTCGCGGGTTCGATTCCCGCTCCGAGTCTGGGTGTATTTATAATAATATGTATATATGTATACCTTTATTAAAAATATATATGTATTTATATGTCTATCAGTCGGCTGTTACCTATAACACAGGCATTAAGTTGCCTACTTTAGGAACAGACGACCGTGTGTGTATGTGTGAGTATTTATTATTATTATTATCTCTATATCTTGACTCTCACACCCGCTACAAAATAAATACATATACAAAGCCAAAGAGTAATATAATAAACCTAAATACATACAGAATATATAAACTTACATATACCTTACATAAATAAATACTTGTAGCGGGCGGAGGACTACACCCCGGCAGGGGAGACCAGACGGCCGGGGGTCAGGGCGACAGGTTGAGAAACCGGCGGACTATCCTAGCCGAGTCTAGCAGCACCGCTTTTTGCATCTTGGCTGCGAGCGAACTGCCACGGAATCCCAGTCGCCTCAGATAGTGAGCGAGGTTGACCGGGATTAAACCATTCGCAGATATTACGATTGGGATGATTTCAGTGGACTCCACATGCCACATAGCGGAAACCTCGTGAGCCAGATCTAGATACTTTCGTTTTTTCTCTGTCTCAGCTCTCACAAGGTTCTCGTCATGGGGGATGGTGATGTCCACTAAAAACACCCTCGACTGTGCCCGGTCCATCAACACGATGTCAGGCTTATTCGCCAGAATCGTCCTGTCCGTGATGATGGACCGGTCCCAATAGAGCCGGACTCCGTCGCGCTCGAGAACTGGCACCGGTGTATACCTATAGTAGGGCAGTCTCTCATCCAGGAGACCGTACTTAAGAGCAAGCTCTTGATGGAGAATTTTGGCTGCTTGATTATGTCTGTGCAGATACTCAGTGTTGGCAAGCGCCGAACATCCCGAAAGCACATGTCTGAGTGACTCGCCGGGATGGCGACAAGCTCGACAAATGTCGTGAGTGCCATCCTTCAGAATGTACTTTCGGTAGTTCCGCGTCTTTACCACCTGATCTTGTATCGCACAGACAAATCCTTCGGTTTCCCCAAACAGGTCACCAAAGCGCAGCCATTGCACGGACGCTCTTTTATCTACGTAAGGCTCATTAAGAGCTTTAAAAAAGCGTCCGTGCAACTCCTTCTCCCTCCATACGGTCTCCCGGTCAGAGGTGCTAAGTATCACCGGTTTTTGCCACTCAATGTTAGCCAGGGATAGGGGAGTGAGTCCTTTATCACATTCTATGACTTCTCTATGCATTGCAGACTCCCTTTTCGTCTCGAAGTAGGTTCTGAGGTTGGACATCTCCCGATTATGCATGGTCTTGACGCTTAACACACCTCGACCACCGCATTTCCGGGGGATGTACAACCTCATCACAGACGATTTCGGGTGGTGCATGCGATAGAGAGTCATAGTCGTGCGGACTTTTCTGTCCAGAGCATCAAGTTCGGTCTGAGTCCATCTGAGCACGCCGAAGGTGTACATAAGAACGGGCATAACCCAGCCGTTATAAGCTCGGACCTTATTGGCGCCTGACAAATAACTTTTACAAATTTTTGTCAGACGGCCAAAAAAGACTTCGCAAACAGACTGTTTCATGTCCGCCTCTTTTACCCCTAGGGATTGCGACATGCCCAGATACCGGTATGACTCAGCTTCAGAGAGGGTCCTGATGTTCGATGGATTGAGATTAATCTCGGCCGAATGAGTAACCTGCCCCCTCTCCACATGCAAGACCGCACATTTGTCCAACCCAAGCTCCATCCTGATAGAATTACTGAACTCAGTGGTGATATTCAGTAATTCCTGCAGGCGGATGGCATTGGGTGCCAGCAGTTTGAGGTCATCCATGTAGAGAAGGTGAGGCACTCTAGTCCCTCCTCTCCGAAACTGAAAGCCCGTCCCCGAGCTCTCCAGCAAGAAGCTGAGTGGGTTCAGGGACAGACAAAACCATAGTGGACTCAGACAATCGCCCTGGAAGATACCCCGCCGTATCCTTATTCGGTCGTCTGCAGCCGCCAACCGCTCACCATGGAGACAAAGGATCGTGCTCCATTGCCCCATGCACTCTCCGAGGAAGTCTCGAACTGTACTATCTACTTTGTACAGCTCAAGGACCCTCAAGAGCCATGAATGGGGCACCGAGTCGAACGCCTTTTTATAGTCAATCCAGGCGGCGGAGAAATTCCGGCGGTTGCGTTTGACCAGCTGGCCCACGACGGAGTCGATGAGAAGGAGCTCCTTAGTACCACGACTACCGCCCCGACACCCGTTCTGAGCCTCAGACATGATGTTATTCTCGTCTATATGACGGGAGATCTTGAGGCTCAGAACGGATGTTAGTGTCTTATAGATGGTAGTAAGACACGTAATGGGGCGGTACTTAGCCGGATCAGCGGCATCGGTGGACTTTGGAGCTAGGTGAGTGATCCCAGTAGTGAAAAGGTTCGGGAGCGTCCTTTGCTCGAGAGCTTCTTGGAATTGTCGAGCCAAGGTCGCATGGCACGCCGATAAACCCTTCAGCCAGTAGTGATGCAGTCCGTCAGGTCCCGGACTTTTCCAGTTCGGGGCCCGCCGTACCGCACCAGCTACATCCTCCGCAGAGATGGCGACTGGGTTCATCGGCTCTATTGTGGCACATGCTTCCTCTACCGCCGCAATCCAAGGGCCCTCCTCATGCTCCACCTCTCTTGACCATACGTTTCGCCAGAACGTAACGAGATCAGCCGGTCTCGGCCGCTGAGAGGTAGAGCAGACTGCTGGACACTCCAATTTTTTGTAGAACCTTTTTTGATCACTCGAGAAGAGACGATTTTGCTGAAATCGCTCGACTCTTTCCGAGTATCGTCGGATGCGGTTCCCCCATGCAGCGATTTTCTGCTTCAAGTCGTCGATGCGCTCTGTTAGTTTTTGAGCAATGTCGGGCTGATCCAGCCTGACCCCAAGGCCGTTAAAGGCATTTCTAACAGAGCGCACAATCCTTGGCCTAGTGTTGCCCAACCTGAAGCAGTGCAGTCTGCCAATGAGGACTCTGGCAAGGGTGATACGACGTTCTATTCTCTTTTTCCAGGCCGGTTCCGCGCTGCGACTTGCACCAGCAGCGCGTCCCCGTCCCAGGGTCTTGACGCCGATAAATCGGTGGACGGCTAGTGCCGCACCGAAGAGAATAGAATTCGTATCATCCAGGCCAGTGCTGCCTTCCAGATGTTGAGGCAGCATTCTGTTTATGGCCTCAATGACGTCCCGCGTCGCTACATTCAGTGAAAGACGGGAGAGCCGCGGACGATTCTCTAGAGGAGCGCTTCGGATTTCAGAAATCGCCTCTTCTAGGATCCTTCCCATCCGCTCTATGTCAAGGGAGACTGTTTCCTCGGTATTCTCCTCCACAGGCAAATCTTGTGAGTTTGTTACACTCTCCTCTCGGTCAGGTGCCGCTGGAGAGATGATTTGCTCTGTGGTTGGGATTATTACTTCGGGAACAGCCTCACGCCGTAATCGTTCGAGCTCGGTAGCGTTAAAGATGTTCGAACGCTGAATATACCGAGCTCGATCTGCCAGGTTTTGTTCCGTGACAGTTAAATTCGGCTCAAGCAGCAAGAACTCGCGGTACATTGCCGCTCGGTAGCCAGTCCGTCCGGTTTCCCCTCCTGTAGCCCTGTAGTACGCACGCATGACATTCTCGTTCATGAGAGAAGTCCATCTCATGCGGCGCACTCCACCAGCGGCGGGCGCCGAAGATTGAGTCCTAACGGACCCAGTCGGCGCCAAACCCTCTGGTGGGGATGATGGAGCTATCGACCGGCCGGGTGGTAGTGGCGGTCGACTGGTGTGACTGGCGGTCCGCATGCTGCCACGTCCAGCGCCAGTCCCAGACGCGCCCTGGCGACCCCCAGGTAGCGGCCCTAAACGTATATCTGTATTGTCCATCATCATTTAAAAAAAGGGGGGGGGGTGAGTGGTAGTTACATCACCCGGGGTCCACTCATGTCCCCGGGGAGGCTTTTCACGGCCAGCTAGCCGAATTTCGGGGAACAACTCCAGGTAGCAATTGGTTCCCCGATTCCCTTAGTCGCCTCCTACGACACCCGCGGGAAAGGAAGGGGTGGCAACATTCTATTCTGCCGGCACCACACGGCGGTTATTATTATTATTATTATTATTATTATTATTATTATTATTATTATTATTATGTATGATGAATTCAACCCTCAAAAGCTTGTGCTAGGTGTAGGTACGACAACTATGTATAAGTAATGCAACGGGTGAGATTTGACGTACGTTGGTCGTGCCGTGCGTCTGATCTCTCTGGTTGATTGCTATCCCATCGCTTTCAGATTGCTATCCTATACCGGACTATGAGAGTGAGGGAATAGAGAATGCACTTTCGCTTTCGCGCTTACTTGTGCACTACTGTCTCCTGCGTAGTTAGCTATTCTCCGAAATTGGCCACCGTGGCCGAACTTCGGTCATCATCCTGCACTACAAACCTCAGTAGTTTCTGGCGTCTTCCACAGTTTTTCCCTACCTTCTCCGCTTCTTCTACTCAATACAAGTAACGATTGTTCTGGGCCAGACGTCTATTTACTCTTTATTTTTAACCCTCGACGCAAAAACGACGGGGTGTTTTAAGTTTGACGTGTGTGTGTCTGTCTGTTCCACCGTAGCGTTCAAACGGGTGAACCGAATTAGTATATGCGGTTTTTTTGGGTTGAAAGGTAAATTAGTCGGGAGTATTCTTAGCTATGTTTGATGAAAATCGGTCCAAGATGACTGCCGCCACAAAATGGCGGATTACATATTTTTCACAACTCCCTTAATATGGGTATCAAATGAAAGGGCTTGACTAGTAGAATAGCACTATGCAAATCCAAGATGGCCGCCACCACAAAATGGCGAATGTTGGGGGTTTTTAAATGTTTAATTTATATTTTATACTTGTTACTGGCCATTTTACCCGTCGTTCGTTCTAGGTTAGATATTCCATGTTAGACATTGTTACTTGCAGAACCTGACAATGGTATCACGGCTTATGAGAGCTTATTATGATCATCTGACGACCTCCCTAGCGCAGTAGTGAACGCTGTAGTCTCATAAGAGGGAGGACCCGGGTTCGATTCCCGGCAGTGACAATTTGTAATTTTATAATTTCTAAATTGTCTCTGGTCTGGTCTGATGGGACGCTTCAGCCGAGGCTAGTTACCACTCTACCGATAAAACCGTGCCGCCAAGCGATTTAGCGTTCCGGTAAGTACCTACTATGTCACGTAGAAACCGGTCAGCAGGGCGATTCAGAACACTTCGATTCGGTTCCGGTTTCGACAACTACCCTGTCGATACGGTTATTCTGAATTGAAAATACATCTTATCGTACGATAAGTAATTCAGAACACTTCGATAACGTAATTATCGATCGATTCGGTAAGTTATCGTACGATAAGATGTAAAATATATACAAACGTTATATTTATACTTAGGTAATTTCTTTTAGTTTCTGTATAACTCCACTCACCACTGACGCTGCAATTACCCTTAGTTGCGTTGCAGTTACATGTTACATGTCAATTGCAATAGAACCGCATTCGAACTGCAATTACTCGTATATAGTCAGCTCTGCCTTACTTCCTAACTACGGAAGGAAGCTTAACACAGTCAAACGTCCGCGTCATAGGTAAAAGACGTAGAACCTTCTCTACGATTTATTTATTTAAATGTATATCAACATCATTATTCATTTGAATGCATATTTAAATGTATCAACGTCTTTTGGTCTTGTAATAGCGTATAATGTAATACGCATAATGATCGCATTTATCAACTGAGATAAGGGACGATATACACCTATCCATTTCCTTATTACTTTATTTGGAACTGAAGAAGATAGCTTCGATTTTAGTGAATGAATTTCGAATGTTGAATGGAAGCAGGCGTCACTTTGCGGAATTCCATGATATACAATGAATACAAAATTACTTTGCTACAATCCGCTAACAGTGACAAATTTGTAGGCACAACACCACACAATCTTGTAGGCACAACACCACACAAATTCACCACAAAACAAACTCGACGATCGTTTCGCTCCGACACCGGAGCATCTTCAGGAGATGTCGACTTCACAACGTTGTGAAGTCGACATCTCCTGAAGATGCTCCGGTGTCGGAGCGAAACGATCGTCGAGTTTGTTTTGTGGTGAATTTGTGTGGTGTTGTGCCTACAAGATTGTGTGGTGTTGTGCCTACAAGATTGTGTGGTGTTGTGCCTACAAATTTGTCACTGTTAGCGGATTGTAGCAAAGTAATTTTGTATTCATTGTATGAATGAATTTCGGTTAATTTATTAGGTAACTTATCTGGAACTATGTAACTGATAAATTGTATTAGAAAACTTTAAAAATCTTTTCGAATTTCTTCAACGAGCTTCGAGCGTACATGTGTATGTTTCCCAGGTTCGGCCTCTTGCCTCATAATATAGTAACGGGCTCAAACAGTCAACAGAATTGTACCGCAAGCCATCACCGGATTGAAGGATTTACATAATATTATTAAATTAATAAGGAATGCATTACTTCTTTTGTGCTGGGTACCCTGGAGGGGTACCGTTCGCCCACGTGGCTTGATCCGTCACGGCTGCAGACAAGACGCTTTCTGGTGAGATTGTGATGAAATTTATTCAACTAAGCGACTTATGAAGGGAAAAATTTCTAAATTGTATGAGTTTTTATGTTCATACATAGAGCGATGCCGCGATACGATTAGATCTTTTGACGTGATGACGTCTTATAAATCGAGGAACGCCAGCCGCACCCCTGAAAATGCATGACTCATTGTCACGTACCGCCTAACCGAGCATACAAGCGAGAGCGCGGAACAAGCGATAAAATTAACGTAAACCGACTACAGACAACCAGGGGAATTATTTATGCAAATGTATTACGCTGATTAGTCTATTTTTAATGTTCTAGATCTAGATTGAAAGCTTAGTCAGATATCGACTTATCTTTTCATTATCCGAGTTTTATCGCTAACAAAATAGGTACCTAAGTAGTTCGTGCTTTTTATTCTTATTGCAAAAATTGACGGTGTGGGGGCTATCAAAGTTACTATTTTAAGACCTTAGAATAAATAGTTCGATGTTTAAGGTAATAGTTCGATGTTTAAGACCTCGTTTAATCCGGGGTCCGGGCACTATCTCAAAACCGCACATATGCATAATTTCAATAATATCCTATAGTTAATTAGCAAATACCAATGTCAGTTAATTAAATAAACTTACTATAATATTATTACTACATGGTTAGTGATTGAATGGAAATAAAATTATTACACTTTTTTCCTTGTTAACTTGTTAATTTTAGAACAACTTGTACCAACTAATTTTACCTATAAATAGCAGTGCTTGAACGTTATGGTAAAAGCCGATAGATAAGCAAAGGATAAAATAATGGTATTACCATTAGGTTTGTTTGTTGATACTATTAATGTACACCGTTCAGGAGCATCAAACGGACTACCCATTAAAAGATCTTGATGATGCCAACATGGTTCGCTTCCTCCTTTTAAGTACACAAAAAGCTTTATCGAAATCGATTTCAGACTTGTGATGAGCCATATTATATTAGGTAAACAGTGGTGTAAAAATAAGGTAGAAGATAATATTTTTATATGAAACTATTCGCCCCGGCTTCACCCGTGGTACATATATAGCCTATAGCACTCAAGGATCACTTACATATCCAACGGTGAAAGAATTTTTGAAATCGGTGCAGTAGGTAGGTAGTTCCTGAGATTAGCGCATTCAGACAAACAAACTCTTCCGCTTTATTATATTAGTATAGATATAAATGTACTAGTGTTGCGCTCGGTGCGCGAGCTGCAAGCAGCTCGCGGGCCTTGTAGTCTCTTCAATATTCGTAAAATAAAGAAATGGGAGGCCATACCAAATACCAGAATATTCTGGAGAGTCTCTTGAAATAGAAAGAAATATTGGTATCACGTTTTGTATCTTTTCTGAAAGGACACTAATGAGTTCTATGCATGCGTTTAGTGGGAAAAAAAAGATTATAGGTACAAAAATGTTCTGGAGAGCCACTTGAAAATTAAAAAGAAATTTTGTATGGACACGAATTTTTTTGTTCCGTAGCTATCTTTTTTTTACTGGCTCACCAAAGGGCCTAAGGTCTTGAACATTTTTAGTTTCAGGACCATGCCTCTACGATTGATAGTTTTTGAGGGCCGTTAGGGTACTCTGGTAATTTTTCCTCATTCCCTACGTTGTCTTTTTTGTGAAAAAAAAAATCTTTAAGTTCTATTTACTTATACGTGTATGGGGGGGAAAAAGTTTCATACAAAAATGTCTAAGAGAGCCTCTTAAAAAGAACCCAAAAATTTATATGGAGAAAATTTTTTTTTCGGCGGCCATCTTTTTTTTTTTACCCGTTCACCCAATAGCCCAAGGTCTTAAACCATATTTGTTTGGGACCATGCCTGTATGACTGGTAGTTTTGGAGGACCCGTGAGGTACTCTGGTAAATTTTCCACAATCATGACGTTTCAGAATTTTCTTGAAGGAAGACCCATAAGTTCGACATATGTAAATAGTTAAGGGAAAAGGTTCCATACAAAATTGTTCTGGAGAGCCTTTTGAAAAGAACCCAAAAAAATTTGTATGGAGAGAAATTTTTTTGTTCGGCGGCCATCTTATTTTTACCGGTTCACCTAATGGCCCAAGGTCTTTAATAACATTTGTTTCGGACCATGTCTGTATGACTGGTAGTTTTGGAGGACCCATGAGGTACTCTGGTAAATTTTCCACATTCATGACGTTTCATAATTTTCTGAAGGAAGACCCATAAATTCTACGCACATAAATAGTGAAGGGAAAAAAGTTTCATACAAAATTGTTCTGGAGAGCCTCTTGAAAATTACCCGCGGCCCGCTAAAGCGGACCGCGGGGATTTCAGTATTATTTTTGTTTTAGCAGCCTCCACCTTCTTCTATCATTTTCAGCATCTTTAACCCTGGCCGTGCTCCTCATCCATCTTCCAAACCCTCGATCATCATCACTCTCCAAATTTTTTTCTCCGAATCATTTTCCAGAAGGAGAGTTCTTATATCTTATTAAAACAAAGTCTTGTATAGTTTCCCAACTTATACGGCCTGTTTCACCACCTTCTGATATGTATTAGATAGCTATCTACAACTTCTGTCTTTGTCACTTGACATAAAGTAAGAAAGTGACAAAACTTACGTTTAGGCTATCCGACACTTATCAGGTGGTGAAACAGGCCGATAGTCTCTTCAATATTCGCCATTGTATATTTTGTGTGAAAAAAATAAATTTTGCCATCTTGATTTTTTTCTGTTCATCAAATTGTAGATCTTCAGTTCTTGATCATCTTCTGCCAAGAAATCACTCTTCCATCTTTTATACTTGGTGAGATAGACACCGACGAAATTTGTATAGCCGCCATCTTGAATCCGCCATTTTGTTTTTTTTTTTTCAGCTCAGTGCCAATTGGATGAGGTTTTGAGTAATTTTTGTTTGAGCACCTCCCATCTATCTGCAATACCCTGCCCGGGCTCCTCAACCATCTTCCAAACCCTCAATCATCATGTCTTCCCATATTTTTCATTGAGAGTTCTCCAAAGAACCGCATCAAAGCCTTGCATAGTTTACAACTTGTAGTCTCTTCAATATTCGTCATACATTTTCTATGGAAAAATAAATTCCACCATTTTGAATTTTTTTTCTATTCATCGGGTAGACCTTTGGATCCTGATCATCTTTTGCGAAGAAACCACTCTTCCATCTTTTATACCCTCCGAGATGGACACCGACGAAATTTGTATGGCGGCCATCTTTTTTTCGCCATTTTGAATTTTTTTTCAGCTCACTGCCAATTGGATGACGTTTCGAGTGACATTTGTTCGAGCACCCTCCACCTATCTTCAATACCTTAAGCGTGCTCTTCACCAGTCTTCGAAATCCTCAATCATCAGCTCTCTCCATATTTTTGTTCCGAATGAATTTTTGTCCTCTATATGAAACCATTAGTGAAAAAAAAAATTTTCATACAAAATTTTACAGGAGGGGTGATCAATCAGTGAGTCAGTCAATGAATCAGCACGAGCAGCTATATATATATTAATGTATGTATGTATAGTTATGGGTACCTTCCCTTTTACATTCGTTAGCAACCAGAGCCAAAATGGCGGTCGTCAAATTGCTTCAGGTTCCGTGCCTCGGAGAGCACATAAAGCCGTCAAATTATGAGAGTGAAGGATACGGATTATGGAACCAACTCCCTTTGGAGGTGTTTCCACATAGCTTTGACATAGGGTTGTTCAAGGGGCGGATCAACAAACCCCTTAAAAGCCGGCAACGCATTAGTGGTTCTTATATGGTACTGCAAATGTTCATGGGCGGCGGTAATCACTTACATCAGGTGACCCTGCTCGTTTGCCCGCAATTAATATTAAAAAAAAATACTGTCTTTGCACCCACACTTGTGCACTGTAATATCTTCTGCATAGTTGGATAACTTCCGCCTCTGTTGAGATTAGGCGCCGCGGTCGAATTTCGATATAAGTATCGTTTTGATATTGATAGTGAGGTAAGTAGGTACATTCTGCGTCAAAGAATGTACCAACGTGTGTCGGAGGCGGGTCAGCCGTCAGCCGGATTACGTTTACAATCCTACAGCATGATGTTGTTTGAAGTTTATTTTAATTGTGACCGTCTCGTGACAGCGCGGCCGTCATGTGACCATGTGACCGCCTGACCGGTGACCGGTCGTCCTGCGAACTAAATGATACATAGGTACTACAATCAACATCTGCTTTTGAACAAATCTATAAATACCCACGCACCAAAGAAACAAGGCGATCGTGACTACGTTTGAGTTATGATATGACGGATAGATAGAATAGTAGGGGATTTTTGGATTCACTTGAGCACCGTCAGATTAACATAAGGGAGGCATCTTGCATCCTGCTGAGTACCCTTCAACATATATAAGCCCTTTATATAGAGTCAGGGGGGGGAAAAAAAACGATGGTCAGAAATACTCAGTTCTTCCTACCAAGTAAAATCTAATAGGTCCCGACGACAACGCTCGAGTAAATCCACATTTAGCATCATTGGCTCCTCTACCACAATAGTTTATTACGGTGGAAAACTTACGCTACAATTGTTAGAGTAGCCGATTTTCCTATATACAGGTTGCTGGAACCCCAAAGATCTTGTTTTTGAAGTGATAACGTCTTATAAATCGATGAACGCCGGCTACACGCACAAAAAAGCGTCACGTTCCGCCTAAGTCGAGCATGCAAGCGATAGATGCACGATCGGCCTACATAATATTGTTTACTTAAGACGTTATCACGTAAAATTATCGTCCGTAAACCGACTTTACAGACAACCAATTTTTTTAATAAAATCAATTTTTCGGAGCTTGTAGCTTTTTCTTGACTAAAATCCCGTGACTAAAAAAATATCGGATTTTAGTCAAGAGAAAGTTACAAGCTCCGAAGGGTCCTCACTGCATCGTAAGGTGGTTCCGGAAATCCGGGAAGGTCCAGAAAGACCTGATCCAGATATTATGGAGCGATCAGTTACGCCCCAGTGAGTTACGCCCTTTATAGGATGATCACTCAGGGCTTAGTGATATTACAATATGAGGACGGTTTAGATTTTCCGCGTTAGTTTTGGCCCTAAATCAATTTTAAGGCCAAAACTAACGCGGAAAATCTCCCGGAAAATCAGGATGCTGTTTTTGATCTTGAGCCAGACGCTGGTTTCGACTCTTTATCTAGTCTTTAATCATAAGATCGATGATAAATATATTTGTTTGTTAGAAATTCGGAACTGTGTGACGCATAGAGGATAATTTTTTGTCACCATTGAGGCCATCTGTTGTTAATTGAGTATTTGTTTGTTTTTGCGTCTTACGTCAATTGCGCCTTTTTTGATAAACTTAATGATTGTTCTTAGCAAGATGTTTTAATCAGTAAGTAAAGGCTTTTTTTATTTTTCTGTTTGCTATTTTGTAGGTGATGAAGATAGTTTATTTACCTATTATGGACTAGAACATCTATCGAGAATCTTTATGTCTAGAGAATTCCTGAATAACTTTGTAAATGTCATTATATTTGATTCACAAATTTCAAAGTATTACGGTGGGAATTTCTAGATATATATACTTTTTTCCAAAAAAAAAAAAAACGGTAAAACATTACCATATAAACATAATATCTATCTATATCTATAGTTTTAACGAAACGATTGACTAGACTCTAGAGGGTAGAAACCTATTAGAGGATATGGGTACGTAGTACTATTATATATTCTGTGATATGGGTTAAATAAACACTGCCATACCACTTCCAGGTGGGCTATTCTCTAACTTAGTTACCAACTGAAAATTATAGCCACCGAATAGGTTCGATATACATTGCTGCAGCTTTACTGTGTGAAATATAAACACTAAACAGTGATTTCATTTCACTCATTAAAACAGCCAATCTGCATCACGTCTGCCAATCCGCTTGGCCAGCGTGGTAGACTATGGCCAAAACCCTTCTCACTCTGAGAGGAGACCCGTGCTCTGTAGTGAGCCGGTAGGTAATGGATTGATCATGATGATGATGATGATTAAAACAGCAATGTATATCGAACTAATTCGTTGGGAACCATTTTCTGTTGGTAACTAAGTTAGAGAATAGCCCCACAGGTTAGCCTGATTTTAACTAAGACTGCATTGTCACTTACAACCAAGTGAGATCAAAAACAAGAGCTAACTTGTAGAAGAAAAAAAATACAATATTCAAAAATTCAGATTCTCGCAAATACTTAAAATCAACGATCTCGTTTTGAAATTGAAAATAACAAGAGTTAATTTGCTTATTACCTCCGAGCGGTGTGTGGTGCAACACAAAAGCGACATGACATAATGTGGGAAGGATATAAAGGCGCTTAAGCCACTTAGTAGTTACTAGTTAGTACCCAGTCAGGTTTTCGACGTTTTCTTGCTTGTAATTTGGCCGGACAGCCCGCGCGAATAATCGCTTCCGAGTATGGGAACTCAGTTACAGAGCACGTGTACCGTAGTGTGGGTTCCGTGGAAAAATATTTACTTACGTCCATTTTTATATGGTAACTGCGGTCGTGTAACCTCGACGTGGTTTATGACTTTTTGTCGTACCCTAAAATCTTCCAATCCATAAAATATATTTATGTTATCATTGGAAATCTCGGTGGATATAAGATTGTGATTCGTTTGAGTAAATGTGTGGAACTCTTTGATGTGTGGCATAAGCTTTGATTTTTACAATTCTTCTGTGGCTGTGGATTGATAGATCACAGTCAGTCAGAACAAATCCTTTTATATGTGTAGATTGAGTAAAAGCTCTCACTACACGCAACATGACGCTAAACGCACTCGTTTACCGTCCAACCAACTCTCAGCAAGATATTTGAAAAAATAATGCTCAACCAACTGCTCCTGCACTTTAATTTAAATAAATTACTTCACTCTGAGCAGTATGGTTTTACTAAGGGTCGTTCAACAACCGATGCGGCCGCAAGGCTGTTACGGCACATTTTCGATGCTTGGGAAAAGTCACAGAATGCCATTGGTATCTTCTGTGATTTGTCAAAAGCATTTGATTGCGTTGAGCACGAGACTCTTTTACGAAAATTAGGCCACTATGGTATTAAAGAATCTGCACTCAGTCTCATTGCGTCTTATCTCGGTGATCGTATACAAAGGGTATGCATCAATGATGTTAAGTCATCCGGATCAGCCTCAGTAATGGGTGTCCCCCAAGGCTCTATTCTAGGTCCATTCATGTTTCTGGTTTATATTAATGACTTACCACATTTCGTCAAAAATGCTTGCGATATTGTACTATTTGCTGATGATACGTCTTTAATTTTTAAAGTCGATAGAACTAAAGACAATTTTGACGATGTAAATAATACTTTATCTCAAGTTTCACACTGGTTTACTATAAATAATCTACTTTTAAATGCTAAAAAAACCAAGTGTGTCGAGTTTTTATTGCCCAATACAAGGATTACTAGCAACAATTTAAAGATAAGTGGTCAGCCATTGAAAACTGAGAACACAACTGTGTTCTTGGGAATAACCCTAGATGCAAAGCTTCAATGGGGCACCCATATAGCAACACTTGCTGGCAAGCTTAGCTCTGCTGCTTACGCTGTTAGGAAGATTCGACAGTTAACAGACGTAGAAACTGCAAAAGTAGTTTATTTTGCATATTTTCATAGTATTATGTCGTATGGAATCTTACTATGGGGTAAAGCAGCTGATATTGGAAAAATTTTCGTTTTACAAAAAAGGGCAATTCGCGCAATTTATAATTTAAAACCGCGGGATTCCCTTCGAGAGAAATTTAAAGAAATAGGTATTCTTACAGTAGCTTCTCAATATATTTATAACAACATAATTTTTGTTAAGCAAAACATTCACAGTTACAATAAAAAGTGTGAATTACACGATAGGCGGTTAAGAAATAGAGATGGACTAGTGATTCCTCGATTACGCCTCAAAAAGGTCCAAAGGTCGTTTGTGGGAATGGGCGTAATGTTCTATAACAAAATTCCACAACAAATCTTAGATTTGCCTTTACACAAGTTTAAGAATTCTATTAAAAGTGTGCTCATGAAAAAAGCATATTATACAATTGAAGATTATATAAATGATAAAAAAGCATGGATTTAATTTATTCGCTTTATACGCTATTATAACTTGAGGAGTATTCGATTATTGGTGTTCAATTCGATGCTTTAATCATGGGTAGCCTAAGTATGTCACGCTCTCTTTAAACATTTCTGTGGTGGTGTCGTGTGGTGCGGGTTGTTACGTTCCCTCAAATATGGTTGAGCGAAGCAATGGCTGGATCATGCGTCATGCTCGTGAACGGGTGCCGCCGTCGGAAATGGGGCTACTTTTGTCTGCCCTTCTTAACGTGTAGAATTGTAAGCACCATTCCGAACCAGTGGTAGATTCATTTGTCGATTCAAAAGCACTTGTAAAAGTTTATCCGAATAAAAAATATGTCTTAGACTTGCCTTTACACAAGTTTAAGAACTTTCTTAAAAGTATGCTCATAAAAAAAGCTTATTATACAACTGAAGATTATATAAACGATAAAAAAGCTTGGATTTAACTCGTTCCAGCAATGCGCGAGACGGCATTTCAATCATGTACATTAATAATAATAATTGTTATAATGTTATTTTTAAAAAAGAGCAACCGCCGAGTTTCTTACAGGTTCTTCTCGGCTGGAACTGCATTCCGAACCTGTGGTAGACTCAATCGACGATTCAAAAGCACTTGTAAAAGTTTATTTGAATAAAAAACTTTTCTATTCTATTCTATTCTATTCTAGTCACCTTGCGTCATTGAATTATATTGTACTGACGTACTAGAACAGACGGCGCGAACAACGTCTGTGTACCGCTTGAGGTAGTGCGGGGCGCGCGGAAGGGGGCTAACGAGACATAGAGTAGGCATAGATGGACATAATTACACAGACGCGGCACTTTGTTTATATTCTGCCTATTATAATAGGTAACGGAACGTAGTAAAATAAATTGAAATAGCAACTGATCGTATTCACTACAATATACAGTACCTATTTATTTTACTTGATATTTTTAAAGATAAAGACAATTTATTAAACTGTACAATACACTTGCTCGAAAAATACATGTACAATGTTAGTAAAAATCTTTAAAGTAAAATTTACCGCAATTTAGTGCCATCGTAATGCGGCGGGTTTTTCAAATATTTTTACTGACCTGCAATCCCCATTTTTTATAGGTGTACGTAGGTGTATGTCTTTTTGTACCTACACCTCCAAAAAAATTATATCAGACAGATATACTTAAACATGTTACTTTGTATTTATCTACGGAACACATACAAAATCCTTCCAAAAGATTTTTTTCTTGATTATGGTACCTACATTATTATATTATACCTATGTTATTTATTTATTAGTTCAAGATCATGCGGAGTATCATTTATAATTACAAATAAAATTAAAGACAAATATTTATCCTACTAATATTATAAATGTGAAAGTGTGGATGTTTGGATGTTTGTATGTTTGTTATCAATCACGCCGTAACTACTGAACCGATTTGGCTGAAATTTTGAATGGAGATAGATTATGCTCTGACTTAAAACATAGGCTACTTTTTATCCTGGAAAAATCCACAGTTCCCACGGGATTTTGAAAAAACTGAAATCTATTTTACTAAGTTTACTATATAGTAAACTTTCTTGAAAGTAGGTATAAAGGTTGGAAAAGGGAGCGGGAACGGGAACCAGAAATCCACGATTCCCTTGGGATTTGTGAAAAACCGAAACTCACGCGGGCGAAGCCACGGGCATTCTCTAGTATTATAATAATATTATGTTTATTTAGTAGCCCTTAAATAATATAAGTTTAGGTAATTCTACCTAGAATTCACAATTTCACATCTGTTTGATTTAGTCTTTGACAAATGACGAAACATTGCGTCTTCTAAATATTGTGATCGAATTTACTTTTAAAACTAAAATATCTTGTTACCTACCGATGGAAAGTTACACCTTTACACTTCTTCGTATTCCTTGAACTGTTAGTACAATATAGCCGTACACAGGACGGCATATTTTAATAAATTTAAAGTATTTTCGTTTCGAACAATTACGCGTCTTACGCGCTCAAGAGCTAGCAAGAGACTAAGTAAAGTGTTGCGCACGCACCACAGTTGAACGGAACACAGTAGTGATGAGTGGCGTCTTCTCTATTCATATAGTACCTCAATGCCTTGCGTCAGTTTTTCGCATTTTTCCCAAAGTATTGACGTCTTATCGCTGCGGGGTTACGCAAAACATTTCTCGGAAATCTTTGTTTAGCTGCCTTCATAGAAACGTCCAAAAACAATACATCATCATCATCATCATCAGCCATTGTGCATCCACTGTTGGACATAGGCCTCTTTCAAGCAGCGCCACCCCGCTCTATCCTCGGCTGTCCGCATCCAATCGATGCCAGCCACCCTCCGGATATCGTCGCTCCACCGTGCTGGGGGGCGCCCTACACTCCTCTTGCCAAGACGTGGTCTCCACTCGAGGACTTTTCGGCTCCATCGTCCATCGGTCCTCCGACATACGTGGCCAGCCCACTGCCACTTCAGCGTGCTAGCCTTAAAAGCTATGTCGATCACTTTGGTTCTTTGGTGAATTACTTCATTTCGGATTTTATCCCTCAAAGAAACTCCGAGCATAGCTCTTTCCATAGCACGCTGAGCGACTTGGAGTCGGTAGACTAACCTCGCTGTCAGTGTCCACGTCTCAGCACCATAGGTCATTACCGGTAGGACGCACTGGTTGAAGACTTTCGTCTTCAGGCATTGTGGTATGGGCGACGAAAAGACTCGACGAAGTTTGCCAAATGCTGCCCAGCCTAGCTGTACCCTCCTGTCGATCTCCTTCTCGAAACTGTTTTTACCCAGCTGGAAAATTTGTCCAAGGTATGTGTATTCCTGGACAGCCTCGAGAATAGACCCATCGACAGCTATTGGCCCCGGAACGACCAGGTCATTTAGCATAACCTTGGTCTTATCCAGGTTCATCCGGAGACCAACACAATGGGAGGCAGCGTGGAGGCCATCAAGCATCTGTTGAAGTTCTTGCAGCGAACTTGCAATGATGACGATATCATCGGCAAAACGGAGATGCGAAATTTTCTCTCCATTTATGTTAATGCCCAGTCCTTTCCAGTCAAGCGTTTTAAAGACATCCTCCAGAGCATTAGAGAACAGTTTCGGGGACAAAACATCCCCCTGTCTCACTCCACGATGCAATTGGATAGGTCTTGTAGACGCACCCTGTACTTGGACTGACATATGTACATGCCGAGCTGTAGAGGCATTTCAGCACTTCGATGTATCGATAATCTACTTGGCATCGCTGCAAGGAGTCCAGAACAGCCCAGGTCTCGATGGAGTCAAAGGCTTTCTCATAGTCCACAAATGCGAGGCATAGCGGCTGATTGTACTCATAAGACTTCTGTACAATCTGCCTCAGTGTGTGTATGTGGTCTATGGTGCCGAAACCACTCCGAAACCCAGCCTGCTCTGGTGGCTGAAAGTCGTCGAATCTTCGTGTTAGACGGTTTGTGATGACCCTGGAAAACAGCTTATATATGTGGCTAAGCAGTGAGATGGGACGGTAATTTTTGAGTAGTGTTTTGTCGCCTTTTTTAAAGAACAGGACAACAATGCTGCTATTCCACGCTTTTGGAGTTCTCCCGTTCTGAATGACTGACTCAAAAATCCTTTGTAGCTCTTTAAGTAAGGGCATACCCCCTGCCTTCAAGAGCTCAGAGGTGATTTCGTCTTCTCCAGGGGCTTTTCCATTCTTCTGCTGTTTCAGGGCCAGCACAATCTCATCCACACTAACTTCCGGAAGATCATCGGTGTAGTGGCGGTTTAACTTGGCTCTGGGATCCTGGTCATAGGCTTCAGGTTGTGAGCATTTGGTTTCATATAGTCGGCTGTAGAAGCCTTCTATCTCACCGAGAATCTCTGATTTGGCGCTAACGATCCTACCACTAGAGGTCTTAAGTTTGGTCATTTGGCATCTACCAAGATTTTGTGTAAATACCTTAGACCCCCAGTTTTGTTCTATGGCTTTTACAATTTCTTGGGTATTTAAACGCCGGAGGTCTCGTCTTATGGACCTTTTGACCTTTCTATTGAGGGCTAGGTATTCCGCCTGGGTAGATTGCACGTTCTCACGCCTTTGTTTCATGAGTTCCAGAGTCTCATTCGACAGTTTTGACTTCCTGCCCAATCGCTTTGTTCCACAAAAGTTAGCCTTCTTCCCGAATGATATTTGCCACAGTTTCGAAATCCTCGTCAATATCGAGTGTAGGTTCCAGCGCTTCGAATCTATTCTGAAGTTGAATCTGGAAACGTTCTGAGCCTCCTTGGGTCTGGACCACATTAGGCCGGAGTGTAGACTTCATCATACGATATCTTTCTTGCTTGTAATTAATATTCAGAGTGCCTCGGACAAGTCGGTGATCGCTTCCTGTGTTGAACCTGCTAATCACAGAGACATCTCGAAATATATAGCGTTTGTTCGTTATGATAAAGTCTATCTCGTTTCTCCTTACACTGTCGGGGCTTCTCCAGGTCCACTTCCTTTGAGGCCGTTTCTTGAAAAACGAGTTCATCAGGAATAAGCCTCTCATCTCAAGGAAGTTGACCAGCATTTGGCCCCTGTGGTTTCTGCTTCCATACCCATGTTGTCCCAAAGCTGATTCAGAACCGCTCTGTGTACCCACTTTCGCATTAAAGTCCCCTATGATAACGTTGAAGTAAGCCTTAGTGGTGTTGTCTAACGCTTTACTAATGTCGTCGTATAACGTTTCGACTTCTAGATCCGAGTGTGATGAGGTGGGCGCGTATACTTGGATGACCTTAAGAGAGTATCTTTTAGTCAGTTTAATTATAAGATACGCAACCCGAGACGATACACTGGATATCTCTAAAACGTTATCAGTGAGGACCTTGTTGACGAGGAATCCGACGCCACCTTGTGATGGGCTGTCTCCCTGACGATGGTAGAATAGATGACCTGATTCGAGCGTCATAGTGTCCTCCCCCTCTCTTCGGACTTCGCTCAACCCCAGAATATGCCATCTTATATTTTCTAATTCTACCTCGAGTTCAGCGATACTTTCATCGAGTCTCAGTGTCCGTCCGTTATACGTCGCCAGGGTCAGTTGGTTTTGGTAGCCTACCGTCACCCGGAGATTCTTGGCATCCCCTGCCCCACCATCTCGTTGACCGCTACCAGAGTCAGGAGAAGAAAAACAATACGTTCTTTGCGAATAGATAGGTGACTCACGTCAACCAAATTAGTATGTAAGTCATTAATGTTATCACTGGCGCGCTGATAAGACGCGGACGAGAAAATCATCTGTACAGGGTAATCGTACTTGATAATAATAATCATCACTGGAGGGTGTGTCTCAAGGGCGTCGCCAGCCGATGGCCAAGGGGGGGGGGGGGTATTGGGCAAGAGCGAAGAGAAAGCATGGCTCATTGTCGTATTCCGCGTGTAAACGAGAGCGCGGAACAAGCGACAGAGAGGGCACAATTGGCCTAAGGGTTCGGCTTGTGACGCATCTATCTCCCTTTGTTTACTTATGACGTTATCACGAAAAATTATCGTCCGTCAACCGACTTTATACAGACAACCAATTTATTTTAATAAATCAGTACGACAACAGTGCAACTGGTGAAGTTTGAACCGCCGACCTTTCGATTTTTCGTCCACGCCCGACGACCGTTGCGCTATTGGGTTTAAATTATGGGGGGAGCAGCCGCTATAATAGCTTTTGAAAGGAGAAAATTAGAAAAAAGATCAAACTCTTTTTCTCTTTGTTATCCCTTGGCCCGCTTGGCCGGTACGGAATAGCCTACCTAACTATCCGAAGTCTCCCACCAGAAGACCAGAGGACCAGCGGGCTGTTCTCTAACTTAGTTGCCAACTGAAAATGGTTGCCAACGAATTAGTTCGATATACATTGCTGTTTTAATGTGTGGAAATGAAATCACTGTTTATATTTCCCACAGAAAAGCAGCAATGTACCTATATCAAACTAATTCGTTGGCAATCATTTTCAGTTGGTAACTAAGTTAGAGAATAGCCCATCAGGTCTCAGGACACCAGAGGTTTGAAACTGATTGATCGATTTTTCTCTTGCTTTGCTGAACCCCAAAAAAGGACGGTTGCACTTGGTCGTTACCGTGCAGAGTGCATACTAACCGGTTGTCGGTTGCGTAACAGAAAATTATTATTAAAATATTGTGATAATAATAATATAGTTTTATTTCAGGTAACAGAATCCATAGCTTACATTTTTTAAACGACTTCAAAAAGGAGGTTCTGTATTCGACCCGTATGTATACATATTATATGTAAGTATGTTATACCTATTCGCGATTATTTCAAAAACCAATGAACCGATTTTGATGATTTTTTCACTATTGTATTTTGCATACTTTCAGAAAGGTTTCGGTATAATATACATTTATAACACACCAACTTATCATTCTTATATACATATAAACAAAGTTACATACGTACCCATATGTCACTAATATTTTTGATCGGTACACCGATTTCTCTGAGATTGCTGGACCGAAGTCGGTTTAATTGTTCTTGAAAAGTAACTTGTTTTAAGTTTGCACAATTTAACTTTATTAATGTAGGTTATACACTCCTTTGATGTCACCTGACCACCTAGTGGATGGGGGTCACTGTGCTTTGCGGTGCGAGGTCACCATTCTAGCAGACCATTGCTTCTTCGAGCTAGACATCGAACGAGTCGCAAGAAGCCGATGGATTATGGATACAAGCGGCGCAAGACCGAGGCATCTCTTGTATGCCTCACGACTCACGAGTCAACGTGCGGGTGTGGATACTTTTTCCTGTTTATATAACAAAATTTCACCTCGTATTGTTTTGCAATTACCGGGAAGTGGCAGGCTCTGAAGTAGGTGCTTCACGTAAAGTAGTGAAATCAAGTGATGATTTTCCAAGTTTCAATGATTTTCATGAATCATAATTAGGTATATTATATCGTTTCTTATACGAGTATGTTTAAGTAGTTATATTCTATACATTGCTTTTTCCTACGGTATGCTTCACCTTATAAATAATTTTTCTTAATTTTTTTCGACGTACTTCAGAAAGTAAGAAGTGGTACTGCATGGTTACATCATACATGGGTAGGTATATCCAATATCCATGTATCTAGGTACTTACCATTTCTTACTATCTGAAAGGACTTTGGAGGAGGAGATTTCTTCATAATAAGCACCTCATTTCCGAAATCCCTCGGTAGATTTCACATGTGACACCTATAGGCAGAGTGCTATGTGATCTATTCCTAGTACATCGTGCCTACGTGATCTGTAACAGAGGTTACTGCACCCATTGCAAATATCAAATCTGGACCACATTGCCGCTACCACATCTGCGAGGAGACAATCAATCGAAAACCAACCTTAACATTTAATTGTAAAGTAGAATTTCATATGTACGGTTGAAGGATTTAGGACGTACGGTACGTGTGAAGGATTTTCGCATTCCTGTAATTGGTGCCTTCCCGAGTGTCCCCTCTCGTTTGTCATTTGATCCTGCGGTGTATTGTTTAAATGTACAGCCTTGAGTACAACGCTGACACAGCGACGACAACAATGTCGGCAAAAGTTAATCTGTTAGCGATTAATAAAAATTAACGTTTAAAAATTTAATCGTGAGTAACGATTTAAATTAAGTATTAATCAATCGTAATCAAGATTTTAATGATAGCGATTATTAAATAAATGGTACTATTAAAAATATTCAAAACACAGTCGATCATAATAAAATTATGATCTTTGGAACCAGACCGATTTAAAAAATGAAAAACAAATTCATCTTATTTTTTTAATTTGAATGTTAAAAAACACAATAGGTACATTTAGTCAGCCTTGTAAATTATAAATAGGTAGCGTCTTTATTTTATAGTTTGTACTATATTTTCAGATAAAATGCAGCCAATCGTGGCTGCATTTTATCTGAAAATATAGTCACAAAATACACGAGTCTGAAATCGCTCTTATAATTGCGCATTAATACAACTTGAAATTGATTATTATCGAATAAATAAAAAATATTCAAGTTCAATTAATTTAATCGGACAACTGTATCCATGAGTGCTAGTGAAGATAACGAAATGTACTTACTATGCTTGGTTTTCTGCAAGAGTTTTCCCCTCAGAGGACTCAATTGATAACTTGTATGCACTATGCAGTGGCGTGCAATCCGTATAGTATTAAAACTAAATACTGCTCCTTTTCTTATCGTTTTACCAAGCACAAATTAGACGGTTCATTTTTCGGGAATTTTGCTTTCGTTTCGAGGCTTCATCGATGAGTCCTCGAAATTGAACCGTCTAAAAACCGACCGTTCATCGTTCACAGGCACTGAGCCATAGCAAATATCGTATCGTGCATCGTTCATCGCAAATCGCAATAATGAACGATGAACGGGGCACCGTCTAATTTGGGCTTGCAATGCTTTTCTCAGGGTATGCAGTGCTTTTCTGCCTTTATGAAATGCACGCCACTAAGCTATCAGTATGCTGTTAATGCTTCCAAGGACTATGGTAAGAAGAGAGGCTGTACTAATATAGACTGCACTTTTTAATACGCACCAGCAGAGCTTTGCGTAATCACCAGAGTTATATCGGTAAATTTTGACAACGACGAGCACTGCGTTGCAGAGAATAGCCCCGATGCATTGTTAACAGTAATGCGGCTGTTCTGTATGTTAACTGCAATATGCTGATTAAAATATGATACTAATGTACTTGGCGCCAGGCTGCGGTCGCGTTAATTGAAAGTTAACTTGAGCCCTTTCTGTTTTGTTTTGGCACAGATAAGTGGCAAATAGTCAGCGTCTGTGAAAGTAGGATAAACCTCCCTGTGTCCGTTTGGTTTTGGGCTAAAATACAATGCCATTTGGGAATAATTGGGGTCTTAACTAGTGACTCTGGTAAAAAACCTTTTAGTCGAGCCTCGAGCCTTTTAGTCTTAATTTCAAGACTCAATTTTTCAAAACTCGTGATCATTATATACCTACTCACGAGAAGCGAGTCCTTTGTGTCATTTAAGTCAAAAATGTAACCGGAACAAGTATGCTTGCTTAATCCAGTCACATTAAAGACTTGAAATGTTTCAATCCTTTTGATTTGACTGGAGTCTCCTACTTTAGAGCTCAGGACTCAATTTTGACTCAAAGAAATCAAAAGACTAACAAGTATAAATTGAAAATTTAAAAAACCCCCGACATTCGCCATTTTGTTGCGGCAGCCATCTTGTTTTTGCATAATGCTATTCTACTAGTCAAGCCCTTTCATTTGATACCCATATTAAGGGAGTTGTGAAAAAATATGTAATCCGCCATTTTGTAGCGGCGGCCATCATGGATCGATTTTCATCAAACATAGCTAACAACACTCTCGACTAATTCCCCTTTCAAACAAAAAAAACTGCATTCAAATCGGTCCACCCGAGCGCGACAGGGGAACAGACAGACACACACACACACACACACACACACACACACACACACACAGACACGTCAAACTTATAACACCCCGTCGTTTTGCGTCGGGGGTTAAAAAAGGCCTGGAAGGACCATGACTCATGACTATTAGTAAGAGTTTTAAAAAATCAAGGTGATTTTCGATAAGATAAGACCAAAAGTCCAACTATGTTACTGTACTAAATCGACTATGTCATACAAGTATGACATACTCGATTTTTTTACCAGATTTTTTTTTTTCAGGTTTGGTTCCATAGTGATTAATACAGCTGTTTATAACGATGTATATCGTTCATAATTACCCCATTGGGGTTAGAACCCGTACACGATTGCTATACAAGGTCAGTTTTAAATTTTCCAAGCGAAGTTAAATTACGTGCAAGAAATAATTCAAACGAACAAAACGCACAACCTTACACTTGTGACTTGAGACTTTTTATGCCTATTCCAACGGAAGACTTAGAAAACAGCAGCATCAAAATAATGTTGTCAAAGTTTATCATTTTCTTGTCATTTTCCTTCACAAGTACTTAAGTCCGGCAATTTTGGCCACAAGAAGCATTTAGTGGCGTGTCGCAATGCCACACGTCCAGCTTGCCACATCCATGTCCTAGTATGGCGATATCCCACATACGTTATTTAAGATACGGTCACGAACCTGATACGGCCCGTAAAGGTGATGAATTGCACGTCCACACTTTTCTTGCGATAGGGAACGTGACTCCTTTTCTAACCGACTTCAAAAAAAGGAGGTCATCAATTCGATACGTAACTACATACATACCTATGTATGTAGGTAATATTTTGGAACCGCAATATATTCATTAGGCTTCCAAACGAATGTAAGTACAAAATTTTATAGATACCTACAAGTTTAGTAGGCATTTCCACCGCGTCGCCTTCCCCCCTAGAGATTTCAAAAATATAGCCAAATGCAACTAAAGTCCTAAATTCAATCACTTGATTTAGAATAATCTATACATATAATAAAATCGTAGAATTGCCGTATCTGTACATTGAAGATTTTTGCAAAATAATAACTGGGGGATGTTAGGGATAAGTAATAGAACGTAAAAAAGCTATTTTTGAAATTTTTGTCTGTTTGTCTGTTTATCTGTTTGTCTGTTTATCTGTTTGTCTGTTTATCTGTTTGTCTGTATGTTTGTGCGCGCATCACGTAAAAACTACTGAATGGATTGAAATGAAACTCGGCATGATTTAAGTTAATACTATGGAGTAACATATAGGATACTTTTTATCCCGAAATTCAGCACGGTTCCCTTGGGAGAGGGGATGAAAGGCAAAATGTGTACTTAGCTGTAATTCGTTAACGGGTGGTCCGATTTCATTCATTCTTTTTTTGTTAGAAAGTAGATACTTTAAAGACTACAGGCTAATCTCCGAAAGGCTGGACCGATTTTGATGGGACTTTCACTGGCGGATGTTTACATTTTGATGTACCTAAACATCCGCCAATGAACTTTTAACAGTTTTTAGCAAGGTTTAAGCTCAAAGGAGCATAGGAAAAACAAAATGATTCCCACGTGATTATTAAAATCAATATCCACGCGAACGAAGTCGCGGGTATCCGCTCGTTACTTAATAAACTATGTGTACAAGTTTTCAGTCAAGTCAAGAACTTGTATCACTTTTTTTACAGCTTTATAACCTCGCAACTGTACCTAAAATTGTTTTTTTTTAACTAGAAGTTAGCCCTATGACTGCGATCTCAGCTGATGGTAAATTGATGATGCAATCTAAGATGGAAGCGGGGCGCGGGTATAAGCTGTATGGCAGATTTTATTAAACCCATAATGTAATAATATATCTCTGATCCGTACGCGACATCGTATCGGAACGCTAAATCGCTTAGCGGCACAGTTTAGCCGGTAGGGTGGTAACTAGCCATGGCTGAAACCTCCCACCAGACCAGAGACAGTTTAGAAAATATGAATTTCCAAATTGCCCCTGCCGAGAACCGACCTACTACTAATAAGACACAGCGCTCACCACTGCGCCAGGGAGGTCGTCAAAATTCAGTCTCATATAAACAACACGTAACATAAACAAATACATACAATTAAAACTCCTAACTACAACCACACTAGATACTCAAAATCTAATAATATATTATTAGGAATTGGTACTAAAACAGAATCACTACTTCAGACACTAATACCGAAACATTACAATTTTAACATAATATTTAAATCACGCACACTTTTACACTCAGTAATTATAAAATACAATCAAATTTAAATAATCAACCATAAATACATAACAAAATTTTACTAAAAATAATAATTGCATTTACATAACAACCTACCTCAAAATTAATCATAACACAAATAGAAAATTGTCAATAACACAACCACATAGCAAAATCACAGTAGTATGTAAAAATAGACTTATATTTACATTATATTATAATAATATAAGAAAAAAAATATAGGTAACATACATACTAATAAAACTATACACACACGGATCACAACACAACTCTCAATATACACAACACATAAAAGTTAACAATAATAAAAATTGATAAAATTTTACAATGCATAATGAAAATTAGGAAAAATAAATTTTATAAAAGAATGTCAGAAATTTAAAGTTATAATGTTACACAAGGTCTCCGACCACCGTGTCGGGGGACAACGGGTGACTTCGACTATGTCGGGGTCTTAAAAAAAAAAAAAAAAAAAAAAACAACAGTGTTTAAGTAGGTACCTACTATGGCAGTCAACAGAGTGCTTAGTCTCAGTTTGGAGCGCTCCAAAACTTTATAGTATACTATAAGTATACTATTGATCGAATCACTGACTTCAGAGTAAAATGGAACTAAAATAAGAGTTTTTGGGTTCATTTTGCTCTGAAGTCATTTGTGATTCGATCAATTATAGTCACAGACCAGTATATGTTTACTAATCTCTGAATTATAGTATACTTATAGTATACTTTTAGTTTTGGAGCGCTTCAAACTGAGACTAAGCACTCAGTACGTCTTTACGTATTTTGCAAATCCTGAAATAACTTCCGTAAGTTATGTGATACGTACCTACTACTTACCTATACAGGGTAGTTTAACAGTGACGTCATTTGAGTTAACATTAGAATAAAACCAATAAGAGCCCTCTCCATGGGAGCGACAAATCGTTTGTGAGTGGAGTCTAAAACAATGATTTCTGCATTTAGAGAGCGAGACGTCTTCAGTAAAGAAGAGTACTAAAATTATACCTACATAAATATAGTACATTGTTCCTCGACGGGAGAAAGTGACCGATTACTACGAGGGTGTAGTTTGAGGCCCGAGGCCGTAGGCCGTAGGACCGCAATACGCCCGAGCTAGGAATCGCACTTTCTCCCGAAGGGATACATAGTGCTTTATACTACACCTACAAGGAAAATAATAAAATAATCAAAAATATTAAAATTATTACCGGAAATCAATCAGAAAAAGACGTTGGGTTTCCATTGTAAAAAATCTTCATATGCTTTGTTGTATCTATTTTTATCTATTTCTAGATATCTTGGTTAAGAGATCTATAATATAATAAAACTGTAACAGATCCAATTCTGTACATTGAAGATATTTTGAAAATTTTTATTGGAGGGCACTCTATAATCGATACTGAAGCCAAAACTGCAATTTGTTTCATTTTTGTCTGTCTGTCTGTCTGTCTGTCTGTCTGTCTGTCTGTATCTTGGCCGCGCATCACGCCGAAACTACTGAACGGATTCGAATGAAACTTGGCACGATTTGAGTTTATACTCCGAGGTAGGACATAGAATACTTTTTATCCCGAAATTCAGCACGGTTCCCTTGGGAGAGGGGAAGAAAGTTAAAACGTGTATTTAGCTGTAATTCATTAACGCGTCGTTCGATTTAACTCATTCTTTTTTTGTTAGAAAGGTAGTACTTTAAGTATTGTCCCGTAAATATTTCAAGGTCATAGATTTTTTAGTTCAGAAATGACAGACATTACAACCCTCAGTATTGGGTTCAAATAACTTGGGACCCGGATCTTTGAACGTACGGCTTATTTAAACTGGTGTGCGTTTAAATTTATGTTTGTCGATCTGTATATTTGTTCCAACTAATCTCCAAAACGGCTGGATCGATTTTAACGGAACTTTCAATGGCAGATAGGTGACGTTATAAGGAGTAACGTAGGCTACATTTAGTTTAAGTACATAAAAGAATTATGGGATCCAATCCGATCCTATATAAAACCTATAAACACGCGAACGAAGTCGCGGGGGTCAGCTAGTTTTCAATATAACAATAACTGCTTGGCCACATATTTTTAATTCCGGCGGCGTTGGGCGGCTCACTACTTAGGTCTTAGACCTTTGAGTTCCCTAAAGTTACTTGTAATTTTATAAATTGAAAATTTGGATAGGTAAAACAAAAGAAAGCGACTCACAAAATACAAAGAAAATAGCGCGAAAAATTTATATATTCTATTTTTTACTTTTATTTTATACTAGCTGACCCCCGCAACTTCGTTCGCGTGTTTATAGGTTTTATATAGGATCGGATCGGATCCCATAATTCTTTTATGTACCTAAACTAAATGTAGCCTGTTACTCCTTATAACATTGAAAGTTCCATTAAAATCGATCCAGCCGTTTCGGAGATTAGCTGGAACAAATAGACAGAACGACAAACATAAATTGAAACGCACGCCAGTTTAAAATAAGCCGTACATACAAAGATCCGGGTCCCAAGTTATTGGAACCCAATAAATGTCTGTCATTTCTAAACTAAAAAACCTATGACCTTGAAATATTTACGGAGCAATACTTAAAGTACTACCTTTCTAACAAAAAAAGAATGAGTTAAATCGAACTACCCGTTAATGAATTACAGCTAAATACACGTTTTAACTTTCTTCCCCTCTCCCAAGGGAACCGTGCTGAATTTCGGGATAAAAAGTATCCTATAACCTACCTCGGAGTATAAACTCAAATCGTACCAAGTTTCATTCGAATCTATTCAGTAGTTTCGGCGTGATGCGCGGCCAAGATACAGACAGACAGACAGACAGACAGACAAAAATGAAAAAAATTGCAGTTTTGGCTTCAGTATCGATTATAGAGTGCCCTCCAATAAAAATTTTCAAAATATCTTCAATGTACAGAATTGGATCTGTTACAGTTTTATTATATTATAGATTCATATTTAATTGTATTAATTAAAATTAAATATATTTAAAATAGCGGTCGTGCTCGGTGACATACCGACATCAGCGCCATCTACCGTGGCGGTTACTTATTTATTATTATAGGTGCTTTTTATGTCGTCTTTGTTGAAATAGGTTTTTTTTCATGTACTGATCGGATTTTATCAAAAATTAAAAAGAAAAAAAAAGCACGTTAGTAATGGAATTTCATAAATGGAATTTCCACTCTAGCGCGTTAACAATGAAATCTCATACATCTTTTCAGCACGCATATTTGTTTGACAGTAATGACGTACTTTGACTTTCAATATGAGACAAACCAGAAGGTACTTTCCGAGCAGGTGTAGTATAAAATAATATTGAATGGAAGCAGGCGTTACTTTGCGGAATTCCATGATATACAATGAATATAAAATTATTTTGCTATAATCCGCTAACAGTGACAAATTTGTAGGCACAACACCACACAATCTTGTAGGCACAACACCACACAAATTCACCACAAAACAAACTCGACGATCGTTTCGCTCCGACACCGGAGCATCTTCAGGAGATGTCGACTTCACAACGGACGATTGCAAAGTGAGTTCGTGTCGAATGAGCGGTCTTATATATACTATCCCCGCTTAGTCATCTACCCTCCTTTCTCTTTCTCTCTGGCCACGCCCCCTAAATATGTTGAGCAACGGTGAAGATGACACATTTATTTGCTCATTCAGCAATTCGACACTTCTACCGCTGTGCCCAACTATTTCCAATTGTTCCAACACGCACAGTCTTAAACTTTTACAGCATGTGTGTAAAATTTCAAATGTATGACCCTCGTCTATCCTATGTCCACTATCCAAAAGATGTTTTGCGAAATGAGATCTTTGAGGCTGGTTGTTTCTAAAGGCAGCCATATGTTCTTTATATCGAGTTACAAAATTGCGCCCAGTTTGACCAACATATATAGCACTACATTCGGGGCACTTGAGTTTGTACACACCTGACTTTTGTCCATTATTTAATTTATCTTTACCATTACAAATTCTTCTGAGCGTATTATTTGTTCTAAGAAAATTCTTCTGTTGCTCAGAAGAATTTGTAATGGTAAAGATAAATTAAATAATGGACAAAAGTCAGGTGTGTACAAACTCAAGTGCCCCGAATGTAGTGCTATATATGTTGGTCAAACTGGGCGCAATTTTGTAACTCGATATAAAGAACATATGGCTGCCTTTAGAAACAACCAGCCTCAAAGATCTCATTTCGCAAAACATCTTTTGGATAGTGGACATAGGATAGACGAGGGTCATACATTTGAAATTTTACACACATGCTGTAAAAGTTTAAGACTGTGCGTGTTGGAACAATTGGAAATAGTTGGGCACAGCGGTAGAAGTGTCGAATTGCTGAATGAGCAAATAAATGTGTCATCTTCACCGTTGCTCAACATATTTAGGGGGCGTGGCCAGAGAGAAAGAGAAAGGAGGGTAGATGACTAAGCGGGGATAGTATATATAAGACCGCTCATTCGACACGAACTCACTTTGCAATCGTCCGTTGTGAAGTCGACATCTCCTGAAGATGCTCCGGTGTCGGAGCGAAACGATCGTCGAGTTTGTTTTGTGGTGAATTTGTGTGGTGTTGTGCCTACAAGATTGTGTGGTGTTGTGCCTACAAGATTGTGTGGTGTTGTGCCTACAAATTTGTCACTGTTAGCGGATTATAGCAAAATAATTTTATATTCATTGTATATAAAATAATAAATTAATTAAATAAATAAATTTTGCTTGAGATATCATGATTTTTAGTGAAAAACGGCAAAGTAAAAAGATGCAAATCTAGGTTTGGAATTACGTCTATTTTAGCAAATATTTAGCATTTTTTTACATGAACTAAAGACATTTGAAATTATTATGAAGTAACGTATGATAAGATTTCGGTCGTTTTTCAATTTTCTAGTTTCTTATATAGTTTATTTACGCACGAAGTTGCCTCAAAATTTGCCCAAAAATAGTGATTTTTCAAGCGTCATAACTTTCAAAATAAATATAATTTTACTAATTTTTTTATTTTATGGCATATATAATCTATACTAATAAATAAAATTGAAGTGTCTGTCTGTAATAACGAAATAACTACCTCATATTAAGCTCATATGGTTATTTGAACGATACTATAACCGAATCACACGTTTTTAAAATTTTTGTCTGTCTGTCTGTCTGTCTGTCTGTCTGTCTGTCTGTCTGTCTGTCTGTCTGTCTGTTTGAACGGGCTAATCTTTGGAACGGCTGAACCGATTTTGACGGGACTTTCACATACAAGTAGAGAATTAACCAGGGAGTGACATAGGCTACTTTTTTAACCGACTTTCAAAAAAGGAGTTGTGTTTTTCTACCTATGTACACCGATATCTCCGAGATTTCTGAACCGATTTGCGTAATTTTTTTTTTAATCGATAGAGAAACATTGCGATACTGTCCTACAAAAAATTTGGATTCCAACTCCTCAATCCTGATGCTGTAGGGGATCTGATCCCCAAAACTAATGGGATTTAGGCACCGTTGGTTATTTAAATTGATATTGGGGATACCAATTCAAGACTTTATTGTTGAATGACCTCGAGTAGGTACATGTCCAACTCCTCAACCCTGATGCTGTAAGGAATTGCATTCCGAAATCGTAAGGATCCCACGGAATTTTTCCGTTTTGTTATCTGTAGTAAGTAGTAACCCGTCCGGTTACTACTTACTACTTTGTTCTGGAAAATCAAAGTTCCCACGAGATTTTTACAAACCTAAATACACACGGGCGAAGCCGTGGGCATCATCTAGTGGAGATATAAATTGATATCTGGCTTAACTTTAGATCTATTGCTACAAATATTAGAATAATAGGCGTAATACGTTTGTATAGAGAAGCGCGTGAGGAGAGTAGCCTTAATCATCATAATTATTATTTGCAAGCGATTCAATGGAAGGCCTTGTGATTACGACCACATTCATACTTCCATCAAGAAATAAGCCTTGAAGCAAACATTTGTAACGATTCGAGTCGTCTTTCAATTGGCGCTCAATAACTTTACGAATTAAATTGCCTTTAATCTATATACTTACTAATAAATAAAATTGAAGTGTCTGTCTGTAATTTCGAAATAACTACCACATATTAAGCTCATATGGTTATTTGAACGATACCATAACCGAATCACACGTTTTTAAAATTTTTGTCTGTCTGTCTGTCTGTTTGAACGGGCTAATCTTCGGAACGGCTGAACCGATTTTGACGGGACTTTCACAGACAAGTAGAGAATTAACCAAGGAGTAACATAGGCTACTTTTTTAACCGACTTTCAAAAAAGGAGTTGTGTTGAATTCGGTAAGTACCTACCTATGTTAAAAAACGCCCTGATAGGTATTTTACGGCCGACGCGACGCTCGCGCTGCACGGAACTCCCCGCGCCGCGCCGCGCCGCGCCGCGCCCCTGCGCCCTGCGCCCGCCGTACGCGATACCGCGGTACGCCGCCGCGCGGCGGGGGGCGGGTGGACCAGAAATCTACTTATCCCTCAGGATTTGTGAAAAACCGAAATTCACGCGGGCGAAGCCGCGGGCAAAAGCTAGTAATAAATAAAAAACTGGCCTAGTGCGAGTCGAGCCTCGCTCTTTTAGGGTTCCGTACATAATTATGAACAACATGATATTTTGGACGTAAGAAATATTTCATTTCCGAGCTGACATCACAACAAACCGTGAAAGAAAAACCTAAAAAATGTTCGTTTGTTTTGGTCACAGCTTCAAAACTACTTTAAATGAATCGTTGTTTTTAGTATTTGTTGTTTAAATACAGTATTATAATATGGTACATAATATACCGAAGTTTCATATTCCTAACTGGTTTAGTTTTTGAGATAGCCCCCGTCACAAAAATGGTCTAAAATTAACAACTTTGATGGCCACCCATTTCCTTATTTTTTGAGTGAATAATTAAAAAAATATATATTCATGCTCTACTTAATAAGTTCTAAACAATGATACCCCACAAGCTAGGGTAAAAAATTTTTTTTTTGCCCCCTGAAAAATAATTTAATTCAATTTCTAATTCAATATTTAGTTTTGGGTTAACGTTCTACACCAAATACCAAAATTTTAGGTTTGTAACTCATTTAGTCTGCGGCTACAGACCTGTGACCGGCGGACGGACAGACAGACAGCGAGCCGAGTGACATTAATAGGGCTCGGTTTTTACCCTTTGGGTACAGAACCCTAAAAATGACTGTTAATAATGTTACGAGTAGGACAACGTAAAGTGCATTCAAGGTAGGTATGCTTTTTGTGATTTTGGTTTTGCAAACATAATATATTGAAATAGAATTTTTGTTTAGATAAAACCGTGCGAGTCGGACTCGTGCACGAAGGGTTCCGTACCATTGTCTACAAAAACGGAAAAAAATCATGTCTATTGTATTGGAGCCCCCCTTAACTATTTGTTTTATGTTAATTTAATTATTTATTTTTAAATTTTTAAAGTGAATAACTATATAACTAAATATTCTGTGAATATTTCAAGCGTCTACCTGTTGCCGATATCAATATTGAGCAAAAATTAGCAAAAAAATCACGTTTGTTGTATGGAAGCCTCATTAAATATTTATTTTAATCTGTTTTTTAGTATTTTTTGTTATAGCGGCAACAGAAATACATCCTATGTGAAAATTTCAACTGTCTAACTATCGCGGTTCATGAGATACAGCCTAGTGACAGACGGACAGCGGAGTCTTAGTAATAGGGTCCCATTTTACCCTTTGGGTACGGAACCCTCAAAAACGGACGAACTTTCGGCAAGATGCTTCTTTAGTTAAGATTTGGTCTACCTATTAGGATCGCTGATTAGAATGATCAAAGATCATAAATTTTTTATGTACTTAATCGAAGAGACATAATTTTTTGGTCAAGTAGGTACCTAATACCTATATTATACTCAACGACCACATAGCCCCTTAATTGCGCATGAGAGCGACGGGAGGACCTCAAAATTTGGCAGAAAATATTTTTCACTCACCCATAATAATATTATGTCTAACGGCGTATGGCCAATCAATTTTATCAATGTTTGCAAACCGATCACCAGTGACTAGTCGATACGCTGGCCTCTGAGTCTCATTAAACATTCGATCAATGTCTATTGGTTGATTTGTAACTTCCTGCCTTTTTAACCTAGTTTCGATTAGTTCGGCAGAATTTAAAAAGAACTATAAATAGAAGTCAAGTAAGTCACTATTACACTAAGTCAGGTCACTACACTAAGGCACATTTATAACCTTCTGGTTAAGACTTTGGCCTCCCTTTCGGAGGGACCGGGCTCGATCCCCGGCACGCACCTCAACTTTTTGGAGTTATGTGTGTTTTATGCAATTAATATCAGTTGCTTTAACGGTGAAGAAGGAAAACGTCGTGAGGAAACCTGCACACCTGAGAGTTCTCCGTAATGTTCTTGAAATATCTGGCGGAAATAAAACAATGTATTCGCAATTCACTATAACGTTTAATCCTCGGTAACTGACGCGCACACAAACTAGACCGTCTCACGGGGTTCCACCGACTACCCGCATTATATTTTATGTGTTCAATAGGCGTATGAAGTCTACCAATCCGCACTTGGTCGATTTCTAGCTGATTTATCTTAGAAAAATACAGTACACATATATCTTTTAGGTAGGTACTTTTTTATACTAAGCACTATATCCGACGATATCGGTCATATAAAATATAATTAATAACAAAACAAGCTTCTTATCATGGCATTATCATTTTGTTTTATAAAATGAGTTAAAAATAGAACAGAAGTCTAGATGACAAAGGTATTATGTACCAACGTTTAGCCGAATTATTTTGGTGCTCATTTGTTTATCCATTTCTGGACATATAGGTCTCTTGTAGGGACTTCCACACGCACGATCTTGCGTCGCTTGTATCTAGCGGCTCCCTGCGACTCGTCTGATGTCATTATGTACACCCAGTGGAGGATCTGCCAAGTGTCAAAACCGTACTTCCCGGCTATTCAAGCTCTATTCTACGCTTTGAAATACAAATATATTTATAGGTAAGTACCATATTCTAGAATTTTTCGGATTTTACATAATATCAATATAGGGCAGATTCGTCGAAACCAGGCCGCAGCATCCTCTAAATCTTAAGAAGGTGAAGGTAGCGTGCCCAATAATTCTCAGGATTTCAAACAATCCTTACTCCAATTTCTTGAGTAAATAGAACTGAAATAAACCAGTAAAGGTTAATTTGAAAAGCACTGTACTTCATTTAGGCAAGTAGGTACTTTACGTTATAAATGCGAAAATGTGTGTCTGTCAGTTACCTTTCCAAGATTCCGTAGAACCGATCTCGGCCTCTCTGTCACCTGTGGCGATAGCTTTCATCCTGGATATGGCCACAGACTATATTTTACCCTGGAAAATGACTTTGTCGCACTGGGAAAATAAAATATTTAAAAAACAATTTTCCTCTCGGGCGAAGTCGCGAGTATCAGCTACTTCATATCTACTAGAATAATATTTTAAATGCGAAAATCTGTCAGTGAAAATTACCTTTTCACCGCGCAGCTATAATTGATAACGACAGATAGCGAGGTATCCTGGATAGGACTTTTTACAGGAAAACGAAGAATTGGTTTTCGTTATACTTAAGTGTCAAAATAAAGACATTTTCTTAAAGGATATATTTATGTATCCGTTTTGTATAGGTACTCTACTCACTACTTATACTGCATAGTTATTGTAAAGTCTAAAATCCTACTTAAGGACCTACCTTTTACGTAGAGAAAGTCGCGAGCATCAGCCAGTTTGTCAATAACTATACTTAGATTGTTGTATTTATTTATTATTAGTCTCAATAATACAAATGAATCAGACAATATTATTTACATTGCTATCAGAAATCTGCATCTGCCCTATAAGTGGCTCCAACAGAAAAGGTCATATTATTCTTGTCACAATTTACTTATCTAGGGCATTATTTAAGTCTAGAAAGCAGAAGAATCCAATTTTCTTTACATAAAATAAAGCAAGATATAACTACTATGCTAAACCTTAACAAATAAAATTATCAATAAAATTACTTACGGGTCTTTTTTTTTTTTTTGGGAGATTTTATTTTAATAGGTTCGGAAAACTTATAAACATGATGTCGAGGTTAAACTGACTTTTCGTCTTTAAAATTAGTACCTAAGTAGCAAATTGAAATCTACGAAAAGTGAAAATACTTCTCTGTCTGTAACCTTTTCACGGCTCTCTACATTACGGTTCTTGACACATTTGGCACAGAGATAGCTTGTTGCATCCTGGACACATGACCTGGATACAATTTTATCCCGGAAAATCGAAGATTTCCCACGCTTATTTTTAAAAAACCTAGTGCTGAACGGATCTTTAAACGAATACAGAATTCACAGAGATGAATAAAAGGATTAAGAATAGGTATAGAAAGAATTCACAGACAGAATCAATTCATGAGACACTTATAATACCAATGTCTATCATAGTAAAGATAGATTCTTAATTCTTATAGAAAAGATAGTCGTTGTAGACGTAAACCGAAAGACGTCCACGGCTGGCTGGATACATATGTCTCTCGCAGAGTCTTCCACACGGCGCGGTCTTGCGGCGCATGTATCCAGCGGCTCCCAGCGCCTCGTTTTATCCTATCTATAATATTAGGTCCTTCGAACTATTTCCCCCCGCCGACTACTTATATCCAACGTTAAATGTTATCAATGAGTTTTGGCGGAAAAATCGTAGGAATTGCATATATGTAGGTACCTAGCTCTCGTTTTATTTTCATTGATTTGCTGCATTTTAGAGTTTTATTGCATAAAGTAGAAGGCATTTTTATTCAATATAGTTCTGTAAAGGTGCACAAGTGAAGGTTTTTTAAGTGATTAATTCGATTTTCTCGCAGGACTCTAGCAAAAGTTTTGGTAAGGTTGCCTTCACCTTACTAAAGCATGACATGACTTGACTTATTATTAGGACCGACTGACGAACAATGACGGACGATAGACTATATTTGACCACTTTCGCCCAAATTGGGCATTTATAAACATTATTACTTGAGGACTGGCTATATGCAACCAATGCGAAGTGGCGAAGCCATAATGAAAAAAAAACGTTATTGACAATCAATCTACGATTCAACATGTTATAATATGTTAGTATGTTAGCGCCTGACGTAACAACCTAGTGATCCTTTTGAAAACTAGATACATGATAAGTTGATAACAATTAGTTGATAACTGATAACATGATATGCTTGTCAACACTCTTAACATATTGTCATTTACATAATCTTTATTAACGTCAATCGAGAACAAGTAAGATTAATGTAAGATGTAGAATAAATAATTTTATAGAGCCTCCTCCAATGCCTCCTCTAATTCTCTAACCGAGTGATCTGACTCTAACTTCGGTGGCTTCCATTTAGTTCTATACTTAACTAAATTAAAGCCAACGAATTAGTTCGGCATTCATTGCTGCTTTACTTAAATTCTGACCTACTTATAATTATCTTGTATCATTATGTGGGGTGTTTTGCCTGGTATTGGTGTTTTGTTTGATTGGTTGTTTGTTTTTCCTGCAGTATTCTATCAGCAAGGCGGGCGAGCGTAGCGCATCCACCACCACTACAGCCTTCGTCCCACTGCTGGGCACAAGCCTCCTCTCTCATAAGATAGAGGGATTCAGAGCTTAGATCCGCCACGCTGCTCCAATGCGGGATGGCGGGCGTAGCGCATGCAGTACCAGATTCGTTTGGTTTAAACTTTAGAGGATTATAAAAGAAACTCAGCGTTATTTGTGTATTGTGGACAGCTCAGCAATATAACGCCTACTTTTATCCAATATAAGAATTAACTAGTTCGACTAAATAAGTAATGCCTGAAATCTGGGTCAGAATAATACGAGTAAGCAAAATATTAAATCCTACTAATATTATAAATGTGAAAGTGTGGATGTTTGTATGTTTGGATGTTTGGATGTTTAGATGTTTGGATGTTTGGATGTTTAGATGTTTGTATGTTTGGATGTTTGTTACTCAATCACGCCGCAACTACTAGACCGATTTGGCTGAAATTTTGAATGGAGATAGCTTATGCCCTGACTTAAAACATAGGCATATATACTTTTATATATATACTTTTTATCCCGGAAAAGTATTCCTGTGGGACTAAAATAGATATAATCTTCCAAAAACGCCATAGAGGGCGCTGACTGTTCTTAGGTAAATCACGTTCACATAACACATTATTGCAATAGTTTGCTGTGTTGCATGCATTGGCAACACATAGGCTACTTTTTATCCTGGAAAAAATGCACAGTTCCCATGGGATTTTGAAAACCCCGAAGTCTATGTCTACAGCTATAGGTAGATTATTATAGCGAACTTCCTTGATAGAAAGTATAAAGGTTGGAAAAGGGAGCGGGAACGGGAACCGGGAATCAACGATTCCCTCGGGTTTTGTTCAAAACCGAAATTCACGCGAGCGAAGCTGCGGGCAGAAGCTATCACACATAATCACAATACTAATCCTACTATATTATTAATATTATAAATGTGAAAGTGTGGATGTTTGGATGTTTAGATGTTTGGATGTTTGTTATTCAATCACGCCGCAACTACTGGACCAATTTGGTTGAAATTTTGAATGGAGATAGCTTATGCCCTGACTTAAAACATAGTACTTTTTATCCCGGAAAAGTATTCCTGTGGGACTAAAATAGATATAGACTTCCAAAAACGCGATAGATGGCGTTCTTAGGTAAATCACGCTCACATAGCACATTATTACAATAGTTGCATGCATCTGTATGCGTATGCACTTTTTATCCTGGAAAAATCTACAGTTCCCACGGGATTTTGATAAAAACGAAATATATATCTACAGCTATAGGTAGATTACTGTAGCAAACTTCCTTGAAAGTAGGTATAAAGTTTGGAAAAGGGAGCGGGAACGGGAGCCGGAAATCCACGATTCCCTTGGGATTTGTGAAAAACCGAAATTCACGCGGGCGAAGCCGCGGGCAGAATCTAGTAACCTATAGAAAAAGAAGTACACAGGTATTAAAGTGCATATTTTTAATCATAATTATTTTTAAATAGTGTTACGGCTTGGCGCCAAGATGCGTCAGCTGCGTCCACGCGCTTTGGCAAGGTACTGGACAAATATGACCAACATATTTGCAAAGCTCTTCCCATGAGAATATTCAATAGAAACGGTATAGTGTTTTTTTTCTGACGATAAATAAATAATTAACCTTTGTCTAGATCTCGCTTGTTGGTAACAGCTGATGAATAAAAGATGACAGCGGGCTTTGTAATTTGGAAATTGTAAGTTCACAAACTGCCGGGAATCGAACCCGAAACAGTTAGTCAAAAATAAACAAACCCATACAAGTGTTATTTTAAATTATAGACAACAATTTCGCGGATTTCCAATAAAAAAACTGTCAAACGTCTTACTTTAATCATCAGTTAAACCAAAGTTGAACGTGTTTAATTTTTTATAGTGACCAGACCATTATAATTTAAGGTCTTAATCGCTAATAGGACATCTTTTTGGTTCGGTATTGTCAAATTCACATTGCGCCTTACAGTGATAAAATAACATCCAAAGAGTGAATTTTCTATTTCTATCTGTCACAACTCTGTTCGGTCATTTGTTGATGAAATTTTCTTAGAGATATGTGATTTTGAAAACGAGTGGTCAAATCTAGCAAGAGATGTGTAATTTACCAAACTATACCCTTGCACACTATATTTCAATACTCGTCTCTCTTGATGGAGGTCTTTTCCCACTCATTAGTGTAAGAGAAGAGAGAGATTATCACGCCAAACCGCAATGGAGCAACGTGGCTTGTATAAGCTCTAAATCCCGCTCTCCTATAAAATAGGAGGCCAGTGGGACGTGAAAAGTCTGTAGGTGGTAGAATTTATAATTTCCCAGCTGTTCCTGTATCACATAATAGTATTAGGAAATAAGATATATTGTCAGAAGAGTAACCTAACATCTGCAACCGTACTTCTTGCGCAATTTCCAGTGTCACAGAACTAGCAAATAGCAAAACATTAGTGACATAATATTTGCACTTTCTAAACGTGTCGTGTTGGCGAATGGAGCCGCTCCCCCCCAGTGGCGTACGTGCGCCCGCGCACGTAGAGCGCCGGGTTCAGTTCCCGGCTGGCGATTTGTTAAACCTCTTATCATTTGCAATTAGTATTTTATTGCCAAGAACTTTATAGTGCAAATATAATGTAGGCGGTAGGAGCGATGCATCGACCGTTGCACGAGCGATTTTAGGGTTCTGCAAGGTAATACCGAATAGCAAAAAGGTAGGTCGATCGTCTGCAAATGACAGTGTAAGTAACTGAAAATGATAGTGTAACTGAAAACGACAGCTGCAGTGTAACCATCACATTCATCTTGACACTATCTCGCTATTGGTAATGCACTGTTGCAGCAAGAATACCGTAAATTCAGCGAGAATACCATCGAATATAAGAAAGAATGCATTCCTGAACATTTATTACATTAAATCTTAAAATTAAGTAAGTACCTATCCGCTGGTCGTTATCTAAGAACAAAACGTTTTTTTATCTTTTTCAACATAAAGTCTAGTTACATATATTTGTTTGTCAAAGCTGACCATGGGGGACGATTGGAGATATAGGTACTTACCTAATATGAGGGCCGAGAGGGCATAATAAATTAATAACGTAGGGTCTTGACGTCACGTATATAGTCCGTTCGGTAACTTAGTGTCGGTACAGGCGCAGGTGCTCTTAATATTCTGCTTTTATTTTTATTACTTTTTTTCTGTTTGTAATTTTTTTACTCTTCTAACAGAATCTCCGAATAGTCTGCCAATCTGCACTTGGCCAGCGTCGAGAAGACCCGTGTTCATGAGAATATTATATTTTATGTTTATGGTTATATTCTAATAAAATACGAATATAAAAAAATATAAAAAGGAAAGAGAATTTTAATGAAAAAATATGAGTAGGTATAAAACGCCAAAACCCCTTGAGCCTGTACAGCCCACGCGGCATGCTTTGAACTCACGGCGGTGTCTTTGACAAAACACCGCGCGGCGGAGGCGGCGAGACACAAAAGGCGACCGTAAGAAAACGAACAGACTAAGTATACGTTGTAACGGCACAGAATATATAATAGTACTAACGGAGAGTTGCGTGGTAATGACCATGACCCCGCGCCGGACCACTGTCTAAATCAGAGGCACAGTAATGACGCGTTGGTAATGACGTTTATATTACGTATTTAATTGTCTGTTATAGGTACATAGGTAGATTATACTTGTTGGCTAGACAATAATGTTGTTGGCGCAAAAACTACGCTCGTCATCATTTCGCTATCGCTAGTCATTTTTATGAGATTTTTCTCTGATTTTTCTACACCAAGCAGATCACAGCTGCAACTCATACTCATAACACTCATAATACAGAATGTCTTATGCATTGAGGAATTAAGGAATTAATAATTCCTCAATATTTTTTATGTTTAGAAAAGTTTTAGCAAGTCTGTCAAAAATGTGAAAATCAACAATATATTATAATGTCTGTCATCATTATATAATTATGTTTTTTATTTTTAAATAATAGTTTTTAAATTAAATCATCTCAAAATCAAAAACTCTGCCTTATAAATTAATATGGTTAAATATACTCGTACAAAAAGCTTGTTATCTTCTAAATTATAATGGTGAAATATACCGAAAGCTCCACGTGGGAGGGTTCAAGCTGCCACGTCAAAGCAGATGTGATTATACTGGGCTGCAGCCTACCCGGTATCGTCACCGCACACAAACTCAAGAAAAAATTCGGTGACACAATGGATATCGTCGTCCTAGACCTAACGGGTAAAGAAGAGGGAGGTTCTCAGTGGAATGTAGCCTTCCAGGAAGAAAAAGAGGAAGAAGGTGATGAGTATGTACATAAAGGTACGGCTAAAGAACTTATAGACAGTGTTGGGAAACACTACATAGCTGTTTATGCAAAGGAATTCAATATCCCTATTCCAGACGCTATAATTACCCCAAAAAAAATTGAGACATCTTTACATAAACTGTTCGAATATAAAACTGGCGCTACAGTGGAATGTACGGATTTTCACGATTTCGATTATTTGAACATTTTAGAAAAGTTTGAATTAAACCAATATCAAACATTACTGGATCAACTTATGAGAGATATTTTTCAAGCGAACAAAATCGATGATGAATCCGTACAAAAACAATTAGTATATTACGATCACACTACAATGGAAAAGCATATATGCAGCGCATTACTATTCGCGAATTCGAAAGATATCATGAGAAATATAGTGCGGTTAGTCTGTGGTGCCCCGTCAAATATAGTATCCGTTCTTTTCTACTTACACCAATGCTACAGAGCAAGTAGTGCGAGAAACCATTTAGACGGAGACAATACAAAGTTTCGCGAAAAACTTTTAGGTTACTGCAGAAAACGCATTGCTAGTAACCTACAAAAGAGTGTAGCCAATATTACCATGCCTGCCAAATCTATTAAGAAAATAGGTTCGTACTCAGGTGAACAGGTTATATTAAGAACTTTGAAAGGAGATACGAATTATGTTTGCAATTTATTGGCAATGGCGATGAAGCCCGATGAACTACATAACATAGAGTTTGAAGCTCAACTACTCTACGATAGTGAACTAGCTATGACTGCTGCTATGAAGAAAGGTAAAGCAAAAAAGTTTTTAATACAATACGAGGAAAATTTTTGGCGAAGTTACGGCTACAGTGGTGACATACTGAGTGTGCGAGGACCCATTATTTGGGCGACTGAGCGCCCAAGAATGTCTTCAACTGGAAGTCTTGAAAAGTACGCTGGTTTAATCGGTTATTTGAGGCTCAAAGAGGACGACAATGAAGATTCAAGGGAGGCGGTTTTGAAACAGTTAGTGAGACTTTTCGGTGAAGATGCCGCCACACCTGTTAGTTACAGAGAGGCCGATATAGCTGATATATACGTGCCAAGGTGCGGGGATTTCATTGGTTTACGACGTATAACAGGCAGACCGAAACCTATATATCTCGAGTGGGGTGCTTTGGACATTTTTGCTGATGGGGACGTAGCAGCAGCTTTAGAAGCAGGTCACACTGCGTATCTCCATCTAATGAGCTGCTTGCGTCCTCAAGCTCTCACTTATGAGGATATAAGTGCAGCGGAATGGCCGACGATTCTAAATGAGGATCCTATGCGGAAATGGCTAGCTCAACTAACAATAACAAGCAGTATACGTCTAATGGTCTATACAGCTGCAGCATATGTCGGTATCCGATTAATACAATCTTGCATGCGGAAATGATAAAAATTTAATTGACTCTATAAATAATTGGAGGGTATGATGTGTATTTGGAAAATCAAAGCGATATTTATTTTAAAATTTCGAGTGTGGAATTCAATAATATCTTTAATAATATATTAACTGTTTCAATTTTAAATATCTTGTTTATGTTAAAATTAAATTTTTGACTAAAAATCTTTAGTTTCAATGGAACATCAGTTTTAAGATCAGCATACAACTTTACCATAAAAAAAAAAACCATGATAGCCTTGTGGTTAGGACGACCGACTTCTAATCGGAGGTCGTGGGTTCGATCCCGGGGCACGCACCTCTAACTTTTCGGAGTTATGTGCGTTTTAAATATTTAAATATCACTTGCTTTAACGGTGAAGGAAAACATCGTGAGGAAACCTGCATGCCTGAGAGTTCTCCATAACGTTCTCAAAGGTGTGTGAAGTCTGCCAATCCGTTTGGCCAGCGTGGTAGACTATGGCCAAAACCCTTCTCACTATGAGAGGAGACCCGTGCTCTGTAGTGAGCCGGTAATGGGTTGATCATGATGATGATGATGAATATTTAAAGAAAATATTTAAATACGCGTAAGAATAACAAACGAACTTAACTATTATTATAATGATCAACAAAACGACTTCATCATCAAATTACGAAGTCAGAAATCGTATCGCCCACGCTAGGACAGTCTTGTACGTGCCCTAATGTAGGACACCTGTGTTGAGAGCGGAGACCTTCAGGTACACCAAGGATGTCAATTAGGTCAAGTTCGATCGATCTGTGATAGCTATGAGGAAGACAAACAATAGTTAATCAAGATTCTTGAGGTGCTCGTGCTTGCCTAAAAAGTTTCTCCATAGTTCGCGCTTATTAATATTTTTGTAGTCATAGAAAATATTTCTTGATGAGATTACAGTTAAGCTAATGTGTCTTTCACTAGTCAGTATTGTCTAATTATTATTGTAAAAAGCTGTAATTTTATTGAGCTCCAAATCAAACCACAGGCAGACTACTAAATTTTTATTAAACGCCTGATTATTTATTTATTCTATTTCTGCAAACCGTTTCAATTGCCATTATATCCTATAAGGCGCAAGTCCTATAACTAACTTTCGAAACTGAATTTTCATGTCTACAGTCAGTGGCGTAACTACAGGGTGGCATTTCGGCAAAATGCCACGGGCCCCGAGCCGAAAGGGGCCCCCGACCCGAGAGGGCCGTGAGTACCGGAGTATCCTAACATTTAATATATTAATTACATCAATTTATCATTATTAATTTGTTAATTATGATTTTTTATAACTATTGAAAAATCATAATAATCCTGTAAATCATATGATTTACATTAATTATAAAAAATCATAATTAACAAATTAATAAACTTTTACGAAAATTTATCACAGGATCTTATGAAGTATATATATCAGAAGGGCTCCACGAAATTTAAAATTTTTAGGTCAATTTTTTATACCTTTCATCACATTGTTTAAGCCAGTAGTTCCCAAAGTGGTCCAGGTAGACCCCCAAGGGTCCACGGGAGACTCGACGGGGGTCTACGTTGGCGTGACAAAAAAATGGGGGCTCACGAGTTGTAAGCGGGGCTCCACGAAAATTTATCTGCTTTCGATAATGAAGACCTAAAATGTTGGCTTGACTTCACCTAACAATGTAAGCAGATAATTTTTTAAGAAGCTCGTTGTTGGAACTCAGCCGCAATGCAAATTTCCATAGTAAGATATAATATTCACATTATTTTTTTCGAGTTTTGGGAATATGGTAGAAATGTAGCTACAGGGGGTCCATCAGAACTAGCTAAATTTTGAAAGTGGTCTATGAGCAAAAAAAGTTTGGGAACCCCTGGTTTAAGCCAACGGAAATTGGGAACAAATTTGTTAGTTTACAATTGAATAACATATTGAAAAATGGTGATTAAACTTTTTTTTCTTCAGGGCTCGATGTTTTCAAGTGTTAAGAAGATACTAAAATTTTTAAAAATTTTTAAAATGTTATAAAAAAATTATTTTCATTGCTGAAGGCTCGCGCGCGCATGCCGTAACCGCCGCGCGGAGTCCTATTTTCAACGTCAAATTAAAGTATAACTTTATAATATACTTTAATTTGACGGATATAATAATGGAGATAGAGTTTCGGAAGTTGAGACTTTTTTATTGGAAATTGCCTCCTCTTTAATGAGCTTTTTTCAAAATTGCTTAAATAATATAAATATTTTTTGAGTTATTAACATAAAACGAAATATCATTTTTCTAGAGGTGATTCCGAATCGAATGAGCTATCGCTCATATTTTTAGGACCTTTATCTCTATTTTTCACGTTTTTGAACTTATTGACTAGTCTATTATACTTGTTGCAAAATCCTACTAATATTATAAATGTGAAAGTGTGGATGTTTGGATGTTTGTTACTCTATAACGTCGCAACTACTGAACCGATTTGGCTGAAATTTTGAATGGAGATAGATTATGACTCTGACTTAAAACATAGGCTACTTTTTATCCTGGAAAAATCCACAGTTCCCGCGGGATTTTAAAAAAACCCGAAATCCATATCTACAGCTATAGGTAGTACAGCTATAGCAAACTTCCTTGAAAGTAGGTATAAAGGTTGGAAAAGGGAGCGAAAACGGAAAGCAGATATCCAAGATTCCCTTAGGATTTGTGAAAAATCGAAATTCACGCGGGCGAAGCCGCGGGCAAAAGCTAGTGTTTAATAAAAATTTGTTAAAAATGTTTCATAAACATGAAAACATTTAGAACTTTGCTAACATTTGTGACAAAATGTTAACTAACAATAATGTTTACTAACATATTTTGTAACTGCGCGGCAGTGTGGGCGGTGTAGTGTGTGTAGTGTGGCAGCACCATAAAGACGAAAATTGCATCACATTTTTTGTTTCAGAACAAAATGTTCATAACCTAAGCAAAATGTTCGTCCATGCTCTTAAATTGAAAGTTACTAGAAAAACAACTAATTTTAATAGCGTTTTATGTACCTTCTTTACGTACTTACATGATTTATCTATAATATAATAAGACTGTAACAGATCCAATTCCGTACATTGAAGATATTTTGAAAATTTTTATTGGAGGGCACTCTATAATCGATACTGAAGCCAAAACTGCAATTTTTTTCATTTTTGTCTGTCTGTCTGTCTGTCTGTCTGTCTGTCTGTATCTTGGCCGCGCATCACGCCGAAACTACTGGATGGATTCGAATGAAACTTGGTACGATTTGAGTTTATACTCCGAGGTAGGACATAGGATACTTTTTATCCCGAAATTCAGCACGGTTCCCTTAGGAGAGGGGAAGAAAGTTAAAACGTATATTTAGCTGTAATTCATTAACGCGTAGTTCGATTTAACTCATTCTTTTTTTGTTAGAAAGGTAGTACTTTAAGTATTGTCCCGTAAATATTTCAAGGTCATAGGTTTTTTATTTCAGAAATGACAGACATTTATTGGGTTCAAATAACTTGGGACCCGGATCTTTGAACGTACTGCTTATTTTAAACTGGTGTGCGATTAAATTTATGTTTGTCGATCTGTCTATTTGTTCCAGCTAATTTCCGAAACGGCTGGATCGATTTTGACGGAACTTTCAATGGCAGATAAGTGATGTTATATGGAGTAACTAAGGCTACATTTAGTTTTGCTACAAAAAAGGATTATGGGATCCAATCCGATCCTATATAAAAACGTATATCAATGCGGACGAAGTCGCGGGGGTCAGCTAGTTTTAAAATAAAATGAATATTATACTTTATCGTTAGTTGACCGTCTGAGCAGAAGGGGCCCCATCTGATTAATTTGCCACGGGCCCCCATCGGTGTAGTTACGCCACTGTCTACAGTCTACTTCATATTAATTTTAATGAAGTAATTATTAATCTAATTTATTTAATTTTAAATAAAAAAGTCATAGAAAAACTAGTTAAAGAATATTATTACGAAATACTTATTTTATCTATTTTTGAATTGTAGAAATTGCTAGACGATAAAGGATTGTTCGATTGAAACTTTGAAAGTTTGAAATGAAATATGTAAGTAGGTACATCAAAAAATAAAATTAATATTTAATGTGATCATAGGTAGAAAACAAAAGGAGTTAATTGTGTATGTTTTTTTTTTCACCGAGTTTCTTGCTGGTTCTTCTCGGTTGGAATGGCATTCCGAACCAGTGGTAGATTCATTTGACTATTCAAAAGTACTTGTAAAAGTTTATTTGAATAAAAAACTTTTCTATTCTATTCTATTCTATGTATTTCGGGCAGATAATGTTATAATAACTACCTAACTAATTAACGTATGAATAAATGTATTTATCTACTCTCATATCTTAAAATCCCGAATATGAAATCAAAATGTGTCATATATTGGACTACTTTATTCACATACATCTATTATATTTAAAAAAAAAATTAAAAAAATTCATTATAACACTACTTTGTTAGGAAATTATGGCAAAGTAATGTTATAAAATAATTTTTTCTACATTATAGTACAGGCGAACTGGGTTCTGGTATTTTTGAGCCATGGCGGGAAATTCGTGCGACCTCCTTACAGTAGATGTGTGTAACTGTACAAACGCGTTAAACATTCTGAATTGTGTTAAACTGCAGAAGAGTAACTACTAAAAATTAAGTTTACTTAAAATTAAGTAACTACTAAAAATAACTACTAAAAATTAATCCTACTAATATTATAAATGTGAAAGTGTGGATGTTTGGATGTTTAGATGTTTGTATGTTTGTATGTTTGGATGTTTGGATGTTTGTTACTCAATCACGCCGCAACTACTGAACCGATTTGGCTGAAATTTTGAATGGAGATAGCTTATGCCCTGACTTAAAACATAGGCTACTTTTTATCCCGGAAAAGTATTCCTGTGGGACTAAAATAGATATAATCTTCCAAAAACGCCATAGAGGGCGCTGACTGTTCTTAGGTAAATCACGTTCACATAACACATTATTGCAATAGTTTGCTGTGTTGCATGCATTGGCAACACATAGGCTACTTTTTATCCTGGAAAAAATGCACAGTTCCCATGGGATTTTGAAAAACCCGAAGTCTATATCTACAACTATAGGTAGATTATTATAGCGAACTTCCTTGATAGAAAGTATAAAGATTGGAAAAGGGATCGGGAACGGGAACCGGGAATCAACGATTCCCTCGGGATTTGTTCAAAACCGAAATTTACGCGAGCGAAGCTGCGGGCAGAAGCTATCACACATAATCACAATACCAATCCTACTAATCCTACTATCCTACTAATCCTACTAATCCTCCTACTATCCTACTAATCCTACTAATATTATAAATGTGAAAGTGTGGATGTTTGGATGTTTAGATGTTTGTATGTTTGTATGTTTGGATGTTTGTTACTCAATCACGCCGCAACTACTGAACCGATTTGGCTGAAATTTTGAATGGAGATAGCTTATGCCCTGACTTAAAACATAGGCTACTTTTTATCCCGGAAAAGTATTCCTGTGGGACTAAAATAGATATAATCTTCCAAAAACGCCATAGAGGGCGCTGACTGTTCTTAGGTAAATCACGTTCACATAACACATTATTGCAATAGTTTGCTGTGTTGCATGCATTGGCAACACATAGGCTACTTTTTATCCTGGAAAAAATGCACAGTTCCCATGGGATTTTGAAAAACCCGAAGTCTATATCTACAACTATAGGTAGATTATTATAGCGAACTTCCTTGATAGAAAGTATAAAGGTTGGAAAAGGGATCGGGAACGGGAACCGGGAATCAACGATTCCCTCGGGATTTGTTCAAAACCGAAATTTACGCGAGCGAAGCTGCGGGCAGAAGCTATCACACATAATCACAATACCAATCCTACTAATCCTACTATCCTACTAATCCTCCTACTATCCTACTAATATCATAAATGTGAAAGTGTGGATGTTTGGATGTTTGGATGTTTGGATGTTTGTTACTCAATCACGCCGCAATTACTAAACCGATTTGGCTGAAATTTTGAAAGGAGATAGATTATACCCTGACTTAAAACATAGGCTACTTTTTATCCCGGAAAAATCTACAGTTCCCACGGGATTTTGAAAAAAACCGAAATCTCTAGCTACAACTATAGGTAGATTACTATAGCAAACTTCCTTGAAAGTAGGTGTAAAGGTTAGAAAAGGGAGCGGGAATGGGAACCTGAAATCCACGACTCCCTCGGGATTTGTGAAAAACCAAAATTCTCGCGGGCGAAGCCGCGGGTATTCTCTAGTAACTATTAAAAATTAAATTTTTGATAAACTTGAGCTATTTTCCGATCCACTAATTTCTATAGGACATTAGGACTCCTCTACTACTATTAATTTCTCTATGGTAACCCAGGCTGTATGGTCAACGATCTTGGCCTGTCCCGAAAGGGACAAACCGAAAAAGAAGAAGAATCTCTATGGTAACAACTGAATTTTGGCGCCATACGCTAGTTATAATATTTAAATTTTTTATTTGTTACTCAAAACTTTACAAGACATGGTTTTTATTGTGCGGAAAAATGTCTAGCAGTGATACTGAAGAGAATTTAACTCCACCTGACCACCGACCAACAATCTTTTGCCAGCAAAATCAAAGAAAACTCACGACAAATATTACCAAGATTTTATGGTTTGGATTTTAAGATATGAGTTTAGATAAAGTAGTGTATGAAACTCTACATAATTAGTTATTAAAACACTCGTGTAATACTATTAAAAAACTCGCCTGCGGCTCGTTTTTTAAACTAACACTCGTGTTTTAATAACCTCTATTATGCAACCGTTTCATAAACTACTATTAGGTACCAGGCCGTGCTCTATGGCAAAAATTTAGCAATTCAACCTTCCCAACACCGGAACCACAGTTTTTTAACAAAAAAACGAAGTAATCTTGAACTAGGAAGAGGAAACCTATTGTCTTCTATCACTCCGCACCACTGATCACGCGATGTACAAAAACCACATTATTATTTACTTGGATGACTTTATTTGACTCGCAAAAGATTATCCGGACGACATATTGTTTTCCGGGTATTTTTTTAACCCCCGACGCAAAACCGCCGGGGTGTTATAAGTTTGACGTGTCTGTGTGTGTGTGTGTGTGTGTGTGTGTGTGTGTGTGTGTGTGTGTGTGTGTGTGTGTGTGTGTGTGTGTGTGTGTGTGTGTGTGTGTGTGTGTGTGTGTGTGTGTGTGTGTGTGTGTGTGTGTGTGTGTGTGTGTGTGTGTGTGTGTGTGTGTGTGTGTGTGTGTGTGTGTGTGTGTGTGTGTGTGTGTGTGTGTGTGTGTGTGTGTGTGTGTGTGTGTGTGTGTGTGTGTGTGTGTGTGTGTGTGTGTGTGTGTGTGTGTGTGTGTGTGTGTGTGTGTGTGTGTGTGTGTGTGTGTGTGTGTGTGTGTGTGTGTGTGTGTGTGTGTGTGTGTGTGTGTGTGTGTGTGTGTGTGTGTGTGTGTGTGTGTGTGTGTGTGTGTGTGTGTGTGTGTGTGTGTGTGTGTGTGTGTGTGTGTGTGTGTGTGTGTGTGTGTGTGTGTGTGTGTGTGTGTGTGTGTGTGTGTGTGTGTGTGTGTGTGTGTGTGTGTGTGTGTGTGTGTGTGTGTGTGTGTGTGTGTGTGTGTGTGTGTGTGTGTGTGTGTGTGTGTGTGTGTGTGTGTGTGTGTGTGTGTGTGTGTGTGTGTGTGTGTGTGTGTGTGTGTGTGTGTGTGTGTGTGTGTGTGTGTGTGTGTGTGTGTGTGTGTGTGTGTGTGTGTGTGTGTGTGTGTGTGTGTGTGTGTGTGTGTGTGTGTGTGTGTGTGTGTGTGTGTGTGTGTGTGTGTGTGTGTGTGTGTGTGTGTGTGTGTGTGTGTGTGTGTGTGTGTGTGTGTGTGTGTGTGTGTGTGTGTGTGTGTGTGTGTGTGTGTGTGTGTGTGTGTGTGTGTGTGTGTGTGTGTGTGTGTGTGTGTGTGTGTGTGTGTGTGTGTGTGTGTGTGTGTGTGTGTGTGTGTGTGTGTGTGTGTGTGTGTGTGTGTGTGTGTGTGTGTGTGTGTGTGTGTGTGTGTGTGTGTGTGTGTGTGTGTGTGTGTGTGTGTGTGTGTGTGTGTGTGTGTGTGTGTGTGTGTGTGTGTGTGTGTGTGTGTGTGTGTGTGTGTGTGTGTGTGTGTGTGTGTGTGTGTGTGTGTGTGTGTGTGTGTGTGTGTGTGTGTGTGTGTGTGTGTGTGTGTGTGTGTGTGTGTGTGTGTGTGTGTGTGTGTGTGTGTGTGTGTGTGTGTGTGTGTGTGTGTGTGTGTGTGTGTGTGTGTGTGTGTGTGTGTGTGTGTGTGTGTGTGTGTGTGTGTCTGTCTGTTCCCCTGTGGCGCTCAAACGGGTGGACCGATTTGAATGCAATTTTTTTTGTTTGAAAGGTGAATTAGTCGAGAGTGTTGTTAGCTATGTTTGAAGAAAATTGGTCCAAGATGGCCGCCGCTACAAAATGGCGGATTACATATTTTTTCACAACACCCTTAATATGGGTATCAAATGAAAGGGCTTGACTAGTACAATAGCACTGTTATAAATCCAAGATGGCCGCTGCCACAAAATGGCGAATGTCGGGGGTTTTTTAAATTTTTAATTTATACTTGTTAGCGAGAGAAAACAACATCATCTGGTATCGTACCTACTTACAGAATAAGTCTATCAATTGGTGGAAACCGAATGAAAATCTCTTCAGTAGTTTCTGAGATTGCCGCGCACAGATAGACAAACTCGGCGAACGGACTTTGTTATAGTAACATGCATCTAGCTACAGCTATAACGATAGTGGTATACTGATGATGTTGTGACTTGTTTTGTTGTCATCCGGTCTCTTGTACGGACTTCCACACTTCACAGTCTTGAGCCGCTTGTATCTAGCGGCTCTCTGTGAATAGTTTGATGTCTGCCAACGCTGCGTGGTCGCCGCTTCGGCACCTGGGAAACCTATCGATCCTTTGAACTATTTCCTCTCGCTTCGCAATCCATTGGGCTATGTCTGTGGCTCAGGTCCTTCTACGAATCTCCAGTGTTTAGACCCGCCACACTTCTCCAATGCGGGTTGACGGGCTTTAACGATTATTAGTCACATAATAGTGATAATTACTGGAACCGACGCGACGGTATAACCCGCGGCACGTACATCGAACGCTGAACGAAACGTGGAGGGGATAGCTGCGCATGGGAACTGTCGCGCACGTAATACAACAGCTTACCCCCTCCACTTTCATTCAGCGTTCGATGTTCGTGCCGATGTTTATACGGCTGATGATAGCACGGGGGTGAAACACTGCCAACTACCAACTCCGGGCGTGCACTAAGAATTTTTTGACAGAAAAACCTAACAGTTATTTGCTTGACCCGAGAATCGAACCCGTGACTCATGGTCCACAGTCGAATATTCTAACCACTAGATCAGCGAAACAGTTTTCACGATGCGGTAACGTTCATTATATTTTATGGGTCATCAATAACTCATAAGCATATCACAATATATTATGTTACGCAGGTACGATGCGACGTACGGACATACACGCCGCATAGGAATGATGTATTGTATAACAATTAACAACGCTTTCCATCGCTCCACCTGCCCGGTTGATAGAAGATATATATTCAACACCTTTTTAACCCCCGACGCAAAAACGACGGGGTGTTATAAGTTTGACGTGTCTGTGTGTGTGTGTGTGTGTGTGTGTGTGTGTTAGACGTGTGCGCCGATGCTAAAATCTCCGGCGGCGCACGCCGGTCAAAAATCGGCGGCGGCGGCGTGTTTTCGGCGTAATTTCGGCGCGGATAATTTTAATAAAACTGTCTAATTTGTAGAATTATTTTTACTGAAAATCAGATAGGTACAATTAAATAAAACTTTTGCAATAACAACTACTTGCCAAATAGTCCAGTAACTTTAACGTTTGCAAGTATGGGGTACCTTGCGTTCAGATTTTGTCGATATTGGCGAACCGTAAAGGACTAGTTTTTGATAGTAGGTACATTTTCAGGACGTTTACAATAACTTCCATTTGTGATAAATAAGTAAATGATTATGATTATGATGTAGGGGCCCAATAAAAATGATTATTGGAAATTTAACCCCCTTAGGTTAAATAGGGGATGAAAGTTTGTATGACATTGGTATTTGGGCTTGCGATAAAAATTCAAAAATATATATTTCAGGATTTTTTAAAATTCTATCCCCAAGTACCAGTATTATAAGTAAGTAGTTATAATACTGTTACTACTAGTTATAAGTAAGTAAGTAGTTATATCCATGAAAATTGGTATTTAGATTTTCGGTTAAAAATAAAGAATTACGTGTTTAAGAAATTTTGGAAAAACTACGCCCAAATTGGTTAAATAGGAGATGGAAGTTTGTATGACATTAAGAATCTACGCAGGTGAAGACACGAGCATCTCAGTATGTAATGTATCTACAGAGCTGGTTCTGGTCTTAAATTATAGCAATTTTATTCTACTAGGAACTCAAACAATTTAAGGACAACAAGGCGCCAGGTGATGACGGAATCACAGCGGAACTCCTGAAAGCAGGTGGAAAACCATTTCTTAAAGTCTTTCAGCGACTGTTCAATTCCGTCATCGACGAGGGCATAACGCCAGAGACATGGCACAGAGGAGTGTTGGTTCTTTTCTTCTAAAAGGGAGATAATACCTTGCTGAAGAATTATAGACCCATCTCGCTGCTGAGCCATGTCTATAAGTTGTTCTCGAGAGTCATTACGAATCATCTCGCTCGTAGGTTCGATGACTCGTCCAACCTCCCGAACAGGCTGGGTTCCGAACAGGCTGGGTTCCGAAAAGGCTTTAGTACCATAGACCACATCCATACGCTGCGGCAGATTATACAGAAGACTGAAGAGTATAACCGGCCACTTTGCTTGGCGTTTGTGGACTATGAGAAAGCCTTTGATTTGGTAGAAACTTGGGATGTATTGAGATCACTGCAGAGATGCCGGATCGGCTATCGTTACATCCAAGCGTTGAAGTGTTTGTACGAAAACGCAACTATGTCAGTCCATATACAGAACCAGATTACGAGGCCAATCCAGTCGCAGCGAGGAGTGCGTCAGGGAGATGTTATCTCCCCGAAGCTATTTACCGCTGCGTTGGAAGAGGTCTTTAAGCTTCTGGACTGGAACGGACTTGGCATCAACATAAACGGTGAGTACATCACTCACCTACGGTTTGCCGATGATATAGTCGTGATGACTGGAAGACCTCAGTACAATGCTCAATGATCTCAGCAGCTTTACAGCAGGAGTAAGTTTTTTAGTTAGGTAAGTTAGTTAGTTAAGTTTTATTATGAAGAGGAAGGTGTAACTTCATATCGATCGAATTTTTTTTGTAATTTATTGTATAGAAATATGGAATATGAATGGTGTAATCGTTAGATTGTTTGGTATAGAAGAGGTTGAATGATGTTTGAGGGTGTTCTAAAACATTTAGCACTCGCGCCGATTTTACGCCGATACGCAGATCGGCGGCGGCGGCGTCCAAAAAATGACGGCGGCGGCGGCGGGTCGGCGCGGCGCACACGTCTACTGTGTGTGTCTGTGTGTGTGCGCCACAGGGGAACAGCCCCTGTGGCGCTCAAACGGGTGGACAGATTTGAATGCGGCTTTTTTTGTTTGAAAGGTGAATTAGTCGAGAGTGTTGTTATCTATGTTTGATGAAAATCGGTCCAAGATGGCCTCCGCTACAAAATGGCGGATTACATATTTTTTCACAACTCCCTATTAAATGAAAGTGTTTGACTAGTAGAATAGCATTATTGCAAATCCAAGATGGCCGCCGCCACAAAATGGCGTGGCGAATGTCGGGGGTTTTTAAAATTTTTAATTTATACTTGTTATATTCAAGTACAAGTTAGCCCTTGACTGTAATCTCACTTGATGGTAAGTGATGATGCAGTCTAAGATGGAAGCGGGCTAACTTGGAAGAAGTATGCATACCCCTGATCTGTTTCTACACGTCATCGTACCGGAACGCTAAATCGCTTGTGCCGCCAAGCGGCTATCGGCACCCTATCGGCTTTGCCGGTAGGGTGGTAGCCAGCCACGGCTAAGCCTCCCACCAGACCAGACCAGAGACAATTTAAAAAATATAAAATCCCCCAAATTGCCCCTACCGGGAATCGAACCCGGGACCTCCCACTTATAATACCACAGCGCTCACCACTGCGCCAGGGAGGTCGTCAAAAACGTTTCTGTCATTTGACTAGGTACTTCTTCAGGCATAGAACAAAAGGCAAAATCACGAGCAAAAATTATTTTCTGTTAGACTTTATAAAAATTATTTTCTGTTAGACTTTATTTATTTTTTAACCCCCGACGCAAAAACGACGGGGTGTTATAAGTTTGACGTGTCTGTGTGTGTGTGTGTGTGTGTGTGTGTGTGTGTGTGTGTGTGTGTGTGTGTGTGTGTGTGTGTGTGTGTGTGTGTGTGTCTGTCTGTTCCCCTGTGGCGCTCAAACGGGTGGACCGATTTGAATGCGGTTTTTTTTTGTTTGAAAGGTCGAGTTTAGTCGAGAGTGTTGTTAGCTATGTTTGATGAAAATCTGTCCAAGATGGCCGCCGCTACAAAATGGCGGATAAAATCTTTTTTCACAACTCCCTTAATATGGGTATCAAATGAAAGGGCTTGACTAGTAGAATAGCACTATTACAAATCCAAGATGGCCGCCGCCATAAAATGGTGAAAGTCGGGGGTTTTTTAAATTTTCAATTTACACTTGTGTTTAAACTTCATCCGCATTGATGAATGATTGATTTTGGGGTGTGGTGTGAGTGGCTCAAATTCCACCTATGTATGTGGCCAAAATCAACCTCAACTGCGCGGTGCACCCTGCCAGTATGCTAACGAGGCCCGGACGCTCTCAGTCCCCTCTACGGGTCGTTGTGCCTGATTTCACACAACATAATCTAGATGGTATCTCCCACAGAGTACATTATATACCAGTATGTATAATGTACTCTGTGGTATCTCCGCTTTGTGGTAGGATTCTACCCCGAATCCGTCTGGCTATAGTGACTACAATTCAGCCGTAATTACTCGTTTGCCCGTAATCCATCTATACTAATAAATAAAATTGAAGTGTCTGTCTGTAATATCGAAATAACTACCTCATATTAAGCTCATATGGTTATTTGAACGGTACCATAACCGAATCACACGTTTTTAAAATTTTTGTCTGTCTGTCTGTCTGTCTGTCTGTCTGTTTGAACGGGCTAATCTTCGGAACGGCTGAACCGATTTTGACGGGACTTTTACATACAAGTAGAAAATTAACCAGGGAGTAACATAGGCTACTTTTTTAACCGACTTTCAAAAAAGGAGGAGTTGTGTTTTTCTACCTATGTACACCGATATCCAGGCCCGGATCTAGGGGGGGGCAGGCCGGGGCCCGTGCCCCGGGCGGCAGAATCAGAGGGCGGCAAATTCAAAATGCTGAGTACAGCATTATCGAAATTTTGCGATGATTGAACGCGCAGTATAGTAGTAAAATAATCAATAGGTCAATTATGGCGGATTATCCTTAAGGCAAACTAGGCACGTGCCTAGGGGCGCGAGATTACAAGAGGCGCCAAAACTAAATAAGCAGGTGCTGCAAAGTTAGCACTGCAGGTCTTTCGAAGCTGCAAACTTGGATTAGTACCTACCTATATCTACACGACTTTTATTGGTCCGAAAAATCAGAACTAGCTGCTAGTTCAGCCAATCAGGGGCGCCGATGAGGTGCTGCCTAGAGCGCTGTCGACATCTAATCCGCCAATGCCAATTTATTAAATAAATTGGTACATATTTCAAACTGTTACAAGTCCAATTTTGTATTACATTGTAAATACATATTTTGAAAATTCTTTAGGATGGCACTGTATAATCGATACTGAACCTAAAACTGTAATTTTTCGTTTTTTTCTGTCTGTCTATAATCTTGGTCATGAATCACGCCGAATCTACTACGCCAGTCAAATCTTACATTAAAATCGCAATCAAACGACAAGTTCTGATTTTTTAATATGATGTTAGGACTACTACCAGTAGTATTAATCTAACTTTGCAGCACTCGAAAAACCGCGAAATTTTTGCACTTTTTTGAATTTTTAATATAAGTCCTAAACTATGCGTTTTCAAAAAAATGTTTCAATACTTTTTTAAAGTAAACTAAAATTGCTACAATTTAAGACTAGAACCAGCTCTGAAAATTCAATATTTACTCAGATACAGCTCTTCAAAACTTAACAATTATTTCCAAAAAAGTTAAATTTTAAGGTTTGGTCAATTTTAAACTCCGATGTTGGGGAAAATACTCATTTTACAGGTAAAGTTATATGAAAAGATGTTGTAAGGTACTGGCACATAGGAAGGCCCACCTTATTTAAAATCTCAATAAAAAATAATCTTTTAAAGATTTGACAAAAACAACTATGTGTAATATTGCAATGTTTTATTGGTTTTCTAAAAATAATCAAAAAACTATAATTTAATTACTCAAAGTTATATTAAAGAGTGTTTTTAAAAAACACTATAGTGGGCCTTGTTAAAGGCACTGTCCCTTACTAAGGCCCGTTTATAACTAACTGTTACTTAACATCAACTTAATATTTCTACAAAATAATTTACAAATCACGTTTAAGTTTTAACAGTTTAAGATATAAGTTATTTAACCAATACTTTAGAGATATAATGAAAAAATTGCACACTGGGCCTTGACCCATGTATGAAAAACAAAAATAGACATAAAAGTAAAATTCTACTTTAAATCAATAAAAAAACAATTATTTCTAATGACAAATTCGTAACTCTAGACAGTAAGTATTAATTTAAGAATCAAAATATTCAGTTCTCATTTTCCACTTAAATTTTAAGTGGGCCTTACTAGGGCTATTGAATATTTTTTATTTTATTTTCACAAGCTATACAGCTTTATCAACAACTTTTTAATTAAAAAAAACTAATAAATTGAAAATGTATGCAAATATACAAAAATCAGTACAAATATTACAAAAATAAAGTACCTATCCATATTGAGAATTAATTTAACAAATTATCTATGAAAATTATGATTAACTGCTAAAAAATCGTAAAAAATTTGTAAACTAAACAAAACTAAATTCGTTTTATTTATACTTTAGTACTTTGAGTATTTACAATCCAAGTGCATTTGACATTTTCATAGATGTAGTAAAGCCCATAGGCCTCTACGTAGGCCCGGGCCATACTACGGATTTTTCATAGTGACGGAAAAATTCACTTATAATCACAAATATCTAAATAATCGGTAAACTTAGCATCGCATTCTAGTCTCCAATGATTATTTTACAATATGATGATAGAATCACTCGAAAACTGACGCTATTTGTGGAAAAATTGGCAAAAACAACCACAGCGAGATTATAATCACGCGATATCAACAGCGTTCAGAGAGAAATGAACAAAATGTAACAAAATGGCGGCGCGGAAATGATTTGGCGCCATTCAACATTCAATGTGGGGTCAAGGTAAATATGGACCCGAAATTTCGAATGCTTTAGGCAGTGGCAAGTGCGTTTTTTCAATGTGGGCTTTCGTAGAGGCCGGGCCTTCGTATGTGCCAGTACCTTAGTAAATATAATTAACTTTAATTTAAACATAAAACGACATTTTTAGGCCACATAGTTTATTTACAAATCCTGAAAATTCAAAATATTTCAATTTATTTAAATTTGCCTATAATTCTAATTTCTACCCGTAAAATGAGTAATATCCCCAACATCGCGGTCGAAAATTGTCCAAATCTTAAAATTTCACTTTTTTAGAAAAAAAAAACAATTTTAGTCCACTTTCAAAATGTAACTATACAAAATATTTAAAAAATAAAGCGTTGTAAAATGGGTAGTTTATACTGGTGACCGATACTGGTGTATACCGAAAATATTGGTGGGGGCGGCATTTTTCAGTTTTTGCCCCGCCTCGAAAAAATTGAAGATCCGGGGCTGCCGATATCTCCGAGATTTCTGAACCGATTTGCGTAATTTTTGTTTTAATCAATAGAGAAATATTGCGACACTGTCCTACAAAAAACTTGGATTCCAACTCCTCAATCCTGATGCTGTAGGGGAACTGATCCCCAAAACTAATGGGATTTAGGAACTGTCGGTTATTTAAATTGATATTGGGGGTACCAATTAGAGACTTTATCGTTAAATGAACTCAAGTAGGTACATATTCAACTCCTCAACCCTGATGCTGTAAGGAATTGCATTCCGAAATCGTGGGGATCCCACGGAATTTTTCCGTTTTGGTGACGGGTTACTACAGAATACAGATATAGGCTACTTTTAGTTCTGGAAAATCAAAAGTTCCCACGGGATTAAAAACCTAAATCCACACGGGCGAAGCCGTGGGCATCATCTAGTATAAAATAAAACCGGTCAAGTGCGAGTCAGACTCGCGCACCGAGGGTTCCGTACTCGAGAAGTATAAGTACAATCTTTTTTTCATCAGTTTGTCTTATAAGGTAAGGTGCTAATTAAGCTAGGCCTCTAAATTGTATGAGCACTCATACAACTCAGAGGTCTATCTTAATTGGCTCAACTATGTACCTATGTATGGGGACACCCTTTAATTTCCAACTTATTTTAGTTTTTGGATTTTTCCTTCATTTGTGCTGTAAGACCTGGCTTTTTGCCAAATTTCGTAATTCTAGGTCAACTGGAACTATCATTTAGGTTTTCGACCCAAAAACTATAGGGTACTTCCGGTTGACCTAGATTTGTCAATTTTGGTCAAAAGCAAGGTCTCACAGATCAAGTAAAGGAAAAATTCCGAAAAATAAAAAAGTTGAAAATTAAGGTAAATTTTGGTACTTACAAGTTTTCGTGAAAATCTAAATTTGACCATATCTTTTTATTGTGTGGACTCAGGACCTTAATTTTTATACACCTAATAGGGACCATAGACTTTGGTATCTGGTATAAATTTCAACTTGCTAGGTCCACCCGTTCCTGAGAAAATCGGTGGTGACACACGGACAGACGGACAGACAGACAGACGGACAGACGGACAAGAAAGTGATCTTATAAGGGTTCCTTTTTTACCTTTTGAGGTACGGAATCCTAAAAATGATTCAGGTTTTTTATAAAGCCCTTGGAGTTCTATGATTTTCCAAGATAAAAGTAGTCTATGTACTGGGAAGCAAGCTCAAAGCTGTAGCTACATTTATGTACATAATATATTAAAAGATATATTATTATTATCCCTATTACTAGCTTTCGAGCGTTTCAAGGATTCGGACACACGAGTATGATTCTGATTTCGGACAAGCAGACAGACTAAGAAACAGTATTAACAATAGAGACATAGGTAGTACCTAATAGTAATTTTAAACAGTCCATTATTAATAAATATAACTTACTTAATTTAAAACTTAACAAAACACATGTAGTATGATCATCATACTACAAACATGTGTTTTGTTAAGTTTCATACCATACTATGATGATATCTATAAAGTACTCAGTAAGCTACTCAGAAACTATACGTATGGTAGCTGCGTATGGTCGTTAGTAAAAGGCATGCAATCATTGTGCATTGTATACGTTTTGATATAATTTTCCATGAAATCATTGTTAAGCGCGGACATTTTTCGATCCAAGCCAACGACGCCGGTACGATTCGATTAAATAGTTAATTCGTTGATTAGTTATTTCGAATAATTAATTGTTACCTATTGTAACCTACCCCCTTTGAAGTAAGATGTTAGATGATGTTGGTATTTAAAGACGAATTATAAATTCTGTAGGTAGTAATGTAAGTAATAAATTGATGGGTTTGATTTAATTTAAAGTTTATTTTCTTCTTTTTAGAGCATTGAAATGAAAGCTTGTTTTTATAATCCATTGAAATGTTACAATTTAAGGACCGAATATTGCATTTATTAGAGGACGCAATTTTATTTTTGGGACATGTGTGGGGGGTCAATAGAAGCTTAACCTCAAGTTTGTGGGGTCGCTACCCTTGCCCCCCGGTCGCCATCTTGGAAAACACTTTTTTCGCGATATCTCGGAAACTATGCGTCTTACAAAAAATTTGTAAAGACATAATCTGTAGCAAATTGTTTTGCCTACAAATACGTTTATATAACTTTTTACCCTAAATTAAAAATTAAAGAAGTTATAAGCAAAAAAGTGAGAAAATTTTTATAAAACCTTTTTTGCTCTATAACTTTTTTTGACTTCTATTGACCCCCCACATATGTCCCAAAAATAAAATTGCGTCCTCTAATAAATGCAAAGCTCATGTAACATTTCAATGGATTATTAATTCTTTTCTAAGTCTTTGATCGAACAATTTTCAAAAATCGTAATCGAGTCGTGCTCGTAACTTGGACTTGAATGGGGATTATTCTTGCTATGAAAACGGACACATTTGGATGGCATACAAGAATCGAGAGCAAAGAGAGTAAGGGCTTGAAATTATAAATTATAATAAAGCGTAGATGATTATTTTCGTCAGCCATGGTAAATGAGAGCTATGCAGTTGCGAAGACCTTCTTGAAAATTGCTACCGAGACTGGCAAACATATCTGCGGTAACATGGTTGGGTATGTGATATTTTTTTAACTAGTTTTTAACCCCCAACGCACAAACGACGGGGTGTTATAAGTTTGACGTGTCTGTGTGTGTGTGTGTGTATGTGTGTGTGTCTGTCTGTTCCCCTGTGGCGCTCAAACGGGTGGATCGATTTGAATGCGGTTTTTTTTATTTGAAAGGTGAATTAGTCGAGAGTGTTGTTAGCTATATTTGAAGAAAATCGGTCCAAGATGGCCGCCGCTACAAAATGGCGGATTACATATTTTTTCACAACCCCCTATGGGTATCAAATGAAAGGGCTTGACTAGTAGAATAGCATTATTGCAAATCCAAGATGGCCGCTGCCATAAAATGGCGAATGTCGGGGGTTTTTAAATTTTTAATTTATACCTACTTGTTGCCCACGAGATCGCTCGCTTAGTCACAATCTGTGATTGTTGCGTTCGAGTGATTTCTGCGTTCAGGCAAAATTCATGTTATGGCTGGCCATACTAGTGGCATCGAGGTGAAGGGTTTTTTTGATGATAACTATAATATAGTTACCGCGCTCAGAGGCGCTCGAGGATGACTTCTCAGAGAAAACAATAGCCTGAATAGCGCAACTGTCGTCGGACGTGGATCGAAAACTGAAAGGTCGACGGTTCAATCCCCACCCGTTACACTATTGTCGTACCCACTCCTAACACAAGCTTTCGTTTATTTGGTAGGGAAAGGGGAATATTAGTCTGCACGTTCATTATGGCTAATATTTTTTTTTAAACACCTTAACTTTGGAGTAAAGATGTTGATTCTCTCTCTTTGGAATCCTATCCAAAGTTAGCATCTTTAGTCTGTTTGAAGTAAGTAAGACGTAAGTCGACACGTAAGTCGACCGGTGACCTTCAAGTGTGCGCAGCGTCGTACAAGTGAGCGGGACACAATACGATTGGAGAGCCAATCAGCGCTTACGAGGGATCCGCGAGAGCTAATCAGTGCTTACGAACGATCCACACGCCCTCCCCGCGACCCCCTCACACCCCGAAATACCTCATTTTCGACTTCTGCGCATTGAAGGTCACCGGTCGACTTATTTGCCGCGACTTGTACGTCTACTGAATAATCTCTAGATTCTGAAGATTATAATCATTGACCTTAGAGATTGTTGTAATCTAAGGGTGGATTTCCCAACAGCAAAATTCGCACGGCATGGGTGAAATCGGTACTGTCCAACGTTAGTATAAAGATCTAATATTTTTTTCTAGGTAGAATAGATAGATACCTATGCGAGACAATAAATATTTATTGATTAGGACTGCAGTTTAGGAAATAAAAAAAATTTAAAGCCCCGAATTTATCATTTCGGTAGCTGTCCTCACAACCTTTTTCAATGTAATTTCCCTCATAAATCAAAAAGTATTGCTTATTTAGGTATATGGCTACTTTTATTTAAATTGTGAATAGTGACAGTATAGTTATAAAATAATTTTATGATAATATCTACTTAGTTTAATAACTGGTAAGTAAAAATGCTTGTGTCCCAGAAAGTCCTCTCATCTCGGTGTTTTTTTTTTAATCGATTGTAGTTTTGCATAGGATAACTCTAGCTCCCCCCTCGTGCGCTTAAAATGTAGGTAACAGTGTGGTCTATGTGCTTATCGTAGGACAAAATGCGCCGCTTGCCTGCGTGTTCCCGCAAAAAAAGTAAGTAGTTCAATTCGGTGGCATGTGACAAACTTCTTATGATTTCCGTGTACAGGTATAACTTGTCTTGCAATTAGTTAATACATATAAAAAACTATTCAAGAGTGCGTAATGGCAATATGTTTATTTGTGTAATATTCATATCATCTTGTAATAAATAGTCTTCTTGTAATGCTAATTTTTGTCCGTATTTCTAATTTCGGTGTTATCATTTCGGTGGATTCGGTGGGCTAAATTGTCAACCGAAATGACAAAAATCTCACCGAAATGATAGAAATTCTCATTTCGGTTTTTTTAAATCTTAATTATCTCATTTCGGTGGATTGCTTTATCATTTCGGTGTTTAATTGTCTCATTTCGGTGGATTGTTTTATTATTTTGGTAGATTATTATTTGTTTCGATGAAAATTCAGGCCAGCAGGTAATTTTTTAACTAAACCACTTAAAAAAAAGAGTTTATGTATTTGACCCGTACGAATGTACATATGTATGTATGTATGGCCGCAATCATCTCAAAGACTAATGAACCGATTTTGATAATTTTTTCGCTATCGTAATTAACATACTTTCAGGGAGTTTTTAGTAACTATATTATACCTACGTTCATATAATTCATATGTACAAATTGACATATTTTGATGACATAAGTAAGTGTACACTACTTACTTATGTCATCAAAATATTGAACCTGTACACCGATTTTCCCCATATTTGGTTCTACACTATTTTTTTTTTTTACTCAATAGAGAAAGTTTATGAAATGGTCGCAAAAAGAATACATAAACTGTTGGTAAGTAGAAGGTAGGTGGTCAAAAACACTGAAAAATAAACGAAAACCAAACCAAAAAGGAAAATTCTAGTAGATAACGAGCTTAGCACCTACTATGTATATTAAAATATAGGTAAGTTTTGATTTTTTGTTCATCAGTTTTTTGTAAAATCATCATGATCAACCTATTACCGGCTCACTGCAGAGCATGGGTCTTCTCTCAGAGTGAGAAGGGTTTTGGCCATAGTCTACCACGATGGCCAAGCGGATTAGCAGACTTCACACACCTTTGAGAACGTTATAGAGAACTCTCAGGCATGCAGGTTTCCTTACGATTTTTTCCTTCCCATTGAGAACATTGACCAAAGATGAGAGAAAGGAAAAAAGAAGATTATACGAACAGAAAAAAAACAACGAATTAAAAGCGATCGAGAAGGGTTTCTTAGAAAAGATAGAGAGAGATATGCAAGAAGAAAAGCTACAGGATTAATTTTTTCGAGGAGTACATTAAATTCTCACAAGCTCCAAAATCTACGCAAAAAAAATGCAGCCAGTTCGAAAGCATATTATTATAAGAAAAAAAAATACAAAATTCAGACAACTCGACAAACACTCAGTGTGACACTCAATTATCAATGATGATTTAGAATCTAATGGAACTTCAAATACACAGTCAAATAATGCATCTGCATTATCTATACGTTATCATATTCTTGGTTGGTCACAGACTTTCAAACTGTATACTTTATTAGTCATTGTATGCATCATAATATTGATTTTTTTTTCTCTTCATTTAACGACAATTCTGAAATCTCAATAACTCCATAAAATTAGAAGCCCCTTAAGTATCGCAATATAGAGTTTACACTGTATTTAAGTAAGTGCGAAATTATTAGAATAGTAGAAATTAAAAGACTGATTATTGCTAAGCTAAGATTAAAATCGTTAATTAAAATATGTCTTTTCATTTAGAAAGAAAAGAAAGAAAGAAAACAAGTTTATTCAGGACCATTAGAAAATTAAAAAACATGCTAAAAACAACAAAATTTAAAAAATAATATTGAAAAAAATAAAAAAAATAATAATGATAATAATAATTCGTGTTGTGGTCCCAAAGTGGTCACCACTCAGCATTTACTTTGCGTGTGGGAGGACCCACACGCAAGCATTTAGTTTTATTATATTCCTTTTATTGTAGGTAGGTGCATTTTTGTGTGAAATCCAGAGGAATATCTAAAATTAAGTAGAACATACGTAACTAGGTTCACACATTGTCACTCATGATAGTATACAACCTTTCACACTTGCTAAGAGTGCATCTATTTAGTTAAAGTGTATAGTTGAGGCTGCTCAGTAGTATATTTAATATATTTTCAGTGAATTTTAATTTCGGTGGACAGTTTCTATCATTTCGGTGGCTACTTATATCATTTCGGTGGCTAGTTTTATCATTTCGGTGGCATTAAAATTTTAAACACGTATTCTCACGAGTTTATAAGACATATTTTGATGGCATTCAATAAGAGCATAAACAATAACAAGAAGAACAATAAACCATAGTTCAAAGTTGAAAAAACTTAATAATAAAAAAGTCCACCGAAATTCAAGAAAAAACGGCTTTGTTGAAATTGCCCCCTAAAGTATTACAATAGTAGGTTGAGGACTAAATTATACCACATAGGCCAAAATCGTTGAGAACTCTGCACTTGTAATTATTGTTGACGAATAAAATTGTGGCGTAATGAAATGTGACCAAATGTGACTAGCTGTGACAAGGACGGGGGAGGGGTAAAAAATCATGTTAGTGTGACGTAATTAATTATTATGGATGGCCCCTAAGGGACCTTTCAGATAGACCGGCGCGGAGAGCAGAGCAAATTTTAATCGCATTTAAAATAGAATCTTAAGACATTGAAGTAAGCTTTATTTTTACATTTTATCTCTTTTATGATAAGAGGATGCTCGAGAATGCTCCCAATACGCTCGGTGTGAAATATTAAGAGCAGCCGCTCGGCTGCTCGTCGAGCCGGTCGGCTGCTCCATGCTCACTGCTCTTTCGCGCTCGAGCATCCGACCGGCTCCGTTCGCGTGCTCTTTCATGCTCGCGCAGCCGACCGTAGGCCGAATTGCTCTGCCGACCGGCCCAAGAGCGTACGCTCGGCTCCGAACGCATCCGCGTGTCCGTTCACACAGACCGGCGCGGAGAGTAGAGCAAATTTGAACGGCCGGTCTGTGTGAAAAAAAAAATGCTCTCCGACGCTCTCCGCGCCGGTCTATCTGAACGGTCCCTTATAAGACGCTAAGGCGATAAAATTATGAAATTTTGAATGACGTCATGAAAAAATAGGACGAATTGATAAACACATTTACTACAGTACGACAAGAAAAAAACATGTTTTTGTACACAAATAGTTTGGTATCAAATAATAAAGATTCCGAAAATATATGAATGGTGGGAACGGAGACTGATAACGTCGCAGATCAAATAAATGTTTCTTACACATCTTTTGGCTACTTAGGTAGGTAGTAGGTACCTACTTATTTTATTTACGAAGGTAAATAGCGCTTCATTAATGCTGATTAAGAAATAAAGAACCACACTGATTATAATATGAAGCGTGAATTATTTACGTCATTTATTATTTGAAGTAAACTCATAAAATTATAGTGTACTGTTAGATTTAGGCCAAGTATTTTCTAATTACATACGTCGAGACAAGAAGGTAACTGATACCTCGCATGGTCCTAAAAAGGGTTCTCCGAAACGGAGCCAAATCTTTATACTATGAAGGTAATTTGTGAAAAAAGAAAATCTTGTCTCATACCATGTCGATGTTGTTATTGATAGGTAATTTTGTATGGTTGTCCAGTTGATTATCTTTTCAAGGATTTTTTAACAAAAACGATGAGCTCTGTGCAACCAGAAAATGCTATTCAAATTAAAAATAAAATAAAAATATTATGATTTTAACTTAGATGTTGGTTAATATTATTTTTAACTGTATTTATGATGTTTTGTATTAATAATGACCTCATATATGTATAAGTTAAATAGGTAAATTTAACAGCAACCTTGGCAGCAAAATTGCCTTTAATTTAAAAAATAGGAAGCTCACTAGCCAGTCTTCTTTTAATGATTTCACGGTGCAGTAGCAATTTCCAGTTATACACAATTTATCCAAGGTTTCATTAGGTTAGTAGTAGTTTCACTGTAAGTATTTAAACCGATTTTCATTTCATCTAAACTAATATGGTAATTAAGATTACACAAATCCTGTTTTCCGAGATAAAAAGTAGTCATGTCTCCACAGGACACAAGCCAGCTGTGCCGAATTTTCTCAAAATCAGTTTCGAACATTTAAGCCGTGAAAAGGTAATACAGATAAATAGACTGTGATGAATTCAAATTAAAATTATTTATTTAATGTGGGCTAATATTGCGGGTCTTAAGATATATCAAGACCCTACCACCGGTTCGAAAAGGAGATTCTGTTGAGAAGAATCAACAAGAAACCCAAAAGTTTCTCTTCAAAATTACAAGTATCAGAATTTAAATACAATATTTTATCTACATCAATGTCACAGTACATTGCACCGTCTTGTGGGCAGATGAATGCAAAGCTGAATGACTGCTTCCATGCAACTTTGTCGCGAAGAAATTCATTAATTGTGTACATAATATATAACCTCGATTTAGAATTAAAGTTTGATCATCATTATCAATCCATTGCCGACCCACTACAGGGCATGAATCTTCTCTAAGAATGAGAAGGGTTTAGGCCGTAGTTTCCACCACGCTGGCCAAGTGCGGATTAGTAGACTTCACACGCCTTTGAGAACATTATTGAGAACTCTCAAACATGCAGGTTTCCTTAACCGTTATAGCAAGTGATATTTGATTGCTTAATACATGGAAAAGTTGAGGTGCATGCGGGGTTCGAAATTCGTCCCCCCAAAAAAGAGGCTGAAGTCTTAAAACCACTAGGGCTATCACCACGATCTGATGACAAATCCAAATCACAATATAAGTATGGATACAAGCGGACATGTCATGGGCTAATATGAAGATGAACTCCGATAACCCATAAGACCGGAAACTCAGCTCATGACCTCTCAGTAGTTACGTGCCTAATGAGCAGTGTGGGATAGCTACCCAGCTGATGGATGTCATGGATGTATCGATATTAATTAAACCAGATCACGTCTGTCCGAGGTCAAGACGTGTTCACCGGCCAACCTCGGAAACTGCGTTACACATTACAATTCCTTGGCAGAGGTATGTCTATGTTATTGTTTTTCGATTTGTGTGTATAATTATTTAAGATCGCCTCATTGGTCTATTTAGGCTAAGTTATTCAGCTGCGAATAAAAATTATTGATTATTATTATCTAACGAAGACGCAGGAGTAAAAACATCGTAACTGCGAGTCACGCATCTCACCGGCATCACGCTATAAGAAGTGTTAAGCCTTAAACTTAAGACAATGGATTAAAAATAACAGATTCCTTAAGAAAAGGTACTAAAATTAGGTTTCCGCGTCTAAATCTAGCTTCCTTTGTTTTTAACGTAGGCACCTTTTGCATTTGCGTTTGTTCAACGGCCAAATCCCAGTAATCATCGTTCTATTGGTTACACAGTGTTTTTACCATGTTTTTACAGTTTAAATTACCTTCACCGGTCACCCCGGCATTGAATAGATTGGAAGAACTCCTGAAACTGACACAGTTTATTTAACATACAGTTCAAAATCAGTCGAAAACCACATAATTACCCCTGGGATTGCAACGGTGCAAGTCGGTAATTAACAATTAATTGTACCAAACGTTGAAGATCCAAATTTAGCCGTTAAAATCTGAAAATCTAAGAGATTACCTTAAACAGTTGCGGAGAGCTAAAAAGGGGATTTGTTCAATTCCTGGGAATCTGTTACATATTTGGGCGTTATCTATCCGTTTTGCGTGAGACCTTTTGTGCAGATCCCAGCCGATTTGCTCCTTCAGAGCTCACTCCATAAAACAAGCACACCGCCTCAGCTTGCTGTGGACTTCTTGAAGTCTTATTTGGGAGCCAATATACGATTTGCATTGGTCCGTCGTACCCCTGCATTTAAGTATTATAATAATAGTAGTTTATAATTTAATTTACAAGAATACGCTAGAATGAAATAGAAAAGATTTTTCTTCACCGATTGGTCTTACAAATTTTACTGCTTTGAAAGACTTCACCCGCGGTGTCGGTTTCCACTATCGGTCCCTCATTTTTAGGTCCATTCTGAACTCGTGGACCGACAAATTGGGTCCGACCATTCTGAACTGTACGATCGCTCAGCTGTGAAACAGCTTTGGATTGAAACGAACCAAATTTTTTAGCCACGGCTGTCACGAGCCATCCAACTGCTGCTCGGCCGCAAAAAACGCTGTATATATTATACAATACACAATGAATGGCCGAGTTGTTGTCACTCCGGCCGCGTCGGACGGTTCTGTTCGGCTGCTGGCGACGTCGCAACGTGTTGTCAATTGTGATTCGCCGTCGAATAACACCAGTTCATTATAGTTTCAACTTGTGAATTCCACAGTAGTTCTGCGAGTGCAATCGCCGAGTGACATATATCTAGTTTTAAACCTACGCGGCGCTAAGTGCGTAGCGTAGAGTAGTTACCGCGATGTCGTCCAAAATCATTAACGAGAGACAAAACGAAGCGAAGGTGAACGGTTTAAGTGCTGCGTTGACCGATAAAGGGCTCACGCCTCTGAGCGGGCGGTACAGGTCCAAGAGTTTGTCTAGTGATAAGTTGAATAGAACTAACGCGGATCGGGCTGCGATACTAGAGGATGTGGAGGCGCACTACATAACGGAGAGATCGGAGACCCCCGGGTGTTTGGTTATAAAGAAAATAATGGATCAAGGCGCGAATACGACGCTCAACGGGTGAGTTTGAATATATTTTGTTCCGTTTATAAGTAGGTAGGTACTGGAGTGTGGTGTTGCTCTTTAGTGGCGTGTTTATTTACTTTATTAATAAATAACAGTGTGTGGTTTGTAAGAATTAGATAATTTTGAACAAGTCACGATTGTTTTGTTGCGAAATATTTTCAGACTTTTGATATTATATTCTCGTGTGTGAAATAACAAATCGGTTACATAGTAAAGTAAGTAATAAAATAAAATTTAAGTAAGCCTTCGTGAATTTTGAGAAATATCTGTTATTCAGTTTACTATTTATTAATTAGTAATTACTAGATTCCAAAGATGAAAAGCGGTTGCTAGCTATACTCTTTTTCGGAAAGATAATTCCCTTGTAATGTTACCCTCAATGTAATTAATAAACATTAGTTTTTCTAAATAGAACAAATTTTAATTATTTACCAAATGGTTATTAGACCTTTAAGTAAGTATGTAAATTCGATTTTCCTTAATTATTCATAAAGACGGGCTGCTAATTTGAACTAGAATTAAGCATGGTAATTGGGTTTAAAGATAGTTATACTTACCATGTAAATAAACCATAAAAATGTTGGGAATTTCGAAAGCTTAAGAAGTCACAAATATATCTTGATGTACCTACCTAAGTAGATCCAGTGTCAATGATAATAATTATGTGGACTACAAAAAAATAATACTTAGTGGTGAAAGCCGTTATATATACCTAGTTCCATAAAATGAATATATCACTCACGATAGGTGGTAAGTAGTTATGTTAAAAAAATTATAACCCAAATTCTACTTGAATAAACTGATAGTTTTAGGAGATAACATAGTTATTTTAAGTAGGTTGTTAGGTACCTACTTAAAACCCATGTTTTAAGTGCTTATTATTCAGGTTAAGTAATTAGTACTTACAATACATTATAATTAGATATTAGAGATGGGCCGACTAGTCGCCGACTAGTCTAGACTAGATGCCGAATATTCGGCATCTTGTACAGTCGGCGACTAATCGGTGCTTGACAAATAAATTAAAACCATCATTTACGTAATGTTTGTAATATTTTATTTTAAAAAACAATGTAGGTAATTGTTTTTTATAATATTTTGTGATTATTCTGCTGTAAAAGATACCAGCAGGGCTAACATGCGACACACGAGAAAATTATCTCTACGCTTTTTCTCGTCAAATTCTATTGTATTCGTCGAGAAAAAGTGTAGAGATAATTTTCTCGTGCGTCGCATGTTAGCACTTCAGAAGTGCTAACATGCGAATACAATAGAATTTGACGAGAAAAAGCGTAGAGATAATTTTCTCGTGTGTCGCATGTTAGCCCTGCAGGACGAAACATTTTGAAAAACATTTGTTAAGTAGTTTGTATTATTATTATTATTGGGTATTTGAGTCGCTGTCATCATCGTCACTCATACTATTTTTTAAAGCTTCCAACAAAAACTGTGTGAACAAAGACTGTATCAAAAAACTTTGAATCGAGGAAAATTGCAAATGCTAGTAAGTATAATATGATCGGCATTGCCGACTAGTCGACCGACTGATCGGCAATTTGAAAACCGATTACTCGGCCAGTCGGCTAGTCGGGCCAAAGTCTTTTAAATTTTACAAAAGAAATGAAATAGCAAATACGTATTTCTTCAGCGTATCCGTTTTCTAGGTCAGAACTATCAACAAATAATTTTATTCATCCAATAAAAAAAGTTCACTAGATCGTCTTCTATCTATAATATAATAAAACTGTAACAGATCCAATTCTGTACATTGAAGATATTTTGAAATTTTTTATTGGAGGGCACTCTATAATCGATACTGAAGCCAAAACTGCAATTTGTTTCCTTTTTGTCTGTCTGTCTGTCTGTCTGTCTGTATCTTGGCCGCGCATCACGCCGTAACTACTGAATGGATTCGAATGAAACTTGGTACGATTTGAGTTTATACTCCGAGGTAGGACATAGGATACTTTTTATCCCGAAATTCAGCACGGTTCCCTTGGGAGAGGGGATGAAAGTTAAAACGTGTATTTAGCTGTAATTCATTAACGCGTTGTTCGATTTCACTCATTCTTTTTTTGTTAGAAAGGTAGTACTTTATGTATTGTTCCGAAAATATTTCAAGGTCATAGGTTTCTTAGTTTAGAAATGACAGACATTACAATCCTCAGTATTGGGTTCAAATAACTTGGGACCCGGATCTTTGAACGTACGGCTTATTTTAAACTGGTCTGCGTTTAAATTTATGTTTGTCGGTCTGTCTATTTATTCCAGCTAATCTCCGAAACGGCTGGATCGATTTTAATGGAACTTTCAATGTTATAAGGAGTAACTTAGGCTACATTTAGTTTAGGTACATAAAAGAATTATGGGATCCGATCCGATCCTATATAAAACCTATAAACACGCGAACGAAGTCGCGGAGGTCAGCTAGTCCCATATAAGACGAAAATCTATAAAATCAAGGAGTAGGACATAGAATATTACTTATGTCGTAAAAATATCGGTTTCGTAAAATATTCTACCTACTATGTTTGTCTTTAAATGGTCGCCAATTTTGGTGAGAAACCATAAAATAAAATAAATTCTGAGATCTATCGTAATCCTCATTTCGCATTCATTTATTATTTTACGCAATTTATTTATTATTACCTATTGCCCGCAACGTTATCCGCGTGGATTTAGGTTTTAAAAATCCCGTGGGAACTCTTTAATTTTCCGGGACGCACGCTACCTCTGAACCAAATTTCATACAAATCGGTTAAACCGTTAAACGGATGGGCCTGTAGGAATCGCGCGGAAACTCTTTAATTTGCTTGGATAAAAAGTAGCCTATCTCTGTCCCCAGGATGTAAGATAGCTAGGCCGTGAATAGCTAACAGACAGACAGACAAACAGACACACTTTCCCATTTATAATATTAGTATGGAAGTATGGATTTCAGTATGAAGGCAATGAAAAACATTATTATTTTTTCGATTGAACTCTATTGTTACGTTAGTTTAAATGTTACTTTTTGCTTATCTAAGCGCTTACGATTCATTTTACTTAATTGACAAATGCAAATTTGCATTGTAACAAATACCTGAATAATGAATAATTATGTTGATTATCGATAAAAAAATAGGTCAATACATAATCTACACTAATATGAAGTACTTAGTAAAGTTTATGAGTTTGTCTGTTTGTTTTACCTAGATATCTCATTTCTAGCGTAGGTATTTCTTACATTATATTTCAGTGTACAACTAAGTTGTAATATTTATTTTTATGCCAGAAATAGAGATAAAAACCTAGTAATCTATGAATTCTTTTAAGAAACGTGCGCAAACGAAGTCGTGGGCAGTCTCCATTTTTTAACGATTTTAACTAACAGCTAGAATAACTAAATAACGCATAATAATAATATTATTATAAGTAGCTACATAATAGTAAAAATATTATAATTTTATATCTCCTCATATCCTGGTAAGTAGGTACTAAATGGTATATTGTATTAAATACATAATTATTATGTTCATATTAATGTACTTGTACCTAAACGTAATAGGATTTTTAAAATTATCTACACCAACTTTAATGTTCACTGAACTACAAATTAGTATTTTTACTAAGTACCTTATATTATGTGACCTTATGGTCGAATATTATGTACTTACTAATTAATTATTAATATTCTAGAATTATCAACAATATTAGGTCTAGGAGTTAATCTACGAAGGAACTCACGTTAAAACTGCCACTTTGTCGTTGTTTAATCACTAGATGATGCCCGCAACTTCGTTCGCGTGGATTTAGGTTTCTTAAAATCCTGTAGAAACTATTTGCTTTTCCGGGATAAAACTTGCCTAAGTCAATTTCAGGGACGAAAGATATCTCTGTACCAAACGTATAAATCAGTTAAACGGGTGAATTTTCAAGGATCCCATGGGAACTCTTTAATTTTCCGAGATAAAAAGTAGCCTATGTCCTTTCCCGGGATATAAGCTATCTCTGTACCGAATTTCATCAACGGATTAAACGGATTAAACGGATTATGCATTATAATTTTTCCGTCTTCCCGTGGGAACATGTTATTTTTCCGGGACAAAAAGTACCCTATGTCCTTCCCCGAGATGTAAGCTACTTCTGTACCTTTATCACGATACCCTGAAAACAGAATAAAATAAATATTACATACATGCATTCCATACAACAAAGGTGATTTTTTTGCCGTTTTTAGGGTTCCGTAACTCAAAAGGTAAAAAAAGGAACCCTTATAATATCACTTTCTTGTCCGTCTGTCCGTCTGTCCGTGTGTCACCACCGATTTTCTCAGGAACGGGTGAACCTAAGCTGAAATTTTTACCAGATACTAAGGTCTATATATAGACCCTATTAGGTGTATAAAAATTAAGGTCCTGAGTCTACACAATAAAAAGATATGGGCAAATTTATATTTTCACGAAAACTTGTAAGTACCATATCGTACAGTACGACCTACCAAAATTTTCCTTAATTTTAAACTTTTTTTATTTTTCGGAATTTTCCCTTTACTTGATCTGTAAGACCTTGCTTTTAACCAAAATTGATAAATCTAGGTCAATCGGAAATAGGTAGCCTATATAGGTTTTGGGTCGAAAACCTAAATGGTAGTTCCAGTTGACCTAGTCTTACAGTACAAATAAAGGAAAAAAAAAAGGAAAGAAATTAAAGGGTATCCTCATACATACATAGTTGAGCCAATTAAGATAGACCTCTGAGTTGTATGAGCAGTGAGCACTCATACAATTTAGAGGCCTAGCTTAATTGATACTTTACCTTTTAAGACAAATTAATGAAAAACAGATTGTACTTATACTTCTAGTGTACGGAACCCTCGGTGCGCGAGTCTGACTCGCACTTGGTCGTTTTTTTTATATATAATGGAACGGAACCCTTGGTGCGCGAGGCCGACTTGCACTTGGCCGGTTTTTTGATGATAGATGCTACATTTGCACTCAATTATTGTGGCATACGACCAATGATGTCATACCTAAACTCATAAATCATGATGCCCAAATTTTAACTTGGAAATCAAGCTCTGAATTGAATTCAATATAAATTATTATAATTTACTTTGTATTGTAATTGATATGGTGAACTTGATACACTTCAAAGAAAGAGAAAAGGTCGTGTAAAGAATAATAATAAAAAATCCGGCCAAGTGCGAGTCGGACTCGCGCACGATTATACCTACCATACAAGTAGAAAATAGGAACCCCCCTTAAATATTTGTTTTATTTTAGTTTAATTATTTATTTTTAAAGTGAATAGGTATAATATAACTAAATATTCTGTGAAAATTTCAAGCGTCTATCTGTTGTCGTTATTAATATCGAGCAAAAACGAGCAAAAATTAGTACGTTTGTTGTATACGAGCCCCCCATTAGGTATACTGTATTTTATTATACTATATTTTATTCTGTTTTTTAGTATTTGTTGTTATAGCGGCATCAGAAATACATCATCTGTAATAGTACATTATGCTATAAGTGTGTAATCATCAATACACACGTGTAGCATACGACGTTTTTCAACACACTTGTGAAGAAAATAATACTAAAATAGATATATTTCCTTGGTGATTTGAGGTAGTAAACTTGCCATAACTTTAAGAGCTTCACATCTTATATCGGGCGGTGTACAACAGAAATCATTTTCTTCATAATTAGTACTTGTAGACATTTTAATTTATTAATAAATAACTGTAAGTTCAATTCAACAGTGAAAACGAGTTCTGAAAATTTTCTCACAATGGCGGGAAAAATTAATCAGTTTTCCTATGCGCGCGCATCTGTACGATCGGCCATAGACTATATTAGAATGAGGTTTGTTTTCTATGGCATTTCGCAATGGCGGGAAAAATTAATCAGTTTCCCTATGCGCGCGCATCTTATAATGGCAATCGACCATAGACTATATTAGAATGAGGTTTGTTTTCTATGGCATTTCGCAATGGCGGGAAAAATTAATCAGTTTCCCTATGCGCGCGCATCTTATAATGGCAATCGGCCATAGACTATAGAATGAATGAGGTTTGTTTTATTTGGCTTTTTGCGGATAGGTTTTAGCCACGTACAATATGGGGAATTTCAAATTTTCTTTATTACAGAAAAAACGAAAGTTATATTTGAGTTAAAGTTTTATTTATTAAACACGTACAAGTTGAAATTATCTATTTAAATACGAAGTTACATGAAATGAGCAAGCAAAAGGTACATCAATTTATTTGTAGGTACTATTGAATACGATCTTTTTTGTATCGAAACTTTTTTAAGAACAAAGGAACAACTCAACCAATAAATTAAAAATAAAACTCTATAATTCACATGTGAATAATAGTAAAACAAAAGTCACAGTTTGAATAATAGGAGTAATTATCTGCCTAATTGTGGTGAACGTAGAGCCACTTTATGAGCAAGTGTGTTGAAAAAAATTTAACTGTCTAACTATGTTCATGAGATACAGCCTGGTGACAGACGGATGAACAGACAGACGGACAACGGCCTCTTAGTAATAGGGTCCCGTTTTACCATTTGGTACGGAACCCTAAAAAAGGATAAGTCAATGACCTACCTATGTATATGCAAGCGTATAGATGGACAAGGCGACCTAATTTTTTAAACAAAATAAACAGATTAAAAAAGGCAACCTAAATGTTAATAACAGAGGGCTTGAGGCAATCATCTGAATACAGCTAGATAAAGGCAATTTTTGCGCAAAATCAAGTCTGCCTATCTGTTGTGTTGTGCCTACCTAGATACGACCTTCATCAGAATCTGAGCATAAATAAATAATTACTGAATGCGCTCGCGCGTATGACGTCACACATTAGTTTAACAGCGCGTTGCTAGCGGTTTTCTCTGACTGTCGAGAATGTAATAAAGTTACCTATTTTTAACCCCCGATGCAAAAACGATGGGGTGTTATAAGTTTAACGTGTGAGTGTGTGTGGGTGCGTGTGTGCGTGTGTGTGTTACATCAATAAATAGAAGAGGTTCTCAATTCGATTCGCATTTGTCTGATGTTGTTACTCTATAAGGAACCCTGAAAACGAATTGAAGTTGTTTGTTTTTTTCATTTTTAGGGTTCCATGCGTACGGAACCCTTATAGGGACCTGGGACACTCATGTGTCTGTTTTTGCGTCTGTCACATCACAGCCAATTTGCTCCAAATCAACTGGATCGATTTAGTTCAAACGAGGTGTTGCCCGCGACTTCCCCCGCGTCGATTCATATATATCTCATACAAATTTTCAACCCCTATTTAACCCCTATTTAACCCCCTTAGGGGTTGAATTCTCAAAAATGCTTTCTTAGCGGATGCAGTCTACGCCGTAATAGCTATCTTCATGCCAAATTTTAGCACAATCCGTCCAGTGGTTTGAGCCGTGCGTTCATAGATCAGTCAGTCAGTCACTTTTCCTTTTATATAATATTTAGAAGAAGAAGATTTGTACAGACGAACTGGACAAAACTATTATAAGGGTTCCTTGTTTTATTACGGAACCCTACAAATAAAACTCACGTGTAAAATACTTAGAACGCCATATGAGTGGTACAAGAGACACCTGCTAACTCGGAGTCCGGTGGCCAGTGGCGTAACTATACCGCTTGAGGCCCGTGGCAAATTTTATCGGAGGGGGCCTCTCCTCCCCATTTATAGAAGCTCAAACAACGTCAAAATTGTAACAGGAAGATATTTTGAAATTTTTTTTTGGAAGGCACTCTACAACGTTAGTTTTACTTTACGCAAAACCTGAAAGTAGTTTGTTCAGAATCAGTAACAAAATCGAATGCAACCATTTTTATATAGTGTTATATTTTTGTCCAAAAATATTTTGATATCCTACCAGCTTAGACACAATGATTTACCGCGCATCAGCTGACGGTCGGCACACAGCGGCGGTCATTCAACTCGCGCCGATCGCAAGTCGCTGCGGCGACGGCTTGCGGTGACCATTTTTTTCGAGGACAATGACGCAACATAACAAGCTTATAACTTCGTTACTTTACATTATATTTTTTTGAAATTTTGTATAAATATTCTTAATGTAAAAATATTCGATACGTGTTTCGGTTTTTGCGCAAAGTAAAACTAACGTTGTATAATTGATAGAAAGCTAAAACTGCAATTTTTTTCCTTTTTTTTCTGTCAGTGTGTCTGTCTTTTTATCCCGAAATTCAGCACGGTTCCCTTAGGAGAGCGGATGAAATTGAAAATCTGTTGTCCCCGGGCTCACGGCCCTCTTGGGGCGGGGCCCCTTCGGGCTGGAGGCCCGTGGCATTTTGCCGAAAGGCCACCCTATAGTTACGCCACTGCCGGTGGCATATTTATTCCCACACCGAATGTTTTCGTAGACTTTGTGAATGTTTGCAAACAAACGTGGGTACAATCTAAAAACGATTACTGCAATTAAACCGGAGTGGCTATTGTGAGACCGTTCGATTTAATTGCGAGTGTATTACGTTGAAAATGTTGCCACGGCGATAAAAAGGCAAATCTTCTCAAATGAGAATCATGAATAGCCTAATTAGAATATTAGCAACATTGTGGTTACAACGTATTTCAATGATTACAAGTATAAATAAAAAATTTAAAAACCCCCGACATTCACCATTTTGTGGCGGCCATCTTGGACCGATTGTAATCAAACATAGCTAAGAACACTTCCGACAAATTCACCTTTCAAACAAAAAAAAAACCGCATCCAAATCGGTTCACCCGTTTGAGCGCTACGGGAAACAGACAGACACACACATACACACACAGTACACACACATACGTCAAACTTATGACACCCCGTCGTTTTTGTGTCGGGGATTAAAAATAATAGATAGGGTCCCTATTGGGCTATATAGGGCTCGATACCTAAGTAGTTACCTATGAGCACATCTTCACCACCAATGTCCAATAACAGGTACGAAGTTAAGAACCGCCCACATTTCGATAGCTGTCGATTAACGATTTACCTGGTCGATGGATATTCTATAGTTTTTTAGGGTTCCGTACCTCAAAAGGTAAAAAAAGGAACCCCTAATAAGATCATTTTCTGTCCGTCTGTCTGTCTGTCCGTGTGTCACCACTGATTTTCTCAGCAAATTGAAAATAGCAGATACTGAGATCTATACTTAGTCCCTATTAGGTGTATTAAAATCAAGGTCCTGAGTCAACACATGGCCGGTTTTTTTTATAGATTTCTACTCAAACTTTATTTGCACATGATAAAAGCAAAATGACTTGCTGTCAATAAGTTTTCTTTTCGAATAAGTTAATGTGCTCGATGTTTATTATGACGTACTTTAATTTGGGCTTAACTCTTGTATCTCGGCGAATGTTCCGCGCGCCGCGCCGCAACCTGTGCCGCAACGTCTCAAACGATCGAGTTGTCAAGCGAAAATATATATTTAATCCCGCATCCTATCGATATCGATAGGATGCGGGTAGTTTGATTAACATTGAGTGGGTTCAGTGAAAAATCGACTATTAGTGTGTTCAATAGTTTATAGGAAAAAGTGTTGGTTGCGATTTCTCTGAATACAGCTTACGTTATAATAAGATGCGGGTAGTTTGAATAACATTTATCGAGTAGGTAGTGGTACAGTGAAAAATCGACTATTTGTGTGTTCAATAGCATATAGAAACAGAGTGTTTTTTGCAGTCAACCGGAATACAGCTTACTTATAAGGACACAATTTGTCCCATTTTCTGTTTTTTTAGTCGAAACATTTCCTACGTGTAAACAAAAATGGCAATGTGGCCAAATCTTGAGCGATTCTTTGAGAAAAACCTCGCTGGTCTCGAATCGGTCGAATGATACCATAATAGTATTTTATTGTTAACATAATATCGCCCCACGTAATTTATCACGTTAGCACTATTTGCGCTGAGTCCCTTATCGTCGGATAGTTGTAATGTAAAGTTAGGGAGCGCCGCAGACTGCTTCTGTAGATAACGTCCGAGCGACACCGCATTAGTACGGCGCGAGTGATGCGTGCGACTAATTGATTCTCGATCGCTTTGACATTTGACCAGATAATTCTCAGAGTGTTTTTTTTTATTAAACAATTCATATTCTTAATAAACATGAGATTGGGGGCGTGAATTGTATCGAGTATTAATTGTTTGTGTGATTTCTGACCATGGATGAGGACAGGAAGCCGTTACTGCTGTAAGTTGGGTCTCGTGTTTTCAATATTAATTATATTTCTTATATTCTACCCTGACTAATATTATAAATGCGAAAGTGAGGGTGTTTGTAACGCTTTCACGCCTAAACCGCTGCACCGATTTTAACGAAATTTACAGAGATAGACAAGACCTTGGAAAAGGACATAGGGTAATTACTTTTTATCCCGGACAATCATAGTGTTCCCACGGGAATTAAAAAAAAACCCTTATTAGCTAGTAATGCGAAAGTGAGTTTCGTTGTTTGTTACGCTTTCACGCCTGAACCGTCAAATCGATTTTAATGAAATTTGGTATAACTAGACCTTGGATAGACATAGGCTACTTTTTATCTCGGAAAGCCAACGGTCAAAATCCACGCGGACGAAGTCGCGAGCATCAGCTAGTATATTATTATAAAATAAACGTCTTCTAAGTAGATACCGCATTAGATACGTATAATATTAGTTAGTTAGTTCTTTGATACCTATGTGACTAATTGATTATCGCATTGACATTGGTATGAGACCCGAGTGTTTCTTCAAAATATGTTTATTTTGCGTGAATTATGCAAATTGGGGGCGTAAAATGTAAATTGTATTGAGAATTCGTTCAAGATTTGTGACTGAAGGTTCTTAACTTCTTAGCTTTGCAGCCGCTTCTACTACTCTAGGTAGTCACAGAATAATAGTAATAGGTATGTCCGGTTTAGTCTTGTTAACCGACGAAAAAAAGGAGGTTATCAATTCGACAGTAATAACACACGAGTAGTATAATATCTACTCGTATGGTAATAATATTGGAACTGCAAAATATTCACATAATATTATTATGATATAACGAACTTTTGCCCACGGCGTCGCTCGCGTGAATTTCGATTTGTCACAAATACTGATGGAATCGTGGATATCTGGTTTCCGTTTCTGCTTCCTTTTTCAACCTGTATACCTACTTTCAAGGAAGTTTGCTATAGTAATCTACCTATAGATGTAAATATAGATTTCGGGTTTTTCAAAATCCCGCGGGAACGGTGAATTGTTCCAGGATAAAAATCTATGTTTTAAGTCTAGGCATAATCTATCTCCGTTCAAAATTTCAGCGAAATCGGTTCAGTAGTTGCGACGTTATAGAGTAACAAACATCCAAACATCTTAACATCCAAACATCCAAACAATACATCCACACTTTCACATCTATACTAATAAATAAAATTGAAGTGTCTGTCTGTAATATCGAAATAACTACCTCATATTAAGCTCATATGGTTATTTGAACGGTACCATAACCGAATCACACGTTTTTAAAATTTTTGTCTGTCTGTCTGTCTGTCTGTCTGTCTGTCTGTCTGTCTGTCTGTCTGTCTGTCTGTCTGTCTGTCTGTCTGTCTGTCTGTCTGTCTGTTTGAACGGGCTAATCTTCGGAACGGCTGAACCGATTTTGACGGGACTTTCACATACAAGTAGAGAATTAACCAGGGAGTAACATAGGCTACTTTTTTAACCGACTTTCAAAAAAGGAGGAGTTGTGTTTTTCTACCTATGTACACCGATATCTCCGAGATTTCTGAACCGATTTGCGTAATTTTTGTTTTAATCGATAGAGAAACATTGCGACACTGTTCTACAAAAAACTTGGATTCCAACTCCTCAATCCTGATGCTGTAGGGGAACTGATCCCCAAAACTAATGTGATTTAGGAACTGTCGGTTATTTAAATTGATATTGGGGGTACCAATTAGAGACTTTATCGTTGAATGAACTCGAGTAGGTACATATTCAACTCCTCAACCCTGATGCTGTAAGGAGTTGCATTCCGAAATCGTGGGGATCCCACGGAATTTTTCCGTTTTGGTGACGGGTTACTTCAGATAGGCTACTTTTTGTTCTGGAAAATCAAAAGTTCCCACGGGATTAAAAAACCTAAATCCACACGGGCGAAGCCGTGGGCATCATCTAGTTTATAATATTAGTAGATCATAATCTACGAGTATACGGGCTTCCAAATAAATAAGGTAAAGTCCCCTTATTCCGTGGTATTTTCATAAAAACTCGAAAGAACGTCAAAAATTAAGCATTTACTACACCTTTCTGAAGAACTGGCTATTTTTATCAGAAGCGTTATTTATTTAACTCTTGAAATATCCTAAAAGGACAACAATTACAACTTGATTTAAATGTAAAATTAAATTAAATATGAAGAAAGTCCGAATGCTCCAATTCCGAGGTAAAAATCCTAATTCCGAGGCAAATGGCTCCTAATTCCGAGGGTACAAAATTCAAAGGGAAATGAGTAGAATGAATTCTACATGGTGTTCAAAAATGAAACTGTATTTATTAATAGATTTCAAAATCAATTCGATACGTATGTAATTGTTTAATTATGTTTGTGTGTAAAATATTAAAATATGTATATTATTAATATATATATATAGCTGCTCGTGCTGATTCATTCGCTCACTGACTGACTGACTGATTGATCACCTCTCCTGTAAAATTTTGTATGAAAATTATTTTTTTCACAAATGGTTTCGTATAGATGATAAAAATTCATTCAGAACAAAAATATGGAGAGAGCTGATGATTGAGGATTTCAGAGACGAGCGATGGGCACGCTTAAAGTATTGAAGATAGGTGGGTGCTCGAGCAAATGTCACTCGAAACGTCATCCAATTGGCAGTGAGCTGAAAAAAAAGTCAAAATGGCGAAAATAAGATGGCCGCCATACAAATTTCGTCGGTCTCCATCTCGGAAGGTATAAAAGATAGAAGAGTGGTTTCTTGGCAAAAGATGATCAGGATCCGATGGTTTATTCGATAAATAGAAAAAAAATCAAAGTGGCGGAATTTATTTTTCCATAGAAAATGTATGGCGAATATTGAGAGAGAGAAGTTGTGAACAATGCAGGCCTTTGATGCGGTTCTTTGGAGAACTCTCAAAGAAAAATATGGGAAGACATGATGATTGAGGGTTTGGAAGACGGTTGAGCAGCCCGGGCAGGGTATTGTAGATAGGTGGGAGGTGCTCAAACAAAAATTACTCAAAACCTCATCCCATTGGCACTGAGCTGAAGAAAAACCCAAAATGGTGGATACAAGATGGCGGCCATACAAATTTCGTCGGTGATTATCTCACTAAGTATAAAAGATGGAAGAGTAGTTTTTTTAGCAAAAGATGATCAAAACTTAATAGGAGTCAAATAGTGGTCTTGAAGTCGCGTGGCCTTTACTTCCTTTGACAGTACCGCGAGCCTCAATAAATTCAAGGCGGTGCGTACGAATGTAAGTTAACGACCTGTATGGTTAGTTCGAGCTTGCACACTTCGAAAACGGTTACTAGATTTGAATATCGAAAAACTATAATATCAGAGCAAAATTAACCCTAATGCTCTTACAATCAAATAAGATTATAAAGTCATAATGTAGTAGGGTACTTCGAATATTTATTTTAAAAATTTCTGCTTGGAGCGTAGACGAATGGCTGAATATATTGGCGGACTCAAACCTTAAAACCAGCCAGTTTAGTTGCATTTCACTCTCAAGTCATGTTAGTCAATGTGTTTCGATACTCGAATTTCTATCATCGTTTCCCCAATGTACAAAGTCGGCATAAGGCCTCTGTACTCACTAGGTTAGCAATCAGCTGTTCGACAAAAATCTTAGATTTGATAACATGACAGGTTTACGTATGACGGTGTGACTCTTGTTCCATGGAAGCAAAGGAGGTAGCTTGGATGGGATGCCATGTGTGTGGATACACTGGCATTGTCTCACATACAGGTGACCTCCGTGGCGGCCGGAGCAGCAGCCACTAAGGCGGAAAGGGCCAAGAGGCGCAAATATGAAAATATAGAAAATAATTTCATATTTGTGCCTTTTGGGGAGGAGACCATGGGTTCGTAGGGCAAGGATGCTAGGTCCTTTTTTAAGGGCCTGTCATCCCGTCTCGTGGAGTCCACGGGTGACCGGAGGGCTGGCAGTATAATATTGTACTCTGTATTACTACTGTATAATATTGTACTACTGTATATATATATATACTCCTACCTATCTAGAATGTGCCCCTGGCTGTGCCCCTCACCCATCTTTCAAACCTTCGATCATCATCACTCTCCGTATTTTTGCTCCGAATAATTTGTAAGGATGAGATTTCTTAAAAAAAAAACTAATTTTACATTTGTACAATCGTTTTTTTTAGCTCACTGCCAATCGGATGATGTTTCGAGTGATATTTGTTTGAGCACCACCCACCAATCTTCAATAGGTGCACTGGCCGTGCTCCTCATCCATTTCCTAAATCCTCAATCATCAGCTGTCTCAATATTTTTCCTTCGCATGATTTTTTGTCTTCTATACGAAACCATCAATGAAAAAAACAATTTGTACGGAAAAATAAATTCTGACATCTTGATTTATTTTCTATCCATTTAGTAGATCTTTAGGTCTTGATCATATTTTGCTCAGAAAATACTCTTCCATCTTTTATACTTAGTGAGACATCGACGAAATTAGTATAGCCGCCATTTTGAATCTGCATTTTGGGGTTTTTTTCAGTTCAGTGCCAACTGGATGAGGTTTCGAGTAATTTTTGCTTGAGCACCTCCCACCTATTTACAATACCCTGCCCGGGCTCCTCAACCATCTTCAGAACCCTCAATCATCATATCTTCCCATATTTTTTTTGAGATTTCTCCAAAAAACCACATCAAAGCCTTGCATAGTTTACAACTTGTAGTCTCTTCAATATTCGCCATACATTTTCTATGGAAAAATAAATTCCACCATTTTGGTTTTTTTTCTATTCATCGAATAGACCTTTGGATCCTGATCATCTGTTGCTAGGAAACCACTCTTCCATTTTTTTACCCTCCGAGGTGGACACCGACGAAATTTGTATGGCGGCCATCTTTTTTCGCCATTTTGAATTTTTTTCAGCTCTCTGCCAATTGGATGACGTTTTGAATGACATTTGCTCAAGCACCCCCCTCCTATCTTCAATACCTTAAGCGTGCTCTTCACCCGTCTCCGAAATCCTCAATCATCAGCTCTCTCCATATTTTTGTTCCGAATGAATTTTTGTCTTCTATACGGAATCATTAGTGAAAAAAAATTTTTTATACAAAATTTTACAGGAGGGGTGATCAATGAGTGAGTCAGTGAATGAATCAGCACGAGCAATAATAAGATAAACGTTTTAGAATATGAATGTTTGCGTGACTGAACGCGAATGATACTTGGTGTAACTGAAACCATACTGAAATATTGTGAGCATCCTGTATTTTATTTCTATACATACCACGTAATTAGAGGCTCATAGAACCTTATTCCGAGGTAGTATTTCTATCCATACCACATAATTAGGGGCTCATAGAACCTTATTCCGAGGTAATACCACGGAATTGAGTTTTGTAACAAAAAACACGTTTCCTAATTCCGAGTGTTAAAAAAGAAAAGATTTTTCCATAATAAACAAATAATTTAAAGCTTAATTAGATTATCTTCGTAAATATGTACAATACTCTCTCAAAATTGCATCGAAATATGTATAAATTTAATTTTCTTTTAAATTAATTTTCTTTAGCTTTCCCATACAATCTATCAATAAATTACCTAAATAGGTAAACTTTGACACGGTATAGTTAGTGATTGAGACGCCAAAGTGTACCTCGTAATTAGGACTCTGTAACCTTATTGCCTATTTAAATATTCAAAACCGAAACAAGAAGTATTTAACATAAAACGACTCTAAAAATTGAAAAAGTTATGAAGTCTATGAAATCGCAATTCCGCGGTATACCACGGCGTTAGGAACCGGCTAAAATATTTGGCACCTAACGCCGAGGTATTTTCAAAACCTATTTTCACCTTAATTTCTTTACAAATATTCACAAAAGTTGATTGTTTTCGATTGAAAATATAGTCCTTCAAATATTCAAATCTAAATAAAAACAAATAAAGCTCAAAATTAACGGATAAACACTATTTAAAAAAATGTAGGTATTTCGTGCACGAGGTCCAAAATGTATGAAACATGCGTTCGGGCCGGCTGCTAGTGTAAAACTTGCCGGTTATTTTAAAACATATACATATAAAACTAACAATTTCGTCATTTATCTATGGAATGATAAACTATCAATTGATTAAGATATGTTGCAGTAAAAAATAGCTTGGGGATCGGTTGAAAACGCTGTTTTTCTATATACCTCGGAATTGGGTGCCAATTTTAGAATACCACGGAATAAGGAGACTTTACCTTATACAAAATTTCATAGGTGTATGTGTGTATGTTTGTCCGCGGATTTCTCCAAAACTGTTAATCGGATTGTGACCATTTTTTTATTGGCTTACTATAATTTCTATAATATTTTAAGTAAGTAATATAGTGAGATTGTTTTAGATCATCAACACTTATAAGAATGCATTACGTTCTCTACTGTTGTTGCTTTTATAATACAATATACATTCGAAAACAAAAAATATCAAAAAAATCTTTAGAAAATTTTCTAGTGTCCACCAACGCTATATATTTTATTTACAGAGAAACATCAATTGTCTAGATTTTGTCAACTATGTTGCTAACACGTGTAATGTTAGTGAAACATAAAAGTGACACGATAGTTCGACAAGCGTAAAATCACTTATGCCCGGGCTACACGAGGCTAGTTTTTCAAGGTAGGATAGCAAGCTAGTTCTCTTTTAAACTGTCTTGGCTTGCTGACCTGGCTTGGAATATGCTAGTTCTGTTTGTTTACATGAGGCTATATTATTTTAAACTAGTTTTATTGCTGTGACCGAGGTGACCACACGTCCAAAATGAACTGCACGCAAAAAAACACTATTCGACTGAAACAGTTACTTCAAAAACTGTGCCAATTCGCACTAGACGAACTAGAAGATGAATTACAAAAACGGGTGTGGACAAGACCGTGGATTTTAAGAAGAGATGAACGTGGATCATTGATGGATCGTGGATGATTCATGGTCACGGTACAGTTGTACGACTACGAACTTTAAATTAATCTCCGTACTTAGTTTCATCATCATCATCATGATCAACCCATTACCGGCTCACTACAGAGCACGGGTCTCCTCTCAGAGTGAGAAGGGTTTTGGCCATAGTCTACCACGCTGGCCAAGCGGATTGGCAGACTTCACACACCTTTGAGAACGTTATGGAGAACTCTCAGGCATGCAGGTTTCGTCACGATGTTTTCCTTCACCGTTAAAGCAAGTGATATTTAAATACTTAAAACGTACATAACTCCGAAAAGTTAGAGGTGCGTGCCCCGGGATCGAACCCACGACCTCCGATTAGCAGTCGGTCGTCCTAACCACTAGGCTATCACAGCTTTTTACTTGTACTTAGTTTGGGCATCTTAAAATCTCAAAAACACGTCGCGGAGAAAAACAAAACGCGTGGTTATTGCTTACGAGTCAACTGTAAACTAGCTTCCACATGAAGCTAGTACACAAGCCAGGATAGTAAAATCACGAAAATAATAATAAATTCACGAAAAATTATATCCCGTGAGGCTTCAAACAAGGTCAGTAATAAGGTCAATAAACCTACCCGTTTCCGATATCTGGTATTTTAAATCTACTGTAATATTCTAACGATAAGTATCGGTGTGATAACAGTTACCTGCTCGTGAGATAAGCCGCCGCCGAAAAGGCGCTTATCTTATTTAATAGGATGTTGGTCAATCGTTTGCAAGTAGTTTAACGCCATTTCTTCCGATATATGAATCCAATTAAAATTATTTTTTTTAATATATTCAACCAAATTATGGCTTTTAATGATAATTCAAAAATCTGCCACCTTCGGATAGCGGATTCTGTTGAGAAGAAACTTTTATTTATCTTTCGAATTTTTGATTAGGCAAGCACAGTTTAATACCGATATCATGTTTTTCTCTATAAGTAATTTATATTTATTTACTTTTTCCTTAATATTTTGTTTTAGTTTTTAATAAATTTCTTTATATAACATAAAAAATTAAAATTTTATTTTTATTAAGAACTTTTCTACGAGCGTAACCTCTTTCATGTTTCTCCACATCTTTCTACCTATTTGAAACTTTAACTACTTATCCAGTTCTCTCCAATTCATTCATTCATGTAATTTCATCAGATCTGGTATGAAAAAATTCTCTTTAATTACCTCCATAATATTATTTCTGTAACCTAACTACGTTCTCATTTTAATTTTTCCCTCGTTAGTAAGCAACTCAATTCTTGTAGTTTTTTTTTCAATCTCAATATACAATGCATGTATTACTACCGATGTTTTTACTCTTGAATTCTATAATATTATCTTAGGGTTCTTCCACTACTTCTTACATTACCTTGATAGTAATTGCCTACTTTATATCGACTTTGACTTATATTATGGCTATAAATATTAAACACATCGGATTCTGCTAAAGTGCCTACAAAGAATCGTATGTGTATTGAAAACAATACATTGTTTTGAGTAGCGATTGCTTCGGAGTAGATGAAGGTATTTTATAAACCAATCCATACCTCCATACTAATATTATAAATGCGAAAGTAATTCTGTCTGTATGACAAAAACTCTCTCTAGATCATTGAACCTTCGATTTAAAGTCAAAATAACTGAAAACTACGCTGAGAATTTCTTATGAAACTAGATCTACTTTTTTAACAGCAAAAGGTTTTCTTATTTTGGACTTCTTGCGTCCGTTGCCGTGCACCAAGGCCAGGCTGAAACAATATTGCACTTATAGCACTTAATATATTTATTATTATGTACTAATTATTGTACCACTAATAATATTATAATTAGATACTGACATTAATTGTCGCTCTTGGCCGTGACTTTGCCTGCGTTCGTGACACAATAATGTAATCTCATTTTGCACTGATAATTATTATTGGTTCTTATACGATCATTTAATTAATACATTATCTCGTAAATATGTACTTTAAGGTATAACTTTATTTTTAACCGACTTGAAAAAAAGGGGGAGATTCTCAATTTGACACGTATTTTTTTTTATGGCGATGTTACTCCATAACTTCATCAAATTATTATTTTTTTATTTGAAAGAACGAATTGTCAGGTTGGTCCCATTTAAATTTGGTGAAGATCTGATGAATATCTTTGGAGATGACGAATGGAACTCCTCAATAAATAAGAGCAAATCGCTCGCAATCAAAGTATGTAAGGACATATTATTATATAACATACATACATATATAATGCTAAATTCGTGGGAACTGTTGATTTTGAATAATTGGATAAGTGGATTTTTATAAGTGGCACGTCGTTAGATTCGCCATGCCAGCGCGAGTGTCCACGAGAACACAGGAATCTGAAAAATTTGAAATGGCGGATTTTGGATGCCATAATGTGGGTCCATAGTTTTTTTTCCTTCAAATTCTATCGATTGGGGTATCAAATTAAAGGGTTTGAAAAGGTGATTACGAAAATATATTTATTTTGACTAAAAAAATAATTTATTACACAGTCGGGTTTTATATTTTCTTACCAATATTATACTTGTAATAAGTATTATCTAACACCATTTGTGGTCACCCTTATTATAAACACTAAGCCACACTTGACGAATTAATTTTATCAAAAATATTAGAATTTTATCTGAGTAAGTATATTCAAAGTACCGAGGAATGGATTAATTATTCATATCAAGGATAACGTATCTAGTATCATAAAAAACAATTTATTAAGCATATTTAAATAGATTGATGATAGGTGTTTGTTTAGCGCTACTAACCTATTTTTGCAGAAATTTTAAATATTGTATCTCTAAGTTTATAAGTACTTAGGTACTTATAATATTTAGTATTTTCCTGTTTACATTTTTACGTTCTCGACTTCTCGTACATTACTTACACTATTGCTTTTCTTTGTGATAATAAAAAAATACCTATTGCTTAAGTAAATGAACTTTGAAAAAATTAGTTAATTAGGTAGGCAAACTTTTATTTGTTGCCCAAAACCACATCGCGTCTAGATTTTGAACTTATTGCGACATTGTTTTTTTTTTTAATAAACTACTTAAGTATACTTATACCTACATCTCTATTAACAAGCTATAATTTAAAAATTAAAAAAAACCCGACTGCCATGCTATAAAACGAACTAAAAAATTAATAAACTACCACCGTGCCACTTACAGTGTAGTTGTTATTTATTTTGTTTTTCATGATTTGTCACTCCAAACTGATTTAAAACATATAGATTGTATACATTTTCGTACTGGCCTTTTAAAGTCCTTTAATTTGATACCCCACTCGAGGGTCTTGAGGAAAAAAATTTTTTCAGCTCGCACATTAAAGTGCATAAAATCCGCCATTTTGAATTTTTATTAATTTTATGTACCCAGTAACATTTGCGCTGTTAAGACAAATCTAATGACGCATCATTTATCAAAATAGGTTGAGTCGTTGAGTAGTTACGAACTGACATAGGAAACGGTCATTTTCTGTGATTTATCACTCCAACTTATTTTCAAATATATAATTGTATACATTTTTGTATTTGCCTTTTAAATCCCTTCATTTTGATACCCCACTCGAGGGTCTTGAAGAAAAAAATTTTTTTCAGCTCGCACATTAAAGCGCATAAAGTCCGCCATTTTAATTTTTTTTTAAATTTAGGTACCCTATAACACTCGCGTCATGAAGACAAATCTAATGACGTATCATTTATTAAAATCCGTAGAGCCGTTGATTAGTTACACGCGGACATAGGAATGGACATACATACACACAGGTGAAACACATAACCCAGTCGGGTAAAAAAAAGGAAGGAAATCATAGTTTTCAAATCACATTTCTGCTATAGAACCAAATACTTAGTATTTCGCCGTTTTTACTTAGGTACGAGTAGATATAGACACTGTGTGGGAAAAATAGCCATTACCATGCAGCATGCAGTATAAATTGCAATAAATGCCCAGTTTATTGTTGAAATTGTTCTTGAATAGTTACAGAACAATCATTATAATGGCTGAATTTAGATACGGGCCGCTATCAGGGCATGCAGGTAAACAACTTTGTATGCTGCACTCATAGACATTTTGCATTATCTACACGTCTCACAAGGTTTGTCGCTGACACAGTACAGCCTCATATTTACCCCCCTCTTTTTAACCGATTTCAGAAAAAGGAGGCTATTAATTCGACAGTATGTAATATTTTTGGAACTGCAAACAAAAATACAAAATTTCATAAGTGTATGTATGTATGTCCACGGATTTCTTTTTTATTGGCCTAAAACTTTAACTTAGGGAACAATGCAATGTTTCATGAAAATCGGTTCGGTAGCTTCCGAGGTGTGGACTGTTAAGTGCGTGGTGATTGGTGAAGTAGGTTTAACATTCAATCTTTGTAACCCCGACGCAAGGGGTGTTATAAGTTTCCACTATGTGTTTTTGTCTGTCTGTCTAGCTCTTAAACGGGTGAATCTTTAATGCTGTTTTTTATAGGTATGTTTGTCTCGACGAGTACCTACTTGACAGACACGTCGTAGTGATCAAGGTTTTGACGTTTGGAGCAAGAGGGATGGTGGGAGTGACACGTCAGGTTCTCCCAGGGGGTTGTTAATTTTTTTAATTTACAGTTATAGATTATCACTTGTTTAGTCATTACACTTTTGCTTCTACCCGCAGGTTCAAAGATGGTAAAGCGACATACGGGTCTGACACGCCCGCCCGGGGTCGGCGGGTCATCTTCTGCGTTCACGGCAACCCCTCCACCGGCTGCTGCGCGGTCATAGAGACCACCGCTGATGGTGACGATGGGGACATCAGAAACGGCAGTATTACCGAAGCAGCTAGTAAGAAACTTCGCCCTTCATTTGACTATTTCACCTTCTTACTTCAGCACTTCCAAACGCCAAGTTATTGTTTTTTAACTTCAAAAAAAGGAAGAGGTTTTCAATTCGTCGCAATCCTCGTATTTAATGAGAGCTATCAAATTAAATATAAGTGCTGGAACAATTTGCGCGGTGGTAACTGAGATCGTTAAAATCTTTGGGAACGTTTAAAATTAAATTAAAAACATATCTTATCTCATATATAATATATCTCATATAAAATTAACAACACGAAAAATGATACATTTTTATACGCAATCCAATACAATTAACAAGTGTAAATTGAAAATTTAAAAAACCCCCGACATTCGCCATTTAGTGGCGGCGGCCATCTTGAATTTGCAATAGTGCTATTCTACTAGTCAAGCCCTTTCATTTGATACTCATATCAAGGGAGTTGTGAAAAAATATATCATCCGCCATTTTGTAGCGGCGGCCATCTTGGACCGATTTTCATCAAACATAGCTAAGAACACTCTCGACTAATTCACCTTTCAAACAAAAAAAACCGCATTCAAATCGGTCCACCCGTTTGAGCGCTACAGGGGAACAGACAGACACACACACACACACAGACACGTCAAACTTATAACACCCCGTCGTTTTTGCGTCGGGGGTTAATAATGTAGTAATTTAAAATAGAACGGTTTTAAATTATAAATAATATTTGTTTATCTTGCTTAATTTGTCTTGTTCTTTTAGGTTTAGCTTGTTTAACTTTTTTGTAGTCAGACTCAAGCGATAGATAAACTGGATAAATATATCCTCTTTCACCATTTATACTAGTTTTTTAACCCCCGACGCAAAAACGATGGGGTGTTACAAGTTTGACGTGTCTCTCTGTGTGTGTGTCTGTTCCCCCGTAGCGCTCAAACGGGTGAACCGATTTGAATGCGGTTTTTTTGTTTGAAAGGTGAATTTTTCGGGAGTGTTGTTAGCTTTGTTTGATGAAAATCGGTCCAAGATGGCCGCCGCTACAAAATGGCGGATAACATATTTTTTCACTACCCCCTCAATATGGGTATCAAATGAAAGAAATTGACTAGTAGAATAGCACTATGCGAATTCAAGATGGCCGCCATCACAAAATGGCGAATGTCGGCGGTTTTTAAATTTTTTTATTTATTTATTACTTTTATTGTATTGATATCGATGGGTTAAATAATACTATCTGTTTTGTTCCAGGGCATTGTCATAGATCAAGAAATGAAGAAATAGACAAGCGTGCAAGGAGAAAACTTATTATAGCCAGCATATTATGTGTAATATTTATGATAGGAGAAATTGTCGGTAAGTTTTTTTGTTACTAGACACTTTTTGTTTACTTAAAATAAACTGTTTGTTCATAATAATAATAATAGCCTTTATTCGGAAGAGTTGTACATTTAATTTGTTATTTAATATCTAATCACTACATATAAGTCGCTTTCTCTGTCCCTATATCGCTATGTATGCTTAAATCTTTAAAACTACGCAACGGATTTTGATGCAGTTTTTTTAAATAGATAGAGTGATTCAAGAGGAATGGTTTATAAGTAGAAAAATTGGACCCGGTAGGTGACGCTAATAGCGGGCAGGACGACGTCTGCCGGGTCCGCTAGTAATAAATAATTAACTTTAATTTTTCTTCCTTCTTGCTATGGCGAACTCATTCTGTGTGCCTTTTTTGACAAAGGCCTCCTCCAACTGTGCCCATTTTTGTCTGTCACTAGCTAGCCTCGGCCATGTGCCACCTGCTACAGCTTTTATCTCATCGACCCATTGTTATAATATCAATTTTCATAACGTGTGTTACAAAACGATTCAGTCGAAAGCACAGACATACAAACCAATTCAATATATGTAGATGTATAGATTTTTATCAAAGTATCGTAAGAGGTTATTTGATGTTTTTCAGGTGGCGTCTTGTCCAACAGTCTGGCTATAGCCACGGACGCGGCGCATCTGTTGACAGACTTCGCCAGCTTTATGATATCGTTATTCTCCCTTTGGGTAGCCAGCAGGCCCGCTACAAGGAAGTAAGTTTTTCTTAATATTTGTAATACAAATGCATTATGATATAAAATAACTCTTTGAGTCTAACTAGGCGTTTGGCAAGGTAGCATATTAGATACAAAACTCTTTCGTATTCGTATCGTAAAATATCTAGCAAAACATTTTTATCCGGTAGAATAGTTTGACTACCTAGCGTAGTGGTGAGCGCTGTGATCTTAGAATAGAATAGAATAGAAAAGTTTTTTATTCAAATAAACTTTTACAAGTGCTTTTGAATAGTCAGATGAATCTACCACTGGTTCGGAATGCCGTTCCAACCGAGAAGAACCAGCAAGAAACTCGGCGGTTGCTCTTTTCCAAATTTACAATATCAATATAACAATTTTATGGTAAGTACATGATTGAATTGCCGTCTCGCGCATTGCTGGAACGAGTCAAATCCACGCCTTTTTATCATTTATATAAGTAATCATAATTTTATTCAGATAAACTGTCGGAAGCGTTTACGAATCGACAAATGAATCTACCACAGGTTCGGAATGGTGCTTACAATTCTACACATGTGAAGAAGGGCAGACAAAAGTAGCCCCATTTCCGACGGTGGCACCCGTTCACGAGCATGACGCATGATCCAGCCATTGCTTCGCTCAACCATATTCGAGGGAACGTAACAACCCGCACCACACGACACCACCACAGAAATGTTTAAAGAGAGCGTGACATACTTAGGCTACCCATGATCAAAGCATCGAATTGAACACCAATAATCAAATACTCGGTTTAAGACATTGAGAAATTGCTCCATGCTTTTTTATCATTTATATAATCTTCAATTGTATAATATGCTTTTTTTATGAGCATATTTTTAATAGAGTTCTTAAACTTGTGTAAAGGCAAGTCTAAGATTGCTTGTGGAATTTTATTATAGAACATTACGCCCATTCCCACAAATGACCTTTGGACCCTTTTGAGGCGTAACTGAGGAATCACGAGCCTATTTCTATTTCTTAATTGCCTGTCGTGTAATTCGCACTTTTTAATGTAACTGTGAATGTTTTGCCTAACAAAAATTATATTGTTATAGATATATTGAGAAGCTACCGTAAGAATACCTATTTCTTTAAATTTCTCTCGAAGGGAATCCCGCGGTTTTAAATTATAAATTGCGCGAATTGCCCTTTTTTGTAAAACGAAAATTTTTTCAATATCAGCCGTCCATACGACATAATACTATGGAAATATGCAAAATAAACAATTTTTGCAGTTTCTATATCTGTTATCTGTCGAATCTTCCTAACAGCGTAAGCAGCAGAGCTGAGCTTGCCAGCAAGTGTTGCTATATGGGTGCCCCATTGAAGCTTTGCATCTAGGGTTATTCCCAAGAACACAGTTGTGTCCTCAGTTTTCAATGGCTCACCACTTATCTTTAAATTTTTGCTAGTAACCCTTGTGTTGGGCAATAGAAACTCGACACACTTGGTTTTTTTTGCATTCAAAAGTAGATTGTTTGTAGTAAACCAGTGTGAAACTTGAGATAATGTATTATTTACATCGTCAAAATTGTCCTTAGTCCTATCGACTTTAAAAATCAAAGACGTGTCGTCAGCAAATAGTACAATATCGCAAGCATTTTTGACAAAATGTGGTAAATCATTAATATAAACCAGAAACATGAATGGACCCAGAATAGAGCCTTGGGGAACACCCATTACTGAGGCTTATAAGTGGACTGAACACTTATAAGTGGGAGGTCCCGGGTTCGATTCCCGGCAGGGGCAATTTAGGATTTTATAATTTCTAAATTGTCCCTGGTCTGGGTCTGGTGGGAGGACACCACCCTACCGGCAAAGCCGTGCCGCCCAGCGAATTAGTGTTCTAGTACGATGCCGAAAAAAAAGTTGAAACCGATTAGAGTTATGGGTTTAAAAAAAACTGCCATAGGTACCTCTTCCAGGTTAGCCCGCTTCCAACTTAGATTGCATCGTGACTTACCATCAGATGAGATCGCAGTCAAGGGCTAACTTGTCCTACTAATATTATAAATGTGAAAGTGTGGATGTTTGGATGTTTGGATGTTTGGATGTTTAGATGTTTGGATGTTAGGATGTTTGGATGTTTGTTACTCTATAACTTCGCAACTGCTGAACCGATTTGGCTGAAATTTTGAACGGAGATAGATTATGCCCTGACTTAACACATAGGCTTTTTATCCTGAAAAAATCCACAGTTCCCGCGGGATTTTAAAAAACCGAAATCTATATCTACAGCTATAGGTAGATTACTATAGCGAACTTCCTTGATAGTAGGTATAAAGGTTGGAAAAGGGAGCGGGAACGGAAATCCACGATTCCCTCGGGATTTGTTTAAAACCGAAATTCACGCGGGCGAAGCCGCGGGCATTTTCTAGTAGATGAATAAAAAGTCATTGAGGGCCAATTCAACAATATGCAGCAAATAGCAGTAGTAACTGAAATGCGAGACAACTCGTTTCGCGTTCAAAACATGGCCAACAAAACAAAAGTTTGGTGTAATCTGTGATATGATGAATCTCTTCCAGAATGTCGTTCGGCTGGTACCGGGCGGAGGTGATAGGCGCCCTGACGTCGGTGCTGCTCATCTGGGTGGTGACGGCGGTGCTGGTGTACATGGCCGTGCAGAGGGTCATCTACAAGGAGTTCGAGATAGACGCCACCGTGATGCTCATCACGTCCGCTGTGGGCGTTGCCGTTAATCTCGTGTGAGTAATAATCCGCTGTGGGCGTTGCCGTTAATCTCGTGTGAGTAATAATCTGCTGTGGGCGTTGCCGTTAATCTCGTGTGAGTAATAATCCGCTGTGGGCGTTGCCGTTAATCTCGTGTGAGTAATAATCCGCTGTGGGCGTTGCCGTTAATCTCGTGTGAGTAATAATCCGCTGTGGGCGTTGCCGTTAATCTCGTGTGAGTAATAATCCATTGTGGGCGTTGCCGTTAATCTCGTGTGAGTAATAATAGCCTCAATAGAGCAACGGTCATCGTGGACTGAAAACAGAAAGGTTGACGGTTCAAATCCCACCCGTTGCATTATTAATGTACTACTAACGTCGAAAGTGCTGAAATAAATGTTCAATTGGATTTGAAAGAAAGAAAGAAAGTAAATTATTTTATTTGATCACCAGTGGCGTAGCGTACCTTGGCGGGGCCCCGTATAAAAATTTGTTTGGGGGCCCTTATGAAGGGTAAGGATTTCTCACAAAAGAAAAAAAAAATTGCATAAAATTAAAAGCAATATTTATTCATCATAATTGTTTATCTGTCACTTTTTCTAAAATTTTTACAAACATTTTTTCATGTGACTTCATGTTGCAAACTGATTTATTAAATCATTTATAGCTAATGATGACTTTAGTTTTTCTAAAGAATCTGCCTCTATGGACAACTTTTGGGACATTTTTTTACTTTTATCATTTCTGAAATAAACAAAAAATTGGGAAGTTTTTGTTAATTCTTGCTTACGCACGTCGGGGGCCCCCGTGGCTTGGGGGCCCCGTATAATTGATACGGCATATACGGCGGTAGCTACGCCCCTGTTGATCACACAGTTAATTATAAATAATGAAAAGAAATAAAATAAAGTTAACAAAAAATATATACAATAAACCAAAACTAAATCTAAAATAAAAGGAACAATTATTGTACCTATGTATGTGATCAAATGCAGGTCTCCCACTCAGCATCGTGCTGCAGCAAGCTGTAGCGCTGGTTTTCAGTGGGAGCCTGACTTGGGTGTCATCACGGATACATCATTCATAAATTATCTATCAATTACTACTACTTAATTAAAATTAAATTATAAGAAAAAAAAACGAAATACAAATAAAAAAAATAAAATTAAAAATTAAAAAGAAAATAGTAAACAAAATAGCGCAAAGCACAAAAACAGTATCACAAACACAACCGCTGCCTGTAGACAGCAAAGACGTACCCTAAGTGCTGGAACGATTAATTTGTATTTTTTTTTTCAGTATGGGGCTCACGTTACACCAGCACGGCCACAGTCACGGCGGCGGCGGCGGCGGTCACGGCCACACTCATGGTGGAAATAATCCTGTTCTCAACAATAAGGTATGCAAATACAAATCTAATATAAGTATGCTCCTCTCTTTCATTTTTCTTTCATTAATCTTCTTCCATTTTCCTCTCTCTCCACCTTCCTTCGCGTCGAGTAAAAACATTCTGCCAGACCAGAAAAATAAAAGACCTTCTCTTTCAATAAGTTTTCGTTTTATAAAAACTTGTCTTCTACTGGGCGATTGTCTGAAAGCTACATCAATCGTTGCTATAATCTCAATTGGGGCGAGATACCGCTTTTGCCTTTAGCACGGCAAAACCGGTAACACAAGTTTATCTGTTCCTCAAATCGTTGGCAGAAGGAGCACGGAGACTCGGACGCGGAGAGCTCCTCGTCCCACCAGCACCACCAGCCCAGCGAGAACATCAACGTGCGAGCCGCCTTCATCCACGTGCTGGGCGACTTCCTACAGAGCTTTGGCGTCCTGGTAGCCGCTATCGTCATTTACTTTAAGGTATTATAACCTTATACAATGTATACACCGTATACAATGGTATATATCGACCAGAATCTCATGAAAAATAGGCAAATGAAATTCCAAGGTTAGCAACACTACGGCTGCCCTAGCGATAAACAAAGGAACTGACATTTTTTTGTGAAATTGACTTTTTGCATTAACAAAAGTTTTATGTCGAGTAGTTTTTTACCACAGTTTAATATTTCAAATAACTTGAACCGTTTACTGAAATTTAAATTGCCCAAACAAAGTAACTGCACTCACTAACCCGGAATATAAATGCAAAAACCAAGTAAACAACAAGCACAACACAAAAACAAAGTAATTGGTTGTTGATTACTTTGTTTTTGTATTTAAAATGCAGTTGCTTGATTTTTCGTTTCGTGAAACGATCCCAGGTAAGGTGTTCTGAATGTAATTACTTTTTCTATCACTTAAGGCAGCCGATTTAACCTAGTGTTGCTTACTACAAAATTTAATTTCCCTATTTTTCATGAGATTCTGGTCGATCTATAACATTATTATTGTATACGGTGGCTATTATATATTCTGTGACGGTGGTATAATAGGTCTCATCAAATAAATATTTGTCTCTGCATGAACTTCGTGCGAGAGCGAACTCACGCAGGTACGCGCTAGCTCCGTCCCTTTCTGTCCGGCCACAGCCCACTGATACCTAAGATATGCTAATGCGACGCGATATTATATGCTATTCAGAGGCGAAGATATGCTATTCAGAGGCGAATATTTGTTTGGCGAGAACTTACAGCTATGGATATTAGGTGAACATGATTATCATCATCATCAACCCTTTACCGGTCCACTACAGGACACAGGTCTCCTCTCAGAATGAGAAGGATTTAAGCCGTACGTCCCCAAAATTAAAGGTTGAATTTTTAAATTATAACACTCCATGTTATTTTATTCATCTACAAGTTAGCTCTTGACTGCAATCTCACCTGATGGTAAGTGACGATGTTGTCTAAGATAGAAACGGCCCAACCTGGACGAGGTATGGCAGTATTTTTCGAAATTATGGTTTTTGCATTTGAACTGGAACAGTTTGAAGATAACTTTTACACAAGACAACCTCAATTATTTTTTGAATAATCATAAAAGAAATGGACTATTTCGGATTCTCGTTACATATAGAAAAACTCAACATCTTCAGTTGTCTACACATTATTATCTGTATAGAGTAGAATATCCCCACATAGAGGTCCCACGTGGCGTGACATTTCTTCTATTGTGCCAAATCAAATTCCATTCAAATCGTTCATCATTTTTACTTCAACTGTTTAAGTAATTGAACTGTTCATGAACTTCTGCCAGATTCTGAACAGAATCTTGTTAGAAAGCAGGTAGCTTGTATACTGGCCAGGAACGTTTTATGTATAAGATAAATTTAAGATTACAATGTTCTTGTTCCATTGTCCTCACATTTTGTTTAGATGTCAACATGGTAGCAGAGCGTTGCTAAGGAAAATTTTATTTTCAATTTTTTGAAAAATATAAAATTTTTCGAGATGTCGGCGAACCAAATTAGTTTAGAGAAACTGGAGGGTTCGGCAAACTACTCTACTTGGAAAATTCAAATGGAGTCAGCAAAAGAGAGCTGGGAAGCTTTACGTGCAACTTTTGAGGACAAGGGAGTAAATAATCGCTGCATCTTGCTAGGGAAACTTATAAGTCAAAAACTGAACATGCATGAATCTCCTCGGCATTACGTAAATGAGATTTTGAACATTGCTCAAAAGCTTGAGGATATAGGTAAAGAGTTGGATGATGAACTATTGGCTGCTTTAATGTTACAAGGCTTAGGAGAAGAGTATGCACCAATGAGAATGGCTATAGAGAATAGCAACATTATCTTGACAACCGACTATGTGAAAACGAAACTTCTACAGTTAGAGATGAAGCAAGGAAAGGAAGATGAACCGTCTACGAGTGCTTTAGTCTCTACAAAAAATAAGAAGTTTCAGAATAACAAGAGCAAGCAATTAAAGAAGAAACTTAAATGTTTTATTTGCAATGGAGACCACAAAGCTATAGATTGCCCCTCTAATCCTTCAAAGAAGAAGACGAAGGACTGTAAGGAAGCTAATTTCACCGCGTTATCTACAACAGAGTATTCAAGCAAAGGAGACTGGATTCTTGATTCGGGAGCGTCATCTCATATGACTTACCGCAAAGACTGGTTTCGGAACTATGTAGAGCTAGAGAAGCCTGTACAAGTTACCTGCGCGAATGGGAGTAGAATAAATGGAGAAGGATGTGGTGATGTATGTTCTTCTAAAGAGTTAGAATTTACAGTGAGTGGAGCGATGTATGTACCAAATTTAACCGCGAACTTGTTGAGTGTAAGTACGTTAGTTAAACGAGATATTGTGGTAGTATTTTCAAAGAGAGGTTGTGAGATGTATGCAGAGAATGATTGTGAGATAAAAGGTTCTGTGAGAAGAATGTGCAAGGAAGAGAGAGGCATTTATAAATTTAAATCAAAGCCTTGTACATATAACTCATCCATTTCAGCTTTGAACACTACAGTTGATAACAGTTATGGAGTTTGGCATCAAAGACTCGGTCATCTTAGTTCTAATTATATGAAGATATTGAGAGATAAAATGGCTGAAGGTATTAATTTTAAGGATTGTGAGACATTACAGTGTGCTTCGTGTCTGAAAGGTAAGCAAACTAAATTACCTTTTCCAAATAAGAAGGCAAAGCGAGCTAATGACATTCTGGAGTTAATACATAGCGATGTTTGTGGACCTATAGAGACTCCTTCATTCTCAGGTAAACGATATTTTGTTACTTTTATTGACGATAAAACTAGAAAAACCTTTGTTTATTTCTTGAGGGAAAAGAGTGAAGTTTTTTCTGTCTTAGTTGAGTTTAAAAATTTAGCCGAAACCCAAACGGGTAAGAAGCTTAAAATTATAAGAACAGACAATGGGACTGAGTACGTCAATAAAAGGGTTAGTGAGTTTTTAAAACAAAATGGTATTGTTCATCAGCTAACTGTGGATTATACACCGGCTCAAAATGGTGTGAGTGAGAGAGCCAACAGAACAATTGTGGAACGGGCAAGAAGTATGCTTGCAGAAGCAAACTTACCTAAGGTGTTTTGGGCAGAAGCTGTTCAAACGTCAGTTTTTCTGAAAAACAGATCACCTACGCTAGCTGTTAAAGGAATGACTCCAGAAGAAGCATGGACTGGTAGAAAGGTAAACTTGAGCTTTTTACGCATTTTTGGGTGTAAGGCCTTCATGCATATTCCAGATGAGAAAAGAAAAAAGTTTGATCCAAAGAGTTTAGAACTGATTTTCGTAGGTTACTGTGAGACAACTAAAGGTTATCGTTTAATGGATGTAAAAACTCATAAGATTTATAAAGCTCGAGATGTAGTTTTCTTTGAAAATCATACAGGGATTTATGCTCCTAAAAGTGAGATGACAAAAGAAGTTGAGGAAGTAACTATACCTCTAGGGAATATGGATGAACCGGCTACACAGAGTACACCCATGCCATCAGTCACTTCAGAAGACAATGTTCAGATACAGAATGATACAGAAATAAGAGAAGAACCTGAATCTGGAGTTATAGAGACAAATAATGAAGAAGTACCAGAAACAGAGATGGAAAACGTTACTCAAGAAAGAAGATATCCTTCAAGAGAACGTAGACCTGTAGTATTCAAGGATTGTATCTTATATCATACAGCAATCACAGCTAGAGATGAACCATTGTCTGTGGAAGAAGCTTTATCAAGAGACGATAAAGAGGAGTGGCGAAAAGCTATAACTTCAGAGTTGAATTCATTGAAGAAAAATAGGACTTGGGAATTAGTAGAGAATATTAATGGTAACTTTGTTGATTCTAAATGGATTTTTAAAATCAAAAAAGAACCAGGGGAGAAGATTAGGTATAAAGCTAGGTTAGTAGCTCGAGGTTTCACACAAGTGAAAGGACTGGATTATAATGAAACTTTTTCACCAGTTGTACGTCACAGTACTTTGAGATTTCTTCTAGCCATAGCAGCAGAGTATCATCTTCATATAGATCATATGGATGTAGTAACTGCATTCTTAAATGGTGATTTAAATGAAAGACTTGATATGAAGCAACCTAAAGGTTTTGAGGAAAAAGGCTATGAGAATCATGTCTGTCTATTGAGAAAAGCACTCTATGGTTTAAAGCAAGCACCTCGTGCTTGGAACGACAAACTTAATAAAGTATTGTTAGAGTTAGGATTTAAAAGATCAGATCATGAGCCTTGTGTCTACATGAGAAGAAGAACTAACAGTTTTATGATAGTTGCTGTTTATGTAGATGATCTCTTAATTTTTTGGGATGATGATAAAGAGAGAAATTATATTAAAACTGAGTTACAAACTAAATTTGAAATGAAAGATCTAGGGAAAGTAGATGTTTTCTTAGGGATCAAGATTAAGCAAGAGGATGGAGTTATAAGAGTTAACCAATCGGAATATTTAGAGAAAACATTAGAAATGTTTGGTATGGCTAATTGCAAACCAGTTAAAATGCCATTAGATACAAAACTTAAGCTAATCAAATCAAAGGAAGCTCCGAGTGCAGAAATTCCTTATAGAGAATTGATTGGATCTCTAATGTACTTAGCAGTATGCTCTAGACCAGATATAGCTTATGCTGTAAGTTACTTGAGTCAATTTAATAGTTGTTATGATCAGACACATTGGATAGCAGCAAAAAGAGTACTGAGGTATTTAAGTGGCAGTAAATCGTTTGAATTGACTTTCAGGAAAACTGGTACGCCTTTGTTTGGTTATGTGGATGCAGATCATGCCGGAGATGTAAGTGACAGAAAGTCATACAGTGGCTTTGTATTTGTTTTTGCAGGAGGACCAGTATCCTGGGAAAGTAGGAAACAGAAAACTATAGCATTATCAAGCGCTGAGGCCGAGTATGTTGCACTCTCGGAAGCATGTAGAGAAGCAATATTTTTGAAAAATTTATATAGTGAGTTGACAGGTAGAGAGATGTCTAGTATGAGGCTTTTAAGTGATAGCCAATCTGCTATAAGGATTGCAGATAATCCTGTTCATCATAATAGGACTAAACACATCGATGTTAGGCATCACTATATACGAGATATGGTGAGATCTAAAACCGTTTCATTGGAGTATGTACCCACGGGAGAAATGATGGCTGATGTGTTGACGAAAGGTCTTGGAAGGGTCAAGCATGAGTTTTGTATGAGAGGGCTTGGATGTGAGTATACAAGTTAAGGAGGGGTGTTAGAAAGCAGGTAGCTTGTATACTGGCCAGGAACGTTTTATGTATAAGATAAATTTAAGATTACAATGTTCTTGTTCCATTGTCCTCACATTTTGTTTAGATGTCAACAAATCTATAATGATGTCCAAAGTAATTATGGAATGTCCTTTGCAGCCGGACTGGAATCTCGTGGATCCGATCTGCACGTTCCTGTTTTCGATACTCGTACTTATCACCACGTTTAACATCATCAAGGACACGTTACTGGTGCTGATGGAGGGATCTCCCAGAGACGTCGATTTCCAGGTAAGCCTCATAAATCAACCATAAGATTCACTCTCGCTTGAGGATCGCATCAGTTCTGACATGTTTCCTGAAACAGTGGCATCGAGCGAAAGTGTTAAGAGCTATAATAGATTCAGGAGGGTTGACACTGACATAAAAGTTAAATCCCCGCAAAGACGTCACTTCTGGAAGACCACAACTGTTCTGCCAAGAGTGTAACGAAGAAGAAGACCGAAAAGTTAATTTTTTTTTTCTATTATTCATTACATTTATTCATGTACAAGTTAGCCCTTTAGTGTGGTCTCACCTGATAGCAAGCGACGGGTGATAGCGGACTGACCTGGAAAAGTTATGGCAGTTTTTAATAAACCCATACCCCTGATCGGTTTCTACACGGCATCGCGTCGTACCGGGACGCTGAATCGCTTGTATTGCTGCTCTCTTTGCTAGTAGGATGGCAACTACCCACGTTTGAAGCCTCCCAGGACAGACCAGAGACAATTTAAAAATTATATAGTCCCAAACAAACCCCTGACCTCTCACTTGTAAGACCACAGGGCTCGCAACTGCGGCGCTAGAGGGGTCGTTCCCACTTGTAAGACCACCACCACTACAACCTTTTTCAACGTCCAACTGGGCACAGGCCTCCTCTCTCATAGAAGAGAGGGATTTAGAGCTTAGACCTGCCACGCTGCTCCAATGCGGGTTGGCGGGCTGGTTGGGGGTGGTTGCTAGTTGGTTGGTCTTACCACAGCGCTCACCATTTTACCAGGGGGTTGGTCCAAAAAACACCGCACCTTTCAAGTCATCATCATCATGATCAACCCATTACCGGCTCACTGCAGAGCACGGGTCTCCTCTCAGAGTGAAAAGGGTTTTGGCCATAGTCTACCACGCTGGCCAAGCGGATTGGCAGACTTCACACACCTTTGAGAACGTTATGGAGAACTCTCAGGCGTGCAGGTTTCCTCACGATGTAAGTTACGTTGTATTGCAGGAGGTAGCAAACACATTCCTGTCTTTGCCGGGCGTCGTCAGGATACACAATCTTCGCATGTGGGCGCTGTCACTGGATAAAACCGCCTTGTCTGCACATCTTGCCATACGTAAGTATCTATCGCTCTTCTCTAGCTGCTAAAGATTATTCCTCCGCATTGCGTAAATGTGCGTCATAATATTTCTAACCTTTTAAGATATAGAATATGATGCAGGGCGTCGGAGTTTCTCCATGTGATCAAGTAACAAGTATAAATTAAAAATTTTAAAACCCCCCGACATTCGCCATTTTGTGGTGGCGGCCTTCTTGGTTTTGCATAGTACTATTCTACTAGTCAAGCCCTTTCATTTGATACCCATATTGAGAGTTGTGAAAAAATATGTAATCCGTCATTTTGTAGCGGCGACCATTTTGGACCGATTTTCATCAAACATAGCTAAGAAAACTCCTGACTAATTCACATTTCAAACAAAAAAACTGCATTCAAATCGATTCACCTGTTTGAGCGCTACGGTGGAACAGACAGACACACACAGACACGTCGAACTTATGTTCCCCTTCGTTTTTGCGTCGGGAGTTAAAAATGAGAAGAAACTAAATTGACAGCTACAAATGCAATGCAAATCCTTTTCCGCAGGAACACTGTGAAAACGATGGCATTATTTTTAGAGATGTCAATTTAGTTCAGAGAATAAGCATCGATATTAACATCGATAAAATTAGGTGGTAATTTTAAGCAGGTTTCTCCAAAATAGACTTTTGCATTTTTTTTATTGATCTACAAATTAGTCCTTGACTTCAATCTCACCTGATGGCAAGTGACGATGCAGTCTAAGGTGGAACCGGACTAACATGGAAGAGGTATGGCAGTTCTTATTAAACCCATATACTTACCACTGCATTCACCAAGATCATCGTGTATTTCCAAATTCACAGGCACCGGCGCCAGTCCGCAGAAGGTTCTGGAACAAGCGACGCGGCTGGTCCACGAGAAGTACAACTTTTTCGAGATGACACTCCAGATCGAGGAGTTCAACGACGGAATGGAAGCGTGCAGCCAGTGCAAGATGCCGCAGTCCTGATGACGCGTAGTATTAAAACCCATAGAGGCTGAGCGTAGTTTAGATACAGGGTGTTCCGGACCAACAGGGTTCATCCTAATAATAATAAGTTAACAAAGGTAATCGTTGTCCTTGTCATTCGTTGCCAAAAAGAAAGGATAGACGATAGATGGAAGTACAGATTCATAGTCAATTGGTACTCGTGAAAATGTCGTCAAGGATTCAGTTTACAAGCATTTTGCGTATTTTATACACTCCAATATACAAGTACGCTGAACTGGCTTCTGTGGGGCTATTCTCTAACTTAGTTACCAACTGAAAACAGTTGCCGACGAATTAGTTCGATATACATTGCTGTTTTATGAAATGTGTGAAATTAAATCAGTGTATATATTTCACACAGTAAAACTGCAATGTATATGAACTAATTCGTTGGCAACTGTTTTCAGTTGGTAACTAAGTTAAAGAATAGTCCTGCTGGCTGAAGCAATTCGACTATCGCCATTTTGGCGCTATCCTTATAAACGCGATTTGGAAACATGGATGTTTGGATGTGTGGATGTATGTTTGTTACTCATTTACGCAAATACTACTAAACGGATTTGCCTGAAATTTGGAAAGAAGATAGATTATACCCTAGATTAACACATAGGATACATTTTATCCCGGAAAATGCCGCAGTTCCCCCGGGATTTTGAAAAAACCGAACTTTTCTATAGCAATAAGGCCAGAGTCTGTCTAGCGTACTTGTATTACTCAATGATTTTATGTCACAAGTGGCATTCGCTTCGCACGTAAAAATGCTAAATTATCAGAATTATAACCTTTTTCATTACCTACTAACTTTTGTAAACGCAATTTAATTTAATTCAAATATTTAATATACTTAACTGAAATGTGAAAAATGTTATTAATTATTAAGATATACCTACTTATCATACCTATATATTTTTAAGTTATTTTTTTTAATTAAAAATGTTGAAACAAAATTTGTAGCCAGCGTAATCTAATTTACTCGCTCCGCAAGTCATGCAAATCGGAATATCTGCTTCAAAATGACGATAATCAAATTGCTTACATTACCAGTCCACATTACATGATACCTACTTGTGTTAACCAAAGGTCAATAACTCCAGGAGAAATGACGACAAACACAGAACTCTGTATAATAGGCACTAGAAGTGCGGTGTACGCGTGACCTTGTCGCCGCGCTGTAGGCGAGGACGTCGACAGTTCAAAGATGTGTGAGGTAAGCGAACAGATACAACGATGTGTGAGGTAAGCGTAGGATGCGACGCATTTGCAACCTTAACTCGCTAATCCTACAGCTTAATTCTGTCTGCACATATCGAGCGTAAATGTGTTTGCGTGATTTCATAGAGACTATGTTTGTCTATGTAGTAGGGCGGCGACATGCGTTCTGTATAGCTTGAAGTGGTACATAGTCCTCCCGCGACGACAAATCTTTGAATAAATAGTATCAAGCATGTGCTTGAAGTTATATCTATTTTTAACCCCCGACGCAAAACGACGGGGTGTTATATGTTTGACGTGTCTTTGTGTGTGTGTCTGTCTGTTCCCCTGTGGCGCTAAAACGGGTGGACCGATTTGAATGCGGTTTTTTTGTTTGAAAGGTGAATTAGTCGAGAGTGTTGTTAGCTATGTTTGATGAAAATCAGTCCAAGATGGCCGCCGCTACAAAATGGCGGATTACATATTTTTTTACAACTCACTTAATATGGGTATCAAATGAAAGGGCTTGACTAGTACAATAGCACTATTGCAAATACAAGATGGCTGTCGCCACAAAATGGCGAATGTCGGGGGTTTTATAAATTTTTAATTTATACTTGTTGAATATGCTCCAGTATAGTTATAGTTGGAACATTACAAACGTGCGAACTTAAATAATCAAAGCGTGCGAACTGAGCCATAAACATTACGATCATAGGGTTGTGAAGGCTCTCCCTCGCTCTTTATAAACTGTTATCGACTATCGACAAATCCTTTTTTAACACATGACACAACACCAGAAAAACAGGTTCCAGTTCCATAAGGCCTGTAATTGCGAGCGAGAAGTCCGATAAAAATGATTTATGACTTGGTTCGCACGTTTGTAATGTCCCAACTGCGTGATGGCGTTAATTTGTTTGTACCTAGTATACCTACATACATAATTATGTATTAGTTGACAGGTTTAAAATTATTAATATCATCAGTTTCACACTATTTTATGCGGGACAGGATGGCATTACATTTTAGACCTGTAAATTATTTATTTAGCTTCATCAAAAATGTAGTTGGCAGTCGGAAGTATTGTCGTTCACTAAAATATTAGTTAGTTGTAAGTAAAAGATGTGTGTACGAATTTAAATAAAACATTGTGATGAAGTTCAATATTGGTTTTTATTACTTCTGCATTATTTACTTTATAATTTTAACATTTTGTGTTCCATGTTTTTTTAATATTGTATGATAGGCTTGCGACATCAACGCCTGATGGAAAGCAATGATGAGGTATAAAAAAGTAAATAATACCATTCAAAGTAGGTATTTTTGACGTGATAACGTCTTAACGCCGCCCGCACGCATATAAAGCATGACTCATTGTCACGTACCGCGTGCAAGCAAGAGCGCAGAACAAGCGATAGGGAGACAATGTTTTCTTAAGACGTTATCACGTAAAATTATCGTCCGCAGACAACAATTTATTTTATTTTATTTAATTAATTCTTTATTGATAGAACTATTTATTTATTTATTATTAAAAGCAACCATTATACTCCTAATATTAAATAAGTATAAATAAATATTTGTTATGTACCTAGTCTGTGATTTATGAACTGCCTCATAAGTAAGAGACGATTAAGACCAAGTATTAGTTTTAGGAACTGTCGGTTATTTAAATTGATATTGGGGGTACCAATTAAAGACTATCGTTCAATGAACTCGAGTAGGTACATATCCAGCTCCTCAGCCCAGCAGGGCTATTCTGTAAAGCCATTTTCGAATTATAGAGAGTGAATTCGAGATGAGTTTGCTAATTTGTACTCTGTAAAACTCGATAGTACAGGTCTTCTCACTCAAACTCACTTCACTTCGCAAGTGCGTAGCAGATGTTTACAGAATATCAAACCAAGGTGAAGTGAGTTTGCTTTCAAAGCGAGTTATCTCACTTGAGTGAGCTTCGATATCGAGATGGTATTTTAGAGAATAGCCCTACTGCTCGCATTAGCTCACTTCGAAAGCAAACTCACTTCACCTTGGTTTGATATTCTGCAGGGCTATTCTGTAAAGCCATTTTCGAATTATCGAGAGTGAATTCGAGATGAGTTTGCTAATTTGTACTCTGTAAAACTCGATAGTACAGGTCTTCTCACTCAAACTCACTTCACTTCGCAAGTGCGTAGCAGATGTTTACAGAATATCAAACCAAGGTGAAGTGAGTTTGCTTTCAAAGCGAGTTATCTCACTTGAGTGAGCTTCGATATCGAGATGGTATTTTAGAGAATAGCCCTACTGCTCGCATTAGCTCACTTCGAAAGCAAACTCACTTCACCTTGGTTTGATATTCTGCAGGGCTATTCTGTAAAGCCATTTTCGAATTATCGAGAGTGAATTCGAGATGAGTTTGCTAATTTGTACTCTGTAAAACTCGATAGTACAGGTCTTCTCACTCAAACTCACTTCACTTCGCAAGTGCGTAGCAGATGTTTACAGAATATCAAACCAAGGTGAAGTGAGTTTGCTTTCAAAGCGAGTTATCTCACTTGAGTGAGCTTCGATATCGAGATGGTATTTTAGAGAATAGCCCTACTGCTCGCATTAGCTCACTTCGAAAGCAAACTCACTTCACCTTGGTTTGATATTCTGCAGGGCTATTCTGTAAAGCCATTTTCGAATTATCGAGAGTGAATTCGAGATGAGTTTGCTAATTTGTACTCTGTAAAACTCGATAGTACAGGTCTTCTCACTCAAACTCACTTCACTTCGCAAGTGCGTAGCAGATGTTTACAGAATATCAAACCAAGGTGAAGTGAGTTTGCTTTCGAAGCGAGTTATCTCACTTGAGTGAGCTTCGATATCGAGATTCGATATCGATGGTATTTTAGAGAATAGCCCTACTGTAAACATCTGCTACGCACTTGCGAAGTGAAGTGAGTTTGAGTGAGAAGACCTGCAGGGCCATTCTGTAAAGCCATTTTCGAATTATAGAGAGTGAATTCGAGATGAGTTTGCTAATTTGTACTCTGTAAAACTCGATAGTACAGGTCTTCTCACTAAAAACTCACTTCACTTCGCAAGTGCGTAGCAGATGTTTACAGCAGGGCTATTCTGTAAAGCCATTTTCGAATTATAGAGAGTGAATTCGAGATGAGTTTGCTAATTTGTACTCTGTAAAACTCGATAGTACAGGTCTTCTCACTCAAACTCACTTCACTTCGCAAGTGCGTAGCAGATGTTTACAGAATAGCAAACCAAGGTGAAGCGAGTTTGCTTTCGAAGTGAGTTATCTCACTTGAGTGAGCTTCGATATCGAGATGGTATTTTAGAGAATAGCCCTACTGATGCTGTAAGGAATTGCATTCCGAAATCGTAGGGGTCCCACGGATTTTTTCCGTTTTGGGGACGGGTTACTACAGATAGGCTACTTTTTGTTCTAGAAAATCACAAGTTCCCACGGGATTCTTAAAAACCTAAATCCACACGGGCGAAGCCGTGGGCATCATCCAGTTTTTATATAATTTACACTATTTTACACAATCTCTGAACTCTCGCCAAACACTTTATTCTCAGTATCAATTTAATGCGCACGAGCCACACATGTCGTTTGCCGCCCAACTGAGCCCCAGCGGAGCGTCCGTGAACCGTCCGTGAAACGCTCATGTGTGCGTGAGCTGCGCTATGTGTGAGTGTACCTACAGCGGGCCGCTTGTATGAAGCTTCCTCTCTGTAGGGATAGGGGAAAGCTACTTGTCGGTAAACTGCAGGTACAATTGCCGACAAACTTTTTGAGCATGAAGTGACATAGTGCATAGGGCGAAAAAGGGGAAAGCGGGAGGCAAAGGTCTACTGATCTACCAATCACGTGCTCGATACGATCATACGATACTCCTCGCCGTGGCGCCCGCACACCCCACTAAAGAGACCTAACAAGAGTAAAAAAACCCCCGACATTCGCCATTTTGTGGTGCCCGCCATCTTGGATTTGCATAGTGCTATTCTACTAGTCAAGCCCTTTCATTTGATACCCATATTAAGGGAGTTGTGAAAAAATATGTAATCCGCCATTTTGTAGCGGCGGCCATCTTGGATCGATTTTCATCAAACATAGCTAACAACACTCTCGACTAATTCACCTTTCAAACAAAAAAAATCGCATTCAAATCGGTCCACCCGTTTGAGCTCCACAGGGGAACAGACAGACATACACACACACACACATACACGTCAAACTTATAACACCCCGTCGATTTTGCGTCGGGGGTTAAAAAGTCAAGGTAATTTGCTCAAGAAGTTTGCCGGTAGCTATATATTTAACGTTAAATGGTATAATTCCACGTGGGTATGCAGTGAGTCTGAGCTAGCTGCTTGAAGTAGTCGGCTGAAGCTCTGGCGGTGCGCGTCTTGTTCGGCGACTCGTAGTCCACCTCGTAAAGCCCGAAACGCTCACTGAAAATGTAACAGGACCTTTCGTTACGAGGTCACAAAGTTTCTGATACTTAGAAGATCAGAAATCATCCAGAAAATGAAACAAGAATAGATTTAATCCTTGTCTAAACTTTGATCGTTGCTTTAAACCCTGATCGGTTTCTGCGCGGCATCGTACCGGTACGCCAAATCGCGTGTCGGCACGGCTTTTCCGTCGCCAGGGTAGGTCGTCGCAGGTGAAGCCTTCCATCAGCTAGATCAGTGACAAGTTAGAAATTATAAAATCCCAAATTGCTCCTGCCGGGAATCGAACCCGGACCTCCAACTTATATATAGACCACTGCGCTCACCTTGCACTAGGGAAATATCTAAGATACTTTTTACCCTGAAAAACGAAGGAGTTAACAAAAACAAAATCCGCAATTAACGCGGCCGAATTCGTTCATAAAACCCAACACAAAATAAAAAAAAACACGAGAATCCCCTGGTCTATTCGAAAAAAAATTACTCACGAGAATCCCCTAGTCCACTCAAAGAAAATAAATACCTAACTCACGAGAATCCGCTGGTCCACTAAAAAAAAAAAATAATAACTCACGAGAATCCCCTGGTCCACTCGAAGTTATCCAACAAACTCCAGTACGTGTACCCGTACACCCGACACTTGTCCTTCCTCATCGCCACCAGCAGAGCTCTGAGGTACCCGTCCAGGTAGTTTATACGACGGCTGTCCTTCAGCCCTCTCTCCAGGGACATGCCGTTCTCGGTGATGAATACTTTAGGGTTGTCATACGCCAGTCGGATCCAGTTGAGGGACTTCCTGAAGCCCCATGGGACTACCTACAACAAACTGTTTGTTTATATTCTTAAATTGACGTACAAAAAGTGTACAATGTACCAGCACACCAGTTTTGAATAAATATTGTAATAAATATACTTTGACTTAAACTTTGACACGAGAATTAATAAACCGGCCACGCGCAGTGTAGGGTTCCGTAGTCATAATCCTCGAAAAACAGATATAACTCCTTAACCTATCAACCCTAATTAGCCATGATAGTTTTCCTTTAAAATTGATTATATATACTACTGCTGTGAATTTTTTCAAGTTCCTATATACTGCCATTTGGCTGATAGAGGGGGGGATACTTGACACTAATAAAAATTAGCACTTTAAAACATCATGTTTTAAAAACGGATCTAGAAATCGAAAAATGATGTTCCCACACCCACTGTATTTTTAAAAGACTATTCAATGATACCCCACACTATAGGGTAGACGAGAAAAAAAAAATTCATCCCCACTTTACATGTAGGGGAGCTACCCTAAAAAAAAATATTTATCAAAATTTTATTTCACCACTTTGTTGGCGTGATTAATATTTATACCCATGCCAAATTACAGATTTCTAGCATTAATAGTCTCTGAGATTAACCGAGGACGGACGGACAGACAGACGGATGGACATGGCAAAACTATAAGGGTTCCTTGTTTACTACGGAACCCTAAAAACGATCACAGTTATCCTCATAGAAAATATATATTATCACGGATATTATATTTCTTGTGTGACGGCCTTGTGGGAGGAAAACGTGCGCCAAACTTGTGTACGGTTGGACACAAGTTTCCAAAATCACACTCAGTAGTTACGCACCGAGATTTCAACGTATAATTCATTTATTTTATTGCACAAAAATAACCGTGAAAGTGCAATTTTGCGATATTTCGAACTGTAAACACAGAAGTTCAGAAATAAATCGCAAAAATGAGGTATTTCCTATCACACGTGAGTATTTACTTTGGTAACAAGTATAAATTAAAAATTTAAAAAACCCCCGACATTCGCCATTTCGTGACGGCGGCCATCTTGGATTTGCATAGTGCTATTCTACTAGTCAAGCCCTTTCATTTGATACCCATATTAAGGGAGTTCTGAAGAAATATGTAATCCGACATTTTGTAGCGGCGGCCATCTTGGATCGATTTTCATCAAACATAGCTAACAACACTCTCGACTAACTCACCTTTCAAACAAAAAAACCGCATTCAAATCGGTCCACCCGTTTGAGCGCCACAGGGGAACAGACAGACACACACACACACACACACACACAGACACGTCAAACTTATAACACCCCGTCGTTTTTGCGTCGGGGGTTAAAAAACAATGGTGATCGCCGATCTACCTTAAATAATATGTCTATGGTTACACTATAGTTTCTAAACTATCACCACAGCATAAACGCCAATGTTCCCGTAACAATCGGCATAAGGCCAAAACATCTAGGAAGCTATCTATCATCATAATGTGCTTGAACTTTTTTTATTTATTCCAAAGAAAAAAAAAACATTACTGCTATCATTGATTTGAAAATGGACATAATTTTCGTATTAAACACCTCAAGGAACCTCCAAAAAGAAACTCACTCGCAACCAAGTCGAATTCGATCTGGGCCACTCCTTCTTCTGCGTCACAATCCCACCCATGTCGGCTAGGAAGGAAGGAGTTGGGGATATCTTGCCCTTGTTCTTCGCTATCAGGTACGTGGTGTAGTGGTTCAGGCCCAGGAAGTCTGCGGAACCTCGGATCATGTCGATCTCCTCTGGAGTAAAACTGGGCAGGCGGGAGCGGGTGAAATGCTGGCGTTTGGATATCGCGTCGACTCTTTTGCGCATGATCGGTGGATAGTCACCGGTCTTGGAGAAAATTGGATGGGCGAACCATCCGAACTGAAAAAGAAATATTTTATATAATTGACTCAGGACTGTTCTGGTCGAGAGTTTTGACCCCGATCACCGGCAATGAGGCATCATCCTAATTGGTTAACGATCGTACGATCAGACGATGCGATTTCGTCGTAAGATTAAAATTAGTATTGCGATCGCGCGATGACTTGCGATGACACTCTTAGGAAATTCATTTATTTATTTATTTAAATCAATTAGAACGGCGCGCAGGCCACTTACTCTAATTAATTAAGTAAAAACATAAGAATAACAAAAAATAAAAAAGAGCACTGAAAAATAAATAGGTTATACAATCACAATCACACTGACTTCTCACAAAACTCCAGACACGTTCGTACGATCACCTTCCATTCATCAGCAAACACATCTAACTCGGGTTTGAAACCGAGGACAGCATTGATCGCTGAGAGAGCGCGAGGGATAGGAGAGCGAGCACGCGCTACTGTACGCGCTCTGGGCACGGCAAACAGTTTGTGTCTCCTGACACGCCTGCCATCCGGTACTAATATCCGTGATAGTTGCTCGAGTAGCAAAGGGCTATTAATCTTTCCGTGGAGGACTTTGAGCACCGTTGTGATCTGATCGAGCATCCTCCTCACTTCCAGTGAGTTATACTCTAGGCAGCCCAGGAGATACCTTGTGGGGTACACGAAAGGGTAGTATCCATAGGTACGCTTATATAGATGCCTGAGATAGGCCTTCTGAACTTTTTCTAAAATAAGTGCGTAGGTGCTTTCGTGGGGATTCCAAATGCAAATTCATATATTTGGTTCGATCGTACGACGAAATCCCGTCGTTTGATCGTACAGTCGTTAACCAATTAGGTCGAAGGATCACCCTTTTAATTTATTCGATGACAAGTCATCCCTTGACTGCGATTTCAGCTGGTGGTAAGCGACGATGCAGTCTTAGATGGAAGTATGCTTACTTGGAAGTGATACGGCAGTTTAATTAGTCCCTTATCCTTTTTTTATATTGAGGAAATCTCTAAGTACTCTAATACTCAATTTCCTGTCGGATTGTGCGGGACTTCTAACAATTTACACACCTTTGAAGACATTCCTCAACGTATAATAATAACCGTTACTTGACCACCAGCAATGGTAGTAAAGGTCTTACTAACTTGGCATCGAGTAAACTAAGTGAAGATGCTTACGAAGAACTGTCTGGCCGTCTCCGCGGCGTTCCAGTCATCTTCGGAAGTCGTGGCAGGCTCGTGCCAAGAGAAATCCAGTGTGATACCGACGCTTTCTGGAACAACACAAATATTACATTATAACTGCGAAACTGTGTTTGTATGTTCTCCAAATGACTCTTCAATAAAATCATAAACTCGCAAATTGCCTCTGCGGGAATCGAACTCGGGACCTCGAACTTCTTAAACCACGCGGCAGAGAGGTCGTTAGGGAGGGTTTTATTTCTATTAAGTCGCATCCACGCTGCCGAAGACATATCCAAGTGGAAGACCATCAAATCAAATCAAATAAACTTTATTCAAAATTGGTACACTGTATACACTTTTTGAACGTCAATTTAGGAACAGGCAATGGTGATAATTACTTACGGAAACTTAAAACTAAAACTACGAGGGTTCCAAACGTGCCCTGGTCTAAGAATCCATGGTAAAGATCGAGCGAGAGTCCATGGTAAAGATCGCGACCTTCAGCACTGAGGTTGACGATGCGAAGAGAGAATTCGTATCCCTAGAAGGATCTAATTCAAGCATGAACAACCTATCTTATCCATGTACTGGTCCCTGTACATGCGGTACACCATGCCGTGCGCCCTGAGCACGTTGTGCGCGCAGAGGTAGTCCTCGAAGCCGCTGGAGCGCGCGCCCGGCGCGTCGTTACCGCCGTAGCCGTCGTGGCAGAACGACAGCGGCTCGTTGAAGGTCAACCACACCTTCACTCTGTCACCGAAGTTGTCAAACAGCACCTTAAATGTGGGGGACTCGGAATTACTTCAGTTTTACATTTAAAGCTGGGGCTTCACTCCACCAAAGAAAAATTGACAACTTTTAAAAGTTGGCAATATTTCTTAAAGTGTAGCCAGCTGATGAACCAAAGGGGGGGGGGGGGGGCAAGTTGATATAAAATAGGAAAAGTAATGGGTAATTTTAGGTACCGTTGAGAACTTATGAAGGTCTTGACTTCATTGAAAACTTGTAAAAATAGAGAGAGAGAGAGTGAATTTAGGACTTTGGTTGCATTTGGTTATATTTTTTCAAATCTCTTAGGAAGTGCCCTACCTGCTCCCATTTAGCGACGCCCATGAATCTTACCCGCGCATAGTCCACAAAGTAGTCCGCGATGATGGGGTTGGTCCACCCCCCCAGATCCTGCAGGGCTTGCGGCAGGTCCCAGTGGTACATCGTCACCATCGGAACGATGGAGTGTTTGTGCAGCTCGTCGATTAACTCCGTGTAGTATCTGATGCCGTCTTCATTTATTTCACTGTAATGCAAATGATAGATAGCCTAGTGGTTAAGACCTCGGCCTCTCAACTATGAAAGCTAAGGTTCGCTTAACTACAGTTCGCGGTGTGAACCGGAGTATGAAAGTACGTGGTAGCGATACGAGCGAAGCGAAACGAATTTCGTTTCGTGGTGGCCTGCGCTTCAACCATGAAAGCTAGCTAGCTAGTTTAGCTCTGTAGTTCGCGGTGTGAACGGAGCAGATGATTTTAAACTGTCGATATGAAAACATATGTCGAAAATGGTGACTATCACAGCAGCTCTAAATGTATAACACTGAGGTTTTGTGTCTATGACGTCATCTCGGTTATCAACTGAAGTTACAGAATGCAACTTAAGAGTTTGACAAGTATTTGTTGATAATTTTCCATGTCATTTGCTAGGCATTGAGATACAGAATGCAGAACAGCCCCGAAGACTAGTGATAGGGCTTACTTGCTCAACCCGTTGGGCAGGATCCTCGGCCAGGACACGGAGAAGCGGTAGTGGTGCGCGCCGAGCCGCGCCAGCATGGCGACGTCGCGCCGGAACAGGTGGTACGAGTCCGTCGCGACGTCGCCGTTGCGGCGGTCGAATATGCGGTCGGGCCGCTCGTGCGTGTACCGGTCCCAGATGCTTTCGCCTTTACCTGGACAAAATAACATTTATCACCATCACCACCATCTCCTCCTCCTCCTCATCATCATCATCTTCATCATCATCTCCTCTTCTTCATCATCATCATCATATTCATCATCATCATCATCACCACCACCATCATCATCTTCTCCTCATTATCATCATCATCTTCATCATCATAATCATCATTTTCATCATCATCATCATAAACCAATACCGGTCCACTACAGGGCACGGGTCTCCTCTCAGAGTGAGAAGGGTTTAGACCGTAGTCCAGAACGCTGCCCGAGTTCGGATTGGTAGACTCCACACACCTTCGAGACTCGAGAGCATTCACCTTGGAGAAATATCAGGCGTGTAGGTTTCCTCACGATGTTTTCCTTCACCGTTAAAACAAGTGATAGGTATTTATATTCCCTAATATCAAAGTTTTTAACGCAGCAGCCCATTACTCCTTGCAACACCTGTCTGTGAAAAATCCCGTCAAAGTCAGTTTAGCCGTACCGAAAAGCAGCTAGAGTTAAAAAAGCACGATTGAGGCCGATCACGTAGGTGGAGAAGCACGATCGAGATTCGAGGTCGATCGAGGAAGTGGAGAACCACGTTCGAGGAGTTGTAGGACAACGATCAAGGCTGATCGAGAAGATGGTGAACCACAATCGCGATTCCAGGCCGATCGAGGAATTGTAGAACCACGATCAAAGCCGATCGGAGAGTTGGAAAACCACGATCGAGGCCGATCGAGCTAGTGGTAAAGCACCTTAATACTTACCTGACGTGTTCCATGCCCCCTCTATCTGGTATGCGGCCGTGGCGACACCAAACGAAAAGGAATCGGGAAAGCATAGCTTGTCTGGAGCGTCGTAGAAAAGCGCGCCATCGCTACTGTAATATGAAAGGTTTTAATGATTTAAGGCTTTGATTATCCACATTTAAGGCTTATTTCGTGGTTTATCGACATAGGCTAATGTAAATAACGGGTATTTAGTCTAGTGCCCGACCGAAAGTTCGGTTTCGGTTTCGGTTTCGAAAATCAAGTTTCGGCGGCAGTTTCGGTTTCGGCCAAAATTGGCCGAAACTTTTGCCGAAACCGAAACTGATTTCGGAAGTCGTGCACGCTCGCCTAACTTCGTTTCTCGCGGCAACGCTTTGGCAGATGCTGGCGGCCCTCTTCGGGAATTGTCATGCGCTGTTCGGATAGCTTTGTAGCAACAAAACTTAGCGCGTTATCGCCCGAGTCTATAGATGCGAAGCAGGTTTTTAACGATTTTAACCGAGCGGTTAAATTCGCATTTTTCGTTTTTAACGAGTATTTAACCGCATTTTATGGTTATTACGGTTAAATACCACCGCTAGATGTCGCTAGCGGCTTGAAATGTGTATCACGAGTTGCGCGATGATGCGAGCTTCAACTGGCGGCAAGAGGACGGGAGGCGCGGTGGCGGGGGACGAAGTAGCGCGTGCCCAGCCGACACACGGCGGGCCGTGCGGCGGGCGATCGCGGCCAGTATAGCGAGAAGGAATGAGTAAGGCAGCCGACGTATGTTTAATTGATAGCATTCATGCTGAGTAAACTACTTCATTGAATTATTTAAGTACTAGCTTCTGCCCGCGGCATCGCCCGCGTAAATTTCGGTTTTTCACAAATCCCGAAGGAATCATGGATTTCCGGTTCCCGTTGCCGCTCCTTTTTCCAACCTTTATACCTACTTTCAAGGAAGTTTGCTATAATAATCTACCTATAGCTGTAGCTATACATTTCGGTTTTGAAATGAATAATAATTTTTTTCAAAGAAAAAAGAACCGACTTCAAACGAGTCGAACTAAAAAGTTTAAAATAATTTTTTATTCATTTAGATTGACGATTAAACTACCTAACTTAAATGATATATAATTTTTGAAGTCGGCGCCAAATGACTTTCATACTTTTCAAGTCGAAAATGTGCCCCCCGCGTCCCGGACAGACTCACCGTCCGCATCTATTATGATTCACCGCACTCACATTCAAAAGTGGATACTCTGATTTTACTTATTCTTCTTATTTTACACGTATTGAATGTGGTTTGGCGCCGACTCCAAAAAACCTTCCTGAAAGTACGTAGATTACGATAGTGAAACAATCATCAAAATCGGTTCATTAGTTGCGGAGATAATCGTGAACATACTTACATACACACATACATACATACTTACATACATACATACGGGTCGAATACAGAACCTCCTTTTTTTGAAGTCGGTTAAAAAGTGCGAACGCATACAGATGCATGCAACTATTGTAATAATGTGCTCCGAAACTATAGGCTGCAGCACCATGTTGGTGGTACTCAAACTTCTTATTTTTGCAATGTCTATGTGCTCCCGTGGTCAGATTTTTAAAAGCTTATATCTCCGAAACTATAGGATGCAGCACCATGTTGTTGGTACTCAAATTTCTTATTTTTGCAATGTCTATGTGCTCCCGTGGTCAGATTTTTAAAAGCTTATATCTCCGAAACTATAGGGTGCAGCCCCATATTGTTGGTACTCAAACTTCTTATTTTCGCGATGTCTATGTGCTCACGTGGTCAGATTTTTGAAAGCTTATATCTCCGAAACTATAGGCTGCAGTACCATGTTGTTGGTACTCAAACTTTTTATTTTTGCAATGTCTATGTGCTCCCATGGTCAGATTTTTAAAAGCTTATATCTCCGAAACTATAGGATGCAGCACCATGTTGTTGGTATTCAAACTTCTTATTTTTGCAATGTCTATGTGCTCCCGTGGTCAGATTTTTAAAAGCTTATATCTCCGAAACTATAGGGTGCAGCCCCATGTTGTTGGTACTCAAACTTCTTATTTTCGCGATGTCTATGTGCTCACGTGGTCAGATTTTTGAAAGCTTATATCTCCGAAACTATAGGCTGCAGTACCATGTTGTTGGTACTCAAACTTTTTATTTTTGCAATGTCTATGTGCTCCCGTGGTCAGATTTTTAAAAGCTTATATCTCCGAAACTATAGGGTGCAGCACCATGTTGTTGGTACTCAAACTTCTTATTTTCGCGATGTCTATGTGCTCACGTGGTCAGATTTTTGAAAGCTTATATCTCCGAAACTATAGGCTGCAGTACCATGTTGTTGGTACTCAAACTTTTTATTTTTGCAATGTCTATGTGCTCCCGTGGTCAGAATTTTAAAAGCTTATATCTCCGAAACTATAGGGTGCAGCACCATGTTGTTGGTACTCAAACTTCTTATTTTTGCGATGTCTATGTGCTCCCATGGTCAGATTTTTTAAAGCTTATATCTCCGAAACTATAGGGTGCAGCCGTACCACAAGTAACTTAAATAATTTATTTTCAATCAGTCGAGCAGAGTTCAAATTATAATGGAAGTTACATAGCTACAAGTATAAATTAAAAATTTAAAAAATGTGACGGCGGCCATTTTGGATTTGCATAGTGCTATTCTGCTAGTCAAGCCCTTTCATTTGATACCCATATTAAGGGATTTATGAAAAAATATGTAATCTGCCATTTTGTAGCGGCGGCCATCTTGGATCGATTTTTATCAAACATAGCTAACAACACTCTCAACTTATTCATCTTTCATATAAAAAAAAACCGCATTCAAATCGGTTCACCCGTTTGACACACACACACACACACACACAAACACACACACACACACACACACACACACACACACACACAAACACACACACACACACACACACACACAGACATAGTTCAAAAAACAAAATTTTAGCAACCTATAACTATCTATATAGAAAATCACAAAAAAAACAACTCTCTTAACCATTAACAAGGGCTATGGAATGGCTTGCACCGGTTTTTCTGCTTGTTTCACTCCTAGCGAACCATATTATACAGATTCTACAGTTCAGATTCAGTCAGATTCTAGTCAATACGTACTTTTTATATCTAGATAAAATTATGTAACGCTATTCAGGCTTACTTACCATTTATAAGTTACAGTTACCTACCTTTATTATATTTTATGTGTAGGCACTAAGGTAGGTACTATGTGTAAATAATATCTAAACAAAAAAAAATATTTTCCTTGTTTTATTATTTATCGGCAGTTGACAGTCGATATTAAATCGCTGTCCCAACACTATTGTACTAGGAACTTTGAGTTTGTTCTAGAAAAAACCATTCAGATATCGCTGACTCTATCCCCGCAGTTCGCGCTCTCCGCTAACTTTGATGCCCTAGTGACTATACTAAATTATCAACATGTGGTATCTAAGTAGGTGATCTGTGGTTTACGTTAAATTACTCATAATTAAAGAATTGGGTTATATGTATATTTCGCTTTAAATATTATTTATAATAACATCTAAAAATTAAATGAAATCTTTATATATATACAAGAAAAGATAGAAAAACTTTACCCTTTTTCGTTGTCGCAGTCGGGTATTTAACCGTTAAAAACTGCATTTTATGGTATTTAACCGTAAATTTGGTAAATTAACGGTATTTAACGGGGTTTTTACAACTATACGCCCGACACAAACATTCTTTACAGGTTATGTTTTGATGGAACTGATTACATGTATGTTTTTGTTTCATTTCTGTACTTGAATAATTTATAGATATACTTAATTGAATATTGAGTCAGTAACTTTGTTTTGTTGGTATTAACAAATCAAGTCACATGTAAAAAAGAGATTGTAAATGAAAAATGTGAAGTGTTTAATTTGTCAAATTACGTTGTATAGGTAAATTCATAGGTAAAATGCACCAAATTTCAGTATTTTAAGATTAGTAAGGAATTTTGCACTTGACCACGTGAGTTTCAGTTTCGGTTTCGGTTTCGGCCCATGGCCGAATATTCGGTTTCGGTTTCGGTTTCGGCCGGAAAACCAGTTTCGGTCGGACTCTAGTATTTACATACCACGATAAAAATGTAAGTTTGTTTGTCGATATTTCGTACCAGTACATACATTTCGTACATGGACTATGGTCACGACAGCAAACATAGATTTTTATCGTGGCTGGAATTCTTTGATCGTGGCATATACCCGTAATTTACATTATAGACTATGAAAGGCAGGAAAGGTATTAATTTTATCTTGTTGGTCTAGCTCACTGTGCGTATCATATTATGAGGACCTCATGTAGAATACATGATTTAGACATAATGTGAAGAAATAAATGGAAAGTCCTCTTCATTAAGAGGTAAAATAAGAAACAATTTTTTAATTTGTTTTTAGGCTTTCGTACCCAAAGGGTACAACCCTATTACTAAAACTCCGCTGTCCGTCCGTCTGACCGTCTGTCTGTCCGTCCATCTGTCACCAGGCTGTATCTCATGAACCGTGATAGTTAGACAGTTGAAATTATCACAGATGATGTATTTCTGTTGCCGCTATAAAAACAAATTGTACTAAAAAACAGAATTAAATAAATATTTAAGGGGGCCATACATACGTATACAACAGACATGATTATTTTGCCGTCTTTATAGATAATGGTGTGTGAGTTCGACTCGCACTTGACCGTGCGTGATGATATGCAAGAGTGCCAAATAATGTAAACGCACAAAAATGAACAAAGGCAAAAAGGTACAAGTGTACCAACTTTGAATAATTAATTAGGATTAGAATAGATCCCTACATTTTTGTAAATCCTACTAATAATATTATAAATATGAAAGTATGGATGTTTGGATGTTTGTTACTCGATAACGTCGCAACTACTGAACCGATTTGGCTGAAATTTTTAATCCTGGAAAAATCCACAGTTCCGGCGGGATTTTGAAAAATCCGAAATCTATATCTACATCTATACGTAGATTACTATAGCAAACTTCCTTGAAAGTAGGTATAAAGGTTGGAAAAGGGAACGGGAACTGGAAACCCACGATTCTTTCGGGATTTGTGAAAAATTGAAATTCACGCGGGCGTAGCTGCGGGCAAAAGCTAGTAGGTACTTAATCTATACTAATAAAAAAAATTGAAGTGTCTGTCTGTAATATCGAAATAACTACCTCATATTAAGCTCATATGGTTATTTGAACGATACTATAACCGAATCACACGTTTTTAAAATTTTTGTCTGTCTGTCTGTCTGTCTGTCTGTCTGTCTGTCTGTTTGAACGGGCTAATCTTTGGAACGGCTGAACCGATTTTGACGGGACTTTCACATACAAGTAGAGAATTAACCAGGGAGTAACATAGGCTACTTTTTTAACCGACTTTCAAAAAAGGAAGAGTTGTGTTTTTCTACCTATGTACACCGATATCTCCGAGATTTCTGAACCGATTTGCGTAATTTATTTTTTAATCGATAGAAAAACATTGCGACACTAAAAAAAATTTGGATTCCAACTCCTCAATCCTGATGCTGTAGGGGATCTGATCCCCAACACTAATGGGATTTAGGCACTGTCGGTTATTTAAATTGATATTGGGGATACCAATTAAAGACTTTATTGTTGAAATGACCTCGAGTAGATACATGTCCAACTCCTCAACCCTGATGCTGTAAGGAATTGCATTCCGAAATCGTAAGGATCCCATGGAATTTTTCCGTTTTGTGGACGGGTTACTACTTACTACAGACTAGATGATGCCCACGGCTTCGCCCGCGTGGATTTAGGTTTTTAAAAATCCCGTGGGAACTTTTGATTTTCCAGAACAAAAAGTACCTAGCTTATCTGTAGAAACCCGTCCCCAAAACGGAAAAATCCCGTGGGATCCCCACGATTTCGGAATACAATTCCTTACAGCATCAGGGTTGAGGAGTTGGATATGTATTTACTCGAGTTCATTCAACGATAAAGTCTTTAATTGGTACCCATCAATTTAAATAACCGAAAGTTTCTAAAACCCATTAGTTTTGGGGATTAGGTCCCCTGCAGCATCAGGATTGAGGAGTTGGAATCCAAATTTTTTATAGAACAGGGTCGCAATGTTTCTCTATCGATTAAAAAAAAAATTACGCAAATCGGTTCAGAAATCTCGGAGATATCGGTGTACATAGGTAGAAAAACACAACTCCTCCTTTTTTGAAAGTCGGTTAAAAAAGTAGCCTATGTTACTCCCTGGTTAATTCTCTACTTGTATGTGAAGGTCCCGTCAAAATCGGTTCAGCCGTTCCGAAGATTAGCCCGTTCAAACAGACAGACAGACAGACAGACAGACAGACAGACAGACAGACAGACAGACAGACAGACAAAAATTTTAAAAACGTGTGATTCGGTTATGGTAGCGTTCAAATAACCATATGAGCTTAATATGAGGTAGTTATTTCGATATTACAGACAGACACTTCAATTTTATTTATTAGTATAGATAGGCTACTTTTTGTTCTGGAAAATCAAAGTTCCCACGAGATTTTTACAAACCACACGGGCGAAGCCGTGGGCATCATCTAGTAAAATATAAGACGAGTAGGACTTAGTGTGAGCTTACCTGGAAATGGAGCTGATAAATAACACCGAAGTAATTATTATTCCCCAAGTCATCTCGCTGGCGATGGCGGTCCGCCGCCCGTCGCGCGTCGTCCGCGTTTACCTACTGATAGCCCATTGACATTGCATTATTAATTATTATCGTTATCACTGTTTGTATTTGTTTTAACAAGCAAAATAATAATCACAATAACAACTATTATTAGCTAGCTAACCATCGCCCACGACTTAGTAACTACGCGTGGTTCAGTTGGCTGGTTGTTTTGAAAAAGTAAAAACCCGTGGCAACTCTTCGATAGTCCGGGATAAAAAATATCCCATAGGTATGTCTGTCTTCTCCGAGGTACGATCTATGCTTGTCGCTTGTGGTCCGTTCAGCGGTCGAGTAGTGATAAAAATTATTCAAAAAAATAAACCGACTTCTAACGGCACTAAAAATATAAAAATAACTTTTGTTTATACACGTATGTTGAAGTAGGGCGAGCGTAACGCATCGGTTTCGTCGTTTCCTTATACGCGGCCCCGACTTCAACATACGTGTATAGTCCGTTCGGTAACATAGTGTATGTCGGTACAGGCGCAGGTGCTCTTAGTATACTGCTTTTATTTTTTTTATTTTTTCTGTTTGTTATTTTTTTTCTATTCTAACAGAATCTCCGAATAGTCTGCCAATCCGCACATGGCCAGCGTGGTAGACTATGGTTAAATCCTTATCATTTTGAGAGAAGACCCGTGTTCATGATAATAATATTATATTTTTTTCAATTTTTTTTTTTTCAATTTTAATTTCTTTATTTGCATAGATTGTGTAGGTCGATTGATGTTACATTAAATATATCAGCGCTACAATCTGCCGTGGATCGGCATGCAAAATATAATATAATTACTTACTTAATTTAATTATGACTAAATACAATTTCAATCACTACATAGTATAAAACAAAGTCGTTTTCTCTGTCCCTATATCCCTTTGTACGCTTAAATCTTTAAAACTACGCAACGGATTTTGATGCGGTTCTTTTTAATAGATAGAGTGATTCAAGAGGAAGGTTTATATGTATAATAACATCCATTAAATTGTGGAGAAATACTGTTATTTTTGAGGTTTCTAATGTGATGTCGTAAATAATTACATTTTTTCCGCTTACATTGCAAACGCAGGCTGAACCCTACGAGATTTATCAAAATAATGTACTAAGTATTGTACACATTGAAAAGGTCTACAGAAAAGTCCGCGATGGTATATGTCTATCTCTTATGGATATCCCACAATAACATTTTTTTGTCATTTACTTTTTACGACAAATAATGGCTAATTTTCGAAGCGATTTCAACCAATACAGCATTAATCCTTATCTAATTAAATACCTTAAATGCATTGTTGATTTTATATAAATCCATATGGTTCTTTACAGCATATGATTTAAATGAATACTTTCGAAGATATTACAGATTTAAAAATTGCGGCGGCGCGGGAGCGTGCCTATAAGCGCGTCGGCGGCCGCGGTTCTCCCTATAGCCCATTGTCGATAATTTTTGAAACCAAAAAAAAAAATCACAGTACGTAGGATGAAACCCATTGGAAAAGGAGGAGAATATTATAAAATACAAGGAAAAATAATTTACGGGCGATCTGAGCTCGGGAAAAAAGGGGGGGAGTTTTAAGGGTAAAAAACGGTTTATCTCGATTTCCGGCAAAACTAGAAGTCCTATGGAAAAAAATTAAATGGCAAAGTTGTAGGTAATAAAAAGATCTACAACTTTTATATTTACACTTTTTTCACATAACCTCAAAATTTATGTGAAAAGTTCAAAAAACCAAGTTTTTGGTTCTTTATTTTTATCTTTTAAAATAATTTTTTTTTTCACGGAATCTGGTGAAAACTTACTTTCTTATGTCCCAAATACACTAATTTATTTGATTTGAAATATTTAGTTTTTCTCCTTATTTTTGACTTAATATCGACTTAATTCTGACAGCTGTCATTTTCATTTACAGATGAGTTATTTATATGGAGAACAGGGTTAACATCTACGAAGTACGATTTTACCCCAAACTACTTTAATTCCCTGTCAACATATAAAGCTCTAAGCCGCTTAATAATATTAATTGTTTCGCCCTAAAATAGAAATTGCTAAGAATGGAAACTAGAAAGTCATATCTACATGCAGCAGTTGATTTGTATTTGCATAAGTTTTGAATTTTTCATCTTTTTTGTGGGAATTGTTTTATCTCTGGTAACATTATGAAACGTCAGAATTCCACGGAATTAGTAATTCGGGTATAAGGTGAGATATAGTAAGTTCATTGTGGAAAATATCGTAAAAAGTCGTAAAAGCCGCCTGGGAGCTTTCATCGAAAACGCTGCCTAATCCCTGAGCGGGTAGTACCTACGCATAAAATGCTCTACTACCCGTGCGAAGCCGGGGCGGGTCGCTAGTAAATCAATAAAATTCTGTCAATTTAACAATAATGTCTTGTAGGTACTTTATAAAATTACAATAAATACAGTTTATGCTAACAATTCAATTCAAGTATTCGTCGATTGCGTAAAAACATTTTTGTAAAAGATAATCTTTTAGCTTATTTTTAAATTTAAAAAAGTCATTGATTTTATGGAAATCAGGTGGTAGGTAATTTATTGTACAGTTTCGGCAACATGACATAATATATGCACTATTGCCGAATTTAACAGTTTTAGATCCAGGAATTTTTAACTTATGCTTGTGCCTCATACTGTTTACATTTTTATACATATTTATGTGCTTCTTGGCGAACAATAAGGATTCATAAATATACAGGCACGGTACAGTTAAGATTTTCACTATGTCTCTTATATGCAGATGACCTGAAGCTATACAGTGAGATTAAAACCCAGAATGACTGTGCTCTGCAGCGGGACGTTGAGGCGCTGTATGAGTGGAGTAGAACAAACAAAATGGACTTTAATTATTCCAAGTGTCATGTGATGAGCTTTGGACGGATGCAACACCCAATTATCTTTCACTATAAAGTTAATGGCACAACTATTGCTAGAACTAGCGTCATGAAAGACTTGGGGGTTGAATTCGACCCGGGGCTCACATTTCATGCTCACATTAAAACAGTTGCAAAAGAGTCTTTCAGGCGACTCGGCTTTGTGTTAAGAAATGCAAAGGATTTCCGTGACAACAATGTAGTCAAATTGCTATATAACACTCTCATTCGCAGTAGGTTGGAAGCAAGTGCGTGCATTTGGAATCCCCACGAAAGCACCTACGCACTTATTTTAGAAAAAGTTCAGAAGGCCTATCTCAGGCATCTATATAAGCGTACCTATGGATACTACCCTTTCGTGTACCCCACAAGGTATCTCCTGGGCTGCCTAGAATATAACTCACTGGAAGTGAGGAGGATGCTCGATCAGATCACAACGGTGCTCAAAGTCCTCCACGGAAAGATTAATAGCCCTTTGCTACTCGAGCAACTATCACGGATATTGGTACCGGATGGCAGGCGTGTCAGGAGACACAAACTGTTTGCCGTGCCCAGAGCGCGTACAGTAGCGCGTGCTCGCTCTCCTATCCCTCGCGCTCTCTCAGCGATCAATGCTGTCCTCGGTTTCAAACCCGAGTTAGATGTGTTTGCTGATGAATGGAAGGTGATCGTACGAACGTGTCTGGAGTTTTGTGAGAAGTCAGTGTGATTGTGATTGTATAACCTATTTATTTAACAGTGCTCTTTTTTATTTTTTGTTATTCTTTTGTTTTTACTTAATTAATTAGAGTAAGTGGCCTGCGCGCCGTTCTAATTGATTTAAATAAATAAATAAATAAATAAAAATAAATAAATGACTTGCAGCTGGGCATTTCCGCCAAATCGCAGAAAGATTTAAAAAAATCTTTAGATATCAGATTATGGATGGCTTTAATATATTTCCACAACCATTATAAAGGTCTCACTTCTGTGTACAAGAATTATTTTGAGAAGTTTAATAAATATTCCATGTTGAAAAAATGGTATGGACACAAAAAACACGGTAAGGACACGCTAAAAAAAACTGTAACATTATCCAATTAAAGTAACTGCAGTCAATAGAAAATCGAAGAAGGAAATGTTTTCATCGTGGGTTTTTTTTATTGCCATCATAAATAATTAAAACTAGTAAGGAACGGTAAGGACATTAAAGTACGGCAATGACTGCTTTACAGTTGGAACTCGGATGTCTGAAATCTGACTTAATCTCTCTATGTCATGGTTAAAAATCAAAATAATATATATAATCAACATTTTTACTGTAGGTACCTAATCAAAATATTATAAAAATAGAGGATGCCCGCGATTTCGTCCGCGTGGATTTAGGTTTTTAAAAATCCCGCGAGAACTCTTGGTTTTTCTTTTGAGCTCATACCTTGCTAAAAACTGTTAAAAGTTCACTGGCGTATGTTTAGGTACATCAATATGTAAACATCCGCCAGTGAACGTCCCATCAAAATCGACCCAGCCTTTCAGAGATTAGCCGGTAATCTTTAAAGTATCTCAAAAGAAAGGTCTAACAAAAAAGAATGAATGAAATCGGACCACGCATTAAGAATTACAGCTAAGTAAGTACACATTTTGACTTCCATCCCCTCTCCCAAGAGAACCGTGCTGAATTTCGGAATAAAAAGTATCTTATATGTTACTCCGTATTATGAACTTAAATCATGCCAAGTTTCATTTCAAACCATTCAGTAGTTATTGCGTGATGCGCGCACAAACATACAGAAAAACAGATAAACAAAAATTTCAAAAATTGCTTTTTTAAGTTCTATTACTTATCCCTAACATCCCCCAGTTATTATTTTGCAAAAATCTTTAATGTACAGATACGGCAAGTCTACGATTTTATTATATTAAGTATGTATATTGTATAGAATAGAAGAAGATAAATGACATCTTAATCTATCTCAAGCTTTAAAGCAATTTGTGTTAATAATAATTAAAATTGTGCTAATAATATAAATTAAATTAATATTTTCCTTCAGATCTCCAGGTGTTATTTTTAGCCCGGTCAATTTAGACTTCCAAGGTTACAAAAATTCACATTTGGCTGAAAATTGGTAAGATTGTTCAAAACACTATTATAAATGAAATGTGAAAAGTCCTCATCGATCCGACACCTGGAAAAAATTACTCGGGGTCAAAGGTTGCAAAAACGGGTTTTTCGCGATTTTCAGCAAAACGGAAATTAAATGTTACATGAGCTTTGCATTTTTTTAGAGGACGCAATTTTATTTTTGGGACATGTGTGGGGGTTAATAGAAGCTTAACCTCAAGTTTGTGGGGTCGCCACCCTTGTCCCCTGGCCACCATCTTGGAAAAAGGAGTGAAAACTCTTTTTTCGCGATATCTCGGAAACTATGAGTCTTACAAAAAATTTGTAAAGACATAATTTGTATCAAATTGTTTTGCCTACAAATACGTTTATATAACTTTTTGCCCTAAATTAAAAATTAAAGAAGTTATGTGGAAAAAAGTAAGAAAATTATTATAAAATCTTTTTTGCTCCGGATTCTCATGAGCATTGACGAACCCGGTCAACTTTGGAGTGCAGTAACAGCGTTTTAAATGAATAAAATAAATAAAAAAATGATTTTTCTGAGGTAATTTTTTTTTGTAAAATGTATAAAAAAAAGTAATAGAGCAAAAAAGATTTAAAAAAAAATCCCATTTTGCTTATAACTTCTTTAATTTTTAATTTAGGGCAAAAAGTTAAATAAACATATTTGTAGGCAAAATAATTTGCTACAAATTATGTCTTTACGATTTTTTTGTGTTTCCGAGATATCGCGAAAAAAGTGTTATCACCCCTTTTTCCAAGATGGCGGCCGGGGGACAAGGGTGGCGACCCTACAAACTTGAGGTTAAGCTTTTATTGACACATGTCCCAAAAATAAAATTGCATCCTCTATAAAATGCAATATTCGGTCCTTAAATTGTAACATTTCAATGGACTATAATTTTATCATAAAATTAGTCCAAACAAAAATTGTAGATCAGATAATTATCTATAAAAAATGACTTAATACTTTTTTTCGTAAGAGCTACCGTTTTTGAGATATAACGATTCAAAAAGTTGCAAAAGTTGTAATCGTCATAATATGCATAAGTAATAATTTTTTTTTTTTTTTATTCAACTACAAGTTAGCCCTTGACTGCAATCTCACCTGATGGTAAGTGATGATGCAGTCTAAGATAGAAGCGGGCTAACTTGGAAGAGGTATGTATACCCCTGATCGGTTTCTACACGGCATCGTACCGGAACGCTAAATTGCTTGGCGGCACGGCTTTGCCGGTAGGGTGGTAACCAGCCACGGCTTAAGCCTCCCACCAGACCAGACCAGAGACAATTTAGAAATTATAAAATCTCAAATTACCTCTGCCGGGAATCGAACCCAGGAGTTATTAATTTTCCATTTCTTTCTTATCAACCTCCTTTCTCTTTCTGGCATGTCTGCAATGCTTTTAAGTTTTTTTGCATATCTTTTTCTTTAACGCTCTCTTTCTTTTTCCAGTAATTCTGCATATTTTTCAAGATTTATATATTCATATCGATTCTTTTTATTTATTCGTCGTTCTTTCTTTATTTGCTGCCGTATTCACGTTAGACATTTTAATATTTTTGGGTGTAAATATCGACGTGATAAATAATTTATGTTTTTGAAGTCTCTAAATGATGCTTTGATCATAAGAATAATTCATAATACGAGTTAGAATAGAATTTCTAAGTGCAACAAACACTGCATTTTAAATACCTACTTCTCCCTTCGTCAATAAAAAGCCCATCGAGACAGTCAGATTAATTATTATTAGCAACAGAGCAAGAGGAGATGGAGCGCTGTACCATCTCCAAGAGGGGATGGTATTTTTGTATGAAATGATGCTTTGTGAAGGTGGGCGGGGTGAAGGGGAGACACCTACTCACAATGATGACGACATCATTTGCTTGTTCACGCCAGCTTCTCTTTGTATGTGATGCAATTAGTCATTTCCGTAGCTATGGTGTCCTTACCGTAGCTTCTGGTTAACCACGGTAAAGACAGTACCGGTAGTGACATTTTGCACATTTTCTGATAATTTTGTACTTAAATCAAGGATTTCTAGTTTCTAATCACTGGATAGACATTCATAGTACTATTACATTCAATCTTATTCAATAATAAACAGGATAAAATGTTTATTTATTAGTATATTTCACTCTATGTAGGTAAGGACATTTTTTATAGTTTCGCAAAAGAATGCATCCTGAGACCGGATTATGCAACACATCCGCCACTCACAGCATTCATCAGCATGCTGATGGCGAAAGCTTCGCATCTCTCTAACTGAAGTGGGGGGCGGGTGAATAAATAACTTGAAAATTGAAATACCTATTGTGTGTGATTTGGTAATGACCGATTTTCGAGATACACATATATTACAACCAAAAGAATATATACCTACACTACACCATGGTTCGATATCAGTAAAAGGCGTTTATTCTAGGAATGTTAGTATGAATTCAATTTGTTTGCTCTTTTTCTTGTAAATTCGTAATGAATGTAGAAAACGTAGTTTGTTAACCCCCGACGCAAAAACGACGGGGTGTTATAAGTTTGACGTGTCTGTGTGTGTGTGTGTGTGTGTCTGTCTGTTCCCCTGTGGCGCTCAAACGGGTGGACCGATTTGAATGCGGTTTTTTTTTGTTTGAAAGGTGAATTAGTCGAGAGTGTTCTTAGCTATGTTTGATGAAAATCGGTCCAAGATGGCCGCCGCTACAAAATGGCGGATGATATATTTTTTCACAACTCCCTTGATATGGGTATCAAATGAAAGGGCTTGACTAGTAGAATAGCACTATTGCAAATTCAAGATGGCCGCCGCCACTAAATGGCGAATGGCGAATGTCGGGGGTTTTTTAAATTTTCAATTTACACTTGTAACTTATTACACTAGAATTTGCGTCGACTAAGGTATAATTTTTTTTTTGTTTAATATCTATAACAGATAGACTACTGATACTAACAGACGATGTAGAGAATGGATTTTATAACATTACTAGCTTTTCCCCGCGGCTTCGCCCGCGGGAATTTCGGTTTTTCACAAATCCTGAGGGAATCGTGGATTTCTGGTTCCCGTTCCCGCTCCCTTTTCCAACCTTTATACTTACTTTCAAGGTAGTTTGCTATAGTGATCTACCTATAGCTGTAGATTTAGGTTTTTTCAAAATCCCGTGGGAACTGTGGATTTTTCCAGGATAAAAAGTAGCCTATGTTTTAAGTCAGGGCATTATCTATCTCCATTCAAAATTTCAGCCAAATCTGTTCAGAAGTTGCGACGTTATAGAGTAACAAACATCCAAACATCCAAACATAGCCGCTGCAATCGCTTCCAGTTTTAGCCGCCAGAGACAGAGAGACAGCGCCCTCTGGCGGCCTAACTTGAAGTGATCATCAAGTTAGGCCGCCAGAGGGCGCTGCGATCGTTTTTAGTTTCCAATTTTGGCCGCTAGATGGCGCTGCAATCGGGTTTTTAGTTTCCAGTTTTGGCCGCAAGAGGGCGCTGCAATCGTTTTTTAGTTTCCAGTTTTGGCTGCTAGAGGACGCTGCTATTGGTTCAAGTTTCCGGCTAAGGCCGCCAGAGGGTGCTGTGATCGCTTCGAGTTAGGCCGCCAGAGGGCGCTGCGTACGTTTTTAGTTTCCAGTTTTGGCCGAAAGAAGGCGCTGCAATTGTTTTTTAGTTTCCAGTTTTGGCTGCTAGAGGACGCTGCTATTGGTTCAAGTTTCGGGCTTAGCCCGCCAGAGGGCGCTGTGATGGCTTCAAGTTAGGCTGCCAGAGGGCACTGCGATCGTTTTAATTTCCAGTTTTAGCCGCTAGATGGCTCTGTAATTGGATTTTTAGTTTCCAGTTTTGGCCGCAAGAGGGCGCTGCAATCGTTTTTTAGTTTCCAGTTTTGGCTGCTAGAGGGCGCTGCTATTGCTTCAAGTTTCCGGCTTAGGCCACCAGAGGGCGCTGTGATCTCTTTTCTAGTTAGGCCGCCAGAGGGCGCTGCGATCGTTTTTTGTTTCCAGTTTTTTTAGTTTTCATTTTTGACCGCCAGAGGGCGCTGCAATTGGTTTTTTAGTTTCCAGTTTTGGCTGCCAGAGGGCGCTGCGATCGTTTTTAGTTTCTAGTTTTGGCTGCCAGAGGGCGTTGCGATCGTTTTTAGTTTCCAATTTTGGCTGCTAGAGGGCACTGCCATTGCTTCAAGTTTCCGGCTTAAGCCGCCAGAGGGCGCTGTGATCGTTTTCATCCCCTATTTCACCACCCTTAAGGGGAGATTTTCCAGAATAACTTATACAGGTTTTTATCATTTAAAAATTTTAATCTAAATGCCAATTTTCATATCTGTAACTTCAAACACATAACCTTCCTACCCCCATTTCACCCCCTTAGGGGAGGATTTTCGTAAAATATTTTCTAGGCTGATATCTAAGCCCTAGAATTAACCTACCTTCCAAATTTCAAGTTGATAATAGCAAAATTATAATTAAAACTTCCCATTAAAACTTTCATCCCCTATTTTACCACCCTTAAGGGAAGATTTTTCAAAACAAAATATACAGAGTTTTATTATTTAAAACTAATAATCTAAATGCCGATTTTCAGGTCTGTAACTTTAAAAACATAGGACTTTCATACAAACTTTCAACCCCCATTTTACCCCCTTAGGGGAGGATTTTAGGGATATTAAATAGCCTATAACCTGCCCCAAAAGTTGGACTACCAAATGCAAAAAGAATTTTTCAAATCCGATAGGTACTTCCAGAGATTAGCGCGTTCAAACAAACAAACAAACAAACAAACAAACAAACAAACAAACAAACAAACTCTTCCGCTTTATTATATTAGTATAGATTAAATTTAAAAGTCACAAAGATAATGAGTATTTTGGCTGCTATCTAATTGTTACATGATTTTTGTCGTTGGCGGAAATGCCCAGCTGTCGGTTTGTTTCAAGCCGCATATTGACCTTATGCATTTTTAACCCCCGACGCAAAAACGACGGGGTGTTATAAGTGTGTGTGTGTCTGTCTGTTCCCCTGTGGCGCTCAAACGGGTGGACCGATTTGAATGCGGTTTTTTTTGTTTGAAAGGTGAATTAGTCGAGAGTGTTCTTAGCTATGTTTGATGAAAATCGGTCCAAGATGGCCGCCGCTACAAAATGGCGGATGATATATTTTTTCACAACTCCCTTGATATGGGTATCAAATGAAAGGGCTTGACTAGTAGAATAGCACTATTGCAAATTCAAGATGGCCGCCGCCACTAAATGGCGAATGTCGGGGGTTTTTTAAATTTTCAATTTACACTTGTTTCTGTGCTTTAAACGCACGATCCCGTTCTACAGAGTTACCCCAAAAAATTATACCTACCATATCTTAAGACAGAGCAGACATACGCGTTATAGGCAACTAATAGGGTTTCTCTGTTCACAATTTTGGAAAGCATGTAAAGAGCATATGAAAATTTGTGCAACTTAGTGCAAACAGACTCGATATGTGTCTTCCAATCCAATTTTTGGTCTATTTGAAGTCCTAAAAATTTGATGTTTATGGTTATATTTTAATAAAATACGAATATATAAAAAATATAAAAAGGAAAGAGAATTTTAATAAAAAAATATGAATACATATAAAACGCCAAAATGCCTTGTGCCTGTAAACCCCGCGCGGCATGTTTTGAAGTCACCGGCGGTGTCTTTGGCAAAACATCGCGTGGCGGAGGCGGCGAGACACAAAGGTGAGCGTAAGAAAACGAACATACTTTACAAACAAAAGTTATTTAATGCCGTTTGTTTATATTTTTAATGCCGTTTGTTTTATGTTCGTTTATTTATTTATTTATTTATTATTAAAAAACTCACCTGCGGCTCGTTTTTTAAACTAACACTCGTGTTTTAATAACCTCTATTATGCAACCGTTTCATAAACTACTATTTTTAATTTTTTTTTTAAATATTATAGATGTAATATGTGAATAAAGTAGTCCAATATATTAAGACACATTTTGATTTCTTAATCGGGATTTTAAGATATGAGAGTAGATAAAAAGTTTTACATACTTAGGTACCTACCCTGATCACGAGCGATTTGCTCTTATTTATTGAGGAGTTACATTCTTCATCTCCGAAGATATTCATCTGATCTGCACCAAAAAATGGAACCAACCTGACAATAGGTAGGACATTCCTTCAAATTAAAAATTTCTGAAATCGGTTCAGATTTAATGGAGTTATGGAGTAAGTAACATCGCCAAATAAAAGTACGCGTCGAATTGAGAACCTCCTCCTTTTTTTTAAATCGGTTAAAAATGTAAAAGACGGACAAACACATTGGGTATTTATCAAGTTTTGTACGTAGGTAAATAATTATGAAAATATGTTGTTGTTACAACATTTCATAATTGTTTGCTTTTGTTTACAAAATTGCTAAACTATTGTTCCTATTACTTACAATAATTACTGAATGGATTGAAATGAAACTTGTCATGATTTAAGTTCATACCACACGAGTAGTATAATATCTACTCGTGTGTTCATACTACAGAATAACATACATTATCACTACATAGTATAAAACAAAGTCGTTTTCTCTGTCCCTATATCCCTTTGTACGCTTAAATCTTTAAAACTACGCAACGGATTTTGATGCGGTTTTTTTTAATAGATAGAGTGATTCAAGAGGAAGGTTTATATGTATGATAACATCCATTAAATAGTGGAGAAATACTGTTATTTTTGAGGTTTCTAATGTGATGTCGTAAATAATTACATTTTTTCCGCTTACATTGCAAACGCAGGCTGAACCCTACGAGATTTATCAATATAATGTACTAAGTATTGTACACATTGAAAAGGTCTATAGAAAACTCCGCGATGGTATATGTCTATCTCTTATGGATATCCCACAATAACATTTTTTGTCATTTACTTTTTTACGACAAATAATGGCTAATTTTAGAAGCGATTTTAACCAATACAGCATAAATCCTTATCTAATTAAATACCTTAAGTACATTGTTGATTTATTATAGATCTATATGGCCCTTTACAGCATATGATTTAAATGAATATTTTCGAAGATATTACAGATTTAAAAATTGCGGGACATAGACTTTGCGCGCGGCGCGCGGTTCCAGCCGGCCGGGGCGGCGATGCGTAAAGTTCTCCTATAGCATTTTGAATTTAGCAGCGATCGGACGCGTATGCTATCGAGTATCGGAGCTTTCTAGCGAGGAAAATAACAATCACACTAATATTATAAAGGCGTTATTAAGTTATTAAGTTTGTGTGTATGTTTGTTCCTCTTCTCCGCCGCAACTACTGAACCGATTTGGCTGAAATTTTAAATGGAGATAGCTTATGCCCTGACTTAACACATAAAGTAACTTTTTATCCCAGAAAAGTGTTCCTGTAGGACTAAAATAGATATAGACCTCCAAAACGCCACAGAGGGCGCTGACTGTTCTTAGGTAAATCACGCTCACATAACCCATTATTGCAATACTTTGCTGTGTAGCATGCATTGGCAACACATAGGCTACTTTTTATCCTGGAAAAATGCACAGTTCCCACGGGATTTTGAAAAACCTGAAATCTATATCTACAGCTATAGGTAGATTACTATAGCGACCTTGCTTGATATTTTAAGTATAAAGGTAGGAAAAGGGAGCGGGAACGGGAACCGGAACTCCACGATTCCCTCGGGATTTGTTCAAAACCGAAATTCACGCGGGCGAAGCCGCGGGCAGAAGCTAGTATTTACATACTTTTTATCCCGAAATTCAGCACGGTTCCCTTGGGAGAGGGGATGAAAGTCAAAATGTATACTTAGCTGTAATTCATTAACGCGTTGTTCGATTTCAAGATTATTCTTTAAATATTTCAAGGTCATCGGTTTTTTAGTTCAGAAATTACAGTCATCATAATTCACAACCCTCATTATTCCATACAAGCGGACACCCGCGACTTCGTTCGCGTGGACATTGATTTTTAAAAATCCCGTGAGAATCATTTTGTTTTTCCTAAGCTCCTTTGAGTTCATATCTTGCTAAAAACTGTTAAAAGTTCACTGGCGGATGTTTGGGTAGCTCAAAATGTAAACATCTGCCAGTGAAAGTCCCATAAAAATCGGTCCAGCCTTTCAGAGATTAGCCAGTAATCTTTAAAGTATTTCCTTTCTAACAAAAAAAGAATGAATGAAATCGAACCACCCGTTAACGAATTACAGCTAAGTACACATTTTGACATTCATCCCCTCTCCCAAGGGAACCGTGCTGAATTTCGGGATAAAAAGTATTCTATATGTTACTCCATAGTATGAACTTAAATCATGCCGAGTTTCATTTCAATCCATTCAGTAGTTTTTACGTGATGCGCGCACAAACATACAGACAAACAGACAAACAGATAAACAGACAAAAATTTCAAAAATAGCTTTTTTACGTTCTATTACTTATCTTTAACATCCCCCAGTTATTATTTTGCAAAAATTTTACGGCAATTCTACGATTTTATTATAGGTATGTATAGATATAGATAGATATAGAATAGATAGATAATGTTATAACTTGGAACCTGGATTGTACAGGAACCTTTGAACATCCGGATTACATAGGTACATTACAATTGTGTTTGTCTGTCTCAGAAATGCTTGACTGATTTTGATGGGACTTTCATTGGGAAAACTTAAGAGATGGGAAAGAGCAAAGAGCTACTACAAAATTAATACTCATTACTGTAGTTCCCAAATTGCATTATAATGCGTGACTTTTAACAGTATGAGCTCAAAAGAGCTTAGGAAAATCAAAAGTTCCCGCGGGATTTTTAAAAACCTAAATCCACGCGGACGAAGCCCGAAGCCGCGGTCCTCCGAAAATGCACAACTTGGAACTTTTAATTTTTCAACATTCAATCAACAATGTTTAATTTAGTGACATCTGTTGGCATTTTAATAAACACTTTAAGAAAACAGGAACAACGTGGTAAAGCTACTCGTTACTAGATGGCGCTTTAGTGAAAACACGTCTGCCCTTTTATTCTAGAAGTCGAATGTTGTGGTTCGGTATACGAGAGTTTTCTGGAACGTTCGACATGCACGTCACCAATAGGTGGCGCTGCTCCGACTATATAAAGGCCGCGCGTTCGCGTCTGTGAGTTGTGACCGTCAATAGTCGAGAGAAATAACTTTGTGAGATAGAAAAAAGTGAATTTGTGAAAGAAAACAAGGAAAAATGGCGTTAATCCCAAATCTTTTCGGCGACAGGCCCTGCGTGGCGATGGAAAAGGACTTCTTCAGACCGATCAACCAAATTGTGCCTCACGATTACTTCAAACAGTTCGAAAATATGTTCAGAACGATAGATCAACTTTCGTCCCTCATGAACAACATGGCTATGAAGGAAAGGAACGAGTCCGACTACGAGAAATTCCAGGTGAATGTGGACGTGCAGCACTTCGCGCCGGAGGATATCAGTGTTAAAGTGGTCAATGGTTTTGTGACAGTGGAAGGGAGGCACGAAGAAAGGCTGGACGAGCACGGTTACGTTTCCAGACAGTTCGTGAGAAGGTATGCCTTGCCGGAGGGCTGTTTACCGGATACTGTGGAGTCGAAATTATCTTCTGATGGAGTTTTGACCGTGACAGCACCAAAAGTTCTGCCAATGCCGTCGACCGGTGAGCGTATTGTGCCAATCATCAAAACGGGTCCGGTTAAGAAGCAAATTGAACAGTAGATAATTTTTAAAACTACCTAAGTAGGTACCTATGTGCTATTTATCCATTTTGTTGTAATATATTTATACTTCGACTAGGTACCTATTTCAATTGTGTTTTGTAAATAAATACTCCTTGATTGTGTACCTCGCTGTGACTAATTCTGTTGTACACAATAAGCAATTTTTTAAACTAAATTAAGAGGTTGAAAATATTGTCCTTTGTCGCAGGGAGCTTTGTGTAAGAGCTAGGAATAGATATTTTAAACCTATTATTTTAGTTTAGAGATTGAGTAAAATAGAATTAGCCCTGTGGTGTAAGTTTGTATAATATTTACGCGATGGTAGGTAATAATTAAGTAGGTACTTCTTGTTTTTTTTTTCTAATTTCCTAAAGACTGATGAATGCAAACCTGCCTAAGTTTTTTTTAATTAACTTAATAAGTCGCTTAGTTGTTATGTACCTATTGTAATTTGTAAGTAAGAGATAAGTACATAAGTAAGTCATAAATAAATGTCTAGAAAAATTCAAAGTATTTTATTTGTCAAAACTTAGGAGACGGCAAGAGCACACGAGTAGTATCTACAGAGGGGAAGCTTCCACAAGCGGCCGGCTGTAGGTATACTCACACAAACACACTCACCAACGGTTCACGGACGCGCGCTCGTTCCACCCGTATAAGTTGGTGACAAACATGCGCTTATGCGTGAGTGTACCTACAGCGGGCCGCTTACTAGAAGCTTCCCCTCTGTAGGTACTCTGTGGAAAGCTCTGTGGCAAGAGTGTGGGTCCTCAAATCAAATGGAGGTTTTGCGTGTAGTTAGCACTCAGTGAGTGTACTCAAATCCTAGAGCGCATTATTTAGCCATTGCCGAGAAAAAAATTATCTATTCACATTCCTGCATCTTTTATAAGTTCTAATCGTTAAGTTAAAAATTATTAAATTCACGATTCAATATAATGTATAAAAGTTCAAAAGAAATGGGATTAAAAAAAATTATTATTCTCCTTGTAAGTTTACAAGGGTCCTCAAATCAAACGCGTTTTCGCGTGTAGTTTAGTAGAGTTGATGACCTTGAGAACTAGTAACAATATCGATAGTGCTATCGATATTACCGATACTTCACTTAACTAATACTATTGATTGGAAGCTATACTATCGATAGGATCGATACTATTACATAATGATACTATCGATAGTATGTAAAACTCGATACCTAGTATTACATAATCGATAGTTTAATAACCGCCGATAGTATCGTTCACGTACGTATCGTTCGTCACTGTTACTAGCAAAACTGGAATACTGGTAGCTGATTCTGATTGATTGTAATGATATATTGGTTGTAATATTGGAAGGCAATAATATTGGAAGGCAATACCACACTATCGATACTATTTTTGTATAACAATACTATTGGCCTATATCATACTATCGATAGTATCGATAGTGTTGATAGTATCGATACTATCAATAGGCTATCGATACTATTAATATGACGTCATCTATCGATAGTCTATCGATAGTCGACTATTGATAGGCAACTCTAGTAGTTAGCACTCGGTGAGTGTATTCATAATATTACGTATACTCAAACCCTAGAGCGCACAACTTAGCCATTACCGAGAAAAAAACTCCCGAAGTTTGAAAAAAATATTTTTTTTTTGTATTAAAATCGAATAAATCGTTATAAACGTAATTTCTTTTGAACTTTTATGCATTATTGAATCGCGAATTTAATAATTTTAAACTTTTTAACGATTAGAACTTACAAAAGATGGAGAAATGTGATTAGATATTTGTGAATAGATATTTTTCTCAAACTTTAGGATTTTTTTCTCGGCAATGGCTAGATAGTGCGCTCTAGGATTTGAGTAGGTATATGAATATATGAATACACTCATAAATGCTAACTAACTACACGCGGAACCTCCCTTTGATTTGAGGACTCCACACCTTTGCCGTGCCCTTGTAAGTATTTAGCACAGTGGCACAGAGAAACTTAAAATTAGGTAGGTATCGACTGTAGTTCGACCATATTAGTTATACGTTTTTGTTTTTTTGAATGCGCGCTCTACGCGATAGTATCGATGCTATTGATAGGCTATCGATACTATTTATATGACGTCAACTATCGATAGTGTATCGATAATTTAGCGATTGTCTACTATCGATAGGCAACTCTAATCTAATTCAGAATAGCATGTGATGATTTTTGAAAAAACTAGTTTCGCTTAAAAAAATTGCAAAAGACAACTTAACTACTTATAAAAGGAGGGTTTAGTATTTAGTTTAATGCAAATTATTCAAAAATTAATTAAGATTTTTTCGATCTAGAAATCGAGATTCAAAAATAGATAGAGTATAGAATATCCTAAAAAGTCAACTCGCGGAAGTGGAGATTCACGACCCTCAGTATTTATTCTATATAACTTGAAACTCAGATTGTACAGGTATAATACCTTTGAACATAATATGGATTATCATTTATCACCATAAGCTGGCGTGCGTTGTGTTTGTTTGTTTGTCTATTTGTTGTGGCTAATCGCCGAAAGGCAAGATCGATTTTGACGGCCCATTTACTGGCTGATGTTATAAGGAGTACCTAACTCAGGCTTCTATTATTTTAGAAAAAAATTGAGGGGTTCCGCGCAAAAAAGTTAAAATCCATGATGAAAAACTTATGACAGGACAGGGTTAGTAAAAAATTTATTAATACTAATGTACATAACTAGTTCAATTTGATGGGCCACGTTTATTAATTTTTAACAATGTATGAGTTTAAAGGAGCTTAGGAAAAATAGGAAAAATTCCAACGGAAACAGAATTTTTAAAAATCTAAATCCACGCTGACGATGTCGCGGGCTAGTTTAAAAATAAGTAGGCAGGTACCTAATGTTTTCCCTATCCCAGATATCATCTCGTCAGCGGCATAACAAAGTTGGTTATCGCTGCGCGTGGCACCTGCGCGCTGAGTCACAACTTGTATCTTTCAAAGTTCAACCAGTGGCAGCGTGCACTCGATGCAAAACAAAGGTCGCGTTGCATCACGAGAGCCCTTCGCAAAAATGCCCTTCCGGCAAATCGTAGTCGTCGACGACGACGAGGAAAACGGCGGGAGTCTTCATGCGAGCCTCTCGAACTCAAACTCACTCACACGGGTGATTCCGTCTTTAGTCAGTTTCGCGAAGGTTACTCTTATCGAGGATGTTCCTGCTCTAGGACCTCAGGAGTGCGGAGTGGCCGGGGTACTTGCCGACATCTCGGATCTTTTCGCGACGGATCAAAAACGCGACATGTTTGACTTCCGCATTATCAATCCACGAATAGCCCTACCGAAAGGCAAGACAGTGAAGTCTGTACATCTGGAAGGTTGCACATTGAACTGGATACTATTCGTAACGGTTAACGTGGAAAATATTAAAGCGGGCGAAGAATCACCGGTGGCGAGAACGTTCCTGGTTTGCCAGAGAGTGATCCTAGTAGACAGCAATGTAGCCTGGCTGAGGAATGCGATCTTGCCAATACAGCCACTATACGTGAAGGTCACTATGCAGGAACAGCTTGGACAGCTAGCGATGCAATTACAACGAGTCGAACAACTGACTTCTGGGTACTCGGCTCTTGAAGTGCCGAGTTCTCACAAGCTTGACATCATCATAATGTACATTGTTCTTGATGAACAGGCACAACCAGGGCAAGTTTTAGAGACAAAGACTAATAAAGAAGCAGTAGGCAAAGTCGCAAACACTGAAGGACAAGTTGAAAACACTTGTGGAGGTGAGGTTAAACCTGGAAAATTGGCTGATGAAGAGTCTGATGTGAATGTGGAAGAAAAAAAATTGGAATATAACATCGCTGATCCGAAATATCCGAATGTCGACCCTAAAACAGTATGGGCTGAGTTGACCACTGCAGCGGACTATGAAGCGGTTGCAGGCAGGGATTTGAAAGCGCAGGACAAAAATTATTCACGATGCGTCTTTTGATATCTTGGAAAAATCTTTAATGGACATAAAAGTTACTATCTACTCGGTCTTATTGGCATCTTATTGATATCGACAGTAATTTTGCTATCGGTGTTGTTTTATTTTCGATGAATATTGATGTAGGTATTTGATATATTTACTTACTTACTTTTTACTATTACTAGAGGTTATATTATTTTACAAGATCTAAACATGTAATATTATTGAAAAATTATTATATATGTTATTCACCATGCGTCTTTTGATGTCTTGGCAACCTCTTAAATGGACATAAAAGTTATAATTTATTTGGTGCCATCATATTGATATTGACAGTAACTTTGTTATCGGTATTACATATTATATTTTCAATGATGTATATGTATTTAGCGTAGTTTACTTGTATCACTAACTGGTTAAACTTTAAAAGATCTAAGTGTTAGTATTTATTGATAAATTATTAACTACCTACTTATTATTAAGTAATAGGTAATGTTTCCTATAATTAACCCCCGACGCAAAAACGACGGGGTGTTATAAGTTTGACGTGTCTGTGTGTGTGTGTCTGTCTGTTCTCCTGTGGCGCTCAAACGGGTGGACCAATTTGAATGCGGTTTTTTTTTGTTTGAAAGGTGAATTAGTCGAGAGTGTTGTTAGCTATGTTTGAAGAAAATCGGTGCAAGATGGCCGCCGCTACAAAATGGCGGATTACTTATTTTTTCACAACTCCCTTAATATGGGTATCAAATGAAAGGGCTTGACTAGTAAAATAGCACTATGCAAATTTAAAATGGCCGCCACCAAAAATGGCGAATGTCGGGGGTTTTTTAAATTTTTAATTTATGCTTGTCTTCCTCAAAGATTGAGCTATCAAATGCAAAAATATTTTTTCATATCCAACTGCTATTTCCAGAAATTAGCGCGTTCAAACAAACTCTTCTACTTTAATAAATTAGTATAGATTACTAGCACTACTCATGATCATGAGGGGTTGTAGTATACCTTCACCATATTCCAGTGTGTTAATGTTATATCTTCCAGTATGTTATGGTACAGTTATTATAAATTTAACTAACGGTTTTACCCACATTCAAAAACCTGGCTGAATTTGTTGTGGGCTCGTCTCGGGCGATTGAAACTTTCGTAGTTTCAGTTTTATGTTTTCTTAAGTAAGTAATTTTAAGCACCATTACCTAACTTAAGCCGAACTTCTATTAAAAGTGTCCTGTAAAATTAACGTTCAAACTTGTACAATGTACCAATTTTGAATTTCATTTGACTTTGATTTCATATCAAACAGTATTAAATCCAACTGTGCTCACATCAAACAAGTAGATGATGAATGCATAAATATTATTAACTCCAAAAAAAGTGTGTTTGAATGATTATAATCCTTTAAAACATATTTATGTTGATTATAGTTCCGTTTACTTCTAAGATTGATAACAAACATTTTTATGATGTAAAGTTATTTTGTTTGGTATACGCTCTTTTAAATATTCAAAATTATGCCCATATCTCAAAATTTATATTGCTGAAGTTAGTACGGTAAGTAGTTAACTATCTGTTGCTTCCCACCTTAAAACACAGACTTAAGAGCCCTCTCCATGGGCGCGACAAATCGTTGGTGAGTGGAGTCTAAAACAGTGATTTCTGCATTTAGAGAGCGAGACGTCTTCAGTAAAGAAGAGTACTAAAATATATACATAAATAAATAGTAAATTAATTAAATAAATAAATTTTGCTTGAGATATCATGATTTTTAGTGAAGAACGGCAAAGTAAAAAGATGCAAATCTAGGTTTGGAATTTCGCCTATTTTAGCAAATATTTGGCAATTTTTTACATGAACTAAAGATATTTGTAATTATTATGAAGTAACCTATGATAAGACTTCGGTCGTTTTTCAATTTTCTAGTTTCTTATATAGTTTATTTACGCACGAAGTTGCCCCAAAATTTGCCCAAAAATAGTGATAGGAATATTACTCATTAATATTCCTTATTATGATCTACCTACCTTGATCATTTATATCATTAGAAACTTCAATTTTATTTATTCGTAAGTTTAGATGCATAAGTAAAGTGTAGGTACCTAGATAGATATAATATATAATATGATATAACACGCGCCCTTCCTAGAATACAAATCAATCATGCCTGTTGTACCCATGGCGCAAGTGCAACGGATGGGTACCTATCTATATATTGCAAACCGGAGCTCAAATTATAATAGAAAATCTATGTAAATTAATATTCTGACTACTTTAAAATGACACATCCCGGGAAGGACGTATCTGGCGTCTCAATCTACAATGGTCACCGTTTCACAAGTATGGCGTCCAGTATAAGCTAACCCCTCATCTAGGATGTATCAACTTATAATGGAAATGCTTGACATGAGCATGAGAACCACGATAAGTTGATACCTCACCGGCGCATCTCTGACCGTGGTGTTTCAATTTATAATGGTCTCCCCTTCAAAATTATGTATGTTCCAGGATACTTTGACACTTTCGTCGAGACGCTTTGTCCCAGCTCCCACATAAATAACTACGTTATATGTACCTAGGTAGGTAAGTATTGCTGTTATTGATTTATCGGTTACCGTTGAACGTGAAACGACATTGCAATAAGCTTCAGGATGCATGCGTACATACTTATGTAAGTATCTGTTTTAAATACTTACAGCCTCTACTTACAGGTTATAAAATAGTAGTTTATGAAACGGTTGCATAATAGAGGTTATTAAAACACGAGTGTTAGTTTAAAAAACGAGCCGCAGGCGAGTTTTTTAATAGTATTACACGAGTGTTTTAATAACTAATTATGTAGAGTTTCATACACTACTTTATCTAAGCTCATCAATAGGTATCTTACGTATAAAAGAAAAGACTAAGAAATTAACAAAATTATTTATTATAATAAGTATTCATGTTTTGGATATTGCAATTTATAAATGTACTCAATTCTTCAGGGGAGAACGTTTTTGCATTTTTTCCCTTAAAGCCCTGCGATTTTCTTTTTAAAACAGCAATCAGTCTTGTGTATTTAATAATATCGATTTGGTTGTAGATACTCAATATACTTTTGAGCATTGAGTATTTAGCCCATAAGGACAAAGACTTAAATTTATTTGATAATTCTTGGAAATATGCTAGCATTACATTTACTGAAAATGAAGTGGTTTTTTTCAAAATTTTCCAACTCATAAAATCTTGGTAACATTTATCGTAAATCTTTGATTTTGCTGGCAAAAGATTATTTGTCATTCCCGATGCTATTTCCAGAATGTCTGGTGGAGTTAAATTCTCTTCAGTATCACTGCTAGACATTTTTCCGCGCAACAAAAATCACTTGCAAAATTTTGAGTTACAAAAACTGAATAGTAAATAAATAATAAATTAAAAATTTAAATAATAGGCGCCAAAATTCAATTGTCAATTTCGAATGTGCGGTGCGTGCAGTGCGTCTATGGTCAATTATGGTAGCACTACACTGTCCTCTGGCCGCATCTTGCTACCGCCACACTTTCGCAGTAGTAGTAATAGGGTAACTTTGATAGCGGGATAATCATTGTAAGTAACAAAATTAAACTAACTAACTATTGTAAACTAACTATTGTACCTATTTCTTTTAAAATGTTTCTTTTGTTTAATTTATGTTTTTTTGGTGTACAATAAAGTATTAAATAATAATAATAATAAACACCCGGCATGGCTCAAAAATACCAGAACCCAGTGCCTGTACTATAATGTAGAAAAAATTATTTTTTAACATTGTTTTGCAATAATTTCCTAACAAAGTAGTGTTATAATGAACTTTTTTAATTTTTTTTTTAAATATTATAGATGTATGTGAATAAAGTAGTCCAATATATGACACATTTTGATTTCATATTCGGAATTTTATGATATGAGAGTAGATAATAGTTATTTATGCAATTGTTGTATAATAAGGGGTATTAAAACACGAATATGATAATAGCAGTGGAATAGTATCACACGAGTGTTTTAATACCTAATTATCAACAGTTGCATACAAGACTTTATCGACACCCATAATATGAATCCTCTATAAAAGACATTAATACAGACAGTCATAGTAACCATAATATCATTTAAAAGCCAAAGGAGTGTTATTATGAAAACGGATGATATAATTTGTACTGAATTTCACGGCTAAACCGCTAAACCGATTTTGATAAAATTTGGTAAAAAATAGACTAGACCTTGGAGAAGTTGCGGAAAATGACTTCAAGGGGTTTAAGTAGGGAATGAAAGAATGTATGAAAGTCTGTCATTATTGAAGTTAATAATAATTTTAGGTAAGTATAGGTAGCATCTTTGGGTAGCATAGATATCGGATCGGATCTATAGACAAAATCTTAATAAAATATTTAGAAACAATAAAATTTAGAAGAAATAGACCATCGAAGCGTAATAAGTTCGATGAAATAGACAATAATTATTTTCAAAATTTTATTATTCAGTAAGTACATACTACACATACATAAGTAGGTAATATACAATAGTTTTTTCAAAACTTTTATTATTTTTTATCCAATAAGTACTGAAGTACTTATCTACTTACAATGATTTTTTTAAACCTGTTAAATTTCAGTCGAAACGACTACGTACTTTTTTATCTAAATGGTAATAGAACCAAGTAGTACTAGAATTATAATTTATATTAATATAATAAGTTTATGTAATGCATAATAATTTTTCAATATTAAAGGACAACCCAAAGGACACAAGTAAGTAACTCGCTTAATACCTACATCATACATTCATCAATCATCACGATAAAATAACACCGACAACAAAGCTACTGTCAATAACAATAAGATGGCGCCGAATAAACAGTAACTTTTATGTTCATTAAAGGTTTCTCTAAGATATCAAAAGACGCATCGCGAATAATTTTTCTCCTGCGCTTCCAAATCCCAGCCAACAACAGCTCCGTAGTTCGCTATAGTGGTCAACTCAGCCCATACTTTTTTGGGGTCGACATTCGGATATCTCGGATCAGCCGAGTCATATTCCAAGTTTATTTGTTCCGCATTCACATCAGGTTCTTCAGGCAATTTACCAGAACTAACCTCTCCCTGCTTGCTTTCAACTTGTTCTTCAGTGTTTACGACTTTGGCTACCGCTACTTCATTAGAGGTCGGTTCTAAAACTTGCCCCGGTTGCGTCCGTTCACCAACGACTGGCTTGTCAGAACTCGGCACTTCGAGAGTCAAGTTCGCACAAGCTAGTGGTTCGACTCGTTGTAATTGCATCGTTAGTTCACCAAGCTGTTCCTGCATAACGAACCTCACGACTTTCGGCTGTATCGTAGCCAACTTCGCCTGCCTCGGCCCGGCGCCGTTCCCTTGGACCACTCCCTCGCAAACCAGCAACGTTCTCACCGCCGGTGGATCTTCTCCCGGTTTGATATCTTCCACTTTAGCCGTTACGGATAGCATACAAGTCGACCGACGTCTCAGATGCACCGATTTCACCGTCTTGCCGTTCGGTAGGGGTATTCGTGGATTGAGGATGCGGTGGGGCCGGCTTCTGTCGTCAGGCTTGTCGCGTGTACCTTCGACAAAGACCCATCCCCCCGACGACTTGGCCTTGCGATTCTTCCCAAATAGATCCGCGACGTCGACGTTTAGCGTGAACTCCACGCACGTCTGAGGTCCTAGTTCGGGTATATCCTCAATGAGAGTTATGTGCGCGAAGCTGACGAAAGGAAGATGCGTAGAGAGACTCACACTGAGACTCCCGCCGTAGTCGCCTGTGACGAAGGTTTGCTGGGAGGCCATTTTGAGAAGGGCTCTCGCGACGCAACGCGACCCTCGCTTCGCATCGAGTGCACGCTGCCACTGATTGATTGAACTTTGAAGGGTGCAAGTTGTGACGCAGTGCGCAGGTGCCACGCGCAGCGAAAATAGTACGGGAGGTAGCGTTACAATTGAGCAAGTCATTTTATGCCGACTGAAAAACAACAATAATAGTTTTCCCTTATAACAGATCTGTACGTCAGCTGCTCCGGTAATGGTAAAACTAAAAGGTATAACCCGCGGCACGTACATCAAACGCTGAACGAAACGTGGAGGGTATAGCTGCGCATGGGAACTGTCGCGCACGTAATACAATAGCTTACCCCCTCCACTTTCCTTCAGCGTTCGATGTAAGTGCCGATGTTTATACCTACAGTATGAAAAAGTCATTGTATACATTGTTGTATTGTTACGGAAAACTGTACTGTTATGACAAGTGAACTTTGACTAGCCCGTTGGCGCAGTTGGCAGACGGCAGTGACCCTGCCTTCCGCTCCGGGCTTGCGGCTCGATTCCTATCCGAAGTCTGGGTGTATTTAAGTAAGTATAAAAGTATAATATAAATACTATGTATATAAACATTTATAATAATAATAATAATAATAATCATCATCTTTATTAATTAAACTCTTTACAGTATATTCATTGGAATCCTGACCCCTAAATTATATGTATATACTTTTATTATTTGTTACATATAACACGGGTATTAAGTTGCCTACTTTAGGAACCGACGATCGTGTGTGTATGTGTGAGTATTTATAAAAAAAAAGGTTCATAAGCGCTTCCCCACCGCTTGCTCGTGATCTTTTCGACATTCGTTTTAACAAGAACGAAAGATCACGAACAATCGGTGGGGAAGCGATTATGAACCTTGTTCCGTTATCATGAGCTTCTCCGTAACAATACAATGACTTTTTCATCCACAGCTCCACTCCACAGCGATTGCGACGACTGACGCTCGCTTTACTGATTTCTGAACATTATTAAACAAATGTTTGACATAAAATTCATTAGGATAGGTATCCGTACAAGATCACTAGAAAAATTGCAGCGCTACCTACCTCCCGGGCTACAACAAACGTATCGGGCTATTCTCTAACTTAGTAACCAACAGAAAATGGTTGCCAACGAATTAGTTCGATATACATTGCTGTTTTAATGTGTGAAATGAAATCACTGTTTATATTTCACACAGTAAAGCAGCAATGTATATCGAACTTATTCGGTGGCTATAATTTTCAGTTGGTAAATAAGTTATAGGGAAAACATTAGGTTGGTATGTACTTTGTATAATAATGATCATGTTTTACGTTATCATGTTGTGCAGGTAGACGTTATTAATTTAATCAATCTAAAAAAAGTAGGTACCTACTTAGGTAGGTTATTATTTTGCAAAAATCTTGTACAGACACGGCAAGCCTACGATTTTATTATATGTATAGAAGATAGATAGATTAGTTGTGTACCTACCTACCTATCTATCTACTTACTCAATTAATAATCCTATGACTTAATTATGTCTGCACAGCATTGAGCGTAAATGTGTTGCGTTATTGCGTAGAACAAGGCTGTGGTAGAACCTGTGGTAGAACTATGTTTGTGTATGTAGTAAGGCGGTGACATGCGTTCTGTGCAGTTTGGAGTGGTGCACAGCAGTTCTTATGGCTTATTGTTAGGATTTCTGTGGTCGTAACCCCCCATGTAAAATTATCTACTATTATTAAAATGATCCGTTAGACTCTTCTTCATAATTTACACTAGACTCGTCAGTTAAGTCCTCGGTTACATGAATATTTGCATGAATAATTACTTAATTCTTGTTCATTCATACTTATTGTCAATCGTAACACCGATAAAAATAGGTAGGTACCTTAGAATAAATAGGTAAAGAAAGGCAGTCGTCGACGCGGCGATAAGCCGTTTTTAGCAAGCCTAAAAGACTCGGTACGTCTATCGTCGCGTCAGTGCTCAAGGTACACATGCGCTTGTGTGCGTGTCGGCAAATGTAATTACAGGGCACACATGGGTTGGTTTATAGCTTACGTTTCGAGCGGAAAGTTAGAAACTTCCATTCTAAGCGTAATAGTTCGATGGTAGGTACCTACCTATACATATTAATATTTGAACTAAAAATACATACTTATTTCATTAAATCGATTAAAAGTTCTTCTTAAATAAATCGATATTTCAAATCGAATCGGTAACGACGTGTGGGCGTCACTAATTTCGAAAATTCGAAATTTTTTATAAATATCAAAAAGAAAATAAAGGCAAATTTGTAATTAGCATTAAAATTAAATATACTAGTGCCATCTATTGATAAGTAGCTGATATATGAATGATAATATAAAATGATCACAACAAAGTACAACAATGATCAAATCGTATTGCTGTGTAAAATTATTAATATTTCATTTTAAAAGATAATTATTTTATGCCTTGATTTTTGTTACTTTAAATAATCAATGACAATAATGAAATTTCTAGAATTATTCTAGAAATTTCATTATTGTCATTGATTATTTAAAGTAACAAAAATCAAGGCATAAAATAATTATCTTTTAAAATGAAATATTAATAATTTTACACAGCAATACGATTTGATCATTGTTGTACTTTGTTGTGATCATTTTATATTATCATTCATATATCAGCTACTTATCAATAGATGGCACTAGTATATTTAATTTTAATGCTAATTACAAATTTGCCTTTATTTTCTTTTTGATATTAATTCTTTCGATAGAGCTGCCATCTGTTGTTGAGTAGATAGAACTAAAAAGGCAGATGTTGGCAACATTAAATTCGAGAAAAAAATGTGAAATTTTTTCACATTTTTCACTGAAAAATACATTTGTTTAAATACTATAAAATACATAATATTATGTAATAAATGAAAATAAGAAAAAAAAAACATATTTGACATTACAAAGAAATATATCTTGACAATCTTCTTATTTATATTGATCTTTTAAGCTGGCACTGGAAAAAGCCATCAAATCAAAGAAGAAGAAGAAGAAGAAGATCTTTTAAGCATGTGGATTGTATAATATTACTTTATTATAATAATTTTATAATTTTAATATTATAATATTATATTAAAATATAAACCTGCCCTGCTTCCCCTTTATTTTTATAAATGATATTGATTTGTGAATCACTGGATATTAAACTATTGTGTTATATATATTTTTTAATCTACTTACTCATCATTTTCTAGATGATGATTATAAACTTAATCTGATTTTCGAAAAAACAATTTTCAACTTTAGTCTTTAATGGGGGACCATATTCACCCCGCCATTTTTTTTAAATTTTAGTATCCTATGTCACCCAGAATAAGTTACATATTTTTACGATACTTCATTCATCAAAATCGATTCAGGCGTATAAAAGTTAGGTTATAAAAGGCGTATAAAAACTGCCTCATTGGTCTAGTGGTTAGCACATTCGACCGCCAGCCCGGAATTGGAAGCTGGCGGTGTTTCACCCTGTGCCTCGGAGAGCACGTTAAGCAGTTGATACCGGTTATTATCACTTTCATTTGTGACAATAATCATTAAAGCTCGCAGGAGCAGCGTGGCGGGTCTAAGCTCTAAATCCCTCTCTCCTATGAGAAAGGAGGCCTGTACCCAGCAGTTGAACGTTAAAAAAAGGCTGTAGTAGTTGTGGTGGTGGTATAAAAGTTATGGTGTAATATACAAACTCACATACATACATGAACCCTGAAAGCAATATACTCCTTTTTTCAGGCAGTCGTATAATAAAAGAAGTAACTGTACAAAAACATTTAATAAATATTTATGCAATAATAAAGTTGATCTATGCATTTTTTCACAGATCTACCACAAAAGTGAGTCTTCGGTATAATTTCGATTATTGAAATTAGAGATTTGCTTGGAAAGTAAAAGCACATTGATTTACATTGTATTTGTATCAAATCAAAGAATAATAATATAATATAAAGTTCTTAAAATAAAGTAGCTAACAAGTATGAAGTTAAGATTTTATCTATTCTATACATAATAATAATAATTATAATAATTACAATAAAATCGTATACTTACCGTGTTTGTGCGCGCATCATGCAAAAACTACTGAATTGATTGAAATGAAACTTGGCATGATTTAAGTTCATACTACAGAATAATATATAGGATACTTTTTATCCTGAAATTCAGCACGGTTATCTTGGGAGAGGGGATGAAAGTCAAAATGTGTACTTAGCTGTAAATCATTCTTTTTTGTTAGAAAGGGGATACTTTAAAAACTATCCCGTAAATATTTTGAAGTCATAGGTTTTGTAGTTCAGAAATTATAGCCATCAAAACCTCAGTATTTCAGAAAACTTAGAACCCGGAATGTACAGGAACCTTTGAACTATGGATTATCATCTTAAGCTGGCATGCGTTGTGTTTATCTGTTTGTCTATTCATTCCGGCTAATCTCCGAAAGGTTGGATCGATTTTGACGGGCATTTCATTGGCACATATTCATATTTTGATGCGCCACTTTTAACCGTTTCTAGCAAGGTATGAGCTCAAAGGAGATAAGGAAAAACAAAGAGTTTCCACGGGATTTTTAAGAACTTATATCCACGCGAACGAAATCGCTGGCATCTACTTACTTGCGTTAAAATAAAACTGACTTTTGTAATGCCACGAACATGGCTGGGAGGACCGTATGACACTGCGAGGAAGGTCTGTTTCGGACGAATCCATTGCCTACGCTGGAACATCACGTGCCGACGCTTGCGTGGTGCCGCCAGCTGCTGCAACGTCGTCATCACCTGTTCCTATTATGATGACGGATCAGCAGCTGCAGGCAATCTTACAGCACGAGTAAAATAGAGGTCGCAAGAGCGAAGCCGCGGGAGCCCTCCAATCTATCTATCTATCTATACATATAATAAAATCGTAGACTTGCCGTATCTGTACATTGAAGATTTTTGCAAAATAATAACTGGAGGATGTTAGGGATAAGTAATAGAACGTATAAAAGCTATTTTCGAAATTTTTGTCTGTTTGTCTGTTTATCTGTTTGTCTGTTTGTCTGTATGTTTGTGCGCGCATCACGCAAAAACTACTGAATGGATTGAAACGAAACTCGGTACGATTTAAGTTCATACTACGGAGTAACATATAGAATACTTTTTATCCCGAAATTCAGCACGGTTTCCTTGGGAGAGGGGATGAAAGGCAAAATGTGTACTTAGCTGTAATTCGTTATCGGGTGGTCCGATTTCATTCATTCTTTTTTTGTTAGAAAGTAGATACTTTAAAGACTACTGGCTAACCTCTGAAAGGCTGGACCGATTATGATGGGACTTTCACTGGCAGATGTTTACATTTTGATCTACCTAAACATCCGCCAGTGAACTTTTAACAGTTTTTAGCAAGGTATAAATAAGCTCAAAGGAGCTTAGGAAAGACAAAATGATTCCCACGGAATTATTAAAATCAATATGCACCCGAACGAAGTCGCGAGTATCCGCTCGTATTAAAATAATTGTAAAACTTTCCATCGAACATCTATATTCTAAACGATAAAAACGGTGAATAAAATTTTATATTGATCAGTTTTGCAATCAAGAACCAAAGGTTGACGACAGCAGTGTAACTCCGCAGCTGCGCGGACCGGTTTCCGTACTTTCGAGACGCTCTAGATTTTTCGTAATAATTATTGTGCTGGCAACGAGATGGCGCCGTGGCCAGGTGGCCAGACCGTCACGAAGTCTGTTCAAAAAGAGAATCGGCGTGGCCAAACAGTGAACTAAATTGGAACTAAACGATATATTATTTTGTACCAACTCGACTAAGCCAACTAGGCACCTAGAATATAGGGGCCGCATACAAATCAGGAGCCGAGTTCGCTTGGTCAAGAAGTACCTATTTTAAATATTCACGGATTATTTAATTTAATTGCCCGCTAAACATAAGCACAATAGCGCCCTCCGCGCTCACGCCGCTTTTTGAACAGACTACACGTAGACTGTACGATTATTTAGTATTTTGTACGATTATGTATTACGATTTACGGCATTAGCTCATATCATTAGGTATCATGAAAACTACTAGACCGATTTTGATGAAACTTGCTCTGTTCCCTAAGTTTTGGTTATTCTGTGTTTTGGCTCCCCAATCGTATTGTGTCCCGCTCACTCGCACGACGCTGCGCGCACTTGAAGGTCACCGCTCGACCGTGCCGCGGGTTAAGTAAGTAAGTATATATCCACTCATGTGATTTCACAGTGTGATTTTAACCGTCAACCTTTCGGTTCTCAGGCGACGCCCGACGACTATTGCGCTATTGAGGCTATTTAAGTCCATACTTGTATCATTTTGATGCACAGATGGATTAAAATAGTAGGTTATACCTAATTACCTACTAGCTACATAAGTATACACAATATAAACTTTTAGCTATTCATCATTAAACATTCTACTTAATAAGCACTAAGCAGGACACATAAAAATATATTGTTATCCTTAATTGTAGATAAGGTCAGTTAGGGTAAGAGGAACATACTTTATTTTGAGCCAGATGTTTCGAGCTCTAGGAAGAACAGATAATGTTTTATAAGAATTTTGAGATACACTAAAATTGCCTTTGTTTATCAGCTGTCCATGTTTTAAGAATCATAACGCTAATTTGAATAGTTACGGCAGTATCGGCCAAAATCGTTTAGGTTGTGATAACGTTTCTCTTCCCCCACATTTGGGGTAAGAGGAACACTCGTCGTATCTCCTAAGAATATCATGTTTATTTAGATATACCTGTTGCTACCTTTTAAGTAACACTAATTCAATCGAATTTGGTTATAAAATAATTGTAATAAGGCACAGTTTCAAAGAAAAAAAGGAAATATCAAATTCGGGGTAAGAGAAACATATAGGTTCAGATCAGAGGCATTCAGGGGTGACAAACTAAAAACAAAAAGTCATTTGTGTTTCAAATTATAATTTTACTTTTACTCCAAAGTATAAATAATCAAAAACAAAAACCACCCACTCTTTCTCTCACTGCGGACAAATCAACAACTTTTAACAATCAATATTCAAAAATGTCATCCAATGACTTACTTAATTACAATTAGTTTAATCTATATCTATACTAATAAATAAAATTGAAGTGTCTGTCTGTAATTTCGAAATAACTACCTCATATTTAGCTCATATGGTTATTTGAACTGTACCATAACCGAATCACACGTTTTAAAAATTTTTGTCTGTCTGTCTGTTTGAACGGGCTAATCTTCGGGACGGCTGCACCGATTTTGGCGGGACTTTCACATCCAAATAGAGAATTAACCAGGGAGTAACAGGTTACTTTTTTAACCGACTTTCAAAAAAGGAGGAGTTGTGTTTTTCTACCTATGTACACCGATATTTCCGAGATTTCTGAAACGATTTGCGTAATTTTTTTTTAAATCGATAGAGAAACATTTGCGACACTGTCTTATAAAACAATTGGATTCCAACTCCTCAATCCAGATGCTGTAGGGGACCTGATCCCCAGTTTTCCTGGAAAACAAAACAGAAACACTTCTTTTAGTAATATAATAGTTAATTAGTATTCAATAGAATAGAATAGAATAGAAAAGTGTTTTATTCAAATAAACTTTTACAAGTACCTTTGAATCGTCAATTGAATCTACCAGATTGAATAGGTCAGACTCAAATCAGTGCCTTTTTGCACATCTAAGAAATAATCGTATTAAAATGTCCACTGCTAGTACCTATGCGCTCATTCCAAATTATCTTATTAGTCAACTCAAAACAAAAAATGTTAAATAAAAACGCACTTCCAAAACCATTAGAAAGTAAAAAAATTATTTTTGTTTCTACAACTGTATATATTTTTGAAGTCAGTTTTTTAAACATTTTTTTATTTTAAGAGTTTTAGTGTAACTATTATTTGCTCGGTGCCTACAATATCAATTCAGCAAAACTTTCGAAATCCATACGACTGAGGAGTTCGGTACCGTGCAGCATCAGGATTGAAGAGTTGGGACTTGGAATTCAATACAATGAATATAAAATCACTTCACAACGGTTATGTTGACTTCACAACGGACTTTGCAATCGTCCGTTGTGAAGTCAACATCTTCTGAAGATGCTCTGGTGTCGGAGCGAAACGATCGTCGAGTTCATTTTGTGGTGAATTTGTATGGTGTTGTGCCTACAAATTTGTCACTATTAGCGGATTATAGCAAAGTAATTTCATATTCATTGTATATCATGGAATTCCGCAAATTCCGTATTTACAATACTTATATGCACCAGGAACAAAAATTTTGCAAATCGGTCGAGAAACCTCAAAAAAAAAACGGGCTGAATTGAGAACTACCTCCTTTTTGAAAGTCGGTTAAAAACCAGTAGGGACAATTTTGTCATGTTATTAGAATATAAATTAATCAGAATGTTTATCACCCCTGATATCGGTAAAGAGGAACATACTGTTTCTCTTTCCCTGTAAGTACCGTTTCTCTTACCCTAACAGAGTTTTTGGACGTTATGATTTTGAATTCAACGAAACTTATATTATTTGCAGGTTTTTGTCTATAATATCAAAGAAAAAATAAAACTTACCGTTATGTCTTAGTATTTCTTCATTGAATATAACCATAACACTATATTTTTTAATATTTTAGCGCGAATGAAAGTTACTCAGCCAACTCGTGTTCTTATTACTTTACAACTGCCAAACTGTTTTGTTTTTTTTTCGGCTATGGAACGTCGTAGCGACATCTGTTAGCGACCAAAGTCATTTTTTTATTGTGCTGTTTTATCGACTGATACACCGTAGAGTTAAACTCTATAGTTTATGAGTTACGACCTCGTGTTCCTCTTTCCCCTGTGTTCCTCTTACCCTAACTGACCTTATTATTTCTCGTTATTTTTTATTATGTGCAATCATTTTTATTGTTATATCCCCGCTAAGTAGATACACGTAGGTATAATTAATGTACTAGTTACTTATGGGCAAATCAGTTTACCTACCTAGGAACTTGCTCGGAACATGCTAGGAACCTTTTTATCTGCATTTTTCCTGATCCTGTAGCCTAGGACATATCTAATAATAATATGTCCTACACATAATAGGTATGGCCTGCCATATTATGGCATTTTCCATTTTTGTCCCCCGAATACTGTTTGTTTTTTAGTATTTACAAAAGTCACCGTTAGATGACTACCTAAATAAACAATCCTACTACTTAATATTATACTTAAATGTGAAAGTGTGGATGTTTGGATGTTTGGATGTTTAGACGTTTGGATGTTTGTTACTCTATAACGTCGCAAGTCGCAACCACTGAATCGATTTGGCTGACATTTTAAATGGAGATCGATTATTATACTTTTTATCCTGGAAAAATCTACAGTTCCCGCGGGATTTTGAAAAAATGGAAATCTATACTTACAGCTATAGAAAGATTAGTATAGCAAACTTCCTTGAAAGCAGGTAGGTATAAAGGTTAGAAAAGGGAGCGGGAACGAGAACCGGAAATCCTCGATTCTCACAGGATATAATTTTTTTAAAGTTCTTTAATTTAAGGGCTGGTGTATACTAGCACAGAGTCGAAGCGCATTGAAGCGCATCGAAGCGTCAACCAACAAGTATAAATTGAAACTTTAAAAAACCCCCGACATTTGCCATTTTGTGGCGGCGGCCATCTTGGATTTGCATAGTGCTATTCTACTAGTCAAGCCCTTTCATTGAATAAGTTATTGTAGTTGAATAAGTTATTGAAGTAATATGTAATCCACCATTTTATAGCGGCGGCCATCTTGGATCAATTTTCATCAAACATAGCTAACAGCACGCACGCACGCACGCACGCACTCACGCACGCACGCACGCACACACACACATTTTTGCGTCGGGGGTTAACAAATAGGTAACATTACCCACGCCAGCCTGCCAGGCTAACCTGAAAAGAAACGCTGTTTCGGTAAAATTGTTCAATAATAATTTGTAAGTACTTATTTGTAGGTACTCATAATATTAAATAACTAGATGATGCCCACGGCTTCGCCCGTGTGGATTTAGGTTTTTAAATAATCCCGTGGGAACTTTTGATTTTCCAGAACAAAAAGTAGCTTATCTGTAGAAACCCGTCCCCAAAACGGAAAAATCCCGTGGGATCCCCACGATTTCGGAATACAATTCCTTACAGCATCAGGGTTGAGGAGTTGGATATGTACCTACTCGAGTTCATTCAACGATAAAGTCTTTAATTGGTACCCCCAATATCAATTTAAATAACCGAAAGTTTCTAAAACCCATTAGTTTTGGGGATTAGGTCCCCTACAGCATCAGGATTGAGGAGTTGGAATCCAATTTTTTTATAGAACAGGGTCGCAATGTTTCTCTATCGATTAAAAAAAAAATTACGCAAATCGGTTCAGAAATCTCGGAGATATCGGTGTACATAGGTAGAAAAACACAACTCCTCCTTTTTTGAAAGTCGGTTAAAAAAGTAGCCTATGTTACTCCCTGGTTAATTCTCTACTTGTATGTGAAAGTCCCGTCAAAATCGGTTCAGCCGTTCCGAAGATTAGCCCGTTCAAACAGACAGACAGACAGACAGACAGACAGACAGACAGACAGACAGACAGACAGACAGACAGACAGACAGACAGACAGACAGACAGACAGACAGACAGACAGACAGACAGACAGACAGACAGACAGACAGACAGACAGACAGACAGACAGACAGACAGACAGACAGACAGACAGACAGACAGACAGACAGACAGACAGACAGACAGACAGACAGACAGACAGACAGACAGACAGACAGACAGACAGACAGACAGACAAAAATTTTAAAAACGTGTGATTCGGTTATGGTAGCGTTCAAATAACTATATGAGCTTAATATGAGGTAGTTATTTCGATATTACAGACAGACACTTCAATTTTGTTTATTAGTATAGATAATATATTCATTGTACATACGTAAATATCATTATGATCTCATTGGTATTCTCAAATGGGTGTAAATAGTTCAAAGGTTCTGCAAAACAACCAATTTTTGATGATTCTTTTGATTGATTCTTTTTTCTTCTTGATTGATTTGATTCTTTTTTCGTCGGTGTAATTTATTTTGAACCCCCGACGCAAAAACGACGGGGTGTTATAAGTTTGACTTGTCTGTGTGTGTGTGTGTGTGTGTGTGTGTGTGTGTGTGTGTGTGTGTGTGTGTGTGTGTGTGTGTGTGTGTGTGTGTGTGTGTGTGTGTGTGTGTGTGTGTGTGTGTGTGTGTGTGTGTGTGTGTGTGTGTGTGTGTGTGTGTGTGTGTGTGTGTGTGTGTGTGTGTGTGTGTGTGTGTGTGTGTGTGTGTGTGTGTGTGTGTGTGTGTGTGTGTGTGTGTGTGTGTGTGTGTGTGTGTGTGTGTGTGTGTGTGTGTGTGTGTGTGTGTGTGTGTGTGTGTGTGTGTGTGTGTGTGTGTGTGTGTGTGTGTGTGTGTGTGTGTGTGTGTGTGTGTGTGTGTGTGTGTGTGTGTGTGTGTGTGTGTGTGTGTGTGTGTGTGTGTGTGTGTGTGTGTGTGTGTGTGTGTGTGTGTGTGTGTGTGTGTGTGTGTGTGTGTGTGTGTGTGTGTGTGTGTGTGTGTGTGTGTGTGTGTGTGTGTGTGTGTGTGTGTGTGTGTGTGTGTGTGTGTGTGTGTGTGTGTGTGTGTGTGTGTGTGTGTGTGTGTGTGTGTGTGTGTGTGTGTGTGTGTGTGTGTGTGTGTGTGTGTGTGTGTGTGTGTGTGTGTGTGTGTGTGTGTGTGTGTGTGTGTGTGTGTGTGTGTGTGTGTGTGTGTGTGTGTGTGTGTGTGTGTGTGTGTGTGTGTGTGTGTGTGTGTGTGTGTGTGTGTGTGTGTGTGTGTGTGTGTGTGTGTGTGTGTGTGTGTGTGTGTGTGTGTGTGTGTGTGTGTGTGTGTGTGTGTGTGTGTGTGTGTGTGTGTGTGTGTGTGTGTGTGTGTGTGTGTGTGTGTGTGTGTGTGTGTGTGTGTGTGTGTGTGTGTGTGTGTGTGTGTGTGTGTGTGTGTGTGTGTGTGTGTGTGTGTGTGTGTGTGTGTGTGTGTGTGTGTGTGTGTGTGTGTGTGTGTGTGTGTGTGTGTGTGTGTGTGTGTGTGTGTGTGTGTGTGTGTGTGTGTGTGTGTGTGTGTGTGTGTGTGTGTGTGTGTGTGTGTGTGTGTGTGTGTGTGTGTGTGTGTGTGTGTGTGTGTGTGTGTGTGTGTGTGTGTGTGTGTGTGTGTGTGTGTGTGTGTGTGTGTGTGTGTGTGTGTGTGTGTGTGTGTGTGTGTGTGTGTGTGTGTGTGTGTGTGTGTGTGTGTGTGTGTGTGTGTGTGTGTGTGTGTGTGTGTGTGTGTGTGTGTGTGTGTGTGTGTGTGTGTGTGTGTGTGTGTGTGTGTGTGTGTGTGTGTGTGTGTGAGTGATCGATCCATGATGGCCGCCGCTACAAAATGGCGGATTACTTTTTTTTTCACAACTCCCTTAATATGGGTATCAAATGAAAGGGCTTGACTAGTAGAATAGCACAATACAAATCCAAGATGGCCGCCACCACAAAATGGCGAATGTCGGGGGTTTTTAAATTTTTAATTTATACTTGTTAAATATTTTATTCGATGATCTAATTTAACTTTAACCGTAAACTTGCTTTAATCGCGTGATGTGTAACCCACACATGTATTCATATTTAAGTAAAAAAACGTCTGTTATGCACACACACACACAAACGGGAAAGACCCGCCCGCCAGTAAGACACATTAAGATAGCATATTATCGTAGCAAATTAATTACTTTGGTGAAATAGGTATAAAATTACTTTTGAGGAAAAAAACACTGCCAAATGAAATGTTTTTGCACAGTTTGATAAATCAAACGAACCTTTCTGGATCAGCGCTACATACTTACCTACTTTAGACAAGACGATCTAGGTTCGATTAATACAAGTTGAGCTGTCAGTTAAATTTCATTCATTAATTAGTTTAGTGGCTAGCTTATACATGAATGTATTCCAGTCCCGGGTCTATTGAGTTTTCCAAAATATCTTAAACTTTATATTATTGAAAATTAATAAATAACCTTAATTCCGATTTTCATGTCCCTAGCTTCTAAAATAGATTACCTATTTAAATGATTTTCATGTTACCTTCCTACCCACATTTAGAGGAGGCTTTTCGTGAAATCTCTCAGCTGATAGGTACCTACTTATGCCCTAGAAAAAACCTACCTTCCGAATTTCAAGTTAATAATACTTAACAATAATTAAAACTTTATTATATAAACTTTCATCCCCTATTATCCCCTTTAGGGGAGATTTTTCAAAATACTTATCTTATACAGATTTTTATTATTTAAAACTAATAGGTAAGTAAATGCCGATTTTCATGTCTAACTTCAAAAACATAGGACTTTCATATAACCTTCCAACCCCCATTTCAGCAAGATTTCAGCCCCTAAAGACGTGAATTTTTTCAAAACCGTTTCTTTGCACCTATGCTCTAGAAGTCTAGAAGAAAAAATTTCAATTTCCATTCCAAGTTTGTAGATTTTATACCTACTTCCTGAAATTTCGTGATTAGTCAGTGAGCCAATGAGTGATATTTCACTTACGGAATAACAGGAAAACTTTATCAATACACAAATGGCTTTTTTCCCTCGACTTCGACCGCGTGGAGTTAGGTCTTTAAAAATCCCGCTATCTTCTCCCGAGATAAAAAGTAAAGTCTTATGACTTTACTTTTAAACTTGACTGTAAATTAAAATTTGAATAACCCCCCACCTGTGGGAAAACCTGACGTCACACCACCCTCCTGTTCCAAACGTTAATAACTTGATCTCTACGACGTGTCTGCCAAGTGCCAAGTACCCACTCCTCGTGTGGGTACTTGGCAGACACGTCTAAGCCTTGAAGAGATTTGAAACGGGTGAACCGATTTTGATAAAACATATTATTATTTTAGAACCATAGAAAGAAAACCTGCTTTCAAATAAAAAAAAACCGCATTCATATCGGATCACCCATTTAAGAGCTACGGTGGGACAGACAGACAGACCGACATAGCAGTTAAACATAAAACAACCCTCTTTTTGCGTTGGGGTTAAAGATGCCAAAGTTCACTTCGAGGATGGCGCACGATGATAATGAATACAATACCTACTGATATCGTGTTTGTCTCTGCACAATATTACAGTATGTTCAGTTACACATCGTTTGAACTAGAAAGTTCTAGATTACAATAATTAAATAATTAGTTACCTACTTCATCAGTCTTTGTAGTCGCATGTAAATTACGATGTTGTTCTTGAAAGACACTCGTTGGTTAATGTAGGTATTATTCGATAACATATTTTTAGCTGTATAAACAAAATGTTAATGAGTCACAGGAAACAGCTGCAATAATTAAGTATTACTATGTTCTGTCATTGTGTGTCTTAACTCTTAACTCATAAAAATATAATCATGTAAAATGTCTTCATATTATGCAGTTATCTCGAACGAATAAGGTGCCTACGCTCTTTCATCTTCTCATTATTAGGGTTCCTTACCTCCGAATGAAAAACTCGGATCGCTCGTGTGTCTGTTCGCTCTGAATCTAAGTACTAGACCGATTAAGTTGAAGGTATTTTTATACCTTCAAAGGTAAAGGAAAGGTAGGTATGGGCCTGAATATTGACGCATGAAAATGTATTTGCTGTAAGTAGCTAAAATGGCGTAAGTAAGTAGTGGCGAAAATACTTTACTTACTTCACAAAATTTTCTGCATCGAATGGTCTGGTAAAAAAATGATAAAGTTGTAACTTTCGAAAAATTTACAAGTTGTAAGTAAATGTCCTAATAAAGGGTGTTTTTGATACAATTCTACTTACAACAAAAGTGCGAATTGAAGAATTTTTACTTCTGTAAAAACATGGAACTGACCTCAATAGAAATTAATAAACACGAATTCTTCAGATTCTTCAGGTCTGTAAATGTAAACTCAATTGCTGTAAGTAATGAAAAATCTATTCTTATGTTGATTGCTGTTAGTGAATATCAACTTTGACAAAACCGTTTACAAAAATCATTAAGAAGAAAAAATACTTCTGACTAATTTACTTATGGACTAGATGATGCCCACGGCTTCGCCCGTGTGGATTTAGATTTTTAAAAATCCCGTGGGAACTTTTGATTTTCCAGAACAAAAAGTAGCTTATCTGTAGAAACCCGTCCCCAAAACGGAAAAATCCCGTGGGATCCCCACGATTTCGGAATACAATTCCTTACAGCATCAGGGTTGAGAAGTTGGATATGTGCCTACTCCAGTTCATTCAACGATAAAGTCTTTAATTGGTACCCCCAATATCAATTTAAATAACCGAAAGTTTCTAAAACCCATTAGTTTTGGGGATTAGGTCCCCTACAGCATCAGGATTGAAGAGTTGGAATCCAAATATTTTATAGAACAGGGTCGCAATGTTCCTCTATCGATTAAAAAAAAAATTACGCAAATCGGTTCAGAAATCTCGGAGATATCGGTGTACATAGGTAGAAAAACACAACTCCTCCTTTTTTGAAAGTCGGTTAAAAAAGTAGCCTATGTTACTCCCTGGTTAATTCTCTACTTGTATGTGAAGGTCCCGTCAAAATCGGTTCAGCCGTTCCGAAGATTAGCCCGTTCAAACAGACAGACAGACAGACAGACAGACAGACAGACAGACAGACAGACAGACAGACAAAAATTTTAAAAACGTGTGATTCGGTTATGGTAGCGTTCAAATAACCATATGAGCTTAATATGAGGTAGTTATTTCGATATTACAGACAGACACTTCAATTTTATTTATTAGTATAGATTAAATGAAAATCTATAAGAAGTCTATGGTCTTAAAATGACATGGTATAAATCTCTCATTATAAAATTAATAAAATAGTTTAAAATAGCTAATTGGTGATAATTATGTATGAAACCCTAATAGACCGAGACGCGACTTGCACTTGGCCGATTTTTTTGTTTGCATTTGTGAGTTGACCTAGGTGTTATCTACCCAAATTATTATCAATCCATGCGGATTTTGGTGGGTTTTTGCTTTTGGCACTATTTTTGATATTATTATTTAAAAGCATAATGCTTTTAAATAATAATATATTCACATATATGAATGAGACGTATTAAAGTGAGAGAAAAATAGGAATATAATGTTTCAATAAATAATCGTCTTCTGAATTCTAGAATGGGGCAAAATATAATTCATAGAAAAGTAGCACATAAATAAATAATAACAAAATAGGTAGGCACAGCAGATAAACAGAACCAGAACTACGTATTTGTCACTTATAATATAAAAACAATTAAACTACTCAATAAAGACAAACCTATTAACTACGTGTACCGTAGGCACACAGCCAAGTGTGTGTTAACAAACACACAAGTAATATTAATTTCAATAAAAGAATTTGAACTCACATAAGATCGAATAAATACCACATTCGAATCTACAGATATCACCCAGCTCCGAGAATCGACCTCTGTCAGCCACGAGCAAATGTTTGCCCACTCTAGAACACAACGATAACGATAAACTATGACCCATCGACTGGTCGGACTTTATATATAAGGGTAGGAACATTCGAACGTCTTCAGTTACAAGTGAAACGAAGAGTGAACATGATCGCAATATTATTAGTGGCGGTTTTGGCGTGCGCGAGTGCCGCGCCGCGGTACCATCACCATTCTTCCTTATCACCGTTCGATGGCAGCTTGGAGCGGTACCTGAACGAGCAAATGTTCGACACGAACAGATTCTGGGATGAGCTGAACAGGGATCTGAATCGGGAGATGGCGCAGCTGGAAACCATGTTGTCCGACTTCGGCAGACACTTCCCGAGCGTGACTTCCTCGGAAGGCATCCAGGGGAACGAGTACATCATCACGATCCCACTCACCGGGTTCGAGGAGAAGGAAATCGTCGTGAAGGCGAGGAAGGGAATGCTGATGATCCAAGCGGTCCACAACGGTCAGAACACTAACAGCTACCTGGACGTGAGAACGCTGCCGGCGTGCGTGGGAGAAGGGGGCAACTGGTCCTACAAAGACGGCGTTCTCAAGATCGTTCTGCCGATCGACAAAGGCGATAGTGACACCAAGGAAGTGACATTGGAAGCCGTCACTCCAGCAGACCGCAGCCGCGAGGAGACTGAGAGCCCGATCCGTGACAACGGACAGGACGCCGACGTAGGTTTAGACAGAGGCGACCTGGGAACGAAAGCCAAGGAGATACTGACCAACGAGATCCCTAATGTCGAAGCCACAACGTACGCGGTCGACTTGAAAGGCGATGTAGAATTTGTGCCTGTGCAATATAAATAACAAACAATTACTTATAAAAATATACTTATTTTTTAAAATTACTTATTTTTTAATTGAAGTTTTACGCTGACGCTAAGAATACGCTAAGAAATCGCGAATTTTTCTATTTTTTATTTATTTAAGTACGTAGATAATTACAATTTCGAAAAACGATTTTTTGTTCATCGCCATTTTCTTATTGAAAACATGGATAATTTATAACCATTTTTTGTTCATCGCCATTTTCTGATTGAAAATATGGATAATTTATAACTATTTAATTGGTATGTGCAATACCTATTTGACATTACAAAATTTCTTTTATAAAATAGTCAGCGACATCCATTGCTTAACAACCAAGCGCATCTAGCTCTCAGAACATCCTTAAACATTGTAGCCCTTTGTGACCCCAATTAAATGTACAAATATTGAATATTATGCTTTTTTTATTTACAACAAGCGGACACCCGCGACTTCGTTCGCGTGGATATTGATTTTAAAAATCCCGTGGGAATCATTTTGTTTTTCCTAAGCTCCTTTGACCTCATACCTTGCTAAAAACTAATAAAAGTTCACTGGCGGATGTTTAGGTAGATCAAAATGTAAACATCCGCCAGTGAAAGTCCCATCAAAATCGATCCAGCTTTTCAGAGATTAGTCAATAATCTTTAAAGTATCTCCTTTCTAACAAAAAAAGAATGAACATTTTAACTTTCATCCCCTCTCCCAAGGGAACCGTGCTGAATTTCGAGATAAGAAGTATCTTAAATGTTACTCCATAGTATAAACTTAAATGGTGCCAAGTTTCATTTCAATCCATTCAGTAGTTTTTGCGTGATGCGCGCACAAACATACAGACAAACAGATAAACAGACAAAAATTTCAAAAATAGCTTTTTTACGTTCTATTACTTATCCCTAACATCCCCCAGTTATTATTTTGCAAAAATATTTAATGTATAGATACGGCAAGTCTACGATTTTATTATATGTATAGATTCGATACTTTATTCCAGTTTTTCTATTTATATTATGTACTAGTGTTGCGCTCGGTGCGCGAGCTGCAAGCAGCTCGCGGGCCTTGTTGTCTCTTCAATATTCGTAAAATAAAGAAATGGGGGGCCATACCAAATACCAGAATATTCTGGAGAGTCTCTTGAAAGATAAAAAGAAATATTGGTATCACGTTTCGTATCTTTTCTGAAAGGACACTAATGAGTTCTATGCATGCGTTTAGTGGGAAAAAAAAGATCTATACAAAAATGTTCTGGAGAGCCACTTGAAAATTAAAAAGAAATTTTGTATGAACTTTTTTTTTTTCCGAATTTTTTTTTGCTCCGTAGCTATCTTTTTTTTACTGGCTCCCCAAAGGGACTAAGGTATTGAACATTTTTAGTTTCGGGACCATGCCTCTATGATTGATAGTTTTTGAAGGCCGTTAGGGTACTCTGGTAATTTTTCCACATTCACTGCGTTTTGTATTTTTTGTGAAAAAAGTTCTATTTATACGTGTAGTGGGGGGAAAACGTTCCATACAAAAATGTCCAAGAGAGCCTCTTGAAAAGAACACAAAAAATTTGTATGGAGACGACTTTTTTTGTTCGGCGGCCATTTTTTTTAACGGTCCACCAAATAGTTCAAAGTCTTTGACAACATTTGTTTGGGACCATGCCTGTAAGACTGGTAGTTTTAGAGGACCCATGAGGTACTCTAGAAAATTTTCCACATTCTTAACGTATCGTATTTTTCCTGAAAGGACACTCATGAGTTCTATATATGCGCTTGGTGGGGGGAAAAAGTTCAATACAAAAATGTTCTAGAGAGCCTTTTGAAAATTTAAAAAAATATTTGTATGGACACGAAATTTTTTTTTGTTTGGTACCTATCTTTTTTTTACTGGCTCACCAAAGGGCCCAAGGTCTTGAACATTTTCAGTTTCAGAACCATGCCTCTATGATTGATAGTTTTTGAGAGCCGTTGGGGTACTCTGGTAAATTTTCCACGTTCATGACGTTTTATAATTTCTTTGAAGGAAAACTCAAAAGTTCTACGCATATAAATAGTGATAAGAAAAAAGTTCCATACAAAAATGTTCAGGAGAGCCTTTTGAAAATTAAAAAAAAAATTTTTGTTGGGTGGCCATCTTTTTTTTGCCGGTTCACCAAATTGCCCAAGGTCTTTAACAACATTTGTTTGGGACCATTCCTGTATAACTGGTAGTTTTAGAGGACCCATGAGGTACCCTAGTAATTTTTCCACATTCACTACGTTTTGTATTGTTTGTGAAAAAAAACCTTTAAGTTTTATGTATACGTGTAGTGGGGGGGGAAAAGTTTCATACAAAAATGTCCAGGAGAGCCTCTTGAAAAGAACCCAAAAAATTTGTATGGAGAAAAAATTTTTTTGTTCGGTGGCCATCTTTTTTTTACCGGTTCACCCAATGGCCCAAGGTCCTTAATAACATTTGTTTGGGACCATGCCTGTATGACTGGTAGTTTTAGAGGACCCATGAGGTACCCTGATAAATTTTCCACATTCATGAAGTTTCATAATTTTCCTGAAGGAAGACCCATAAGTTCTACGTATATAAATAGTAAGAGGAAAAAGTTCTATACAAAAATGTTCTGGAGAGCCTTTTGAAAATTTAAAAAAAAATTTGTATGGACACGAATTTTTTTTTTGTTTGGTACCTATCTTTTTTTTACTGGCTCACCAAAGGGCCCAAGATCTTGAACATTTTCAGTTTCAGAACTATGCCTCTATGATTGATAGTTTTTGAGAGCCGTTGGGGTACTCTGGTAAATTTTCCATGTTCATGACGTTTCATAATTTTCCTGAAGGAAGACCTATAAGTTCTACGCACATAAATAGTGAGGGGAAAAAAGTTCCATACAAAATTGTTCTGGAGAGCCTCTTGAAAATTAAGAAATTTTTGTATGGAGACGAAATTTTTTTTTGTTTGGTGGCCATATTTTTTTCACCGGTTCACCCAATTGCCCAAGGTGTTGAACATTTTTTGTTTGGGGATAGTACCTCTCCGACTGATAGTTTTCGAGATCCCTTAGGGTACTCTAGTCAGTTTTCCACGTCCAGCTCTCTCTATAATTTTGTAGACCTAAATTTTTTGAATTCTACACACACGGAAAGTATGGTGAAAAAGTCCCATACAAAATTGTTCAGGAGAGGTGATCAATACGTAACTTCAAGTAGCTTTATTATATTATGTATGTCAGATATGATATTATGTTTACACAGAAATAATTACACTAATATTATAAAGGCGAAAGTTTGTGTGTGTGTGTGTGTGTGTGTGTGTGTGTGTGTGTGTGTGTGTGTGTGTGTGTGTGTGTGTGTGGGTGCGTGCGTGCGTGCGTGCGTGCGTGCGTGCGTGCGTGCGTGCGTGCGTGCGTGCGTGTGTGTGTGTGTTTGTGTATGTGTGTATGTTACTCTTTAACGCCGCAACTTCTGAACCGATTTGGCTTAAGTTTTGAATGCAGATAGTTTATGCCCTGATTTAATTACATAGGCTACTTTTATTCTGAAAAAATCGACAGTTCCCACAGGGTTTAAAAAAAAAACTGAAATCTATAGCTACAGCTATAAGTAGATTACTATAGCAAAGTTCCTTGAAAGTAGGTATAAAGGTTGGAAAAGGGAGCGGGAATGGGAACCGGAAATCCACGATTCCCTCGGGATTTGTGAAAAACCAAAATTCACGCGGGCAAAGCCGCGAGTAGAAGCTAGTACGAAATAATTGACTTTGTCAATCGTCATTATAGTATTGTATGTATGTTTGAACGCGCTAATCTCTGGATTAAGAATATCTCTATTGAATATCTCTCGGATTTGTATTTGGTAATCGAATTTTTAGAGAAGGTTATAAGTTATTTAATATACCTAAAATCTTCCCCTAAGGAGGTAAAATGGGGGTAGAAAGTTTGTATGAAAGTCCTATGTTTTTAAAGTTACTGACCTGAAAATCGGCATTCAGATTATTAGCTTTAAATAATAAAAACTTGTATAAGTTATTCTGGAAAATCTCCTCTTAAGGGTATTAAAATAGGGGATGAAGGTTTTATGGGAAGTTTTAATTATATTATTATTGTTATTATTATCTTGTAATTTGGAAGATAGGTTCTTTCTGGGCTTCAATATCAGCTTAGACAAGATTTCATGAAAATTCTCCCCTAAGGGGGTAAAATGGGGGTAGGAAGGTTACATGAAAGTTCTATGTTTTTGAAGTTACAGATATGAAAATCGGCATTCAGAGTATGAGTTTCAAATAATAAAACTTGCATAAGTTATTCTGGAAAATCTTCCCTTAAGGGTGGTAGAATAGGGGATGAAAGTTTTTATGAGAAGTTTTAATTATTGTTATTAAATACCTTTGAATTTGGAAGGTCTTTCTAGAGATATTAGCCTAGAAAATATTTTACGAAATTTGTCTCCTATGGGGGTAAAATGGGCGTTCGTAAAGTGCTGCATGTCTAAGTAGGTACTTACATGGTCAAATCATTATCAAAATCGGTTCATTGGATATATTTTCTCGCGCATTTACAGGTAAGTAAGGTAAAATAGGTATAGAACGCTCACAAATCACTCAAACTCAAAGCTCGCTAATGGTAGTTATATTCATTCATTCAATATACTTTATGCTCGCTAATCTTGAAACTTTGATTGGAATTCTTTGTCCTGAAATTAATCTTGAAATTCTTATTAGCGCCCTCTATTGAGGATTTGACCAACTAAAACACAAGCATTTCCGTGTACTTCTTGTGCACGCCATCTTTGGACAAGTAGTTAAAGCAGGTTGCAAGATGTTTGCGTCTCCTATTACTTCACATAGATGGCAGTAGTAGAATATTTTGTGGCTCCTTGACGCTTGAATAGATGCAGGCGTTATAATTCCATGATAATATTTATAACTAGATGATGCCCACGGCTTCGCCCGTGTAGTAAGTAGTAACCCGTCCACAAAACGGAAAAATTCCGTGGGATTCTTACGATTTCGGAATGCAATTCCTTACAGCATCAGGGTTGAGGAGTTGGACATGTACCTACTCGAGGTCATTCAACAATAAAGTCTTTAATTGGTATCCCCAATATCAATTTAAATAACCGACAGTGCCTAAATCCCATTAGTTTTGGGGATCAGATCCCCTACAGCATCAGGATTGAAGAGTTGGAATCCAAATTTTTTGTAGGACAGTATCGCAATGTTTCTCTATCGATTAAAAAAAAAATTACGCAAATCGGTTCAGAAATCTCGGAGATATCGGTGTACATAGGTAGAAAAACACAACTCCTCCTTTTTTGAAAGTCGGTTAAAAAGTAGCCTATGTTACTCCCTGGTTAATTCTCTACTTGAATGTGAAAGTCCCGTCAAAATCGGTTCAGCCGTTCCAAAGATTAGCCCGTTCAAACAGACAGACAGACAGACAGACAGACAGACAGACAGACAGACAAAAATTTTAAAAACGTGTGATTCGGTTATGGTATCGTTCAAATAACCATATGAGCTTAATATGTGGTAGTTATTTCGAAATTACAGACAGACACTTCAATTTTATTTATTAGTATAGATAATATTATTATACAATGAACACAAAATTACTTTGCTATAATCCGCTAACAGTGACAAAGTAGGCACAACACCACACAAATTCACACTTGTTGTTGTTCATCTATACTACTAATAAATAAAATTGAAGTGTCTGTCTGTAATATCGAAATAACTACCTCATATTAAGTTCATATGGTTATTTGAACGATACTATAACCAAATCACACGTTTTTAAAATTTTTGTCTGTCTGTCTGTCTGTCTGTCTGTCTGTCTGTCTGTCTGTTTGAACGGGCTAATCTTTGGAACGGCTGAACCGATTTTGACGGGACTTTCACATACAAGTAGAGAATTAACCAGGGAGTAACATAGGCTACTTTTTTAACCGACTTTCAAAAAAGGAGGAGTTGTGTTTTTCTACCTATGTACACCGATATCTCCGAGATTTCTGAACCGATTTGCGTAATTTTTTTTTTAATCGATAGAGAAACATTGCGACACTGTCCTACAAAAAATTTGGATTCCAACTCCTCAATCCTGATGCTGTAGGGGATCTGATCCCCAAAAGTAATGGGATTTAGGCACTGTCGGTTATTTAAATTGATATTGGGGATACCAATTAAAGACTTTATTGTTGAATGACCTCGAGTAGGTACATGTCCAACTCCTCAACCCTAATGCTGTAAGGAATTGCATTCCGAAATCGTAAGGATCCCACGGAATTTTTCCGTTTTGTGGACGGGTTACTACTTACTACAGATAGGCTACTTTTTGTTCTGGAAAATCAAAGTTCCCACGAGATTTTTACAAACCTAAATACACACGGGCGAAGCCGTGGGCATCATCTAGTTGTATAATATTATCCTTGACGCTTGTGCGTGCTTGTGCCTTTATACTCGGCTGATTATACTCGGCTAAATAATAATAATTATTATTTGCATAAGTACTCTGTACTCACTCTTACAATTTTATTTTTAAAAATGTTTACAAAAAATAAAAATATTCACAGGGCTACAAAAAAAACATTTTTTTCTGCGGCATGAGTTTATGGCACGATCCCTGGCACGCACCTCAACTTTTTAGAGTTTGGCAATTAAATATCACTTGCTTTAACAGAGGAAAATATCGTGAAGAAATCTTTATAGGTCTACCACATCTATGCAAGTTTCATCCCACGTCCTGAGAGTTCTCCCACACTTCGCCAGTGTGGTGGACTACGGCCTAAACCCTTCTCATTTCGGGAGGTAATGGTTTATAATGATGACAATCAAAACAAAGTTATCAGGCGTATTTTGGAAAACAACTTGGACAACAAGTCTCCGACTCTCCGAACCCAAAACACCATAGAAAATTCCATACAAAACGTTTTCCTTAACTCTCTTAGATATACTGATTTTTGTTTTTTTTTTTTATGTTTTTTTTTATTCTTAACAAATGAAATCATTTCATAATTTAAAAATAAACATTAAAAAAATATTTCCCTCTCTGAGAAAATTTTATTTCCAGTGTAATTGGATTGCATTTATCTTAAAAAGTAGAGTCAATTTCACAAAAGTATTATTATTTTCGTATTCAGCCAAAATTACCTAAAATTGACTAATAAATACCATGCCGCAGAATCAGTGTTGCCCTGTGATAATTATTATTATTAGATATTATTTAGCCGAGTATTCCAACCTCATCCAACGATGTTTGAGGATCTATCACTCAAACTGGCTTGGTTCGAATCTCGACTATATTTTTTTAAGGACAAATTGAGGCGTTTCGAAAATCATGCGGTGGCTTTCAGGTTGGCACCGGACGGCGAACTACGCAGGAGATATCACAAGTGTGCGCGCAAGCAGGTTTCCTCATTCTGTTCCCTCACTCTCATAGTGAGATTTGGTGCAGGTGAATCGACGGTTGTACGTGCTCTTAGAGGCGCATGGGATGTATCACGGACTACTTACCAACTCCGGGCTCCTATTTAGAGATTCTTGACAGATAAATCTACTTAATAATAAAATTATTTTCCAACCTGGGACTCGAAGTCGCAACCTCATGTTCCGGAATGAGCTTATATCATCGTCGTCGTTATCAACTGATAGACGGCCACTGCTGGCCATAGGTCTCTTGAAGGGACTTCCACACGCCATGGTCTTGTACCGCTTGTGTCCAGCGGCTCCCTGCGGTGGGGGTCTGACAACACTACGCTTTCCGGTGCGAGGTCACCACTTCAGTACCTTGGGACCCCAACGTCTATCAGTTCTCCGAACTATGTGCCACGCCCATTGCCACTTCAGTTTCGCAACCCGCTGAGCCATATCGGTTACTCTGGTTCTTCTACGGACCACCACGTTACTGATTTCATCACGTAGAGGTGCTACGAGCGTAGCGCTCTACATCGCCCCCTGAGTGACTTTGAGCTCTGACTCTCAGAAAGCTCAGAGCTCAGAGCTTATAATAATATGTAATTATTATGCTATAACCGAATTACTAATTCCGTGGAATTCTGACAGCTGTCATTGTCATTTACAGATGAGTTATTTGTATGGAGAACAGGGTTAACATCTACGAAGTACGATTTTACCCCAAACGCGCGCCGCGTAATAATATTACTCATTTCGCCTTAAAATAGAAAACATCAAGAGTAGAAACTAGAAAGTGCACACTAACAGCAATAGAAAACAAAAGAAGCACACTGAAAAAATTAATTCAAAAATGGATGTCGAATGATAATATCACCATGAAGTGTCTGTCAGGCATTTATCATATCTACATGCGGCAGTTGATTTGTATTTGCATAAGTTTTGAATTTTTTATCTTTTTTGTGGGAATTGTTTTATCTCTGGTAACATTACAAAACGTCAGAATTCCACATAATTAGTAATTCGGGTATATACCTATAATTATTATTATATGTATTCTGTATACATTTACATTTACATTACATTACATTTACATTTACACATTATACACAACAACAAAGAATATAATTGTAGTACACATAGCATTTAACTATGTACTATCTTCATTATAGATACCTGGAGGTGAACTCAGGATAAACTATGGCCCGTACTATCTTTGTGATGTCGTTATTGTTCTTAAAAGTTAACAATGTTCAGAACATTTCGTTCCATTTTTTTTTTTCAATTTTCAAAGGCTGTTTGAGTTCAAGGAGTAACGCTACTTTTTGTATTGAAAATATTTAGGGTGCCTGCGTATAGAAACAAAGCCCGCCAACCCGCATTGGAGCAGTGTGGTGGATCTAAGCTCTAAATCTCCTCCTATGAGAGAGGAGGCCTGTGCCCAGTAGTGGAACGTTAAACGGCTGTAGTGGTGGTGGTATAGAAATAAAAACTGCTGATATTAGAGTCATTAATAGGTACATTTTCATAGCCTGGCTGTTGAGCCGATCTTGATGAAATTTGGCACAGCGAGAGCTCGCATCCCGGAGACGGATATTAGCTACTTTATATCCCGGGAAATCGAACAGTTTCCTCGGTAGATTAATAAACCTAAATCCACACGAAGTAGCGGGCGTCAGCTAGTAATTAATTTAAATAAATAAATGAATGAGACTACTTTATTATACATCATTATACAAAACAACGAAAAATATACATGAATGTGGTCTGACAAAAAAAAATAGTTTGTTCAGTTACACAATTTCTGTCGAATTCTGACCAAATCTGTAGTCGAATTCTGCATAGAGTACCGTCGGCACATCTATGGGTTCTTTATTGAGATTGACAGTTCCACAATCTTTAGGAACCTCCGTTCCCAGAGGTACTTTGTATTTGATCGTGATTTTCAGGAACTTGTTGTTTTGGATCGTCCAGTGAGCGGAGTCCGCGTCCCCTATGTCCGGTAAAATCTTCACGTCTTCGAACACTTTTTCATTACCAGCTTTTTTGGTTACTGTGGTATAAATTAACTTGTGTTTAATTTGTACTTTTACCTTCTTGTCCCTGGCGGCCCGCAGATCGTATTTGAGATAGTATCCATCGGTCCCGTACATTTCTACCGCAGTGATGGCCGAATTTTCCTTGCAAATACGCTGGAATTTTTCTCCCCAATCGGCTAGCTCCTGTTCGATGGTTTTCTGCGTTTCTGGGTTAGGTCTTTCAGTGACACTAGGGCAAAACGGTGGACGACAGTGTCTGTGTCTGTACGGGAATCTTTCGCTGGATTCCATGTTATGGTGCTGTCCGAAGCATCTTCCATTTCTGAAGCACGGGTTTCCATGAAAAGGTGGAGGGGTATGGAAGAGTCTACGGTAGTGAGATTCCGCAAATGTTAAAATGGCACACACCACTAGTAGACGGAACATCGTGGAACGGCGATTGTCAGAATAATGGCGTTGAATGCGAGAAGTGATCTGTTTTTGTATATATAGGTATATAAGCGATAACTGTAAGTGTCTTTGTAGACGGACCATACAATATGCGCGCCACAGAGACGAAAAAGTCGCGCAATATGTCGTGTGTGCTTGACTTTCATTGCAGCTGCCCGAAGGTTATCGCAGCTACAGGTTACAAAAAATTGGCCAAGTGCGATTCGGGATTCGCTCTTCCGTACGTACAAGTAGCGGCACGAAAGTCTAGCGCTAACCTTCAGATGCGCGCAACGTCGTACGAGTGAGCGGGACACAATACGATTGGAGAGCCAATCAGCGCTTACGAGGGATCCGCGAGAGCTAATCAGTGCTTACGAACGATCCCCACGCCCTCCCCGCGACCCCCTCACCACCCGAGATAATTCATTTTCGACTTCTGCGCATTAAAGGTCAGCGCTAGACCTTCGTGCCGCTACTTATACATACGTACGGGAGTTCCGTATTCGATTGTAACTATTCTTTTTTTATTGGCTTATATTAACTTCAACTTAGGGAACAGTGCATGTTTCATCAAAATCGATTCAGTAGTTTTCGAGATATGGACACTTTTCCCTTTTCAGTTATTCTTTATTTCGGTAAGTAAGTATATTGGAGTCAGTTAAATTCTTCAATTATTATAGCTTATTTCTGGCTCAAAAAAATTTGGGTTTCTATCTGGTTCTTATATTACGAAATTAGGTATTAATTAGTAACAAACTGCCTAGCTATATCTACAATTTTAGTGGGAGGGGATAAGGAAGTCTGGTTCAACCATAGTGTTCAACCACAGAGCAGATATGTGAGGTCATATACCTTGGTGTTCTGAGTTCAACATGCCACGGCTGACGGGTACCTAATGTAAAAGAGTAAATATCGTGGCATTTTCCTTAAGGATAAATTTATCAATTATTTATAGAAGTCCCTAATATGAGTATTATTAAGTGCTATATAAGTACCTACTAGGTTCTGACCGCGGCTTCGCCCGCGTGAATTTCGGTTTTTCACAAATCCCGAAGGAATCGTGGATTTCCGGTTCCCGTTCCCGCTCCCTCTTAAAACCTTTAATACCTACTTTCAAGGAAGTTTGCTATAGTTTTAGGTGTAGTTATAGTGTTCGGGCCAATTTATCTGTGGCCGTCTCCCGTCAAAACTAATACCTCATCTGTAGTGACTCTGTGGCGTCTCCCGCCAAAGTAGACAAGTGACAAGTGACAATTTTGACATTTACACTTCTATTACGAAAATTGAACATTGCTACGAACTTTTATAATTACGAAAATCTATTATAATACGAAAGTACCTGTGGAAAAGTGCAGCGTAAAACTGTTACAAAAGTAAATCATCTTTAAAAACTTTGGTGTGCATCATTTCACAACAATCACAAACATTTTTTGGTGACCCCGACGTGATCAAGAACGGACACTCCGGCGCAATTACTCATCGGAAGGCATTGCTCAATCCCACAAGCAGAGGTGGACAAAACCGAGGGAAGTAATGCCCATTCCCATTTCCTATACGCATCTTTAATCCTTCTTTATCAATTTTGCTTCGATTTGTACGTGTAAACGCCGAATTGTTCGAACGTCATTCTAACACGACACGTGCACACAATACCACACATTGTTAACATACACTGTATTTCACTGATAAATTATACACTACATATTAAAACAAATACTTGCCGACTATTTCAGGACTTCCGGGAGTCGAGCGGTGAGAATTTAAGCAGCATCACAGGCAGCATTAAGTAAATCGATGCAACGTACCTACCTACCTATTTGCCGCGTACTTCGAGTCAACTTACACCGCCCGGTTAGTACGGGAGTTTGAGGTTGGTTGATACATTGTTCTTGTAATTTTATTTTATTTTATTGTGTATGTATTATTGTTTGCACTTACACAATGACCGAATTAAAAGACCTTATTGCACAAAGAGGACGGGTAAAAACTCGTATCACCTTGTTCGAAAAATATCTCACGCCGCTATTAGAATGTAAACTAAATAAATCTCAGATCAATGAATTAAGTTTGCGCTTAAGTAAGTTCCAAGATCTCTCATATAGCTATGACGACTTGCAATCTAAAATTGAGGCCTTCGATATTGATGAGGACAAAGAAATGAAAGAGAGGGAAAGTTTCGAGAACCGCTTTTTTAGCTTGATAGCTCGTTCTCAAGAGCTATTACAATTATATGAAAGTGCATCTAAAAATGAATCTGCTTCAGCATCTGTCAGTGGTTCCGACCAGTCAAAACACAAACCAGTGAAGTTACCACCGCTCAAAATTCCCACCTTCAATGGGGATCCAAGTAAGTGGATAGAGTTCAGGGATATGTTCCTCTCTTTAATCCACAACAATGACACCATAGAGGACATAAATAAATTTCATTATTTAAAATCTTACTTAAGTGAAACCGCAAATGCTGTCATAAATTCAGTTACAGTATCGGCTATCAACTATCCTATTGCGTGGACGCTTCTCTGCGATCGGTACAATAATAAACGCCTTCTTATAAATGAACATATCAAAGGTTTATTTTCCATTGAGCCGATAGCTAAAGAATCTGAGGTTTGTCTACGCGCTTTAGTTGATACTATCACAAAAAATTTAAGTGCATTAAATACACTTGGAGAACCAACTGATTATTGGGATTCACTCATAATATACATGGCTTCTGCAAAACTCGACTTGGCTACAGCCAGAAAATGGGAGGAGTTCAGAAGCACCCTTGACACAGTAAAGCTATCAGATTTTTTTGATTTTCTGCGTCAACGGGCTACCGTATTAGAGACACTGCATAGTAGCAAACCTATCAAATCAGACAAACGTTACCAAGTTACTAAATCCAAGTCATTCATAATATCATCACCGTCTTCGCCTTCATCTCCGTCTTCTTTAAATAACAATAATACTTGTTTAGCTTGTAAGCTAGATCATAAATTATACAATTGCCCTAAATTCAAAGCAATGTCAGTAGACGATAGAATCGCGAAAGTGCTTGAGTGGCAAATCTGCAGCAATTGCCTTCGCGAAGGCCATAAACCTTTCCACTGTAGACTGGGTGGCTGCAGGTATTGCAGAAGAAAACATAATTCGATTCTGCATAAACAATCTTCTCTTCATTATATTCAACCACAAGCACAACCATCTACGTCATCTACATCATTACAAAGTTGTGATGGAACTGCTACATCACTTGGTACATCTAAAATGACAGTTCCTCGACATAACAGCTTACCTTCTTCATCATCTCAACCTACTAATGTTAAGGATCCTTCTTGCGTCGTTAGTATGTCTTCTGTGTCCTCGAACCAAGCTCTTCTGTCTACGGCTTTGGTAGAGGTAGTGAATAACAACAAAACATATACATTAAAGGCTTTATTAGACAGTGGAAGTCAATCATCTTTTTTGACCGAAGCAGCTCATGCTAAAATTGGTTTACCAAAAATAAAAAATCATCTTCGTTCAGTATTTGGTTTAAATAACTCCATCATCAAAATCACTGAACATTGCAATGTCATCATACAGTCTTCTTATACCACATTCAGCATGCCTGTTAAATGCTACATCATTCCTCTTATTACTGACAGGCTGCCTCAAGTAAACATTAACATCAATAATCTAGAAATACCGAGCCACATTCAATTAGCGGACCCCAACTTCTACATCTCTTCAGAAATTGACATACTTCTAGGGGCCGATGTCTTCTGGGATTTACTTTGTTCTTCTAGATTCAAACTGGGTCCTCATATGCCCACACTACAAGAGACACAACTAGGTTGGATAGTTTCTGGCCCCATGGGGGGGAAATATTGTGATACATCTGAAAAAATATATTGTAACTTCAGCAAAGAAATACAGCAACAACTTTCCAAATTCTGGGAACTCGAAGAAGTACCTGCGGAGAATCCTTCTTTCAATGAACATTATTGTGAAAAATTATTCAATGATACTACATACCGAGATGAAAATGGTAGATTTTGTGTACAGATTCCTCTTCGTGATTCAGCTGATGTTTTAGGTGATTCCTATAATATTGCAAAAAAGAGATTATTTCAAATAGAAACAAAATTAAATAAAAATCCAAATTTGCGTATAGAGTATAATAAATTCATGAATGAGTATGAAAAACTAGGCCATATGTCCGAAGTTACTGGCTATGAAGATCATGGTTGTTTCTTGCCACATCATGCGGTTATCAAAGAGAGTAGCGAAACCACCAAGGTCAGGGTTGTTTTCAATGCGTCGTCTAAAACCTCAAACAGCATCTCACTTAACGACATTCAATGTGTAGGACCGGTAGTCCAGGATGACCTGTTCTCAATATTATTAAGGTTCAGACAACACAGATTTGTAGTGTCGGCTGATGTCGAAAAAATGTATCGACAAATACTAATTCAACCTGAACAACGTCATCTTCAAATGATTTTGTGGCGGGACAATGAGAAACTCCCTATAAAAACATTTCAGTTAAATACAGTAACTTACGGTACAGCATCAGCTCCCTTTCTCAGTACACGATGTTTGCTGCAGCTATCGAAAGAATGTAAGGATGAACAAATAGCTCAACTTATCAAACATGATTTTTATGTTGACGATTTTCTGTCAGGCAGTAACTCTTTACAGGAGCTTATTCACATCATAAATAATGTTACAGAAATTCTTAAATCAGCATGCTTCCCTTTACGCAAATTTCGTACCAACATACCTTCCATCTTTCAAAGTACTTCTAATGTTCATGTCGATACGGACTTAGAGTTAAGTTCGCAATCCAGTGCATTGGGTCTTAAATGGGATCCAGTCGCTGACGTCTTGAAATTTCCTACAAAAATTGAATCTACTTCTATTGCAACTAAACGGTCAATTTTATCAAATTCTGCTAAGCTTTTTGATCCTCTCGGTTTACTGAGTGCGTGTACAATCATACCAAAAATAATTCTGCAAAAATTGTGGTTATCCAAATTAGACTGGGACGATCCTATACCAACTGATATTGCTAATTTATGGTCTAATTTCGTTTCTAACTTAGAAAATTTGTCTAAACTTCAAATTCCCAGATACACACTCAGTGACAATCCGGAGACGATCGAGCTTCATGCATTTTGTGATGCTTCCCTTGAAGCATATGCGTCATGTATCTATCTAAGATCAACAGATAAATCAGGAAGGGTAACGGTTAATCTTCTATGTGCTAAGACAAAAGTGTCTCCTGTAAAATCGCAGACTATACCCAGATTAGAGCTCTGTGGAGCCTTACTTTCATCTCGTTTAGCTTCGGCTGTTTTAAAGGCTCTACGGCTTCCAGAAGCTCCAAAAATATATTACTGGACTGATTCTTCTGTAGTTCTTGGATGGTTATCATCAGAATCTCGTGATCTTCAAACTTTTGTTGCAAATCGAGTTGCAATGATTCAACAAAGGACTTCTTCTGCTGTCTGGAGACATGTACCCGGCATAAATAATCCTGCGGATCTAGCCTCTCGTGGTCTAGATCCTAAGCATATTCAAAATGCTACATTATGGTGGCAAGGCCCTCAATTTTTATTAAAGGATGAGAGTGAGTGGCCATGTAATATAAAAATTTTAATTGATCTTCCTGAAAGGAAAGTTTCTACTAATAAATCTAAACAACATTCATCAACTACAACTACAGCTGCTTTCACTACGATTGCAAATTCTACAACTACACATGCAAATAAAATAATAAATTGTGAAAGATTTTCGAACTTTTCAAGGTTAAAAAGAAGTCTAGCCTATGCATTAAGATTCATTCACAATATTAGGTTTCCTAGTTCAAAATATACAGGCCATCTATCTACTGATGAAATTAAAACTTCTCTTAACTATTTAATAAAGCAACATCAATTGGAAAATTTTGAAATAGAACTTAAAGCACTACAAAATAAAAAATGCTTGTCTTCTCGATCACCCTTGCTCTCGCTGCGACCTTTCATAGACGAAGATGGTATCCTCCGCGTAGGGGGACGTATTCAAAATTCACCTGAAACTTACAATAAAAAACATCCAATTTTATTAGATTCAAATCATCAATTTACTAAATTATTATTTGATCATGAGCACAAGAAACTTATGCATAGCGGCCCTCAATCATTGTTAAATAATTTACGACAAACATATTGGCCTATTGCGGGCAGACGACTAGCTAGAAGTACGGTAAATAATTGCAAATTATGTAGAATTATGAAAGCTAATACACTTAATCCAATAATGGGTAACTTACCAGCGTCTCGGGTGACTCCTACCTTACCGTTCCAGATTTCTGGTGTAGATTTTGCAGGACCTTTTCCAATTAGAGATCGTCTTGGACGCGGTTGTAAAATACTTAAAAGTTACTTATGCCTCTTTATTTGCTTGTCAACCAGAGCTGTACACTTGGAGCTTGCTTCTGACCTCAGCACTGATATTTTTTTCCTTTGTCTAAAAAGATTCATTTCGCGCAAAGGAAAACCTACTGAAATTTACTGCGATAATGGCCGGAATTTTGTTGGTGCAAACAATGATCTTTGTCAATTTTTACAATCCGTAGAGAACAATGAATCCATCACCTCATTCGCAGCCGATGAGGGCATAAAATTTAGATTCTCACCAGCTTACTCCCCCCACTTCGGTGGGCTTTGGGAAGCAGGCATCAAGTCTGCAAAACATCATTTATATCGCATGCTAGGAAAAAATCACTTCACGTACGAAGAGTTGTCGACTTTATTTGTGCAGATCGAGGCAATTTTGAATTCCAGGCCCCTTACTCCACTTTCTTCAGATCCAACCGATTTACTTCCTTTAACTCCTGGGCACTTCCTCATCGGGAGACCACTCACCTCTTTGCCATCTCCGGCCTTATTGGACGTCAATGGAAACCGCCTAAACCGATATCAACAAATTGAGCAATTCAAGCAACATTTTTGGGAAAGGTGGCGACATGAATTCTTGTCTGAGCTGCAACAGAGAGCCAAATGGCGAGTCAATCAAGGGAATATACTTCAAGGCGATATGGTGGTCATCAAGGAACCCAACTTGCCCCCACTTAAATGGCGAATGGGGCGCATTTCAAAACTTTACCCTGGAGAAGACGGTGTTGCACGTGTAGCCGATGTGTTGACCTCAAGAGGCATCATACGCCGTGCCATTCATAATCTGTGCCCTCTGCCTTCGGCGTCTGACGAAGAAACTCAACAGCCCAAGGTCGTTGAGGGGGGGGAAGATGTTCGGGCCAATTTATCTGTGGCCGTCTCCCGTCAAAACTAATACCTCATCTGTAGTGACTCTGTGGCGTCTCCCGCCAAAGTAGACAAGTGACAAGTGACAATTTTGACATTTACACTTCTATTACGAAAATTGAACATTGCTACGAACTTTTATAATTACGAAAATCTATTATAATACGAAAGTACCTGTGGAAAAGTGCAGCGTAAAACTGTTACAAAAGTAAATCATCTTTAAAAACTTTGGTGTGCATCATTTCACAACAATCACAAACATATAGATTTCGGTTTTTTCAATCTATCATAGAATCTAGAAATCTATATCTACAGCTATAGGTAGATTACTATAGCAAACTTCCTTGAAAGTAGGTATAAAGGTTGGAAAAGGGAGCGGAGACGGAAACCAGATATCCACGATTCCCTCAGGATTTGTGAAAAATCGAAATTCCCGCGGGCGAAGCCGCGGGCAAAAGCTAGTAGTTAATACAATTGTTAACTATTTAGAGTCCCACCGCTGGACACGAGCCGCCTCACTTATAGGACAGAGGTATTTAGAGCCTACACCCGCTAGGGTATGGAACGCCCTTCCGGCGTTTTTGAGTTCGTATTTGAACCCAATACTGAGGGTTGTTATGTCTGTCATTTCTGAACTAAAAAACCTATGACCTTGAAATATTTACGGGACAATAAATAAAGTACTACCTTTCTAACAAAAAAAGAATGAGTGAAATCGAACAACGCGTTAATGAATTACAGCTAAATACACGTTTTAACTTTCATCCCCTCTCCCAAAGGAACTGTGCTGAATTTCGGGATAAAAAGTATCCTTGTCCTACCTCGGAGTATAAACTCAAATCGTACCAAGTTTCATTCGAATCCATTCAGTAGTTTCGGCGTGATGCGCGGCCAAGATACAGACAGACAGACAGACAAAAATGAAAAAAATTACAGTTTTGGCTTCAGTATCGATTATTTATAGAGTGCCCTCCAAAAGAAATTTTCAAAATATCTTCAATGTACAGAATTGGATCTGTTACAGTTTTATTATATTATAGAAGATACTTTACTGTACACACAGAATGAAACAGTTGAAGTAAGTTTGGGCACTACAGATTCGCATGCAAAGGTGGCCTTGTTAGAGCGATCTCTAACAGAAAACCTTTGGTGAGAGGAGCAGGTTAAGAGAACGGCAGGCTGATTACGTATCGTGCAAACCATTTGCGATAGCGAAAATCGTGCAATAATTGCTGTCCAATCGCAAAACCGTATTATGTAACGGCAAAAGCGAAGCAATAGCAAACAAGTAACAGTGCTCCATCTGTAGAGCAATCGGTGAACTAAATGTGCATTTTGGTCTATGAACATACGAAGTTTTCGTATTACCTATGACTTTTGACAGCAATGCGATAGCAATCAACAAGCAATTTATTCTGTTAGTTTGCGATAACCTTTTATGTGATTGTTTACCGATTGCTCATGGTTAGTCGTTAATTTTGGAGTGTTTATTTTTACCCTTTGGATATGGAAAGCTAAAAAACGCAGTTTTTGTTTAAAGTAGTAATTAATGTAAAGTGTAGTTTCTGTTTAGGTTACATAAACTTGTTGGATAATGGATATTGAACATTAATTACATTCGACATGGCTCGTGCTTTTCTTTTATTTGAAGCACTAGAGGTTGAGAACCGTGAAAACTAAAGGCGTCACAGCCACGATACAGCACGGCTGAGACGTAGCCTTCGAGACCAAACCAAAGCTTTGGTGCTTTCTGACACTGACTTCAAAGCCAACTTCAGACTTACTAAAGAGCTGTTTAAACATTTGTGCTTAGAAGAGTTAAAACCATTCATGGTTCGGACGAAAAGGAAAACAAAGATCTCTGTAGAATGCAAAGTAAGTAAATATTAATATAATATGACCCGCAGGCTCTTATCAGATGCCTGTTGGCATGAGCTACTTACATGGGCTCAGTCAAGCTAGAGTCTAATGCTGTGAAAGTAGTGACTAGGGCATTAAATAGATACAGTATACTTGCCAAGTATAAATTACAATTCTATACATTTTCCTTACTCTAGACAAGAAAGACCGGATAAATGGATAAGTACTAGAGGGCTAAAGAATTGTAGTTTGTTTCACATGATGAAATCAGAGCTATCTCCAAGAGCTTCAGAGTAGAGGTGAAAATGTTTAGTTTCAAGATGCGTAGAATAACTATTAATATTAAATTAAAAAGCTATATGAATATTTTTATTAAATATCAGTAATTTACAGGTAATTCTGGATATCCACTGAAGCCATGGCAATAGACATTGCCTGCCAATGCCACAATTGCCTCATGATGAAGTTGAATATGATTTGAATCATCAAGTTCCACAAACACCTCTGCGGCTTTGGGTGCTGATGCAGAACAATAGCTTTAGGCCAGTGGGAGGTTTCAAAGAGACAGAATAGTGCAACGATTGTGGTCAACCCCAAGACAAAAAATAATACAATTATTGTGTAAAATAAGCAGATCAATAAATAATAAGTGATATTGTTAAAAGAAACTCAATGTTTTCAGAGATGTGTGTAGCCTGCCAACTTACTTGTTTAGTGTGGCGAGCTATGGCCAAACCCTTCTCAATCTGTTGTATTTAGATTTTCAATGCTATTTATTTATCTTAGTTGGTTTTTGGATAAATGGAATAGGTGCAAATTGGTATAAAGTTTAATGTATGTTCTTTCAGTTGTAGTATAATTGAATTTTGGTCATAATTCATATTGGGTTCAATTTAGGGTCATGAAAGACATGAAATGTAAGTTTTAAGAGGTTCAAGCAATTATTTTATAAATAAAATGTACCTACATTTCATATTTAGATATTGTTTTATTTTATCTTCATAATTTTTAATCAAACAGTAAGTAATAAAAAGATAGTAATATTTCAATTTGTGAAATAAATTGACTACACAAATATTTTACACGAGCGGATACCCGCGACTTCGTTCGCGTGGATATTGATTTTAATAATCCCGTGTGAATCATTTTGTTTTTCCTAAGCTCCTTTGAGCTTATACCTTGCTAAAAACTGTAAAAAGTTCACTGGCAGATGTTTAGGTACATCAAAATGTAAACATCCGCCAGTGAAAGTCCCATCAAAATCGGTCCAGCCTTTCAGAGATTAGCCAGTAGTCTTTAAAGTATCTACTTTCTAACAAAAAAAGAATGAATGAAATCGGACCACCCGTTAACGAATTACAGCTATGTACACATTTTGCCTTTCATCCCCTCTCCCAAGGGAACCGTGCTCAATTTCGGGATAAAAAGTATCCTATATGTTACTCCATAGTATGAACTTAAATCATGCCGAGTTTCATTTCAATCCATTCAGTAGTTTTTACGTGATGCGCGCACAAACATACAGACAAACAGACAAACAGACAAACAGATAAACAGACAAACAGACAAACAGACAAAAATTTCAAAAATACCTTTTTTACGTTCTATTACTTATCCCTAACATCCCCCAGTTATTATTTTGCAAAAATCTTCAATGTACAGATACGGCAATTCTACGATTTTATTATATGTATAGATAACTAGCTGATACCTGCGACTTCGTGCCGGTGGATTTAGGTTTTTTAAGAATCTCTTGAGAACTCTTATGATTTTCTGAGATAAATTAGCTAAATGTCCTCCAAGGTCTAGTACTCTGTACCAAATTTCGTCAACATCGTTTCAACGGTTTAGGCATGAAAGCGTAACAAACAAACACACTTTCGCATTAGTTAGGATAGGTAATTAAAACAAAATATTGAAATGAAAGGTATTTTTAACCCCCGACGCAAAAACGACGGGGTGTTATAAGTTTGACGTGTCTGTGTGTGTGTGTGTGTGTCTGTCTGTTCCCCTGTAGCGCTCAAACGGGTGGACCGATTTGAATGCAGTTTTTTTGTTTGAAAGATGAATTAGTCGAGAGTGTTGTTAGCTATGTTTGATGAAAATCGATCCAAGATGGCCGCCGCTACAAAATGGCGGATCACATATTTTTTCACAACTCCCTTAATATGGGTATCAAATGAAAGGGTATGACTAGTAGAATAGCACTATTACAAATCCATTAGGCCGCCGCCACAAACTGGCGAATGTCGGGGGTTTTTTAAAATTTTAATTTATAAGTACTTGTATCATCTGATATTATAAATTCATATTAAATTTTTAGTTCCAATTATCGCTACCAAATTGTTAGTGGCGCTAGTTACATAGCAAAAACTGCATTTGACAATCAGCGAACAATTAGCAAGCCATCGCATACGTAATACGACTATTTTTCACATAGAGCGATCAATCGCGCGTCTTCTGCGCAATGACTGCACAATTTTTGCTTATCGCTTAATTTTAGCTAATAACCCTGCGGGTTGGCGCGCTTAATTGTTTACAATACCAAAGTTATATGCTGGTAATAATGTACTCCTCAACGGCCATCTTCGCACGGGTAGTTTATTACAACTTTCGCAACTCAAATAACTCGATAAGTATAAGGATTTAAGGATAACGTGCATGAAATGCTTAAGGTAAGTAACTAAGGAGTAGGACTAATTAAGTTTATTTTCAGGGTGTAGTTTGAGACGCCCGAGTTAGGAATCGCACTTTCTCCCGAAGGGATACATAGTGCTTTAATCTTTACTAGCGGACCCGGCAGACGTCGTCCTGCCCGCTATTAGCGCCACCTACCGGGTCCAATACGGTCCGGTTTCTACTTATAAACCTTCCTCTTGAATCACTCTATCTATTAAAAAAAACCGCATCAAATTCCGTTGCGTAGTTTTAAAGATTTAAGCATACATAGGGATATAGGGACAGAAAAAGCGACTTTGTTTTATACTATGTAGTGATACTACACCTACGAGGAAAATAATAATATAATCAAAACTATTAAAATTATTACCGGAAATCAATTAGAAAAACGTTGGGTTTCCATTGTAAAAAATCTTCATATGCTTTGTTGTATCAATTTCTAGATTTTCAATACAACAATAACTGCTTGGCCACATATTTTTAATTTTGGCGGCGTTGGGCGGCTCACTACTAGACACTTTGAGTTTCCAAAAGCTACTTGTAATTTTAGAAATTGAGGAATAGGTAAAGGGGTTTTCTTTCACAGTTTGTTGCGATGTCTAGTTCAGAAATTAAATATTGCTTACACACAAAATGTTGTTCATAATAATGTACGGAACCCTAAAAGAGCGAGGTCCGACTCACACTTGGCCAGTTTTATTCACGTTACTCTTTAAGGTGTTATATCCATGAAAATTGGTATTTGGGATTCCAGTTAAAAATAAAACCGGTCAAGTGCGAGTCAGACTCGCGCACCGAGGGTTCCGTACTCCAGAAGTATAAGTAAAATCTGTTTTTCATTAGTTTGTCTTAAAAGGTAAGTTGCTAATTAAGCTAGACCTCTAAATTGTATGAGCACTCATACAACTCAGAGGTCTATCTTAATTGGCTCAAATATGTATGTATTGTTGGGGGACACCCCAAGGGGTAAGGGGGACACCCTTTAATTTCCAACTTTTTTCAGTTTTTGGAATTTTTCCTTTATTTGTGCTGTAAGACCTGGCTTTTTGCCAAATTTCGTAATTCTAGGTTAACTGGCACTACCATTTAGGTTTTCGACCCAAAACCTATAGGGTACTTCCGGTTGACCTAGATTTGTCAATTTTGGTCAAAAGTAAGGACTTATAGATCAAGTAAAGGAAAAATTCCGAAAAATAAAAAAGTTGAAAATTAAGGTAAATTTTGGTACTTACAAGTTTTCGTGAAAATCTTTTGTCCATATCTCTTTATTGTGTGGACTGAGTCCACACAAAATTTGTATACACCTAATAGGGACCATAGACCTTAGTATCTGGTATAAATTTCAACTTTCTAGGTCCACCCGTTCCTGAGAAAATCGGTGGTGACACACGGACAGACGGACAAGAAAGTGATCTTATAAGGGTTACTTTTTTTTACCTTTTGAGGTACGGAACCCTAATTAAGAATTACGTAGTTACTTATTTCAGGATTTTCAAAAATTTCATCCATGAGGGGGTTAAATAGGGGATGGAAGTTTGTAAGAAAAGGTTCTGTCGTAGGCATCTTCTAAGAGAGTCCTTCAGTACGTTCATCCATTGAGCTGAAACTTGGCACAGAGATCGCTTACATTCTGGCGACGGAACTAGGATACCTACTTAACATTGTGGCAAAAGTTTCCTTCGGGAATGGCATTCTTTATGCATTCGTGTATCTGTCATCCGATTGAGCTGAAGTTCGTCACAGAAATAGTTTGCATCAGATACGTTCGTTTCAATCAATGGACGTCCACTGCTGGACATAGGTCTCTTGCAAGGATCGCCACAGCACACGATCTTGTGCCGCCTGATTCCAGCGGCTACCAGCGACTCGCTTGAGATCGTCTGTCCATCGAGTGGGGGGTCTACCTACGCTTCGTTTGCTGGTGCGAGGTCGCCATTCAAGCACCTTGGGACCCCAACGTCCATCGGTTCTTCGTGCAATGTGCCCCGCCCATTGCCACTTCAGCTTCGCGACTCGATGAGCTATGTCGGTGACTCTGGTTCTCCTGCGGATCTCCTCATTTCTGATTTGATCCCGCAGGGATACTCCGAGCATAGCTCTCTCCATCGCCCGCTGAGTGACCCTGAGCCTTCTTATGAGGCCCATTGTTAGCGACCATGTCTCAGATCCGTAAGTCATCACTGGCAACACGCACTGTTCGAAGACTTTCGTCTTCAGACACTGAGGGATATTGGACGAAAAGACATCTCGAAGTTTCCCGAACGCTGCCCAGCCAAGTTGGATTCGGCGGTTGATCTCTTTCTCAAAATTGGACCTACCTAGTTGGACCGTGTGTCCCAGGTATATGTACTCGTCTACAATTTCGAGTGCTGAGTTCTCAACAATTACCGGGTGGAGCGGAACATGAGCATTAGACATGATCTTCGTCTTACTCATGTTCATTTTTAGGCCCACCTGTTGAGAAACTCTGCTGAGATCATTGAGCATTGTATTGAGGTCTCCCAGAGTCTCTGCCATCAGGACTATATCATCAGCAAAACGGAGGTGAGTGATGTACTCGCCGTTTATGTTGATGCCAAGTCCGCTCCAGTCCAGAAGCTTAAAGACGTCTTCCAACGCAGCGGTAAATAGCTTCGGGGAGATAACATCTCCCTGACGCACTCCTCACTGCAATTGGATTGGCCTCGTAGTCTGGTCCTGTATACGAACTGACATAGTGGCGTTTTCGTACAAACACTTCAGCGCTTGGATGTACCGATAATCGATCCGGCATCTCTGCAGTGATCTCAATACAGCCCAAGTTTCCACCGAATCAAAGGCTTTCTCATAGTCCACAAACGCTAAGCAAAGTGGCCGGTTATACTCTTCGGTCTTCTGTATAACCTGCCGCAGCGTATGAATGTGGTCTATGGTACTGAAGCCTTTTCGGAACCCGGCCTGTTCGGGAGGCTGGAAGTCGTCGAACCTACGAGCGAGACGATTCGTAATGACTCTTGAGAACAACTTATAGACATGGCTCAGCAGCGAGATGGGTCTATAATTCTTCAGCAGGGTATTATCGCCCTTTTTGAAGAAAAGAACCACCACGCTTCTGTGCCATGCCTCTGGCGTTATGCCCTTGTCGATGACGGAATTGAACAATCGCTGAAAGACTTTAAGAACCGGTTTTCCACCTGCTTTCAGGAGTTCTGCTGTGATTCCGTCATCACCTGGCGCCTTGTTGTCCTTAAGTTGTTTGAGAGCCATACTAATCTCGTATAGGCTGACGTCCGGGATATCTTCGGTATAGTGTCGGGTCAATTTGGCTCTGGGATCTTTAGCCAAATCTTCAACAGGCTTCTGTGTTGACGTGTACAGCTGTCCGTAGAACTTCTCGACCTCTCTCAAAATCTCAGGTTTAGACGAAATGAGACTACCGCTGTCGGTCTTCAGTCGCGTCAGCTGGCTATGACCGATAGACAGATCTCTCGCGAAGACTTTTGAGCCTTTGTTTCTCTCGAACGTATCTTTAATACATTCTGTATTAAAGTTACGTAAGTCACGTGTTTGCGCTTTGGAGATCTGCCTATTAATCTGCCGGTAAGCAGACGCATCTGCTGAAGACTGCAGTCTCATTTCATGTCTCTGTTTTATGAGACTGAGAGTATGGTCTGAGAATTTTTTGGTTCTATTTCTACGGTGGGTCTTAAAGAACCTAGACCCAACCGCATGGACAGTTTCCACCAGCCTGTTGTTCAGTTCGTCCACAGAATCGCAATCTGCCAGGCAAGCGAATCGGTTTTGCAATGCGAGTTGGAAGCTCTCGGGGTTCTGGATATGGGCACGAGAAGGTCGGAGCGTTGACTTCATCAGTCTGGCCCTTTCAAGCTTTATGTTGAGATTCAATGTGCCTCTTACCATACGGTGATCGCTGCCGGTTTTTACCCTTTTTTTTTTTTTTTTTTTGACGTGGTGGAAACCTTTTATAGGTACCCCCGTTCTGCGGCCGAATGCGGCAGAACGAAGGTTATGTGGGACTCCAACCGGGTGCCCACTAAAACCACCACGGCATGACCCTCATGCTGTGTGCTGGACGCCTGGGGAACCCAAAGTATGCATCCCAGGTGTCCGGCAGCCGCCCCAGCTGGGGCTCCCGCTCGCCTCTGGGCTGTCCCTCCAGAGGCTCGCGCCTTCCCGTAATTTTTTAACGAGGTTTTCTTCCTCCCGCGATGGGCATCGCTGCCCCCCGCCCCGGGGTGTCTCACCCCCAGTTTCATCCGCAGTGCCCTCTGCTAATCAGAGGGACACGCGGAGAAACCTCCCTCCGCCAGGTCATTGGCCATGGCTAACAATATCCCCGAAATTATTAACCATGTTACCGTGCCGGTTTTTACCCTGTTGATCACAGAGACATCATTGAATACATGCCGTTTGGTAGACATGATGAAGTCAATCTCATTTCTCGTAGAACCATCGGGACTCATCCAGGTCCACTTCCTGTGTGGCCGCTTCTCGAAGAAAGAGTTCATCATATAGAGGCCTTCTTTCTCCATGAAGTCGGCCAACATTTGGCCCCTATGGTTCCGTCGCCCATAGCCAAATTGTCCCACTTTCAACTCTTCACCGCTTCGCTTACCCAGCCTTGCGTTGAAATCCCCCATCACAACATTGTAGTAGGTATTAGAGGCATACATGGCTTTTGATATATCCTCATACATGACCTCTACCTCCTCGTCGGGATGTGTCGATGTCGGTGCGTAGACCTGTATGACCTTCAGCGAATACCGTTTGGTTATTCTGAGTATAAGGTACTGTAAGGTTCGTTGAGAATTCAGTATTGCAATAGGACCTCCTTTTGTTGATTTAAGGTATTTTTATGATTATTGATCTGACAATTTAAGAAAAAGAGGATTAGACAGGAGTGAAAATGGCAGACATGAGATGTAAGCGAAAAAGATAATGTTTGGAAAGACTAATAAAATGTAAAATGGTATTAAGAGAATGGAATAATAATAATTAAAGGAAATTATATAATTAAAGAGGATTTTTATTATATCCCAATGACGAATGTAAGGTGTTTACCGGATGTGTATGAGGACATACACGTTGTCAGGATGGACGAATGTAAGGTTCGTTGAGAATTCAGTATTGCAATAGGACCTCCTTTTGTTGATTTAAGGTATTTTTATGATTATTGATCTGACAATTTAAGAAAAAGAGGATTAGACAGGAGTGAAAATGGCAGACATGAGATGTAAGCGAAAAAGATAATGTTTGGAAAGACTAATAAAATGTAAAATGGTATTAAGAGAATGGAATAATAATAATTAAAGGAAATTATATAATTAAAGAGGATTTTTATTATAGTACGCTACCCTGCTCGACACACTTTCGACTTGCACAATGTTGTTAACGAGGGACCTGTGGACGATGAACCCAACACCACCCTGGGATTGTTGATCATCCTCCCGGTAGTAGAACAAGTTGCCGGATTTAAGGATTATCGAGTCCTCCCCCTCTCTTCGGACTTCAGATAACCCTATGACACCCCAATTCAACTTGCTCACTGTTTCTTCCAGCTCGATGATCTTTTCGTCGGTCCTCAAAGTGCGTGCGTTATATGTTGCCAGGTCCAGTCGTCGGGGTCGGCAGCGGAATCTCTTCTGGAGATTCTTGACACCCCCTGCCCCGCCGTTACCATAACCGCTGCCAGAGCTAGGAATAGCGGGGCCGCCGGGGACTGGGGGCTGTGGCTTTATCTTTCTATTCATGCAAGGATATGCCCATAATCGCCACGCTGGGCAGGCGGGTTGGCGATCGCAGGGCTAGACTATTGTACCGATGTCGCTGCTGCCCGACATCGGCCCTTGTCATTTTTGTAGTCTAGCCGATATGAAATGGTTATACCGCCATTTGTCGGTCGTCAGAGCCTCGTCTGTTGATTAGCAGGGGGCACCACGTGCAGGTGAGGTTGACAATTGGAGTGCTGAGATGGAGGTGCACTCCCTTATCCCCCAGATGGAGGTGCACTCCCTTACCCCCTTACCCCCGCATCAGATACGGACATAGGATACTCAACATTGTGGCAAAAGTTTCCTTCGTGAATGGCATTCTTTATGCATTCGTGTATCTGTCATCCGATTGAGCTGAAGTTTGTCACAGAAATAGTTTGCATCAGATACGGACATAGGATACTCAACATTGTGGCAAAAGTTTCCTTCGGGAATGACATTCTTTATGCATTCGTGTATCTGTCATCCGATTTAGCTGAAGTTTGTCACAGAAATAGTTTGCATCAGATACGGACATAGGATACTCAACATTGTGGCAAAAGTTTCCTTCGTGAATGGCATTCTTTATGCATTCGTGTATCTGTCATCCGATTGAGCTGAAGTTTGTCACAGAAATAGTTTGCATCAGATACGGACATAGGATACTCAACATTGTGGCAAAAGTTTCCTTCGTGAATGGCATTCTTTATGCATTCGTGTATCTGTCATCCGATTGAGCTGAAGTTTGTCACAGAAATAGTTTGCATCAGATACGGACATAGGATACTCAACATTGTGGCAAAAGTTTCCTTCGGGAATGACATTCTTTATGCATTCGTGTATCTGTCATCCGATTGAGCTGAAGTTTGTCACAGAAATAGTTTGTAAACATCCTCCAGTGAACTTTTAACAATTTTTAGCAAGGTATGAGCTCAAAGGAGCTTAGGAAAAACAAAATGATTCTCACGGGATTTTTAAAAAACAATATTCACGCGAACGAAGTCGCGGGTTTCCGCTTGTACCTACATACATATATCTAAACTCGAAATCTTTCATTTCAGAAGTTAGGGAAGTTGTTAGTCAGAAGATAACGAAGAGTTATTATAGTTTGTGAAGAGTCAAAAGCCCACTAAGTTGGTCACACTTTCCCTTAGATCTTATCTGATTATTATCATTGTGTAAGCATTTTGTGAGGCGTTTACAAAGATAAAAAGTTCCTTATTAAAGCTAAGTATGTAATATTATTAAAGTTGTAATATCACTCACTATACCCGCCATAATACTAGCGCGCAGTACGCACTATTCCGTTCCCAATAAACCGCGTGCCATGACTTATTGCACAGGATAATATTATACTTAGTGACCGCCCAGGATTTTTCTATTTTATTTTTTTGTACTGCACTCATATTACGAGCGAGGTTACGGAAACATCACAAAAATGTTTAGGGTTCCGTACCCAAAGGGTAAAACATACCCCTATTACTAAGAAATATATATATATATATATATATATATATATATATATATTATATATATATATATTTTATATTTATATATATTAATATTATATATGTAATATATTTATTATATCTATGTATTTATTATTATTGTAATATTTCTGAAAGTATATACCTACCTCTGCATTATCTCAGTTTTGTTGTTACCACATTTGAGGGCTCCTGGAAGAAATCTCTCTCTTAGAGATAAGTTGTCCTTGTAAGTACACATCCTTTTTATGTTCGTGTTTTATTTGTAAATTTTGGTATGTACTAAATAAATAAATATAAATTAAAATTTAAAAAACTCCCGACATTTGCCATTTTGTGGCGGCGGCCATCTTGGATTTGCAATAATGCTATTCTACTAGTCAAGCCCTTTCATTTGATATCCATACTAAGGGAGTTGTGAAAAAATATTTAATCCGCCATTTTGTAGCGGCGGCCATCTTGGACCGAATTTCATCAAACATAGCTAACAACACTCTCGACTAATTTACCTTTCAAATAAAAAAAACCGCATTCAAATCGGTCCACCCGTTTGAGCGCCACAGGGGAACAGACAGACAGACACGCACACGCACACGCACGCGCACGCGCACGCGCGCTCGCACGCACACGGTCACAGGATACATAGTCTGAGGGTGTAAAAGGCTTTCCCCGAGTTAAACATATTAGTTACTTTTCATATCGAACAAGAGGAAAGTAAATAAAAACCGAAATAAAACCAGCCAACTGCGAGTTAGGCCTCGCTCTTTTAGGGTTCCGTACATATTTATGAACTACAATATTTTGGCTGTAAGAAATATTTAATTTCCGAGCTAGACAACGCAACAAACCGTGACAGAAAAACTTAAAAAATGTTTATTTGTTTTGGTTACAGCTTACAAACTACTTTATGAATCGTTGTTTTCAGTGTTTATTGTTATACAGTATATGGTACATAATATACCGAAATTTCATATTCCTAACTGGTTTATTTTTTGAGATAGCCCCCGTCACGAAAATCGTCTAAAACTGACAACTTTGATGGCCCCCCATTTCCTTATTTTTTAAGAAAAAAATTAAATATATATATATACGTACTTTACTTAATGAGCTCTAAACAATGATACCCCAAAAACTAGGATGAGAATTTTTTTCCAGCTCTTTTTTCATGTATCGGAGGCCGGAGCCCCCCTGAAAAATAATTTAATTCAATTTCTAATTCAATATTTAATTTCGGGTCAACGTTCTACATCAAATACCAAAATTTCAGGTTTACAACTCATTTCGTCTGCGAGCTAGAGACTTGTGACCGGCGGACGGACAGACAGACAGACAGACAGATGCTGATGACAGCAGGGCTCCGTTATTATTATTATTATTAGCCTTTATTAACAATCATACATACAGTTACAAAATTATGAAATTATAATATATGTCGCCAGTGATGACCAGAGATGGACCAGCGGACGACATCAGAAGGCTATTCTAGTAGTATCATTATCTAGGGTATCTATCAGGGTAGATCGAATTACATTGCTGTGGGCGTCACATGGGTACGGGCCTAATTGAAAAGCCTTCTCATTAACTGACTTTGCCCTACCTAGTTCGGTCTCCTCCTCCCCTGCAACCGAACCGCTTCCGACCAATCTAATCTACACGACCCACATCGCACGATACCACCTACTTTGTACAACACAACCTATAACACAGTACACCGCACGAGCGAAGCAGCGCTCTCGTCGAGCGCCCAGATCGGAATGTGTCACACGCGCCACCGCTCTCTCTCTCTCTTACAATAAAATGTTGGTAGTGGGAATGACGTAATGGCGCAACGCTAGGACCATTCACACTACAATATCAACGAGCCGACACGGCCATACTGACATTCGCACGTCCCCGTGCGACTGCCAGCGTCCAAGGATGTCTACAAAGAACAACACACAGGTGAAGTACACCTCTAAATACGCTCGCCCATCCCTGACACTTCACTGCTTCTAGGTCACCTCCGTCTGTCATGTATCAATTGTCAATCATCACATCAGCTGTCAATCGCGTCAACCAACCACCATCTCATGTGATGACGTATAGCAGACCCAACCAGTCAGTACTTTAATCTGTCAATTGCCAGTCATCACTTCAGCTGTCAATCGCAATACACATCTGGAAGGAGTGTGTCCTTTCAACCAACTCCCTTGAGTCTGGCCCGGACGACACTTCCTTACCAGGATAGACAACATGAAACACACACAACTAGTCAGCGCCCTTCACTTGTAACACATGGTCAAAGTCATCGTCATAGTCAAAATAATAATCACAGTCAACCCATAATCTGCTCAAGAACGTCGACCCATATAGGCCAGTCCATTTAATTAACTACATCACACACGCACACGTCATTTTCCCTGCCAAGTCCCGAAAATGGCAACACTCATCTGATTAGGGTGCAATTGCTATCGCAAACCCTCAATCAAATATCACGGTTAAAGTTACCTACGTTTACAATTACATGTTCACACTAAAACGAATCTACCACTGGTTCGGAATGCCGCAACCTAGCGAGAAGAACCAGTAAGAAACTCGGCGGCGTCTAACTTTTTAACATAACTGATCAAAAACTACTTCCCGTAAACGCAATCCTATTTCTTTAGTTCCAATCGTGCAAACCATTTATCATTTATCATATCATCATCTTGATGAACCATTTTAAGAACTACAACCTCTTTACGGCTTTATCACAACCACGTTTCGAACTTGCTTACTTTTGAACATCGATGAAGGTACCTGGACAACAGAATTTGGTTAGCAACCAAAACCATTTGTCAAACTAATCACTCATCTCAATAGCGGGTATTTAATTATTCTGCGAGTATTTGTAGAACTTTACTTTCAATTAATCACGATTTTTTTTTTTTGGTTTTTTTTTTTGTTAGTTGGTTTTTGTTATCAGCTTAGCGCTGTCCGTTGTTATCGACATACAGCTCGCCAGCCTTCACGGCCAACCCTGACATTCGATCGTCCTCGAGCGACTATTAATTATCCTCAGCAATCGGTAGATCAGAGATCACCAGCCCCACTTTAAAAAGAGCCGTCAAAAACCTAGTCAGCCCGCCAGGCCCCTGAAGCTATCCCGGTTTCTAATTTAAACACTAGTAATAGTTAGCACCACATAAACGCGCAATTTGATCTGATATAATCGTTAACAGTGTGGCTGATCAATTCTCGGAAATCCACACACAATCGCTCAGTACCGACACGTTTTTTATTAACTAAAAATTCCTAGAAAAAGATGAACAGAAAACCCGCATATAACATCTCGCTATTTTTATCACGAACTACCTGCCGTTCATCAAACGCAGTACTACGACTGTTTTACTAGGATCTACTACACGAAATCCGCGAAATGACAAATACCGCGCGCAGTGTTAACTTTTTTTTTTTACACTTTGAAATAGAAAAAGTATCCGCAGTCATCGTAATTGCACAACCTGCCTTTAAAATATCACGACTTAACGCAAAAACTCATCTAATATAACGTGAAACAAAAATTTGTAAAGTGGGTGTGTCCATCAATTAAAAATTTCACATAAAATTTGCAAAGTACTATTAACACTTGAACTCTCAATACCGGTAATTCAATTTTATTATAACTCACAGCCGATAGCCTATTCGCAATACTTTCTTTAACGAGACGAATCGCGGCACCGAAATCTTAACAAAATGAAAACGATCCGCGCCGCGCACACAACACCGGTTCTACAAGGCTTTTGTGCCACGAAGGAGACCGACAGACGCAAATGCAGTTAAAGGCTCCGGCTCATCAATTTGCCCTTCAGATCCCACTTCTGATGTCGCCAGTGATGACCAGAGATGGACCAGCGGACGACATCAGAAGGCTATTCTAGTAGTATCATTATCTAGGGTATCTATCAGGGTAGATCGAATTACATTGCTGTGGGCGTCACATGGGTACGGGCCTAATTGAAAAGCCTTCTCATTAACTGACTTTGCCCTACCTAGTTCGGTCTCCTCCTCCCCTGCAACCGAACCGCTTCCGACCAATCTAATCTACACGACCCACATCGCACGATACCACCTACTTTGTACAACACAACCTATAACACAGTACACCGCACGAGCGAAGCAGCGCTCTCGTCGAGCGCCCAGATCGGAATGTGTCACACGCGCCACCGCTCTCTCTCTCTCTTACAATAAAATGTTGGTAGTGGGAATGACGTAATGGCGCAACGCTAGGACCATTCACACTACAATATCAACGAGCCGACATATACTTAAATTTAAGACACCGGTAATGTTTGATTGTTTTGCCCGCCAGCATAGGCCTCCCCCAGGTTCTTCCATGTTTTACGGTCATGTGTTTTTCTCCGCCATAATATTCCTGCTGTGGCCCGTATGTCATCTTCCCACCTTCGAAAAGGCCTCCCCCTTTTCCTCTTGCCCTCTCGTGGATACCACTCTGTTACGTATCTTGCCCAATTGTCTTTGTTATTTCGGGTAAGATGACCGGCCCATTTCCATTTAAGTTTCCTAATCGTATATCTTACATCAGTGACCTTTGTTTTGCTTCTTATAATTTTTAAATTTATTTTATCCTTTCTCTTTATATTAAGCAAGCTCCTTTCTATGTTGTGTTGCCATGTTTCTATTTTTTTTAAATTCTCTTTTGTTAGGGCCCATGTTTGGCAACCATACGTCATACTCGGAAGAATACACGAGTTAAAAGTTCTACTTTTTAGTTTCATTGAAATTGCTGGATTTTTCATGATCTCTTTAAGCGACCAATATTTCTTCCATGCTGTGTTTATCCTATTTTGTACTTCTTTTGATGTTAGATTGTCAGGAGAAATAATTTGACCTAAATATATGTATTCGTTGACGTATTCGATTTTGCTATTGTTAACTTGGATATGTTTTCTAGTGCGGTTAGTCATTAGTTTCGTTTTTGAAACATTCATAAGTAACCCTACTTTGTGACTTTCCGTTACTAGTTGTTCTAGCATTTTTTGCAGGTGTTCTGGGTTGTTAGAAATCAGTATGAGATCGTCAGCGAATCTAAGATGGCTTAGTACTTCTCCATTTATTTTAACTCCATATTCTGTCCAGTCTATGTTTTTAAATATGTGTTCGAGCGTAGCGGAAAAGAGTTTAGGAGATAACGGGTCCCCTTGCCTGACACCTTTTTTGATCTCAAACTTTTCCCCTAGCCTTTCTGTTCTAACTTTAGCTGTCATATTATTGTAGATATTTCTGATTAATCGAATGTATTTTTTGTGCACACCCTGATTGAGTAACGCTCCCCAAATCTTTTCATGCTTCAATGAGTCAAATGCCTTATTATAATCTACGAAGGCTAGGTAGTAGGGCATATTATATTCATTGAATTTCTCTATAACCTGTTTTATTGTATGTATATGGTCTATCGTTGAAAATCCACTCCGAAATCCAGCTTGCTCCTTCGGTTGGTTTTCGTCCAAAACTTTAGTAATTCTATCGAGTATAATCTTTGAAAATATTTTATAAAGATTAGACATAAGACTAATGGGCCTATAATTACTGATGTCATCTCTATTCCCTTTTTTATGTAGTAAAATAATTATTGATGTTGCCCATTGAGTCGGTATATCTTCTCTCTCCAAAATTTCATTGAATATATGTACTAGATAGTTTAGCGTAATATGTACTGTAGCTTTTAAAATTTCATTAGAAATTCCATCCTCCCCTGGTGATTTTCTACTTTTTTGTGAATGAATGGCCTTTGTTATTTCATTTGCCATTATTGGGGGGACTTTTTCCTCGTCCTCTTTACATTCTAGATCAGCTACTAGGACTGAAGTTTTGTCATCGTATAGGTTGCGATAAAAATCCGTCGCCGATTTAAGTAGTTCGAGTCTTTTTGTGTAATTTTTCTTTAGTTTTTGATCTTTTATCTTTGGAATCCAAGTAGAGCTCTCTTCTAATTCTTTAAAAGCCTTTTTTACACCTCCTGTAGTTTCTATATGGAATAAAATTCTTTCAGATCTAATCTTCTGTCTATGTTTTCTAATTGTTTCATTTATTTTCTTGCTTAAATTCGATATTTCTTTTTTGTCTTTTGGTTTTTCTTGATTTAATAGTTTTCGTTTCAATATTAGTTCTTTGGCTTCTATTCCGATTTTATCCTTCTTTGCTTTACTCTGTGCGTTTTTGTTTTCTGTTTCTTTTAATGCTTTCTCCAAAATGTTATATTTCTCTTGTATGTTGTTTGATTTTCTTGCATCGATTTGTAAAGTATACTCTAAATCATGTAGAATATAGTCCGGTATAGGAAGGAAGACTTGCTGTTTTAAGTTTTTTATATTTTTTCTTGAGTGTTTAGGTTGTATTCCGTAGATTCTACTGCGTAACATTCGATGGTCTGTATTAAAATTGAGCTGGTTTACGATACTGACATCCATAAATAATTTTGGTTTGTTTGTCATGATGAAGTCTATCTCATTTTTTACTTTACCATTTGGAGATACCCACGTCCATTTTCTAGTTGGTTTTTTCTTATAAAAGGTGTTCATGACGCATAAATTGTGTTCTTGGGCAAAGTCTATCAATCTTTCCCCATTATTATTTCTTTTTCCAGTCGTATAGGGCCCTAAAAATCTCTTTTCATTATTCATCACTTTACCAATTTGTCCGTTGAAATCACCCATTACGATAGTTGTATTGTGTAACGTCGCCATTGTTATATTCAGTTGTCTATAAAAATAATCTTTAGTTTCCTCATCTGCATTTTCTGTTGGCGCGTATATTTGGACTATTGATATGGGTTGTCGATATGCAGGTAAATTCATATTTAAGACCACTATTCTGTCTGAGACTCCAACAAACTCTAGAATTTTATCCTTGAGGTATTTTTTCACTAGAAAACCGACGCCATACAATCCAGGTATTTCGTTCTTAAAGTATAATATGTAATTCTCATATTCTTCAATTTTTTCTTCAGCCCTACGGGTTTCGCATATGCCTAAAATATCCCATTTTATATTTTCTAGGGCATGTTCTAATTCCAGGAGTGATTCTTGTGTCCGTAGTGTTCGTGTGTTGAGCGTTGCTATGTGTATACTATGTGATTTTTGTGTATTTTGAAAAGGAAGCAGGCTTTTCAAAAACATATCTGGGGGGTATTGGTCTAAATCCCCTCGGGGACCAGCCGGGTTGGGGATTATATTATGTTTGTTTTTGATACTATGTTGTGCAGTATTTGCTGTGGTTTTTCTCCGATTGCCGGTGCCCATTAATTCCTATGCCTTTTTTGAAGATTTTTCGGTTAAAGAGTTGGATCTAGATCTCATATATGCAAAGGGGTCTGTTCTGTGTAGTTTTGCTGGAGCTGGTTTCCCGCTTTCTTGTGGTAGGCTTGTTCCTGGAGATGTTGAACTGTCTCTTTTTCTCTTCTCGTTCTCTCTTTGTTTTATTACTACCTTGTTATTGCGGATATAAGCTTCATTACCTTTCTCTCTTTCTTGTCTAAGTTGGTTTTTTAGCTCTTTGCGTTTTTGTAATGTTTCTTTAGATAAATCTTCGGTTATATATGTATTTTTCGGCAATTTGTTTTTATTTTTTAGAATTTCAATTTTCTTGTTGTATGTTGTAAGGGAAATAAGTATCGGTCTGATCTTATTAGGATTTTCTTTTCCAATTCTGTTTATTTTATTGATCTCCAATTTATCTACCTTAGTGCCCAAGTCTTCAAACAATCCTGATACCGTATCCAGAAGTTGTGCATGGTCCTTCTCTACTTCTTTCATTCCATGTATTATAATATTATTTTTCCTGTTCATATTTTCCAAATAAATTATTTTTTTTATTCAGTATACCGATTTCTAACTTAAGGTTTTGGTTTTCTTCTATCAATGGTTTAATTTTTTCGTCTATGTTTTGCATGATTTTTTTCGTAACAGTGTCAGTAATAGTGGTTGTCTGCTTTTCTAATTCAAGTTTCATCATGTTAAATAGCGTCGACATTTCTTCTGACATTTTTGTAGCCATGGTATAGTAGCAATAATAAAACGTTAAACAAAACGCTTTGTACGTGGAATGGAACGTAAAATTTTTCCTCGTAATGTTGGTAACAGTGATTATGTGTCAACTCGTACGCAGCTAACTTCGCGTTTGTTTATAGTCTTGAAGATTTGAAAACGAACGACAAGTGAAATGTCAAAAGCGATGATGATTGATTAGTGATATCTTCAAAACAGTAAATTTGGATGATCTTACTTGGAAATTTTTCACTGTGATGTGATCTTCGTGGTAAAAACTTGCACTTATTAGGTGAATGCTCCGTTAATTCGTTGAATGTGACCTTCGAAACTTATGTAAGTGGTGATTTTCCCAAGTATTTTAATTTTTTTCGGTGAGCGTTATGACAATACGTGTTTACTGAGATGCTACCGGAACCGGAAAAAATCCGGTTAGTACTTAACATTAATAGGGCTCCGTTTTTACCTTTTTGGTACGGAACCCTAATAACGATAACGATAAACTATGACCCGTCGTCGGGTCGGGCTTTATAATATAAGGGTACACTCGAATTTCTTCAGTTAACAGAGAGACGAAGATCGAACATGATCGCTATATTGTTAGTGGCGGTGTTGACGAGCGCGAGCGCGGCGCCGCGGTGCCGGCGACATTGCCAATCTCCCCACTCACCGTTCGACGACAGCTTGGAGCGGGACCTGAACGAGACAATATTCGAAATTAACAGATCCCTGGATGAAGTATACACGGACGTGTATCGAGAGATGGAGCAGATAGTATCCGACTTCGTCAGACTCTTCCCGAACGTGAGCTCCTCAGCAGAGACCCAGGGGAACGAGTATATAGGGGAGGTAACACCGGACGCCGTCACTCCAGCGTCAGATTTAACCTACGACAAGACCGAGAGCCCGATCAGTGACAACGGACAGAATGTCGACGTAGGTTTAGATAGAGGCGACTCGGGAACCAAAGAGAAGGAAAATATACAGACCAACGTAGACTATAGGAATCTCCCAAAAGTTGAAACTACAACATACCTGGTCGACCTGAAACTGAAAGCGACGTAGAATTTGTGTCTGTGCTATATTAAATACGAAACAATTAAAAAAAAAATACCTTATATGCTTTTAATTTAAGTTTTCATAATCAATACCTGAGTAGTTTTGAGAACTACTCTACTGGTGATATCGTTAAATGGAGAAATTAGCACTTCTATCATAAACTTTTTTGCACGGAAATGCCCAATGCGCTAACTTACCCCCACTACGGCACCTAATGCTCAACAAGTTTGTTGCCGATAAATAATTATTATAGTTTTAAGTACTAGATGATTTGATTTTCAAAAAATCCCTCAGGAACTCTTTGCTTTTCCGAGATAAAAAGTTGCCTATGTCCGCCCCCGAGATGTAAGCTAACTGTACCAAATTTCATCCAAATCGGTAAAACTAGCAGAAAAACAGACAGATAAACAGACACACAGACAGACAGACAGACAAACAAACAGATAGACAGAAAAACAGACACACTTTCGCATTTATAATATTAGTATGGATTAAAGTTTTAACATCACTACACTCGTCATAAGTGCAAAGAAGTGTTAGAAGGTTTAGGCGTGAAAGCGTAACAGATAGACAGACTTAGTTACTTTCGCATTTATAATATTATAATAGTACAAGCGGACACCCGCGACTTCGTTCGCGTGGATATAATATATTGCTTTTTAAAAATCCCGTAGGAATCATTTTGTTTTTCCTAAGCTCCTTTGAGCTCATATCATGCTAAAAACTGTTAAAAGTTCACTGGCGGATGTTTAGGTAAATCAAAATCATCCGCCAGTGAAAGTCCCATGAAAATCGATCCAGCCTTTTAGAGATTAGTCGGTAATCTTTAAAGTATCTACTTTCTAACAAAAAAAGAATGAATGAAATCGGACCACGCGTTATTGAATTGCAGCTAAATACACGTTTTGACTTTCATCCCCTCTTCCCTCGCGGAACCGTGCTGAATTTCGGGATAAAAAGTATCCTATATGTTACTCCGTAGTATGAACTTAAATCGTACCAAGTTTAGTTTCAATCCATTCAGTAGTTTTTACGTAATGCGCGCACAAACATACAGACAAACAGACAAACAGATAAACAGTCAAACAGACAAAAATTTCAAAAATAGCTTTTTTACGTTCTATTACTTATCCCTAACATCTCCCAGTTATTATTTTGCAAAAATCTTCAATGTACAGATACGGCAATTCTACGATTTTATTATATGTATGATATGATGATATGTATGATGTATAGACTTTATTGTACACCAAAAAACACTTTAAGGTGCCTCCTGAAAACCAGCGCTGCAGCTCGCTGCGGCTTTGTGCTGTTGAACCTTATTTGTTCGACAAATCATTTATTTAGGTAATAGTAATTGTTCAAATCAACGATTTTATTATATGTATAGATGGATATAATTATAAGAGATGGGTCCACTAGTCGGCAATGCCGATCATTTTAGTACTAGCCTTTATTTGTTTTGTAATATTACTTAATTGGATTATTGATTGATTATACTCAATTAGGTTCTGACTTATTCCTAAATTCCATATAATATAGTAACATATTACATAATAATAATAATGAATATAATGAAGCACAACAGAGCAATATTTAATAAATATAAAAACAGCTAGTCTATTTCACAATTATAAATTGTATTTCAAAATATTTCGTCCTGGTAATAAAAAACAGGAACGTAGGTACGAGTATAAATGTTGTTTTGCTTTATTTGCTACTAGGATCTGCCCACGGCTTCGCCCGCGTGAATTGCGGTTTTAAACAAATCCCGAGGGAATCGTGGATTTCCGGTTCCCGTTCCCGCTCCCTTTTCCAACCTTTATGCCTACTATCAAGGAAGTTCGCTATAGTAATCTACCTATAGCTGTAGATATAGATTTCAGGTTTTTCAAAATCCCGCGGGAACTGTGAACTTTTCCAGGATAAAAAGTTTATCCTAAGTCCTATGTTTTAAGTCAGGACATAGGTAGTCATATGAATGGAGATATATACTATATCATATGAATATTGAATGGAGATGTCATAGTAGACTATTGAATGGAGATATGTCATATGAATATTGAATGGAGATATCATAGTAGACATCTCCATTCAAAATTTCAGCCAAATCGGTTGAGTAGTTGCGCCGTTATAAAGTAACAAACATCCAAACATCTAAACATCCAAACATCCACACTTTCACATTTATAATATTAGTAGGATAGGCAAGGATAGGCATATAGGAAGTAGGATAGGCGCCGATTATGTTTTATGTTTTCAATTAATTACTCTAAGTAAGCATTAATAATATTTTAATTAAAAAAATAATAATCTAAAACTGATCGAGCAAGGACTAACAAAAACTAGAACTACTTAGTAGACGATAAACATTGCAAAAATTACATCAGTTACCAATTCAAAGGATCCTAGACCCCTTTCAATATACATTTTCTGCTGAATCCCGGAACCTATAGTTGAATCCAGGAAGGAAGGAAGGTATTCTTGGCACATCTATGACGTATGTGTTCACAGGTTCTTTGCAAGTTATAACATCATGAACTCCAATAGCTACTTTGTAAGGGATTGTGATTGTCAGTATTTGTTGATCGTAAGCCCACACAGCTTGCTCCGCGTTCACCATATCTGGCAGAACCTTCACATCTTCAAAGATTATGTCTTGCCTACGATTCCTTTTAGTTACTGTGGTGAGTAGGAATTTGTGCTTTATTCGAACTGTGATCTTCGGGTTTCCGGGTTCTGATAGACTTATAAAGAGCTGGTAACTATCGGTCCCATAAGTTTGTCCTATCATGGCGGGTGAATATGTGCTGCAAAATTGCGAAAATTTTTTATCCTGTTCGATAATATCCCGTTCGATCAATTCCAGCATAGGTATCATGCTACTCTTTCTAGTAACGCCAGGGTTTCCATTTACGCTTGGCCATTGGGATGGTTGCACAGAAAGTAAAATTGCACACAACACAGTAAGTATACGGTACATTGTGAAACGTCGATGTCAGAATGACTAAGTATGCAGCAGAATGCGAATACCCATCTGCTTTTATACTTTGCGATAACGTTAATGTACTGACCTCTACTATGACAACAAGTAGGTACGCTGAACAGGCTATGCAAGTCATACAAACTATATTTTTAGCCCCCGACTCAAAAACGACGGGGTGTTATCAGTTTGATGTGTCTCTCTCTGTGTGTGTGTGTGTCTGTCTGTTCCTCCGTAGCACTCAAACGGGTGAACCGATTTGAATGCGTTTTTTTAATTTGAAAGATGAACTACTCGGAAGTGTTCTTAGCTATGTTTGATGAAAATCGGTCCAAGATGGCCGTCGCCACTAAATGGCTCATTACATATTTTTTCACAACTCCCTCGATATGGGTATCAAATGAAAGGGCTGGACAGTAGAATAGCACAGCTATGCAAATTCTAGATGGCCGCCACAACAAAATGGCGAATGTGGGTGGTTTTTAAATTTTTTAATTTATATTTGTATCACAATTTATATTAGTTCCGGGTAACTTTACAGTCCAGAGTAGGTACTCGTAATAACATAGGTCAGTGCTTCAACTGATTACCTAAAGGATACTAGTCGCATTAAACCAAACACATAGACTAGCGTATCCGACAGACGTCGTCCTGCCTGGTGACATACCGACGTCAGCGCCACCTACGTCCAATTGTGTTTTCAAACCACCCAAGAACCCATTGAAATATACACATACAATTTCATCCAAATCGGTCCAGCCGTTTAGGAGGAGTTAGGTGACAAACACACGTACAGAAGAATTATATGCATAATTTATTATACCTGTCAAGATAGTTCTTAAAGGTGTACTCTACTCAAATTTATTGCTTTGCCCAATTTGATGTTTTGAATAGATACAGTTCGGAAGATGGCGGAGAATGCATATTATAAATTACGGTAAACAATTAAGTGCGCCAACCCTTTCTCTCAACCTGCTCCTCTCACCAAAGGTTGACTGTGAGAAATCGCTCTAAGTGATAAGGCGACGCGAATCTATTGTGCCCAAGCTCACTTCAACTGTTTCATTCTTTGTGTTCAATAAGGTATTCTTAACAAATAAGTAAATAAATAGCAAGTCCAGGCCAAACTGTTCAGCAGACCAAGTCGCAGGCAGCAGCTAGTGTGAAAGCGAACACAACAGCGGTTATCTCTTTGATAGGTAATCGTACCCAATGGGTTTTACACCTAATTAAAATTACCCAATTGAGAAAACCCAATATTTTATAATCTCTATAACTATTGACCCAGAGATAGTAAAGCACAGGTCAAAATATAATCTACAAAATGCTCATATGTCAGATAGAATAAATGTTATCATGGTTAGCAATTGATATTGCTACTATCTTTATTTTTACACGCTTTATATTAGCTTCACCTGTATGTATGTTTGTAACCGACTTCTTTGAACGCGATTTTGACCCACTTTAAACGGTCAGATTTCATTCAAACTTTGTAGATTTATCGAGGACCGATGACAATACACTAATTTGATAAGATTATTTCATTATTCAATTTGGAAAATAAGATTTTGTGTTCATTTATCAAAAGTCGTCGGTAAGGAAAAACAATAAACATTCAAAATCGCACGGTAACTAACTGTAACTAGGGTAAACAGAATAGATGTCACACACAACTAAAATCTAAGCACAAAACGCACGAATGCGAAGATAAAACAATATTAAAACAAAATAATAATATTATTAATTAGTACTTATTTACTTTAATCATATTGTACGATTTACAATAAAAAACAAATAAAATAAATTATTAATAATTAATATCTGTTGTATTTTGAGTGACGTGATTTTTTTAGTGTTTTATAAATAAGCCAAACTAAAAAGTAGAAAATAAATAATAGTTTAAAAAAACTAAAAAACACGCTTTAGAAAACCAAACTAAAAAATAGAAAATAAATTTTAATAAATATAAATTAATAATAGTGTGCATATGAAAAAAATGTATTTTATTTAAAAAAAGCGTGGGGTGCTTTTAAGATATTATCGAAATGATAATCCTCTATACACCCATGAACCCCACGCTTTTTTTAAATAAAATACATTTTTTTCATAATGCACACTATTATTAATTTATATTTATTAAAATTTATTTTCTATTTTTTAGTTTGGTTTTCTAAAGCGTGTTTTTTAGTTTTTTTAAACTATTATTTATTTAGTTTTAGTTTAACTTGTCTAAACGGTAGATATATTCTAGGATATAAGTATAATAATATTTACATAAGTTAATTGTCGGAGGCACGTCGGGTGCTCTTGAAAACCAGCGCTGCAGATCGCTGCGACTTTGTGCTGAGTGGGGAACCGACGAATCATTTATTTAGGTAATAGTAATTGTTACTTACCTTTTGTAAGCGTAAATAATTAATTCTAAACTTCGTCCACAAATAATTTTTTTATCTATCTACTTATCTATCAATTCTGATGATGATGGGGAATGTGATGCATATATTTACCTAACTATTGACGCGCCCCGGTTTCGCACGGGTTGTAATTGCCCGCTATTATCCCACCATATATGTAAATTGTTTTGTTATATAATCTCAAAGGGATTAGACAGCGTTTTCGTTGAAAGATCCCAAGCGGCTTGACTTTCTCCGACATTTTCAACAATTATCGTCATATTTCAACCAATTTACATTGAACCTTAATAAATTATACCCACATTTACACCTTGCTAATGAACCATTCTGTCTACTGGTGGAAACCACATGGAAATCCATTCAGTAGTTTTTGAGATTATCGCGACAGACAGACGCAGCGGGCAATTTGTTTTATAATAATACTAGCAGTCCGCCCCGGCTTCGCCCGTGGTACATAATATATAGCCTATAGCACTCGAGGATCACGTACATATCCAACGGTGAAAGAATTTTTGAAATCGGTCCAGTAGTTTCCGATATTAGCGCGTTCAAACAAACAAACTCTTCCGCTTTATTATATTAAGTATAGATAGTATAGATAGTATAGATGTACTGATAAGTTTAGTTGAATAGGGTATTAGGGTTAGTATTTTGTTAATTATTTTATTTAATTTTAATAAATAAACATTAAATTAACCAATCATGTTTCTTTTAAATGCATTATTTAATTTTATTCATAACAAGTATAAATTAAAAATTTAACAAACCCCCGACAATCGACATCCGCCATTTTGTGGTGGCGGCCATCTTGGATTTGCATAGTGCTATTTTACTATTCAAGCCCTTTCATTTGATACCCATATTGAGGAAGTTGTGAAAAAAATTTATTTATTTATTTAACAATACCCCAGCATCACAGGTCTCGCCAATTCGCTGGAGTAGGTACCTATCGTAATTACAATTTAGTATACAATATATACATTATAATATAATTACAATAAAATACAAATTAATCTATTTCTAATCCAATACTAAAAAAAATCGTTGTACCCGACCATACCCAAAACGAATAATGTAGGGTACATTAATGGGTGGTAATACGGGTAAAGACCCTGAAGATTGCTCGGCTGGCTCCTATTTATTTTCTAACGAATCCTGAGACCTATAGTTGAATCCAAAAGGAACGTTTTGTTGGGACATGTATGACGTAGTTGTTCACAACTCCACAATCTTTAGCAACACTTTGTCCAAGAGGCACTTTGTAAGGGATTACGACTCTCAGGGTTAGCATACTGTACGTCCACAGAGCAGCGTCAGCGTTCACTATATCTGGCAGAACTTTCACATCTTGTAATATTACTTCTGGTTGTATACCGTGTCACTACTGAAACGAGTAGGAATTTATGCTTTATTCGAACAGCGATCTTCCCCCTCATTATGGTTTCAGGCAGATCATATTTTAGTTGGTAATTATCGGTCCCATACATTTCTTTTATGTCGACGGGTGAATTTGCCCTGCAAATTTGCAGAAATTCTTCTTCCTTTTCGATAATATCCCTTTCGATTGGTTCCAACATAGGTAACATGCCACTCCTCATAACTTCGAGATATTCGTTTTCATTAAAAAGTGTTCTTTGGTGTGGTTGCACAGAAATTAAAATTGCGCTCAACACGGTGAGTATACGGTACATTGTGGAACGTCGATTGTCAGAATGACTATGCAGCAGAATGCAAATACCCATCTGCTTTTATACTTTGCGATAACTATTAATATATATATAGCTGCTCGTGCTGATTCACTGACTGATTGATCACCCCTCCTGTAAAATTTTGTATGAAAAATTTTTTTTTCAATAATGGTTTCGTATAGAGGACAAAAATTCATTCGGAACAAAAATATGGAGAGAGCTGATGATTGAGGATTTGGGAGACGGGTGAAGAGCACGCTTAAGGTATTGAAGATAGGTGGGGGGTGCTCGAGCAAATGTCACTCAAAACGTCATCCAATTGGCAGTGAGCCGAAACAAAATTCAAAATGGCGAAAAAAAGATGGCCGCCATACAAATTTTGTCCGTGTCCATCTCGGAGGGTATAAAAGATGGAAGAGTGGTTTCTTCGGAAAAGATGATCAGGAGCCAAAGGTCTACTCGATGAGTAGAAAAAAAAATCAAAATGGCGGAATTTATTTTTCCAAAGAAAATGTATGGCGAATATTGAGAGAGAGAAGTTGTGAATTATGCAAGGCTTTCAATAAGGCAAGGCAAGGATGCGGTTTTTTGGAGAAATCTCAAAGAAAAATATGGGAAGACATGATGATTGAGGGTTTGGAAGATGGTTGATGAGCCCGGGCAGGGTATTGTAGATAGATGGGACTGGGAGGTGCTCAAACAAAAATTGCTCAAAACCTTATCCAATTAGCACTGAGCTGAAAAAAAACAAAATGGCGGATTCAAGATGGCAGCTATACAAATTTCGTTGGTGTCTATCTCACTAAGTATAAAAGATGGAAAAGTGGTTTTTTTGGCAAAAGATGATCAAGACGTGGTTTACTTGATTAACAGAAAAGAAACAAGATGTTGGAATTTATTTTTCCATACAAAATATATGGCGAATATTGAAGAGACTACACGTTGGGAACTATGCAAAATTTGATACAGTTGCTTTTCAAAAAATTTTTTTTATGGAAGAACTCTCATTCTGACAAATTATTCGGAGAAAAATATGGAGAGTGATAATGATCGAGGGTTAGAAATATGGCAGAGATAGGCTGCTCAAACCAAAATACCCGAAAGCAAAACCTCGCGGTCCGCTTTAGCGGGCCGCGCACCCACGCGCCATACTAGTTAATATATTATATAGCTGCTCGTGCTGATTCACTGACTGATTGATCACCTCTCCTGTAAAATTTTGTATGAAAAATATTTTTTTCACTAATTGTTTCGTACAGAAGACAAAAATTCATTAAGAACAAAAATATGGAGAGAGCTGATGATTGAGGATTTCGGAGACGGGCGAGGGGCACGCTTAAGGTATTGAAGATAGGTGGGGGGTGCTCGAGCAAATGTCACTCGAAACGTCATCCAATTGGCAGTGAGTTGAAAAAAAATTCAAAATGGCGAAAAAAAGATGGCCGCCATACAAATTTCGGCTTCGGCTAACTCAGAGGGTATAAAAGATGGAAAAGTGGTTTCTTCGCAAAAGATGATGAGGATCCAAAGGTCTACTTGATGAATAGAAAAAAAAATCAAAATGGCGGAATTTATTTTTCCATAGAAAATGTATGGCGAATATTGAAGAGACTAGAAGTTGTAAACTATGCAAGACTTTGATGCGGTTCTTTGGAGAACTCTCAAAGAAAAATATGGGAAGACATGATGATTGAGGGTTTGTAAGTTGATTGAAGAGCCCGGGCAGTGTATTGAAGATAGGTTGGAGGTGCTCAAACAAAAATTACTCGAAACATCATCCAATTGGCAGTGAGCAGAAAAAAAGTCCAAAATGGCGGATTCAAGATGGCGTCTATACAAATTTCGTCGGTGTCTATCTCACCAAGTATAAAAGATGGAAGAGTAGTTTCTTAGAAAAATATGATCAAGAACTAAAGATCTACACTTTGATGAACAGAAAAAATCAAGATGGCGGAATTTATTTTTTTCACACAAAATAAGTATATGGCGAATATTGAAGAGACTATAAGTTGGGAAACTATACAAGACTTTGATACGGTTCCTTTTCAAAATTTGTTTTTATGGAAGAACTCTCCTTCTGGCAAATGATTCGGAGAAAAAAATTTGGAGAGTGATGATGATCGAGGGTTTGGAAGATGGATGAGGAGCACGGCCAGGGTTAAAGATGCTGAAAATGATAGAAGAAGGTGGAGGCTGCTAAAACAAAAATAATACTGAAATCCCCGCGGTCCGCTTTAGCGGGCCGCGCAGCCAAGCGCCCTACTAGTTAATATATATATAGCTGCTCGTGCTGATTCACTGACTGATTGATCACCTCTCCTGAACAATTTTGTATGAAAAATTTTTTTTTCACTCATGGTGTCGTATAGAGGACAAAAATTCATTAAGAGGAAAAATATGGAGAGAGCTGATGATTGAGGGTTTCGGAGATGGGTGAGGGGCACGCTTAAGGTATTGAAGATAGGTGGGGGGTGCTCGAGCAAATGTCACTCGAAATGTCATCCAATTGGCAGTGAGTTGAAAAAAAATTCAAAATGGCGAAAAAAAGATGGCCGCCATACAAATTTCGTCGGTCTCCATCTCGGAGGGTATAAAAGATGGAAGAGTGATTTCTTCGCAAAAGATGATCAGAATCCAAAGGTCTACTTGATGAATACAAAAAAAATTCAAAATGGCGGACTTTATTTTTCCATAGAAAATGTATGGCGAATATTGAAGAGACTACGTATAAAAGATCGAAGAGTGGTTTCTTGACAAAAGATGATCAAGACCTTTAGATCTACTTGATGAGCAGAATGATTCGAAGAAAAAATATGGAGAGTAATAATGATCGAGGATTAGGAATATGGGAGAGATAGGTGGAGGCTGCTCAAACCAAAATACCCGAAAGCAAAACCTCGCGGTCCGCTTGCGGGCCGCGCACCCACGCGCCCTACTAGTTAATATATATATAGCTGCTCGTGCTGATTCACTGACTGATTGATCACCCCTCCTGTAAAATTTTGTATGAAAAATTTTTTTTTCAATAATGGTTTCGTATAGAGGACAAAAATTCATTCGGAACAAAAATATGGAGAGAGCTGATGATTGAGGATTTGGGAGACGGGTGAAGAGCACGCTTAAGGTATTGAAGATAGGTGGGGGGTGCTCGAGCAAATGTCACTCAAAACGTCATCCAATTGGCAGTGAGCCGAAACAAAATTCAAAATGGCGAAAAAAAGATGGCCGCCATACAAATTTTGTCCGTGTCCATCTCGGAGGGTATAAAAGATGGAAGAGTGGTTTCTTCGGAAAAGATGATCAGGAGCCAAAGGTCTACTCGACGAGTAGAAAAAAAATCAAAATGGCGGAATTTATTTTTCCAAAGAAAATGTATGGCGAATATTGAGAGAGAGAAGTTGTGAATTATGCAAGGCTTTCAATTAGGCAAGGCAAGGATGCGGTTTTTTGGAGAAATCTCAAAGAAAAATATGGGAAGACATGATGATTGAGGGTTTGGAAGATGGTTGATGAGCCCGGGCAGGGTATTGTAGATAGATGGGACTGGGAGGTGCTCAAACAAAAATTGCTCAAAACCTTATCCAATTAGCACTGAGCTGAAAAAAAACAAAATGGCGGATTCAAGATGGCAGCTATACAAATTTCGTTGGTGTCTATCTCACTAAGTATAAAAGATGGAAAAGTGGTTTTTTTGGCAAAAGATGATCAAGACGTGGTTTACTTGATTAACAGAAAAGAAACAAGATGTTGGAATTTATTTTTCCATACAAAATATATGGCGAATATTGAAGAGACTACACGTTGGGAACTATGCAAAATTTGATACAGTTGCTTTTCAAAAAATTTTTTTTATGGAAGAACTCTCATTCTGACAAATTATTCGGGGAAAAATATGGAGAGTGATAATGATCGAGGGTTAGAAATATGGCAGAGATAGGCTGCTCAAACCAAAATACCCGAAAGCAAAACCTCGCGGTCCGCTTTAGCGGGCCGCGCACCCACGCGCCATACTAGTTATATTATATTATAGCGATATTGGGAACTATATTTTACATACCCTCATTCAATTTATCACAATTTATATTAGCTTCGGATACCTTCACTGTCACTTTTCTTAGCAATCAGTGCCAAAATTTTGACTGGCCCGTGGGCGTAGCTGGCAGTTACCCTGCCTTCCGCAGTGGGGTTGCGGGTTCGATTCCTGCCCCCAATCTGGGTGTATTTATTATGAAGGTTGTGTGTGAGAGAACTCTCTAAGCAAAGTGATAAGACCGCCTTTGCATGCGAATACGTAGTGCCCAAGGTCACTTCAAATGTTACGTTCTGTGTGTACAATAAACTATTCCAAACAAATAAGTAAATAAATAACAAGTCCCGGCCAAACCGTTCAGCAGACCAAGTCGTAGGAAGCAGCTAGCGTGAAAGCAAACACAACAGCGGGTATCTCATTGATAGGTAATCGTACCCAATGGGTTTTACACCTAATTAAAATTATCCAATAAAAATTACCCAATCAAGAAAACCCAATTTTTTAACTTTTTTAACTTTTGACAAATTCGAGATAGTAAAGCACAGGTCAATATAATAGAATCAAAATACCTATATGCGGATATTATACTAAGGTAAATACGTATATCTTTTCTGGATCTCCATGATGCAGAAGTCAGCGCTGTGGTTTTTAACCCCCGACGCAAAAACGACGGGGTGTTATAAGTTTGACGTGTCTGTGTGTGTGTGTGTGTGTGTGTGTGTGTGTGTGTGTGTGTGTGTGTGTGTGTGTCTGTCTGTTCCCCTGTGGCGCTCAAACGGGTGGACCGATTTGAATGCGGTTTTTTTTGTTTGAAAGGTGAATTAGTCGAGAGTGTTCTTAGCTATGTTTGATGAAAATCGGTCCAAGATGGCCGCCGCTACAAAATGGCGGATGATATATTTTTTCACAACTCCCTTGATATGGGTATCAAATGAAAGGGCTTGACTAGTAGAATAGCACTATTGCAAATTCAAGATGGCCGCCGCCACTAAATGGCGAATGTCGGGGGTTTTTTAAATTTTCAATTTACACTTGTATTAAATGTATGCAGGTTCGATCCTCCTCTGAACTTGTCAGCAGTTTTCCTGCTCTCAGAATAGCAGTTCTGTAGCTCAGCAGAATATGCTTTCCGGTGGTAGAGTCTTAATGTCATAGGAGCCACAAGTTGGCTTACATTATATAAACTAGTGGACCCGGCAGACGTCGTCCTGCCCAGTAACATACCGACATTAGCGCTACCTACCGAGAGCCGGTAGGTTATCTACCCGGTAATTGTGTTTTCAAACCATCCAGGAACCTATTGAAATATACACACAAAATTTCGTTCAAATCAGTCCAGCCGTTTAGGAGGAGTCACACGTACAGAAGAATTACATAGGTACGGGTGAGAGAGCTAAGACAGCTAGCATAGGTTTCGTCTATGAACATTTTGTATGAGAAAATGTTTTTCTTTTTTTTTCTTTTTACGTCAATTTTCCAATGTTTTTAATAGTTATTCTGCTATTCGGGACGGAGACAAATACAACAAATCAAAAACCATGAAACTCTGTCCAGCCGTTCTCGAGTTATAAGTGTTCGAACAAACACGACTTTGTTTTATATATAAGTATAAGAAAAGATAATTTTTAATAATTCGATGCATAGAGACGTTTATATATTATATCCTTTCTGATTTAGGGTATTTTCACATGTACGGGGGACTGGTCATATTGTTTGACCAGGATTCATCAAGCGTGAGGGTGTGGGCAAGGGTGTATTAGGGCGGCGATGCGTGTACGATTTCGAGGGATTTTCAACACGGGTTTATTCCGAGTACCTACCACGGAAGTGTATGAACCCCTTTTTAATGTGTGACCGGTTTCCACTTGAAAGGTTTACTGCCTTGCCTTGCTTTAAGGGTTTCAATTTTGACGACTGTTCGGCGAAGCGCTGATAGCCACAGAATTATGAGTATTATGACGTTTCTTTATGTTACCAGAGATAAAACAGTTCCCACAAAAAGATAATAAAATTAAAACTTAGATATATAAAAACAATTGCCGCATAGTAATAGATAATTATTATTTTCTCTATGAATAGATATTATTATTGCAAAAAATTTGATCTGTCATTGTCACTGACCATGTATTTCGACTTCCATTTTTGAGTGTTCAATGTGTTTTTTGTTTTCTATTGCTGTTAGTTTACACTTTCCACTCTTAGCGATTTCTATTATATTTTTAGGGTGAAACGATTTATTATTACACGGCTTAGGGCTTTTTTATGTTGATAGGGATTAAAAGTGGTTTGGGGTAAATCGAACTTGTAGTTGTGGTAACCCTGTTTTTCATACAAATAACTGATCTTATGTATAAAATGACAGATGAAAACTGTCAGAATTCCACCGAATTAAAAATCAGACTATTTTGAATCAATTTTGCATAGCTAATTTTGAAAATTAATAAGTAATTTGAATCTGAATCAACAATGGTCTTCTGAACTCCGCTTTTCTTCGCTTTAATTGACAGGCAACCGAAAGAAAAAGAAAGTATTTACAAATTAAAAAGCAAACGCCAAGGGCGCTAAATAACTCGCAGTGAAATGTGGCGTTGCCCGAACACTTGGCGATTTGTTACGACTAGGTGAATTCAATTAATTAAACCCATTGAGTACCCAATATGGCGGCTTGATCTGCCCGGAGGCGCTATCGCACGCATGGAGTATGGGCCTACCAACTACAACGTATAGCCTTTACTGTGTGTCAGATGATAATATGTACCTACGTATTCTTCGAACGACAACCTGCAAAGTTACGAAATGCTATGGAAATCGGCGCTGCTGTATCACAGATTTACTAAAACAAAAATGCTGTTATGAGCAAAAGTTGGTAGGTTGGTACACTTTGTTGTGCTTACTCACACAATGCTTTGTCTAGGTACACACAATGCAAAAAATAAACTTGTACACGACTAAATGCACGCGCACCAGCTTGTTGAAAAATAAAACTGCATATCGACAATTTCAGCATGTACCTACTTCTATAATTTTCCCATATTCGAAGAGATCATTTGATCAATTCGTCCAGAAATTCCATTGCGGTAAGGTGCTTGGTCCCATTCTATAGAACGATTGCGTCGGTCTACGAATTAAACCAATAAATAAGATTATGTACCTACACTTTCTAAGCAAAAGAAGCTCACAGCTCTTTTTGTTTTTATTAATTAAACACCTATTGGATTTTAACTCTGTGACTGGAGAGGAGGGCTCGGCTGTAATCATCAAAATGAAAAATCAATTGCCTAAAACAGACTGTTTTACAATTAAGGGTTCGTTCATAAACCTAGACAAACTCGGAGAGCAGGGTAAATAATCATATTTAAGATAGCTTTACTATACCGAAATAAGGCTAATTTTTAAACAAACTTTTGTGACAAGAGTAAGCTCGAAAGCCGTCTCAATGTGTTCAATGTACGACATTTCACCACCTTGTGATAAGACGTGTTGGATAGCTTATTTACAACTTTTGTCTTTGTCAATTGACATAAAGTAAGACAGTGACAGAACTTACGTTTAGGTTATAAGAAAGTGGTGAAACAGGCCCTGAGTATAAGGTTTTTCTAAGCACGAGCTATTTCGACCGCCGTGCTGTTAAATGCATGCTCTGCAGAAACAACGCGTCGACACCACAACGCGCTGAGTGGAGTCGCTATCTATACCTACTTGTAAAAAGACTTGTCCTGACTGACCGACTGATCATCAACGCACAGCCTAAACCACTGAGGCTTGAAATTTGAAATTATTATATAACAGTAACTATCCTTTTATGACGTAAGCGTACACTAAGAAAGGATCATTGGTTTCACCCCTAAAGGGGTTAAATAGGGGATGAAAGTTTGTATAAAAGTCCGTCATTTTTTAAGTTATATCCATAAAAATTCATCCAAGAAATATAACTAAATAGGTTTTTGTTAAAAATAAAGAATTACGTGTTTCAGGATTTTAATAAATTCAACCCCAAAGTGGTTTAAAATGGTGGATGAAAATTTATATAAGTATTATGAGAGTCCGTCATGTTTTACGCTATTTTTCGAGTTTAATCCATGAAATTGGTATTTGTACTTTCGGTTAACACTTTAAGGAACTTTGGAAATACTACCCACAAGTGGGTTAAATAGGGGATGAAAGATTGTATGAGATTTGTTAGAATCCACGCGGAAGTAGTTGCTGACACCAGCTAGTTAAAGATAAGTTAACAGAACAATGCCACAGACTAACGAGCGTATAACAGCCACAGAACAGTAACATCAGCCCGACCGTCGTAAAGTGAGCCATCAAAAACACATCAGGATCCGTCTGACCATCTGTCAACATCCCGGTACGAACGTGATAGTATTAAGCCTCCCTAACTCACTTTTATGCCCCCACTTACTGGCTTACTTAGGTAATTGATTATACACCTCTCTGATTATGAGTATAACCTGCGGTTTGCTCTGAGTACGTACGAGTAGAGTATTACCGACCCATCCAAAGTACAAATCCGTCTGAAGACCAAAGACTTCGAATAGTGCGTATTGCCTATATAGCCTTACCATGTCATGGCTCTGTGAAGATTGCTATAATGGGCCTCATTGTTTTGGGGTCAGCAAAGTCAATTGAACCAGAATGAATTCAAAAACAGTTGACTGGTTTTAGTGTCACTTTGACTGTGTCACAAAAGACTTTGTGTTGTGTTAACCTCTTGGGCGCCTCCCTACAGTATAGATTAGCACTTTATTTATTCAGCCTCTCCTTCAATATAGATGACAGCTGACACGTCGAGAGGAATCTTGCGAGTTGGAGCCACGGGACACATTCGCGCGACTCATACAATTTGTAACACTCCAGTTGCACGAACATCCGTTTACTGGATGTGTCATTTATCTGTTTTGAAGGATATTAAAGGGCACATAAGTGCAAATCTTTGGCTCATTCTAATAGGAATATTATTACCACTACCACCACCACTATAGCCTTTTAACGTCTCAGTGCTGGGCACAGGCCTTTTCTCTCATAGATGAGAGAAATGTAGAGCTTAGAGCTGTTCCTAAAGTAGGCAACTTAATGCCTGTGTTATAGGTAACGACCGACTGATATACATATTTACATATATTACACATATAAATATAAATATTTAATAAATGTATAAATACATAATACATACTTATATACTTACATAAATACACCCAGACTCGGGACGGGAATCGAACCCGCGACCCGGGAGAGGTAGGCAGGGTCACTGCCAACCGCGCCAACGGGCCAGTCAATAATAACCGGGACCGACTACTTAACTTGATCTCCAAGGCACGAGGGTGAAACACCGCCAACTACCAATTCCGGAATGGCACTGAGAATTTCTTGACAGAAAAACCCAATTCCTAACAATTATTTGTCAGACCCGGGAATCGAATCCGGGACCTCGGGATCTGCAGTCGAATATGCTAATCACTAGACCAACGAGGCAGTGAAGTCTATTCGTTTACTTAAGTACCACGTTCGTTTACTTACCACGCTGGCCAAGTGCGGATTGGCAGACTATTTGGAGATTCTGTTTTATTCTTAGAATAGAAAAAAATTACAAAGTGTAAAAAATAATAAAAATAAAAGCAGAATAATAAGAGCACCTGCGCCTGTGTGACACTATGTTACCGAACGGACTTTATTATTACCATTGACATGTAAATCTTTCGCAACAGACCGATAAATGTATCGGAAATTAGAAGATCCGTAGAAGAATCAGAGTCACCTAACCTAACCTAGTTCAAGTAGTAAAGTCTTCCCTTTATGGGGTCCGTTGATGATGAGTTTATTCATCATTCATCTCTATCATGGGTGATGATTGATGAATGACTGATGCAGCAGAAACTGTTCCAGATTTTGTTCATGCGAACATCAATATGGTGAAAAACTGACAATGAAAATTATCACACTATTATAAAGGCAAAAGTTTGTATGTTTGTTACTTTTTCAGGCAATACAAAGGAACGGAGATAGATTATACCCGGGATTAACATTTAAGCCTTTTTATCGTGAAAATTATAGAGTTCCCAAGGGATTCATACAAAACTTAAATCCACTCGGACGAAGTCGCGGGCATTAACTAATTATGTACAGGTACAGTACTCCCGAAAATTCTTACGTATATTTAAGTAGTGTTTGTTTAATCTAGTATTTCTTATTCCTTGCCATCTTATTTATATGCAATGGATTCGGTGCAAATGAAACACAAAAACCGAGTAGTACCTGAATACAGTGAGGTGTAATAAATAAAGAGTAGAAGCGTCATTTAAACTGTTTTCAGAAAAACGTAACCACTTTTGAGTTTCAAAGACGTAGCTTTGAAACTGACAAATACGCCAAGTAAACTTTGAGTAAACTATATTTGTCTCGTTTCTTCTGCCCTCAAACTAATTACGTTAGAAAAGGACAAGACATTGCAATTAGACAAACGATTAGAGTTACCAGTATCAGGAATAATTTCCCACAAAAGAACGATTTCCCCCAAAAAATTATTTGAGTTTATGAGATTTAATAATTATATTAGATTTAATAAAATTTTCAATATAAACCATATAGAACTAAATAAGGATTATTAATAGGAAAAAAATATTTAAATGCGTGAACGTAAATAACTTTATTTAAATCTTTCATCTATCTATCTATACTATACTTAATAAATAAAATTGAAGTGTCTGTCTGTAATTTCGAAATAACTACCTCATATTAAGCTCATATGGTTATTTGAACGGTACCATAACCGAATCATACGTTTTTAAAATTTTTGTCTGTCTGTCTGTCTGTTTGAACGGGCTAATCTTCGGAACGGCTGAACCGATTTTGACGGGACTTTCACATACAAGTAGAGAATTAACCAGGGAGTAACATAGGCTTTTTAACCGACTTTCAGAAAAGGAGGAGTTGTGTTTTTCTACTTATGTACACCGATATCTCCGAGATTTCTGAACCGATTTGCGTATTTTTTTTTTAATCGATAGAAAAACATTGCGACACTGTTCTAAAAAAAATTTGGATTCCAACTCTTCAATCCTGATGCTGTAGAGGACCTGATCCCCAAAACTAATGGGGTTTAGGAACTGTCGGTTATTTAAATTGATATTGGTGATACCAATTAAAGACTATCGTTGAATGAACTCGAGTAGGTATATATACAACTCCTCAACCCGGATGCTGTAAGGAATTGCATTCCGAAATCGTAGGGATCCCACGGAATTTTTCCGTTTTGGGGACGGGTTACTGCAGATAGGCTACTTTTTGTTCTGGAAAATCAAAAGTTCCCACGGGATTTTTAAAAACCTAAATCCACACAGGTGAAGCCATGGGCATTATCTAGTTAATAATAAAACTGTAACAGGTCCAATTCTGAAATTTTGAAGATATTTTGAAATTTATTGAACCAATCAAAAATATTTGTTACATATGGGTACGTTTATGTTAGTAACTTCATACATAAGAATGATCACTAGGTATGTATATGTATACTAATATCTTTCTGAAAGTTTGTAAATTACGATAGTGAAAAAATTATCAAAATCAGTTCATTGGTTTTTGAAATAATCGCGAACATACGGGTCGAATATGTAACCTTCTTTTGTGAACTCGCTTAGTAAGAAATCATTATACCTACTTCTAACTATTTTATAATGACTCAGTATGATCACATAAATTACTGATTTACTTACGTTTGCCTTATAGGTACATACATACGTTCATCATTCGCTTTTTCATTCACTAATTTCCCAACAATGTAGGGAAAATCAAAATAGTTTTTACTGGCAACACTTATAGTAAAAATAATGCGCGGTAAATTTATGTTTTTATTACGTGTTGTTTTGGATAATCGGAATTAAATAAAACAAACTTACTTGTGAAAAGTAACACCAGTTGCTTTATTATCTTTTTCTGACCGTGACAAACAAATTGTAACAACACATTTCACCATTTTGACAAATTGTGTGGCAAGTAACAGTTACGTTCGTGTTCACTCGGACGTCGGGCTGGCAACTGAAGTCGTAGATGTCATCGGACATCAGTGAAGTAGCAATGAGTCGGTGCTTTAGAATGCTGATCTTGTTAAGGTAATACATCATTGCCTGAATAGGTTAGACTCGTCTCAAAATTGGAATTGAGCTCACTCAAACTGCCGTGGAATTTGCAGAGCAAAATATTCACGGTTCTCGCAAATACCTTTCATACCAATATCCAGCAAATTAAATTGTTTCCCCAACTTGCTTAATGTTTCTGTAATACCAGTTCTCTGTACCATGTATTCTGTACGTATATTTACATCACTAAGCTTTAAGGTAAAACTCGACGAGGGAAATCCGCCATTTTTATCAGGTTCACACATTAAGAGCAGGGACAAATCTAGATGAATTCAGGTGCTCCGGTGTACCGCTCCAATATGTTGTGCTGAAGTGTCAGGAGAGCGTTTTTCAGCGTTTTCACGATATATTTCTCGTCCTCCTGAAGACCAAAGTCTTCGAACTCTGCGTACATACGGCTCCGAGATATTATAGTTGCTAACTGGGGACCTTATGACAGAGCTTAAAGGTTGACGAAGACAGGTATGTTCTGAGTCTCTCTGCTTGATAAAATTCCTGAGGAATCAAATCAGAAATGAGGAGTTCTATAGGAGAACATTACGCAACCGACGTAGCTCATCGAGTTGCGAAACTGAAGTGGCGATAGGTGGGGTACATAGCTCGAAAAACCGATGAACGTTGCAACCATCGAACTATTACTCTTAGAATGGAAGTTTCTAACAAATTTCCGCTCGAAACGTAAGCTATAAACCAACCCATGTGTGCCCTGTAATTACATTTTCCGACACGCACACAAGCGCATGAGTACCTTGAGCACTGACGTGACGATAGACGTATCGAGCCTGTTAAGGCCCGTTAAAAACGGCTTATCGCCGCGTCGACGACTGCCTTTCTTTACCTATTTATTCTAAGGTTGCTACTGCCGGTAACGCAGTGTTGGATGTCTGCCCCATAGGTGGACGGGTGATCTCAAGCGAGTCGCTGGCAGCCGCTGGACACGAGCGGCGCAAGATCATATTCTGTGGCGATCCTTGCAAGAGAACTACGTCCAGAGACGACGACGAAAACGATGGGTTAAGTGTGGATAGAGTTTGTGAAGAAAAGTTTCACAAACTCTATCCATCTATTAGAGCCTGTGAAGAAAAGTTTCTTCACAGGATTTACTTTTTAACCCCCGACGCAAAAACGATGGAGTGTTATAAGTTTGACGTGTCTGTGTGTGTGTGTGTGTGTGTGTGTGTGTGTGTGTGTGTGTGTCTGTCTGTTCCCCTGTAGCGCTCAAACGGGTGGACCGATTTGAATACGGTTTTGTGTGTTTGAAAGGTGAATTAGTCGAGAGTGTTGTTAGCTATGTTTGATGAAAATCGGTCCAAGATGGCCGCCGCTACAAAATGGCGGATTACATATTTTTTCACAACTCACCTAATATGGGTATCAAATGAAAGGGCTTGACTAGTAAAATAGTACTATTGCAAATCCAAGATTTTTATAAATTTTAAATTTATACTTGTATGATACAGTTCAAGAGTGAAACTGGCTTCGAAGTAAATTGAACAGGGGAGCACTTAGAGCTTCCCTCTGAGAGGGAGGTCAGAGGTATTGAATGACGTTAAGTTGCGGAGAGGAAAATAGCAGTTTCCGTCGTACGGCGCTGCTACGTACCTACCTACAGCGCGCCACAGATCGATCATCCAGCAAGATTGGACAAGATTATTTTCAAGCTTTATACTTTGCAGTAATAATAATATGAATAGTCATTTTAATTCAGGCATTTTCAGTTTTCACCCATTTCAATATAAATTAAATACAAAAATGTGCAAAAATTTAAAATAAAATACTTAGTTTAACTAACATAAAACAAAAGTTAAACTAAATTTAAATTGCCCTCAACAAGGCGGTTCGTCTTAATATATTTTGTTCTTTACAGTTACTGTCTATTCTTTACAGTTTGTCCCGATGTTATGTATTGTATGTTTGTACTTTGTATCCGATTCTTTGTTCCAGCGTAGCGACTACTAGTGGACCGATTTTGATGAATGAGGTGTCAATTGATTCGTTGTTATGGCTCGGGTGACATAGGCTACATTTTTATGCGAAAAAAATCGAGAAGTGAAACTGGAATATTAAGTTAGTTTCAGATAGACATAACAGATGGCGCCACTAGCTGCTTGCCCCCCGCTTTCTTCCATTAGTGCGCAGTTGAATACACGTTCTTCTGCACACTAAATTATTATTTTATACTAACTAAGTATTATTATGATGAGTGGTTTTAGTTTACGAACTTTATCTCTTATTTGGAACATTTTCATTGTTGTATTGAAACTAATAAGAAATTATACTACCCGACACGACGAAGAGAGATCAGGCAAAGCCAAATAGCTAGATAGATACTCTTCGAGGCAAATATGACGTGTAATACCGGGGCAGGCAAGTATATTTATTATGAAAAGCTATCCTCGTATGAATTGAGACGAAAGCGTGTTACAACACAGGTGGATATGAAATGTCGGCTGCACTTCGCTCCACTCGGGTGGAACTATGCCACATGAGGCATGTGTGCTTTGTTATATACCGATATATGGACTGGGAACTAGCTCTTGCCCGCGACTTCGTCCGTATGAATTTAGTTTTATTGATGACTAGGTGACCCCCGCGACTTCGTTCGCATGTGTTTAGGTTTTATATAGGATCGGATCTGATCCCATAATTCTTTTATGTACTTAAACTAAATGTAGCCTAAGTTACTCCTTATAACATCACCTATCTGCCATTGAAAGTTCCGTTAAAATCGATCCAGCCATTTCGGAGATTAGTTGGAACAAATAGATAGACCGACAAACATAAATCTAAACGCACACCAGTTTAAAATAAGCCGTACGTTCAAAGATCCGGGCCCCAAGTTATTTGAACCCAATAAATGTCTGTCATTTCTGAACTAAAAAACCTATGACCTTGAAATATTTACGGGACAATACTTAAAGTACTACCTTTCTAACAAAAAAGAATGCGTTAAATCGAACTACGCGTTAATGAATTACAGCTAAATACACGTTTTAACTTTCTTCCCCTCTCCCAAGGGAACCGTGCTGAATTTCGGGATAAAAAGTATCCTATGTCCTACCTCGAAGTATAAACTCAAATCGCACCAAGTTTCATTCGAATCCATTCAGTAGTTTCGGCGTGATGCGCGGCCAAGATACAGACGGACAGACAGACAGACAGACAGACAGACAGACAGACAAAAATGAAAAAAATTGCAGTTTTGGCTTCAGTATCGATTATAGAGTGCCCTCCAATAAAAATTTTCAAAATATCTTCAATGTACAGAATTGGATCTGTTACAGTTTTATTATATTACTAGCTGACCCCCGCAACTTCGTTCGCGTGTTTATAGGTTTTATATAGGATCGGATCCCATAATTCTTTTATGTACCTAAACAAAATGTAGCCTGTTACTCCTTATAACATTGAAAGTTCCATTAAAATCGATCCAGCCGTTTCGGAGATTAGCTTGAACAAATAGACAGAACGACAAACATAAATTTAAACGCACACCAGTTTAAAATAAGCCGTACGTTCAAAGATCCGGGTCCCAAGTTATTTGAACCCAATACTGAGGGTTGTAATGTCTGTCATTTCTGAACTAATAAACCTATGACCTTGAAATGTTTACGGGACAATACTTGAAGTACTACCTTTCTAACAAAAAAAGAATGAGTTAAATCGAACTACGCGTTAATGAATTACAGCTAAATACATGTTTTAACTTTCTTCCCCTCTCCCTAGGGAACCGTGCTGAATTTCGGGATAAAAAGTATCCTATAACCTACCTCGAAGTATAAACTCAAATCGTACCAAGTTTCATTCGAATCCATTCAGTAGTTTCGGCGTGATGCGCGGCCAAGATACAGACAGACAGACAGACAGACAGACAGACAGACAGACAGACAGACAGACAGACAGACAGACAGACAGACAGACAGACAGACAAAAATGAAACAAATTGCAGTTTTGGCTTCAGTATCGATTATAGAATGCCCTCCAACAAAAATTTTCAAAATATCTTCAATGTACAGAATTGGATCTGTTACAGTTTTATTATATTATAGATATAGATAGATAGAAGATAGATAGATTCCGTGGGAACTCGAAGGAAAAGTAGCTAGCGTCCGTCTCTAGAATAAAGCTATCTCTGCGCCTATTTTTTTTTTATTTATCTACAAGTTAGCCCGTGATTGCGATCTCACCTGATGGGAAGTGACGATGCAGTCTAAGGTGGAAGAAGTCTAACTTGGAAGAGGTATGGCAGTTTATATGAAACTCATACCCCTGATCGGTTTATAAACGACATCGTACCGGAACGCTAAGCCGCTTGGCGACACGGCTTTCCCGGTAAGATGGTAACTAGCCACGGCTGAAGCCTCCCACCAGATATAACCTAATTTCACAAAGATTCGATCTGCGACAGGTTTTTTGAAAATTTCATTGTAATTTCATGGAAATTTTTCCCAGGATAAAAAGTATCCTGTTTATGTCTCCAGGATGAAAACTAATTCCGTGTCAAATTTCGTCCAGGGTAACAGGATTGGAAGGATTTGTCGTTAAATGGTGACAGACGGACAGAGATACTTGGCATTTATAATGTTAGTATAGATGTAAGTAATATTAAGCCCAGCTCCACAAAAGCGGTACGTATTTGCACTTTTGTAAATTGACCTAACGCAAATATTGAGATTTTTTTAAATTAATCTCGTTCAACTACAATTGCTCTGTATTACAACGGATTAACATGTCAGTTCTTTAAAAATATTTTCAACGTTTATGCTAAGTAGTTACCAGATATTACTTCCAAAGAAATAACTGGATAAAAGTTTTTCAATAGTTTTATTTCTTACTTGTTTGTTTTTACTGTCAAAAGGTTTTTAATAAAGTTCATATTAATTGCACACCCACTTCACAACTTGCAATAGTTTGTAGTAGCTTGCAATATTTTTGTACTTAGTTAGTATCGTATCTAGTGTGAAAAGGTGTATTAACGCCATATCAGTGAAGCATAGCGCTGGCGCAGTTCCGGCATAATGAAAAATATTCATTAATACATTCTCCATGAACTGACACTGAAACACTGCGTCGTCACTGATACGGACATGTAAACGCGTTCATAATGAATGTATGAAAGAATATTTTTCACTGTGCTGGAACTTTGGCGGCACTGATGCTTCAGTGATATTGTGCGAATAGGCCTTTAGCGATCTTTTAGATCGTTATTACACACAAGTGTAAATTGAAAATTAAAAAAAACCCCGACATTCGCCATATTGTGGCGGCGGCCATCTTGGATTTGCAATAATGCTAGTCAAGCCCTTTCATTTGATACCCATATTAAGGGAGTTGTGAAAAAATATGTAATCCGCCATTTTGTAGCGGCGGCCATCTTGGATCGATTTTCATCAAACATAGCTAACAACACTCTCGACTAAATCACCTTTCAAACAAAAAAAACCGCATTCAAATCGGTCCACGCATTTAACGCCACAGGGGAACAGACAGACACACACAGACACACACAGACACACACACACACACACACACACACACACACAGACACGTCAAACTTATAACACCCCGTCGTTTTTGCGTCGGGGGTTAAAAAATGTAGAACATCACGAGTTGCCTCACTTTACTCCTGACACCGTAACGTAAAAGCGGCTCGTGTCGGTTGCACGATGCTCTTTACAACAGCCAACAAAGCGATTCCGCTGTCGCTCACACCGAAACTTCTTTCTGTTTGCAATATTATTTAAAAATATCTTCTAATATTATAAAATTCTCGTGTCAGTGTTCGTAATAAAATTTCTCTGAAACGGCTTGACCGATTCTTATGAATTTTTTGTGTATATTCGGTAGGTCTGAGAATAGGACTTAAATTATTATTCATATCCCTCTGTATGTGATAAGAGTGATTTTTTATGACCAAAATCCAGCGGACGAAGTCGCGGGCATCAGCTAGTATATCTATAAAAATACATAAATGGCAGGCATACTTGAAAATACATGCTCCCTTCATTACTAACAAACTCTCATTTGATGTTATGAATACCTTAAAGTATAATAGCCGAAACTTAAGAAATGTACTCAAAAAGTAACTCTTATTACTAGTGTAATGAGTAATTTTTAAGTAAGAATATTAGAAAAAGTATGTGGGGCTTTAGCTGTATAGGTGTGTTAAAATGTAAGTATACTTAAGTTAAAATAATTTTACTGTAAACTCTGATGTTAAATAGTTCTAAAAAATAAGCATTTTTTTCCTTACTTTCATAGTAACTCGTTCCGATATTATAGAGATGAATAATTAATTGAAACTGAGGGATATTCGACGAGAATCGAGAACACATCACGAAGCTTCCCGAACGCTGCCGAGCCGAGTTGAATTCGACGGTTGAACATTTTTTCATGAGATCGCCACGGTGTAATTGAGGACACTAAGAAGGTATCGCATTCAAACTCACGTTAGGTACGGTACTCGTTCACGTTGGAAATGTAATTTTTCTTACGCGAAGAATATAAATTATTTTCCTATCTTTAAGTGCCGCGAACCAGATTAGAATAGTAACCGTAGGTATATATAATGTATTTATACATTGTATATATACATATGTAGGTACATATGTAAGGAAAAAAGTTCCTTTGTAGTTTATATACATATACTAAGAGTCAAGATATATTTTTAGTTCGATAACTTGTTGCCAATTGCCATCTAGATATGAGTCCGCTGCTGTAAAATTTTTGGAATTTTTCGTCAAAAAAAAATTGCTAATTGTAAATATTCTTTGAGTGATTCTGAGGGATTTTTCGAATTTCCATCCCTAAAGGAGTCCACTCGACCATTGCTTTAGTTCTCACTCATCATAGTTGAATTTTTTTTAATGACCTAAATCCACGCGGATGAAGTCGTAGATACCAACCTAGTATTTTACATAAAAAAGAAACGCTTTGTTGTTAACCTAAACTCAATGTAATATAACTTTATTGAAACAAATCTCCAAGCCCTTAAGAAGGGATCCTTTACTTATATCCCAGACAGATAAGTGAATTTCATAAGTTTTTCAACTTCCAAAGGGGGTACTCACATTCAATTTGTTCCTTTCTTTCGTTGTATTTATATATTTTTTCGCTGAAATACTAAAATTGGAAAATATAGACTTCTGAAATTGTGTATTATATTGACAAATAAAGCCAAACAAAGTTAGTATTGATTGAAATACACGCATCGCGTCGGAAGAAAATAAAAAAATAAAGAATAAAATAGATTTTTATTTGATTTCGTCTCTCATTTTGTTTTTTACGAATTTTTGTTTGTTATGAGTGTTATGACTCCATATTATTAAGTAGATATTTACGGTTCAAAGTCACTCACTGCGGAATCTGGTGAGAGTAACTGACAGGAAACTCAGCAGTTGTTCTTTTCAAGATATTATGTAGCAAATTATATCAGTTCATACTATCTTCTGGGCAGCTGAAAGCAAAGTCGACTGCTCACAAACCATGAAATACGACAACTTTTTTTAAATTTTCTCAATAATAATGACTTAGGTATGTTTACTTTACATTCTTGCAGCGATCCGACCGTAATCTTTGAGGACAAAACAACAAAAAGATTCAACAAAAAGATTCTCCCGTCTTTTTCTTTCAAGTAGAAAATACGTTTCCAGAAAATAAGCAGATGGTAAAAGAGCAAAATTCAATAGAAACTATTGACAAAGACCCTACAAGCCCTCGAAAGGGTCCATTCCTCGGATCCTTAAAGCTTAAGTGGATTTCCCCAAGTTTTTGTCTTAACACTTGAGCGCGAGGCACGTTTTCCCTTTTTTTTCGGCACTAGTTCCTTGTTTATTCTATCTTGATACTGTTATGTTTGGGGAACTAATATTGGACTTGGAATTTTGTATTATTATTTCCCTTGTAAGAAACTTATTGGATTTTTCTGTTGAGAAAATGTCAATGATTCCTGGAAAATCAGCAATAAAAACCTACTGCTGGACTGATTTTGACGAAGTTGCTAGCTAGCAGAGCTTGCATCCCGGACACAGGCTACTTCTATCTTGGAAAGTATAGATTCCATATTTTACAAAAATCTACTTTAAAAAAAAATAGTAATAGCGGACAAATGGGCAAGCGAGCACTTAAGGGCCATTACACGCAGCTCTTCCGGACAAATTCCCGCTAGATGGCGCTATTAGGGTGTTTCACAGGTTTTTATAATTTTTGCCTAGTTGCTACGTACAGTTTTTAAAAATATTATACGACAGAACATATAACAATGCCTATTATTTTATCACATCATTAGTTTACTTTAAAACGGAGCCATTTCATCAAACATTCAAAAATATATAGCTTTCATATCAATTACTGTAAAGACGCAACACTCACGCACACACTGACATCAATGCTGTTATCCAAGCTTAGTGGTTCCAATATAAACTACAAATTGTTTACTATAAAATTGAACTAGATGGCACTGAAACGTTTCTCGACTAGCTTCGTATTTTTTTATTTAATTCGGATACAAGTTAGCCTACAGATTGCAATCTCACATCACACGAGTAGAAAATGGTGGTAAGTGATGATGCAGTCTAAGATATGAACAGGCTAACCTGGAAGGTATACGCCAGTGTTTTTTAAACCCATGAAGACATGGCACCCTTTTGTTTCTACATGGCATCGTACAGGAACGCTAATCGCTGGCGACACGGCATCGCTGGTAGGGTGGCAACTCTCCGCGGCCGAAGCCTCCTACCAAACCAGACTAGAGAAAATTATAAAATATAAAATTCCTCCCTGCCGTGAATCGAACCCGGGACCTCCCTCTAATAAGACCACAGCACTTACCGGTGCGCCCGCGCCAGGGAGGTCGTCAAACCTCTATACTACCTACCAGTCTATAGTGCGCGACAGGTCGAGGGGTGACGTGCGGCTATCGATAGATTATCGATATTGGACTATCGATAGTTTATCGATAAACCTACATTTATTTTTAGACGCCGGGTATGGCGCGGATAGCGTGGCCTATAGATATTTGACTATCGATAGACAATCGATTTTTATCGATATACCTACATTTATTTTTAGGCGCCAGGTATGGCGCAGGTAGCGTTGCCTATACATAAACTATCGATAGATTATCGATATTGGACTATCGATAGACAATCAATTGTTTATCGATATACCTATATTTGTTTTTTAGGCGCCATGTATGGCGCGGGTAGCGTTGCCTATACATAAACTTTCGATAGATTATCGATATTGGACTATCGATATACAAGCGATTGTTTATCGATATACCTATATTTATTTTATAAGCGCCGCGCCGCCGGGTATGGCGCTCGTCTCGTAGTCTATAGATAGATTATCGATATTGGACTATCGATAAACGTTGCTACTCGCACCCGCGCCTAGTCGCAGGATAACTATTGCCTCGATCTATCGATATAATATAATGTATTGATTTTTCCCCTAGTCAAGCCTGTTGGACCTTAGTTGAACTAAGATGTTAGGTACCTACTAGGGTTTACGGAACCGGTCCTGTTTTTGAGAACCGGGAATTTCGGTACTTTTACCCAAAGGAACCGGGAATTCCCGGTTCTTTCGGGATTTTCGGTTCTTTGTAGTTTTATTTTATAAAACACGTTTAACACTTTAAAAGTAAACCACAATGAAATATTTATGTAATTTTTATTGTCATTTAAACTTTCATCCGCTATTTAACCCACTTGGAGATAGAATTTCCAAAAATCCTGAAATTCAAAATTTTTATTTTTTATCGAAAGTTTAAATACCAATTTTCATGGATATCACTTGAAAAATGACCGACTTTCATGCAAACTTTCATCCTCTATTTAACCCCTTTAGGGGTGGAATTTCCAATAATCCTTTCTTAGTTAGCCTGCGTTGAAAAAGCTTACGAATTCAATGTACCGTGTGTTCCGTCAACTACAGTAAGACCTTTGACTGTGTGAACTGGAAGCTCCTATGGACAGTTCTCCAGGAAATAGGAGTCCCAAAATATCTGGTCAACATCTGGTCTGGAGTGCTTCAAAGCCTATACTCAGATAGTCAGGGGGTAGTAAGAATTTACAAGAAGATATCAACACCTTTCTCGTTTGGCAAAGGAGTTCGTCAAAGATGCATCGTATCCCCTATTCTGTTTAACATCTACGGAGAGAGCATTATACGCCGGACCTGCGAAGACTGGGATGGTGGAATTACCATCAATGGCATTAAAATTCGAAACCTTGGCTACGCCGAAAAGGATGATGCCTTTTCGCAGCTAATGAAGCTGAAATGTTCCAACTCGTGAACAAAATGGAGCAACACAGGCCCTAAATCGGTTTAAAACTAAGATCATGGTGGTGGATCGTACTTCTAAGCTAGAACTCAATGGAACACTCAATTTAAAACCCGTTGATCACTTCATTTACTTGGGTTCTAGCATCAGCAATAACGGTTCTAGTGAAGCTGAAGTTCGCAGGAGAATCGGAATGGCCAAGACTGCAATGTCTCAGCTCGATAGAATATATGAAATGATCGTAACATCAGTACAAAAATTACACTCGTCAACACTTTAGTCTTCTCCATTTTCCTATACGGGGCGAAGATATGGACATTAAAAGCTGGAGACCACCAGCGCATTGACGCCTTTGAGATGTGGTGCTGGAGGAAAATGCTCAGAATCTCTTGGAATGCATTCAGGACCAACCAATTGATCCGTGAAGAACTCAAAATTGACAAAAAGCCGAGGCTCTCAACATATGCCTAAGGAGGATCTTTGAGTTCTTCGGCCATATCGCCCGTAAACCCAGCGATAACCTATAAAAACTTATAGTTACCGGGAAAATGAACGGCAAGAGATCGAAAGGTAGGAGTCCAATTCGCTGGACTGACCAGATCCGCACCACTCTCAACATGAATGTTGCCGAAGCGGTTCACAACGCTGAAAGCCGGAACAGATAGCGCAACATCGTCAGAAACTTGAAATTTTCACATTGCTTCCTTTTATGATCTAGGGCCTAGGCGCACACTAAGAAAGGATTATTGGAAATCCCACCCGTAAGGGGGTTAAATAGGGGATGAAAGTATGTATGAAAGTCTGTCATTTTTCAAGTTATATCCATGAAAATTGGTATTTGAGCTTTCGATAAAAAATAAAAAATATAAACAGCATTTTTGAAAATTCTGTCCCAAGGTGGATTAAATATTGCATTCCGAAAACTGAGTAAGCGAGCAATCGCACACAACAGCGAGAGAGGTAGACTTGTAAGTTACCGCGCGCCATTTATTTTAGCGCTGAATTCACATTAGTTTTGAACTTTTGAACAGTAGGAAGTATAAAAAAGTAAAGTTAGTATTGTAAATATTATGTATGTAAGTAGTAGCGTGAATCATGTAATTAAATTAAAATTCCCGAAAGTACCGAAAGAACCGGGAATCAAAATTTGATTTCCCGGTTCTTTTTACTGACAAAAGAACCGGGAATTCCCGGTACTTTCGAGACCGGGATTTCCCGGTTCTGAACCCTAGTACCTACATAAGCCTGCAGAGCTAATAATGCGCAGAGAAAAATTTTTGAATAAAATATACTCTTGCGGCTAGGGTTGCCAATTTTTATTGGAAAATTTTCCAATTTTTTCTTATATATAAGCTACTGCAATATGCCTACTGAAAACGGACAATTGTCCATATCATGAAAACTTTATTAAAAAAAAATATTTATTTTTCAAAAGTTGTGAAAATACAGTAGTTCTGGAAAATTATATAATATTACAATTGTTTTACGAATCCCGCGGGTACCATGGATTTTTCCGGGATAAAAAGTTTTACGACTTTCAGCCAAATCGGTTCAACAGTTATTGCGTGATTGAATAACAAAGAAAGATTCCCCGTCAGGTCCCTGGTTGAAATGATACACAGTTCCGTTTTAATTCGTTTATTTCGTCTAGTTGCTTGTTTGCGTTATTTTTCCCCGTTTATTCATTTGTTAAATTTTAGTCAAATCAAGTTACATATTTGTCAAATAAACTTCGAATATAATAATAGTTTGTTGTGGGCTCTTGTCAGACCAGGGCGCGTTTGGAACCCTCGTAGATTTCGTTTTAAGTTGCTCGCTTGAGATCGTCTGTCCATCGAGTGGAGGGTCTACCTACGCTTCATTTACTAGTCGCCATTCAAGTACCAAGGAACTCCAACGTCCATCAGTTTTTCGAAAAATTTGCCCCGCCCATTGCCACTTCAGTTTCGCGATAATATAATAAAAAACTTTTTTTTCTGTGATCGAAGATAGAAAACTTCGATCGCAGAAAAAAAGATAAAAAAGGGTAGTACGGGTGGCAACCCTACATGCGGCGTGATTTATTTTACAAGCCACGCGCAAAACCGAAATTATCATCGCAATATAGATATAGACCAAGAGGAAACGAAATATTTTGATGTGAATGTAATACCTACTTTATTTGAAGGACGATTTATCGATACAGGGTATAAGGAGACCGCTTCCGAAAACTTAGCACTATTATTATACTACCTACTACACGTGTGCGCCGCGCCGACCCGCGCCGCCGCCGTCATTTTTTCGACGCTGCCACCACCGATCTGCGTTTCGGCGTAAAATCGGCGCGAATTCGGCCAAAACTAGAAACTAAAAACGATCGCAGCGCGCTCTGGCAGCTAAAACTGGAAACTAAAAAAACAATTGCAGCGCCCTCTGGCGGTCAAAACTGGAAACTAAAAAACAATTGCAGCGCCCTCTTGCGGCTAAAACTGGAAACTAAAAATGATCACAGCGCCCTCTTGCGGCCAAAACTGGAAATTAAAACGATCACAGCGCCCTCTGGCAGCCTAACTTGAAGCGATCACAGCGCCCTCTGGCGGCCTAAGCCGGAAACTTGAAGCAATAGCAGCACTCTCTAGCAGCCAAAACTGGAAACTAAAAAAACAATTGCAGCGCCCTCTTGCGGCCAAAACTGGAAAATAAAAACAATCGCAGCGCCCTCTGGCGGCCTAACTCGAAGCGATCACAGCGTCCTTTGGCGGCTAAAACTGGAAACTAAGTAATGATCGCATCGCCCTCGCAGCCATCATTAGAAATTAAAAAAAACTATCGCAGCGCCCTCTAGCAAGGCAACCTCGACTTAGGCAAGTCGAAAACTTGAAGCGATTGCAGCGGCTGAGATGTTTGGATGTTTGTTACTCTATAACGTCGCAACTTCTGAACAGATTTGGCTGAAATTTTGAATGGAGATAGATAATGCCCTGACTTAAGAGCGTTGACGCGGCCTGCGCCATTTTAGCTCATTTTTAAGCTATTTTGACCCTTCATAAGTTGTTAATTAATGCATTTACTTAAAAACTTATTTATACTACATTGTAGATAATTTTCTGTTCTAGGGAATTGGAAGACAACATTTTGCAATTTATTGATAGTTTGTGTCTTATTGCCAAAATACCAAAGGCCTATTTTTAAATTTTGGGTTTCGTGTAATCTTTGACGTTCACTCCGTCAAAAGTTACTTGTTCGATTCACACACAAAGATATATTTATTAAAGGAAATGTCCTGAACTAAAGACGTGGAAGAAAACATTTTTTTATTTTGTATTTTTTACATCATAAAAATTCAAATAAAGAAATTGGAATTTCAGTAAATTGTAGACATATAAAACCGTCATTTTAGTAGATTATTTTTCGATATTTATAAGTAAAATTAAGTATTTATAAAAGTAAAACACATTTGCAATAATATAAACCAAAAAAAATTGAAATTTACCACTATTTGTTACCAAAAAATAACTTTGAAACCCAGTACAAAACGCAGAAAGTTGCAGTAGGAAATTGAACTAGGAAACTAGTATGGGCCGAGGCCTCTCAGAGAACGGACGTAACACTTTTTGTCTCGGCAATTCCTATTGGATTACATGAAATATACGTAAAATTGTAGTGCGACTGTCACTTTTCAATACTAGATATTTTTAATGCTCACTATTTTTTGTTACAGATAGATTAAAACTTTTGACGCATTTTTTAATTGTATTATATATGTTACCGGAAATGTATGTAATCTGTCATTGTATACAATTCCTAGGAAATGTATGTAATTCCTAAAATTGCACGGAAAAGTGTAAAATAAATTATATTAGACACATTTCCTAGGAAATCTATACATATCCTAAATAGCAATCGGAAATGTAAAACATTTGAGATATCAATGGGTACGCGGGGATAGCAGGGCGAGGGGAGGGTATTGCATCATCTGATCAGGCGATCGCGCTAGTAAGAGGAGGTACTTATTACTTTATCTTAGGCGGAAATCATATTCTTTTCAAAATTATTTCTTTTTTTTTTTTCAGAAGTTAGGTAAGGTTAGAACACAAATATCCATGTGCCCAGCCGCAGGACGGGCACTTAGGTTCTATTGGGTCCTAGGTAGAATGTGGTCCAAAAGAAAGCATTATTTTTATACATTTCCTAATACGATATAGGAATTATATATAACTAGCTTTTGCCCGCGGCTTCGCCCGCGTAAATTTAGGTTTTTCACAAATCCTGAGGGAATCGTGGATTTCTGGTTCCCGTTCCCGCTCCCTTTTCCAACCTTTATACTTACTTTCAAGGTAGTTTGCTTATTGCTATAGTGATCTACCTATAGCTAGCTGTAGCTATAGATTTGGGTTTTTTCAAAATCCCGCGGGAACTGTGGATTTTTCCAGGATAAAAAGTCTGTTTTAAGTCACGGCATCATCTATCTCCATTAGTTAGCTTACATCCTAGGGAGGGATATAGGATACTTTTTATCTCGGAAAATTAAAAAGTTCCCATGGAATCTTTAAAGGTCCGTCCGTTTAACTGATTTATACGAAATTTGGTAGGTACAGCTGAGGTACCTTGCGTCCCGGAAATTGACATAGGCAACTTTTATCCCGAAAAAGCAAATAGTTCCCACAGGACTTTTAAAAACCTAAATCCACGCTGACGAAGTCACGGCCATCATCTAGTACATAATATTATGTGGAAAATGAACTAGAAAATAGCTATACAAAAAACTATCGTTCGGTAACTATTAAAATTTAAAATCGAGAAATGACATCAAAATAAAGTAGGGGGTTTACATTACAAATTGGTAACTAACAACATACTTTTGTTGACAAAAGTTTTTGATCTCTCTTGTATCTCTCGCGGAAATGACTGCTGTCTAAGTAATTTAACATATTATAATTTTTTTTTATTTAACACATACGCTACTTTTTATCCTGGAAAAATCCAGAGTTCCTATGGGATTTTTAAAACACCGAAATCTATAGCTATAGCTATAGGTAAATTACTATAGCAAACTTCCTTGAAAATAAGTATAAAGGTTGGAAAAGAGATCGCGGAAAAAGTCGCGGGCAAAATCTAGTATGTAATAAGTAAATAAACGAGATTTTGAATTAATCTGCATTTTTCTTCACTCTCTTACCCTTACACGAGTAGGTAGGTATGTAAAAAAATCAATATCAGAAGCTGTACTATATTCTCCAATTATATTTTTTATGTACTGGTCTACCCTATAAGGTCTTTTTCAAGCATTATACATTAATTATGCCTGCTTTATAACATTAAAAATCTTCGAACTAAAAACTAATAGGTGCCTAAAAATATTGAAAAAAAATAATAATAGCCCATTTGAAAACGGTAAAAGGATCAAAACGGTTTGTTACACTACACTGCAATTGCTGCAGCCTGTTCATTCACGTAAACAAAGAATCTCAGGTAAATGCCTAAACTTGCGAAGCGGGTTGGTGCGTCAACGCTCTTAAAACATAAGCTACTTTTTATCCTGGAAAGTTCCCACGGGATTTTGAAAAAACCTAAATCTACAGCTATAGGTAGATCACTATAGCAAACTACCTTGAAAGTAAGTATAAAGGTTGGAAAAGGGAGCGGGAACGGGAACCAGAAATCCACGTTTCCGTCAGGATTTGTGAAAAACCGAAATTCACGCGGGCGAAGCCGCGGGGAAAAGCTAGTATATAATAAAACTGTAATCAATTCTGTACATTGAAGAAATAAACATTTTTTGGAGGGCAGTTTTGGTTTCAGTATCCATAGTTGATACTGAAGCCAAAGCTTTATTTTTTTTAGATTTTTGTGTGTCTTTTGTTTTTTGCACGGTACGTATGAAGAATGAGATAGCTTTTAAAATGAGAAAGATTTAAAAATATGATGAATGAGATAGCTTTCTTTTTATCCCAGTAAATCAATGAATCCCCACGTTTAAAAATTTAAATCCAATCGTATCCATTCCAATTCCAATCGTATCATCCATTATGACCAAGGCTACGTTGACTACGTTTCACATGACTTATTATTGAAAAAATGCGAACATTATGGATTACGAGGGCTATGCTATGATTGGTTAAAATGTTATTTGAAAGATAGGAAGCAATTAGTAGAAATATCAAAATTAAATGAAAAAATGCGCTAACAAAATTTAGTTCAGAGGTAGAGATAAATTCATTTGGTGTGCCGCAGGGCAGTGTCCTTGAACCACTTCTATTTTTGATTTACATCAGACCTTCCCGATTCTACTAAACATAAATGCATTATGTTTGCAGATGATGTCTCTATTATTTTACCATGTGTAAAAAATAATGACAACTCTTCTGAAATAAATAAAACTCTAGACGACGTCCACGAATGGCTTAAAAGTAATAACTTATGTTTAAACCTTAAAAAACTAAATACATGATTTTAAGCATTAAGAAACAGAAAAATGACATTTAAAAATATTAAAGGTGACATGTACTGGTGAAAACATAGAACGAATATCTACGATTTGTTTTTTGGGTATGATTTTGGATGAATTTTGTGCTTGAGGTCCTAATATTGACAACTTGTGCAACAAAATCAATAAATTTGTCTTTGCTTTACGTAGAATATCTAAAATTGCTGACCGAAGCACGGATCTTTCGGCATATCATGGCTATGTTGTTTCCAATATTCGGTACGGAGTTTTAATTTGGGATAATGCTTCCGAAATGAATAGAATTTTTTTAATTCAGTAAAAGTGTATCCGGGCAATTTGTAATAAAGATCCAATGCAATCATGTAAGTCAAAATTTTCAGAACGGAAACGGGAACACCAATAACGGGTTGTGCGTTCGTTTGTATAACAGTTCTCTCCGTAAACGGTTTTGATGTCACGTGCCGTTTGTGTCGCGTTGGTGCCACGACGGAACTCATATTCCATAATTACACGAAGTTTTAAAGTATCCATTATGACGAAAAATGTTCAAATGTACTGAAAAAAATATTGATGGATGGTCCACCTAGGTACATAGTTGTTCCTCAACTATGTAGGTATTTCAGCTGGAAGACTATATTTTTTACATATTTTAATAGTTTAAATTAACGAGTTGAGCAAGTTTCATGCCAGAAGCTAGGGGATTTTTTTATGAATTTTCTGAATGGAATCTGTTGGAATCGCAACCCTCCTCCATGGTACAACGGAAGACGTCTGTATTAGAGATAGGTACATGATACAGATAATCTATACTTATTACTTATAATATTATATATTATATTATATTATATATTATTATTATTATTATTATTATATATATATATATTATATATTATCTATACTAATAAATAAAATTGAAGTGTCTGTCTGTAATATCGAAATAACTACCTCATATTAAGCTCATATGGTTATTTGAATGCTACCATAACCGAATCACACGTTTTTAAAATTTTTGTCTGTCTGTCTGTCTGTCTGTCTGTCTGTCTGTCTGTCTGTCTGTCTGTCTGTCTGTTTGAACGGGCTAATCTTCGGAACGGCTGAACCGATTTTGACGGGACTTTCACATACAAGTAGAGAATTAACCAGGGAGTAACATAGGCTACTTTTTTAACCGACTTTCAAAAAAGGAGGAGTTGTGTTTTTCTACCTATGTACACCGATATCTCCGAGATTTCTGAACCGATTTGCGTAATTTTTTTTTTAATCGATAGAGAAACATTGCGACACTGTCCTATAAAAAATTTGGATTCCAACTCTTCAATCCTGATGCTGTAGGGGATCTGATCCCCAACACTAATGGGTTTTAGAAACTTTCGGTTATTTAAATTGATATTGGGGGTACCAATTAAAGACTTTATCGTTGAATGAACTCGAGTAGGTACATATCCAACTCCTCAACCCTGATGCTGTAAGGAATTGCATTCTGAAATTGTGGGGATCCCACGGGATTTTTCCGTTTTGGGGACGGGTTTCTACAGATAAGCTACTTTTTGTTCTGGAAAATCAAAAGTTCCCACGGGATTTTTAAAAACCTAAATCCACACGGGCAAAGCCGTGGGCATCATCTAGTATATAATATAATAAAGCGGAAGAGTTTGTTTGTTTGTTTGTTTGTTTGAACGCGCTAATCTCTGGAAGTACCTATCGGATTTGAAAAATTCTTTTTGCATTCGGTAGTCAAACTTTTGGGGCAGGTTATAGGCTATTTAATATCCCTAAAATCCTCCCCTAAGGGGGTAAAATGGGGGTAGAAAGTTTGTATGAAAGTCCTATGTTTTTAAAGTTACAGACCTGAAAATCGGCATTTAGATTATTAGTTTTAAATAATAAAACTCTGTATATTTTATTTTGAAAAATCTTCCCTTAAGGGTGGTAAAATAGGGGATGAAAGTTTTAATGGGACGTTTTAATTATAATTTTGCTATTATCAACTTGAAATTTGGAAGGTAGATTAATTCTAGGGCTTAGATATCAGCCTGGAAAATATTTCACGAAAATCCTCCCCTAAGGGGGTAAAATGGGGGTTGGAAGGTTATGTTTTTGAAGTTACAGATATGAAAATAGGATATAAAATTACAATTTTTAAATGATAAAAACCTTTATAAGTTATTCTGGAAAATCTCTCCTTAAGGGTGGTAAAATAGGGGATGAAAATTTTTATGAGTCCTATGTTTTTAAAGTTACAGACCTGAAAATCGGTTTATTTTGAAAAATCTGCTTTTAAGGGTGGTAAAATAGGGGATGAAAGTTTTAATGGGAACTAAAAACGATTGCAGCGCCCTCTGGCGGTCTAACTTGAAGCGATCACAGCGCCCTCTGGCGGCCTAAGCGGAAACTTGAAGCAATAGCAGCGCCCTCTAGCAGCCAAAACTGGAAACTAAAAACGATGGCAGCGCCCTCTTGCGACCAAAACTAGATACTAAAAACGATCGCAGCGCCCTCTTGTGGCCTAAGACGGAAACTTAGAGCAATAGCAGCGCCCTCTAGCAGCTAAAACTGGAAACTAAAAAACGATTGCAGCGCCCTCTTGCAGCCAAAACTGGAAATTAAAAAACCTATCGCAACGCCCTCTGGTGGCCTAAGTCAGAAACTCGAAGCAATAGCAGCACCCTCTAGCAGCCAAAACTGGAAACTAAAAAAAACAATTGCAGTGCCCTCTTGCGGCCAAAACTGGAAACTAAAAACGATCGCAGCGCCCTCTGGCGGCCTAACTTGAAGTGATCACAGCGCCCTCTGGCAGCTAAAACTGGAAACTAAGTAACGATCGCATCGCCCTCGCCTTTTTATCCTGGAAAAATCCATAGTTCCCACGGGATTTTGAAAAAACCCAAATCTACAGCTATAGGTAGATCAATATAACAAACCTTGAAAGTAAGTATAAAGGTTGGAAAAGGAAGCGGGAACGGGAACCAGAAATCCACGATTCCCTCAGGATTTGTGAAAAACCGAAATTCACGCGGGCGAAGCCGCGGGCAAAAGCTAGTAATATTATAAAGCTGAAGAGGCGGCTAGGGTAGGCGGACCGCTAGTCAAAAATAAAACAGGAAGAAATGATCGGAAAGTGCCGCTACCTCCCGGACTATAGAGGCCGCTTCAGCCACTTCGGATAATATAAGCGATGCGCGACTATGAATTCCATTCAAACTATTCGACTTTATAAATCATTTGAAATCATTTTTCCAAAATAAGTAACTTGAATAATGTTTCACTACTAATTCGAGTCTATTAGTATACCTACTAGCTGTGCTACTAGGTAGGTTTTATTATAGGCGGCCGCGCGGGCGGCGCGGCGGCGTCTTTGATAATTTGCAAATTATTAAGGTGCGTCCAGACTTGAACATTTCACCGAACCGAACAGCGAACATTTCGGCGAACTTGTTACGCTCAATGTGGACGGCGCGCTTGGAGCGCTTGAATCGGGTTACTGCGTAACAGTTCGGCGAAACTTTCGCCGAACTGTTACGCAGTAACCCATCTCAAGCGCTCCAAGCGCGCCGTCCACATTGAGCGTAACAAGTTCGCCGAAATGTTCGCTGTTCGGTTCGGTGAAATGTTCAAGTCTGGACGCACCTTTAGGTACCGAGTGGCGCGGCGCGGTGATAAAAACTTTGTTTCTTGTTCTTGTCTAACATCACTTGGGTAGGTAGGTACTTATTCTAAAACATGACTCCTACTTTCTTCAACCAGCACGATCTTTCTTTTTAGTTCGCCAACCGGCTGCGAGGGGATGGACTGTTTTTATCACAAAATGCACAAAAAGTAGGTAGGTACCTACCTAGGTATTAGTAAATAAATTAAATTATTAGGTACCTACCTATAAACTTCGATAAAAATATGTACCTATAAATGAAACAATAGGTAGGTACTAGGTAGGTAAGTAAGTACCTAACTATCTATCTACCTGCTTCAAATAAAACCGGCTAAGTGCGAGTCGGATTCGCGCACGAAGGGTTCCGTACCATTTTCTATACAAACGGCAAAAAAATCACGTTTTTTGTATGGCAGACCCTTGAAAATTTATTATGGTTTTTGTTGTTACAGCGGCAACAGAAATAGGTACCTACATCATCTGTGAAAACTTCAACTGTCTAACTAGAATATTGTGTTATAATTTTGTCCAAAAAAGCTTAGGCACAGTGGTTGAAACGCGCATCAGCTGACGATCGGCATACAGCGCGCGGTCATTCAACTCGCGAGTTGAGGTGACGATGGCTTGCGAGTTGGGGTGACCATTATTTTTTTTTTTTTTGAGAACAATGACGCAACACAACTTTGTAAGTTTACAATTATGTTTTCGAATTTTGTATTTGTATTTTGTAACTATTCCAAATGTAAAAATATTTGACACGTGTTTCGGTTTTTGCGCAAAGTAAAACTAACGTTGTAAATGAGAAAGTGTGTTTGTTTGTTTGTCCTGCACGTTGCAACGGAGCGACGACGCTCCTCACGGTAGATAGGTACCTACTAGGTAGGTATAAGTAGAAGACTGAAGGTTAATTTTCATTATAATTAGGTACTAAGTAGATGATGCCCACGGCTTCGCCCGTGTGGATTTAGGTTTTTAAAAATCCCGTGGGAACTTTTGATTTTCCAGAACAAAAAGTAGCTTATCTGTACTTACTGTAGTAACCCGTCCCCAAAACGGAAAAATTCCGTGGGATCCTTACGATTTCGGAATGCAATTCCTTACAGCATCAGGGTTGAGGAGTTGGATATGTACCTACTCAAGTTCATTCAACGATAGTCTTTAATTGGTACCCCCAATATCAATTTAAATAACCGACAGTTCCTAAATCCCATTAGGTTTGGGGATCAGGTCCCCTACAGCATCAGGATTGAGAAGTTGGAATCTAATTTTTTTGTAGGGCAGTGTCGCAATGTTTCTTTATCGATTAAAAAAAAAATTACGCAAATCGGTTCAGAAATCTCGGAGATATCGGTGTACATATGTAGAAAAACACAACTCCTCCTTTTGTGAAAGTCGGTTAAAAAGTAGCCTATGTTACTACCTGGTTAATTCTCTACTTGTATGTGAAATTCCCGTCAAAATCGGTTCAGCCGTTCCGAAGATTAGCCCGTTCAAACAGATAGACAGACAGACAAAAATTTTAAAAATGTGTGATTCGGTTATGGTACCGTTTAAATAACCATATGAGCTTATTATGAGGTAGTTATTTCGAAATTACAGACAGACACTTCAATTTTATTTATTAGTATAGATATAGGTATAGGATTTTTAAAAACGGTAAAGCCGCGGAAAAGGACAATAGGTAGGTAAATTATAAAAAGAAACATGATGACTGGACATTTCATGTTATACTTATAGGTAGGTATATAATTACAAATAAATTCAAGTTGATGTAGGTAACAACCTATCTAACAAAAACCTAATAATTTTACGTTAGTTTGTATTGATTAGACCCATAATGGGTAGGTATAATAGGTATCGCCAAACAAATAATCGCCTCTGAATGTAACCGCAAGACGCGTCGCAATAGCATATTTTAGGTAGGTATCAGTGAGCGGACAGAAAGGGACGGAGCTAGCACGAACCCGCGCGAGTTCGCTCTCGCACGAAGCTCACGAATAGGTATTATTTTGTTTGGTAGTAACTAGTACCTATACCTACTTAGTAGTAGGTATACCGTATACTTACGATTTTTCTTCTAACGATTTCGAAAAGAAGTGGAAAGTTCATTCACGTTTGATAGTTTTGGCGATGGGTTGCCATGACAAAATTTTAAAATATTAGGAGAGTCACCGTTCCGTGAAAATGGCAACTCTGTATCCTCGTGCTTAGATATGAACCTCATACTCTATAATTGTGAAGTACTTTTAAACTATAATGATAGATGGCGCTAAAAAACATACTCACACATGCGTAAATTTGCCACTTTTTGAATGCCGTTTTTATAATGTATATAATGTAAATATTTGCTTGACATGAAAATTCCGCGCATAGAAACCCATAAAGAAATTATAAAACAAATTAACTTTAAAGAAAAATGTATACATTTCAAGAATAATCAAAAAGAAAAATGTATGAAAGTCACTGTCAGCACATGCACCTTAACGCCGCCCATGAACATTAGCAGCACCTGAGGAACCACTAATGCGTTGCCGGCTTTTGACGAAGGGGACTGGCTCTTCAGCTCGTTGCCGGAACGCATCGGATGCTTTACGGTAGATTACGACTGAAGTGTGGTCGCTAGCCACACTGTGGCGGATTCGGGGTAGAATCCTACCACAAAGCGGTGATAGATACAATCTAGATTCAGTTGTATGGTATCAGGCACAACGACACGTAGTGGGGACTGAGAGCGTCAGGGCCTAGTTAGTAGGGTGCACAGGTGAGGTTGACTTTGGTCACATAAATAGGTGGAATTTGGGCCCCTTACACCCCATCTCTATCTATATCTATCTAAGAACGAAGTCTCGGGCATCAGCTAATCTAAAATATACGGTGGTACTCCTCAAAAGCGCCATTTATACAGTTACATGATATGCATACGTTTATAATATGTTTTGCAGATGTTGGTAATACTAGGAAATAGCCAGAGCCTGCAGTAAAGCACACTCGGTGTGAGCAAAAAGGCAATTTCTGTTATCCCGTTACAGCACTTTTAGAGCGGCAATTCTCATGTTTGCTGCAAAATTACATTGTTTAGACCGTTCACATGTAAAATATGGTTGCAACGTTGCTTGCTAGAGATGTAAATTAAAATTGTAGCTACGCATTATATACCTAGTGGTATAACATGCGCATTGCGCGTTACGGGCACACGAGTAGGATACGTGTGTTGCGGGTTCATGGCGTATAGTTAATATTTATGTAGGTATAGAAAAATTCGTGGTGTGTCTCGCATTACTCCTATTTATTATTGCTAACTGTCTCGTTGGTTTAGCGGTGAGCACGGTCGACTGTGGATTATGAGGTCCTCGGTTCGATTCCCGGGTCATGTCAAAAAATTATGAGGATTTTTCTGTCAAGAAATTCTCAGTGGCAGCCCGGAGTTGGAAGTTGGCGGTGTCAGATATACACCCGTGCCTCGGAGAGCACGTAAATCCATCGTTCTTATGCCTGATATCTCACCGGTCGTGTCATCGGCGTTCCATCGGACTATGAGAGTGAGGGAATAGAGAGTGCACTTATGTATGTATGCGCACAAACTTGTGCACTATAATATCTCCTGCGTAGATCGCTAGTCTCCGTCTCGGTTGAGATTGGCCGCCGTGGCCGAAATTCGGTCGGGAGGACATTATTATTACTGCTATTATTATGGGATTTTATCGTGTAGGTAGGTGTAGGTATGCTGCGGTAATAATGGAACAAGACGTAACTTTCAAAACATTAATTTCAAAACTTAATCGCTTTTGGACCCAAATAAATAATCGGCGCCCTTCCTTTAACTTTGCGAAATTGTAAAACAGTATAACACCCTCGGGGATAATAAGGCTTAATAATTAAGGCATAAAGTTGAGGTAAATATGTTTGACTTACTTACTTGTACTTTCATTAATATTCCTTTTATCTTCTTTGTTTGTTAGCAAAGTCGGGTTTTTTTTTGTTGGACTCCTAATCCACATGTTGGCGCCAACGCTCGTACCAATATTGGTCAGTTATTTTCGTGAGGCGTCGACATGTTGGCTACGATACTTATATACTTACTTACTTGATATTCTTATTAGTTTTGTCCGGTCAGAGCCAACGTGAAGATGTCCGATACAGAAATCGAAATTCCTCTAATCGCTTTTATATAAGTGCATATAATTTGTGTTGGTTAATGAAAAAAAAAAAAAAAGAAAAGCCACATCAAGCCACGGCTTTCGCATTTTTATAATTATTTACAAGACGTGTGGCCGTCGATTTTATGGCCGCGCCACAATCGCGTGTGAATTCACGCCGTGAATCAAATTACGCATGCTCTTCACAAACGCCATGCCATCGCCGCTAAATTGCCGGCAACCATCACGATCATCGTGCGAGCATCCTCACGATCGTCCGTGATGGTTTATTGAGCAGCTAGCGGCGCGAATACCCTTTGATGCGTGCCCGAAAACCGACAAGTAGCCGATCGCCACGATTGCTGACAATTCTGACGGCGATGATCGGCGACTACAGGCGATAACCCATCGTGCACGCGTGTAATTGTCTACAGTCGCCGATTGTGAAGGGGAGGCTTTACACTTAATTTACACACGTCTTGTCTACTTAGCAAAATTGGAATTGACGTTCATAAAGATAAATGTGATTCCAGGTTTGTTCGGTTGTTTCGTTTCCAAATGTTTTTCGTATTATTCTTTGTAATAATAATATAACGAAAGTTGGCGCGACAAGTTTTCGTGAAACTATTGAAACTTTTAAAGTGCAATATTGTGTTTGTGTATCCCGGACGGACGAACTCGCCATTTTCTATATATAGCATTTGATTCCACTTGAGTTTTGGTTCAATGCTGAACTTTTATTGCTCTCCGCTTGAGAGATCCACTTATTAAGTTTAATACTTATATTATTCTATGATGTTTGCAATATGAAATATAATAATAAGTTTTCATCACTACGTATAATATTCTACAATTATAAATTAAAAATTAAAAAAAACCCCGATATTCGCCGTTTTGTAGTGTCAATATCTTGGATTTGCATAGTACCTACTATTATCTAGTCAAGCCCTTTCATTAATTGATACCCATATTAACGTCAAACTTATGACGCAAAAACACACCGTCGTTTTTGCGTCAGGGGTTTAAAAACAAAGTCTCCCGCTGCGTCTGACTGTCTGTCCGTTTGCGATAGGTAAACTTAAAAACTACTTAGATACTGAACGGATTTTCATGCGGTTTTCACCAGGACACAGTAATTCTGACATGAATTTGTTAATGTTTTGTGTTAAGTAATTGTTGAAAATGTCGGAAAAAGTCAAGCCGTCTGGGAGCTTTCATATATCTACATTAGGTACATACCTGCACAAAATTGATAAGATGGTACATACCTACTACAACTCCAAATTGTTAGTGAGGCTTTTCGATTTTAGCAGCTTATTTTTGTTGCCTTAATGTTGCTGTTCGATATCTAGCGTGTTATTTACTTGAAGAATTTATAATATGTGCGGAACCCTTTGTGCCCGATTGCGACGCGCACTTGGCCGGTTTTTAATACGATTTCTATTTCCGTTTATTTCGCCCCAGTTAAAACAATTTCCGAGTGTAGAGCGCAGTACGTCAGTATAGTTGGTGAACTTTAAATTTTATCCAACTTTGAAACTTTTTGGCGACACGTGTTGAAACTTTATGCCGCCTTTCCACCAGAGATGCTTACATGCGTAGCGAGGGTTATACAACGTTAGTTTTACTTTGCGCAAAAACCGAAACACGTGTCAAATATTTTTACATTAAGAATATTTGTACAAAATTTCAAAAAAATATAATGAAAAGTAACGAAGTTATAAGCTGTACCGGGGGTAGAAGAATCATTTAACAAGTATAAATTGAAAATTTAAAAAACCCCCGACATTCGCCATTTTGTGGCGGCGGCCATCTTGGATTTGCAATAGTGCTATTCTGCTAGTCAAGCCCTTTCATTTGATACCCATATTGAGGGTGTTGTGATAAAATATGTAATCCGCCATTTTGTAGCGGCGGCCGTCTTGGATCGATTTTTATCAAACATAGCTAACAACACTCTCGACTAATTCACTTTTTAAACAAAAAAAACCGCATTCAAATCGGTCCACGCGTTTGAGCGCCACAGGGGAACAGACAGACACACACACACACACACACACAGACACGTTAAACTTATAACACCCCGTCGTTTTTGCGTCGGGGGTTAAAAATGAAATGAAGAACAGAAAGCGCACGGTAAAAAGTATTTATTAAAAGTTCAAACGATAAATCGGTAAGTCGGTACAAGTTTTACCGCGGCTAAACAGTAGGTAGGTACACAAGAGAGGGTAGTGGGTTAACGTTGATTCGGCCTTGACTTCTGTGGTAGTATGATTATACTCCCCTTGTGTGGGGGCCTGGAGGTGGTGAGTGGCCCTGGAGTCGAGGAGTCCAGCAGGTGTTGTTCGTGGGATCCCAACGGTGCTAGTATGTGAAGGTGGGCGGGATGTTAATTGCCCATGTTGCGAAGCTCGAACAATGCTCCTGGAATTGATAACCAGATTCGGTTATCTACTGGTATATCAATCCGTCCTGGATCCACCCACGGCCCATGTTCGACACAGGGAGGTATAATTGCATGGTAGATTTGCCGGTGGTGAAAATCCAGAACGGAGTTTACAATAGTTTATAGTGAATAAGTGGCTGAAGGCCCAAAAGAAACGAAAACAATAATTATAATTTTACGATGTTATGAAAATGAGGGTTGGTAAACAAAATTTCGTCTGATGCAATCTTATCGTACAATGAACAAAAGATTTGCAATAATCTTTATGTAGGAATGAAAAAGAAGTTAAAAAGTACATTTAATGATTTTAATAATTAGTTATTAGACCATTTAAATACACTAAGATGATAAAAAAAGTATAAAAAATGTGAGATGACTAATTACTACCTACAATGAGTTTACGTGTTTTAGGTACCATTCAAAACTTACCCTAATGCGGGAGTATGATGATTTCACGTAAATAATACTTTGAAAATACGGTTATAACTTGATATACAATAACTACTGGTATAATATCTCGTCGCAGCAAAACTAATATGTTTTAACTCCGAAGTCGAATTCGCGGCGTCCAACGCGAGTCCGGACGTCGAATGCATAGATAATACACTACTACCTGCTATAGATGCGAAACGTTGAGATGTATTTAAAAGTTTTCCTCCACCGTCTAAAGATGGCGTTAGTATTGAAACCACATTTAGATACCAAATAGACCAATAGATGGCGCTTTTCGTACATGTCGACCTTGGGGGCTCGGCTTATAAATAATTACTATTCAGGGTAAATAAATAATCCGTTTTAAAATTCAGACCGATTTTCCTTTAAATATATTTTGGAAAATAACTCTAAATTTTAAAACGGATTATTTATTTATTTTTTAATTGCAGATAGTAAAAATGAAACACAAAGTATTTATTTTGTTTTATATTTTGTATGAATGTTATACCTAATACATATAAGCATGTTCTTTTATTAAATCATTTTTTTAACATTTTAATTTTATCTTTTAATATTTTGTTTACCCCCATACACCAAATGTGAAGTAAGTATCAGTTTAATAGTCAATGAAATAATGAATAGTTTAAGTTTAGAAAAATGCGCTTTACATTTAGACAAGATATCAAAATTACAATATATTGTTATATCCTTGAGTTGTTAAACCTAACACACTCTTCCAAGATTCAAACTTTTCTTTGTGGGGATACTCCTATTTAGGAAATCTATGCAATGTACCTGAAAAAATGAAGAATTGGTCACAATCTTGGATGATATGGATATCATTGGATTTTTACGTGGGATTTAAGTACCTACATAATATAGTATAAACTTTATACAAACAAACTTACCATCAACCACCCAAAATAAAATTCCGTTCCAATAGTTCCAAAGTTCCGATTTTTTAGGCATTTTGTCAAGAAACCGAAAATAGATGCCAGGTATGTCGTATATATCAGGAAACAGAAAACAATTTGCAAAGTCGGGTAAAATCGTTTGTAGAAGAAATCACAGAGTCCATTAACAGTCCAAGTCATCGTTATAAACAAAAACCACTATTAATAAAACAAAGAAAATGAGAAAACTAAGAAATAATGCACTGCATAATAACCGTTGAAAAAGTTTGTAAAACTTCAGTTTTTGACACTTAATTTAATTCAACTTTGACAAGTGACGGATAAGATAAGCATCAGGCGAACATCCTGCCATCTTGTTTTACATTTAAACAATTTCTTGAAAGTTGTACCACCCCGGACGCTAGAGGTCACACACTTATTTAAAAATTTTCGGCTTCGAATTTGTATGACAGTTTCATCCCCATGGTCGAATGGTTCGATTTTGCGGCGATGCACGAACGCAGGGTACTGTCCCCCGCTTCCCCGCACCGCTATCGTCTGATTCACCTAGGCCGAGCGGCGCGCGCGGCCGGCGACCGGTGCAAAAAACTGTAGGTATTCAAATTTAAAGATTGCAATTATGCAATTATAAGTATATATATATGTGTGTACCTAATAAATATGATTAAAATATGTAACGTTTCGTTACAAAGCTTGTTATGTTGCGTCGTTGTCCTCGAAAAAAATGGTCACCGCAAGCCGTCGCCGCAGGGACTACACTAGCGGCACGCTATGATGGCCGGTTTGACACATTACAATAGTGATGTGGAATGTCAATTTATTCTCGAACAAAAAACAATTAAGTTTTGTTTTTGTACCTGATTAAATAGGTTTAATAAAACAAAAATGTATATGTTTATTTAATTTATTTGAACGAACTGAATATTTGAACGAAAATGAATATACATACTTTATATGCACACAAGAAACATATGAATACAAAAGATACCAAAAAAGGTGCCACAAAAGGCCATAATTAATCAGATTCGTCCATACTACTATTTTCACTGTCGTCACTGCTATCATCACATACATTAATAATAAATAACTGTGCCTCCTGTGATGAGTGATCTAAGTCGAGTTGTACCCTTTTTGAGATTTTTACATAGAAATGATCAGAAAAAAATTAGCTTTTTTTTGGTCTAACCCACGTTCTTCTAACTATTATAGTTTCGGAGATAATTTTGTGCAAAGTGATATAAGTGACAGCATTTTTGCAAAAATATCGTGCATATAGATATATTTCAAGTTGTAACCTCAATAAGTAATTTTCTGCATGCATTATTTTTCGTGCTTCGTGGTATAAGTGCGATTATATTAATTTTCACATTTTATTTTTAGTACATTTATCGTGAATATTGATATAATTAGAGTTATATCACTTTGAACAGATTTTTTTCAAAACTGATTAGGGTACAATTATACATATACCTAATAATCACAATCTAAATTTATGCCTAATTTGTGATCAGTGATACATCTCGACTTGCATCATTGTGTACAAATCAACATTATTTGTGTAAACGAATATAAATTGAATTGTATCTAAAACTCAAACCAAATGTAGAAAAAATGTATGAAAAAGGAGACGTGCTAAATGATACAAGTGAAATCGTCAAGTCATACTCTTATGGAGATTAGCACCATTCCGAACCTGTGGTAGATTCATTTGTCGATTCGTAAACGCTTCCGAAAGTTTATCTGAATAAAATTATGATTACTTATATAAATGATAAAAAGGCGTGGATTTGACTCGTTCCAGCAATGCGCGAGACGGCAATTCAATCATGTACTTACCATAAAATTGTTATATTGATATTGTAAATTTGGAAAAGAGCAACCGCCGAGTTTCTTGCTGGTTCTTCTCGGTTGGAACGGCATTCCGAACCAGTGGTAGATTCATCTGACTATTCAAAAGCACTTGTAAAAGTTTATTTGAATAAAAAACTTTTCTATTCTATTCTATTCTATTCTATTCTATTGACACCAACCATGCGTTAATTGAGCGTAAGAAGAAGCACATGAGTATGGTTATTCACTTGCAAAAAAATTGGTACCAACTAGTGCGTACAGCTTCAAACAAAACAGCAAAGTTTAGGTAGGTACTGTTATCTAAATGACTTGTGATTCAACATGTTTTCAAGCAATTTCTTACTCTTGCATTGGAAAGTTGATGTGGTGTGATGTTCGATCTGTTTTGCATACCAAAGAAAATATTCCCTGTTTTTCTTACACAAAATGAATTCAAGGATGATGAATACAAGACTATGGATTGTTTGAAACGAGGTAAAGCTTACGCTATTACGATTACAATAAAGACAGTACCAATAGCCTACCACTTCAAAATTACTGTTTCAACCGATAAGAAGTAATATCTGTTTTGCTATGCTTTATTCAGGAGCGCGATCATGAGTTTTACAGAGTTTTAAAATATTAGGACTTTGTTATTGGATTGTTTTCCTTGCAAGAAATTGACTAAATTCCGAAAAAAGTAGTAATCTGTTGAAGCAAACTCCCGGGGAGAGTGATGGGTGTTGGAGATATTTCAATCGCAGCACCTTTAATTTAGCGACTGTCTGTTGTGAAGTATGAGGTCTAGCGTTGGTCTAAGTTAACAGCATTGGGCAAGAGAAATGACCAGTTTCGGTTGTTTAACTGGTGACATTTTCATCATGGTTTGAAATTGTTGATCTATCTTTATTGTCTGGCCAGATCTTAGGAAGCCATAGTGTATGATACCAGCACTGGTCCACCAAACACACACCAGTAGTTTTTTCTGAGTCAACTTTCGTTTGGGACAGTTTCACCAGTTGGGTTTCGCCAGTTCTCTTGGATTCAACCACTATGATGAGCATTTCCGACTGTCGTACACAATTATCCTCACTGATAACAATACGATTCAAAATTCCGTCGTTATTGTGACAATTGAGTAATGTAACGCAGCATTTAATGCGTGTTTGTTAGTGTGCTCCACTCAATTCATGCGGTAGGTACCTATTTCTCGAGTCTTTCACTTTTCAAATTTGTTTTAAGTGAATTAATATTATTATATCACTCACACCGAAGCCTGCCACTAACTCTAACATAGTTTGCGATAGATCCGCTACCACAATCATCTTTATTTCTTCATTGTCAACTAGGGTTTCCAGCCGTCCACGGGGTTTGTTTTTAGGTCAAAATTTCCAGAACAAAAACGTTGGAACAAAAATCGTACCATGCTTTCTTTTACAGTAAGGGTTTCCCCATACTCATCATTAATCCTTCGAATTATTTTTGCAGTACTGGTGCCACTGTGGAACTCGTATTCGTAAATAATGCGTTTTTTTAATAAGTTGCGTTGCGTTTAATAAGTTTTCCATGTTTTGAACAGATCGATGTCAAATAAAAATCAAATTGAGCGAAAACAAATGAATCACTAGATTCAAAAACAAATTTTGAAATAAATTTAAATTTGGAATACGCCAAGATATAAGTATGAGATCATAGTAGCCAGTTCAATAAAATGCCAGTTTCATAATATGTAAGGACTTAATCCATACTAATATTATAAATGCGAATATAACTCTGTATATTATGCTTTCACGCCTAAACCGCAAAACCGATTTTGATGAAATTTGGAACAGAGATAAATTAGACTTTGGAAACCAACATAAGTTATCATTTGTTGCGAAATAAAGGCTTGAAGGGGTTGAAATAGGGGTTAAATCTTTGTGTGGGAGTCCATCATATTGAAGATAAAAACCTTTATATTTTTGCAGTTTACATCCTGGAAATCGATATAAGATACTTCTAAGAATACACCCGAAATGAAGTTGTGGGCATCAGCTAGTATTTTATTAGTGAATTATTGGTTTAGAAGAAGTTTCACAAACGTTGATTTATTTTTGTAATACTTGTATTTATTTGCACCATAAAAATGCATTTTAGTGATGGGTATAACATGAGTTGTATTATTTAACACATTTTTCAGAAGACCAAACTTTTAGCAAACTGATACAATTCAGCTAAATTGTTAAAATAGGGGACTGATAAGTAAAAAAATCTCATCTTTGAGATATTACATTTATCCTTTGTTTGAGCACCATTGGGTTGGGAATATATTCTAATGAGTTATTAGATATTTTTACTTTATGTATATCAATTTACACGAAGACAATATATAGGTGTAACGTAATTTAACTGTACTTGTATCATTTATCACGTAATTTTAGCATCGATTAGAAATTAAAAAAGGTACAACTCACAGGTTTTTCAAGAATTACTTTAAAACTATAATATTTACCGCAAAAATTTAAATACACAGTGAAAGTGAATGTTTTTATCTACAAAAGAAAGCACTCAAGTTTAACCTAGCCCAATTAGATCGCGAACTAGAATTTTTTTAATCTTGTTTTTGCTCTCCTGTAAAATGGTGATTTTTGACTTGTATCACCTGTCACAGGAGGCACAGTATTATATGTTCGTTTTCTATAATATTATCTATTTTCACATCTCTTTCATAATCTTCCCTTATTAATTTAACAGTTCTATTCACAACCTTTTCCCAGTCTCCTTTAGTCACATGTTCACAAGCTTCTTCTAATAATTTTAGCATTTTTTTTGTGGTAAATGGGGGTTCTGTATTGTGTCTTGCAGCATATCCCTTAATTTGAGCCCACACCAACTCAATCGCATTATACTCACAATGGTAAGGCGGTAACCGTATAACTCTGTGCCCATGTTCTAATGCTATTTCGTCAATGACATATCGGATCTTGGTTGGTTTGTTTTCTTTTAAAAGACGTACTAATTCCGCTTTTAACATATTCATGTTTGCATCTACGCCATTTTTACGAAGCCATGCGACGATATCAGCTTTCTTTTGGGATTGGGCAGGTGGCTTGTCAATTTGCATCGAGTGGTATGGGGCGTTGTCCATAATTATAATAGATGGTTCAGGGAGGCTACACAACATTGAGGTAAACCATTCAGTAAACTTTTCTCCATTCATGTCTTCATGATAGTCTCCAGTGGTTTTTGACGCAAAAGCCATGAGAGAACCTTCGACAAACCCGTTGATGGTTCCGGCGTGACAAATTATAAGTCGCGATCCTTTTCCTACAGGAACTTTGGAAGTAGATGCTGCTGTGTCATCGTTCCAAGAACGGCCTACAGTATGGTTAGCATTAAGCCATGTTTCATCCAAGAACACAACATTTTGCCAATTTTTGATTTCTTTCACTTGCCGTAAAAAAGTATACCTTGCCATCGCTATATCAAATCTTTCCATCAATATTTTGCGTTTGTTACATTTTTTGTATCGAAATCCAATGGTCTTCAAAATCTTCGTTAAAGAACTTTCCCCACCGAAGAATAATCCAGCTTCCTTCAGTGAATACACCAACTTTTTTCTTGTTGGATACTCCTTCTGTAAATAGTAGCCGTAAACATGTCTTCGGATAGCATCGGCATCAAAGCTATCGATGCCTACGACTGGTTTTGCTCGTTTTCTCTTTTTTGGTGTGTGAAGTTTATTTTCTTCTGTGCCAGTCTCGCCATATTTTTTTTTAGTTATCCGTCTAACAGTTCGCTGTCCAATATTAAGCGCATCAGCTACGCGTTCAACCACTGACGTTATAGGTAAAATTGGCCCTCCATTTTGAGCTTCACGATCGAAATAGTTACGAAGGCGTATTACGAACTCACGTGTCTGACTACATGGGGATGAAACTGTCATACAAATTCGAAGTCGAAAATTTTCAAATAAACGAGTGACCTCTAGCGTCCGGGGTGGTACAACTTTCAAGAAATTGTTTAAATGTAAAAGTAGATGGCAGGATGTTCGCCTGATGCTTATCTAATCCGTCACTTGTCAAAGTTGAATTAAATCAAGTGTCAAAAACTGAAGTTTTACAAACTTTATCAACGGTTATTTGCAGTGCATTATTTCTTAGTTTTCTCATTTTCTTTGTTTTATTAATAGTGGTTTTTGTTTATAACGACGACTTGGACTGTTAATGGACTCTGTGATTTTTTCTCCAAACGATTTTACCCGACTTTGCAAATTGATTTCTGTTTCCTGATATATACGACATACTTACCTGGCATCTATTTTCGGTTTCTTGACAAAATGCCTAAAAAATCGGAACTTCGGAACTATTGGAACGGAATTTTATTTTGGGTGTACTGTTGATGGTAAGTTTGTTTGTATAAAGTTTATACTGTATTATTATGTAGGTACTTAAATCCCACGTAAAAATCCAATGTTATATAACCATATCATCCAAGATTGTGACCATTTCTTCATTTTTTCAGGTACATTGCATAGATTTCCTAAATGGGAGTATCCCTACAAAGAAAAGTTTGAATCTTGGAAGAGTGTGTTAGGTTTAACAACTCAAGGATATAACAATATATTGTAATTTTGATATCTTGTCTAAATGTAAAGCGCATTTTTCTAAACTTAAACTATTCATTATTTCATTGACTATTAAACTAATACTTACTTCACAGTTGGTGTATGGGGATAAACAAAATATTAAAAGGTAAAATTACAATGTTAAAAAAAATGATTTAATAAAAGAACATGCTTATATGTATTAGGTATAACATTCATATAAAATATAAAACAAAATAAATACTTTATGTTTCATTTTTACTATTTGCAATTAAAAAACAAATAAATAATCCGTTTTAAAATTTAGAGTTATTTTCCAGAATATATTTAAAGGAAAATCGGTCTGAATTTTAAAACGGATTATTTATTTACCCTGAATAGTAATTATTTATAAGCCGAGCCCCCAAGGTCGACATGTACGAAAAGCGCCATCTATCGGTCTATTTGGTATCTAAATGTGGTTTCAATACTAACGCCATCTTTAGACGGTGGAGGAAAAACTTTTAAATACATCTCAACGTTTCGCATCTATAGCAGGTAGTAGTGTATTATCTATGCTGACTATTTAGAACAGTTCTCTGCGTACGTTCGGTCATATCGACGAAATCCACAACAAAGGGCTTGAACAGAGTCCAAATTAACGAGCAAGGGTCAACAGTAATGCAGTATCAATATTTGAAATCCAAAGCCAGGTCAAAACTATATCACAATCGCATTGCACTGACAGTTTATACTTTTCGAAGCAACGTCAATTCGAAACTGCTTTGTTTTGCATTGAGCATTGACGCGAGTTTGCCGGAGGTAGTAGTTGTGCTAGCCAGCGATCCTATGTGACGATCGTATTAGATTCCATTTTTAAAAATTTATTGATATTTTTTTGCGATTTCAGAGGTTTGTCCACATAGTGAAAATTGTTCATATTCACAAGTACATTCACCCCTTAAATGGTGCAAACTGATTTTTCTACACTTGTATACATTTAAGAAATCAATTTAATAAATAAATTTTGAGTCCTAAACCTAAAACTACATTCGATAAAATTTATGAATCTCTGCACATCACTATCGTCAATAAAGTAATACAATTATTTCCTTCAAAGTCGTTATCAATTAATACGGAACTTCATGAGCGGACAAACGTCAAACCGGCCATCATAGCGTGCCGCTAGAGTAGCGATCGACGCGAGTTGAATGACCGCCGCTGTGTGCCCACCGTCAGCTGATGCGCGGTAAATCATTGTGTCTAAGCTTGTAGGATTTCAAAATATTTTTGGACAAAAATATAACACTATATAAAAATGGTTGGATTCGATTTTGTTACTGATTCTAAACAAAGTTCTTTCAGGTTTTGCGTAAAGTAAAACTAACGTTGTATACATGCCAACCAATAAGATCGTTTGATTTTAATGCTCGATCTAGACTCTCGTGAGGTACCTCCTAGAGGCTCTCAGAGTCTCGAGTGGAGGCTGCAGGAGTGCTAGCCATCCAGACTCTCGATCCTAGCGTCCTTTGACTCGCGCCCGAAAAACCGTTCGCCTCGTCGCGCTGTCGCTCCATACAAAGTGGAGCGACAGCGAGGCGAGGGAAGACGAGGGGACACGAGCGCTCTCACACTCGCGTTGCCTCGTATAGCCTCGTGGAGAATGTGGATGGCATTACAGCTAAGCTTAGTTCTGGTGAAAGAGAGTTCAACGAAGCTATGTCGTTTACGTTCTCTATGAAGCGAGGGATTTGAAAGGTTAGGATGCAAGCTAAGATTGTGAGCTAAGGTTGTGAGCTAGGGTAGCGAGCTAGGGATACGCGAGTGGAGTAGGTAGGTATGTGAAGAGCAGAGCTGCGTGGACGACTTAAGTACCTACTCGGCACAGCTAGCTACCTCGCGCAAAGCAAGTCTTTACAGCACATCTTTATAACACAGCTTTGGAGATGTATAGACTAGACGTATAGTGGAAAGGCAGCCTTATGGAGGCGAAATGTGCTATCTATTTTTGTTATTGATATAAATAAATAAAGATAACTTCATCCAGAGGGTACGACGCCGTCCTAATCTGCTGACGATTGTATAATCAAACGATACGATTTGGTCACACGATAGAATCAAATCGAATAGATTGCTATAGCAAGTTTCGGTTTTTTCCAAATCCCGTGGGAACTGTGGATATTTCCAGGATAAAAAGCCTATGTGTTAAGTCAGGGTATAGTCTATCTCCATTCTAAATTTCAGCCAAATCGGTTCAGTAGTTGCGGCGTTAAAGAGTAACAAACATACACACAAACTTTCGCCTTTATAATATTAGTGTGATATACGAAAATAAAATCACACTAAATGCCGATTCGCTCATATAAGTGATATGTGCGAATCGGCCTTAATACAATAAAGATTGAAGGAGGAGGTTGCATTCTACTCCTCCAGTAACAAAATAATGTTCACAGTGATATCTAGGATAAGTAAATCAGTGGTCTATGTTTGATATTTTTTTTTTTCATTTTTCCCGCGGCGTCGTATGCTGTAATTTATATGAGAGCTCGTCATATACATAAAAATTGTAAACATAAATGTTATGTTAACGCGAATTCGGAGCTGTTGTTACCGTTACAAAGTTATTGTTTATTCGCGCGTAAATATTGTTTTAGGGCCATATTTTGGGCAAAAAATTTTGTGAAAGTTTTCGTCCATAAATATAGATTTTTTTACGCTTCTATCGTGTTATTTTGTATCATGCAATTGTATTATTATTTTTAATACTTTGGCCAATATTTTGATCGTACAATACCTTTGGTGTCATTTTGTCAACGCTAGATTTGAAGTAAGTAAGTAAGTACCTCCTTTCTAACAAAAAAAGAATCAATGAATTCAGCCTACTCGTTAATGAATTACAGCTAAGTACACATTTTGACTTTCATTCCCTCTCCCAAGGGAACTGTGCTGAATTTCGGGATAAACAGTATCCTATTTGTTACTCCGTAGTATGAACTTAAATTATGCCAAGTTTATTTTCAATCTTCAGTAATTTTTTCGTGACCTTACAATTTTTTTAATCCCAATTTTAATTACAAAGTTTTTAACTGAAGAGATTTTACTTAAAACTTAACAGTGGGACCACAACCCCAAAAATGTAATCGCTAAATCATGTCCTGTTGGTCCCACCATCAAAGTGGGACCAACAGGACTTGAAGATCCTGATGGTCCCACTGAGTGGGTCAACCAGTGGGACCCCCAGAGCATAGCTGATTATGCTTGTTACTTGATGTCATGTGCACATCACACCGCAGTGATGTGTCAGCACTCAGCAGCTTTAGATGATTATGCCCAATCAATATAATAGTTTTCGTGAATACCTACTCGTCAAAGACCCAAGGGTCAGTGGGAGGTCTGGGATTGACATCGTCATAATATATTTTCCCACTAAATAACACCCAATCCACCCTTCGTCGATTCAGACGTTACGCCGGGCCACGGAACGAGCGAGACGAGATAATATAATATTTAAATAACAAGGTTAATTTCAAGTAGACTTACTATGTTCGTTTAAAAATCTACTAAAATTACACCTTAGTGGGGGCTTCACCGTTGCTTATTTATTTTGAATGTAAGTAGAATCCAAATAATATTAATCAAAAAGTATCGAGTGGTAACTCGAAATTCACCTCTTGAGTAGGGTAGGTAGTTTTACAAATATTAAATTGATTTATATGCTGTATTGCTGACAATTTAACAGCAATAATGTTCTTTACTGCGACGTACCTACTGCAATCACCACGCTGGACAGGCGGGCTGGATTTTTTTTTAATTGCTAAGCTACCTAGACTCACCGGTGTCACTGCTATAACCCGCGCCACGTACATCAAACGCTGAAGGAAAGTGGAGGGGGTAAGTTATTGTATTGCGCGCTGAAGGAAAGTGGAGGGGGTACGCTGTTGTATTACGTGCGTGACAGTTCCCATACGCAGCTATCCCCTCCACGTTTCGTTCAGCGTTCGAGGTACGTGGCGCGGGTTATACTTGACACCAATTCAGCCCTCTCTTATAGTTGGCTGGCTTTGACGACAATTGTGACATGATGATGATAACCGGGATAGACGGCTTAACTTGCTCTCGATCGAAACGAACTTCGCTTCACTCGCAATGGGGCCTGCGCTTTATAAAGGCCACGACCATTAAACTAACAAGTAATTACTCCCACAAACATACGGGTTGAAACGGTTGGCCCAAAATCGCCAAAATCGCCAGTTTCATGGGCTACAAGAAAATCCCCGGCTGTTCGTAAGTGGCGATTCTGGGCTATCGCCGGGCCCCGGGCTAGTACGGCTAAGCGGGCGATTACGGGCTATTAATCGACCCAAGTGAGTGGATTTCTCTGTAGGTATAGATTAGTGAATGTGAGCCGTTGCAGTCGTGGGGTGGTCCCAAAGACATTCTTCGTGTACGGACTGTGGATATTAATTTCTTTTATTTCTGTGTTGGTACTTTTACCCGACTGCAGCAAAGCCAAAAGGAAGGGTTATGATTTTAGCAGTCTATGTGTGTATGTGTGCATGTATGTATGTTTTTATACGTGCTTAAGTTATGTGTTTAAGTTTCCGTAAGTAATTATCACCATTGCCTGTTCCTAAATTGACGTTCAAAAAGTGTACAGTGTACCTACTTTGAATAAATGAATTTTGAATTTGAATTTGAATTTGTATGTATGTTTGTATCAGATTCTGTGTGTTCCACCGTAGCGCCTAAACGATTGGGCCGATTTTGGTGAATGAGGTGTCAATTGTTATGGTCCGGGCACGTGGGTTATTCTGTAACTTAGTTAGCAACTGAAAATGGTTGCCAACGAATTAGTTCGATATACATTGCTGCTTTACTGTGTGAAAAATATAAACAGTGATTTCATGTCACACATTAAAACAGCAATGTATATTGAACTAATTCGTTGGCAACTATTTTCAGTTGCTAACTAAGTAACAGAATAACCACCCTGGTCCGGGTGACACAGGCTACATTTAATATGGGGGAAAAAATCGAGAAGTGACTTTCGCGGCTTAAACTAGAATATTACGTTATTTAGTTGTAGTAGGAGATCCCACCTTAGAAATTTCTACCCTCATCTGTTATTTAAACGAATTATATGTCAAATGAAAGATTATTTTATTCTTAATCGAACCGTATTTGGTTGCCTGGTCAAAAGTGGTGCTAAATCATGGTTGCCTGGATTTTAAGATATAAAATGTTCGGTGCGAGTGTTGAAAGTGACAGAAAAGTGTTGCGCGCGCAATTTCATTTGACAGACAAAGATGCAGTGAGGCAGGCGTGCACTCGGCAGGTGCTTAGTCTATACATAGATTAAAACCATAGACTTTCTGTGCCTGTCCATTAAAGATATTTACAAAAAAATAAGTGAGTGACGTAAGGGATAAGTAATAAAACGTAAAAAAGCTGTTTTTGAAAATTTTGTCTGTTTGTCTGTATGTTTGTGCATGTATTACGCAAAAACTACTGAATGGATTGAAATGAAACTTGGCATAATTTAAGTTCATACTACATAATAGCATATAGGATACTTCTTATCCCGAAATTCAGCACAGTTCCCTTGGAAGAGGGGATGAAAGTCAAAATGTGTATTTTGACTTTCATCCTCTCTCCCAAGGGAACTCTGCTGAATTTCGGGATAAAAGGTATCCTATATGCTATTATATAGTATGAACTTAAATCATGCCAAGTTTCATTTCAATCCATTCAGTAGTTTTTGCGTAATACATGCACAAACATACAGACAAACAGACAAAATTTTCAAAAACAGCTTTTTTACGTTTTATTACTTATCCCTTACGTCACTCACTTATTTTTTTGTAAATATCTTTAATGGACAGGCACAGAAAGTCTATGGTTTTAATCTATGTATAGACTAAGCACCTGCCGAGTGCACGCCTGCCTCACTGCATCTTTGTCTGTCAAATGAAATTGCGCGCGCAACACTTTTCTGTCACTTTCAACACTCGCACCGAACATTTTATATCTTAAAATCCAGGCAACCATGATTTAGCACCACTTTTGACCAGGCAACCAAATACGGTTCGATTAAGAATAAAATAATCTTTCATTTGACATATAATTCGTTTAAATAACAGATGAGGGTAGAAATTTCTAAGGTGGGATCCTAGACCATTGCAATTGCACATTGGCGATGAAGCAAGCTTAGTAAAATGCAAACGCCAGCGTGTTATTTGACTGCCAAAGGCCATGTTAGCAACATTTAGCCCTACCCCAGTTGGCAACGATGCAGCATGCTCTGAACTTCGCCTTTTGAAGTTTCCAGAGTGGATGCCAACTTGAATAACAATTTTATCTATTCAAATTCATATAAGTATTCATAGTAAGTATTCATATAAGTAGGTAAATAGTACCTAAATAACAATAATATTTGTACGCCTTAAGGACATGAAACAGTGGCACTGTATTTAACAATTACCATAATTGTACCTACTAACCTATTTCAACAAATAAATAGATTTTGATTTTGATTTTGATACAAATCATCACATACCTATATCTTCTGAACGGATTTTCATGCGGTTTACACTAATACACAGAGTGATTCATGAGGAAGGTGTTTTTTTTAGGTATTTAATTTGTTATGGTTTTGTGGCATATTATGATGTTAATCGTTGAAAACGTGGAAAAAGTCGACAGTCGTAAAGTTAATTATTCAGTTTTCTCAGAAAATACTCTGCGCTCGGTGTGCACCGGGCCTAAGGGCTCCGGACGGGTTCGAAACTAATCGGGCATACTCCGACAAAACTATACATACGTGAGAACTGTTTAAATATCATAGTTCCAAAAAATTTATATCACTCAATTTAAATGGTAAAATCGTTAATAATTATCACCATTATCCTACCTACTTCTATTTTGATTGACAAAAGGCACAAAGATACCTTACTCGTAGCCTGCTATAACCCGGCACGTAAGTTGAGCGGTGACTTTCAAGTGCGCGCAGCGTCGTACGAGTGAGCTCTGTGGAGTGAGCGGGACACAATACGATTGGAGAGCCAATCAGCGCTTACGAGGGATCCGCGAGAGCTAATCAGTGCTTACGAACGATCCCCACGCCCTCCCCGCGACCCACTCACCACCCGAAATACCTCATTTTCGACTTCTGCGCATTGAAGGTCAACGCTAGACTTATTTGCCGTGACTTGTACGGCTTTACAAAATGACAGCTGATTCTTATGCCGTCGCAACGAAATTACTGGACACTAAATTGGCCTTTTCCAATACAATTTATCACAATTCACATTTTAGTTCGGGGTACCTTCACTCTAACTTTTCTTATCAATCAGCGCCAAAATGGCGGTAATCAAAATGCCAGTACAGCGTACTTGTGTTGATAATGGTAAGGGAGCCCATGATGCTAAATGTGGATTTACTCGAGCGTCGTCGTCGGAACCGCTACCGCGCACGCGGTTGATCGCTATGCGTATGAGCAGAGGCGGCGGAAGGCGTGGGCGATGTGGGCCCAGGCCCACGGCCTCGCGCTCCGGAGGGCCTCGCGCCCTGGAGGTTACTTACATAGTATAGTAGGTGCCTACTATGATTTTGTATGAATAAAAATTTCAGAGGGCCTCGCAAAATATATCTTGCCCACATAAAATTTAGGTCTTGCCCGTATGAGCACTTACTCCTCTCAGTGGTGGGGAAAGCTTCTAGCTGCACGCTCTCTTCCTTAATCTTCTCGGGTGAACAGTTGCATAAATAACTATTTTTAGTTCGTAATTAACCCACCATACCATAATCTGACGTGCCGCGTATTTCTGACCATTGCATCGGTTTTTTTACGCGCGGCCCTAATAAGTTAAGGGCTTATATATGGTAGAGGGTACTCCGCAGGATGCAAGATGCCTCATTATAATCTGATGCGCTCGAGTAAATCCCAAAATCCCCTCTTGGGCTCCCTTACTATAGAGGTCAGTGTTTGGCAGCCTGTGGCCTCGAGGCATCGTAAATCTATGCCTCGACTGACAGCTCTTAACAAGTTGCCACCAGTGTGGCCTCTCTGTTGAGGCGTCATCCCCTGTAATTACAACAAGGGTCGCCCTCGTCTCGGACAGCGGAGAATGGGGCCTACAACTTTTCTAATTAACTTCTTCCCTAACTACGGAATTGGGGCTGCCACGACAAAAATGGACGTCAGGTGGTGCCACGGAAAAGACAGGTAGGTACAAATAGAGAGTAGAGAGATTTCAAATAACCGCGAAACCTTAAAATCAATGGATCATAAAAATATGTACCCATTTGAAAACAAGTTTTACGTTTAGACGTAAAAATATAAATAAATAAATATATGTCGCCAGAGATGACCAGAGACGACCAATCTAATCTAAGCGACACACGACACACACGTCGCACGACACGACCAACGTCATACTGCACGACACACGACACACACGTCGCACAACACGACCTACTCCTACACGACACACACGTCGCACGATACGACCTACTTCGTACTACACGACATACGACACACACGTCGCACAACACAACCTACTCCTACACGACACACACGTCACACGACACGACCTACTTCGTATTACGCGACATACGACACACACGTCGCACGACACGACCTACTTCGTACAACACAACCTACGACACAGCACACCGCACGAAAGGAGTAGCGCTCTCGGCGAGAGCCCAAATCGGAATGTGTCATACACGCTTTTTCTCTTGTTTCGGATTGAGTATGCTGCATGGCCCTATTGGCCGCTACAGCGTCACCGGGGTTGTCGGAGAGCGCGAAGCTCTGCCAGGGGGGAGTAGTGAGCCCTAGGGCTCGATGAATATCGGAGGGCGGCAACGTCTTCCTAAGGGCGCCTCCTGTGAGGCTCGGACCACGGCTTAGGTTGACGTTGGGGCGAGTGGGTTCGTTGGACTAGATTAGTCCGAGCGCCCCCGAGACCGTGGTAAGGGCCCACGTCCGGGTGACGTCAGAAATCGGGGACCTCGTCTTCGCCGGCGAAGACGCTGTGCATCGGTTGTGTGATTGTGTGGCCCTAACATATAGGGTGCATTGTCGGTAGTTATTTGATCGTCGGGGTCGTAAAGGATGTGCTTAGGGCGTCTTTTATCGGGAGGGTCGTTACGATCTGGAGTGTAAGCTGATGCCCCTACCACCAGAGGGTTGGGGTGCTTAGCTGCTTTCTCAAAATAGTTTTTGGAAAGTTGTTTAAAATGTTGTGTAATAGTGGGGAGTTGGAGATCTCTATGGAGATCCACATTGCGCATGAACCACGGAGCGCCCGTGGCCATACGCATAAATCGGTTCTGTATTACTTGAAGTTTATGATACGAGGAGGGAGGGAGGTGCGCAAACACAACGCTCGCATATGTCATGATGGGTCTAATACATGTTTTGTACAAGGTAATTTTATGTCTGAGGGACATTTTGCTTTTTGCGCAAAGCATAGGATAGAGACGACCTAGCACATACGCCGCCTTGTTCCGAACTCGGCGTATGTGTGCTGTGAATTTCATCTTTTCATCGAATGTTACACCCAAGTACTTGGCTTTCTTTTGCCAGGGGATGGGACGCCCGTGAAGGGTGATTTTGAGCTGATCGAGTTTGAATTTAGATTTCGTCTTTTTGGAGAAAAGCACTGCTGCGCTTTTTTCCGGGTTAACCTCGATCCTCCAAAGGCGGAACCAGCGGCCCAGGCTGTCTACCGCTTTTTGGAGTCGAGATATAACATGACGATAATTTTTATCGGAGCTATAGAATGCGGTATCATCCGCGAACTGTGCAATGCTAACGTGCGGGGATCTAGGTATGTCACTTGTAAATAGCGCATACAGAAGTGGGGAGAGCACGGAGCCCTGAGGGACTCCTGCTCGGATCGGTCTAGGGGACGACAAGGTACCGTCTAGTCGGTATCGGAAGGTCCTATTGGTGAGATAGTCTCGTAGCAGACGTACGAGACTCTCTGGCACGCCTAGGTGGAATAGCTTGTAGATCAAGCCGGCGTGCCAAACCTTGTCAAAAGCTTTCGCTACATCAAAGAATAGGGCTCCTGTTGGGATGCCTATCGTCTGAAAACGATGAAAACCTAGATAGATGTGCTCCGTGAGGCGGTGCGCTTGGTGAATACATGAGTGTTTGGCTCTAAAGCCAAACTGCTCGTCGTTGAGGAGTTTTTTGTCCTCAACTACTTTCTTTAATCGGTTCAGTATAATTTTCTCGTACACCTTGGCAAGGGTGTTGAGTAAGCTGATGGGACGGTAGCTAGTGGGGAGGTTGGCAGGTTTCCCTGGTTTTGGGATGCCTATGACTGTTGCTTCCTTCCACCTGTCGGGGAAGGAGCAACCTGCCATGAGTGTGTTGAAAATAATAACCAGGAGGTTGATTATTTGCTCGGGGAGTAGTTTGAGAGTTTTGTTAGAGATTGAGTCTGGGCCAGGGGCTTTTTTGGCGTGTAAGTCCTTGATGATCTGATGAACTTCACCGCTGGTCGTGGGAGTGAGTGGTTCGCCCCCGGGGGCGGACGCGAATAGAGCGGCTAGTTCATTATCGACTGATTCTACGTGGGACCTATCAATGGAAATTGTACTTGGAGTGCATTGTGACTCTAGGCTGTCGGCTAAGCACTCGGCCTTATCGATATCTTCAAAGGCGGGCGGTTGGTTGGGGCGTAGAAGCGGAGGGGTGGCCGAGACAGGGTCGGCTTTGAGAGCTCTAGCCAGCTTGTAGTACGCTACATGCGATGGCGAGAGTTCGCTCAGCTTCCTGTCCCATTGTTCGTCACGGAGTTCGGCAAGGCGAGCCTTTACCTTCCTCTGGGCTCTCCAGAGTTCCCTCCGGTTGTCAGCGGTCGGACATGCGTCATGGGCTCTACGTTTGGCGTTTTTAATTGTGATAAGCTCTCTCGCGTCGTCCGGGAGCTGCCTACGGAGGAATCCGTTTGGCATTTCCCGGGAGCATTCGCTTAGAGCATCGCGAATATGGTTAGTAAGGTGCAGTGAGGCTGCCTGCGCTTCATCTAAGGTTTCTATTCTGTCAGGTATCTGAGAGAGGTGCACTGAATCTAGTGACTTAAGATGCTCTGATAGCTTCTTAAAGTCGATGATCGTTTTGGTCGGGGGGTCCGTGGAGGGCGGAGGTCCTAGCTGGAGTAGGACGGGACGGTGGTCTGAACATAGTTCGGATAGCACTCTCAGAGGGCTCACCTCTAGGGCGATGTTCTTTAAGAGTGCTATGTCGAGTATGCCCGGTCTGTCTGTAGTCCTGTCTGTCGTAGGGTATCGTGTCGGTGTGTCAGGGGCCATAACTATGAAGTTAAAGTCTGAGCGTTCGGTCAGTCTTAGTAGTTGTAGTCCTCGTGCGTTTTGGTATCGACTATTCCAGCAAGGGTGTTTGGCGTTGAAATCTCCGGCCAAGATGACGGAGTCTCCTAGGGAGAGTAGGGCTTTCAGATCACTTTCTAAGAGATCTTTAGTCGGGGAAAGATACACTGATGCTAGTATGACCGTCGGATGGCCGGACATACTCATCTGACAGGCAGAAGCTTCTATATTGGTGAGTTGTGGAGGATCGAGAGGGGTGCAGTGAAGAGCCCTTCTATAGTAAATAGCTGTGCCACCTAGCCGGTTGGTGGTTCTATCGTTACGTATTAAGTTAAAGTTCGCAATCTTCGGATCACGTCTACAAGGTTTCAAGAAGGTCTCTTGCACTAGTAAGATATCGATTTGGTGTGCACACACGAATTCGCGGATTTCATCTATTTGATCGATGAGGCCGTTTGCATTGAAAAACGCGACAGTCAGAGAGTGTGGTTTTAATCTACTTTTTGTTGTATTAGCCATTTAGAGCTTTTTGACATTTATGAATCGATAATAAGAATTGTGCGTGCTCTTGCATCGCACCTAAAAGGTTGGTTTTGGACATTTTGATGAATGAGTCTAATTGTTCGATGTCTATGCATTCGAAAATATAGCTCGTGAGGCGCCAGTTATTTGCGAAGCGTTCTGCTGCGCCGGATTCTGGGGTGGAGGGTGCGGGGGGAGGTGGGGTAGGCCTAGTCGGAGACGGACGGGGGCTAGGGGCCTGCGGGGCGGGAGGCGCCGCCGCTGCGGAGGTTGCCTTAGGGGCTTGAGGTCCCTTTGTAAGGGGTTTTTCCCAAGCATTAACGGCGGGAGCCGGCGCTGGGATGAAGGTTTGGGCGGGTTTGTCTGTTTTGGAGGCTTTGGAGGCTGCCTCAGATTGGCCTTCGATCGGTTTGACCCTTCGCTTGGGTTCCTTTGGGGCTTTGGGGCACTTGCGATAGTTCGCTGGGTGCCCTTGTTCCCCGCAGAGAACACAGCTCGGGGGCTCCTCGGTCGGCTGCCTCCTGAGGCAGTCTGCCGTGCCGTGATCCCCCAGACACTTTACGCATCTAGGGCGGGCGAAACAATTCCTTGCGGAATGCCCGTATAGTTGGCAGCGATGACACTGCCCTATCCTACCTCTGCTTTTTGGATTCTGGATTTTAATACCAGACAGTCGGCAAACTGTCTTAATATTATGAATATTCTTTCCCTCTGGAGTGAGGTCAAGGACGACAAGGACCATTTCGTATGGACTCTTGGTTTTAGGATGGTACATCCTATGAACCTGTTGGACGGGGAGACCCTGGGAAATAAGGTCGGACTTAACGAGCTCTGTATCGAGCTCCCTAGGGATGCCGCGTATTACTTTACGTAATACGCGCTCATCGGGAAGAGCGAAGGTGTGGAATCCTACGTTTTCCTGGCGGAGGATAGAAGTTAGCCTGCGATGGTCGTCGGACGTGGGGCATTGAACCCTTATCCCGATGACCGTCGAACGGGCGTAATCGAACGAGATGTGTTTCTCGTCGAGTAGTGGCAGAATGCGCTGCCAGCTGAGTTTCTCTCTGATGTACAGAGGTGGTACTTTTTCTTTATTAATGTCCTCCATCGGGGAGTCGTCCGACTCCTCGATTTGGGACGCTTGGGAGGTACAATTGTTTTTCGACCTTGAGGAGGTCTCGGGGACCGCGATACCAGCCTTTTTAGGCGGGTTTGAGTGGGAGTTAGAGGCCTTCAGCTTGCGCTTCTGGCTTTTGCTCTGCACAACGGTAAAAGTGTCGTCTGTCTCCGACGAGGCCGGGGATGTTTCGGAGTGGACCTCCGTGACATAGACCGGCTTTTCGGTGCGGGCAGAAGGCCCGGGAGTGATCGCAGAGCGGGGCTCCTTGACCAAGGGAAGGGGTTGGGGGGTGTTTGGTTCCGCGGCAGGGGCCACGGAGGCGGGCGCTGAGGGCGCGGGGAGGTCCTTACAATAAAAATGTTGTAAGTATGTCGGGTTTGACTTGCTCAGATCGGCGATCAGAGCCTCTATGTTTATTTTTGGCTTCCGTGGGTCCAGAGCGGACCACGGAGCCGGTAGTGCGAGGATTGAGGGGTCCATAGTGGACCCGGGAAACGTCTGAGTCCTCCCTGCCGGGGCAGGGAGGTGTGTGCCTAAGGTGAGGCCCTAATGGGACCCCGTCCTTGGGAGACGGGGTTGAGTACCTACACTGCACTTAGAATAGTGTACTTACAGAACCTAGACCCTGGAACTACACTACACTACACACAACGCAGGACAATGACCAAAGCACGACACAGCAATCCGGGTGGCACTGGGGCACTGGCACTTAATCGGGGTGAGCAACGAGCTCGGGCGCGAAACGAACACGGTAGGCGCTTTGTAGAGCGCATTCGAAGACGTCCACGCGGTGCGAACGCCAAGAATGAAAAAAATGTGTCATACACGCTTGCGCCCTCTCTCTTATAATAAAATGTTGGTAGGGGGAATGACGTAATGGCGCAATGCTCGATTATTCACACTACAATATCAACGAACCTACATATATTTAACCATTACTTTTCTTTATATCGGTGTTTGAATTATTATGGTCTAATATTCGGCTGCGAAGTTTAACTAATAATTTAAGATTAACTACTTAATAGTTTAGGTGCAAAAAATACATACTCTTATTATTACGAGCTAGAGGATGCCCGCGACTTCGTCCGCGTGGTTTTAGGTTTTTAAAAATCCCGCGGGAACTCTTTGTTTTTCCTAAGCTCCTTTGAGCTCATACTGTTAGAAGTCGCGCAATAAAATGTACAGTAATGAGTATTAATTTTTTTATAGCTCTTTCCCATCACTAAAGTTTTCCCAATGGAATAAGTTGTCATCTTTACCAGCCGACTTTGCGCAAGGAAAATGCCAAGTTTTCCCTAAATTATGCAACCGTCATAAACCAAAATGAGAGCGAGTCGGGATCACCAGTAACGCAAGCTATCGGATCATGGCGGGAAAACCGAAAATAAATTGGAATAATTGATAAATTCCGTCCAAATCAAGTGAGTCAAGAGTCGGTGGCGGTAAACGGTAAAACATAATTCTTCTGTACTATGTGTGTTTGTCAACCAACTCCTCCTAAATAACTGGACCGATTTGAATGAAATTTTGTGTGTATACTTACTTCAATGGGTTCCTGTATGGTTTGAAAACACAATTGGACCCGGTAGGTGGCACTGATGTCGGTATATCACCGGGCAGGGGGACATCTGTCGGGTCCAATAGTTTAATAACAAAATTGTGAATTTTTTGGATCACAATTCTCTCATTCCTAAATATAATGATATAAATAAAAAGGAAATATAAATATAAAAGAAAAGGTGAATGACTGACTGACTGATCTATCAACGCACAGCTCAAATCACTGGATGGATCGGGCTGTTTGGCATGCAGATAGCTATTATGACGTAGACATCCGTCAAGAAAGGATTTTGGAAAATTCAACCCCTAAAGGGGTTAAATAGGGGTTGAAAACTTGTGTAAGAGATAAGTGTATGAATCCACGCAGACGAAGCCGTGGGTAACAGCTAGTATTTATATATAAACACTAGATGATTCCCGCGACTTCGTCCGTGTGTTTTTAAATCCTGTGGGAACTATTTGCTTTTCCGGGATAAAAGTTGTCTATGTCAATTTCCGAGACGCAAGTTAACTCTGTAGGTACCAAATTTCATCAACATTGGTTAAACTCTTAGGCCGTGAAAAGCTAGCACACAGACAGACAGGCACAATTTCGTATTTATAATATTAATATGTATTTACCTTGAAAGTTATCCATGGAAATGGATGAAAATTGAACATTCCCCGCCTTATCTCCGAAAATAATAAGCCTAAAAATTTAAAAATATGTATAAAAAAAATTGTTTCTGATACAGATTACTACAGAAAAACCTATAAAAAGTCTATTGTCTTAAAATAACATGGTAAATCAAATAAATATCGTGCATAGACATTTAATACATTGTATGTATGGAAATAAAACATTAAAATAGCGAGGCGCGACTAGCCCTTTTCACGTTATTTTTTGTTTGCATTTGACTAATATTTTTTATTATTATTAAGTAATTGACGTAAATTATTGTTATCACTTATCAATCCATTCGGATTGTGATGGGTTTTTGTTGTTTGACACTATTTTTGATGCCTACTAAAAAGACTTTATACTTGCTTATGTACACGGGTAAATTTCTCGACAATCTCTTTTATTATCATCACATAACATAACATAACATTAAAAAACAAAGTTTTTCTATTCGTTTCGACTTTGCTCTAGTATGCCCCGACCCTAACGATAACGATAAACTATGACCCGTACTTGTGTCGAACTTTATGTATCCTTGTACACCCGAATGTTTTCAGTTACAAGTGAAACGACGAGCGAGCATGATCGCAATATTGTTAGTGGCGGTGTTGGCGAGCGCGAGCGCGGCGCCGCGGCTCCAGCTCCGTATCCATTCCGACGACGGCAGCATTGACCGACGCATGAACCAAGTGTCCGATGACAGCAGCTTTGCCCCGCGCATGAACCGAGTGTCCGATGACAGCAGCTTTGCCCCGCGCATGAACCGAGTGTCCGATGACAGCAGCTTTGCCCCGCTCATGAACCGAGTGTCCGATGACAGCAGCTTTGCCCCGCGCATGAACCGAGTGTCCGATGTCAGCAGCTTTGCCCCGCAGTAGAGGATCAAGCCGGTTCTGCATCATGGGTCCACTTCTTTCCCACGGGTCAATTTATATATAAAAAACACAAAATCCCGTTTGCCGTGATGCTTGGCCGATTCAGCATCAATTTGAATAAAAAAGTGCGCTCGCGGGGGCTACCTGCCGGTATGCGGCCCATGACAAAAGCGCATCCGCGCCAGGTACCCGAGGCAGGCAACCCCTCCGTACGCAGGTAGCAGACCCTTCGGCAACTATGGACTCTTGCTTTGCTATGGTTTCCATTATTATCCGACTTCATATAAAAGTGTACTACGAGCTATGAGTTTATCTTGTTATTTCATGATAATTATAATGAATGAAAAAATAGAATTTTATATTTACTTATTTATAGATTTAAATATGATTAATAGCTAATGTATGTTATACAAGCAATGCGAACAATTTCAATTTCAACTAACCTAACCTTTATAGTTCTTATTATTCACTATTTAATTAATTACAAAGAAAATATACTCGAACTTAACTGTTGAGGAATTGAACCCAAGACACACTCTATTATAAGACCGCCTATTGACGGTGGTCAGTTTGTCAATAAATTCATTTCACAAGTATAAATTGAAAATTTAAAAACCCCTGACATTCGCCATCTTGGATTTGCATACTGCTATTCTACTAGTCAAGCCCTTTCATTTGATACCCATACTCTTGAAACGCGGCTGAAAAACATGTCTCCCTCTCTTGCGGCTGTCGGACCGGTTCGACAAGACTATGTTATCCTAGTTTAGACCTTATAGTTAAAATTATTAAGAGAGTTGTGAAAAATATGTAATCTGTCATTTTGTAGCGGTGGCCATCTTGGATCGATTTTCATCAAACATAGCTAACAATACTTTTAATTAATTCACCTTTCAAACAAAAAAAAAAACCGCATTCAAATCGGTTCACCCGTTTGAGCGCTACGGGGGAACAGACACACACACACACACATTATTTGTCCGACCTGGGAATCGAATCTGGGACCTCGCGATCTGCAGTCGAATATGTTAATCACAAGACCAACGAGGCAATTACATCATAACTTACTTGTACGTTTCAAAGAATTTACCCTAATAATAGAATAATTTATAGCTCTATGCACGAATCTACCTGTTCGATTTTTTTGTCCATTAGATTTATGCATTTTACGATCTCACCAACCCCTTGACACGCACAAACTTGTCTGATTTTTTATTACTCTTTTATATTTTATCATCCCATTATCTTCGGGGAGGTATGTAGACAGGAAAAAATATTGCACGCAGGTGCAAAACAGGTGTTCAAGCATGTTGCTGCACGTCTAAGAGCATATAGTATAAGAACGATACATTTCAATTTTTCTAACACAAGTTTACTCAGTGCGACATCGTTAGGATCTCAGTCTAAAATAAGTCTTAAATATTAATTAGCTGTCAGTAGTAGAGTAGTAGAGTCAGTGTGTTGTGAACCTACATATTTATTATGGCGGTAAGTGTGTAATTGCACCAATTATTTAAATAATGATAGCTTATAATATTTTTTAGTGACAAAACCCAGGGACATACCTAAATTGCTCTAAAAGCCAACAGTTCAAATAATCATTTATAAGGTTTGACCATATTGTGACATGGTGATAATAAACCCTCGTATTTTTAGTTTTAAGTTTTCGTGAGTAATTATCACCATTATATCATGTTCTTAAATTGACGTTCAAAAAGTGTACAGTGTACCAATTTTGAATAAAGTTTATTTGTCTTGACTTTGTAACTAACATCTTGATTCGTTAGTAATGGGACTTTTATAAATTGTAACAAGTACTTTATAAATTGAAGTTAATTTAATTAGTTTATGTAATTTTATTTGTTGAAATATCATCTTTTTATTTCAGGACTCGCAGAATGATGAATTCACCTATAAACATTACTACTATCCACTCAATGTGTCAGACGATCAAGATGCGAGTGATTGTGCGTCAAATAATAAAAAGACTGCTTCAAAAAAGAACAAAATGATGGAGCAAAACAATATAGATGTATTTTTTGAACAACCAAAAAAAAAGAAGAGAACTACTATTTCTTCAACGGTAGCGCAAGCGACTGAAGGAGGTCTATCGTATATCTCATCCAATGATGGTGATGGTGTCAGTGCAACTCATCTCATCAAAATAGATGTCTATGACATGAAGAATCTGAAAGGGGTTTCACCTCTTGAGTACTGGAAACATGCAGATTTACGATTAAAGTACTACGCGAATTCAGACGCTGATAAATTTTATCACGCCACTCGAGATATTATTTACAACATAACAAAGCAGATCGCAGGAAGAAATGATTGTAAAAAATATTTTATCGACAGAGATGTCAAACAATAAAAATACCTATAAATTATTCCATCGTAAAAAATATAACTATTTAAAAGATGTTTAGACGGATTCCTAATGATGGGCGTATACACATGTGTTTTTAATAAATTCCTAAACCGAGTCCCCCACTCTTCATCGACGGAACAAAGTATAAAAGTGTTTTGCCCTGAGAGACGAACTTCATATTCTATTTCACTACGTCAAAACCATACAATGTCGTCTCAATTGTGTGAACTGAACGAGACCATTTATGATGAAGAAATGGTTTCACTATGTGAAGAAGTGGAAGAGGAAAATACGCTCAATTTTGAGGATATCGAGATCGAGTTGTGTGAAGACATACAAGATGAAAATCATTATTCCAGTCCAAGTCCAAGTCTCTACAGCCCGGTTGAATTCATTGAGAGGGAAGATGCTCTATTTGGAATACGAATACCAGCAACAGACTATGAAGACTCTGAGCAAGATTCACTCCATTCGTTCTCACAAGATGAAAATCATTATTCCAGTCCAAGTCCAAGTCTCTACAGCCCGTTCTCATCACAGTGTACACTTAAGTTATCGTTACTTTAAGATTTATTTTAAAAAAATGGTATGTAAATAAAACTATAGTTATTCAAAACAATATTTTTTTTATTTCATTACCTTATAAATAAAGTCATAAACATATATTGTACAAGTTGATCATTATACAAAGTATTATCAGAAAATATATTAAGAAATTGTGACATTGAGATGTTGTTATATTTAAAATATATATAAACTAAACAATACATTCCGCAAAATGGGCTGAAATAGTTCTGAAGTACTTTAATATTATGACTCCACTTCTTACAATTGTTTTTCAAAAACATTTCATGATAATCCATTGGTTTTCGACCAAACGAGTCAAAATATTCACCAACACCATTAGTATCCACGTATATTGCTACCCAGTGAGATCCAGGTTTTGTATCAGGATCTAAATTAGAAATTAAATAAGCCGGTGGTGTTAAATAGATCGGTATCTTATTTGCTGCAAAAACATTGAAGTGAATATTTGGATCGATTATGTTTAAATATTTCCCAATCTCAGTAGTATCCATTGAAAACTTAAATAGAAATAAATTTAAAAGTAAATAAGATAATCTTCTTGATTGAATGAGTGGTTAACAAATGACTCAAAAATTAAATACCCGCATTTATATTCATTTTTAACTATTGTAGTCTAAACTAACATCTCGATTTTTATTAATTTCAATTACATTGTCAAACTCTGCGTATACAATACAATTAAGAGTTGTTGTTAGAGCTCTTTCAAATCGAACTTCAAATCTTACACTACCCCGTTTTATGAGATTCCAGTGGGAGTTTGAATTAGCAGATAAATCAGGAGTTAAATCAAAAGCAAGCAGACAATATCCATTATTATACTCCTCCTTAGAGACGTCATTTCCATCATTCAAGAAATGAATTCCTGTTCCAGAGAATAAAGTATGATATGCACTCGTGAACATATTATTATCAAAAGAGGGTGTTAATGTTTTTGATGGTATAGATTGGCCATCAACATACAAACCGAACAGGTTAAGTCCGTGATTACCAAAATTAAAAGGGTTTGTATTTAAAGATCCATTAAAGGCCGAATTTCCTACGAAACCAACTATACATCTTTTGGGAATTTGTCCTAAAAATACATTATCAAGCATTTTTCCCTGAATCCCTGATGGAATCGTTAAGACTTTAACTTCAGCACGAGTGACAGGATATTTTGCAGTTGTAGTAGCTAATACTTTCTCATGTGCAATTAATACACTGGGATTGATCCGAACTTTGCGCATTACAAGGCTAGCACTAGATATATGCACTTTGAATTTACTATCTGCTGTTGAACACATAAGATTAAAAGTATCTTTAGAACGTACTAGTTTTAGACGCATTTCGACACCGTTGATTAAAAACTTATCTTGATTAAAAATATCAGCATGTATGTGACCAATCATTTCAATAGTTTGACTTTCCTTTGCTAATTCTTCTCTTTTTGTGTATCCTTGATTTGAAGCATCACATGAATCCATTTTCGAGGCTGTATCTTTATACCAAAGGCCACAAGTAAGATGAGATTTCTTAGCAGCTGCACCATAATTAAGCAAAGTCTCGATGTAAGCTCGATACCCATAAGTGTTGTTTGGAGGTGATACGAGCTTTTGATTTAAATATATGTCAACCTGACTAAAAAGTGAGTGTAGCCAATTGTTAACTGGAGCAACATTAGTCGTCGCCGAAATGCTAGTTGCATCAGCATTCTGAACTTTAGCTTTTATGTGAAGTAGGGTATGAGATAAATCAATGTAATCATCTCCATTTCCAGGTACTAAAAACTCAATGGGACCATCATCAGTCAACGATGAAATGGGGTTGTAATGAATCCATTGTCCTCCCTCAATACTAGTTTGAGTTGATGGTAAAGCAAACAAATCCAACTCAGATTTTACGCATTCACAGGAGTTATGATGTAAAAATGACATTATTTAATTTTAACTTTTATGAAAAATATCTTGAATATTACTCTGTTTAATTTTCTTAGTACCGTTCCGTTTGAGAGTATTCTTAGGAGTGATACGTTTCCTTTTTTGTCGCCTAATTTTATATCCTGATCCTCTCATTATTGAATCAATTTTTTTGTCAGCTTTTTGTTTTAGATTCGAAGTTGCTGTTTTTAAACGTGATCTCATAGATTCATCCATAGGTTGCACATTTAACATATCAGATAATAGACCCACACCAGCATTCAAAGCTTCTTTACCCACAACTTTTGCACCACTTTTCAAAAGTGGAAGAACAGATCTGAATAGTCCACCCAAAAAACTACCAATACCATGACCTCGCTGATAAGGTGCACCTTTATAAATTGCACCAATACCAGTACCAGCTTGATGAGAATAATAATGTAAGTACGGACACGACATTTTAAATACACTTTTTCACTTGATTCTCTTAAAATGTACTTTAATACATGTGGTCCCAAACTGGAATGGTACTTTTCGACCTGTACTCGTTCTTATATCTATTTCTATCACATCGAACTCTCTACGCATGACAGGTACATAATGAGGCGGTGAAAAAATATGCATTTTATTAGCCCCGTATACATAGACTGTTGGATCTAGTGGTGCGATTCTGAGAAGAGGGGCCATAACATCTCCAACAATTTGTGGCTCTATTATATCACAATAAATGAACAACTGAGATGGCAATCCTAATTTTAAATTATAAGGATATGTTCCAGTTTTATTTTGAATTAGGTTTGTATTTGGTTCAAAACCGAGTTGTAAACATAACTTTGTTGACAACTTAAGTACATCAATGAAGGTATTCGTACATAATACCGATACTTGCTTCTTTATTTCATCATAATTAAACATTATTCCAGCATCGGTATTTTTATTTAATTCAGCTACAATATGATCAATGCTATCATAATTCATGACAGGAATACGGTTTCTATAGTGCACTAATGAACTTATATCTTCATCGGGTATTGTAATCCACTTTGATGTATAAATAACATTTTCATACTCTCGAACCGTATACATAGTGCAAGGATATTGAAATTCAACAACTCCAACGTGCCATTCTCCTTCCAAAATAAGTGATTTTGGTAATTTTGTTGAGAACATGGTCGTCGTGTTTTCCGGGAAGTATTCCATTGAACTATTACTAAGTAAAGTTAAATAAAAATTGTCTTCCATCATCCTATCTGATTAAGACTGGATTCTAAAATCCAACTGTTAAACTTATCAGGATAACCTTTCCACTTGACAAGTACTTCTTTTCTGTTACCTGAGTAGCGAGACCGTAGTATTTTATCAATTTTATATTGAGTGGTGGGGCTATATGTAACTTTTTGTAATTCATTCTCATAAAAAGTACCAACAATAGGTTCACTTTGAAGATCTTTAATAGTATATACTACTCTGGACATGTTATTTTTTATACCAGTTATAATAAATATTTCATCACTCCAATTTGTCTCATATCCTTTTTGAAAAATGTGCTTATATTTTGTTATTCTTACATGATCTCCAATCGAAAACTTAGACTGTGGTATAGCACTGATTTTATTATTTATATTTCCATATAAATTATTCCAAACTATCATAATGTTATTAAAATTAACTTCAAACGGACACATTTTTATGCTTGAATGGAAGCTATGATTATAAGAATAGAGTAAATCTTGTAAAATATTAATATAAGTATAGGTATTTTTATGTGTAAAATAACGCCACATTTTAGTTTTTAATGTCCTCTGAAATCTTTCAACTACACTTGCTTTAATATCTGGGTTGTTGGTTGTGTAATAATTTACATTTTTACTTTTAAAGTATTGTCTAACATCTTTTGATACGAATTCGGTACCTTTATCTGATTGTAAGTGGGTGGGAGTTGCATTAGCTTCAGTAAATATGCTTTCAAATGCTTGTTTTATACTTTCAGAATTTTTCTTTTTTAGGGCTCTAGCGAAAGCGTATTTACTAAAAACATCAATAACACAAAGAATATAATTAAAACCTTCATTATATTGAGAATAAGTACGCATATCACTTAAATCTGCTTGCCAAAGTTCATTAAGATTAGACAATATATATTTATTCCGGGGGAATTTTCGATGCACAGGCTTATGTAATGTATAAGTTTCCTGAGCTTGCAACCATTCTTTCACTTGCTTTCTATTCATTTTACCTTTTAATGCTCTTGATAATTTCTCTGCGCTTCCATAACCAGCAGGATTGGACACATCGTAATATATATCTTTGATGTCTAATATGGATTCCATCTTTCCCAAACGTCCTGTTTTTTCCTTAGTTTGTATGATGTTAAAGTTTTTGGACTTTTATCATCAATTGGAGAACTATGTCTTCTGGATTTTGGTGATATATTACTAATATTTTCAGAAGCTTGAGGGTTACCAATACATATTAAGGGAACCCCTATATCTTTTATAGTTTGGATAAATTTTTCCCATCCATTAGGCTTGGGGCGTTTTAATGGTCTCAAGGTATAATTTACTAGATCCACTATATTACTACCATCTACAGCTTCATTATCTACGACTATCAATCCATCCTTTTTCCAACTAATTTTTTCTTTATTGTTTAACAGAGTATTTAACAATATTTCACCTTTTTTTCTATACGTTTTTGGTATAAGTTTGTTTATATAAGTAGGGGTATATAAAATTTCAATCGGTAGCCCAAGTACGTGCTTATCATCATCTGATTCCGCATTAACTGCTGAATCATTGTCTTTCATTTCCTTTTTAAATATACTGTTATTGTCATAGTTTCGATCGTCCTCTACAGTGACTGGTAATTTAATTGGTTTTCTCTCTCCTTCGGTAATATGGAGATATCTTTGTAAAATTTGCGTGTATAACGTCCATTTTTCACGATCATCTAGTTTACTTTTCAGTATTTTTTGCATTTCTTTATCTAATCTTGACAAAGAATCGTCAGATGCAATATTTCTTGATTTTAGTCTTTCAATGACCTCTGGTTCAATAAGAACCATTTTTTTTGCGTGTTCCATTTTTATATTAAATTAAACAACCCATTTAAAACAGCTCCCAAAATAATAGGCAGAAATGCTCCTCCTTTTTGAATGATAATACGTTTTCGTGATTTATTTTCCCCTTTCTTTATTAATTTTCTGAGAATAGTTTTGTGTTTTTTTAACTTAGTCTTCTCACAATCCTTTAAAGGTAGTTTACCATTTAGTATATTGAAAATACACTCGCAAATACAATTGATTTCCTCGTCCTTACACACTTTCAATAAGGCTGTTCGGAATTTTGGTTGAAGTGTGTGTAAAGCCTTTAGTAAATTTTTGTGTGTTTTTACTCGTGCAGACATTGTTTTACAGTGATTCTGAATACATATTTATATTAACTTTGTAGAAAAGAAGCAATTCAATTTTACAGACGATTCTCTTGTCTCTTTATTGGGGGTATTTTCTTTAAATATTTCTTTGATATACTCACAAACACGATTAATTTCTTCTTTCTTAAGAGAGCGAAGTAAAATTTTACGATATTTTGGTTTAAATGTTTGTAATGCACACCTCAACTTTTTCGTGTCTTGCGTAGTACTTCCTTCAACCATTATTTGCTACTGACAAGAATTGAGTCATGCAAACCATATTTAAACCCCTTTTTAGGGATGTATACTACACAATCATTAGAAGTATTATCAATCTTAGTTTTAAAACGACATGAATCATTTGTATTTTGCTTTAAATCAATCATTAAATAACCATGAGGTTCTGTAGTGGCATCTTTATAAGCCTCTTCAACAAACTTTGAATTCTCAGGAAATACTTGACGTGCTAAATGGCGAATTTGTGTTCGGTCTCTGGGATTTTTAAAGTAAATTATGTAACTTGTATTTAGAGAAATATCTCGTTGCCCTTTCCCTTGATGAAAAAGATTTTGTGTGATATAAAATACACTTAAATTTCTGTGGTGACTACCTTTAGTAAAAATATCAACAACACGACCATCTGACTCCCTCATAAGATCATCAATTATGACTAATCGAGGATGTTTTCCATCAAACATACTCATTTCAGGAATTCCTTGAATGTAAGTTACATTTTCTAGATTGTATAGAGGCTGCATTTCATCGTAACACCACAAAATTTGATCAAATCGTGTATTACATATATCATTACAGTGTTTTAAGAAATTTGTCACAAAATGTGATTTACCACATCCACTCGGTCCTGCAACTATAGCAGTAAATGGATGGAGAAAATGATACATGTTCAAAAATACGTGTAGTTTCAGTTGAATTAGATATAGAAATGGGGAATAAAGTAATAAGACATTGATTTAAGTATACATTTATTCATAATTATATCTTAATTTTCTATACAATTTATAACTTAAAGATACATCTATACATTGTAGCACTTACTTAAAAAATAACATCGAGTCTTACCGCAAATCATTAGTAATCGACTTTATTTTGTAATGACCCCAAGCTAAAGTGTTGGTAGAGTTATTAATTAAAAACCGTTTAGTATCTGAATGTGATAATGATATTTTATTATTTTTTTGAGTAAATATTATATGCTTTATCGATCTGAATCTATACATTTCACATAACTCATTTTTTTGTTCAAATAAAACTGTTTTATAATTCTTAATTTTAAAATTTTTGGTAACCGATTTGTTTACGCCTTTTGCTTTAGCAATGAATTTATTTTGTGTATTAAAAGCATACACTTTTGATCTCAAACCAACAAATTCAGTCATAATAGTACCATTATTTTCATCCTTAAAATAATCAATTTTTTTTTTATTTGTCTGAGGAATATCATAACTATTATTAGAGGGGTAATCCGAAGTATCAAAGTATTTATTTAAGTCAGGTTTAATGTCATCATAAAAGTTATCAGTAAAAATGTGATATATGAAACTATCTGTGTCTGTATAAAGCATTTTACAACTTGAGCCATATTTCTTTTTCATATATTTGTAATGGAAATCATACATAAGAGTTTTAGAAATATCTAAAATACAAAATCCTAAGTAAATAGGTTTATTATAAAGTAATTTAGTTTTTCTCAATTGTATAGCAACCAAATTTTCTGAAAATATTGAGACACTATGAAACTCAGGTCTCGCAATAAATTTTTGAGCACCAACAGATTTTCCCTTATCTTCCCAATGTGTACATAGTTTGACATCTACACGTTTTTCAATGTTCTCCATTGTTTTCCCAAATATTGAATTATTCATTAACTTATAGAAATCCTTTTCAAAATCAGATTGGGCAGATGTACGTAACTGTGTGTTTAAATCAATATATTTTTGTAGCCAAGGACTTTGATTGAATTTTAAAATCCGATGAATTTTTTTTAGTTTTAAACCCATTTCTAGGCACTGTATAAGATTTCTATAATGAATTACATACTTAGTTTTATCGAATAGATTTGGAACTAATTTTAAAGTTTTACTCCCTCCAACAAGTATATTCTCTGGACAAAGAGGAAAATCGGTATGTAAGTCATGTAAAGCTTCGGGATATTCTAAGTCTACTTCTAGAATATAACCCACATCAGAATCAATCGGTATGTTGAAATTAGTCTCACAATTTACCCATTCAAATCCACCTGTAGGAAGGTATTGAGACATAGCCCAACCATATAAATTATTAGCGTCTAAGTATGCGAGATAAGATGATTGAATTTTCTCATTAAAATTTGCCATGTACTTATTATTGGCTTGTGCATAGCGGTTACTGCACTGTGAAACACCACCGCGTATACCTGATTTTACGAATGCAATTTTTTCAAAATCTGTTAATAAATCTAATGTTATTTGTGTGTACTTTAACATTGCATCCCAACTAAGACCTGGTGCTGTATAATAATGAGCAGGATCTAAATCATAAGTTTTAATACAAACGTTTCTAAAATTTTCAAATATATCTGTTAAAAGTAATACATCCGTTTTCAAGTATAAATCAGAGTAATCACTCATATAAAGACATTTAAAATGGTTCCAAACATCTCTAGCATGTTTATAATCTTCATTTGAAATAGTACTGTTTGTAAGTGTACTGAAAAATTGATTCTGTGTTGGAAGTGATGTTAAATTTAAGGAGTCAAATGATGTCATATATTCGTATGGGTATACACCTTTACGTTTTAAATAATAAATATCTTTTTCACTTTGAAAATTTCTTCGCAATTCGATGAAATCTTCATCATTTAAATTATTTGTTAACGATTCTAGACTACTAGATAAAAATTTAAAAGAATCAATAAACCTCAATTCAATTTGTTTGTTCGTGATTTGTGTCTTTTTTGAAAACGAAATATATCGTTCTTTATTTTGGGGTATGACATTTATTGCACCTTCTGAGAAATTCAATGCATGCACAATGAAATGAGCATCGTAGTTACTAAGGTTATGTAAAATTATCGGTATAAATTGAGGAGTTTCTAACTTTTTACTACAACTTTTGTGGCAGACACCTACAAAAACTCCAGTGTATTTATTATATGCTATTTCGCGATCCGATTTTAGTTCTTTTTCACATATAAGACATGTAGATATTGCAGATAATTTTTCGTTGTCATTTATCGTTAGAGGCAGTGGATTAACTTCAATTAAATGATCATCATAAATTCGTTTTATATCATCATTTAAGGTCTCCATAAACACTTTGGCACAATCAGTACCTGTATATGTTTTATATATTGATAGACTATCATTAAATGTACATTTGATATAGTATCCAAAGCTATATACTTCATGTTTTTGAAAATTTGTTGTGTATGAGGTAGTTGGATCATTATCACATCCTTGTATAGGATTTAGAAATGCTTCAAAATCTGCGTAAACAACAAAAGGCAATTTGAGCTTTCTCTCATATTTATTAAATGTTAATTTAGCTTTCGTGATATCGGGCATATCAGTTTTAATGTGATTACAATCAAACTTTTGATGTGATTTTAATTTACTCTCCGATTGAAAATATAGTAAGCAACCATCGCAAATAAATGTGGCGTGGTGATGTTTGTTTAATTGTTGACCAACTAGCCTGGAAAGATTTTTTATATAACAATAATGACCATTAGAACCATTATTTATGTATAATAAATTTATGTGTTTATGTTTTCGAGATTTTGTGAAATAGAGAGGACCAATAATCTTCGTAGAATTGCTTTTTGTGTCATGTTCAAGTCCAAAAACATTTATACTAATATTATTTAATGTCTCAAATTTACTGATATCTTTTAATTGTACTGGAAATGAAATATTTGTAAAATCTAAAGAGTTTTGTTTCGTTATATATGAAGTCACTCTGTTTGCATTCACTTTGACTGGATACAAAGCGGAAAGTATAGCCCATTGAAAGCATCTATTGTCATTATTTTTTACATTAATAATAGCAAGTTTATGTTTGATATCTATTGGTAAATCTATATAAGAGTTCCCTTTTAACGGGTTTAATTTATTTATATTTAAATCCACATAATTAATTTTTTTAAGACTCCAACCACTATCTTTCTTTTCAAAATTACAAACTTTACTCGAAGTTTCAGCTAATAAATCCGAATAAATGGTATTAATTTCATCACCTAAACAGAATGTATAGTTACACGTTTGAAAGTCAAATGAATTTTCTAAATTTTTTGATTCTTGAATAAAGTCACCGTTTAAAATGAAGTTAACTTTAATCAAAGTATGCTCTTTTAAAAGCGTATGAAGCAAGTCATGAACAATATTTTTAATGGAATTAAAAAAAGATTCAGGCGTCTCAAATTCTAAATTATTATTGGAAATCCTGTATGTTGCTATCCGTCGACCAAAAGCATTTTCTATTAATTGCACGTTGGTTAAGTTTTGTACCGAACTATTAAGAAGTACATTATTCATATGTTTCTTGCTTTTAAGGTGGTTGGTATAGTACTTTCGACTAATATTTATTTTACAGTAAGGACACTCAACACTATGATATTTTGTAGAACTTACAGATGAGGACGATTCTTCCTGCACTGATTTTGATGTCGTTAATAACCCCGTAGATGTAGAAGGTTCTTGACAACATGGTCGTTTACTCGTAGACTGTGTGACTGCAGTAGCCTCTCTTTTCACTCCGGCTCCAGTTTGCTTTGAACTGAAAAATAAAAATAGAATTATGAAACATATTTTCTATAATACAAACGTTACACTAATCTTTATTTAAATATTTACCATTTGTAGCACACATATTACAATATGCTTTCATAGGAAATACACCGTCAATTTCATCCGAAAGAGGACAAATGGAGATACGATGACCACTACATGGTGTATAAAACGGTTTAATCTCTGGGTCATCTAACATCCATCTAGGTAGTCTTTCAGAAATGTACCACAACCGTATGTATCGGTGCATCTTATTTAACACAAATGATTTAGTAAATACACTTATTTCATCATTGGAAAAAGCTTCCATGATTAATATTTTTCTATCACAACTTCGCTCTGAATGAGTGTAGTTAACAATAAAACCGAGTATTTATACGTAAATAGCCCCTCCCCATCAGCGTTGTGTTTAAACAAGTTTGAACTAGTCAGGGACGAGGGTGTATGGGATGGTGGCCGTTACATCAATAAAAAAATATAATCATGCACCTTATCTTCGGTCAACCGTTTGGGGTATAATAGATTAAAATAAACACTGTTCATGGAGAAAAAAATGATGGATAAAAAATACTCACGAATAAACTTGATCTCGTTCGACTTCCATACATATGTTAACTAACTTAGCGTTCAATTCTGCTTCTTCACAATTTGCCAGCAATTCTTCATCGTCAACAGAGTCGTTAAAGGCACACAGTTGACACAGCATTGTTGTAGATGGCGAGATGGAATATGACTTGAGTGTGTTAGAACAGGACTCTTTTATAATTTGTTTCGGCTGTGTTCACAGGCAAAATAGTAGGGAGAGTACATATTATTTTGAAATATATTTACGTTAAGTGACCTGGGTTACTAATTTTGTTATTTATTTGCAGCAGGCAGCGATGTTATCTTTTAAATAGTTATATTTTTTACGATGGAATAATTTATAGGTATTTTTATTGTTTGACATCTCTGTCGATAAAATATTTTTTACAATCATTTCTTCCTGCGATCTGCTTTGTTATGTTGTAAATAATATCTCGAGTGGCGTGATAAAATTTATCAGCGTCTGAATTCGCGTAGTACTTTAATCGTAAATCTGCATGTTTCCAGTACTCAAGAGGTGAAACCCCTTTCAGATTCTTCATGTCATAGACATCTATTTTGATGAGATGAGTTGCACTGACACCATCACCATCATTGGATGAGATATACGATAGACCTCCTTCAGTCGCTTGCGCTACCGTTGAAGAAATAGTAGTTCTCTTCTTTTTTTTTGGTTGTTCAAAAAATACATCTATATTGTTTTGCTCCATCATTTTGTTCTTTTTTGAAGCAGTCTTTTTATTATTTGACGCACAATCACTCGCATCTTGATCGTCTGACACATTGAGTGGATAGTAGTAATGTTTATAGGTGAATTCATCATTCTGCGAGTCCTGAAATAAAAAGATGATATTTCAACAAATAAAATTACATAAACTAATTAAATTAACTTCAATTTATAAAGTACTTGTTACAATTTATAAAAGTCCCATTACTAACGAATCAAGATGTTAGTTACAAAGTCAAGACAAATAAACTTTATTCAAAATTGGTACACTGTACACTTTTTGAACGTCAATTTAAGAACATGATATAATGGTGATAATTACTCACGAAAACTTAAAACTAAAAATACGAGGGTTTATTATCACCATGTCACAATATGGTCAAACCTTATAAATGATTATTTGAACTGTTGGCTTTTAGAGCAATTTAGGTATGTCCCTGGGTTTTGTCACTAAAAAATATTATAAGCTATCATTATTTAAATAATTGGTGCAATTACACACTTACCGCCATAATAAATATGTAGGTTCACAACACACTGACTCTACTACTCTACTACTGACAGCTAATTAATATTTAAGACTTATTTTAGACTGAGATCCTAACGATGTCGCACTGAGTAAACTTGTGTTAGAAAAATTGAAATGTATCGTTCTTATACTATATGCTCTTAGACGTGCAGCAACATGCTTGAACACCTGTTTTGCACCTGCGTGCAATATTTTTTCCTGTCTACATACCTCCCCGAAGATAATGGGATGATAAAATATAAAAGAGTAATAAAAAATCAGACAAGTTTGTGCGTGTCAAGGGGTTGGTGAGATCGTAAAATGCATAAATCTAATGGACAAAAAAATCGAACAGGTAGATTCGTGCATAGAGCTATAAATTATTCTATTATTAGGGTAAATTCTTTGAAACGTACAAGTAAGTTATGATGTAATTGCCTCGTTGGTCTTGTGATTAACATATTCGACTGCAGATCGCGAGGTCCCAGATTCGATTCCCAGGTCGGACAAATAATGTGTGTGTGTGTGTGTCTGTTCCCCCGTAGCGCTCAAACGGGTGAACCGATTTGAATGCGGTTTTTTTTTTTGTTTGAAAGGTGAATTAATTAAAAGTATTGTTAGCTATGTTTGATGAAAATCGATCCAAGATGGCCACCGCTACAAAATGACAGATTACATATTTTTCACAACTCTCTTAATAATTTTAACTATAAGGTCTAAACTAGGATAACATAGTCTTGTCGAACCGGTCCGACAGCCGCAAGAGAGGGAGACATGTTTTTCAGCCGCGTTTCAAGAGTATGGGTATCAAATGAAAGGGCTTGACTAGTAGAATAGCAGTATGCAAATCCAAGATGGCGAATGTCAGGGGTTTTTAAATTTTCAATTTATACTTGTGAAATGAATTTATTGACAAACTGACCACCGTCAATAGGCGGTCTTATAATAGAGTGTGTCTTGGGTTCAATTCCTCAACAGTTAAGTTCGAGTATATTTTCTTTGTAATTAATTAAATAGTGAATAATAAGAACTATAAAGGTTAGGTTAGTTGAAATTGAAATTGTTCGCATTGCTTGTATAACATACATTAGCTATTAATCATATTTAAATCTATAAATAAGTAAATATAAAATTCTATTTTTTCATTCATTATAATTATCATGAAATAACAAGATAAACTCATAGCTCGTAGTACACTTTTATATGAAGTCGGATAATAATGGAAACCATAGCAAAGCAAGAGTCCATAGTTGCCGAAGGGTCTGCTACCTGCGTACGGAGGGGTTGCCTGCCTCGGGTACCTGGCGCGGATGCGCTTTTGTCATGGGCCGCATACCGGCAGGTAGCCCCCGCGAGCGCACTTTTTTATTCAAATTGATGCTGAATCGGCCAAGCATCACGGCAAACGGGATTTTGTGTTTTTTATATATAAATTGACCCGTGGGAAAGAAGTGGACCCATGATGCAGAACCGGCTTGATCCTCTACTCCCCGCTCATGAACCGAGTGTCCGATGACAGCAGCTTTGCCCCGCGCATGAACCGAGTGTCCGATGTCAGCAGCTTTGCCCCGCGCATAAACCGAGTGTCCGATGTCAGCAGCGTTATAAACCAGCTTACGGCTACGCCTAATTGGTCGGCAAAGATCCACGGGAACGAGTATATCGTCACGATCTGTCTGCCAGGGTACAATCAGAAGGACATTGTTGTGCGTGAGATGATGGGGTCGCTGATGGTCGACGCGTACCACGTAGGGAGACGCACAGGCAGCCAGCGCTACACGGAAACGGTGCAGCTGCCGCCGTACGTGGGAGAAGGGAATAGATGGTCGTACGAAAATAGCCTTCTTAGGATCGTTCTTCCAATTAACCACGGCTTTAGTGAAATCAAAGAAGTAACACCGGAAGACGTCACTCTGCTGGCATACCGCAGCCGCGAGAAGACCGATACGAGTGACCGAGAGATTCGTTACAACAGACAAAATATCTACTGTGGGCAACAATCAGTTAAGAACAACAGCTTTGTTAGTAATGCAACGCGAATGCAACAAGTGTGTTGTATTCACCTCTCAATGTTATTTATATAATCTTACTTGTCTTCTTATTTATCGTTGCTATAGTTTTGAGTTGGTTCATTTTCAAATTTTGCGCAGGTGAACGTCGCTTACGTTTACCTGCGCAAAATTTGACCCGCACATGGTCCACTGGCCACATATGCGAAACGCCGCCACCGGCTTATTCTGTAATTTTTAACTCCCACCGCAAAAACGACGGGGTGTTATAAGTGTGTGTGTGTCTGTCCGTCTATTCCACCGTAGTGCTCAAACGGGTGAACCGATTTGAATGCTTTTTTTTTGTTTGAAATGTGAATTAGTCGGGAGTGTTCATAGCTATGTTTGATGAAAATCGGTCCAAGATGGCCCGCGCCGCCACAAAGTGGCGGATTACATATTTTTTCACAACTATGCAAACTATGCAAATCCAAGATGGCCGCCACCATAAAATGGCAAATGTCGGGGGGTGTTTTAAATTTTTAATTTATACTTGTCATACATTTTATATGGACTCGCCGCACACATTTGACGCCGGTGGCCGTCTCACGCCGCAAACCGTCGCTGCTCACTTCTTGTGACCCGCACCGGCCACTAAACGCCACTCATGCGTTTCCCCACCCCTCTCTCCCTTACCTTAGTTAACTAGTCTTGCGCATAGTAGTTCTCGACCCGGAGCGGTCAGTTTAGTTCGTTTATTTAGTTCAGGCACCCAAGGGTAAAGAGTAGCAGGTGGCCGATCGCAAAATTCGGCCAACTTTATGGCCTTTGTGACCGCTTCTATTATAGCTTTTCATGGTGGCGTTTGTGGCTGTTGCGTGTGGCCTGTGTGCGGCGACCCTTGCTTAAAATGATAAACATATAATAATAAATTAATATATTTAAACATTACTTTTCTTTATGTCCGTGCCTGTAAAAACTGAATTATGGTGTATTAGTACAATAATTATTAGTAGTATTAAAAGTATTAGTAGAATTACTAATAGTCAGCCGGATATTTAATTTATAATTAAAGATTTATTCCAGTACAAGCGGACACCCACGACTTCGTTCGCGTGGATATCGGTTTTTAAAAATCCCGCGGGAACTTTTTGTTTTTCTTAAGCTCTTTTGAGCTCATACCTTGCTAAAAACTGTTAAAAGTTCACTGGTGGATGTTTAGGTAGATAAAAATGTAAACATCCACCACTGAAAGTTCCATCAAAATCGATCCAGCCTTTCAGAGATTACCCGGTAATTTTTAAACTATCTCCTTTCTAACAAAAAAAGAATGAATGAAATCGGACCACGGGTTAATGAATTACAGCTAAATACACATTTTGACTTTTATCCCCTCTCCCAAGGGAACCATGCTGAATTTCGGGATAAAAAGTATCCTATATGTTACTCCGTAGTATGAACTTAAATCATGCCAAGTTTCATTTCAATCCGTTCAGTAGTTTTTGCGTGATGCACGCACAAACATACAGACAAACAGACAAACAGATAAACAGACAAAAATTTCAAAAATAGCTTTTTTACGTTCTATTACTTATCCCTAACATCCCGCAGTTATTATTTTGCAAAAATATTTAATGTACAGATACGGCAAGTCTACGATTTTATTATATGTATAGATAGAAGAAGATGTATAGATAGATAGATAGAAGAATAGATATAGAAGATATAGATAGATAACAGTGATTGATAACAGTGTATATTTTCACTAAATGAAAATATCCACTGTTATCATCATGTATATAATATAGGTACCTTTTATTATAAAATTTAAAAAGTCACTCAAATTTTTGTCATTAATATTAATTGCAGTGTTATTCTTACTTAGCCTAAAAAACTAAAAACTACTAGCTGATGCTCGCGACTTCGTCCGCGTGGATTTAGGTTTTTTAAAAATCCCTTGTGAACTCTATGATTTTCTACGATAAAAATTATGCCTATGCGTTCATTCATTCATTTTCACAGCAGTAGGGTATATAATCAATTTTAAAGGAAAATCACGGCTAAGTAGGGTTCACAGGTTAAGGTGCATGTGCGGAGAGTGACTTTCATACATTTTTCTTATTGATTATTCTTGAAATGTATACATGTTTTCTTTAATTTAATTTGTTTTATCAGTTCTTTAGGGCTTTCTATAGATGGGTTTATCATGTCAGGCAAATGTTATCATTATATACAATATAAAAACAGCATTCAAAAAGTGGCGAATTTACGCATGTGTGAGTGAATTTTGTAGCGCCATCTATCATTATAATATAAAAATACTTCGCACTTATAGAGTATGAGGGTCATATCTGAGCACGAAACAGGTAACTATTTTTGGCGCCATCTATCATGATAGTTGAAAAGTACTTCGCACTTATCATGAGGTTCCTTCCTAAGCACAAGGATACAGAGTTGCCATTTTCACGGAACGGCGCGGTGACTCTCCTAGCATAGATAAAATGAATAAGACGAGATATGGCAAGGGGGCGTGGTTCCTGAGAACTCTTCTGGCGTTAAATACACCTGAGAACCGTTTTTGTCTTGAGTCGAATGTCGTCCAACGATCGCTTCACCGCTCTCGATTTTTAACAAAATGCCGTGTTGTTCAGTGGTTGTTTGCAAAAAATCAAGCAAAAAAGTGAATCATACAAAATATGGCATCTCATTTCACACTTAAGTACAAGCTATTGTTGTTATTTTCCATAAAAAACAAGAAAACATTATTTTGTATATTTACATTATGCTAAAAATGTGCTAAATTGAGAAGTCTATATCTCATTATGAACAAAATCCATTGCTTGCTTAGTAGAAATCAATCATTGAATCGGTCGGTCTTAGGACGCAATGGACTTGTACTATATAAATATATTCCTTCACTAAGACGTTAGACTCACGGTATGGACGCCGATCGGGTGGTCGTGGTCGTAGAGATGTCATGATGTTAGCTAAGTACATTGTTATCGATATTTTAACGACCAAACGATGATTTTTGATACAGTTATTATTAATTAACCCCCGAAGCAAAAACGACGGGGTGTTATAAGTTTGACGTGTCTGTGTGTGTGTGTGTGTGTGTGTGTGTGTGTGTGTGTGTGTGTGTGTGCGTGTGTCTGTCTGTTCCCCTGTGGAGCTCAAACGGGTGGACCGATTTAAATGCGTTTTTTTTTGTTTGAAAGGTGAATTAGTCGAGAGTGTTGTTAGCTATGTTTGAAGAAAATCAGTCCAAGATGGCCGCCGCTACAAAATGGCAGATTACATATTTTTTTACAACCCCCTTAATATGGGTATCAAATGAAAGGGCTTGACTAGTAGAATAGCACTATGCAAATACAAGATTGCACCACCACCACAGAATTTTGGGTAAAAAGAAACCCGGCCCCTCATTTTTATTTCGAAATTAATTTATTTGAATCGTTATATCTCAAAAACGGTGGCTCTTAGGAAAAAAAGTATACAGACATTTTTTATAGATAATTATCTGATCTACAATTTTGTTTAAAATAATTTTATGATAAGACTTACCGTTTTGCTGAAAAATTTCCCGTGAAAACTTTGACACCGAGTAATTTTTTTCCAGGTGTCGGATCGATGAGGACTTTTCACATTTCATTTACAATAGTGTTTTGAACAATCCTACCAATTTTCAGCCAGGTGTGAATATTGTAATCTTGGAAGTCTAAATTGATCGTATTATATAAGTAGGCATTTTTTATATCGTATTATTTTTGATTCATAATAATAATAATATATCGCTTTTCTTAATATATAAGTCATTGTCAAAACCCAAATAGTAAAAAAATTAAGAATCGATAACTTTACATTTTAGTCAATCACTAAAGTTTTAATGGCTTTTACTCAACATTTTTATTTACTCATCAGTGCATACATACCAGCACTTTTATTTAATTTTATAATTACCTTTTTTAATTTTCTTTTTGCGAATAAACAAAATAACGAGTATCTATCGATATCGATAGACAATTCAATGAGTAGCAATACAGCGCCATCTATGGTCAAGTAGCGGAATTAATTGGACAATCGAATCTAGTGTGACTATAGCTCATAAATACATTCTTCCGTTAAAGCAAAATAAATCTTATTTCTACAAAATCAGGGTTTGTTTCCAAATCTGTGAGTTCTGTGAAGTAGGCTAGTTTTGACTAAACTTAAAACGACAAATCAAACGATTTGTTTCTTTGTAGTGCAATATATGATTAACGGTATATTTGTGTGAGTTTGGCGACAGCGGTTCTTAAAGTAGTTTTGGTGCATTTCACTTCCCCTGCCTTCTCTCTTCCGTGCTCCTAGCATTTTAAAATTTTGTCATGGCAACCCATCATCAAAACTATCAAACGATTAACACTAGAGTACACGCGTGGGCTACATATGTAGCCCAGGGTATTGTTTTTGTTCATAACTTCGTGAAATCGCGTGATTTAACTTCGAGTCTCTAGCTAAGCTTCGATTGGTTGTTGCTCGACGCATTTAATGTGGTGTGAGCGATCGACGCTGGCGCACGTGCAAAATATAACGATTTAAAGTTGTTGGGCTACGTATGTAGCCCACGCGTGCACTGGCGGAACTTCATTGGAGCGAAATATTTTTTGAAATTGATGTAAGTATATTATATTTTCTATTAATTTTTGTATTATATATTATATTTATGTACTGTAAACTTACTGTTCCTTGATATTTTGTTTCAGATTGCTAAATATGGATCGCAGATTTGAAGAAAACGTGTTAAGACGAATGAAGACGCATTTCTTCAGTCTTTGGGGTTTAAGCTTGTGAAAATAATTAATTTTAGAACGTATTAATCAGAATAATATTCCAAGAAGCATAAAAATAAAAGCCAAATTATTATTGAATGTATCAGAAGCTCCTCAACAAGAAAATATACCAATTCGTGGGGGGGTTGCTCGCTGTGCGTTTTGTAGCAGAATGCGCGATCGCAGCACAAGAAAATCTTGCTCGAAATGCTATATATGCGTATTGTAATGATCACCAAATTTTAATTTGTTCTTTGTGTAATGAAAATTAAAAAAGTAAATTAAAAAAAATGTAAAAACTAAACCAAAAGTTGATTAATCTCAAATAAGTAAAAATTATGTGATTTGTTGAGAAGTCTGAAGTTTTGCTAATATTTTTAAGTTTAAGAAAGAGAAGATATTTTTTTTATTTCAGTTTACTTAATAAATGTCATTAATAATAATAAATGTATTTTATTTAAAAATTTAACAATTATCTTTCAGTATATTTCAATTTAAAATGGGCTACAAGTGAAGCCCACGCGAGCACTCATGAACGTTTTAGAGGCGCGTGTACCGTAGTGTTAACGAACTTTCCACTACTTTTCGAAGTTCTGTGAAATTTGTGAATTGTGATAAAAACTTTATATACTTAAGTACCTAAGTAATTACTTAGGATTTGTTGGGTTCATAATGAACCAAATAAACAAGACAGCTTACAGGAAACGTCAATATTCAAATGCGTCGAATAAATCCAGGAAAAGGGTACGATCAGCCCTATTAGCAACTACTGGTAAAACTAGGTAAGTGAATTCGTTAGTATACCTACTAGTTACTACCTATTATGGGTCAATGATCCAATCAATACAAGCTGACGTAAAATAAAATTATTTGAAAACTTTTGTTAGGTAAGTAGGCACATCAACTTGTACCTATGTATTTGTGCTTATATACCTACTACCTATAGATACAATGTCTAGTCTTCATGTTGTTTTTTTACAAATCCCGTGGGAACTCTTTGATTTTCCGACATAAAAAGTAGCCTATGTCAGTCACCCTCCAATAAAATCACGTCGATCCGTTGCGACTTGATTGAAGGACAAAACAAACTCACTTTCGCATTTATAATACCTACCTATCTATTACCTATATTAGGTAGGTAGGTAGGTAGTGTACTTAGCGATAGACTTTGGGGTCCTAAGGTGCTAGAATGGCGACCTCGCACCGGAAAACGCAGTGTTGGCAGACCCCCCACTAGGTGGGCCGACGACATCAAAAGAGTCGCAGGGAGTCGCTGGATACAGGCGGCACAAGACCACGGCGTGTGGAAGTCCCTACATGAGACCTATGTCCAGCAGTGGACATCTATCGGTTGAGGATGACGACCACTAGGTAGGTAGTGTCATCCAAACAACATCATTACGTTGCATCTGTATACCTACTGACAGAGGGACACAGTAGGCTACTGTGTCTTTAGGATTTTCTTAAAATAGCAAACAGGTAGGTAGGTAGGTACCTAGGCATCGAACTATCCTAGGTTTTAGGTAGATACCTACCTACCCATTGTTTTATTGTTATTTTCATCTAATCTTACTAATATTATAAACGCGAAAGTTTGTATAGTTCGTTCGGTAACTTAGTGTCGGTACAGGCGCAGGTGCTCTTAGTATTCTGCATTTATTTTTATTACTTTTTTTTTGTTTGTGATTTTTTTTCTATTCTAACAGAATCTCCGAATAGTCTGCCAATCCGCACTTGGCCAGCGTGGTAGACTATGGTTAAAATCCTTCTCATTTTGAGAGAAGACCCGTGTTCATGAGAATATTATATTTTATATTTAGGGTTATATTGTAATAAAATACGAATATAAAAAAATATAAAAAGGAAAGAGAATTTTAATGAAAAAATATGAGTAGGTATAAAACGCCAAAACCCCTTGTGCCTGTACACCCCTCGCGGCATGCTTGGAAGTCACGGCGGTGTCTGGCAAAACACCGCGCGGTGGAGGCGGCTAGACACAAAAGGTGACCGTAAGAAAACGAACAGACTATAGGTATGTATGGATGTATTCAATTGACGATTCAAAAGTAGGTAGGTAAGTAGGTACTTGTAAAAGTTTATTTGAATAAAAAACTTTTCTACTCTATTCTATGAATGAATGTATGGATGTATGGATATTTGTTACTCTTTCACGCAAAAACGACTGAACCGGTTTGGCTGAAATTTAAAACATAGGTACCTAATAGCTTATAACCTGGAATAACACATAGGCAGGCTCCTTTTTACTCTGGAAAAATCCACAGTTCCCGCGGGATTTTGAAAAAACCAAAATCGCTATAAAAATCTACAGCTATAGCTATAGGTAGATTAGTTACTATAGCAAACTTCCTTGAAAGTAGGTAGGTATAAAGGTTGGAAAAGAGAGCGTGAACAGAAACCGGAAATTCACTACGTAATTGGAATATCGGATTTGTGAAAAACCTTACGCGGGCGAAGCCGCGGGCAAAACCTACTTTACAATAATTTATTTACTTACTAATATTTTTTTTGTGCATTTTGTGATAAAAACAGTCGCCTCGCAGCCGGTTGGCTAGCTAAAAAGACAGTGCCGGTTGAAGAAAGTAGCAGTCATCATATGGGGTAAGTAAAGTCTCATCACCCAAGTCAAGATAAGATCAAGAAACAAAGTTTTTCGTCGCCGCGCCGCACAGCGCAGCGCGCTATCTATAATATGTACCTATAATAAAACTGACAGATCCAATTCTGTACATTGAAGATATTTTGAAAATTTCTTTTGGAGGGCACTATAATCGATACTGAAGCCAAAACTGTAATTTTTTCATTTTTGTCTGTCTGTCTGTCTGTCTGTCTGTCTGTACCTTGGTGGTTCTTTTTTGTTGTTACAAAGGTAGTAAGTACTTTAAGTTTTGTCCCGTAAATATTTCAAGGTCATAGATTTCTTAGTTCAGAAAAGACAGACATTGTGTTCAAATAACTTGGGACCCGGATCTTTGAACGTACGGCTTATTTTAAACTGGCATGCGTTTAAATTTATGTTTGTCGGCCTGTCTATTTGTTCCAGCTAATCTCCGAAACGGCTGGATCGATTTTGACGGAACTTTCAATGGCAGATAGGTGATGTTATAAGGAGTAACTTAGGCTACATTTAGTTTAGGTACAAAAAAGAATTATGGGGTCCGATCCGATTCGAAGTCGCGGCGATCAGCTTGTTTGATAATAAAAGCATATCAAAGACGTGCCGCCGCGCGGCCGGCCGAATTTTTGTTAGTACCTATACCTACTAACTAATCAACTCGAATTAGTCTTGAATTAGTAGTGCAACATTATTGAAGTTAGTTACTTATTTTGGAAAAATGATGAATGATGAAATGATAAAGTCGACTAGCTCGAATGGAATTCATTATCGCGCATCACCTCGCTGGCCGAAGCGGCCTCTATAGTCCGAGAGGCAGCGGTACTTTCTGATCATTTCCTCCTGTTTTATTTTAAGTTTCTTCATGAGTTATGCATGCAATAGGTACCGTACCTATCTCTAATATGGACGTCTTCCGTTGTACCGTACCATGGAGGAGGGTTGGGATTCCAGCAGGAAATTAATAAAAAATCTAGCTTCTGGCATTAAACTTGCTCAACTCATTAAGAACTAATAAAATGTGTAAAAAATATAGTTTTCCAGCTGTCAATCAAAACCAGTCAACTGCGAGTCGGTCAAACTTGTGCATTCAGTATTCCGTAGATAGTAGATATCACCAAAACAAGGGTTTGGTGGTATCTACTATAATTATATTCTTTGTGTAAAGCTAAGTAAAAGTATTCATCATCATCATGATCAACCCATTACCGGCTCACTACAGAGCACGGGTCTCCTCTCAGAGTGAGAAGGGTTTTGGCCATAGTCTACCACGCTGGCCAAGCGAATTGGCAGACTTCACACACCTTTGAGAACGTTATGGAGAACTCTCAGGAATGCAGGTTTCCTCACGATGTTTTCCTTCACCGTTAAAGCAAATGATATTTAAATACTTAAAACGCACATAACTCCGAAAAGTTAGAGGTGCATGCCAGGGATCGAACCCACGACCTCCGATTAGAAGTCGGTCGTCCTAACCACTAGGCTATCACAGCTTTTTTAGTAAAAGTATTATATCTTATTATTGACTGAGCGAAGGGAGGTCTCGTGAGTCTACTTGAGTGAATTTTCAATTTAGCCTTGTAACTTCTGAATCACTGAACGTAATTACCTACTTCAAATTTTAACATAATATGTAAACTGATGGCCTTCAGCTGAATATTGCATAAAAAAATAGAAAAAATCTTTATTTCAGGGGGCTTTCATAGAAGCGAATACGAATTAAAATATTTTTTCTTGCGTTACATAGACTTTGGACATACCTATCTTTTTAAAAACGATTTTAAACAGAGTACAAAAATATATTTTTTTAAATTTTTCTCTTAAAATTGACGAAATGGGGCGCTTTCAAAGTGGATAATGAATTCGACACTAAATGTCAAAAACGGCTACATATATATAAGAAACTGAAATTTGTGTATAATTTCAGTTATATTTTGTACTTGAACAACAAATAATAAAATTAGATAAATATTATATAGAAACGAAATTATTTCATTTTTAATGGGTATCAGAATTTATAACATAATTCACAACTTTCCGATTTTTACGTAAGTTTGGAGTTTTTTATGTTTAAAAATGTATTTAATTGGTTTTTAGGGTTCCGTACTAAAATAGTTAAAATGGAACCCTTATGGTGCCACTTTCTCCGTCCGTCCGTCGATTATCAGTCTATTATTTTAATAACTATTAAAGCTATCGAAATGAAATTTGGAATAGTTGTATGTGGCCCATTGAAAAAATCGATAATTATAAAAAAGGGGAAAATCGGGGGCTTGAAATTTTAAAGTAGGAAAACTATACCGTGTAGGGTATCGCATGAAACAGCATTACCTAAAGTCGTACTTTCTAAAACAGGTTTTTGTTTATTTTTTATACATACTAGTTTTTGATTATTCGTGCAAAATGTCAAAAAATAAAATCTCCGAAGTTTACTAATAAATAAAACTAACGATCTAACTAGCACAGTTTTTTTAATATCTTCTATAATATAATAAAACTGTAACAGATCCAATTCTGTACATTGAAGATATTTTGAAAATTTTTATTGGAGGGCACTCTATAATCGATACTGAAACCAAAACTGTAATTTTTTTCATTTTTGTCTGTCTGTCTGTCTGTCTGTCTGTCTGTCTGTCTGTCTGTCTGTCTGTCTGTCTGTCTGTCTGTCTGTATCTTGGCCGCGCATCACGCCGAAACTACTGAATGGATTCGAATGAAACTTGGTACGATTTGAGTTTATACTCCGAGGTAGGTTATAGGATACTTTTTATCCCGAAATTCAGCAGGGTTCCCTAGGGAGAGGGGAAGAAAGTTAAAACGTGTATTTAGCTGTAATTCATTAACGCGTTGTTCGATTTCACTCATTCTTTTTTTGTTAGAAAGGTAGTACTTTATATATTATCCCGTAAATATTTCAAGGTCATAGGTTTGTTAGTTCAGAAATGACAGACATTTATTGGGTTCAAATAACATGGGACCCGGATCTTTGTACGTACGGCTTATTTTAAACTGGCGTACGTTTAAATTTATGTTTGTCGGTCTGTCTATTTGTTTCAACTAATCTCAGAAACGGCTGGATCGATTTTAACGGAACTTTCAATGGCAGATAGGTGTTGTTATAAGGAGTAACTTAGGCTACATTTAGTTTAAGTACATAAAAGAATTATGGGATCCGTTCCGATCCTAGGTATATAAAACCTATAAACACGCGAACGAAGTCGCGGGGGTCAGCTAGTTAACAATAAACTACAAACAAAGTTAACGATTAGTAAAACAAAAAAAAAATATGAATAAGCAAATTAGTATTATAATATTATCGTTTTACTTGAATACTTTTACTTCTAGAGTATGGAACCCTAGGTGCGCGAGTCTGACTTGCACTTGGCCGGTTTTTTATGAACACATTATTTTGAGACTTTTCTGTGATTTAGTGCTCAGAAGAAAACCTGCGGGATAAAAACATATTCACGTGTACCAAAAATCCGTGTGGAATCTGACTTCAATGTACCTAGTTCAAGTACGGTCACAGGTGATCCAGAACCTGTACAAGAACCTTTAGACATCCATTGGCCACAACCTGATCATGAAATTGAGATGCATGAACTGAATTTGGAAGTCGATACAAACGATGGTTTATCTGGGATAAATGGCTGCCGCATTGTAGACCTTAAACATGTAATTCAGTGGGCCTTTGATTTGGAAAGGCATCGTAGCGCGTGCGATTCATCAAAAATCGAATTCGTGCATGAAAAAAAAGACGGATTTTCAAGTGAATTGGAATTTGAATGCAGCATGTGCAATAAAACTTGGAAATATAAGACGAGTGAGAGTAATGAAATTAATACCTCATTTGTATGGGCAACAGTAACTTCAGGCAGCTTTTACACACAAGCTGCACAAATGATGAGCATTATGGATATACCCATAATGTCACCCCAAAAATTCAAAAAAATTGAAAAAAAATTGGGAGAAGTTTGGTCGGAACATTTGACAGAAGAAATTGCAAAAGCAGGTGAACAAGAAAGGGCGATTGCCATTGAAAAAGGTAATGTGTCTCCTGACGGTGTTCCTTTCACTACTGTCTATGTAGATGGAGGATGGTTGAAAAGGTCATACGGACACAACTTCGACTCATCATCGGGAATGGTATGAAATGGAAAACAAAATTATTTTATATTTTAATTTTGAAATCATTATTGTTACTTTAATTTTTACTTTATTTCAGGCTTGTATTATAGGAAAGGAAACAAAGAAATGTTTATTTCTTGGTGTCAAAATATTGTTATACCTGTCAGTATTATGAGCGCAGAAACCTGGAAAAAAAAGAGCATGGCTGTTGCAAAAATTATACTGGACCATCTACGGCAATGGAGGCACAAATTGTTGTAGAAGGATTTCAAAAAAGCGAAGAGATACATCATCTTCGTTATTTAAGTTTCATTGGTGATGGAGATTCTTCAGTGTATGCAAATTTAAAAGAAAAAGTATCATATGGAACTCAAATAAAAAAAATTGAATGCAAGAACCATGTTATCAAAAACTACACTAGTGCTCTTTACAAGGTAAATAAAAAATTTAATTTTTTTAAATATATCAAATAACCATATTATTTATTATTGAGTCTTAAATTAAAGTAACAATGTTTTAGATTATAGCCAACACCAAACTTCCTCTTTATGGGAGGAATATATTGAAGGCGAAGCTAGGGAGGCTAACAGCGGTTGCACGTAAAATGATTATGAACAACTGTAGTCAGCCTGCTTCCATGGCAGAAGATTTGCGAAATGGTCCACTACATGTATTTGGAAATCATGAAAAATGCAAGGATTACTATTGCAATAATGTGAGTCTTGACTTATGTTCATTAATAATACACTAAAATAGTGTCATTTTATTCTCTAAATTACAAAAATATTAGTTTGGATAAAAACATCAACAAAAATATAATATAATTTTTATTATAGTGTATACCTAACTTAAGGAATTTTAAATACATTAAAAAATTTCGACCCTTGGCCATTGGCGGGCAAGGCTAAATTAGCTATATTAGCGCAGCACTCCGGCGTGAGAGATGCAGAAATTCTACTTTTAACACATGCAATTTATTTTAAAATAATACAATAACCAATAAACTCTATACAGCTAAAAGAAAAAGAAGAAAACCTGATGGAAAAATTAAAAACAACTGCACCTGAGGTTTGGGCGTTGATATATGCGGCTAATGAAAGAGTTGCTTTGAAAGCTGGCCGCCTCTCCAATGAGACCACAAATGTGGCTGAAAACTTAATGAGCGTCATCAATAAATATAACTGTGGAAAAAGGATAAATTTTGGAAGAGGAGGATCTTATCAAAGACGAGTTCATATAGCAGGTAAATCAGTTTCAGAACATACAATTGTATTACACTTTGTCAATTTCCAAAACCTTTAGGTGGAAGGTGTCATTCGATGTAGCACAAGGTTACACATTTGTATTGAAGGCTTCTTGATGATTTCAGGTTTGTCGCAAGTTGTTGGACCGAAATGGCATGGAAATTCTTGGAAAAAGCAAATCTTGAAGAGCCCAGGGCAGTATTTTAAAAAATTCATACATAAACAAGAAAAGAGCAGATTACTCCAGAAATCGTCGGTTCGAAAACGATTATTTGCTCCATCAACGACGAATAAACCAGACAAGCATTACGGCCCTGCAGCTTCTGACCCTCTCGACATTGATGAACAGGAATTAAAAAAACAATGTTCACATCGATTGGAGGAATTCCGGAAGTCTCCGCAAGAGATTGCATCTATTGAGTTAGCTACTGTAGGGCAACACGATAATGACCTTTATAATAGTTACAGGTGTGACCGTCTGACTGCTAGCAAGTTTGGAATGGTGAGCGTTACATATTATAGTATAAATTAAAAAATTCAAAAGTTATTCCAAGAAAATTTTAAAGTTTGGTTATATGTACTATAATTCTTTATATTTTCACAGGTTTGCAAACGCCGTAAATCGACTCCTTGCCACAACCATGTCAAGGAAATTCTTTATAAAAAGAACTTTTGCACGAAAGATATGATGTACGGTCTGCAAAATGAAAATGTGGCGAAGAGCATATTTATGCAACAAAACCAAAAAATTGTTAGGCCGTCAGGTCTTTTCATTGATAAGGAGTTTGGTTTTTTGGCTGCAAGTCCAGATGGTAGGTTTATCTAAAACTTCTTTGCATACTTCTATTTCATTTACTTATTTACATTGAATTAGGAGTTAGAGTCCGATTAATTAACAAATTAACAACTATTATTCTTATCAACGGTTATATTTTGAGTAGCCAGCTCAGCAGCATAAGTGCTGTGAAACTTATTAATTTTAACTCAATTATTTATAGGTGTAATCGAAAATGAAAAGGCCTTAATCGAAATAAAGTGCTTTCCATCACTCGTAAGAACATCTCAAACGATAGATCAAGCAGCAAAGGAAAAAAAAGGTTTCCCTGTGATGATTGACGGAAACAAGCTTATAATGAATAAAAAGCATCATTATTATTATCAAGTAAATAACAGTCATTGAATTACGTTTGTATACCTTTTTAATACACAACAAACATGCATATAAATTTAATACTTACTATTATTTCAGGTACAGGGACAATTAAGAGTATGTGACATGGAAAAATGTTATTTTATTTGTTTTATTTCCGTCTCACACCCCCTGACTATTATCGAAGTTTCACGTGATGAGGAATTTATTGCCGATATGTTACCAAATCTAGTAACTTTTTATAAAAATTGTTGCCTCACAGAAATAATTTTGAGACGTGTACAGAAAAATGAAAAATGTATAGATTTGAGTGCAATAACCGGTAAGTTGATGACAACAAAAATTTATATTACCTATTTCTTTGGCAAACTGAATCAAGTTTAAGCATGTTCTTGTATTACAGAATCAAATCGTCCTTCAACTTCGGTATGAGTCCGTAACATTTTTATGATTCGAGTGCCCATTATAATTTGATTGCAGAATGAATTGACTGGTTAGTTAATATTTTTACCAAAAACTTTTATTTCTTTGGCAAACTGAATCAAGTTTAAGCATGTTCTTGTATTACAGAATCAAATCGTCCTTCAACTTCGGTATGAGTCCGTAACATTTTTATGATTCGAGTGCCCATTATAATTTGATTGCAGAATGAATTGACTGGTTAGTTAATATTTTTAACAAAAACTTTTATTTCTTTGGCAAACTGAATCAGGTGTTAAGCATATTCTTGTATTACAGAATCAAATCTTCCTTCAACTTCGGTATGAGTCATAACATGCTTATATTTCGAGTGCCCATTATAATTTGATTGCAGAATGAATTGACTGGTTAGTTAATATTTTTAACAAAAACTTTTATTTCTTTGGCAAACTGAACCAAGTTTAAACATGTTCTTGTATTACAGAATCAAATCTTCCTTCAACTTCGGTATGAGTCGTAACATGCTTATATTTCGAGTGCCCATTATAATTTGATTGCAGAATGAATTGACTGGTTAGTTAATATTTTTACCAAAAACTTTTATTTCTTTGGCAAACTGAATCAAGTTTAAGCATGTTCTTGTATTACAGAATCAAATCGTCCTTCAACTTCGGTATGAGTCCGTAACATTTTTATGATTCGAGTGCCCATTATAATTTGATTGCAGAATGAATTGACTGGTTAGTTAATATTTTTAACAAAAACTTTTATTTCTTTGGCAAACTGAATCAAGTTTAAACATGTTCTTGTATTACAGAATCAAATCTTCCTTCAACTTCGGTATGAGTCGTAACATGCTTATAATTCGAGTGCCCATTATAATTTGATTGCAGAATGAATTGACTGGTTAGTTAATATTTTTACCAAAAACTTTTATTTCTTTGGCAAACTGAATCAAGTTTAAGCATGTTCTTGTATTACAGAATCAAATCGTCCTTCAACTTCGGTATGAGTCCGTAACATTTTTATGATTCGAGTGCCCATTATAATTTGATTGCAGAATGAATTGACTGGTTAGTTAATATTTTTACCAAAAACTTTTATTTCTTTGGCAAACTGAATCAAGTTTAAGCATGTTCTTGTATTACAGAATCAAATCGTCCTTCAACTTCGGTATGAGTCCGTAACATTTTTATGATTCGAGTGCCCATTATAATTTGATTGCAGAATGAATTGACTGGTTAGTTAATATTTTTACCAAAAACTTTTATTTCTTTGGCAAACTGAATCAAGTTTAAGCATGTTCTTGTATTACAGAATCAAATCTTCCTTCAACTTCGGTATGAGTCGTAACATGCTTATAATTCGAGTGCCCATTATAATTTGATTGCAGAATGAATTGACTGGTTAGTTAATATTTTTACCAAAAACTTTTATTTCTTTGGCAAACTGAATCAAGTTTAAGCATGTTCTTGTATTACAGAATCAAATCGTCCTTCAACTTCGGTATGAGTCCGTAACATTTTTATGATTCGAGTGCCCATTATAATTTGATTGCAGAATGAATTGACTGGTTAGTTAATATTTTTAACAAAAACTTTTATTTCTTTGGCAAACTGAATCAAGTTTAAACATGTTCTTGTATTACAGAATCAAATCTTCCTTCAACTTCGGTATGAGTCGTAACATGCTTATAATTCGAGTGCCCATTATAATTTGATTGCAGAATGAATTGACTGGTTAGTTAATATTTTTACCAAAAACTTTTATTTCTTTGGCAAACTGAATCAAGTTTAAGCATGTTCTTGTATTACAGAATCAAATCGTCCTTCAACTTCGGTATGAGTCCGTAACATTTTTATGATTCGAGTGCCCATTATAATTTGATTGCAGAATGAATTGACTGGTTAGTTAATATTTTTACCAAAAACTTTTATTTCTTTGGCAAACTGAATCAAGTTTAACCTTTAACTGTGGACACGGGGTCTCACAGACCTTTGGCTCTTGTTGATTTCTTAAAATAACATATTTCCCGCCACCCCACGCGAGTGACCGTTTCAGTAGCTTCGAGTTAAGTCACCAAACGCTCGACGAAGGAAGAAGTTGCGCTATCCGGTGCCATATACGTAAGTAACACGTATTTAAAGTTTAAACGGGGTCTGTGAGACCCCATGTCCATAGTTCTTGTTGAAACAATATTTTTATATTCTTACTTTTGTTTTAGATTTTAGGTTCAAAATGGTCAAAAATAATAAACCAAATACTTCTGGTTCAAAAATGCCTGTATAAGAAATGATTGGGAAGCAGAAGACGACAAAAACATTGCATTTAGATAATCCGCCTGATGATGAAGTTCTTCCAGATGATGTCGAAGCTCAAGAAGAAGACCAAGAAAATGTAACCTTAGTCCACCAAAACTACATAGAAAGACTGCCAACAAATGTGTGAATATCTGCAATGCTCAAACCCCCATTGAATGTCCATAATTAAAGGGTAATTGACTCTTTGTCAAAAAATTTTTGTTTACAGTTGAGAATGAACTTTTTTATTTTTTTTAATAAAAATTTATCAAACTTTAATAAAAAATAACATTAACATTGATTTTTCAAAGAAAAAATTATTTTATAGAACTTTAAGTGATCTCACTGCCAATTTAGCCTGAAAAGTGATATTTTTCGTTTTTATTGTAATAATTTGTATTTTGTAATAAATATTTCTGATATATTTTTAAAATCTTATTATTTATAATCCTTACATTCACTTTAACTGCTTTTTTAAATAAATTTTATTACATATTAATATAAATGACGCCAATCAATTTAGGGGTCTGTGAGACCCCATGTCCATGATAGTGTTACAAAAAATAAGTGTCCATAGTTAAAGGTTAAGCATGTTCTTGTATTACAGAATCAAATCGTCCTTCAATTTCGGTATGAGTCCGTAACATTTTTATGATTCGAGTGCCCATTATAATTTGATTGCAGAATGAATTGACTGGTTAGTTAATATTTTTACCAAAAACTTTTATTTCTTTGGCAAACTGAATCAAGTTTAAGCATGTTCTTGTATTACAGAATCAAATCGTCCTTCAACTTCGGTATGAGTCCGTAACATTTTTATGATTCGAGTGCCCATTATAATTTGATTGCAGAATGAATTGACTGGTTAGTTAATATTTTTACCAAAAACTTTTATTTCTTTGGCAAACTGAATCAAGTTTAAGCATGTTCTTGTATTACAGAATCAAATCGTCCTTCAACTTCGGTATGAGTCCGTAACATTTTTATGATTCGAGTGCCCATTATAATTTGATTGCAGAATGAATTGACTGGTTAGTTAATATTTTTACCAAAAACTTTTATTTCTTTGGCAAACTGAATCAAGTTTAAGCATGTTCTTGTATTACAGAATCAAATCGTCCTTCAATTTCGGTATGAGTCCGTAACATTTTTATGATTCGAGTGCCCATTATAATTTGATTGCAGAATGAATTGACTGGTTAGTTAATATTTTTACCAAAAACTTTTATTTCTTTGGCAAACTGAATCAAGTTTAAGCATGTTCTTGTATTACAGAATCAAATCGTCCTTCAACTTCGGTATGAGTCCGTAACATTTTTATGATTCGAGTGCCCATTATAATTTGATTGCAGAATGAATTGACTGGTTAGTTAATATTTTTAACAAAAACTTTTATTTCTTTGGCAAACTGAATCAGGTGTTAAGCATATTCTTGTATTACAGAATCAAATCTTCCTTCAACTTCGGTATGAGTCATAACATGCTTATATTTCGAGTGCCCATTATAATTTGATTGCAGAATGAATTGACTGGTTAGTTAATATTTTTAACAAAAACTTTTATTTCTTTGGCAAACTGAACCAAGTTTAAACATGTTCTTGTATTACAGAATCAAATCTTCCTTCAACTTCGGTATGAGTCGTAACATGCTTATAATTCGAGTGCCCATTATAATTTGATTGCAGAATGAATTGACTGGTTAGTTAATATTTTTACCAAAAACTTTTATTTCTTTGGCAAACTGAATCAAGTTTAAGCATGTTCTTGTATTACAGAATCAAATCTTCCTTCAACTTCGGTATGAGTCGTAACATGCTTATAATTCGAGTGCCCATTATAATTTGATTGCAGAATGAATTGACTGGTTAGTTAATATTTTTACCAAAAACTTTTATTTCTTTGGCAAACTGAATCAAGTTTAAGCATGTTCTTGTATTACAGAATCAAATCTTCCTTCAACTTCGGTATGAGTCGTAACATGCTTATGATTCGAGTGCCCATTATATATTGATTGCAGAATGAATTGACTGGTTAGTTAATATTTTTAACAATAACTTTTATTTCTTTGGCAAACTGAATCAAGTGTTAAGCATATTCTTTTATTACAGAATCAAATCTTCCTTCAACTTCGAACCTTTAATTCGAGTACCCATTAAAATTTGATTTCAAATTGAATCAAAAATAAAATTTACCTTTTTTGTATTACAGACTAGCTGATACCAGCGTGGATCATCAGCGCGGATTTAAATTTTGAGACATGCCGTGGGAACTCTTCGATTTACTTGGATAAAAAGACGGCTATCTAATTCTTCATAATTTTTAAATATTTACGTGCCGTGCAAAAACCAAAAAATCAGCCAAGTGCGAATCGGGCTTCGCTCTGTTAGGGTTCCGTACATAATTATGAACAATATAATATTTTGGGTCTAAAAAATATTTAATTTCCGAGCTAGACATCTCAACAAACCGTGAAAGAAAACCCTAAAAATGTTCACTTGTTCTGGTCACAGCTGATAAACTATTTTATGAATCGTTGTTTTCAGTATTTTTTGTTCAAGTAGAGCATATGGTACATAATATACCGAAATATCATATTCCTAATTAGTTTAGTTTTTGAGATAGCCCCCGTCACAAAAATGATCTAAAACTGACAACTTTGATGCCCCCCCATTTCCTTATTATTTGAGAAAAAATTAAAAAAATATATATTTGTACTCTCCTCAATGATCTCTAAACAATGATACCTCACAAGCTAGGGTAATAAAAAATAAATTTTTTCGGCTACTTTTCTTTTTTTTTGGGAGCCCACTTGAAAAATAATTTAATTCAATTTATAATTCAATATTTGGTTTTGGGTTAACGTTCTACACCAAATACTAAAATTTTAGGTTTGTAACTCATTTAGTTTACGAGCTAAGACCTGTGACCGGCGGACGGACAGACAGACGGACAGACAGCTGAGTGACATTAATAGGGCTCCATTTTTACCCTTTTGGTACGGAACCCTAAAAACAGACAAAATTCTAAAAAAAATAAGTATATAATCTATATAGTCGATACTGAAGCCAAAACGGCTTCAGTATCGACTATAATATATAGATACTGAAGTCAAATATGCCCTCAAAAAAAAATATTCAATTTCTGCAATGTCCAGAATTGGTTACAGTTTTATTATAAATTGTCCTTCAAATTCAGCATTACATTCACATCAAAACATTTCGTTTCCTCTTGGTCTATAATATCGCGGTGATAATGTCGGTCTTGCGCGTGGCTTGTTATTTACGCCGCATGTAGGGTTGCCACCCGCATTACCCTATTTTTTACCCGACTACGGCAAAGACAAAAGGAAGGGTTATGATTTTAACAGTCTATGTATGTATGTATGTATGTTTGTATGTATGTATGTATGTATTTATGTATGTATGTATGTATGTTTGTGGCCGATTTTTGTATGAGATTATGTGTGTACCACCGTAGCTCCTAAACTACTGGGCCGATTTTGACGTATGAGGTGTCAATTAATTCTTTGTTATGGTCCGGATGACATAGGCTACATTTTATATACGAAAAAAATCGAGAAGCGAGGTCCGAGCGGCAAAAGTAATATATTATTTAGTTTCGGATAGACATAATAGATGGCTTCACTAGCTATTTGCCCCGCGTTCTGCACGCTAAATTATTATTTTATACTAAATTAAATTACTAAGGTTTTAGTTTACGAACTTTATCTCTTGTTATTAATGCGAAGGTTTATAAATTATATTTGAATGTGATAGTTAAATTACGTTTGTGTGTTTCAGGTCAATAAAATGTTAATTTTCTCATGCTCTGTAAGAAAAATGATAACAATCCCAGTACCTAAACTACGAAAACGCGTATTTTAGGAGAAATTTGATGTTATGAGCCTGCCACGCTATGAAGACAATATTATGATGATGCTTCACGCTATCAACGACATGGATGACTGGATGGACCCTACGAGTTAAGATGTCATGCTGGATAGGCGCCGTAACTTCCGATTTACACGGATTACATGGATTTACGTGGATTTTTTCCTGCAGAGTTTCTTGCCGGTTCTTCTCTGCAGAGTGTAGTTTCCGAACCGGTGGTAGATTCACGCGAGAACTCGTGTAACCAGGACAGCCGAGCTGTTAGGTTTTATTTTAGTTGGTAGTTGGTACAAATGTACACTTTTTGATTGTCAATTGTTGAAGTGGTGATAATTAATCACCCAAAAACGAAAGCTACGAGGGTTCCAAAGGTTCCCTGGTCTGAGAAGAGCCCACAACAAACTATTATTATATTTGGAAGTTTATTTGACAAATATTTAACTTGATTTCACTAAAATTTAATAATGTTGAGTTTCGCGCGATACTTAGTAGTGATTAAGTACATCTCTTGAAAATTGAATTATAAGCTGGCACTCTGTCCGAAAAAAATGGTTACGAGTAACTCGCATTAATGAGTAAACGGGGAAAAATAATGCAAACAGACGAAATAAACGAATTAAAATGAAGTATGTGTATCATTTCACCAAGGACCTGACGGGGAATCTTACTTTGTTACTAAATCACGCCACAACTGTGGAACCGATTTGGTTGAAAGTCGTCAAACATTTTATCCCGAAAAAATCGTATTTGATTCGTAAAACAATTGTAATATTATAATATAATTTTACAGAATTACTATCTTTTCACAATTTTTGAAAAAAAAAGAAATTTTAACCGGCCGAAATAAAAAACAATCATAAGGGAACAGTTTCCCTAAGTTGAAGTAAATGTAAGCAAGTAAAATAAGATTAGTCGCAATCCGGCAAATATTTTTGGAGAAATGCATGGACAGACATACATGATATACATATTATGTTTTGCAAGTTTCATTAAAATCGTTTCAACAGTTTTCAAGATATGGACAAGTGTCCGTTTTCAGTAGGTATAAAGTAGCTTATTTTCCAAAAAAAAAAAAATTGGCAACCCTAGCTGCAGGAGTATTTATTCAAAATTTTCTCGTGGCGCATTATTAGCTCTGCAGGCTTGTGTAGGTACCTACCTACCATCTTTAAAGTTCAACTAAGGTCCAACAGGCTTGACTACGGTAAATATCAATACATTGATAGATAGAGACAATAGTTAGTTACCTTGTGACTAGGCGCGGTGCGAGTAGCAACGTCTATCGATAGTCCGATATCGATAGACTAGCGATAACCAATCGATTGTGTATCGATAGTCCAATATCGATAATCTACCTATAGGCAAACTACCTATAGGTAGAACGCGCCATACCTGGCGTCTGAAATAAATGTAGGTACCTATAATATATCGATAAAAAATCGATAGTCCAATATCGATAATTTATCGATAGTCTATCTATAGACAAAGCTACCCGCGCCATACCCGGCGCCTAAAAAAATAATGAAGGCATATCGATAGTCCAATATCGATAGTCTGTGTATATGCAATGCTTCCCGTGCCTTACCCGGCGCCTAAAAATAAATGTAACGATTAGCGTTCCGGTACGATGCCATGTAGAAACCAAAGGGGCATGTATTTATGGGTTTAATAAAAACTGCCATAAGTATACATTGCAGGTTAGCCTGTTCATATCTTAGACTGCATCATCACTTACCAATATGTAAGATTGCAATCAAGGGTTTAATTTGTATACGAATAAAAAAATATAAATCCAGTCGAGCGACGCACGTTTTTAGTGCCATCTAGTTAAGACAGTCGAGGCACGTATTAGTGCCATCTAGTTCAATTTTATAGTAAACAATTTGTAGTTTATATTGGAACCACTAAACTTTGATAACATTCATTATGTCAGTGTGTGCGTGAGTGTTTCGTCTTTACAGTAATTGATAAGAAAGCTATATATTTTTGATTGTTTGATTAAATGGCTCCGTTTTAAAGTAAACTAATGATGTGATAAAATAATAGGCATTGTATTATGTTCTGTCGTATAATATTTTTAAAAACTGTACGTAGCAACTAGGCAAAAATTATAAAAACATGTGAAACACGCTAATAGCGCCATCTAGCGGGAATCTGTCCGGAAGAGCTGCGTGTAATGGCCCTTAAGGAGTTATATCTGTTTTTCGAGGATTGTGACTACGGAACCCTACACTGCGCGTGGCCCGCCACGCACTTGGCCGGTTTTGTTATGCAATCTTGATTTATGTTTCGTTTAGTAACTGTGCTGTGTAAGGTTTATTTTGGCGTAAAGGAGTCATTTTCGTTTTGCTTTAAATCCGTATTATTAACTTAAAGACTAATTATTTTTATGTAAGAGACTAACTTTATAACTTGTTCTCGACTCGTTCTCGATGTATTATATACCTACATATTATGAAATCACATTAATATATATATAGCTGCTCGTGCTGATTCACTCACTGACTCATTGATCACCTCTCCTGAACAATTTTGTATGAAAAATTTTTTTTTCACTAATGGTTTCGTATAGAAGACAAAAATTCATTCGGAACAAAAATATGGAGAGAGCTGATGATTGAGGATTTCAGAGACGAGCGAATGGCACGCTTAAGGTATTGAAGGTAGGTGGGGGGTGCTCGAGCAAATGTCACTCGAAACGTCATCCAATTGGCAGTGAGTTGAAAAAAAATTCAAAATGGCGAAAAAAAGATGGCCGCCATACAACTTTTGTTGGTCTCCATCTCGGAGGATATAAAAGATGGACGAGTAGTTTCTTCGCAAAACATAATCAGGATCCAAAGGTCTACTCGATTAATAGAAAAAAATTCAAAATGGCGGAATTTATTTTTCCATAGCAAATGTATGGCGAATATTGAAGAGACTACAAGTTGTAAACTATGCAAGGCTTTGATGCGGTTCTTTGGAGAACTCTCAAAGAAAAATATGGGAAGACATGATGATTGAGGGTTTGGAAGATGGATGAGGAGCCCGGGCAGGGTATTGTAGATAGATGGGAGGTGCTCAAACAAAAATTACTCAGAATCTCATCCAATTGGCACTGAGTTGAAAAAAAAAAAACAAAATTGCGGATTCAAGATGGCGGCTATACAAATTTTGTCGGTGTCTATCTCACCAAGTATAAAAGATGGAAGAGTGGTTTCTAAGAAAAATATGATCAAGAACTAAAAATCTACTAGATGAACAGAAAAAAAAACAAGATGGCGAAATTTATGTTTTCACACAAAAATTTTTTTAGTGAAATTTCTTTTTTTAGTAAAAATTCATGCGGAGGAAAAATACTTATGGAGAAAGCTGATGATTGAGGATTTTGGAGACGGGTAAAGAGCACGGCTAGGGTGTTGACGATAGGTAGGAGGTGCTCAAACAAAAGTTACTCGAAACCTCATCCAATTGGCAGTGAGCTGAAAAATAAGTCCTAATCGAGGGTTTGGAAGAGGGATGAAGATAGGTGGAGGCTGCTCAAACAATAAAACACCCGAAAACAAAACCTCGCGGTCCGCTTTAGCGGGCCGCGCACCCACGCGCCATACTAGTTATATATATAAAGCTACTTGAAGTAAGGTACTGATCACCTCTCCTGAACAATTTTGTATGGAACTTTTTCACCATACTTTCCGTGTGTGTAAAATTCAAAAATTCTAGGTCAACAAAATTATAGAGAGAGCTGAAGGTAGAAAACTGACTAGGGTGCCCTAAGGGATCTCAAAAACTATCATTCGCAGAGGTACCGTCCTGAAACAAAAAATGTTCAACACCTTGGGCAATTGGGTGAACCGGTGAAAAAAATATGGCCACCAAACAAAAAAAATTTTCGTCTCCATACAAAAATTTCTTAATTTTCAAGAGGCTCTCCAGAACAATTTTGTATGGAACTTTTTTCCCCTCACTATTTATGTGCGTAGAACTTATGGGTCTTCCTTTAGGAAAATTATGAAACGTCATGAACGTGGAAAATTTACCAGAGTACCCCAACGGCTCTCAAAAACTATCAATCATAGAGGCATGGTTCTGAAGTTGAAAATGTTCAAGACCTTGGGCCCTTTGGTGAGCCAGTAAAAAAAAGATAGGTACCGAACAAAAAAAATTTTCGCGTCCATCCAATTTTTTTTTTTAATTTTCAAGAGGCTCTCCAGAACATTTTTGTATGGAACTTTTTTCTATCTCTAAGCGCATGCATAGAACTCATGAGTGTCCTTTCAGGAAAAATACGAAACGTTATGAATGTGGAATATTTACCAGGGTGCCTCATGGGTCCTCCAAAACTACCAGTCATACAGACATGGTCCCAAACAAATGTTATTAAAGACATTGGGCCATTGGGTGAACTGGTAAAAAAAAGATGGCCGCTGAACAAAAAAAAAATTCCTCCATACAAATTTTTTGTGTTATTTTCAAGAGGCTCTCCAGAACAATTTTGTATGGAACTTTTTTCCCTTCACTATTTATGTGCGTAGAACTTATGGGTCTTCCTTCAGCAAAATTATGAAACGTCATGAATGTGGAAAATTTACCAGAGTACCTCATGGGTCCTCCAAAACTACCAGTCATACAGACATGGTCCCAAACAAATGTTATTAAAGACCTTAGGCCATTGGGTGAACCGGTAAAAAAAATATGGCCGCCGAACAAAAAAAAATTTTCTCCATACAAATTTTTTGGGTTCTTTTCAAAAGGCTCTCCAGAACAATTTTGTATAGAACTTTTTTCCCTCACTATTTATATGCGTAGAACTTATGGGTCTTTCTTCAGGAAAATTATGAAATGTCATGAATGTGAAAAATTTACCAGAGTACCCCAAAGGCTCTCAAAAACTATCAATCATAGAGGCACGGTCCCAAACAAATGTTGTTAAAGACCTTGGGCCATTGGGTGAATGGGTAAAAAAAATATGGCCGCCGAACAAAAAACTTCTCTCCATACAAATTTTTTGGATTCTTTTTAAGAGGCTCTTTAGACATTTTTGTATGAAACTTTTCCCCCCACTTCACGTATAAGTAAATAGAACTTAAAGATTTTTTTTTCACAAAAAATACAAAACATAGTGAATGTGGAAAAATTACCAGAGTACCCTAACGGCCCTCAAAAACTATCAATCATAGAGGCATGGTCCTGAAACTAAAAATGTTCAAGAGCTTAGGCCCTTTGGTGAGCCAGTAAAAAAAAGATAGCTACGGAACAAAAAAATTCGTGTCCATACAAAATTTCTTTTTAATTTTCAAGTGGCTCTCCAGAACATTTTTGTATAGATCTTTTTTTCCCACTAAACGCATGCATAGAACTCATTAGTGTCCTTTCAGAAAAGATACGAAACGTGATACCAATATTTCTTTCTATCTTTCAAGAGACTCTCCAGAATATTCTGGTATTTGGTATGGCCTCCCATTTATTTATTTTATGAATATTGAAGAGACTACAAGGCCCGCGAGCTGCTTGCAGCTCGCGCACCGAGCGCAACACTAGTTTGTATCTATACCACACTGTAGTAGAATACCAGATACTTGTAATGTAATAACGTCCGATTTAACACCACCACCACTACAGCCTTTTAATGTCCCACTGCTGGGCACAAGCCTCCTCTTTCATAGGTGAGGGATTTAGAGCTTACACCCGCGACACTGCTCCAATGCTCGTTGGCGGGCATTAACTATTATTGCCACATGATAGTGATAATAACCAGGATCAACTGCTTAATGTGATCTCCGAGGCACGGGGGTGAAACAGCGCCAATTACAAGTCACGGCAAATAAGTCGACCGGTGACCTTCAATGCGCAGAAGTCGAAAATGAGGTATTTCGGGGTGTGAGGGGATCGCGGGGAGGGCGTGGGGATCGTTCGTAAGCACTGATTAGCTCTCGCGGATCCCTCGTAAGCGCTGATTGGCTCTCCAATCGTACTGTGTCCCGCTCACTCGTACGACGCTGCACGCACTTGAAGGTCACCGGTCTACTTACGTGCCGGGGGTTATACCAACTCAGGGCTGGCACTGAGAATTTCTTGACAGAAAAACCTAACAATTATTTGCCCGATTCGGGAATCCAACTTGGAACCTCGTGATCTGCAGTCGAATATATTAACCACTAAATCAACGAGGCGGTTAATTCATTAATCATATTTAAAGTAATTTAACACTGTATTCACAAATAAAGAACTTGAATTTGAATTTGTTTTCCTCATGCGGCGTTATCACTAACATAATTGCCTATCATGTTAGGTACTAGTGATAATGATGACTTGGCAACGGGTTTTTTTTTTTATTCAACTACAAGTTAGTCCTTGACTGCAATCTCACCTGATGGTAAGTGATGATGCAGTCTAAGATGGAAGCGGACTAACTTGGAAGAGGTAATCATACCCCTGATCGGTTTCTACACGGCATCGTATCGGAACGCTGAATCGCTTGGCGGCGCGGCTTTGCCGGTAGGGTGGTAACCAGCCACGGCTAAAGCCTCCCACCAGACCAGACCAGAGACAATTTAGAAATTATAAAATCTCAAATTGCTCCTGCTCCTGTCAAAAGGTTGTGTACTGAGAGCTAAGTAAGTATATTTTAAACTAGATGATGCCCACGGCTTCGCCCGTGATTATTTAGGTTTGTAAAAATCTTGGGAACTTTGATTTTCCAGAACAAAAAGTAGCCTATCTGTAGTACGTAGTAACCCGTCCACAAAACGGAAAAATTCCGTGGGATCCTTACGATTTCGGAATGCAATTCCTTACAGCATCAGGGTTGAGGAGTTGGACATGTACCTACTCGAGGTCATTCAACAATAAAGTCTTTAATTGGTATCCCCAATATCAATTTAAATAACCGACAGTGCCTAAATCCCATTAGATTTGGGGATCAGATCCCCTACAGCATCAGGATTGAGGAGTTGGAATCCAAATTTTTTGTAGGACAGTGTCGCAATGTTTCTCTATCGATTAAAAAAAAATTACGCAAATCGGTTCAGAAATCTCGGAGATATCGGTGTACATAGGTAGAAAAACACAACTCCTCCTTTTTAGAAAGTCGGTTAAAAAAGTAGCCTATGTTACTCCCTGGTTAATTCTCTACTTGTATGTGAAAGTCCCGTCAAAATCGGTTCAGCCGTTCCAAAGATTAGCCCGTTCAAACAGACAGACAGACAGACAAAAATTTTAAAAACGTGTGATTTGGTTATAGTATCGTTCAAATAACCATATGAGCTTAATATGAGGTAGTTATTTCGATATTACAGACAGACACTTCAATTTTATTTATTAGTAAGTATAGATTGCGAATGAAAATTAATATAATTTTTATTCCGACCGCGCGCGTCTTTGTCTATTTTTAAACTTTTGAAAAATCTATACTAATAAATAAAATTGAAGTGTCTGTCTGTAATATCGAAATAACTACCTCATATTAAGCTCATATGGTTATTTGAACGATACCATAACCGAATCACACGTTTTTAAAATTTTTGTCTGTCTGTCTGTCTGTCTGTCTGTCTGTTTGAACGGGCTAATCTTCGGAACGGCTGAACCGATTTTGACGGGACTTTCACATACAAGTAGAGAATTAGTCAGGGAGTAACATAGGCTACTTTTTTAACCGACTTTCAAAAAAGGAGGAGTTGTGTTTTTCTACCTATGTACACCGATATCTCCGAGATTTCTGAACCGATTTGCGTAATTTTTTTTTTAATCGATAGAGAAACATTGCGAAACTGTCCTACAAAAAATTTGGATTCCAACTCCTCAATCCTGATGCTGTAGGGGGGGAACCCCAAAACTAATGGGATTTAGGCACTGTCGGTTATTTAAATTGATATTGGGGATAATAATTAAAGACTTTATTGTTGAATGAACTCTGAGTAGGTACAGCTACTGAGCTACTGAGTAGGTACATGTCCAACTCCTCAACCCTGATGCTGTAGAATAGAATAGAATAGAATAGAAAAGTTTTTTATTCAAATAAACTTTTACAAGTATTTTTGAATCGTCAATTGAATCTACCACAGGTTCGGAATGCAGTTCCAGCCGAGAAGAACCTGCAAGAAACTCGGCTGTTGCTCTTTTTTTAAAAATAACATTATAACAATTATTATTATTAATGTACATGATTGAAATGCCGTCTCGCGCATTGCTGGAACGAGTTAAATCCAAGCTTTTTTATCGTTTATTTAATCTTCAATTGTATAATAAGCTTTTTTTATGAGCATACTTTTAATAGAGTTCTTAAACTTGTGTAAAGGCAAGTCTAAGACATATTTTTTATTCAGATAAACTTTACAAGTGCTTTTGAAAGTACGTAAAGTATAAAGTAGTAGTAAGTAAGGAATTGCATTCCGAAATCGTGGGGATCCCACGGAATTTTTCCGTTTTGGGGACGGGTTACTACAGATAGGCTACTTTTTGTTCTGAAAAATCAAAAGTTCCCATGGGATTTTTAAAAACCTAAGTCCACACGGGCGAAGCCGTGGGCATCATCTAGTCTTTAATATTATAGATCATTAAGTGCCTGTTTCACCACCTTCTGATATGTATTAGATAGCTATCTACAACTTTTGTCTTTGTCACTTGACATAATAAGTAAGAGAGTGACAAAACTTACGTTTAGGCTATCCAACACTTATCAGAAGGTGGTGAAACAGGTCGTGAGTCTTTAATATTATAAGTGTTGTGTTAGTGCATAGGTACCAAATAAAAAATCTCGCTTGCACATAAAACTTTACATACTGTCCAGTAATTTACATTAATGTCTTGTTGGAATTTGCTGGCGTGTTATTTCGTTCCGTACTGATAAAAGAGTTGACTCAAGTTTTTTTTTATATTATATTATGCAGCAACTTTGGAGCAAGAGGGAGAAAAATAATATTCCTTCAATAGAGTCATTCGGGGCAACTGTGCGCACTTTTGTCTTTCGAGCCATGCTGTGTTTTAAATAATAAAGCTAACGAAATCGAAACATATTTTTTAGATAGAGCATTTATCTGGCTATCAACGAAAATAGAAAACTAAACAAATTAAAAGTATATCTTTTGGCAAAAAACAATTAAAGAGAGAAATTTGGAATGCGTTCACTTGCCCCGTATTGCGGGTAACCATGCGCAGCCATACGGGGTAAGTAAACGCATATGGGGTAAGTGAAAATGAGTGAAGTACACAAACAATTATTATAGAGCCCAGCTTTTTGTTTTCATCCATTTCCTTCTAATGAACTACAAACTCTTCTTCTGGTTCATTATTGAATGTTTGCAACCCATTGAACTGGAGCTTCCCTCAGTTTAAGTATTTTGCACAGACAGGATTAACTTGTTCCAATGGCATTTGCAGCACTTCTCTTACTTTTCCCATTTCGGATAAGCACTTTAGCCTTAGCAATTATTTGTTGTTCTGTAACTGGCATGGGCGTCGTCAAGGAAGAGCCGGTAGGGGCTGTTGTGCTCTCCTAGATATTTGAAAAGATATAGCCAAATGCAACCAAAATTTAGCCAAAATATAACCAAATGTTTACAAGTTTTTAGTCAAGTCAAGTCAAGAGCTTGTAACACTTGCTATACAACTTCATAATCTCTCGATTGTACGTAAGAATCATACTTTTCCTATCTTCGATATATCAACATGCCCTGATAGCTGGCGACGCTCTTGGTAACTGATGTTAGTTCGGATTTTTCCTAAAATAATTAATTTTGTTCGTGACATGATGATACCAACATACAAAATAATGATGCATACAAGAGGTGTAAGACGCATAACTTAACCAGAAAATAATTATTATTCATTCAGTCATTATTAATTTTTTACTAAAATATTGCTCATGGGGGTAAGTGCACACCTGCGCACACTTACCCGCGCACACTTTCCCTAGGGAGCCAAAATACAAATTAATGTTAACACTGGTTTATGCAACAATCATAATCTCAATATTGTTGCTCACATATCTACAAGAATATGTTCATAATCAAAGAAAACATAACTGACCAGTATCGAATCCAAAACTTACAAGTGACAGGATTTGTCAAAACGCCAAAAATTACCGATGAAACTAGTAAATTTAATTAATTGCGAATAAAATGTTAACAAAACGTTACACGGCACAATGTTATGTCAAAACTAGTTGGCCACTCCAGCGTCCTTATTTCATCCAAACAAACCCCCCCTCCCCCACACGTAGTTACGGAGTTATACGCGATTCGTTCACTTACCCACTGCGCTCGGTTACCCCGAACGACTCTAATATAATTAATTCATAATATAGACGCAAAATATGAACAAGTGTAGATTAAAAATTAAAAAAACCCCCGATATTCGCCATTTTGTGGCGGCGGCCATCTTGGATTTGCAGCAGTGCTATTCTACTACTTAGTCAAGACCTTTCAATTGATAGGGAGTTGTGAAAAAATATGTAATCGGCCATTTTGTAGCGGCGGCCATCTTGGATCGATTTTCATCAAACATAGCTAACGATGCTCTCGACTAATTCACCTTTCAAAAAAACCGCATTCAAATCGGTCCACCCGTTTGAGCGCTACAGGGGAACAGACAGACAGACAGACAGACACACACACACACACACACACACACACACACACACACACACACACACACACGCACACACACACAGACACGTCAAACTTATGACACCCCGTCGTTTTTGCGTCGGGGGTTAAAAAAGAAAGTCGAGTTAAATAGTATCTCTTGTAGGTTGAGCTAGTGAGCATATTTTTCGGGCAGCTCGTTTTCATTACCTATTATTATCATTTCTAAAAGTAAAGAGTGTACTACACGGAATAAGTTGTCATCATTGTTGTCATTGTTGTTGTCATTGTTGTCATTGTTTGCCAGCCGACTTCGCGCAAGGAAAATGCGTAGTTTTCCCTAAATTATGCAACCGTCATAAACCAGAATGAGAGCGAGTCGGGATCACCAGTTAGACGCAAGCTATAGGATCATGGCGGGAAAAGAATTCCACCAAAAATAAATTGAAATAGTTGAAAAATTTAGTACGTCAGGTTTTCCCACAGAACGGGGGTTATTTTAATTTTTAATTTACAGTTATTGCTATTGTTACTTTTATTCTTGTTCATGTACACAGGTTAAACTCGCAACAAACTATTATATCATACTAGCTTCTGCCCGCAGCTTTGCCTGCGTGAATTTTGGTTTTTCACAATTCCCGAGGGAACGTGGATTTCCGGTTCCCATTCCCGCTCCCTTTTCCAACCTTTATACCTACTTTCAAGGAAGTTTGCTAAAGTAATCTATCTATAGTTGTGGCTGTAGATTGCTGTAGCAAACTTCGGTTTTTTTCGAGATACCGCAGGAACTGTGGATTTTTCAGGATAAAAAGTAGCCTATGTGTTAGTCCAGGATATAATCTATCTCCATTCCAAATTTCAGCCAAATCGGTTCATTAATTGCGGCGTCAAAGAGTAACAAACATACACACATACATACACATATACTCGTACATACACAAAAACTTTGGGTTTTATAATATTAATGTGATAAATTCTGTTATTAATTGTTGGATTTGATATACATTAAAACATAACGATAACGATAAACTTATAACCCGTCGTAGTTTATATGTATATAAGGGTAAACTCGAACGTCTTCAGTGACTAGTGAAACGACGAGTGAACATGATCACTATATTGTTAGTGGCGGTGTTGGCGAGCGCGAGCGCGGCGCCGCGTCATCATTCTTCCCTATCACCGTTCGACGGTAGCTTGCAGCGGTACCTGAACCAGCAAATGGGGCAACTGGACACGCAGATGTCCCACATCCGCAGAAACTACCTGAACTTCACGGCGGAGATCCACGGGAACGAGTACATCATCACGATGACCATGCCAGGGTTCGAGGAGAAGGACATCGTTGTGAGTGCGCGGAAGGGATTTCTGATGGTCCAAGCGAACAACGATCAGAAGAGGAAAAGCTACTCGGTCAGCAGACCGCTGCCGGCGTTTGTGGGAGAAGAGGGCAGTTGGTCGTACGAAAACGACATCCTTACGATCGTTCTTCCAGTTGACAAAGGCGATAGTGGAACTAAAGAAGTAGCACCGGAACCCGTCTCTCCAGCGGCAGACCGCAGCCCCGAAAGGCCGACCAGTGACAACGGGCAAAATGCCAACGTAGATGGAAGCGACTCAGGAAACAGAGCCAAGGATACAACGACCAACTTCGAGTACAGGAATCTCCAGTGAAGTCGAAGCCACAACATAGGTACGCGGTCGACTTGAAAGTTAATGTAGAATTATTTGTTCTGTGCCATATTAAATACGAAACAATTAATTTTTATGTTTAATTAATTATTTAATATTTTAAAGTTTTGATATAATCACTACCTAAGTAGTTATCACAAGTGTAAATTGAAAATTTAAAAAACCCCCGACATTCGCCATTTAGTGGCGGCGGCCATCTTGAATTTGCAATAGTGCTATTCTACTAGTCAAGCCCTTTCATTTGATACCCATATCAAGGGAGTTGTGAAAAAATATATCATCCGCCATTTTGTAGCGGCGGCCATCTTGGACCGATTTTATCAAACATAGCTAAGAACACTCTCGACTAATTTACCTTTCAAACAAAAAAAAAACCGCACTCAAATCGGTCCACCCGTTTGAGCGCCACAGGGGAACAGACAGACAGACAGACACACACACACACACACACACACACGCACGCACACACGCACGCACGCACGCACGCACGCACGCACGCACGCACGCACGCACGCACGCACGCACGCACGCACGCACGCACGCACGCACGCACGCACGCACGCACGCACGCACGCACGCACGCACGCACGCACGCACGCACGCACGCACGCACGCACGCACGCACGCACGCACGCACGCACGCACGCACGCACGCACGCACGCACGCACGCACGCACGCACGCACGCACGCACGCACGCACGCACGCACGCACGCACGCACGCACGCACGCACGCACGCACGCACGCACGCACGCACGCACGCACGCACGCACGCACGCACGCACGCACGCACACACACACGTCAAACTTATAACACCCCGTCGTTTTTGCGTCGGGGGTTAAAAACTCATTCAGGTCATTGTCAAATTTTGTGCAGGTAAACGTAACTTAAAACAGGCACGGATATAAGATAAATTATTGCTTTTCTTTATGTATGTACGTGCTTGTTAAAACTGAATCATTGTCTATAGACGGTCAAAATAGACATTTCAATTAACAATAATTCCGACAGAGCTGAATTTTGGTAGAGACCTTGGGTACACCAGTAGGAATAAAGTGTCAAGAGTTATTGATCTCATGTCTGCTAAAAAAGTTATTCAAGGTCAAAGTCATAATTTTCGGTTTTTTTGATTTTTCTAGATTTTTCTAAAATTTGTTTAAACATATTAAATGTAAAATCTAAGAAATGAAAAATTTCAGGGGCTTACTGGATAAGTAAATGAACAATAATCCGCTGGAAAAAAACAATTATTCAATTAGTTATGTAATAATCTATACTACTAATAAATAAAATTGAAGTGTCTGTCTGTAATATCGAAATAACTACCTCATATTAAGCTCATATGGTTATTTGAACGATACTATAACCGAATCACACGTTTTTAAAATTTTTGTCTGTCTGTCTGTCTGTCTGTCTGTTTGAACGGGCTAATCTTTGGAACGGCTGAACCGATTTTGACGGGACTTTCACATACAAGTAGAGAATTAACCAGGGAGTAACATAGGCTACTTTTTTAACCGACTTTAAAAAAAGGAGGAGTTGTGTTTTTCTACCTATGTACACCGATATCTCCGAGATTTCTGAACCGATTTGCGTAATTTTTTTTTAATCGATAGAGAAACATTGCGACACTGTCCTACAAAAAATTTGGATTCCAGCTCCTCAATCCTGATGCTGTAGGGGATCTGATCCCCAAAACTAATGGGATTTAGGCACTGTCGGTTATTTAAATTGATATTGGGGATACCAATTAAAGACTTTATTGTTGAATGACCTCGAGTAGGTACATGTCCAACTCCTCAACCCTGATGCTGTAAGGAATTGCATTCCGAAATCGTAAGGATCCCACGGAATTTATCCGTTTTGTGGACGGGTTACTACTTACTACAGATGCTACTTTTTGTTCTGGAAAATCAAAGTTCCCACGAGATTTTTACAAACCTAAATACACACCGGCGAAGCCGTGGGCATCATCTAGTTAATTAATAAGTTTTGCTGCTTGAACATGAACATTGCAAGACGCAAGTGTTATAATTGTTAAACTATAAAGAGATTTTTTCCTTTCTTGGAGCTATTTTTGAAAGTCTTCCCTAGAATAGATTCCCGTTGGAAAAATTAAATAAAAAATCTCTAAACTTTCTTTGTATCTTACTTTTATTCAGAGTTGCCGAGTTTCTTGCTGGTTCTTGCCGAGTTTCTTGCTGGTTCTTCTCGGTTGGAATGGCATTCCGAACCAGTGGTAGATTCATTTGACTATTCAAAAGTACTTGTAAAGTTTATTTGAATAAAAAACTTTTCTATTCTATTCTATTCGTTTATATTACTTAGATGAGGTTCCTTTTTTTTAATTATTGAAAATAGGTTATAGACCAGGGTCGATAATTTTTGAAACCAAAAAAAATAATAGTAAGATGAAACCCATTAGAAAAGGAGGAGAATATTATAAAAATAAAAGGAAAAATAATTTACGCACGATCTGAGCTCGGGAAGGGAAGGGGGTGAGTTTCAAGGGTAAAAAGTGGTTTATCTCAATTTCCGGCAAAACTACAAGTCCTATGGAAAAAAGTGAAATGGCAAAGTTGTAGATAATAAAAAGATCTACAACTCTTGTATTTACACTTTTTTCACATAACTTCAAAAATGTGCAAAATTCATAAAACCAAGTTTTTGGTTTTTTATTTTTATGTTTTACAATAAATATTGTTTTTATAATACTCTCCTCCTTTTTAACCCCCGACGCAAAAACGACGGGGTGTTATAAGTTTGACGTGTCTGTGTGTGTGTGTGTGTGTGTGTGTGTGTGTGTGTGTGTGTGTGTGTGTGTGTGTGTGTGTGTGTGTGTGTGTGTGTGTGTGTGTGTCTGTCTGTTCCCCTGTAGCGCTCAAACGGGTGGACCGATTTGAATGCGGTTTTTTTTGTTTGAAAGGTGATATAGTCGAGAGTGTTGTTAGCTATGTTTGATGAAAATCGATCCAAGATGGCCGCCGCTACAAAATGGCGGATTAGATATTTCTTCACAACTCCCTTAATATGGGTATCAAATGCTGATATGGGCATCCCTTAATATGGCTTGACTAGTAGAATAGCACTATGCAAATCCAAGATGGCCGCCGCCACAAAATGGCGAATGTCGGGGGTTTTTTAAATTTCTAATTTACACTTGTCCAATGTGTTATATCCTACTATTTTTTTTTTCACTTTTTATTATTTTTAAAGGCTTCTACCCTGGTCTATTAGTGTCCGACTTGTTATAGGGACTTGTGTAAAAATAGGATGTAAACTATTTGTGACATACGCATATTTTATAAGAAGAAGTGAATAGTGTACGTTTTTCCCCATGCGGCGGTGGATCTTATTTGTCATCAGTAACACACGAGTAATATTGCTTATCATGTTACTAGTGATAATAATGCATTGGCAACAGGTTTTTTTATACTGATAGTTTGTACTTTATACTTATAGCTCGTAGGTAGTTAGAAGAGACACCTTTGCATAAAATAAACATCTAGTTAAAAAAAGTGTAATGTTCATAATATTATGTACGGAACGGTTTTTTAGCAACTCTCACCTGTAAGTAAGTATCATTGAAATCGCTCCGTTCTTGATTTGTGGCACAATATAAATCCAGTGGTAGCTCGACTGTCTCATGCGAGCTATGGCCTACGTTATTAGGTTTTTCTGTTTGGCTTGTGGACGGCAGATTTATGTCATATTGTGTAATTTTACTCGTGAGTATCCACCCTTATTTATATACCTACCTAGGTACAACACATTATGTTAGCGTGAAGTTTACTTTGATCCGTGCATCTGGGCTTATACAGCTTAGGCGTTTAATGGCGCTCTACTTTGAGGTTATTTTCAGGAGCTCGTAAGTAGCTATTTAAGCGATATTTTTTTTTAATTTTTTTTTATTCGTTAAGCTTGACTTGACTTGACTATGGTCTTACTTGATGGTAAGTGACGATGCAATATACGGTGGAAGTAAACTAACTTGAAAGAGAGAGGTAAGGCAGTTTTTTGTGTGTGTGTGTGCGTGCGTGCGTGCGTGCGTGCTCAATATGGATATCAAAATATGAAAGGGCTTGACTAATAGAATAGCACTATGTAAATCCAAGATGGCCGCTACCACAAAATGGCGAATGTCGGGGGGTTTTTACATTTTTAATTTATACTTGTTATTATAATAGGTATAATATACATAATATAGTTTCGAGTTGTTCATCCAAGGAGTAGGTAGAGTAGCCAAAATTCAGTTAAGTGACGTCTGTCTCAAGCAGGATACAACGCGAAAATTCGAGACAATTCCGGAGACAAAGTTAATTAACAGATCTAACGTATTCCACCCTCTGTCCTGTCGCAATAACCTCATTTCCGACTTGGAATCGAGGAATCGAGTTGCGACAAGGTAACGTGAATCCTACTTGAATTGACTTCACAGGTTGCGTCAAAAAAAAAACCGGCCAAGTGCGAGTCGGACTCGCACACGAAGGAATCCGTACCATTTCTTATCTATAAAAACCGGCCAAGTGCGTGGCGGTCCACGCGCAGTGTAGGGTTCCGTAGTCACAATCCTCGAAAAACAGATATAACTCCTTAACCTGTGAACCCTACTTAGCCGTGATAGTTTTCCTTTAAAATTGATTATATACCCTACTGCTGTGAATTTTTTCAAGTTCCTATATACTGCCATTTGGCTGACAGAGGGGGGGGGGGGGGACACTTGACTCTAATAAAAATTTGCACTTTAAAACATCATATTTTACAAACGGATCTAGAAATTGAAAAATGATGTTCCCACACCCACAGTATTTTTAAAAGACCTATTCAACGATACCCCACACTATGGGGTAGACGAGAAAAAAAATATTCATCCCCACTTTACATGTAGGGGAGCTACCCTAAAAAAAAATTTTTATCAAAATTTTATTTCACCACTTTGTCGGCGTGATTAATATTTATACTCATACCAAATTACGAATTTCTAGCACTAATAGTCTCTGAGATTAACCGAGGACGGACAGACGGACAGACGGACGGACATGGCGAAACTATAAGGGTTCCTTGTTTGCTACGGAACCCTAAAAACCAAAAAAAAAACACATTTGTTGTATGAGAGCCAGTGGCGTAGCGTACCTTGGCGGGGCCCCGTATAAAAAATTGTTTGGGGGGCCCTTATGAAGGGTAAGGCTTAATTTACACCGCGGTGGAATCGAAGCGTCAAATTCGCCTCATGACGCGGAAGTCGCGTGAATTCGCTGGAATGCTCGAGCATTCCCGCGCCTTCCAGCTAAATTCACGCTACAGCGCCTAGGGTTGTCAGTCTAGATTTATTACTTGACAAGAATGGTTGACTTGGATCTTATTTTTATATACATACCTAATAGGGACTATAGACCTTAGTATCTATACTTCTATACTAATATAATAAAGCGGAAGAGTTTGTTTGTTTGAACGCGCTAATCTCAGGAACTACTGGACCGATTTCAAAAATTCTTTCTCCGTTGGATATGTACGTGATCCTTGAGTGCTATAGGCTATACAATATGTACCACGGGCGAAGCCGGGGCGGTCCGCTAGTCTGTTATCAATTTCAACTTGCTAGGTCCCCCCGTTCCTGAGAAAATCGATGGCGACACACGGACTGATATACGGACAAGAAAGTGATCTTATAAAGGTTTATTTTTTACCTTTTAAGGTACGGAACCCTAAAAAAGAATGAGGGATTCTGCGCCAAAAAATTAAATTCTAGGATAAAACCCTTAATGATGGGATTTTGATGCGCCATTTTTAACAGTTTAAAAAAATGTATGAGCTCAAAGGAGCTTCGGGAAAGCAAATAATTTCAGCAACCTAAATCCACGCGGACGAATTCACGGACATCTCCTAGTTCTAACTCAAAATATATTTTGAAGCTGACATAGTCCTACTTACTTTGTTAGGTTTATTGTAATGGAAAATTAAAAAAAAATGGTACGTACGTATTTTATTTTTATTTTAATGACCTGACGCACTCCATACGTCTCGATTTCTATTGTAAATGCTCCAAAAGTCGCGTATATAGATATTTACTATCTCTCTAGGTGTTGTAACCAAAATTCTGGTGACGGTCTGACTGAATGGGATCTAGAATACCGATTTACGTTTCATGCGATTCATTTTATTATTGACCTAGACCCCTTTCAGGATGAATTCAATCTGTAATGGTAGATTTAGGTTACTTATAAGCTACTTTGGGAATTTTCATTTCGTTTTCATTGTTAAAAATATACAAAATCCAGTAACGTAATTACGTAATTACGTAACTAGAGTATTAAAATGCGTAACCAGTTACGTAATTGAAAAATTCATAATTTTGGAAGCTCTACTACCTATGGCGTTATGTTGGCAGCGATGTTTTCCAGTGTTGTCACATTTTTATAGTCGGTTGCCCAATTTCTACACAAAAGCAGAAAATAAAGTCCGACTTAATTTTATTTTGAAGAATATTTATTAAACCAATGATACTTATCAAAGAATCAAATAAAATATTGATAGTAAGTAATTATAATACTAAGAATATTTTTTAGTATTATATAACTGGACATTAAAAACTTAACTAAACTACCAATTTGGTAAAAAAAATTACACATGGGATGCCTTGATTACAGAATATACATCGAATTAATTTATTTAGTACTTAATATACCTACTTTGTGCTAGCACAGTAGCGCATACTTTGACTTTCAGTATTACTTAAATCAATTGTACCAGGCTTTTTGTACTAAGATTGATGACCCTGCACGGCACTGCTGTGACCGACCCAACGGACTCTCCGTTCGCGCCACTTCCCGCGGATTCCACGGACGGCGCCGACAGTAGCTACGGGAATTCTCGAGAATTCCGCGGAAGACGCGCGACCTTTTTTTGGCTCCTATTTAATTTGTATGTTATGCAGTTGACATAAAGTTCATATTTTAGCTATGTACAATTTCGTTGCAAAAAGTCGCTTCCATTCCATTCCGCCGCGGTCTAAATTGAGCCTAAGGATTTCTCACAAAAGAAAAAAAAATTGCATAAAATTAAAAGCAATATTTATTCATCATAATTGTTTATCTGTCACTTTTTCTAAAATTTTTACAAACATTTCAAATTAAATATAAGTATACTCTCCTTGCCTTTTTTTCGGCAAACTGATTTATTAAATCATTTATAGCTAACTAGCGACCCGCCCCGGCTTCGCACGGGTAGTAGAGCATATTATGCGTAGGTACTACCCGCTCAGGGATTAGGCAGCGTTTTCGATGAAAGCTCCCAGGCGGCTTGACTTTTTACGATATTTTCCACAATGAACGTACTATATCTCACCTTATGCCCGAATTACTAATTCCGTGGAATTCTGACGTTTCATAATGTTACCAGAGATAAAACAATTCCCACAAAAAAGATAAAAAATTCAAAACAACTGCTGCATGTAGATATGGCAAATGCCTGACAGTCACTTCATGGTGATAATGTCATTCGATTTCCATTTTTCAATAATTTTTTTTAATGTGCTTCTTTTGTTTTCTATTGCTGTTAGTGTGCACTTTCTAGTTTCCACTCTGAGCAATTTCTATTTTAGGGCGAAACTATTAATATTATTAAGCGGCTTAGAGCATTATAATATGTTGACAGGGAATTAAAGTAAGTAGTTTGGGGTAAAATCGTACTTTGTAGATGTGGTTAACCCTGTTCTCCATATAAATAACTCATCTGTAAATGACAATGACAGCTGTCAGAATTAAGTCGATATTAAGTCAAAAATAAGCAGAAAAACTAAATATTTCAAATCAAATAAATTACAGTGTATTTGGGACATTAAAAGGTAAGTTTTCACGAGATTCCGTGAAAAAAAAAAATATTTATTTTAAAAGTTAAAAAATAAAAAACCAAAAACTTGGTTTTTTGAAACTTTTCACATAAATTTTGAGGTTATGTGAAAAAAGTGTAAATATAAAAGTTGTAGATCTTTTTTATTACCTACAACTTTGCCCATTTGATTTTTTTTCCATAGGACTTCTAGTTTTTGCCGGAAATCGAGATAAACCGTTTTTTTACCCTAAAACTCCCCCCCCTTTTTTTCCCGAGCTCAGATCGCCCGTAAATTATTTTTTCCTTGTATTTTTATAATATTCTCCTCCTTTTCCAATGGGTTTTCATCCTACGTACTGTGATTTTTTTTTTGGTTTCAAAAATTATCGACACTGGGCTATAGGAAGAACCGCGGCCCACCGAGGCGGACGCGCTTATAGGCACGCTCCCGCCGCCGCAATTTTTAAATCTGTAAATATCTTCCAAAGTATTCATTTAAAAACATATGCTGTAAAGGGGCCATATGGATTTATATTAAATCAACAATGTATTTAAGGTATTTAATTAGATAAGGATTAATGCTGTATTGGTTGAAATCGCTTCGAAAATTTAGCCATTATTTGTTGTAAAAAAGTAAATGGACAATAAAATGTTATTGTGGGATATCCATAAGAGATAGGACATATACCATCGCGGAGTTTTTTTGTAGACCTTTTCAATGTGTACAATTACTTAGTACATTATTTTGATAAATCTCGTAGGGTTCAGCCCTGCGTTTGCAATGTAAGCGGAAAAAAATGTAATTATTTACGACATCACATTAGAAACCTCAAAAATAACAGTATTTCTCCACTATTTTAATGGATGTTATTATACATATAAACCTTCCTCTTAAATCACTCTATCTATTAAAAAAAAACCGCATCAAAATCCGTTTGCGTAGTTTTAAAAGATTTAAGCATACATAGGGACATAGGGACATAGGGATATAGGGACGGAGAAAGCGACTTTGTTTTATACTATGTAGTGATGATGACTTTAGTTTTTCTAAAGATTCTGCCTCTATGGACAACTTTTTGGACAACATTTTTTACTTTTGTCATTTCTGAAATAAACAAAAATTTGGGAAGTTTTTTGTTAATTTTTGCTTACGCACGTCGGGGGCCCCCGTGGCTTGGGGGCCCCCGTATAATTGATACGGCATATACGGCGGTAGCTACGCCCCTGATGAGAGCCCCTTTAAATATTTATTTTATTCTGTTTTTAACCCCCGACGAAAAAAAAAACGACGGGTGTTATAAGTTTGACGTGTCTGTGTGTGTGTGTGTGTGTGGTGTGTGTGTGTGTGTGTGTGTGTGTGTGTGTGTGTGTGTGTGTGTGTTGTGTGTGTGTGTGTGTGTGTGTGTGTGTGTGGTGTGTTGTGTGTGTGTGTGTGTGTGTGTGTGTTGTGTGTGTGTGTGTGTGTGTGTTGTGTGTGTGTGTGTGTGTGGTGTGTGTGTGTGTGTGTGTGTGTGTGTGTGTGTGTGTGTGTGTGTGTGTGTGTGTTGTGTGTGTGTGTGTTGTGTGTGTGTGTGTGTGTGTGTGTGTGTGTGTGTGTGTGTGTGTGTGTGTGTGTGTGGTGTGTGTGTGTGTGTGTGTGTGGTGTGTGTGTGTGTGTGTGTGTGTGTGTGTGTGTGTGTGTGTGTGTGTGTGTGTGTGTGTGTGTGTGTGTGTGTGTGTGTGTGTGTGTGTGTGTGTGTGTGTGTGTGTGTGTGTGTGTGTGTGTGTGTGTGTGTGTGTGTGTGTGTGTGTGTGTGTGTGTGTGTGTGTGTGTGTGTGTGTGTGTGTGTGTGTGTGTGTGTGTGTGTGTGTGTGTGTGTGTGTGTGTGTGTGTGTGTGTGTGTGTGTGTGTGTGTGTGTGTGTGTGTGTGTGTGTGTGTGTGTGTGTGTGTGTGTGTGTGTGTGTGTGTGTGTGTGTGTGTGTGTGTGTGTGTGTGTGTGTGTGTGTGTGTGTGTGTGTGTGTGTGTGTGTGTGTGTGTGTGTCTGTCTGTCTGTCTGTCTGTTCCCCTGTGGCGCTCAAGCGGGTGGACCGATTTGAGTGCGATTTACCTACCTACCGTAGTGTTGCTAACTTTGGAATTTCATTTCCGTATTTTTCATGAGATTCTGGTCGACCTATAGCAGTTTGTTGTGAGTTCCCGCGCTCGATTTCTGTAACCCTAGACTCTAGACTGGTAAAATAAAATATAGGCTTCCTAGGTAATACGTTGAAGAAATCTATCTAAACCGTGACCGATGGAGGCCCTGTGTTTATTTTCTAGGCCTCTATTTGACTTCCATATTCATTAGGAAAACATGTAAGCTTCGATAAAAGGCCTCAAATATCTTTGTACCTAACCACTGGACCAATGCAGCAATGAACTCCGTGGCGAAATATACTTACTGTATACAATTCTAATGTTCAAATACAAGTTTTTTTTTTAGTTTTTTCTATTTTAAGCTCTAAATAATCGTTTTAATTTTTTTCGGTTTTTATAAATTTTTAATACACTTATTATAATAATCTGACCAGAAAAATTGAAAATGTGGTTTGGGGGCGCCACTAGCGCTTTTTTTTAAATGCAATTTTTTCATTGCAATATTAGTGTGTTGCAATGAAAATATTGCATTTACATTTACATAATTGTAACATGTAGGTACTTAACGTTTAATGTTCGGATAAGGATAACATTTCAGAATTAAGTAGTGTTGCCAGGAGAATATTTATTTTCAACTTCCCCTCCCCAACATCACAGGGCTCCCCAATTCGGTGGAGTAGGTAACAATTTAACTATTTTAAATACTATTTTATGATCTACTTAGGTACTTAACAAAAAACAAACGTGACTACCCTGTTTAACCTATTTGAATAATCTTTGAATAACTTCCGTTTTTACAAGACGAGATTTTTTTTAATCTGTAATCTATATTGCTAGTATTTGTGCTTAACAACGTTGTTATCAGAATCTCGATGGGCCACACAATATATTTCATACAAGTAACGCCATCTGTTGACAAGATTTAATTTTGGTCACGGCAGCCAATCTCAACGGGGACTGGCTAGTTAGCTAGTTAGCTAGCTAGTGTAGCTAGGGAAAATTATAGTGCATAAGTGTATGCGCAAGAGCAGCAACACTCTATTCGCTCATTCTCATACTTCGAGGTGAAAGCTCTCCGACAAAATGGGATAGACATCAGTGTGCTTAGTCTAAGATCGGATCACTCGAAAACGAACTCAAAAACTATTGATCGAATCACAAGTGAATTCAGAGCAAAATGAACTCAAGTACTCGTATTTTAAAGTCGTAATTCCATAGTTCGAATATGTATTTTACAACATTTCTGCTTGGGGCGCTCGTTGTGTTCGAATGCTGAATGTATTGGCGAACTCAAACCTTAATACAAGCCATTTTAGGTCTATTTTACTCTGAAATCGATCAATAGTTTTCGAGTTCGTTTTCGAGTGCTCCGATCTTAGACTAAGCACTCAGGCGCAAACCGACATTACCTACGTGTTCTCCGAGGCACGGGGGTGTAACACCGCAAACTCCGAGCTGCTATTGAGAATTTCTTGACACAAAAAACCCAATGATTTTTTTGTCATTACCCGATACTCCAATACGGAGCCTCATGGTCCATAAAACCATTCAGGAACTCTTTGATTTTCAAAAGTATCTAGGATGCGAGTTATCTTCGAGTAGATTTTGGTCAAGACCCGTTCAGCGGTTGAACCGTAAAAGGCCACCACAACCACTACAGCCTTTTAACATCCCATTGCTATGTACAGGCCTCCTCTCTCATAGGAGAGAGGGATTTATAGACCCGCCACGCTGATCCAATGTGGGTTGTTGGGCTTTAACGACTATTGTCACATGATAGTGTTAACCGGCACTGACTGCTTAACGTGTTCTCCGAGGCACGGGGGTGAGACACCGCCAACTTCCAACTCCGGGCTGGCACTGAGAATTTCTTGACAGAAAAACCCAATACCTGACCCCTATAATTTTCCGGGTTAAAAGTTGCCTATATCAATTTCCGGGATGCAAGCTACCTTTGTACCAAATTATGTATAAGTCGGTTAAACGGATGATGGACCTTTAAGAATCCCGTGGGAACTCTTCAATTATGCGGGATAAAAAGTAGCCTATGTCCGTCCCCGGGATGTAAACTAACTTTGTGCCAAACATCAAAATCGGTTAAACTGTTGGGCCGTGAAAAGCTAGGAGACAGACAGACACACTTTCGCATTTATAAAGGTGCGTCCAAACTTGAACATTTCACCGAACCGAACTGCGAACATTTCGGCGAACTTGTTACGCTCAATGTGGACGGCGCGCTTGGAGCGCTTGAGATGGGTTACTGCGTAACAATTCGGCGAAACTTTCGCCGAACTGTTACACAGTAACCCATCTCAAGCGCTCGAAGAAACGACCGTACGTGGCATAGTTCGCGAACATTGTTCGGTGCGGCGAGTTCAAGTGTGGACGGTGATTTCTGAAATGTTCGGAGTAAAGACACGTGTTCGGGCCGATCCATTCAAAGTCGGTCTTTTCAAAGGATTTCCGCTAATACCTACGTAACTACGAGACATCCACACTTGTATTTCGTCACGTGACCAGTGCGCCTGTTGTTACGGTGCCGTACTTTGACCTATGACCGTATATCATGGGATTGTTGGATATTGTCACGACTCACAAGTCACAACACATACCTACTCACCCACTCCTCCGTCATTGCATGAGTGCATCGTGCATCGTGCTCATTCGCGCAGAGGCTCTTGAGCTTATTTTTAACAAACTTCAAAAAAGGAGGTTCTGTATTCGACCTGTATGTATATTATGAATGTAAATGAGTATGTATGTAAATGTAGGTTTGCGAATATTTCGAAAAACAATGAACCAATGATTTTTAACCGACTTCCAAAAAGGGAGAGGTTCTCAATTCATCGCGTATTTTTTTTTCTATGTCTGTTCACCGATTACTCTTGAGATTTTTGAACCGATTTGCGTAATTTTTTTTTATCCACAAGAGAAGTTTGCATAACAGTCCCATATAATTTTTTTGCTCCAACTCATCAATCCTGATGCTGCAAGGTACTGCCCACTTAAACTACGGGGATTGAAGCAATGTTCATTATGAATTCATATTAAAAGTATCAATCATAGACTGTAATATTAAATTCCAAGTCCCAGCTCTTCAGCTCTGATGCTGCAAGGTACTACTCACCTAAACTATGGGGATTGAAGCAATGTCCATTATGAATTCATATTAAAAGTATCAATCATAGACTCTAATATTAAATTCCAAGTCTCAGCTCTTCAGCTCTGATGCTGCAAGGTACTGCCTACCTAAACTATGGGGATTAATTAAATTTTGCAATTTCTTTAGCAGACGACATGATTGCCCGATGAATGAAACTAAAATAAATACACAGCGTAAACAAGTTCGCGGCAATGTTACGAAGCTCGGTTCGCCGGCCGTCCACATTGAGCGTAACAAGTTCGCCGAAAAGTTACGCAGTTCGGTTCGGGGAAAAGTTCAAGTTTGGACGCACCTTAATAATATTATAGTGTATTATAGTTGTTAACGCCATTTGCTACATACACACATACATTTGCAATTCACACGCTCAACGCATACATAAATGTCATATTCCTTTCTTCCTATCTCTGTCCTTTGGCTCAAAGAAGAAAGAGACGCCGCCGCACCGCTTGACTCCGCCGCTCCGCTTTTTATAGTGCAAAACCCTTGTGCTATTGTGAACTTTGAACTTTACAAAACCCGTGCTTAACCCAAGGAACTTTTCCAAACTTTTACACGCTCTGTCACGCACCAATAGTATAAGTAGTGGTTGATTTCGGCGTGATAATTTTATTTGCACACGCGAAAAAGGTCCGGTCTCTTGTACCTATTCGTAATGGTCTCTTAGACCGTGACATCGCCCTGCGGAGTAATCGACGATCACCTTTTCTCTATCGAAGCGTAATTTCATACCGGTCCGTAGCTAGTATATTATATTGTTTTGGTTTCCGCTTCACGGAACGGAAAGGTCAGTAAGGTTCGTGGGACCCATAGATAAAGGAATAAGAGAGATATGACAAGGGGGCGTGGTTCCTGAGAACTCTTCTGGCGTTAAATACACCTGAGAACCGTTTTTGTCTTTAGTCGAATGTCGTCCAACGATCGCTTCACCGCTCTCGATTTTTAACAAAATGCCGTGTTGTTCAGTGGTTGTTTGAAAAAAATCAAGCAAAAAAGTAAATCACACGAAAGATGGCATCTCATTTCACACTTAAGTACAAGTTATTGTTGTTATTTTCCATAAAAAACAAGAAAACATTACTTTGTATATTTACATTATGCTCAAAAAGTGTTAAATTGAGAAGTCTGTATCTCATTATGAACAAAAACCATTACTTGCTTAGTAGAAATCAAACATTGAATCGGTCGGTCTTAGGACGCAATGGTACTTGTACTATATAAATATATTCCTTCACTAAAACGTAGACTTTTCATGGAACGGGCGCCTTCGCTCAACATCGATAACGTGTGATGTACGGTGATTGAAATTGAACGCTGTGTACTAAACGATAAAGTCTATATTTGCTGGTGCTGCTTGCACTGACCTATCAGTATGTAATATAGCATTTTGTAGCAAGTGGTGGGGACAAACTAACGACAGCAGGTTTCCATACCATTTGATGTAAAGGGCACTTCTCCTCTTATTCATTATTCTGTGGTGGGACCGCTATGGCGGTAATAGGGGGCGAACTGAGTTCCGGAATTCTTAGCTTGTGCTTAGCTTCAATAGGAACCCGTTGTACCATTTTTTTGAAGTGTTCGTTGTGCATTTGAAAATTCGAAAAACTACGAATCATTTGAAACGAAAAAGCAACACCAAAAAGAGACAAACATAATATTATTGTTCATTTTAGCCTGCGAGGGAATGAGACAAGTCGTTTTCCATGACCTTACGTTGCATTTTTGAACCTTTTTATTTGAAAAACATAAATAATATTTTGGAGCAATCAAAAAATTTTAAGTTTCACTTCTGCCGTGTGTGAATTGGACGCAGATTTTTTTTTTATTATTCATCTAAAATAACCCTTTACTGCGGATCTCACCTGTGAGTGACGATATAGAAGTGGAAGCGAGGTCGGTTTTTAGGCGACATCGTACCGGAACGCTAAATCGCTTGGCGGCGCGGCTTTGCCGGTAGGGTGGTAACTAGCCACGGCTAAAGCCTCCCACCAGATCAGACCAGCCATTGAAATTCAAAAATCCAAAAATTGCCACTACCAGGAATTGAACCTGGAACCTCCCACTTGTAAGACCACAGCGCTCACCACTGTGTCATGGAGCTCACAATTCATAGGTCAGATACTCAGGCGGCCTTAATTGAACAAAGTTTTATCTAAATAATGAATTTTCTCCGGCTAATGGTCATTTATCATCTCAGTGGTTTGTTTATCTTTGCTCATTTAGATTTTAGATTTGAATTCAATTTACATAATTCTCAGCAAATTTGAATTAGGTAGATACAAGCCGATTCCCCGGACAGAGCCGGTAGAAACGAGAAGCCGATTCCTGCAACTTCGCTCGCGTGGTTTAGATTTTTTTGATAAATATTCTTTTCCAAAAACGACTTCAAAGGACACTACAAAGTATAAACATTTTGTTTGTTAACAATACCTTAGAATAAATAGGTATTATTTTATTATAATTAACACGTAATTTGAAGTCAGGAGAGCGTCGCACGTCGGTTTCGTCGTTTCTTTCTGTGCCCGTATGACTCACGTGTTTTTATGACAAATTCGACATCACATTAGGTATGTGAAAGTCGAAAAAAACCGACTCAAAACTCAAACGCCATCTACAAAGTAAGTATAACTTTTTTTTTTGTACAAGTAGGTAAATAATTACGTTGAAGTTGGGCAAGCGTCGTGCGTCGACGTCGGTTTTGTCGTTTCTTTTTATGCCCGTTTTCTGTCGATTAAAAAATATCACGCAAATCGAATCAGAAATCTCGGAGTAAGTAATTGGTATGCATGATATAAATGGTTTCGTCGTTTCTTTTTATGACCGACCGTACGAAAATAACGTTTTTAAACTTTGAGGAATTTTAAAACAGGTGAAGCATTCTACATAGGTATAGTGATTTTATAAGTTACGTTTAGTAATCACCGATCACGTAACCAGTAACATTGTCAGAACCACGGCTGAAGGCCTAGTTTACTGATCTTTTTAACTTTTAATTAATTGTTAATTATCCTACTATATAATATTACTAGTAGGGCGCGTGGGTGCGCGGCCCGCAAGCGGACCGCGAGGTTTCGCTTTCGGGTATTTTGGTTTGAGCAGCCTCCACCTATCTCTCCCATATTCCTAATCCTCGATCATTATCACTCTCCATATTTTTTCTTCGAATCATTCTGCTCATCAAGTAGAACTTAAGGTCTTAATCATCTTTTGGCAAAAACCACTCTTCCATCTTTTATACTTGGTGAGATAGACACCGATGTTTGTATGGCCGCCATCTTGAATCCGCCATTTTGGACTTTTTTTCAGCTCACTGCCAATTGGATGATGTTTCGAGTAATTTTTGTTTGAGCACCTCCTACCTATCTTCAATACCCTGCCCGGGCTCCTCAACCAACTTCCAAACCCTCAATCATCATGTCTTCCCATATTTTTCTTTGAGAGTTCTCCAAAAAACCGCATTAAAGCCTTGCATAGTTCACAACTTGTAGTCTCTTCAATATTCGCCATACATTTTCTATGGAAAAATAAATTCCGCCATTTTGAATTTTTTTTCAATTCATCAAGTAGACCTTTGGATCCTCATCATCTTTTGCCAAGAAACCACTCTTCCATCTTTTATACCCTCCGAGATGGAGACCGACGAAATTTGTATGGCGACCATCTTTTTTTCGCCATTTTGAATTTTTTTTCAGCGCACTGTCAATTGGATGACGTTTCGAGTGACATTTGCTCGAGCACCCCCCACCTATCTTCAATACCTTAAGCACACGAGTAGAAAAGGAACAGAGAGGAAGCTACCTACAAGCGTCCCGCAGCAAGTACACTCACACATAGCGCCGCTCACACACACACGGGCTGTCACGGACGCTCCGCTAGTGAACAGTTAGTTGAATAACGTCAAGGCTGTCGTGTGGTCGTGTCGCGTGCGCATTAAATTATTAGCGAGAGTTATTAGCGAGAGTTTAGACAACTGTGTACTTAAAATAGTGTAAATTATACTTATAAAAAATTAAGTGTTGTGTTTAGACAAATATGCCTCAGTATTGTACAGTATGTTTAAGTTCCACTATCTATATCTATACTAATAAATAAAATTGAAGTGTCTGTCTGTAATTTCGAAATAACTACCTCATATTAAGCTCATACGGTTATTTGAACTGTACCATAACCGAATCACACGTTTTTAAAATTTTTGTCTGTCTGTCTGTCTGTCTGTCTGTCTGTTTGAACGGGCTAATCTTCGGAACGGCTGAACCGATTTTGACGGGACTTTCACATTCAAGTCGAGAATTAACCAGGGAGTAACATAGGCTATTTATACATATTTTTTAACCGACTTTCAAAAAAGGAGGAGTTCTGTTTTTCTACCTATGTACACCGATATCTCCGAGATTTCTGAACCAATTTGCGTAAAATTTTTTTAATCGATACATACGAATACGAAACATTGCGATTTGCGACCCTGTTCTATAAAAAATTTGGATTCCAACTCTTCAATCCTGATGCTGTAGGTGACCTAATCCCGAAAACTAATGGGTTTCAGAAACTTTCGGTTATTTAAATTGATATTTATCGTTGAATGAACTCGAGTAGATACATATCCAACTCCTCAACCCTGATGCTGTAAGGAATTGCATTCCGAAATCGTGGGGATCCCACGGGATTTTTGCGTTTTGGGGACGGGTTACTACAGATAAGCTACTTTTTGTCCTGGAAAATCAAAAGTTCCTACGGGATTTTAAAAAAGCTAAATCCACACGGGCGAAGCCGTGGGCATCATCTAGTAAAAAATAAGGATATTTCTTTTTTTTGTACCCTAGAGATCAAATGAAGTAAGTATACCTACCTTTACATAATATTATGTTATCTACACAAAAAATTAATGAAATGAAATTAATTGAAATGAAATGAATTTATTTATTGTAGGATAGCATGTGCCACTTATGATATTATGTCAAGACTCTACCACTGGTACCAGTGGCGTAGCATACCTTGGCGGGGCCCCGTATAAAAATTTGTTTGGGGGCCTTTATGAAGGGTAAAGATTTCTCACAAAAGAAAAAAAATGTTTGCATAAAATTAAAAGCAATACCTATTTATTCATCATAATTATTTATCTGTCACTTTTTCTAATTCAAATTAAATACATACTCTCCTTGCCTTTTTTCGGCAAACTAATTTATTAAATCATTTGATGATGACTTTAGTTTTTCTAAAGATTCTGCCTCTATGTACAACTTTTTAGACAACATTTTTTGACTTTTGTCATTTCTGAAATAAACAAAAATTTGGGAAGTTTTTGTTAATTTTTACTTACGCACGTCGGGTGCCCCCGTGGCTTGGGGGCCTCGTATAATTGATACGGCATATACGGTGGTAGCTACGCCCCTGACTGGTACGGAAATCAGATTCTACTCAATAGAATTAGGTAAAACATTGCCAGGTAAGTTAAAATAGCTCCTGTACACAATGGACCATTTCGATGGGCCTATCTAAGGTACCTATCTAAGTAACTAGGTACTTAATTCATTCAATTTACTAAAGTAAGTAAGTATCTAGGTACTGTCACGCGGGCGAAATCGCGGGCAGAAGCTAGTATAATATAAAAAACATTTTATTCCAATCATTACTACATATCTTGCTATACATATATACTAGTATATAATATTTTTATTTTTACCCATAATTTTTCACATGCAACAGGTGACAACCCTATCAGAATAGGTATAAATTTTGGACGTTCTTAGGTAGCTTCCCTTCTGGTTATTCTGTGACCTTAAGCGTGCCCCTCACCCGTCACCGAAATCCTCAATCATCAGCTCTCTCCATATTTTTGTTCTTAATGAATTTTTGGCTTCTGTACGAAACTATTAGTGAAAAAAAAATTTTTCATACAAAATTTTACAGGAGAGGTGATCAATCAGTCAGTGAATCAGCACGAGCAGCTATATATATATTAATAAATGTGAAAGTGTGGATGTTTGGATGTTTAGATGTTTGGATGTTTGTTACTCAATCACGCCGCAACTACTGAACTGATTTGGCTGAAATTTTGAATGGAGATAGCTTATGCCCTGACTTAAAACATAGGCTACCTTTTATCCCGGAAAAGTATTCCTGTGGGACTAAAATAGATATAGACTTCCAAAAACGCGATAGATGGCGTTGACTGTTCTTAGGTAAATCACGCTCACATAGCACATTATTACAATCGTTGCATGCATCTGTATGCGTATGCACTTTTTATCCTGGAAAAATGCACAGTTCCCACGGGATTTTGATAAAACCGAAATATATATCTACAGCTATAGGTAGATTACTATAGCAAACTTCTTTGAAAGTGGGTATAAAGCTTGGAAAAGGGAGCGGGAACGGGAGTCGGAAATCCACGATTCCCTCGGGATTTGTGAAAAACCAAAATTCACGCGGGCGAAGCCGCGGGCAGAATCTAGTTCTATTATATTTGCCACTATTATGTTGGGCATTCCAAAAATATCCTAGAAGATTCTATTCACTGAATCGCCGAAGTAACTCGAAATGAAGTTATCTAAGCGAACGCCTGTGAGCAACAGCGCGATCTAAAAATTCACAGCGCCATCTATAATCAATAGATAGCACTATATGTGAAAGTTTTATTGGTCGTCGTTTTAATTATTATGTTTAAACCTAGGTAAGTAGCTATTTGTAAGAAAAATTAAACCGACTTCGGTCCAGTAATCTCAGAGAAACCGGTGTATCAATCAAAAATAATAGTCACATACACATAGTACCTACATTTATGCGCGTAACATTGTACATAAAAATCATAACTAGGTGTACTAAAACCTTCCATTTTCAATTAAGATAGTGAAAAAAATCATCCAAATCGGCTCATTGGTTTTTGAAATAATTGCGAACATACATACATACTTATATATACCTACATACGGGTTGAATGTGCAGAATCTCTTATTTTGAAGTCGGACAGTAAAAAAATATTCTCCACACACACTTGCAATTTTAATTAAAGTAAACAGATACCAAAACACATAAAAACGTACAATAAAAGTTCACGTCTTGATTGTTTCGGCCATCTTCAACAGGATGTTTCTTATAAGGTTCGCTAGTAGGGGGTAGTTCTGCCCCAGTAGAGGGGCGCGTAGTTGCGGGACACACACCTGTAACCACAGAACTCTGAATAATAGGTACTAGAAGTGCGGTGTACGCGTGACCTTATCGCCGCGCTGTAGGCGAGGACGTCGACAGTGCAAAGATGTGTGAGGCAAGCGAAGGATTCGACGCATTTGCAACCTTAACGCGCTAATCCTACGGCTTAATTCTGTCTGCACAGCATTGAGCGTAAACGTGTTTGCGTGATTTCGTAGAACTATGTTTGTCAACTATGTCTGCCAGTACAACGCACCGTACCTATAGCTACCAGCTATGGTTAGTCCACCCGTTTAGTCCGTCCCCAGATTTAGCGTTTCGGTACGATGCCGCATAGAAACCAATCAGGGGTGGGTTTAATAAAAACTGTCATATCTTTTCTAACTTAGTACTCACATATAAAGTGGTATATGCAGATTAATGAATGTTTCATTTTCGAGTGGAAAAACGTTTTGCAAGTAATTCAGAACGATGAAGACAAGAAAAACCACAGCTGATTTGTACTTTTTGCCAGTTTATGACGTTTTTGGCACGGCCTGGGAATTGTACCTAAGACCTCGTCATCCGGATTCAACCACGCCAGCCAGACCACAGAGGCAGTACTAGGAGTACAGAAGTATTGAAGGTGCAGTAGGTTACCACAGCAAGCACCACGAACAGGATGGGACAGACAACGTTGATGAGCAGAGCCAGCACCGTCCTCATCAGCCACCATAGCCCCACCACCACAAGCACGCTGGCGAACATCACCTGTGGACAAACGAAAGAATGACGAAGATTCTCTCTTCGTAAATGACGAAGATCTTTTTCTTCCTGCGGTGCCAATCTTCTACCGGAAATTGGCTATCATTCTGGCAATTTGGATCTTACAGACAGAGGAAAAGGATCTGCTGCTTAATATGAACCACGTCCTGAGATCTTTAAGCCATGAGGTTTGCCTTCTTCCAGGGGGTCTCCTTCCTTGTATCTTCCCCTGCATTATAAGCTGGAGCAGTTGATACTTATTGCTTCGCATTATATGACCCAGATATTCTAATTTGCGTTTCCTTATGATCTTTAATATTTCTGCTAAAATGCGAGCACTAAATCCCTCTCTCCTTATAAGATACCAGCCAAGCGTAATGGTATTGGAAAACGTAATGGCTGTAATGGTGATACCTGAGCTTCTTCATGAGCTTGCAGCCAGGACCTGAATGCCGTGACAGCGGCTTTGGTGGTGCTCTCGCAATCGCCGACGCATGATCCATGTGACATTGTGAACTGCAAAAAACTATTTGTTATTTAGTTGATGCCCACATCTTCAGCTGCATAGATTTACACAGCTTCTAGTGTCCGAGGCAAAGGTCCTCTTTGGGTCACTGAACCAGCTAAATTACTTATGTTAAAGCTTTTGTTCAACTCAGGGAAATCAAATTCTTAAATCCTACCCCAATAGCAGTTTTTCGGGTGCTACATAATATCAGACAACCAGCTCGTTTGTTCACTATTCATAAAAAAATTTAAAAAAGCTTGGCCAGCCGAGTATTATCAGAAACTGTCTGTCGAAAAAAAATTGTTTTGTGCATTAGGCGAGCGTTAGAAGGGGGTACGTACCCTGGAAATTTCTGATGGGTTTTCGCGATAAGCAGTGTCTTCCAGCGCGTGTCACAATTTTTCTGACAGATGATTTCTAACATTATGCGACGTGCTTGTCTTTACCGTATGTCCCAGAATGGTTTTCTGCCAGCGAAACTCTTCCGGTCTGTACATCACCATAGCAATTCCGTCAACCACCTCTGTCACTTGCACCAACGAATTGAATAATCTTCTATTTTTCTTTACCACACGTATTTCTATAACAATAAATTATATACACCACTAGCGGACCCGGCAGACGTCGTCCTGCCCGGTGACATACCGACATCTGCAGCGCCACCTATGGAACCATTGAAATATAAGGGAGAGTCCGGCAGTACGGGCCGGCATCCAGTACCGGCCAGTTGCTATTTCTAAGATTATATAACAGCTAACGCTGACACCATTAGCTCCATTTAAGTAGTTCACTTTGACAAGTCTATGCCCAAAACGGGGGCGACCTGTCAGCTACCGACTAACTGTCAGTGCAAAGAATTGCGTTGCGCGCGGTGACATTCGTTACACAAGTATTGTACCGGGGGTGATAATTGAATATTATTGGAATATATCGACAATAGTTAATCGTGGTATGTATTTATTATTTATATAGCTACAATAATAATGTTTTAATTGATGCTTTATACGTAACACTTTATAATTGAGCGATCTCGAAATTTTATTTCGCTTCCTCCAGTACGGGCCACGAAATTGTCCGTCAGTACCGGCCACTGGTTGAGTTTATTTTAAATGGTTTAATTTCTTTATAGGTACATAAATATGTTAGATGATGACAGTGGACGTGAAAGGAAGACAAAGAAGCGCACCTGGGAACCTACCATAATGCATAGAGCCGTGGAAAAGTTTTAAGTAGGCACAGAAATGAATGCGCGTCAGGCTGAGATTCAAAGTACCAAGAATGACTTTAAATGTAGAATTAAAGCTATTGAAAATTATAAAGAGAAAAATAATAAAGCTTTAAGCCTGCTATGGGTCGTTTCCACGACACATTCTCGCCTGAACACGAAAAAGTGTTGGCAGAACATATTAAGGATTTAGACAATAGGCTAATGCCCATAAGCAAACTTTTAGTAAACTTTTCACGGTTAAAGATAAAGAAGTTAACAAAAAAGGCAAGGATGTTTTGCTATCAGGCAACGATACCGACAAAAAAGACAGGAAAAAGAATGAAAACTAGCTCCTTTTTCAAAGAAAGATTTAAGAAGAAACAATATGCCCTCTGTGCCTCGAATCTCATAAAGAGGATTGGATTCAGTGTGGAAACTGCAAGATTTGGGTGCAAAAGGCTTACGCAAACATTTTGGAACTATTAAACCAATAAAATATGTGATTATTGCCTAGTATAAATGGTATTTGTTTTTGGCCCGTACTGGAGGACAATTTTTTTACTATTAATTTTTAGTGTCTTTAGATTTTATTAATAAATTTGATTCTTTCCAAATATATTGATGTTACATTATTTTTATTTATACATTATGAGTTATTTTACATAAATCAGCAAATATATAACATATTACTTTGGAGATTTTAATTTTATACCAAATAAACCTTAGGGTGGCGGTACTGCCGGACTCTCCCCTACACACAAAACTTCATCCAAATTGGTGCAGTAGTTTAGGAGGAGTTGGGAGACAACAGACGTACAGAATAATTATACATATTAAGAAGATAGGTAAGTAGGTGTTTCTTCAAAAATAATGAAATGAAAACGGAATATTAAGTAAGTACCTAATAACCGCAACGGGAACTAAGTAATCACGCAGAAGAAGTATGAACAAACTCAGGTTACCTCTCTATTCCCTTACTCTCATAGTACGATGGGATGGCAATTCGACATGACCAGAGAAATTCCTTCTCATAAAAAAACTGCGATTCCATGCTATTCCATGGATGCGGTTTGGATAGAAAGGAAAGAAAAAAATTATGATTGGACGGCGCCTAATTTAAGACATAATATTATACAATATGGTAATTAACTAATTACTAAAGTTTTAAACAATAACGAATTGTGTTGATGAGCCTACGGTACCTACAATATGAAAAACTACCTTTTCGAACCCTGGGCAATTCAGCTAGTAGATTAAATAAATTGATTATAATGAACTGACCTTTCCTGGGGGCATTGAGTAACGCTGTACTGGAAATTTCACATCCATACTTTCCCGAATATAGTGCCAACATAAACTGTTTATTTTTCCCTTTTTCTACATGATTGATTCAGATTTCATGGATGTGATGTTTGAATGACTTTGTTTGAATTTTATCGTCCGATAGTTTTGTTTTTCTACAAAAGAGTTTGTTATTGATAAAAAGTATTCATATTTCTGACATATTCTGCAACCGTGCAGCGATATTTTTATCACTATTACGCGTATTTATTTTTGGGAAAGGCTTAAATAATCTTGTCGAAGTAGACAGCTGTCTCTCTGAACCTATTTATAAACTGATGAACTAGCTGATGACCGTAACCTCGTCCGCGTTTGAGAGAACTCTGATTTTCCGTGATAAAAAGTTTCCTATGCTCTGTGATTTTTTTCTGAATCGGTTCAGTGGTCTGTCTAGTCTAGGTCTAGTTTAAAGAGTAGGTAAGAGACAGGTGGACAGACATACAGACCAAACTTCGTTAATAGTAGCAGTAGTAGTATAGAAGGGGAACGGTATTGCTTAGTCATTTATCCATGATAACAGTCAAGTAGCAGTAGTAGTATAATATGTAGAAGGGAAATGATATTGCTTAGTCACTTTATGATGATAAAAATCAAAAACTTTGCGAGATAAAACGAAATAAAAAACTCGTAAAATGTGCAAATAAAGTTCTTTCTTATGGAACAACATTTGTTCTGGGGACCCCTTCTTTATTTAAACCCCCTCCCCTTATTTTGGTCCTACTTAATAGAAAGAACCTAAAATATTCTTATAAAAATACTTTGTGTTCTTAAACAACGTTCAAAAACAGAATTATCTTCTTTTTCCAGTCAATCTCGCAAATTAAATTGTTCCACATCATTACGGAGCACAAAGTTTATTTACAACAATTTCTTTTCATTGCAAATATTAAGGTTCTACGCTTTTACTTCATCGCTCCTCATTATATTAACGAAGTCTTATTTTGCAGCGACTTAGGACTGATTTTATCTCGTTTTTAAAGGTTCATTTTATCATTTTAAGAAGACATCATTCTGTACAGGGTCTCATGAGACCTCCCAGGCACAGTGTTGAGCATCTTGTAAATGGGAAGTGCAGCGTTCGTTTGCCGGTAGGGCAATAATCTTCTATATCTTCTACCTATTCTTCTATTCTATCTATCTATTCTATTCTATACATATCTATCTTCTATAATAATATTATATAAAATTAATATATTAATAAAATTATATAATATTATAATAAAACTGTAACAGATCCAATTCTGTACATTGAAGATATTTTGAAAATTTTTATTGGAGGGCACTATATAATCGATACTGAAGCCAAAACTGCATTTTTTTTGTCTGTCTGTCTGTCTGTCTGTCTGTCTGTCTGTCTGTATCTTGGCCGCGCATCACGCCGAAACTACTGAACGGATTCGAATGAAACTTGGTACGACTTGAGTTTATACTCCGAGGTAGGACATAGGATACTTTTTATCCCGAAATTCAGCACGGTTCCCTTGGGAGAGGGGATGAAAGTTAAAATGTGTATTTAGCTGTAATTCATTAACGCGTTGTTCGATTTCACTCATTTTTTTTTGTTAGAAAGGTAGTTTTTTATATATTGTCCCGAAAATATTTCAAGGTCATAGGTTTTTTGGTTCAGAAATGACAGACATTAAAACCCTGAGTATTGGATTCAAATAACTTGGGACCCGGATCTTTGAACGTACGGCTTATTGTAAACTGGTGTGCGTTTAAATTTATGTTTGTTGGTCTGTCTATTTGTTCCAGCTAATCTCCGAAACGGCTGGATCGATTTTAATGGAACTTTCAATGTTATAAGGAGTAACTTAGGCTACATTTATTTTAGGTACATAAAATAACTATGGGATCCGATCCGATCCTATATAAAAACCTATATCCACGCGAACGAAGTTGCGGGGGTCAGCTAGTAACTAATAAAATCGTAGACTTGCCGTATCTGTACATTAAAGATTTTTGCAAAATAATAACTGGGGGATGTTAGAGATACGCAATAGAACGTAAAAAAGCTATTTTAGAAATTTTTGTCTGTTTGTATGTTTATCTGTTTGTCTGTTTGTCTGTATGTTTGTGCGCGTATCACACAAAAACTACTGAATGGTTTGAAATGAAACTTGGTATGATTTAAGTTCATACTATGGAGTAACATATAGGATACTTTTTATCCCGAAATTCAGCACGGTTCCCTTGGGAGAGGGGATGAAAGTTAAAATGTGTACTTAGCTGTAATTCATTAACGCTGGGTCCGATTTCATTCATTCTTTTTTTGTTAGAAAGGAGATACTTTAAAGATTACCAGCTAATGTCAGAAAGGCTGGATCGATTTTGATGGGACTTTTACTGGCGGATGTTTACATTCTGATCTACCTAAACATCCGCCAGTGAACTTTTAACAGTTTTTAGCACAGTATGAGCTCAAAGGAGCTTAGGAAAACAAAACGATTCACACGGGATTTTCAAAAACCAATATCCACGCGAACGAAGTCGCGGGTGTCCGCTTGTTTAAAATATATACGTAGTATTTGGAGGTGCGCAAACTGTATGCTTAGTCCCACTTTTTACATAGTGGCAACGATGATCTAAATTCGAGTATCGACACACAATGACTTCAGAGCAAAATGAACCCAAATACTTTTATTTTAAAGTCGTAATTCAATAGTTGGAATATTTATTTTACAACATTTCTGCTTGGGGCACTGACTGTTTTCGAATGCTGAATGTACTGGCGAACTCAAACCTTAATGCAAGCAATTTTAGGTCCATTTTACTCTGAAGTCATTGTGATTCGATCAATAGAATAGGTACTATAAAGTTTTGGAACGTTGCAAAGTGAGACTAAGCATACTTAATACCTATAAAGGTCGTTCAATAGAAACTATATCATCAGTTTTCTGAAGGCCTCCCATTATGGAAGCATATTCACTTTATTTCATGATTAACTATAAGACTCATAGGTATAACAAGAAATGGAAAACGAATGGGAAATCTCATAGTTTCTCTACGTGGTCAAATTATAAGTGAAGAGATCTGTAGATGAACCAGAGGTACTTTAGCTTTAAGCGGTGATGGCCTAATGGTTAAGAATTCAGCCTCCGTTTCGGGGCGACCGAGTTCTATCCCCGGCACCTCAAGTTTTCGGAGTTACGTGTGTTTTAAACAATTAAGTATCACTCGCTTTAATGGTGAAGGAAAACATCGTGAGGAACACACACATCTTGAGGCACCTTATGGAGAACGCACGCCTGAGAGTTCTCCATAATGTTCCCAAAGGCGTGTGAAGTCTACCAATCCGCATTTGGCCAGCGTGGTGGACCAAGGCCTAAAACCCTTCTCATTCTGAGGGGAAACCCGTGCCTTGTAGTGGGCCGATACTTAGCTTAAAGGGTTTCAAAGCTGAAGTGGCAATGACCTAGGCACATTGTTCGCAGCATTAGACCTCAGGGCCACACGATGTTGGAATGGCGACATGCCACCGGAAAGCACACTAAGGGCGTTTGTGCACTTACTCGTTTTCGATTCGTTTTCGATTCGTGTTCGTTTTTTTAATGTACATCATAAAAACGGATACGAAATTCACGAATGACATTTGTGCACTTAATCGTGATTTCACTATACGTTTTAAGCATTTCGTAGATAAAACCGTGTTCACAATGTGTGCTGAATTTAATCGTCGTCAGCTTTTTGCCCTTTTCTTATACATTCGTAGGCGCCGGAGAATGAAAAAATTCTGGATACATCCTATAAACAGAAGTATTCAATTGACGATTCAAAAGTACTTGTAAAAGTTTATTTGAATAAAAAAACTTTTCTATTCTTTTCTATTCTAGGAGCATTTATCGATCATCACTTATTGAAATATCATGAAAAATCTTTTTTTAATAATTATAATCGAATGAATGTTGCTACTTTCGATATCATATTGTGCCATATAAGTAAAAGAACAGATTACTCGGCCATACACACGTTTTAGAGAATGCATAACTGCAGAAAAAATTATATTCAATGTACTCTGTGAAGAAATACTGGCAGTAACACTAAGGTTAGTGATTATGAATATCGCACACACCTTTCCGCACGCGTCCTTATTTTAAAACGATTCGATGTGAAAAGTTCACGAATTTAAAAACACGAAAACGAGTAAGTGCACAAGCGCCCATACAGTTATAAGGAAGGCTATGTCGAATCGTGTTTTCACGAAACACGAAAACGAATCGAAAACGAATAAGTGCACAAACGCCCTCAATGACACCTCCGTTATAGGTGGACCAGAGACATCAGACAACTTTTGTGCTTATCCCACTTTTATAGGTTTTCATACATACAGCGTTTTCACTCTTTTTTTGATATGATAAATTCTTATAAATCGATGAACGCCGGCTGCACGCACTAAAAAGCATGACTCAATGTCACGTTCCGCTTGAGCTAAACGTGCAAGCGAGAGCGCGGGACAAGCGATAGAGAGGCACGATCGGCTTCATCAATGTTTTCTTTCGACGTTATCACGTAAAATTATCGTCCGTAAACCGACTTTACGGACAACCAATTTTTTTTAAGGAATATTATTAGCCATGATGAACATGACTTATTATGACAAGGGAGTCATAGGGAGTCCCTTTCCCTTCCAATTAAGTGAAACTTGTGCTAGGAGTGGGTACGACAATAGTGTAACGGGTGGGGATTGAACCGTCGACCCTAAGGTTCCCGATCCGCGCCCGACGACCGTTGCGCTATTCAGGCTTTGGTCAAGACATTGATTGGGCAAGACTTGTCCAACTACAATTTAAAAGGGGTCAAAAACTACAATTTAAAAGGGTCCAACATACTTAATAAAACAACCAGTATGATTGTTCTAGGTATGTTTAAATTATACGTAGAAAAAGGAAAGGTGGCGGGCTAAAAAAATGGGGAACTCATTATTGCAAAAAATGTATGTATTGTTGGAATTTCCATTGTTTGGGTTTTTTTTATTTGAACTCATATGACCCAGATATCTTATAAGTACTTATCATTATTTATTTAAATAAAGAAAGGTCATGACTGATTGAATCATAATACTTACAGTTATGTAGTTTTGAATGAATTTTTTGATGATATCGTTATGAAAAATAATTGATGATTAAACGAACTTACCTGTAAGTGAAGTTCTATCACAATTATGTGAGTCGCTCCATTCGAAGATATAATATACATTAACAAGGTAGTCCCTTTAACCTACAAGCAACGACGCACGTTTTAGAGATTTATTTTTAGTTAGTAGGTATGGCAACAAAAAAGTACCCCCACTTTGCCATCCCCACTACTTCCACTTAGTACCTTGTTGGCGCTTTCTTCGTCATTTTGTTCAGAGATGTGTTCTTGCGAAAATATTCGTATAATTATGTTATATAATATTATATAAAACTAGCCGACCCCCGCGACTTCGTTCGCCTGCATATTGGTTTTTATATAGAATCAGATCGGACCCCATAATTCTTTTTTGTACCTAAACTAAATGTATCCTAAGTTACTCCTTAACATCACCTATCTGCCATTGAAAGTTCCATCAAAATCGATCCAGCCGTTTCGGAGATTAGCTGGAACAGGCCAACAAACATAAATTTAAACGCACGCCAGTTTAAAATAAGCCGTACGTACAAACATCCGCGTCCCAAGTTATTGGAACCCACTAAATGCCCGTCATTTCTGAACTAAAAAACCTATGACCTTGAAATATTTACGGGACAATATATAAAGTACTACCTTTCTAACAAAAAAAGAATGAGTGAAATCGAACAACGCGTTAATGAATTACAGCTAAATACACGTTTTAACTTTCATCCCTTCTCCCAAGGGAACCATGCTGAATTTCGGGATAAAAAGTATCCTATAACCTACCTCGGAGTATAAACTCAAATCGTACCAAGTTTCATTCGAATCCATTCAGTAGTTTCGGCGTGATGCGCGGCCAAGATACAGACAGACAGACAGACAGACAGACAGACAGACAGACAGACAGACAAAAATGAAATAAATTGCAGTTTTGGCTTCAGTATCGATTATAGAGTGCCCTCCAATAAAAATTTTCAAAATATCTTCAATGTACAGAATTGGATCTGTTACAGTTTTATTATATTATAGATGGATATAATATTATTTTGGGAAGGGTGGGTAGGGTAGTTAATATTATATCTTCGAATGGAGCGACTCACATAATTGTGATAGAACTTCACTTACAGGTAAGTTCGTTTAATCATCAATTATATTTCGTCGCTCCATTCTTCAGATATAATATACATTAACAAGGTAGATGTTTAGAGACCGACATTTTTGCAAGAACTGTACTTACGCCAAATAGATGGATAAGTAGCTATAGTATTTTATTTAAAGATGTGAAATAATTTATAATAACATAGTTTATAGATAAAATTGAGGTTGAATGCAAATTGATTTTTCATTAACCTCTTTACGACACAGACGATGTATGTCGACCACTGTCGCGTACCTGCTATATACTTGTTGAGAATAGCAACATCTACTTATACTGTTCTGACAACACTAAGTTCATCCAGCTACGTATGTGCAAATATTTAAATAAGATTTTCTAGTGTTGACTAGGCAAAGTTTTTTGTTTCTATATTTCTTTTATTAATAACAAGACATTCAATCTCAAACTATGGTACCTAGCCTGGTAAATAAATATTCGGCTTATCATACGAAAAGGTTAGAAAAATAATGTTTTCGTTATAGTATCGATGCTTTTATGATATTTTTGGAGTTGTCGGAGAGCGATGCCAGCATTAGGCGTATTGAATCTGATGGGATTGCTTTGCGCGTGAAAGCCTCCCAGAAAGAATCATCCAGGGTAAATCATTTGTGACGTAAATGGCCACTGAAATCAGATGGAATGAGTTCGTCACTAGATCAAAGTATATTATTATGATATTGTACTACTTTAAAGCTCAATGATGTTTTTCATCATTATGTATTTAAAACATATATTTTATGACTCCATTATTATTTTATAACGCATCTGCGTAAGATAAAACTATGATATTTTAAATAAAGATATATGATACCTTGGTTGTTACTTCTTAACCTACATTCTTTATCTGAGTTGTTGTTACTAAATTCAAAAGCTTCTTTAATAACTTTACTGTTTATTTAAAAGCAGTAACAGTAAAATGTTATATTTTAGTGATATGTTCACATTTTGCAACATTTGCTAAATATTTTTTCAATAAATTGCTTAACTTTTAGCATTTATTTACAGATAGTTACACAGGTTGTGATATCAATAGGTATCAATATTGTACCATTATTACGCAATATTGTTTTTAGTGCTAGAAAAAACTAATATCCGAATAAAAATAAAAAAATTAAGTTTACGTTTACCTATGAAATTTACGCTCACTCTCCTTGCATGACTTATGTAATATTATTGCTCAAAAAAGCTCTAGCTAATTTGGGAAGCTTCTGTAAGTAATTTGTAATAAAAAGTTTGATGTTGATCACTAACTGTTGTTTAGTTATATAATTTTGATCAATTCAAGACAGAAGTTTAACGTTTGATTCAAATCCCTTGTTCTTTGTTATTGTGAGATTTTTTGTTTTGTATACAACCAACTTGTATATTAGCGGCTAAGTTTGCTGCTACCAGAAAACCAATAAATTGTAAATTTTCTCTAGTGGTACATGTGGATAAATGATTAATTGTTGTTTTTCTTTTTATAAACAAAACAAATACTACAATTTTCTATTTGTTAATACGAATATTAGAATTGTCCATAATTAACTTTTATCAAAGTTTATCAAAACTCTAGATGATATGTAAGAACTTGTATTGTCTTATGCAAGGGTAAATTTTTCGCCATATCGCCCAAACAGGTAGATAAACACAGATAAAAAGAGAATATAATATTACTCTCGGGATTTCAGAACCTTGATCAACTCAACGGATTTTTCTGAATTCAAAATTTTGGGTTCTGCTAACAATCCGTATGGTATTGCATTAAATCCACATTTTAGAAGAAGATTAAAAATTTTGATTGCCAGGTATAAGATATGCTTCTTTGTGTCTAAATTGTATTTAAATATTTATAATTAAATTTTTGTATAGCTGTGTATTCATCAAAATTACTTTGAAACCTTAAACTATACTTAGTCAAACAATTTGAATGATTAATTACATAATAACAAAATAATTGAGTATCAAGAAGGTGTATCTTTTTACACCATTTATTTTAGGTGGTAACGATACCCAAAATTATGTACTGGATTACTAACCGGTATATCTCATGTCTAATCTTTGCTAACAAATTGTACCTAGGTACAAAAGTTTGTTTAGCTTTGTTATCAAAAGAAATACGAGAGTAAAGTAAGAACTAATTCTATCAGAATGTAACCGAATTTGTTCTATGGCATAAACAGAGTTTTGGTTGATTTTGATTTGGAATCCTGGTCACCGGTATTGAACCCAATGGTTTGTTCTGTTTGTCCCCCTTGTTCAGAGAGGTAGTGGTCAGATTCACTGTTAATTGCAATGTAAGAAGTAATGGCGTAAGCAGAATTTGACAATTGACTGTTAAAAAGAACATCGTTGTGTTTTGCAACTTGCAAAAACCACTTAGGCTTAAAAACATTTTTTTGTTTGTTTTTGAAAATTTAAATTACTTTGTTAATATTTCGCATGCAGATTTCATTCTTGTCACTTTATTGCTGTTGCAATGCGAGATCTGCCTGAATCCATAATAACAGCATTTTAGGGATTTTGGTGCTTATGGCAATAATTTTCTGGAATAAGGCATCTACTATTTCGGTAAGATTTCTCAAAAGATATCTTTTGTAGGCCCTTCTTCAATAATGGTATTCAAACTCTGGCAAGATTCACAAAAAATCTTTACGCCTAAAATGGAGTAAGTATGATCTGTCATTTATGTTAATGATGTTAGTCTAGCTAGTTAAGTAGGCGCCGTATTTTTTTTGGCTGTTGTTTGCATTCTGATGATTACTGGCGTCCGTTATTTGGAATATTTTGTCTGTGGCTGTAACAGTCGGCCTATCTCGTTTCCGGCTTTGGTTCAGATGCTGGTTCACGACCTAGGACTAGGACTGTGCTCAGCATCGAAATCAGATCGATCAGAGATCGAGCAAGGTATGGTTCAAATCCACCATAGTAATTTCTTGTGTAGAAGAAGGGATTCCTCTGAAGAAGGAATATCCAATATCTATAGGTCTTTATGGCCACTGTCTGGAAACAACGCCGTTTTTTTTTTTTTTTGAAATCGCGATTTATGATATCAAGGTTATATTATATGAATGGTTCTTTCGCGTTGTCCTTTGAGACAATTTTCCGGTGTTTAAATGTTATAACAATTGTGTATATGGAAAATTCGGCTTTAGTGTTGTTATTTCGAACAACCTATTTTTATATTTATATTTTCATTATGAAAATTAGCTAATTGTAAGTAAAATGTAATTAAAATAATTGCCCTCATGTTGTTTTCGCGAACAACCTCCTGGCTTATTTTTGTTTAAAGAAGAATTGATTGCCATCGTGTTGTTATCTCGAACAACCGCCAGGCGCAAAATTGTTAAAATAGGTTATTGCTTCCTTTGTGTTACCATCTCGGGTAACCTCCCGGTAAACCTTGTTATTGCTATCGTGTTGTTATCTCTTAACAACCTCCAAGCGAAAAATTACACAAACAGGTTTTTGCTTCCTTCGTGTTACCATCTCGGGCAACCTCCAGGTAAACCTTGTTATTGCTATCGTGTTGTTATCTCGAACAACCTCCAAGCGAAAAATTACACAAACAGGTTTTGATTCCTTCGTGTTACCATCTCGGGCAACCTCCAGGTAAACCTTATTGCTATCGTGTTGTTATCTCGAACAACCTCCAAGCGAAAAATTGCTCAAATAGGTTTTTGATTCCTTCGTGTTACCATCTCGGGCAACCTCCAGGTAAACCTTGTTATTCCTATCGTGTTGTTATCTCAAACAACCTCCAAGCAAAAAATTGCTAAAATAGGTATTTGTTTATTTCGTCTTACGATCTCGGGCAACCACTAGATTAACCTTATTAATATCGTGTTGTTGTCTCAAACAACCTCTAAATGAAAAGATTGCTTAAATAGGTTTTTGCTTCCTTTGTGTTACCATCTCGGGCAACCTCCAGGAAAACTTTATTACTATCGTGTTGTTATTTCGAACAACCTCCAAGTCTAAAATTGCTAAAAAAGGTTTTAGTTTCCTTCGTGTTACCATCTCGAGCAACCTCTCGGAAAACCTTATTGCTATCTTGTTGTTATCTCAAACAATCTCTAAGCGAAAAAATTGTGAAATTAGATTTTTATTTCTCACAGTTTCGTTCAATTAAATCTTAGGTTTTCAAATATTTTCATTTATTTTTCAAATACATATTAAAAATTATAATTAAAATATTTTAAAGTATTTTGAATATTTTTAAATTTTAAATATGAAAGTAACCATTGTGTTGTCATCTTGGACAACCTCCCGGCCTTAATAATGCATAAGCGAATAAAAACCAAATAGCTATTGTGCTGCATCTCAGATAACAGCTCATTATTATTGTATTTATACTTATATCAAAATTAAAAATTAACTTTTTAAGAACGAAAAAATTATTTGCCGTCATGTTGTTATCTCGAACAACCTCTTGGCCAAAATGGCTAAAATAGGTTTAACTTCCTTCGTGTTACCATCTCGGATAACCTCCCGGTAACCTTTATTAACCATTCAAACGTTTTAATTTATTACTAAGCGTGCTTAAAAAATGAAACACTCACTGTTTTCCGAGTCCAATGTAACGCAGCGTCTTTGAAGTCTTCACCTTTCCAAGATTGTATCACTATAGTATTCCGACGTGGGTATGTTTTCACAATATTAATATTAATTAAAAAAAAATAAAAACACTTTAATAATACGCGTTTACTGTGTAGGAACGTCCGATCGTTGCTACGCACGAAAAAGGAATGACGAAGAAAGCGCCAACAAGGTACTAAGTGGAAGTAGTGGGGATGGCAAAGTGGGGGTACTTTTTTGTTGCCATACCTACTAACTAAAAATAAATCTCAAAAACGTGCGTCGTTGCTTGTAGGTTAAAGGGACTACCTTGTTAATGTATATTATATCTGAAGAATGGAGCGACGAAATATAATAGTAGGAAGAATTTTCCTTAAATTAATTAATCTCCGAATCTGCATCAGTACTTACCTACACTTGTCCGTCCCTCCGTCTGTCTGTCTGTGTCTTTGTCTGTCTGTCATTTTGCGTAACGGCAGCGTGTGTGTGTGTGTGTGTGTGTGTGCGTGTGTGCGTGCGTGTGTGTGTGCGTGTGCGTGTGCGTGTGCGTGTGCGTGCGCGTGCGTGTGTGTGTATGTGTGTGGCACTACGGTCAATTCTACATGAATGGTAGAATAATAAATAATTCGTCAAAAATACAGCTGACGACTTTCTTTTTCATTTCAAAAGTATAAAAATTTAGCTGCATAAGTATATTTTATAAATCTTAAAACCCCCCTCGGCAATACAGCTGCTGACGATTGTTTTTTTTTTAATAAAGATGATTGTAACAAACAGCTGATGTTCGGATATGTTATCTGTTAGGGGAAAACTATTATTGTTATGATTTTCAGTCGGTATAAAATGACTTGCTCACTAGGTATAGTGCTAAACCCCCCCCCCCGCCCTTCGAATAGAAGAACGGAAAATTGAGAACATCCTCATTTTTAGAGGATAAATATATGCGCAACCCTACTCGAGAGAACAAATTAAAGTAACAATTTCTTGCCAAATATACTATATTTTCATTGTAAACATAACTTAATATAATATTATATATTACACTCATTCGATGAATTATGGCCTGTTTCACCACCTTCTGATAAGTGTCTGATAGCCTAAACGTAAGTTTTGTCACTTTCTTACTTTATGTCAAGTGACAAAGACAAAAGTTGTAGATAGCTATCCGATACTTATCACAAGGTGGTGAAACAGGTCCATAATCTTGTTTTATTTCAGCAAAGTGCCGACGTTATACATCACAGGAAAAGTATCTCTTCGTGTTCCTCTGCATTTATTGGACCTCCTATCAAACGGTATACTTATCTTTAAACTCCCGTTTTCTATAACATACGAAGCGTTCCCAGTCTGAAGCCTGTCCGGCAGTATTCTAACATCATCTAATATCTTCCTGCGGATACCAGGTTTCGAAATGGCTATGACCCGCATCACTCTATGTCTAATCTTTATAATCACAGACGACTCTTGGTAATCCCTGACGGGGTAAATGCACTGGTACAGTTCGGTGTTGTACGTTTCCACCGGTTCTTCGTTTTTGTTGCAATACCGTTCCAGTTCATTCTCAGCATCTATGAGATCGATCGCTAGGTCATTGAACACGTCCGTTGTGTCTTCGTCCCTCGACTCCTCGTATTCAATCATATCGTCTATGTAATCTAAATAACGTCTCCAAGGGTTTTCATGACAACATGACTCCACTAAAGTGAGTACACTAATCAAAGCAATGATGTAAACTGAACGTAACATCCTTACGAAATTCCCACGGCGATTTGTATGTTATCAATAAAGTGAGCTGTATTTATAGTACATGTTTTATCAGTCACTGTAAGGCTGAACGCACATAGTAATATAATAATAATAATGTTCTTTATTTCAGATATCGGTTTCGTAACTGTCAAACATCCCGTCGCGTGGATACGGTAAACTCTTTCACCCGTACCTAGTATAATTCTTCCGTACGTGCGTTTGTCACCTAACTCCTCCTAAACGGCTGGACCGATTTAGATGAAATTTTGTTTGTATATTTCAATCCTGAGTGGGTATTCTTCTTCTTCTCGAGTCGACGAACACCTCTACTCAAACACGGGCAGCCCAAAAAGCCGCAACCGCGACAGCTCGATCCGTGGCCTCAAGCAGCTCCTCGTTCGTGCAGGTTGTCGGGCACGCAGGGCACCCAGTCATGTGCGCAATGGTCTGTCTCGGATTCCCACAAATGCACTCCGTATCATGTATGGAAATAAAACCCCACTTCGCTAGGTTTGCCCTAGACTTACCCACCCCTGCCCTGAGGCGATTGAGTGACTTCCAGATAGGCCAGCTGAGGTTGTATCCCTCGGCTAGTCTCTCCTTCACGCTGATGTTCAAGTTTGCGGTGCTTAGCCGCGACCTCCACATAGCAAGGCGCGTAGTTTCAGCGGGCTGGTTGAGAGGCTGTACGGAGTGTAAGAAGCTGTTCCTGGAACGTAACCTAGGTCGGGCCGGTTTATGATTGTATAGTGGATGACGTCTGTCTTGTGTCTGCTTTGTTCTTTCTACCAAGCTAGAGACTGCTCTTCGCACCTCCGGGGGGGCTATTCCTGCCAGCTGGTACAGTTTGTCGGTCGGTGTTGGCTTCAGACAGCCCGTTATCAGACGACAGGTCTCATTCAGAGCTACGTCGACCAGCTTTACGTGGGCCGATCGTTCCCATGCTGGGGAGGCGTATTCGGCCGCGGAATAGCAGAGCGCAAGAGCTGTAGTGCGCAAGACGGTTGGTTTAGCTCCCCAAGAAGTCGTGGTCAGCTTTCTCAGTAAGTTATTGCGTGTGCAGACCTTTTGCTGGGTGTTCATGCAATGCTGTTTCATCGTCAGGCTTCGGTCGAGGGTTACGCCCAGGTATTTGGGGAGTCTATTATGAGTCAATTTTGTGTTTTGCCATGTGATGTTAAGTTCCCGTTTAGCGTCTTTATTACGTAGGTGGTATGCGCAGACTTCGGTTTTGCTTGGGTTTGGTTTTAGTCCATTTGCCGTGTAGTAGTCACCGAGCTGGTTCAGGGATGCAGTTATTGCTTCCTCTGCTCTCGTGAAGGAGTCTGCTTGAGCTGCCAGTGCTAGGTCATCTGCATATATGAAACTTTTAGTGTCCTGTGCCCTAGGCTGGTCGTTAGTGTAGATATTGAACAAAGTTGGTGCCAGAACACTACCCTGCGGCAGTCCGTTACGCTGTTTCCTCCACCGGCTCTTTTGGTTTTGGAGGATGACCTGGAATTGGCGATTGCCGAGTAATTGCCTAACAATCTGGCAGAAGGCGTAGTCAGCCGTGATTTCGTAGAGCTTTTTAATCATTGCGCTGGTGTTTACAGTATCATAAGCTGCCGATAGGTCCACAAAAGCGACACCAGTGATTTTCCCCCTCTCGTATCCGTCCTCAATATGTTGTGTCAGGTTGAGAATTTGCGCCGTGCAGGACTTGCCTGGGCGAAAGCCTGATTGTTCGGTAATGAGTTTTTCATCGATGTGTGGTGTAAGTCTACCAAGGAGGATCCTTTCAAACAGTTTGTACAAGTGGCAAAGAAGGGAAATTGGTCGAAAGTTTTTGGGATCGTCAGCAGGTTTGCCAGGCTTAAGTAACGCAATGACTCGGGCCTTGCGCCAAATTTTTGGTATGTTTTTAGTCTCCAGGCAGTTGTTGAAGAGCCTCAGAATCCATTCCAGCGTTACAGGCCCAAAATGCTTTATCTGTTCGACTGTAAGATCGTCGAGTCCACATGCTTTACCACTCTTCAGCTTTTTGAGAGCAGCTTTTAATTCATTAAGGCTAATGTTAGTGCTCAGAGCATCGGTTTCTGTGGTTGGGTTTCTTAGGATTTTAGTAGCTCCTCTAAGGGGTTTAGTTTTTCCATTCAGGAGTAGTTGGTGGGCGACCTGATTTGCAGTTACGTTTGTGTACTCTCTGAGCGCATTTTGGGTGCCAGTTAGTTTTCTGAAAGTTGACCAAGCCTTTTTGCTATTATGGGTCATATCGACTGACTCAACCAGCTCCTGCCACCTGTTCCTTCGGCATTCACCAATACATTGCGTTAGATGTTCTCCAAGGGAGATAGTGGATTGGGAGAAGGGGTCTCTTTCGAATGCTGTTTGGTATTCTTCTAGGAGACATGCAGCTTCGTCAGACAGCCCGGGCACATAAGATGTGGCGCACCCTCTCGGAATGGTCTTGCGGGACACTTCTTTTACCATATCTATGAATTTACAATAGTTCTGTGGGGTGGCTTCTATTGTGCAAATTCTGTTGTCTATTGTGACTGAGAAATTCTCCCAATGCGCCTTATTGAAGTTGAAGCGCCTCCGGAAAGGGACTGTAACCGGTTGAACCACAGCATTTACCTCGCAGGAGATGGGTCTATGTTGGGTGCGCGGGATCGGTTGTGCAACTCGTTTTCGGCACTGGGAGCTGATGTTTGCACTGACGAATATTAAGTCTGGGTTGTATCCCCTCTTCCATCTACCGCTATTAAAGGACGCGGATAGTTTTGGGTCATGAACCAATGTAAGGTTGTTGGCGTCGCTCCATGCCTCAACGGCCTCTCCGTTACTATCTGTTGCGCTATATCCCCATGAGACGCTATGGCTGTTAAAGTCTCCCATGACTATGCTGGTGCTCGTGCTGTCAAAGTTGATTGGGGCTGTGAAAAGATACGGGTGGTTGGGCGGTTTGTAAACGGACGTTACAGTAGTGTCGGACAGCTCTACGGTAAGGATCTCCATATTATTTTCGTCTGTGAGGTAGGCAGATTTGACGTGCATGCCGGGTTGGGTGTAAATTGCGCTGCCGTATTTGTGGTGTGGTCGCTCGATGATGCGCGTCATGTTAGGTATTTCTGGCCGCGGATTGTCTGGGCCTCGATGCGTCTCTTGTACGCATACTACGTCATATTTATTTACATGGCACAGCTCAGCAAGTAAAGTTGCTTTGTCTGAGGAAAAGCCCTCGATGTTAATAGAGAGCACTGTCAGGGCGGGCCCTAATAAGGGCCGTTTGTAGCGAGCTTGGTTGTTAGAGGTGGCCATCGTGGTGAAAAGATTGGTCAGCCTACTGTTTATCTGTTTGTGAGTAGCTGCTTCCAGGGACGCCGGGTGCTTGTGATCGGTATAAAACTAAGCACCACGCGGGGAGGCTCTTTTCAAGTCCCCAAGTGGGTATTACCGGGTAGATACAGGTAACCTACCGGGTCTCAGTAGGTAGCACCGATGATGTCGGTATGTCACCGGGCAGGACGAAGTATGCCGGGTCCACTAGTTTAAAATAAATAAATGTTTCTGTACAAGGTGAAGCCTTTTGTTTCCCTTTATTTTCAATTTCGCTTTAGCGTTTATTTTAGGCTTTAAAGGCGTAAACGCTTTTTTCGGGTCCTAGAGTTAAGGTAGGTGGTAGAATTTGGGTAATAAAAGACCAAGGTGCAATTTGGTGCTTTTGAGAAGTTGAAAAAAAAAAGATCCGGACTAGATGGCTTAGAAGCATATATTTTTTTTGTTTGAGTTGCATCCGAGTTTCGATAAAAGCTGAAAAGAAGCGTTTGCTCAGATGATAGAGCCAATGAACGCCCAGCCTAAGTAATTGAATGTTTTATAAAAAAATTAATGTCATACCTACTCGAAGTTAATTATAAATATAAGAATCATTAAATTTTGTTGGGTTTATTTGTGCAAAGATTAGTTAGTTAATATGCCCGCGGTTTCGTCCGCGTGGATTAAGGTTATATTTAAAATCCCGTGATTCCCGAAAACGCTAATATCCCGGGATAAAATCCTATACCAAGAATCACTTCAATCTGTTGGATTGTTTCGACGAGTTTACAACAAACTTTGGCATTTATAATATTTGTGCTCTCTGTATGTTATGCTGTCTATAAACAACAACAACAACAATAAAAAACAAAATTAAAATAATTTTCTTTTACTTACATAAGAGTTTAGTTCTTTTAATGTAAATATTATTGGATACATATTGAACAAGCATTTTAAGTTCCACGGTATTGTACTCCCCAAATTCAGGTCTAGTTTTATAAGGGACTTTGATCATAGTTTGCGCCTTTGTCTTTGCACTTGCTGCGTTAAGAACAAGAAGTACGCCTAGTAGTATTACGTATAGCGCCGTCTTTGTCAGTAGTATATTCGCTTATGGTCTGGGATCCCGTCTTAGAAATTTATACCCTCATCTGTTATTTAAACGAATTATATGTCAAATGAAAGATTATTTTATTCCCAATCGAACTGTATTTGGTTGCCTGGTCAAAAGTGGTGCTAAATCATGGTTGTCTGGATTTTAAGATATAAAATTTTCTGTGCGAGTGTTGAAAGTGACAGAAAAGTGTTGCGCGCGCAATTTCATTTGACAGACAAAGATGCAGTGAGGCAGGCGTGCACTCGGCAGATGCTTAGTCTATACATAGATTAAAACCATAGACTTTCTGTGCCTGTCCATTAAAGATATTACGTATAGCGCCGTCCTTGTCAGTAGTATATTCGCTTGTATGAAGTGTCAGGGGAAGCATGGCGATGTGTCGTTGGGGTTCTCGCTTTTAATCGCGCTTTAAAAAGCTGTTTTTACGAGTTCGTTGATATAATTATTCAGAGCTATTCATTGCTGATTTCTACACGCAAACAAACATACAAACAAATAATATATACCCGTATTACTAATTCCCCGGAATTCTGACAGCTGTCATTGTCATTTACAGATGAGTTATTTGTATGGAGAACAGGGTTAACATATACGAAGTACGATTTTACCCCAAACTACTTTAATTCCCTGTCATCATAAAAAGCCATATGCCACGTAATAATATTACTCGTTTCGCCTTAAAATAGAAAACACCAAGAGTGGAAACTAGAAAATGCACACTGACAGCAACAGAAAACAAAAGAAGCACATTGAAAAAAATTATTCAAAAATGGATGTCGAATGACATTATCACCATGAAGTGTCTGTCAGGCATTTCTCATATCTACATGCGTCAGTTGATTTGTATTTGCATAAGTTTTGAATTTTTTATCTTTTTTGTGGGAATTGTTTTGTCTCTGGTAACATTACGAAACGTCAGAATTCCAGGGAATTAGTAATACGGGTATAGTAAAGTCTTTATTTAAACCAGTGTCTATCACCCAAAATACTTCTATGGCATCCAGATTGTTAAGTTAATTACAAACTAAAATCTGGGACACAGTAAACTGAGCACTGCTCCTGACGTTCGCAGTTAGTGCCCTTTCAGTACAAAGCCCTGGCATCCAGCCAGCATCCGTAAGCGTTCCCTTATCTTCTCCCATCAACTTGCTTGCTTATTTGTGTCACTTTTATCAAATATAATGTATGACACATTTTTGTACGAAGTTTTTGAAATGTAAGTACTTAAGCCTTGTACGAGTCATATGAGACGCAACGCGTCAGCGGCTATGCATTTGACCATAGAGCACTTAATAGAGTACTACTACTTAGTTATATCGCGCTAGACGTATGAATACGCGAAAAATATTTTCTGCCAAGTTCTCAGCTCCCCCGACGATGGAAAGGCTTGAAGTGGTTGAAATAGAGGATGAAAGTTTGAATGAAATTTGTAAGATCCACGTGGACAATTTACACAGACAAAAAAATTGTTTCTCTACAAATTGTTTATTCACCCTAAATCCAGTACCTTGATAAGGTCCTAACTAAGTAGTTAGTTGATCATCGAATCTCATAAAGATCAATGTCCTAAAGCTTTTGTCATATTATCCATAAGAGCGTAGCTTAGAATCCGTCTTCGGTTCTCGACATGTTTTCCATCTATTCGGTGTTCGTACATAAAAGTGTTTCGTAAACTTTGTTTATTATGTTCGTAAACACTGTTCCTCCTTTTATACTTATTCGAAGTTACAGTACATATTTATATGGGACGATTGAAGACACACGGAAATGTTAGACGGTGTAACTATTCGCATGCTTCGAAAATGACGCCAGTGCCACAATACATGTTTTTCATGATAAATGCTAAACAGAGTTTGCGAGGTAAAGCAGTACTGATAATTATTTAAACGCTTATGGGAAAAAAACGCCAACTTCTGTGACGTGTTTGTTAATTTTATTAAATCAAGGTTTGACTCTCGTCACGAAAGTTGAAAGTCTGCAGTGATGGATTTGAAGGCGCATTGCTTACTGCAAAGTCTAGGCGTAATCTAGGTAGTGGAATCATGTATAGGAGCACACTTCAGCCTTAACTGCTGCGATTCCTGGCAGTGAGCGATTGGTCAAAGACATCAGACAATGAGAAGACGTGATGTCCATGACTTAATTCTCGTCGAAGTTAGTTATAAATCTCGTGGTTGATTTCCTGTGTAAAAAGTAGCCTTTGTCCAACTCCAGGATACAAGTTATATCTGTTCCAAGTCCCATCAAGATCAGGGGGGTTATTCTGTAACTTAGTTAGCAACTGAAAATAGTTGCCATCGAATTAGTTCGATATACATTGCTGCTTTACTGTGTGAAATTATGAAGACACTTTATAATTTCCCACAGTAAAGCAGCAATGTATATCTTTATTCGTTGGCAACTATTTTCAGTTGGTAACTAAGTTACAGAATAACCCAGCTGTTCAGAGTTCAACGGTTAAAATGTACGTCTGTCACCGTTCTTATAAGAAGTTTTTCTTATTGGAACTTGGCTTGACACACGGCCGTGTCCTTTATAATATTATGTATATATTGTCCCTAATTTTATCAGTGATTAATTATTTTTTACTCAAGAACTCTTAATATTTTCGGCATTAAAAGTAGCCTAGATCTCTCCTTGTTTGTTCTCTACTAAAGTCCGGTCAAAATCAGTCCACCTGCACTGTGCAGTGATAGCTTAATTTTCATACAACTTCCATGACTAGTTACTTAGCAGCGGCTTCTTTGGACCGGCTTCATTAATTTTGGTCCGTCCATCTGTTCCTTATAGTCTGGACATAAATAGGCAAGCGTGGGAGGGGAGGTGTTTGTACAAATCCATTTGAAGTAGGCTCGTGTGTGAAGACGAAAGATCTTCACTTGGGATCGAGGGTTTGTACATCCGTGATTATGCGACGTTGTCCCGATAGACATAGCAACTGAGCGATTTTGAATAGTAAAGAGTGTAGGGTTTCCTTAACTTTATTAATACTTACGTGTTTTTATTTTTTAAATTAGTACCTCAGATACAAGTCACGGCAAATAAGTCGAGCGGTGACCTCAATCAAGACGGTCAATGCGCAGAAGTCGAAAATGAGGTTACCTCGGGTGGTGAGGGGTTCGCGGGGAGGGCGTGGGGATCGTTTGTAAGCACTGATTGGCTCTCGCGGATCCCTCGTAAGCGCTGATTGGCTCTCCAATCGTATTGTGTCCCGCTCACTCTTACGACGCTGCGCGCACTTGAAGGTCCCCGCTCGACTTACGTGCCGGGGGTTATAGATTATTTCATCATCGTCATCATTATTAACCTATTACCTGCCCACTACAGGGCATGGGTCTCTTCTCAGAATGAGAAGGGTTTAAGTCAGTAGTCCACCACGTTCAGTAGACTTCCCACGTCTTTGAGAACATTATGGAGAATTCTCAGACATGCAGGTTTCCTCACGATGTTTTCCTTCACCGTTAAAACCTAAAATGCACATAGGTAATTCCAAAAAGTTGAGGTGGACGCCGGAAGGGAGACCGTAGATTTAACAAGTAACTAAGTAGTCTATCACCGCTTCATTATTTACATCACCATAAAAACTTCTGTTTTCAAAAAAGTGAAAATGTTTGAGTCGCAACTCAAACCATACCCATATTAATAACATGATGTTAGGGGTTTTCTTGAGATACTATATGGCGGGTTCCGCATAAAAAAATGTCATAGTGTAAATAAAAAAACATAAAAATAAATACAACAGCAACAAACAATACAACATGTAAATATACACTATGGAGTGTATAATCTACTTATTTAAGGACAACCTTTATCAAATTTCAAAATGTATATCTACTGTTGGAAATTACATTCGTTGGTACCCATTTAAATGCTTGCATAGAGATAAATTAATACGAAGTACCTACATTACATTGCATAGTAGACATTCCATTTTGACAATTACAGAATTTCATTAAGTATGAGTAATATCCCCTAATATCCATTGTACCCAAGACACTTTAAACTTGAAACTATTTCCTATCAGAATAACTACCGTTGTATACAGAGAGTTATCTTATTACTAGAGGCAGAGATATCCCTCGAAATGGTTCAATATTACTGGTGGACAAGGGATAAGTCGTGTTGTTTATAAAGTAGCAAAATCTGGCCCGAAAGTTGAGATAATCTCAATTGTTAAAATTATCAGAATTCATGGTATTCTGGCCGACCCGCATTGGAGCAGCGTGGCGGGTCTAAGCCCTAAATACCTGCCTCCTATAAGAGTGGAGGCCTGTGCCTATCAGTGGGACGTTAAACAAAAACTGTAGTAGATGATATAGGTACTTACTGTAACTGGACATCTTAGTTAGAAAGTATCAGCCAATTGCGATCGTGACACTAAGCTTGTAAACATTGATGTTCATCGCGACATTTCGCGCGAATAGAAATCGTCGTTCGCAGTAAGTATTTACTTATATTTATGTAATGTATTAATGCAAATGAAGTAAGTAGTGTGAAGTAAATTGTAGTTACACGTAGTTAATACGTATCCAATGTTTCTTATAGTGCATCAAAAGAAATCCTTTTAAAGCTTTTTGGCTAATTCCAGAAATGCAATGAAGACAAATACCAGCTATCTTCAGTGCAAAAACCGAAAAGCGTTCAGAGAATTCCTTTTATGCACTTCAAGAAACATCACGGTCACGAGTTAAAGACGGTCGTGCTTTTTTACCACAACCCTGTATGCAGACTGTATTAAGCCGCACCTACAGTGGCGTACTGAACTTGAACGAGCATAATATTGTCACGAACAAAATTCTCGTGGCGTACTAGAACGAGCCATGCCTACAACGAGCATGTTCAATTAGAGTCAGAGGCGCATCTTCTATAGAAGCCTAAAAGCCCGGCTTGCGTATAAATATTCGATGCAGCTTATAAGTCATAATTAACTCATACACAAAAATAAAATCAATCATATCACACTAATAATATAATTATTCTATCAAGTTCAAATTCCGCGCGTCTGCGATGTCAGATTTCGCTTTTAAAGGTTGACGCGATCACCGGCGCGCGAGTCGCCCCATCTCGCTCTGATTTATTGGCTTTATATGAGGCTTTTTATGCGCTCCTCTACTACTGGTAATTATTTCTGTTTGACATCTATGTAGGTATATAAATAATAGTATAGCGTTTTGTTTAGAATATTAAGCCCGGCGTCTAACTTCAATGGATCGCTATTGGTTGATCATACAGTGCCACACAGTGCACGGCATTGGATATAATCTATTTAGCAGTTGTTTGTTTTGTTTTGGTTAGCCGTGAGTGTAATTATAGGTTACTTGTAAAATAATCGCAAAATGTACAAAACGAGTGTTGATTTAATAAAATATGTTGTTTCTTGTGACAATTTAAAGTGTGTACAAAGATTGATGGCCGAAAACAAGGTAGGTAATTGCTGTTTTTTGTCTCAAAATACAATTTAGCAGGTCTGCGTAAAAAACTCAATATGAGTTCTGTTATTTCTTTTCATAATTTCGGTATAGTCCGTTCAGTAACATAGTGTCGGTACAGGCGCAGGTGCTCTTACTATTCTGCTTTTATTTTTATTATTTTTTTTTCTGTTTGTAATTTTTTTTCTATTCTAACAGAATCTCCGAATAGTCTGCCAATCCACACATGGCCAGCGTGGTAGATTATGGTTAAAATCCTTCTCATTTTGAGAGAAGACCCATGTTCATGATAATATTATATTTTATGTTTATGGTTATAGAATAGAATAGAATAGAATAAATAGATTTTATTGCATGATTGTAAGTATGTACATGGTAGGTGTTACAAAGTTTTGTGTTGGCATGTTACAATCAGCCATAATTATAATGGCGTGCAATAATTAGATTTTACAGTTGTGAATAACATACAAAATTAGTCTAATTCTTATGCTACAGAAGTTATACAATTTTTATAAGAATTTTAATTTATTCATTAAGGAACTCTTTTACAGAGCTGAAGATGCAGTTTTGTTTTAAATCTTGTAAATGGTAAATCTTTTATTATAGAGGGTAGCTTATTATAAATTTTAATCATCATATAAAAACAACTTTTTGAGCTCAGAGCAGTTTTACATTGTGGATAGTAAATTTTGTTCGGATATCTGGCATTAAATGATACAACATTTTGACGTGTTTGAAAATATTCATTTTTGAATTTCTTTACGAAACACGCCACTTCGTAGATATATATATATACCTACATGGTAATGTTAATAATTTCAGCGTTTTAAAAAGTGGCTTACATGATTGCATTGGATCTTTGTTACAAATTGCCCAGATACACTTTTTCTGAATTAAAAAGACTATTCATTTCGGAAGCATTACCCCAAATTAAAACTCCGTACAGAATATTGGAAACAACATAGCCATGATATGCCGAAAGAGCCGTGCTTCGGTCAGCAATTTTAGATATTCTACGTAAAGCAAAGACAAAATTGATTTTGTTGCACAAGTTGTCAATATAGTATATTGTAGTAATAAGTATATTGTAATAAAATACGAATATAAAAAAATAGAAAAAGGAAAGAGAATTTTAATAAAAAAATATGAGTAGGTATAAAACGGTATAACCCCTTGTGCCTGTACACCGCGCGCGGCATGCTTTGAAGTCGCGGCGGCGTCTTTGATAAAACACCGCGCGTCGGAGGCGGCTAGACACAAAGAGCGACACTAAGAAAATGAACAGACTATAAACAAGTTAACTGTTAAAGAAACTTCTTTGTAGTGTTTTTCAGAAGTTAATTGATATTGTTTGTCATTTATCACAGCAAGAACTGTCTTTTAAATGGTCACGATGAGTCCAAAAAAATCTTATCTTCGAGAACGGCTGGAGCGATTTTCATGGTTTTTGATTTGTTGTACCTATTTGCTGCCTCGTTGGTCTAGTGGTTAGCATATTCGACTGCAGATCACGAGGTCCCGGGTTCGATTCCCAGATCGGGCAAATAATTGTTAGGTATTGGGTTTTTCTGTCAAGAAATTCTCAGTGCCAGCCGGGAGTTGGAAGTTGGCGGTGTTTCACCCCCGTGCCTCGGAGAGCACGTTAAGCAGTCGGTGTCGGTTATTATCATTATTATATTGTGGCAATAGTCGTTAAAGCCCGCCAACCCGCATTGGAGCAGCGTGACGGGTCTAAGCTCTAAGTCCCTCTCTCCAATGAGAGGAGACCTGTGCCCAGCAGTGGGACGATAAAAGGCTGTAGTGGTGGTGGTAGTGGTACCTATTTGTCGGCATGCATGGACTTTAAGCTCTAGGAACGCCACTAATTAGAGTAGGTATATGTAAAGGTGACGCGAAAAAAGCAACACAGCGAAAAAAATCAGCCAAGTGCGAGTCAGGCGTCGATCTTTTAGGGTTCCGTACATAATTATGAACAATATAGTATTTTGGGTCTAAGAAATATTTAATTTCCGAGCTAGACATCGCAATAAACCGTGAAAGAAAAACCCAAAAAATGTTCGTTTGTTTTGGTCACACCTTATAAACTATTTTATGAATCGTTGTTTTCAGTATTTGTTGTTTAAATAGAGCATATTATGGTACATAATAATAAAGAAATATCATATTGCTAACTAGTTCTAGTAAGTAAGTAGTCTAGTAGAAATCTATCAAAATTATGTTCGGGAATCTAAAAATACAAAAAGTACTTAATATTAAAAAAATAAGAACATAGGCATTAGGCATATTATGCATCATGGTGCATAATATGCCTAATGCCTTACGCAATTCTTTAACTAATTCGGATATATCCGAATTAGTTAAAGAATTGCGCTAGTGTTCGGCTCGCCAAGTGCGGACGCGCATTTATAGTGACTTACGTTCTTTTGTGAATACAAATTGCGTGAGTTTTCTTTTCTGTATTTTTATAAGACGCTCTGCTTCCACTGCAGGGAATTTCAATAAAAACGTACTCTCGTTCTTTACTTACAACCGAGTTAGCTCGAGAAATCTTATACTTAAGTACTTATAAATACAGATGTTTTTTATTCATCTACAAGTTACCTCTTGACTACGACCTTACCTGGTAGTAAGTGGCGATGCAATCTAAGATGGAAGTAGTCTAACCACGAGTCTAACCATGAGTTCATATTAAACCCATACCCCTGATAGTTTTCTACGCGGCATCGTACTGGAACGTTGGATCGCTAGGCGGCAGGGCTCTACCGGTAAGTTGGTAACTAGCTATGGCTAAAGCCTCCGAACAGACCAGAGACAAATTAGAAATTATAAATTCTCATATTACCGCTGCCAGGAATCGAACCCGAGACCTCCCGAGACTTATAATACCACAATGCTCACGACCGCGCCCGGGAGATCGTCAAAGGGCCCCTATCCCACTGGCGTTTTGCGAGCGTTCGCGTTTCTCCAACGTCTGCGCAGCGTTGTCGCGACGTTAACGTCGCGTTGAAGTTGCGAAGTCGAAGCGTGAACGTTTGCCATTATAGTAGGGGAGCCGAGGATGCTAAATGTGGATTTTCTCAAGCGTCATCGGGACCTAGTAGATTTTATAGATTAGTTGACAGGAAGAATAAAAGGTTATATAAGGTTTTCCATTTCAGTGGTGGGGAAAGCTTCTAGCTGCACGCTCTTATCTTCAATAGACGATTTTTATAACTTCAACTTGTGAAAATCGGCTGATTATATATTTTTTGTAATTTTTGCGTCATTTCCTTCAAAATATAAAAAAATTCAACCACCCGCGAGATTCGAGAAGGTCAAGAAAACGTTTTTTTTTGCAACTTTGTAACGCTCCCACTCTCGTACGTTACGTTCAAATAGTCTGATTTTTTAAATGTACTTTTCTTAGCTCGTAATTAACCCACCATAATCTTAATCGGACGTTTCTGAATATTTCTGTCCATTATTTTTTTATTTTGCGTGCGGCTCTATTTAAAGGGCTTATATGTATATGGTAGAGGGTACTCAACAGCATGCAAGATGCCTCGCCTCTCTTATCTTAATCTGACGCGCTCGAGTAAATCCAAAAATCCCCTCTTGGGCTCTCAACGTTGACGTCGCGTCACCGCGACGTTGTCGCTGCGCAGACGTTGGAGAAACGCCAACGCTCGCAAAACGCCAGTGGGATAGCGGCCTAAAGGCTAGGTTTTTGTAGAAAATTCCGATCAATCTATGTCTCGGTTCTAATGGATTGATTTTGATCAAAGTTGGTAAGTGGATATTGTATAGTGTTTCAGCATTATTTAAGTCTGATTGGGTAGACCTATATTATGTTTCCCAGGTTTGGTCCAGTGGTTTTTACGTGATAGGAGTTAAAATTTTATAAAATATATCTAATGGCTTTCATGGCTTTTTAGCCAAGCCAAGCTCAATTGAAAGTACAGGATATATTTATAGTGCATAACTGTATACGAAAACACAGATACACTCTATTCCCTCACTCTCACTCTGGTGGAATGGCAGGACACAACCGGGTAGGGATCAAGACTAACGGCTCCTCGGCTTCTCTTCTCGGCGACCGCCGACTCACGAACTTTTTTGTTCCGATTCAAACTCAAAGAATTTTTGACACAGGCTCCCAATAACTTTTTGTACTGATCCAGGACTCGAACCCGGGTCCTCATGATGATAAATAAGCTAGCCACTAGTGACTACACCATTGAGACAGTTGAAACGCATACCAACGAGATTTATAGTAGGTAAAGGTAGGTAGGCGAACAAGAATTAATAATAGACTTCTTAGAAATTCAAGCAATTTAGGCTTATGTTTTTCTTTTATTATCGTATCCAGATGAAATTACAACTAGGTAGGTACACAATGTAATATATATGTACAGGCAGGCATTAAACAATAATGTCGCATTATAAAGATCTTTGGTTCACTCAAGTGTCCTTACAAGTTACAAGTTACACCATTGGCTACTATCACAGAGCGTCTAGTCTTTCTAGCAGTCACAGCGGTTAAAGAAGGTTAAGCTTAATATGAGCCCGTCATGTTTCTGAGGCTCACTTTAGGGATGCAGAAAGTGCCAAAAAGATATATCGAAAAAAAATTATTGATATATCGATATTTTTTCTACAAGCCTAGCTCTCTCCAAGAGGCTACACGAGGCTACGCGAGTGCGAGAGTGAGGACGGTGCGCTCGTGTCTCCTCGTCTTCCCTCGCCTCGTCTCGCTGTCGCTCCACTTTGTATGGAGCGAGAGCGAGGCGAGGCGAGGTTTTTCGGGCGCGAGTTAAGGAACGCGAGGATCGAGAGTCTGGATCGCTAGTACCTACTCCTGCAGCCTCCACTCGCCAAGACTCGTGTCGAGAGCCTTTATAGGAGCCAGAGCCAGAGCCTCGCGTGTGTCTGGATCAGGCATGATGTATAGAAAGAACATCAGGTATACATATGTCATGCTCATGTTGTCATGATCTTATTTGCGAAGTTGAGACCACCTATCGCTTTTTGAACTTTATTCATCGCCAATTATCTCTTCAGCCTCGAGAATCTTCGAGCTACGTCGGTGACTCTACTTCTTCTACGGATGTCTTCATTTCTGATTTGAAGGATTGAAGGAAGGAGCCTAAGATAGTGAACACCAGCCTCTCAGCTGGTGGTCGCTCAGGCGATAGTAGCCAATTTGCGTACATTCAACATAGCATCATGAGGAAGTTTATTAATTTCATATCATAACATCGAGGGACCTCACGCACTACACGGCTACGACCACAAAGTAAGTAAGATAGTAGAAGTAAGTAGTAGAGAAGTAGTAGATATAACTCAGTGGCCCCATAGTGTGTAAGGTCCCTTATTCGTATTGTTTATTCATCACGTATTCAGCGCGTTACACACGACTAAGATAAAAACTGTACTGCTATGTTTGTGTAAGTGAATCTTCTTTAGTAGCGTTAGAAAGCATCAAATCTATGCAAACCCTCACAGCGGGGTGATTATGAAAATTGTTACAAGACGAAATGCATTATGCGACGGAAGCGACTATTTCGGACGTGACATTATAAAGCTTTTCCCCCTCGCGAAGAAACTGCTAGAATGACTTCCTCTGACACTGCAGGGTATTAACTCTAACTGCAAAGAGAGACTGGATAGTTTTTTAATGAACATAATCATAGAGCCGAACTATAATAAAATATGTTTTCGCTTTATAAATCGGTCTTTATATCGATTTACAGATAGTATAATACCGATAACACCGATACATAAATATCGGTTTTTTATCGATTTTATAATTTGTAGAGCACGCTCAGGACCTTCACATCCGTGATTATTCTATACCGTTCTACCAAAGAACTACTTAGAAGACGTGAGCGTTGACATCACACATGAGTGGTGGATATCCTCCTGTCTATTCGTCGAATCAACGCGCACAAAACTTTCCTGTTTATCATTTCAACTAGGACTCGCGAAGGTGTGACTTGTATTTCCATCTTATACCCGTATTACTAATTCCCCGGAATTCTGACAGCTGTCATTGTCATTTACAGATAAGTTATTTGTATGGAGAACATGGTTAACATCTACCAAGTACGATTTTACCCCAAACTACTTTAATTCCCTGTCATCATAAAAAGCCATATGCCGCGTAATAATATTACTCGTTTCGCCTTAAAATAGAAAACACCAAGAGTGGAAACTAGAAAGTGCACACTGACAGCAACAGAAAACAAAAGAAGCACATTGAAAAATTTATGCAAAAATGGATGTCGAATGACATTATGGTGTGAAGTATCTGTCAGGCATTTGTCATATCTACATGCGGTAATTGATTTGTATTTGCATAAGTTTTGAATTTTTTATCTTTTTTGTGGGAATTGTTTTATCTCTGGTAACATTACGAAACATCAGAATTCCAGGGAATTAGCAATACGGGTATAGGTACTCTCTTCCAAGGCAGTCAAAGTATACGCGGTCTGCCGCGTATACTTTGACTGCTTTCGTGGCAAGATTGCATAGGCATTTTCCGGGCAAGCGCGGTGCAACGTAGACGATGTCATTGCCTTCCATCAGGCAAGATCGTCGTTAAGTGCAGCAAAAAAAAAACTTATTTTATCTTAGTCGTGTGTATCGTCCTTAACATGCTTTATTAAATACATAATAATATATTTAACGAGTATTTACAAAGTCGATTGTCACTAATTGTCTTTCATTATTATGGCTGTAGGCATATATTTACGGGAATAGCAAACAAAATGAAAAATAGTCCGAAGAATTTTATGCCCATTTAGGAAAGATGTGTCTGATTTTAGTAATTTCGAGCATCTGTTAGGTTTTTTTTACTCTTTGATTTTCCGGGATGAAAAATAATTTGTCCGTCTCCAGGATGCGAACTATCTCTGCGCCTAATTTTATCAAAATCCGCTCAGCAGTTGAATTGTAAATAGGTAATCGACAGACAAGAGTTACTTTTGAATTTATAATATTAGTATGGATTATTATGTACGGAGAGCGCTAAAATACTTTTTTCTGTAAAATCCTTTGAAGAAGGTAAGGTACAAAGTCGGAGCCAGCATAATACAAGTAGTACCTAACTATTATTTAGACATTAGACTGACGAAGTTTGATTTAACATTATTTGGTTTACTAGGAATATTTATAATATGAAAATTTGCGTAAATGTTAAAAACTTTTGATTTCAGTAAAATGTAGTCTAAAAGATTTGATAACTATTTCTATAACTTACTATATAACATCTGTCACCAACAGAAATTAGCTATCTATAAAGCATCACATATCAGCTATCGGTTTTATATACAACAATAATTATATACAGTCATCGTTTTATACTTATTTTAACATTGTAACCGTTGCTTGCACACATATTTTTTTTGTAAAACATAGAATAATATCATAATTACAGCAAAATTACAACAACCAACCAACAATGATCCAATGTATACATATACTTCGACCTGTACCTTGGAATTTTGTTATTCTTAACTTAAAATCGCCGAAAAAAAATCATGAATAACCAATTCATGATTTTTTTTTGTAGATATTAAAATGGGTGTCACAAAAAAAGCGCACAGCGAAAAAAAATGAAATAAGAAATGTTACACGCGGTGTCGCGAAAAATGCGCAGGTTAGGTTAGACTAAACTTGCACATCATTGTTATATACCAGGGGGGTTATTCTGTAACTTAGTTAGCAACTGAAAATAGTTGCCAACGAATTAGTGCGATATACATTGCTGCTTTACTGTGGGAAATTATGAAAACACTTTATATTTCCCACAGTAAAGCAGCAATGTATATCAAACTATTTTCAGTTGCTAACTAAGTTACAGAATAACCCAGCAGTACTGTGTTAGTAACATCCTTTATTTAGTTTAATAATATAATGTTAGGTTAGGATATGTAAAAATACTAAAAAAACGCTAAGTAAACTAGTAACTAGTAACTAATAACTAATAATTTTAACACTAGTAAGTTTAAAACGGAGAATTATAGAACGATCGAATAAACAAAAAGCTAGAACAAGACACAAGTATAAAGTTCGTCAACTATAACCCGACTACCTACGTTTAATAATTTATTAATAATAATTAATTAATTAATAATAATTAATTAATTAATAATAATTTAGTGTGTAAAAGCGCGGGGCAAGCAGCTAGTGACGTCATCTGTTATCTGATTACCGAAACTAATTCTAAATCTAGAAAGCCACGTCAAGGTCACTTCTCGAATTTTTTCGTAAATAAAATGTAGCCTATGTCACTCAAACCATTACAACAAATCAATAGACACCTCATTCATCAAAATCGGTCCAGTAGTTTAGGAGCTACGATGGTACACACAGAATCTCATACAAAAATTGGCCACATATATACATACATTATACATATATAATACATACGTACATACATACATACATACATGCATACAATATACATACATACATACATACATACATACATACATACATACATACATAGACTGCTAAAATCATAACCCTTCCTTTTAGCTTTGCCGTAGTCGGGTAAAAAAGAAGCTAGGTTAGGTTAGGTTAGAACATAAATATTAAATATCCATGTGTCCGGGCACTTAGGTTCTATTGGGTCCCAGGTAGAATGTGGTTTTTCGACGACGACGTACTATGTAACATTCCTTATTTCTAAAAAGATGGGTAGAACAAGCTATAATTTAAAAATTAAAAAAACCCGACTGCCATGCTAAAAACGAACTAAAAAATTAATAAACTACCACCGTACCACTTACAGTGTAGTTGTTATTTATTTTGTTTTTCATGATTTGTCACTCCAAATTGATTTAAAACATATAGATTGTATACATTTTCGTACTCGCCTTTTAAAGCCCTTTATTTTGATACCCCACTCGAGGGTCTTGAAGAAAAAAATTTTTTTCAGCCCGCACATTAAAGTGCATAACATTCGCCATTTTGATTTTTTATGAATTTTATGTACCCAGTAACATTTGCGCCGTCAAGACAAATCTAATGACGTATAATTTATCAAAATAGGTTGAGCCGTTAAGTAGTTACGAACTGACATAGGAAACGGTCATTTTCTACGATTTATCACTCCAAATTGTTTCCAAATATATAAATTTATACATTTTCGTATTTGCCTTTTGAATCCCTTTATTTTGATACCCCACTCGAAGGTCTTGAAGAAAAAATTTTTTTTCAGCTCGCACATTAAAGCGCATAAAGTCCGCCATTTTGATTTTTTTTAAATTTGGGTACCCTATAACACTCGCGTCATTAAGACAAATCTAATGACGTATCATTTATCAAAATCCGTTGAGCCGTTGATTAGTTACAAGCGGACATAGGAATGGACATACATACACACAGGTGAAACACATATACCCAGTCGGGTAAATAAAAAAGATAACTGCGCTTAATTTTTTGCACAACCATTAAAATGTACCTACTTTAATCAAAACGATCGTTTTTCATAAATTCTGGAAGAACTGTATCTCAAGAACTCGAATTTAAAGTCGAAAACATCAATTTATTTGATAAGTACATACCTAAAAGTTCCTTTAAGTGTTCAAAAGTTGTCAGCGAAAATTTCGTGAACTCACTTTAGAACTGAAATGCAAAATTAGAGTCTCTCAATCAAAGGGGTAAAACTGTTATCCCGCGGGCCAGGTCGCTAGCGAACTAAGCGATCTCGACTTAGTGTCTGTTCAGACGGACCACACCACAACCATACCAACCATTACAGCCTTAAACGAATCACTACTGAGCACAGGTTCTCTTTTGAGAGAGGGATTTAGAACTTAGACGGTCTAAGTACCCCGCATTTAACGACTATTCATGATTTAAGGCTTATGTCATGGTTTAACAACATAATATTACAACGATAAAAACGATTAATAATGGTGATAGCAACTGGTATCGACGCGATGACGACTTGAAGTGATCTCCAAGACAAGGGGGTGAAACACGCCAACTACTAATTCTGGCACTGAGAATTTCTTGACAAAAAACCTAACATATATTTTCTGTTTTTTTTTAATCTTAACCGAATTCAGGAGCCCGTGCAACATTATCAGCAGCACATTACAGCAGCATCCGCATTTGGAAATGGTAACCGCTAGACCAACGAGGCAGTTCAAACCAATGCCACTGCGGGAAAAATTTCGCTAGGCAATGGCCGGGCGTGACTTGCGTGTTGCAGCAAAAAAATAATGAAAAAGGTACAGATTGTCACGATGTGGTTGGCTGCTTGCGCGCGGGTGCCGCGAGTGGTTGCGTTTGTAGCCGCAATATCGTGTTCGGCGACATTTTTGCTGCTGTGGTGCGGTTGTTATGGCACGTCTGAAAGTACTCTTACACTTACTTGTACAACTTTTCAACGAAATTTTCAAGTCGTCTATTTACATTTTGCGAAGTTTAAAATTTCTATTTACAGTAAAATATTCGAAGGAAGTAACTCTTGATATGCATGTGTAGAACTATAGAAACACTTGACATTAAAATTAATATAACTATTATAAATTCTTATTACTAAGATTAAAAACTATAAATCACAGTACAGACTAGCATTTACAAGATAAAACTAGTTTTATGTTACGGGCAAAGTTCACAGGTTGTGCAAAGTCAAGATTGTCCGGACCACCGAGCACACAACCCTTAAGGAAAACTTTGAGGCACGCGACCGCGACACGCGATATTTAAATGTCGCACCATCGACTGATATCTAATCTATTTCGAAATGGTATGTGGTCTGGTCTAATGGGAGGCTTCACCCGTCGCTAGTTACTACAGACAGCCGTGATTTAGCATTCCCGGTACGCGTGACTATTTTATACATTTATACAACGTTAGTTTTACTTTGCGCAAAAACCGAAACAAGTGTCAAATATTATTACATTAAAAATATTTATACAAAATTTCAAAAAAATATAATGAAAAGTAACGAAGTTATAAGCTTGTTATGTTGCGTCGTTGTCCTCGAAAAAAATGGTCACCACAAGCCGTCGCCGCAGGGACTAGCGATCGACGCGAGTTGAATGACCGCCGCTGTGTGCCGACTGTCAGCTGATGCGCGGTAAATCGTTGTGTCTAAGCTTGTAGGATTTCAAAATATTTTTGGACAAAAATATAACACGGTATATAAATGGTTGGATTAGATTTTGTTAGGTTAGGTTAGGTTAGATTTTGATTCTGAACAAACTACTTTCAGGTTTTGCGTAAAGTAAAACTAACGTTGTATAATACGCAGTGGCACCTTAAATCGCATCGCGTGCCTCAAAGTGTACCTTTAACCTCAGATTCACATTTACGGCAGTGATCGCCAAAAGAACTACAAACAAAAAGCAGTAGGTACAAACCAGTTTAAGTTGATCCTAAGATAACAGAAGCAATTACTACTCAGTGAGACTGTGAGACGATCTATTATAATCATCACTCACATAAATGCAAAGCTGAGTTTAAGCCTCGCAGATTGTAAACTATCACGTGAGGTGATCAAAATAAAGTCAATTTTCAACTCCGATTCTATTTGTTTTCGACGGAGACGAAACCAGAAAAAAATGTCAAGACGTAACAAATTGTAACGGCGTTGAAAATTGCTCTTCCAATGTCATAGAATAAAAAGAGATAAAATAAGAACAGAAACTTTGAAGGTTATAATCTAAACATTGTTTTAGTTTGTAATGGAATGTAAGTACAGTCTTCATTCATAGGGTATAAAGCCGATCACACATTGGAGGCAAGCCGCGCGGACCGCACGTGCCGCAAGAGCCGCAAAGCCTTGAACGCAATGCAGTAACAGCAGTTTTTAATCCTAAAAATGTGAATGACGTAATCGGTTCTCTCCAAGTCGGCTCAGGCGCAACCTACGGAGTGGAAAGGAGTCGAGCAGCACCTTTCATGAGTATTGTTTGACAACAACTCAAACTCAGCTTTATTTTTTACTAGCTTTACCTACAAATTTGTTCACGTGATCAGATTTTTCATGAGTCCCGTGGAAATCCCTTGCTTTCCGTGATAAAAAGTATCCCATGTCACTCTCTCTAGGTCTATAACGGTATCCATGGAAAACATTAACTCGATCCGTTTCTCCGTTGCGGCTTGATTAAACGACAAATATAGTTTTGCATTTAATGGATTTATTCTACTTCAAAGTTAAGCACAACGCATCTAGCTTTGTTTTCGCTAAAGTAACAGAGCTGAATTTGAGCTGGTATCAAAAAGCCGCTACGCCTCAGTTCCATCTGTGGGTGCAAAAAATGCATTGCGTTCCGCACGCACGTCCTTCGCGGCGGCTGTGATCAGCGATCAACTTTAAACGGTCACCTCTTCAGTGAAGCGACTCTTATCATCTAGGTTTATGACAATCGCGTGAGTCCTCGCATGCCCCGACCTCACACCTCTGATAGTCTCCGTACTGCTCGGACTGGACCTAACTTCACTTCTATCACTTTTGCCTATACCATTCTTGATCGTCACTTCCGGCGGACGTATATCGCTGCAGCCCGCTTCACCGGAGATCTTGAACACTCCATTCTGCTTCTCCTCTTTAGCTTCCTCGTTGAGGTCTGTTCTCTTCTTGGGAGAGTCGGTCGTGACGTCGGTTTGACTCTGTTCCGCGTTACTGTTCTCTGTACTCTTTGTTATCGTGAAGTGTCTGTGTTTGTACGCAGGTGGCGCTTCGAAGGGCAAGTCTCTCCCGCTACTACTGGACTCCTCGCCTGGTGTCACGGTACACATCAGCTTGCCGGCGACCGCGCTGAACACGGTGTTCAGTTTGAGCGGCGCCGACTCCGTGGCGCCTTGGCTTCTCTCGTGCAAGGTCGCTGCGTCCTGCATGGCGGCTATTATCTTAGAGAGGTGAGCGCCGGAGCCGCATCTCTCTCTTAACTTCTCCAACTGGTTGCATATTTTCTTGAACTCCTCCTATAGATAATATTCAAATGTTAGAACATCACACTAATCACACTAATATTATAAAGGCGAAAGTTAGCGTGTATGTTTGTTACTCTTTCACGCCGCAACTACTCAACCGATTTGGCTGAAATCTTAAACTTACATAGCTTATAACTTGGAATAATTACTTATAAGCTAATAAGTAGCTAATAGTAACAGATAAGCTATCGTGGAAAAATTCACAGTTCCCGCGGTATTTTGAAAAAATTGAAATTCGCACGGGTGAAGCCGCGGGCAAAACCTAGTAATTTATAGAATGGAATAGAAAAGTATTTTTATTCCAATAGACTTAAAAGTGCTTTCGAATCGTCAAGTGACACTATAATTTGATGACCTTTCACTAGATGGACAGACAACCTCAAGCGAGTCGTTGGCAGCTATTGGATACAAGCGCCACAAGATCCTGTATCGATTCTTGCAAGAGATCTTTGATAAACCGTGGTTTATCGGTTGAGACGATTCACGGTAAGGTAAGGTTACATAAGATTTTAGGAAGAAGGCAATTTATTAAAGAACACGTTTATTATCTTACAAACCTTTTGAACATATTTTATTCTCCTAATTAAGCTTCATAAATATTTGGCTTTCCCGGTTGGCTTCGCAAATAATATGTTTCTCTACACATTCGACCCAACATGTGAAAGCGAGCCGGGTTCAACAATGAAATAAAAAAGGAACTTGGGGAAAATGAAACGGGGTTAATTATGTGGGGGTGAAATTAGAAAACATAAATAAAATATACGACTACCAACGTACCACTCGTACGAGTTCAAACATAAATAGCGAGCGGCGAAAACATGGTATTTAGTATTTACTCGTAAAATAAATATTCTGCACTTTCCGCCAGCTACAGGACCCATGAAAACCAGGCTTTACAATGCCAAAATAGCAAAGAAATTCATATTATTTTTAATTATTCATTTTGAAAAGTGCCCATGAAAACCAGGCTTTACAATGCCAAAATGGCAAAGAAATTCATATTATTTCTAATTATTCATTTTAAAAAGGCCCATGAAAACCAGGCTTTACAATGCCAAAATAGCAAAGAATTTCATATTCTTTCTAATTACTTATTCATTTTGAAAAGGGCCCATGAAAACCAGGCTTTAATGTCATAGAGATTATTATTTACTTGAAACAAGAAAAAAAAGTTCGTAAACTAAAACCCGTAAAAACTAAAGTAATTTAATTTAATATAAAATAATAATTTAGTGTGCAGAAAGCGCGGGGTAAGCAACTAGTGGCGCCATCTATTATGTCTATCCTAAACAAAATAATATTTAAGTTTAGCCGCTCGGACGTCGCTTCTCGATAACCCTTCATTTTGGCCTTGCCGTAGTCGGGTAAAAAAAAGTATTACCTCCAAATCTCTCTCCGTCATGTTATCACAAAAGTGGGCGCTCCGGTTTGTGGTCATCGTGTAGGTGGAGTCTGCGGGTCTAGATCTAAACTTGGTTTTCTCCCTCTCGTCCTTCCCCTGGCCCTTGAACACCATGTAAGCCTGGGGACAAAGCATGAAGTGAGCGAGTTCATAGACGATAAGTTATAATCTAAAAGATTTAAAGTCAAACCGACTTCACCGCGCACTTAACAGTCAATATCTCGGAAACTGCCGAAACGATTTTGATGAAACATTGCATTGACATTGTTCCCTAAGTTGAAGTTTTAAGCCAATAAAAAAATGGTCACGATCCGATTAATAGTTTCGGAGAAATCTGTGAACAGACATAGATACATAAATACTATAATACATACACCTACTCGTGTGTGTATATTTGTTTGAAAGCTCTTATAGATTATCATATGTGAATATTTTTGCAGTTCCAATAATGCTCCTTATTTGAAGTCGGTTATTAACATAAACAAACAGTTGGGGTAAGACTGGATCTCACTTACCCTGCTACCAAATATAAAGCACAGTAGAAGCGTGACAGTGAGCTGCGTGTGGCAGAAGAATATTATGTACAGGAGGTCCGGATTAGCCGGCGACTGTAGAAACAACCTGCCAAACAAAAACGAACTTAAAGCCACCTGCCCACTATATCCGTGTAGATACAGTGTAACTGTATTGACACAACAAAATATATTCTTTGTATGAATTAATATGAGACAACGCCCATTAGCGACGGTATTGGTCGGTGATTGAACGGTGTCACCGACCGATACCGTCTCATAATTGAACCGACATCGAATTCACGTATTTGGCAATATATTGGCTAATATAAAGAGGCTTGTCCTGACTAACTGACTGGTCATCAATGCACAGCCTAAACCACTGAAGCTAGAAACTTGAAATTTTCACAGTAGCTTTTTTTTATAACGTAGACGCACTAAAATAAAGGATTATTGTAAATTCCACTCTTAAAGGGGGTAAAATGGGGGTAGAAAGTTTTAATGAAAGTCCAATGTTTTTAAAGTTACAGACCTAAAAATCAGCATTTAGATTCTTAGTTATAAATAATAAAAACCTGTATATTTTATTTTGAAAAATCTTCCCTTAAGAGTGGTAAAATAGGGGATGAAAGTTTTAATGGGAAGTTTTAATTATATTATTGTTATTATTATCAACTTGAGATTTGGAAAGTAGATTAATTATATCAGCCTAGAAAATATCTTTATTATCTGTTCACTGGCGGATGTTTAGGTAGATCAAAATGTAAACATCCGCCAGTGAAAGTCCCATAAAAATCGATCCAGCATTTCAGAGATTAGTCGGTAATCTTTAAAGTATCTACTTTCTAACAAAATAAGAATGAATGAAATCGGACCACGCGTTAATGAATTACAGCTAAGTAGACATTTTAACTTTCATCCCTTCTCCCAAGGGAACCGTGCTGAATTTCGGGAAAAAAGTATCCTATATGTTACTCCGTAGTATGAATTTAAATCATGCTAAGTTTCATTTCAATCCATTCAGTAGATTTTGCGTGATGCGCGCACAAACATACAGACAAACAGACAAACAGATAAACAGAACAGACAAAAATTTGAAAAATAGCTTTTTTACGTTCTATTACTTATCCCTAACATCCTCCAGTTATTATTTTGCGAAAATCTTTAATGTACAGACTCGGCAAGTCTACGATTTTATTATGTACCTACTATAGAATAGATTTAGCATAATCTAATGAGTATTTAGTGAATCATACCGTTTCTGTAGTTGACTAATTAGTTTCAAGATTGAAAACAAGTTGAAAAACATCAAACGCAATACACCGGTACTAGCGTTTCTTCTCTATGATACTTCATATTTCAACTCCGACTCATAAGCATTATTAATACGAGCTTTATGGCACTTTAAAAATAATATATGAAGGCTTGTTGCCTCTCACTATTAATTTAAGCCAGCTTTAATTACCAATTTGCTTTGGAGGCTCAATTTACGGCCCGATGTTTTCGTTTAATTTAATTTTATGTGGGGCACAGTTTAAAATAATTGATTTACGAAAATAATATGTAGCTCATTTCAGTTGAAATAGATTGGCAGTTTGATTGAAACAACAACTGTTTTTGGTTCTATTATTATTTTATCTCTTGTGTGTTTTAACTAAGAATTCCAATATGGTATATAGTTCAAACCGAAGCGATCGCGACTTTCTAACCCTAAAGGCATCCATTAGAATTACATTTATATTTAGTTAGCCGCTCTCTGCTGTGTTATATTTAGTGTATACCCAAGTGGTTTAGATAAGTGGTTAGATAAGCTAAATCCATACTAATTTATACAAGCAAAAGTAACTCTGTCTGTTAGGTTATCACGCCTAAACCGCTGAACCAATTTTGATGAATTTTGGTTTAGAGATAGATTGGACTTTGTAGAGGGAGATAGGCTACATTGCATCCCCGAAAAACCAACTGACTTTTGACAGTTGGTTTATGGGACAAAGTCGCAGGCACCAGTTAGCTAACAATTTGAGATTCCTACATCGGTTGAAAAAATCTTTCAACGGGTGAACGGATCTTTTTCAAATATAGTCACGACATGTCATTCCATTTAAACCCGCCTTCAAATAAAAAAAACGCACTCACATCGGTCCATCCGTTTCAGCGTTTGACAGATACACACACAGACAAATGCAGACAAAGCCGTCAAACATACAACACCCTTCGCTTCGCGTCGGGGGTTAAAACTGAAGAAAATCAAAGTTAATTTTAGACTAATCAAAGCTACTCGATTACGGCTAAAATTCGCGAAAATTATCCACGGTTTAATCGAAAAGATAAGCATAAAAACCCCGGAATTTCAAATTATGAAGCGAATTAGAATTCGCTCCGGTCGTGAAGCTGTCACTTCGTTTCAATTTCGACTGAAATTCAGCATAAATTATGCGTCAATAATACGGCGTTCCGTGGAAAAATACATAATTGATATTACCTACTTTACTCAAGCAAGAATTTCTTTCATAATTCAAATAAGGAATTACTTTGTACAAGCAAGAATGACTTATACAAGGTTGTTGTTGATATTGTAATTTCAAATCAAAAGATTCAAATAATTAATTGAATAAAAACAAAATATCGATCATCATGGTCAACCTAGTACCGGCTCACTACAGGGCACGGGTCTCCTCTCAGAATGAGAAGGTATTAGCCCGTAGTCCACCACGCTGGCCAATTGGTAGACTTTACACGCATTTAAGAACATTATGGAGAAGTCTCAGACATGCTTTCCTCACGATGTTTTCCTTCACCGTTAAAGCAAGTGATATTTAATTGTTTAAATTGAAACGCACAGAACTTCGAAAAGTTTAGGTGCGTGCTGGGATCGAACCCGGTCCCCTCGAGAGGCCTCCCTTTAACTCTTAACCACTAGGCTATCACCGCTTGGAATTATCATTAGAAAGGTCATAAATTCAAACTATTTAAAGCTTTATTTAGGCTTAGTTGAAAATCATTGAAAGCTTTATTTAAGCTTAGTTGAAAATCATTGAAAGCTTTATTTAGGCTTAGTTGAAAATCATTGAAAGCTTTATTTAAGCTTAGTTGAAAATCATTGAAAGCTTTATTTAAGCTTAGTTGAAAATCATTGAAAGGTTTATTTAAGCTTAGTTGAAAATCATTGAAAGGTTTATTTAAGCTTGGTTGAAAATCATTGAAAGCTTTATTTAGCCTTAGTTGAAAATCATTGAAACCTTCATTTAAGCTTAGTTGAAAATCATTGAAAGGTTTATTTAAGCTTAGTTGAAAATCATTGAAAGCTTTATTTAGCCTTAGTTGAAAATCATTGAAAGCTTTATTTAAGCTTAGTTGAAAATCATTGAACGCTTTATTTAGGTTTAGTTGGAAATGAAACGTAAAAAAGAACGCGTTTATTTAAAACAAGCGGAAACCCGCGACTTCGTTCGCGTGGATAGTGGTCTTTAAACATCCCGTGGGAGTTATTTTGTCTTTCCTTAGCTCCTTTGAGCTCATACCTTGCTAAAAATTGTTAAAAGTTCACTGGCGGATGTTTAGGTAGATCAAAATGTAATCATCCGCCAGTGAAAGTCCCATCAAAATCGATCCAGCCTTTGAAAGATTAGTCAGTAGTCTTTATAGTATTTCCTTTCTAACAAAAAAAGAATAAATGAAATCGGACCACGCGTTAATGAATTACAGCTAAGTACACATTTTGACTTTCATCCCCTCTCCCAAGGGAACCGTGCTGAATTTCGGGATAAAAGTATCCTATATATTACTCCGTAGTATGAACTCAAATCATGCCAAGTTTCATTTCAATCCATTCAGTAGTTTTTGCGTGATGCGCGCACAAACATACAGACAAACAGACAAACAGACAAAAATTTCAAAAATAGCTTTTTTACGTTCTATTACTTATCCCTAACACTCCCCAGTTATTATTTTGTAAAAATCTTTACTGTACAGATACGGCAAGTCTACGATTTTATTATATGTATAGATAGAAGAAGATAGATAGATAGATAGAAGATCATGTTCAGCGTTAAAAGTGAATTTACGGAATGTCGGTGCTCAGGTAGTGTAGAAGGGAGTTAAATCAATTTGGTCGTATGAAGTGGCGGGGGTGTGACTTACATAGATATATTAAGGAAGACAGACAGAAGGAACTCGTTGTAAATGGCCATGGATATGAACCGGCTCTCGTTGAACTCGGAGGGCGCCTTCCGCACCATGATGCACAGACGGATGCCCCACATTAGGAAGATCACCTCCACTGCAACAAATACATATATATACGTATATACTTATAAAAGCAAAATACTCCTTATTCCACCATCACCATTACAGTCTTTTAGCGTCCCACTTGCTGCGCTCAGGCCTCCTTTCTCATAGGGGAGAGGGATTTAGAGCTTAGACCCCCCACGTTGCTCCAATGCGGGTTGGCGGGCTTTGACGACTATTGTCACAAATGATTGTGATGACTGATGATGATGATGAATAACCGGGATAGACAGCTTAACGTGCTCTCCGAGGCACGGGGGTGAAGCACCGCCGACTACTAACTCCGGGCTGGCACTGAGAATTTCTTGACAGAAAAATCCAATACCTAACAATTATTTGCCCGACCCGGGAATCGAACCCGGGACCTCGTGATCTGGAGTCGAATATTTAGGTACGTTACCGGCCATATAAATATAAAAACAGAGTTTGATTCATATTCGGTTCATATTTTACAGCGACAAACTTAAACATTTCAATATGGATAGCTTAATCACCCGCAGAAAGGTCCAAGATTTAATATTCTTATTCAAAATTCTTAGAAATGAAATCGACTGTCCGTGTCCACCTCTTCTACAAACAATCAACTTGAGAGTTCCAAGCAGAACACCGAGACAAATAACCGGTCTACTACACCAACCAACCCCTAGAACCAACCTTAAACAATTTTCCGCAATATCCAGACTTTCTAAATCATATAATTCAATCTGCAAGGAGGTGGATATATTTAACGACACATTATCGAAGTTTAAAAAACAAACATTAAGATTGTTGAGATGCTAAGTTAAATCTTACTATGGGGTAAAGCAGCTGATATTGGAAAAATTTTCGTTTTACAAAAAAGGGCAATTCGCGCAATTTATAATTTAAAACCGCGGGATTCCCTTCGAGAGAAATTTAAAGAAATAGGTATTCTTACAGTAGCTTCTCAATATATTTATAACAACATAATTTTTGTTAAGCAAAACATTCACAGTTACAATAAAAAGTGTGAATTACACGATAGGCGGTTAAGAAATAGAGATGGACTAGTGATTCCTCGATTACGCCTCAAAAAGGTCCAAAGGTCGTTTGTGGGAATGGGCGTAATGTTCTATAACAAAATTCCACAACAAATCTTAGATTTGCCTTTACACAAGTTTAAGAATTCTATTAAAAGTGTGCTCATGAAAAAAGCATATTATACAATTGAAGATTATATAAATGATAAAAAAGCATGGATTTAATTTATTCGCTTTATACGCTATTATAACTTGAGGAGTATTCGATTATTGGTGTTCAATTCGATGCTTTAATCATGGGTAGCCTAAGTATGTCACGCTCTCTTTAAACATTTGTGTGGTGGTGTCGTGTGGTGCGGGTTGTTACGTTCCCTCAAATATGGTTGAGCGAAGCAATGGCTGGATCATGCGTCATGCTCGTGAACGGGTGCCGCCGTTGGAAATGGGGCTACTTTTGTCTGCCCTTCTTAACGTGTAGAATTGTAAGCACCATTCCGAACCAGTGGTAGATTCATTTGTCGATTCAAAAGCACTTGTAAAAGTTTATCCGAATAAAAAATATGTCTTAGACTTGCCTTTACACAAGTTTAAGAACTTTCTTAAAAGTATGCTCATAAAAAAAGCTTATTATACAACTGAAGATTATATAAACGATAAAAAAGCTTGGATTTAACTCGTTCCAGCAATGCGCGAGACGGCATTTCAATCATGTACATTAATAATAATAATTGTTATAATGTTATTTTTAAAAAGAGCAACCGCCGAGTTTCTTACAGGTTCTTCTCGGCTGGAACTGCATTCCGAACCTGTGGTAGACTCAATCGACGATTCAAAAGCACTTGTAAAAGTTTATTTGAATAAAAAACTTTTCTATTCTATTCTATTCTATATTCTAATGCTAAGTTAATTCTTAATTACTAGTGTTGATAATTATTATTATTGTTTATTATTGTCATTTTAATTATATATTATTGTCATTTGAAGTCATTTATTAGATAAGTACATAAAACAAATTATTTTACATTCTCAAACTTTTTAAATTTAATTTTTAATTCTAATTTAAATTTTTAATTTTAATTTTTTTTGGTAAATGCGGTGACGCCTATAATAAGTTGTACATCTAATTATGTATATTTGTATAATTTTTTTTTAAGATTTTCATTGATGTAACAATTTTTGGTAGTCCTAATAAATAAATAAATATTTATTTGAATATTAACCAATCAACGTCAACGTTTTGTAAACACCCACCTTAAGCTAATATCTGAGTGTCAGATGTTATAATTTCAATGTTACACGGGCTCAAAGATTTGTAATGTAAATCTTTGAGCTTGTGTTACGTTGAAACTGTAACATATTATGTTTATGGTAACAAATGATTTTTGGTCTACTACAGACACAGATATTAGTTTCTAGACAGTGACTACATCTGTATACAAGTATACAAATAGGTGAATTAAAATCAAAGTTTCTCTCAATGATTTCAAAGTAGGTACCTAACTGCCGTAAGATTACTTGAACGATAGCATAACCCAGACAAACACGTTTTTTTTGACGTGATAACGTCTTATAAATCGACGAACGGCGGCCGCACGCCCGAAAAAGCATGACTCACGTACCGTCTAGCCGAGGGTGCAAGCGAGAGCACGGAACAAGCGATACAAAGGCAATGTTAGCCGAGCGTGCAAGCGAGAGCGCGGAACAAGCGATAAAGAGGCAATGTTTTCTTATGACGTTATCATGTAAAATTATGGTCCGTAAACCGACTTTACAGACAACCAATTTCTTGTCTGCTTGTCTGTTAGTTCAGACTCTTCATAACGGCAGGACTGATTTTGAGGGGGTCTTTGGTTGAAGATAAGTAGGAGTGATCTAGGCTAATTATTGTTCCGGAAATATTCCGGGTTCTTGCGTAAAAAGTGAAAACTTTATATTAAGGACAATAAGGGTACTAAAAGTGGTCGATTTTTGAGAGGATAAATTCGACTGATACTGTGATCATAACACTAGGTGACCCATCTTCTTTCCGCTATGTATTTATAACCAAAAAAGAATTTTTATCCAACAATTAAATTTTCTGCTTTGTCCCCAGTGACCCGAATTATTTTTATTGCAAACTGAATATTATAATTACGGTAATAAATCCACAAATTTAAGTATATTTTTGGCAAGCGTCCGTTTTTACTTATCAAGATACTTGTCATGACAATTCTCATTCATAATTTATATGCTGGCCTGGATATATAATAATATGGAATTATTTCAGTTAAAAGTTTTTAGTTTTAATTTAAAGTTATATATAACAAGTATAAATTAAAAATTTAAAAAACCCCCGAAATTCGCCATTTTGTGGTGGTGGCCATCTTGGATTTGCATAGTGCTATTTTACTAGTCAAGCCCTTTCATTTGATACCCATATTGAGGGCGTTGTGATAAAATATGTAATCTGCCATTTTGTAGCGGCGGCCATCTTTGTCCGATTTTCATTAAACATAGCTAACAACACTCTCGACTAATTCACCTTTCAAACAAAAAAAAACCGCAATCAAATCGGTCGACCCGTTTGAGCGCCACAGGGGAACAGACACACACACACACACACACACACACACACACACACACACACACACACACACACACACACACACACACACACACACACACACACACACACACACACACACACACACACACACACACACACACACACACACACACACACACACACACACAAACACGTCAAACTTTTAACACCCCGTCGTTTTTTCGTCGGGGGTTAAAAATACAGAAAACTATTAGCCCATAGTCCGGTCAAATTAGACTAAAAAATAGGGGTGAGGTTACAATAATTCCCACCTGGCTGAAAATTGGTAGGATTGTTCAAAACACTATTATAAATGAAATGTGAAAAGTCCTCATCGATCCCACCAGGTGTCGGATCGATGAGGACTTTTCACATTTCATTTATAATAGCGTTTCGAACAATCCTAACAATTTTCAGCCAAGTGTGAGTCAACTGTGCGTGTCCAGGAGTAAATTTTTTCCAGGTGTCGGATCGACGAGGACTTTTCACATTTCATTTATAATAGTGTTTTGAACAATCCTACCAATTTTCAGCCAGGTGTGAATTATTGTAACCTCACCCCTATTTTTTAGTCTACTTTGACCGGTCTATATTTATATAATGTTATGTCAAGATTATGTAATGTGTATTTTTTTTCAATTCCTAACTTGTTTCACAGCCCTGTATTCTAACCCTTTTCAATCATGATCAAAACTGATTCATTCAAAATCACAGCGGCTTTTAGCCCGGAAAGAATAATTTTATTATTATTTGTCACTCGGTAACTTAGAATAATATTATGTTAGTTATAATTTTTTTAACCAAATAAACTTTTACAAGTTCTTTCGAATCGTCAAATGCTGAAAATTGTTACCATTGATTTTTTAAATATATTTACTAAACTTGCGAGGCAAGTCTGAAATTAACTATGAAATTGTATTATAGAACTTCACGCCCATTCCCACTAATGACATTCCGACTTTTTGAGGCGTAGTTGAGGAATCACGAGCAAATTTCGATTTATTATTTGACTGTCGTGTAAATCGCATTTTTTTTCAAGAAATGCGATGAAAAGTTCATGTTTGCCTAACGCGCACAAAGCAGATGGACATATTTAAACTAAAAATGTGCAATTGATGTATTTGTTCTATTTAAGTCCCTTGGGCCTACTTACGTTGTTTCTCTTAAGTTCTACTGACTTGTGTAGCATAGAGCCTTTTACTTACGCGTTGTAAAGGAGTGGTCCCACCAGTCCGTATTACATAAATACGCCTTCAAATCCTCCCTGGTCCTCCCCACGATGACGGTCGGCGGCGCCACCAGCGTGCGTATCGACAGCAGCACGCACGCCACCCCCACTATCACTCCTATACGCCGCAGGAGGTACATGTCGGATATCTTCACGGCTTTCGCTGAGCGCACTTGGAAGATGACCGATATCCTGCGAACAAAAAGACATTTCTGTACCTACTACTACTACAGCGTTTCAACGTCCCACTGCTGGGCACAGGCCTCCTTTGACCTTTCTCATAGGATTTAGAGCTTAGACCCGCCACGCTGCTCCGATGTCAGTTGGCGGGCTTTAACGGCTATTGTCACATGATAGTGATAATAACCGGGATTGACTGCGTAACGTGCTCTCCGAGGTGCGGGGGTGAAACACTGCCAATTACCAACGCCGGGCCGGCCGCACATATATCAAATTCAAATTCAAATTCAAAACTCATTTATTCAAAGTAGGTACACTGTACAATTTTTGAACGTCAATATATAAAGTACATGAAAGTGATGCAATGGTGATAATTACTACGGAAACTTAAAAAAATTAAAAACTTATAGAAAAAGCGATCACATTAGCGCCTTTGTTTTAAAAATAAGTTACTTGCGGTTCAGCCCGTATTGTGCGGTCCGCTTTAACCACACCGCTCTCGTGGTCGAGCGTTAAAAATCGTGGATGAAATAAAGCGGTCGGGGCGAACCGCCCGATGAAATTTGGTCCGTATTGAATCGAGTGAAAAAAGAGGTGGCTGCCGACACGAGCCCCCGCAATTACCTTTACATCCACCTGAATTACCGACCGCGGATAAATTGCCAAAGGTTTTGATTGCCTTCCACTTTATAGCGCCTCCTGTCCCTCGGAAACTGTCGGAAACCGCTTGTTCGACCCGAATTATATTACGGTTGGCGTCCAGTGAAAATAACTCTGACCGTGAACCTGCTAGGGGGATTTATCGATCTATTCAGTGGTATGGTCAGACACTGTTGGTAACTCGACAGACGATTCGCAGGGAATCGCTGGATACGAGCGGCGCTAGACCGGGTCGTGTGGAAGTTCCTGAAAGACCTAAGTCTAACAGTGGACGTATATCGATTGGTATGGTGAGGCAGTGTTGGCAGATTCCACTAGGTGGACCGACGACGAGTCGCAGGGAACCGCTGGATATAAGAGACGCTAGTCCGGGACGTGTTGAAGTTCTTGAATGTCCGATGATGTCGATGGGTGAGGCGTGACGGCGGTATCTGTGCCGCCGCGTATGTGTTCGTCAATCAACCTTTCACCTCCCGTGTATGTCGTAGGAAAGTACTTGTAGTAGATACACTCGGTAACACTTAGCCCTCATACGCATTAGCGGTTGCGGTAGCGGTGCGGCTAGCCGCTTTTATTTATTTATTTATTTATTTATTGCATATGACACAACATAGGCCCCGTCAGGGCATTGCAAATCATTCTTAACTTAGTTATTTTCTTATATTAAACACATAATAATATGAAATATAAATATTACAATTAAATTTAATAGCTACAAATATAGTTAATTAGATTAGAATTACAAGATTACAACAAGAATTAACAAATATTACAATTAAATTTACTAGCTACAAATATAGTTAATTAGATTAGAATTGATAAAATTAAGTAAGTGTAGTTAAGTTGCAATATTGATAGGTATGATAAATACATAAGTCCAGTATAGTCTAAAGTAATTTAAACAGTCTAAAATAGTCTAAGGTAGTCTTAAATAGTCTTAAATAGTCTGAAATAGTCTGTCGTGCTATTGAGGTTTTAGATTTTATTATGTGATTTAACTGGAAAATAATTCGGCAATCTTATAAAAACAATTTTATATTTTTATATGCAACCGCTACCGCAACCGCTAATGCGTACGAGCGCTTAGTGCGTACAAAATGAGCGGTTGCATATAAAAATATAAAAAGCGGCTAGCCGCGCCGCTACCGCAACCGCTAATGCGTATGAGGGCTTAATGTACCCATCATCTCCACTGTCATCTAGAGCTTTGTTACATGACGCCAATTGGACAAAAATGGAAGTTGCCAAGTCTAATTTTAATTGTGGTCATAGATCTGTTGCGTTAGCAAGAGTATGTCTGTGAGTCTGTCAAACAAACTAATCTCATAATCGTAGGAGTATCCTGTGGGATAGTTTTGCGATCTCCCAGATCCATTCGTATTCAACTTCATAAATACTTAGTACTTATATCCTCTATTAGTTTAATGATTATAGCATTAGATTAGACGGAAGATATACTTAGTAACAGAATGAATAGACCGAGCGATGGGCTGAAGATGGCTCAACTTGCTTTTCGAGGCACGGAAGAAAGGGAAAGACCTATCACCCAAAGACCTATCACACACCATCACCGATATAATTTAAACAGTAATGTAAAGGGAAAATAGCGGATTTTATTCACATTGAACCGAGTGAAAATAGAGGTACATTTCACCTGAATTGACGACCGCAGATAAATTGCGAAAGGTTTTGATTGCCTTCCACATTACAGAGTCCATTGTCCCTTGGAAAATAGCTTGTTGGAGTGGGTTCATTATCGTCTTGGGAATGTTCACATCATTGGAACTTGGATTCTGTAGGGTTTCGTATTTAAACGAGAAATCTCTGTTGGGATTAGCGCAGCTGATTGGGTGAGCTAAACTTTTCTATAGACTTTCGAATGTCAATCTCTATCGATAGACGTCCACTGCTGGACATAGATCTCTTGCAGGGATCGCCACTGAACACAATCTTGCGAGGCTTGTATCCAGCGGCTGCCGGCGACTCGCATGAGGTCATCCGTCTCCAATGGAAGTTAAAAGCGAATACAAAGAAAGAAAGCCGCGTGTTTAATTCATACTAATATTATTAATGCGAAGAAATTTTGCACAAATATAGCGTCCACTTACGAACATAAAATAAAAAGTTTCCGCGGGATTTTTAAAAAACCTTCTTTCACGTGGGCGATGCCGCAAACAAAAGCTAGATTTTTGAAGGTTAGGCACTTTATTACGTGCAACTCATTAATCGAGATCAAATCACAGACTATATAAATTGGAAACACTAAACGAAATTAAATAAAACAAAGGCAATTGTTTTATTTGATCAAAATGTCCCTTGACAAATTAATTGTGTTGACAAATTAATTGCGTTTTAGGTTAACTCCTATTGGAATTTGCGAAGGTCAGTTGGCCATCGTCGGTATAATAACAATACTAGCTGATCTCTGCGACTTCACTCGCGTACATTTAAGTTTATTAAAAATCGGTCAAAATCAGTACAGTGGTTTAGGCGTAAAATCGTAATATACAGACAGCGTTACTTTCGCATAATAATAATATTAGTATGGAGTTTCATATCATTAGATCAAAAAAATAATGTGAGTAAACGTCAATTTTGCTCTGCAATCAGTGAATGAAAGTGTTTTGAATTTAGAACGCTGCGAATTGGCGTTTATAATTTCATTGTGTCACAGTGTTCAGAAACTCCGCATAGTTACTCTAAGATTTAGTTTCGTAAGTTACAATATTTTTTATGCTCTTTTTTATGTAAGTTAAGAATAATTTTAGTAAAATCGTTTCTTACATCTTGTATTTTCTAGCTAGTGATGTAAAAAGTAGATGTCATACAAAAGGAAAGTGGATTTGTTGTTTGGTATACCTTTGAATCCCGTACTATGCTCAGGATTCTAACATAAAATCACTTGTCACGCTTATGAAAATCCTTTGCTTGATAGATAGACAGATATTTTATTGCCCACAAGAACGACAATGCAATAAAGAGATTGCTTAAAACTATGTACGAAAAGGCGACCTTATACCTGTAATTAGCGAGTGATATTCACCCACAATTTTGGAGATGAATTTCGCATTAATATTGAAATACCAAGTAATAGTAATCTCGTACTGTAAACCTAGAGGGACCAAGATCCATTAGTGTCAATTGCAGGTATTGGTCCTCACTGAATAAATGAGAGCACAGTTATGGACCGGAGACCTAGCAATCACAACCAATCTCTATACTTAATTACTCTGAGATAGATCCCTGAATATTTCAGCACACACGAAGACCTTGTTGTTTTACTGAGCTCTCAAGAAAATTGAATCTACGCAGGCATACGAATTATAATCATCATTTCCAACGATAGACTGCTGGAAATAGATTGTAAAGGAAGGTGAACGACAAATGCAATGCGACGCGATGCGACACGATACGACTCCATAGAAAATGTCAAACTTTGTAAAGGAAGGTGAACGACAAATGCAATGCGACGCGACGCGATGCGACGCGATGCGATACGACTCCATAGAAAATGTCAAACTTTGTAAAGGAAGGTGAACGACAAATGCAATGCGACGCGACGCGATGCGACACGATACGACTCCATAGAAAATGTCAAACTTTGTAAAGGAAGGTGAACGACAAATGCAATGCGACGCGACGCGATGCGACACGATACGACTCCATAGAAAATGTCAAACTTTGTAAAGGAAGGTGAACGACAAATGCAATGCGACGCGACGCGATGCGACGCGATGCGATACGACTCCATAGAAAATGTCAAACTTTGTAAAGGAAGGTGAACGACAAATGCAATGCGACGCGACGCGATGCGACACGATACGACTCCATAGAAAATGTCAAACTTTGTAAAGGAAGGTGAACGACAAATGCAATGCGACGCGACGCGATGCGATGCGACACGATACGACTCCATAGAAAATGTCAAACTTTGTAAAGGAAGGTGAACGACAAATGCAATGCGACGCGACGCGATGCGACACGATACGACTCCATAGAAAATGTCAAACTTTGTAAAGGAAGGTGAACGACAAATGCAGTGCGACGCGACGCGATGCGACACGATACGACTCCATAGAAAATGTCAAACTTTGTAAAGGAAGGTGAACGACAAATGCAATGCGACGCGACGCGATGCGACACGATACGACTCCATAGAAAATGTCAAACTTTGTAAAGGAAGGTGAACGACAAATGCAATGCGACGCGACGCGATGCGACACGATACGACTCCATAGAAAATGTCAAACTTTGTAAAGGAAGGTGAACGACAAATGCAATGCGACGCGACGCGATGCGACACGATACGACTCCATAGAAAATGTCAAACTTTGTAAAGGAAGGTGAACGACAAATGCAATGCGACGCGACGCGATGCGACGCGATGCGATACGACTCCATAGAAAATGTCAAACTTTGTAAAGGAAGGTGAACGACAAATGCAATGCGACGCGACGCGATGCGACACGATACGTCTCCATAGAAAATGTCAAACTTTGTAAAGGAAGGTGAACGACAAATGCAATGCGACGCGACGCGATGCGACGCGATGCGATACGACTCCATAGAAAATGTCAAACTTTGTAAAGGAAGGTGAACGACAAATGCAATGCGACGCGACGCGATGCGACACGATACGACTCCATAGAAAATGTCAAACTTTGTAAAGGAAGGTGAACGACAAATGCAATGCGACGCGACGCGATGCGATGCGACACGATACGACTCCATAGAAAATGTCAAACTTTGTAAAGGAAGGTGAACGACAAATGCAATGCGACGCGACGCGATGCGACACGATACGACTCCATAGAAAATGTCAAACTTTGTAAAGGAAGGTGAACGACAAATGCAGTGCGACGCGACGCGATGCGACACGATACGACTCCATAGAAAATGTCAAACTTTGTAAAGGAAGGTGAACGACAAATGCAGTGCGACGCGACGCGATGCGACACGATACGACTCCATAGAAAATGTCAAACTTTGTAAAGGAAGGTGAACGACAAATGCAATGCGACGCGACGCGATGCGACACGATACGACTCCATAGAAAATGTCAAACTTTGTAAAGGAAGGTGAACGACAAATGCAATGCGACGCGACGCGATGCGACACGATACGACTCCATAGAAAATGTCAAACTTTGTAAAGGAAGGTGAACGACAAATGCAATGCGACGCGACGCGATGCGACACGATACGACTCCATAGAAAATGTCAAACTTTGTAAAGGAAGGTGAACGACAAATGCAATGCGACGCGACGCGATGCGACACGATACGAGTCCATAGAAAATGTCAAACTTTGTAAAGGAAGGTGAACGACAAATGCAATGCGACGCGACGCGATGCGACACGATACGACTCCATAGAAAATGTCAAACTTTGTAAAGGAAGGTGAACGACAAATGCAGTGCGACGCGACGCGATGCGACACGATACGACTCCATAGAAAATGTCAAACTTTGTAAAGAAAGGTGAACGACAAATGCAATGCGACGCGACGCGATGCGACACGATACGACTCCATAGAAAATGTCAAACTCACCTGCGCGACAACGTAGGCCACGTGAACGCTCAGCTACTGTTTGATATTTTCGCGTCGCGTCGCGCCGTATTTATGTCGCGTCATCGCGTCGCGTCGCTTTCGTCGTTCATTTAGGACAACGGGTGTTCGAGTCACTGCGTGTAACCGAACACCGCGTACTCAGCAGTTTACGTCATTGCCTCCTAGCAGAGCGGTCAGCAAAGACAGTACAATTCGGACCATCCGCGCGGACAGTACTGCTATCAAGATCAATATCATATCATATCAATATCATATCATTAATATCAATACGAGTCCACTATCATCTACTTTATCATTTATCAACACACCACAAAGACCTGCACCCCACAACGGGTACGGGTTATGCCGCTTGTATTCAACGGCTGCGACGCGACTACGACTATGAAATTGATGTAACATAATTAATATAACAAAACTGCATAATTTACAGAAATCTAAGAAACCATATACATATTAGTTTCTAGAAAGCGCCTACAAAATTTTATTAACTGTGTTTGGTTAAAATTAAAATGAGAATTAAAATTTGTCTGTGTGGGGCGCTCTGGAACACTCAACAGAAACTCCGCTTATGATAACAGTAGAAATCGTGTGCTAGTCGAGTCGAATGCGGAAAGATTTGAAGAACACTATTTATGCATCCATCCATCCATTAATTTGCTCACTATCTCATTCGTTCATTTATTTATTCATTCATTTACTTATTAATTTATTTTAAACAAGAGATAAAGTTCTTAAACTAAAACTCATAATAATAATTGTAACAAATAATCATTTAGTGTGCAGAAAAACGTGTATTAAACTGCGTACTAATGGAAGAAAGTGCGACGCAAGCAGCTACTCGCGCCATCTGTTGTATCTATCTGAAACTAACTTTTATTCCAGTTTAGCCGCACAAACGTCACTTCTCGATGTTTTCGCGTATAAAAAGTAGCCTATTTATCGAAATCAGCCAGTAGTTTAGGCGCTACGGTGGAACAAAAATTTGATACAAACATACATACATAGACTGCTAAAATCATAACCCTTCCTTTTGGTTTTGCCGTTGTCGGATAAAATGAGACGTGCAGACATTTTATATTCTTGACACACTTAAAGGTTGCCACAACAAGCATACAAGCATAAATAATCTTATATTGAAGAAAAAAGATTGCTGCCAATACAATAAACACAAAACACAACCAATGGTCATGGATCATGATTCTAATGATGAGGATAACGACGCAGAGAAAATGATTCCTGTATTTGGAAAAATAATATCCTATGTAATGGCCGGTGTGAATGCAGTTATCTGTGACCTCCGTTGCGTTCCGACCGTCTACCATTTTACAGTTGTACTGCAATTTCCGGCACGAACGCCACATCCGGAGCACCGGGATTCCATTGCAAAGTCATTCGGGATTTCACCTTCGTTTCCGGTTCCTCGGGCTTACGCCACTGTAGGCTTTAGCACTTGCTAATATGACATTCCCTACAATTGTTACAAAACTATTCTTTTAAATTAACGATTAAAACATAAATATTTTTAGTTTTAATCCACGGCTTTACTTGAACTTGAAATTTGAATCAGGTTGTATCTTGTGTCGTAGAGGATCAATTTTGATCTAAGTTAGAGCAGTATTTCAGTCTATTTTTGTGCTTTTACATTCTACAAGTGATAAGAAATGAGGAGAAGCTAACCTCCCTCAACCAAAACAGCGATGTAAATAAAAGAGAGCAGTTCACCGAGCTGATCTAATTTGGCAAAAACATTCAGATGAGACTTCATAGTTTGGTCTAAATCAAAAAACGTGAAGGTAATAGGTCGCTCATACATCACGAAGATGATGGAATAGATCAGCAGCGCTCCGAGCACGATCACCCTGAGGAGCACATACCTCCAAGTTTTCAGCATCAAGGCGCCGTACGTCAAGCAGAAGCCGACCTCCCTCAGCCAGACCCGCGCCGTGCACGTGAACACCGTCGGTCGCCCGTACATCACCAGGGTGGTGGAGTAGATCAGCAGCGCTCCGAGCACGATCACCCTGAGGAGCACATACCTCCAAGTTTTCAGCATCAAGGCGCCGTACGTCAAGCAGAAGCCGACCTCCCTCAGCCAGACCCGCGCCGTGCACGTGAACACCGTCGGTCGCCCGTACATCACCAGGGTGGTGGAGTAGATCAGCAGCGCTCCGAGCACGATCACCCTGAGGAGCACATACCTCCAAGTCTTCAGCATCAAGGCGCCGTACGTCAAGCAGAAGCCGACCTCCCTCAGCCAGACCCGCGCCGTGCACGTGAACACCGTCGGTCGCCCGTACATCACCAGGGTGGTGGAGTAGATCAGCAGCGCTCCGAGCACGATTACCCTGAGCAGAGCTGGGCTTGCCGCTCTTACCACCTGTATCCATGAAATAGACATTAGGTAATAGTAACTTATGCAAGGTTATGGGGGGTTTAAAGTTTAAACGGATTGATTATCTTCAGCTTACCAAACTGGCAAACCTCTTTACAAAGCCGCATAGCCCCCCTATTTAAAAAGTGGACTCAAATAGCTATTCATTGTATTCAAATATGTTGCACTACGTGTTGGTGGTAATCCATGCATTATATGGTTCCATAAGCATGGATGCTTTTTATAAGATTCCAAAATATTTTTTGGGATCTTATAGACATAACATGCTTTTAGTGTTGTTTTTATTTCGGATATATCCTGATGATGTATTGCCGAAAATTGTGGAGGGAAGCAATATCCATAATAGGATAAGAAACAAGATCATAAGTAATAATATCAATTTGTTTTGCTTTGTTTTCCTGTCCAAATTATTGCGCATTCCGTTAGTAAGTATGTCATTCTTTGATATATTCGTTGTGGCTTAACCACTAGGTATCAATTCGACCATAAAACTATGGTCGGAAAATTATCAAAAACGCTCTAACTAGATTACACAATATAAATTATCAACGTTAAACTAGGCACTAATGTCGATCGATCGCCTACTGTTCAACCGTAGGCGGACTAAAATGAATGGTTTGTACTCACTTCGAGCATAAACCGTTCTTGGTAAAAGTACCCTTTTACTGTACCCAGTTACCCTGACATGCCCATACTTGATAGTGAAGTACACGATGAAAGGCAGGCAGGAAATGACAGGCCAGCGTGAAGATGGTCGTCCCTACAAAACAGTCGAGCGCAGCCACGCACGGTGACCCGCTACCCCAAGCACAAGCTTAAATTGTTGGTGAAAGTACTTACCCTGACATGCCCATACTTGATAGTGAAGTACACGATAAAGGGCAGGCATGAGATGACGAAACATGCCAGCGCGAAGATGGTCGTCCTCACAACCCAATTGAGCGCGGCTACACACGGCGACCCATCCACGCACGCCTCGCAGCCCTCTGCGCAGGGCAGGCATTCGAACGCCGTAGCCTTGGAGTATAGGTTCCTCTGATTCTGTTGGATTAACAAAGCTTTAACAATGAGATTCATAGAACAAAGCCCATCACTATCACTACAGCCTTTTAACCTAGGAGACAGGGATTTAGAGCTTAGACGCGCCACGCTGCTCCAATGCGGGTTGTCGGGCTTTAACGACTATTGTCACATGATAGTGGTAATAACCGGTACCGACTGCTTAACGTGCTCTCTAAGGCACGGGGGTGAAACACCACCAGCTTCCAACTCCGGAATGGCATTGAGAATTTCTTGACAGAGAAGCCCAATACCTAACAATTAAGCGTAAAGCTTGTGCTAGAAGTGGGTACGACAATTAGTCAACGGGTAGGATTTGAACCGTCGACTGTTGGTTTTCAGTGTGCCACCAGATCGTTTGGGGTCCGAGGGTACTGGAGTGGCGACCTCGCACCGGGAAGCGCAGTGTTGGTAGACCCCCCCACTAGGTGGACCGACGACATCAAACGAGTCGCAGGGAGCCGCTGCTGGATACAAGCGGCACAAGACCGTGGCATGTGGAAGTCCCTTCAAGAGACCTTTGTCCAGCAGTGGACGTCGATCGGTTGATAACGACGACGACGACCAGACCGTTGCGCTATTGAGGCTATTTTGGTACGCATAATGTTGGTATTTAGACAACGAGAATCGAAATACTGTAACATCGTTTGATCGAGGAGTTGAAACTTGCAGTTCAGTGATGAAATTTATCATCATCATCATCATCATGATCAACCCATTACCGGCTCACTATAGAGCACGGGTCTCCTCTCAGAGTGAGAAGGGTTTTGGCCATAGTCTACCACGCTGGCCAAGCGGATTGGCAGACTTCACACACCTTTGAGAACGTTATGGAGAACTCTCAGGCGTGCAGGTTTCCTCACGATGTTTTCCTTCACCGTTAAAGCAAGTGATATTTAAATACTTAAAACGCACATAACTCCGAAAAGTTAGAGGTGCGTGCCCCGGGATCGAACCCACGACCTCCGATTAGAAGTCGGTCGTCCTAACCACTAGGCTATCACAGGTTTTGAAATTGAGATGAAATTTATACTTGGTACCTAAAGATGCAAAGGTGCACTTCTAAGTGAATTAATATTCACAATCGACAGTTCTTTAATATTCACGGCTTAGAAGTGCACCTTTGCAGCATTAAGATTGAGGAAATGGAACTAGCAGTTCAGTGATGAAATAAACCAGAAAAAAAAGTCTCATTTCGAATTTCAAACCAAGCTATGTCTCAACCCATTATAGTATACAAAGTTTGACATCAATCTTAAATGTAGTTACTTTACTAAATCAAAGCAAAAGTACCTAAGGAAACTCGAGTTCACTCGGGCTTTCTTGATATTCTTAAGCTTTCAAGTTTTACGTTTAATTAAGTTATTTAAAAAGTTATAAAAGTATACTTATTTAAAAGTAAAATGATGGATAATTTTCCTTGAAATTTAATCAAAGTAGATTGAACCCGGATCGCAAGCTAGTTAACTTTGATGGCTTATCGCCAAGTATGAGTAAATGACATTTTAATGAGCTATTTGTCCGGCTTAGTCGGTTCAAAAATCTCTTGCAATTTGATTTAGCTCTACAGCTGATTTTATGGAAGAAATCAGCTAATAATTAGGTGTCACCAACATACCGGCAAAGCCATTGCGTATTTATTTTCCATATTAATATGGTAGGTAACAAGAAATATTTTAGAAAAAATTAAACCAACTTCGGTCCAACAATCTCAAAGAAATTGGTGTATCAATCCAAAAATATATTAGTGACATTTATGCTTTTCATTTCATTTATGCGTGTAACTTCGCACATAAGACTAATAACTAGATATACTATACACTAAAACCTTCCTAAAAGTATGTAGATTACGTTAATGAAAAAATCATCAAAATCGGTTAATTGGTTTTTGAAATAATCACGAACACATACATACGCGTCAAATACAGAATCTCCTTCTTTGAAGCACTTTGAAGTCCGTTAAAAAGAAACAAGATTTAATTAATACAAAAATAATAACTGCTTTCATTCTCACATAGTATGTGTGCATTAAAGAGAGAAAGAAAAATAATATATGAGCTCTATTGTAGATACAAAACGTAATCAGAGTTAAGTCAGTCACAGGCACAGTGTTATTATCGTCTGCTCTCAGCTCTACAATGAGAGATGCTTCGCTTGGCATCTGAATGAGCTCGTTGGAATGATATTCTTTCCACGTGTTCTGTATCTAGAACCGACCTGTTTGTATTGCTTTTTCTCACAACTTTGTACGTGCACGAGTTAATTTCAACATGCCTTTGTTGTGTCTAGATTTACATACGAGTAGGTGCCTCTTCAACTCCGACATGTCGTTCTACGTGAGCGAATTAACCCGTTGTCCTGGGTGAACGAAAAACGCGACGCGATACTACTCCATAGACAAGTGTAAATTAAAAATTAAAAAAAATCCCCGACATTCGCTATTTTGTGGTGGCGGTCATCTTGGATTTGCATAGTGCTATTCTACTAGTCAAGCCCGTTCATTTGATACCCATTACCCATATTAAGGGAGTTGTGAAAAAATATGTAATCTGCCATTTTGTAGCGGCGGCCATCTTGGATGGATTTGATTTTCATCAAACATAGCTAACAACACTCTAGACTAATTCACCTTTCAAACATATAAAACCGCATTCAAATCGGTCCACCCGTTTGAGCGCTACAGAGGAACAGACAGACACACACACATACACACACACACAGACACGTCAAACTTATAACACCCCGTTGTTTTTTTCGTCGGGGGTTAAAAATGACTTTAGCTACGCGACAACGTAGGTCACGTGAAGGGTCAGCTACTGTTTGATGTTGTCGCGTTCTCGCGTTTGTCGTTCGCCTAGCTAGGACAACGGGTCAGGACCAAAATAAATGATTTTTGATTTGATTTTTTAGTGCAATGGTTACACGGATTTCGTACTATATTAGTTACTAGCTTTTGCCCGCGGCTTCGCCCGTGTTAATTTCGGTTTTTCACAAATGCCGAGGGAATCGTGGATTTTCGTTTCCCATTCCCGCTCCCATTTCCAACCTTTATATCTCTTTTCAAGGAAGTTTGCTATAGTAATCTACCTATAGCTGCAGCTGTAGATTGCTCGATTTTTTAAGATCCCCGGGAACTGTGCATTTTTTCAGGATAAAAATAGCCCATGTGTTAAGTCAGGGCATAATCTATCTCCATTCTAAACAGCTAAATCAGTAGTTGCGACGTTAAAGAGTAACAAACATACACATATACATACATACACTTTCGCCTTTATAATATTAGTGTGATTTGGTGATAGTCTAGTGGTTAAGATTTCGGCCTCCCTTCCGGGTGAGACCGAGTATGACCCCGACCTGACCAGCGTGGTGGACTACGGCCTAAACCCTTCTTATCCTGAGAGATCCTTGCCCTATAATGGGCCGGTAATGGGTTGATAATGATGATAATTAAAGCTCCCACCACCACCCCCACTACAGCCTTTTTTAACGTCCCACTTCTGGGCCCAGTCTCTCTTATGGAAGAAAGGGATTTAGAGATTAAACCCGCCACGCTGCTCCAATGCGGGTTGGCGGGCTAATGATGAAAGGTATTCACCACCACCACCACAACAGCCTTTTAACGTCCCACTGCTGGGCACAGGCCTCCTCTCTCATAGGAGAGAGGGATTTAGAGCTCCCACCACGCTGCTCCAATACGAGTTGGCGAGCTTTAACGACTATTGTCACATGATAGTCATAATAACCGGGACCGACTGCTTAACGTGCTCTCCGAGACACGGGTGTGAAACACGGACAACTACCAACTCCGGGCTGGCACTGAAAATGTCTTGACAGAAAAACCTAATACATAACCGATAATTTTCCCGACCCGGGAATCGTACCCGGGACCTCGTGATCTGCAGTCAAATACGCTAACTACTAGACAACGAGGCAGTCGTTCCAAAGTGAGTATGAAAGGTGTACTCACCGATAAATGTTTCTCATACTCCTCCTCGATGTCACTGCCGTTGTAGAACCGGTTCTCAGCGGTGGTGTTGGGGAAGTAGAACCCGCGGCGACACACGCAGCGGTACGAACCTCTTCGGAACCCCAGCCCGGGGACTGGCACGCACTGTTAACAAAAATCTAATTGAGATTGGCGTACATGAGGCCAGTGCTGTCCTCTTCACAATGTTCCCCGCGGAAATGGAACGTCATGGCGTCTGAACAAATTGTGGTCCGTGCAATGCTAACGTGTATACAACAGAACGTACGTGCTACAGAATACACGATTGCAGTCTTCGGTTCCACAATACCATCAGGAACAGACCTAACGGAAAAACACCCAATGTTATATCCAGGTCCACCACCCGGTCATCTTTTATACTTCAATGGCAGCGGAATTTCGCTCAATTGATTCCAGGTTTTTATATCAGACTAGTGGACTTGGCAAACGTCATCCTGCCCGGTGACATAACGACATCAACGCCACCTACCGAGACCTGGTGGGTTACCTGTACCTACCCGGTAATTATGTTTTCGAACCATCCAGGAACCCATTGATAAAAATGAAAAATGTGATAAATGAAGAACCGCTCCACCGATTTTGTGCAAACTTCACATAAACTATCCACTAAATAGTCCGAACAAAGCCTAAACATTTGGTTTGGATAGGTGAGCCCGTTCTTGAGTTATAAAATTACAACGAAAAGCGGCATTGATTTTTATATATTATATAGATAGATTTGTGTCTGTCTTTCTTATTCAAACAATAAATGTCCTATGATGCTGGATAAATACGTCTTGTGCGGACTTCAGCTTGACTCGGACTTGCGCCGTTTGAATCCAGTGGCTCCCTGACATTCATCCGTTAACCTAGTGAAGAGTCTACCAACACATCTTCAGGCACAGAGGGATTCTTGTACCTATGGAGAATTTATGGGCCAATGGCCATGTGTGTCCTAATATAGTCAAACAAAATAGTCACAAACATAAAGTATTGTTATCACAATAAAACTTATTTTGCCATGGCGGGGTACTCGACGCAAAAATCGTACTAAGCGAGGCAGAAAAAACTAAGGGTGACGTTCATTTTTATCGCGAAGACAGGGCGGTTGGTGCAATTTACTTTATTGTAGTAAGCTCCGGGCTTATGAGCTCAGAGGTCAGACAAGACGTTTCTCAGATCGAAATATGCTGCCACTGATAACAAGGTCACCCACCCGTCTCCGAAATAGGACCATTTACTGATAACATTTTCACTCTGCCGAAATGTATTTTTAAACCAAAGAACTGACAGACTTTGGGGTAATAAGTTTCTTAAATGTATCCCCGCATAGAGAAATGTAGTGTTGGAAAACCTCCCACTACTTAGTTAGGACGAACTCAACTGAGCCGTTGGAAGGAAAGGCGCTAGACGTATGAATGCGCAAAAAATTAATTAGCGGATTTTGTACACTGACAGAAAAGTTATTTGTCACTACCACGGAATACATAAACGATTCACGCACACTTCAATAGATTAACAAAACATGCACCAAGCGGCAGAAATTTCAGCTGGTCGGTTTTCTCTAGACGTGAATTTTTTTTGGTCTACGATTAAACCCATCCGTGCGAAGTCAGGTCGAATCAGCAGAGCTGAAAAACCTTTGAAAGATCGTAACAATAAAGACCACATAAGAATGTCTGTCTGGATATTGTAGACATTTTCTCGGAAGGTTTTATGGTAAACACAATATGAAAGACGTAACTTACATCGGAGGCGTGGGAGGCTTTTTACTTATTTATGAAAGTTTGCGGGATTCAAGGTCAGACAATGTCGTAAGCAGTGGCGTGCATAGGGTTCCAAGTCAGGGTATGCAATAGCGGTGGTCTGTACCCAGGCCCGGATCTAGGGGGGGGCAGGCCGGGGCCCGTGCCCCGGGCGGCAGATTCAGAGGGCGGCAAATTCAAATGCTGAGTACAGCATTATCGCAACTTTGCGATGATTGAACGCGCAGTATAGTAGTAAAATAATCTATAGGTCTATGGCGGATTATCCTTAAGGAAAACTAGGCACGTGCCTAGGGGCGCGAGATAAGAAGGGGCGCCAAAATTAATTGAGCAGGTGCAGGAGCAAAGTTAGCACAGGTCTTTCGAAGCTGCAAACTTAGATTAGTATAAATACCTATATTCTACACGACTTTTATTGGTCCTAAGTCCTAACAACATAATATTAAAAATCAGAACTAGCCGTTAGTTCAGCCAATCAGGGGCGCCGATAAGGTGCTGCCTAGAGCGCTGTCGACATCTAATCCGCCACTGTATTGGTACATACATATTTCAAACTATTAGGTACAGGTCATATTTTGTATTACATTGAAAATATTTTGAAAATACTTTTGGATGGCACTGTATAATCGATACGGAACCTAAAGGCTAAAACTGTAATTTGTTCATTTTTGTCTGTCTGTCTATAATCTTGGCCACGAATCACGTCGAATCTACTACCTACGCCAGTCAAATCTTACATTAAAATCGCAATCAAACGGCAAGATCTGATTTTTTTATATGATGTTAGGACTACTACCAGTAGTCTAAAATCTGATTTTGGAGCTTCGAAAGACCTGTGCTAACTTTGCACGACTCAAAAAACCGCGAAGTTTTTGCACTTTTGGATTTTTCATTTTCAATATAAACCTAAACTATGCGTTTTAAAAAAAAATGATACAATACTTTTTTAAAGTAATCTAAAATTGCTACAATTTAAGTCTAGAACCAGCTCTGAAAATTCAATATTTACTGAGATAGGTACAGTTCTTCAAAACTTGACAATTATTTCCAAAAAAGTAAAATTTTAAGATTTGGTCAATTTTAAACTCCGATATTGGGGAAAATACTCATTTTACAGGTAAAGTTAAATGAAAAAATGTTGTAGTAAATATAATTAACTTCAATTTAAACGACGTCTTTAGGCCATAAAATTAGTTTAAAGGTTGAGGAGGAAAGAGTATACTTTTTATATTACATTAATTTCGGGGGGGGGGGGGCAACTACTCGTCTTATATGTTTATACCTACTGGTGACCGATACTGGTATATCGAAAATATTGGTGGGGGCGGCATTTTACAGTTTTTGCCCCCCCTCGAAAAAACTGAAGATCCGGGGCTGTCTGTACCTACTCTGTATTGGGTTTAACACCCGATAGATACTATGTAGGTATTTATAGGTGGACCAAGTCGCGATCAGTCCACCTATTTTAATTTATAACTAGTGGATCCGGCAGACTTCGTCCTGCCCGGTGGTGACATACCTACCGACATCAGCGTCACCTACCGAGACCCGGTAGGTTACCTGTACCTACCCAGGGCCGGATTAAACCCTATCAGGGCCCCTAGGCAATGCAATTCTCGAGGCCCCTTTCCTTTACCCTTTTCTTACTTTTTAAAATATATTTTTTCTATCACAAAAGTCGAGTCGATCAGATCGACTCCTTTGGTATACTGATATTTCAATCTCTTCTACATTTACACTACGGACCCCCGTGGGCCCCTGTTCGGCGTGGGGCCCCTAGGCAGTTGCCTAATTCGCCTTATGGATAATCCGGCCCTGTACCTACCCGGTAATTGTGTTTTCGAACCATCCAGGAACCCATTGAAATATACACACACAATTTCATCCAAATTGATCCAGCCGTTTAGGAGGAGTTAAGTGACAAACACACGTACAGAAGAATAATAATATATGTAGGTACGGGTAAGAGAGTTCACCGTATCCACGCGACGGGATGTTTGACAGTTACGAAACCCGTGAACATTTTGTATGGGAAAATATTTTTTTAAATCCCTTGAGAACTCTTTAATTTTCCGGGATAAAAAGTACTCTATGTCCTTTTTCAAGGCCTTGTCTACCTCTATACCAAATTTCGTCCAAATCGGTAGATCCGTTCTTGAGTTATAAATAGTGTAACTAACACGCCTTTTTTTTATATAATAAATAGATTAAGAAGGCACTTCGTTGTGGTCATTTAAAACTGTCATTTAATAGTTACAATCAGAATAAGTAGGTAAGTATAGTAGTTAGTACTATACATTACCATTTTACTTCCTGAAACGATGTTTTAGTTTAGATAACTACTAATAAAAAACTTAAGTAAGTACCTTGAAACTTCGTTACGTTCCCCCGTAAACATAAGTTTTCAAACAAAATAACAATTCCAATTTCTTATTTTGGGATCACTAATCACTATAATATTATACACTTCACACACTTTCGTACGTTACATCGCAAATATTAGGGCTTAACACTTTTTGCACATTTTCACAAGCTTTGAAACACAGCTTTGAAAGAAACAGGAAGATACCTATAACCTACCTATAAAATGGCATTCGTAATAATCACTGCTTCTTTTAGACGCACACAACAACAAATTCACTTTTAAAACATGTGTACAACAAACGCTTCTTCATGTGTTACTTTCCTTTAATAACAGCACACATACAGCAATTACTAATGTGTGAGTGCGCAAAAAAAGCTGAATTTCTCGGTGCTTATATCCAATAATTCCAACCGGCAAACCATTTATTAGACAACGCCATCTACTAGATTATCATAAAACTTTTACGCTAAATACTAATATGGATGCGAACCATCAACTAGATGGCGCTTTTATGAATTTTTGACCATAAATATTTATTTTTTATTTCGAATATTTTTTAATTACTAAATGACTAAAATAGGAGTTGTCTAGAGATGTCCAGGGTATGCTCTGCTTTTCTGCATGTAAGATCTGCACGCCACTGGTCGTAAGCTCCAGTATCTATTCATTAGGCCAATGCGTTGGCGAGTGCCGGACAGAGCCGGACGAAGAGGTTAAATTTATTATCATCTCAACTGTTGGACATAGGTCCAGTAGTGGACATCTTTCTTACAAACTTATAACGGGTGTAAAGAGACTGCTCTCGGAAACGAAGACAGGTAATAATATAGTGACGATTGACAAGATACCACAAAAAAAAAAAAACGCGAAAAATAAATAAAAAAATATTTCCTGTATTTTTAACCCCCGACGCAAAAACGACGGGGTGTTATAAGTTTGACGTGTCTGTGTGTGTGTGTGTGTGTGTGTGTGTGTGTGTGTGTGTGTGTGTGTGTGTGTGTGTGTGTGTGTGTGTGTGTGTGTGTGTGTGTGTGTGTCTGTCTGTTCCCCTGTGGCGCTCAAACGGGTGGACCGATTTGAATGCGGTTTTTTTTGTTTGAAAGGTGAATTAGTCGAGAGTGTTCTTAGCTATGTTTGATGAAAATCGGTCCAAGATGGCCGCCGCTACAAAATGGCGGATGATATATTTTTTCACAACTCCCTTGATATGGGTATCAAATGAAAGGGCTTGACTAGTAGAATAGCACTATTGCAAATTCAAGATGGCCGCCGCCACTAAATGGCGAATGTCGGGGGTTTTTTAAATTTTCAATTTACACTTGTTTAAAAGTTCGTAATATAACTACCTAAAGTTTTCGCCGGCCGCCCGCTGCGCGATACAGTACCTACTCCACAAGAGGGGCATTCACCTCGAGCTGTACACGTTACATTGCCGGTTTTAAAAATCATCATCATGATCAACCCATTACCGGCTCACTACAGAGCACGGGTCTCCTCTCAGAGTGAGAAGGGTTTTGGCCATAGTCTACCACGCTGGCCAAGTGGATTGGCAGACTTCACACACCTTTGAGAACGTTATGGAGAACTCTCAGGCATGCAGGTTTCCTCACGATGTTTTTCCTTCACCGTTAAAGCAAGTGATATTTAAACACTTAAAACGCACATAACTCCGAAAAGTTATAGGTGCGTGCCCCGGGATCGAACCCACGACCTCCGATTAGAAGTCGGCTGTCCTAATGAGATGGTCACATTTACCCACGATTTTATGTTCCATAAAAAATTAGAAACTTCGTTCTTAGAACAGAAACGGGTACGAAAGGGCCTCATAAATCTCAAATAAAGTTACACAAGTTGTGTGAAATTTAAGCCAGGAATAATAAAAAAAATTAAAAGGAACTTAGAACTAAAACAAAAGATAAGAGAAATCTTTAAAAACAGGGAATCAATAGCTTATACGAAGTGCATATTTCTCGAAACCGCCATAAATCTCGCTAAAAGCCGTAAAGTGTATTTTAAAACCTTTACACAAATGCAAGGGACTGCGTAAAATTGCAAACACATGTGGGGAGAGAAAAACTGCACGCAAGGCAAGGGATTCTTAGGAATTGTACGTAAGTGAAACAAAAAAAATATACAAAAAAAAACCCAAAAGCAAAACTACAAGACGAGAAAGGCAGGGGCGTTAAAATAAGTTAGCCAACCGGGACATCCGGGATAACGTCACGGGGAGGGGCCTATAGCACCCTACCTGAATCCGCCAATGAGAAATGGGCTGCGCGAGAGTCGAGCAAATCAGAAAACGAGTTTCTCCCGGGGGATTTTTTTTTGAATGTTTCAGATACGATGAGAAGGCAATGGAGGAGAGCTTTTAAAACTGATGCCCAGTGGAGAATGGGGCAGTTCGTCAGAGTTCGAAGTCCAAGCACTAGCTTTCAGTGACGAAGTTTAGACTTAATATTTGTGAATTGTAATTAAATTCTAAACCTAAATATAATTAAAGTGTGTGGTAAGCAGACGGGAGTTATACGGTGACGTACCTACTATAATTTTGTTATTATTATTTATATCTTCGAAAATAGCTCCACAACTCTAATTATTTAGATTATTATAGAATATTATAATAGAATGGGGTTTTGGTAACTGTTGTTGGAGTTGTAATTCTATATCTGATCATCGTATTTTGTATACGGTGCTGTAAGGGACGGGGATCACCTTGTACAGGCTACGAAACGAACAGATCCCAAGACATACAGTTAGACGATATATATCAAGGGGTCTAAATTAAAATAAAAGTTGTGAAGCTAGGTTCATGTATTTTCGATAATTGGTTTAGTTTAATTATATATAAAATATGCATTAATGTGTGTCCTTAACCTCATGTATTCACGTGTAAAAAGTAGGCTTATAAATAATGATGTTTCTTGTTTTCCTGTGAGCATGTGTGTATTAGACATAAGCTATACATATAGAAATACATTGCCGCGAGAGGTTTTTCATCTGAGGTCTCCTTTTCCTCTCGAGAACTTAGCATGGCATAGGAAGTGAGCCTCGACAGAATTTCGAAATATCTGACCAGATTCGAAATTCCGTCTAAATAATCAAACAGTTTCTTTTTTTTTCTCAAATACTCAAATGTATGAGTGATTAAATAACACTTACCGTGAAATAAAAGGCATTTGAGTATACTTTACTTTCTTTCATTATTATATTTAGAATACCTTTCCTAGAACTTGAATAGTGGAGACCCAATCAAGTTAAGAGTCAGTCAGTCATACTATAATTTTAGTTTAACATAAGGTTGAGAACATCTGTGTGTCGAAATAACTTGAAATACTCCAGTATTAAAATTCTCTCATATAACTAACCTAAATCACGAATTCTACATTAAAGTCAAAATTAGGCTAGTATTCAGTATGGCACCAATCTACATTGTTAGCTACAGCTTTCCTCAGTAAATCAACGAATAGGATGTTAACGAACTAATGCAGTCTAATGGAACCTGACTCTTGCTAATACTGTTTTGATAGGCCAAAATCATAAAAGTAGGACTAAAGCTGTGTAAATTAGATCATTAACTACCGCAGTACTGTCATTAATATCGTGGTGTTATCATTCATCGGCAAAACAAGTAATATTCAATTAATTGAGATACATACAACTTCAAATGGCTAAAGGTGTTTGTCCGGGTTCGAACCCCGGCCTCTGGGTTGAAAACAATCGTTCTGACAAACGAACCACCACGGCTTTCTATTATTACATTACGAACGAGGCGAGCATCATCCGAGCAACGGGTACAGCCGGCGAACAAAAGGGTTCAGGTAGGACATATCTCCTTTGTGTGTCTTTATAGCCAGACCTTGGGACGGGAGAGAGCGGCGCATTTGTTTCGGCAAAATTGTGAGACACTGATATTTTTAATTGGGAAATATAAAGTTTGATACCTTTGACTTATCGAGTCAAGTTTTAATGAAAATTGGTACACGGTTGAAATCAGGTGACGCCCCGGCAGCGCCGTCCCGGCACAACTAAACACGCCATGTCTTATACAGTTGACCTACCGAAACTGAATTGGCCAATTCAGACTCTAACTGAACAAATACATATATAAATTATTAAATACCATGGTAAGGGGCGAGCCTACGAGCTCAATAAAAGAACCTGTTTTCCGCAACAGGCAATTGATCGCTTCGCAGCGCAAAAAGGAAGGTCAATCTGTGCCCCAAATAACAATGTTCAAAGGCTGGTTCCCAGCGTAGGGATGTCCCCGTGCTAGTAGGGACGACGGTCGGGTAGAAGATGGCCAAAACCGGCAAATGCGTGTGTCAACCGATCTTCCACACTAACCAGAACGTATAATCTTGCCATTTTGTCTTCAGAGGTTTCTTTTCTACGAGTAATCGAATAAAATTAATTGGTTAATCTTTCATATAAATTCTATAATTAAATCCGCGAAATCTGGTAGATGGATTGAGAGGTCCACACGTTCACCCAACGGAATGTACCAGTAATAACATGCCAGCCCAGATATCAAAGTGTCTCTATATTCTGCCAAACATTTTTTAAAGATTCTCTTATTATAGCTAGTTATAAATCACAAGCATAGACGATCACACCGTACCATCACACTAACCACTAGGCTATCACCGCTTTCTCGGTTTTAAAAATACTAAATACTAAACCACTATAATGCTACAACTTGTAGTACCTACAAGTATAAGACAAATTTAGACAAGTTTAGGTAGTATAGTAATAGCGCTACGTTTTCGATAGCGGTGCCCTTATACTTTGTATAACACCCCTCTTTTCATCTCGAGGGTTAATAAATGAAATATAATTTAAGATTCTCATCAGTGCGATCCCGTCGGAGTATACTTGCTCAGACAATTTATTTTTCTACTTGAAATATGAACTCCATTAATAAACGCCACTCCGGGGACTCTATTATATTAGGCTTAGTGAGAACCAGCAGAAAAATAATTTTAAAGCTAATTAAAATACTCTATAAGTTGAATTATTATTAGCAAAAATAAGAATAAAATTTCACAAAAATGTTATTAGACTTCACCTTAATTTTTCGTCGAAAATATGAATGTCATGTTATCATGTTATCATGTTATCACCTATCACATGCTAGTGATTATCACGCTTTCCGAGGAACGAAGGAAAAGCAAAGGCCAAATTCAGACCACCAAATTCAATCCAGTTACCGAATCGAGTCAAAGTCGCTTCACCCAGCGCAATCGACTATACGCGTAAAACGACTACGCGATTCGGTCACACCAGCCTCAAATAGCCTATTTCATCAATATCCGTTAAAACTGCGTTAAATAAGTATCGAATTTTATCACGAGGCCATCTATAAATTGTCAATTCAGCAGCTACAAAATCTTTTAGGTATTCATTACACGATAGGTTCTCTTTTTTTATTAATTCAAATTTTTTCCACATTGCCATATTTTTCCAACATACTGGAACACAGAACTCGCACCAGTATGCTTAGTCTCACTTTGCAGAGCTCAAAAACTTTACTAAATACTATTGATCGAATCACAATGACATCAGTAAAATGGACCTAAAATGTCTCGTATTAAGGTTTGAGTTCGCCAATACATTTAGCATTCGAAAACAGCCAGCGTCCCAAGCGGAAATGTTGTAAAATAAATATTCGAACTATTGGATTACAACTTTAAAATAAGAGTCTTTTGGTTCATTTTGCTCTGAAGTCATTGTGTGTCGACTCGAATTTCGATCATCGTTGCCACTATGTACAAAGTCGGCATAAGGCCTCAGATAACGAAGTTTTCGCAAACTGCCGAATTTTATATATATATATATTTTATATATATATTGACGAGTCACAAAGAGCCGCTAGATACCTGCGACGCAAGACCGCGGCGTGTAGAAATTCCAACCAGATACCTAAGTCCAGAAGTGGACGTCTGTTGGTTGATGAAGATGAAAATGAAGCTTACACAATGCGTAAGGTGCACAAATGTGTTGAATCTATATTTTATTATTTATTTATAATCTGCTCGATCAATCGTCACTTGTGAGTGACGGAATTGACTGATGCAGAACCTATCGTCTAATGAAACCCCTAGTCTCATTGCCAGAGTGATGGGGTGTCCATTTTATAAATGGCCGCTCCCCCGCATCCGTTTATTTTATAGAGCCCTGTATTTATTTTCGTCGGTACGGGCATAAAGCCTGAAGCACCAATCCACGGTGGAATTCCGATACAATATTGGATGGTTCGGGGCAGGCGCGACTTGAAAATTGATGTTTTGTGATCGCTAGACACTCGTCTAGATTCTAGTCTACATAATTGGAGAGCGCAAACGACAAAAGTTTCATTGTTATTTTAAACACTGAGGGCCTGTTTCACCACCTTCTGAAAATACCTGAAAGCCTAAACGTAAGTTTTGTAACTTTCTTAGGTACTTTATGTCAAGTGACAGAGACAAAATATGTGAATAAGATATCACTTATCAGAAGGTGGTGAAACAGGCCCTAAATATTCTATTTCTCTGCTTTTATTTAGCTGAATGAATGAACTAGTCCCTGAGTGGTAAATATGTTGCTCTCTAAATTACGAGTATTTAATCCGTTTATACTGTCGTAGCGACTCCTAGTATAAGTTTTCACTTAATTGTCGATGAAGGGGGAATATTAGGCATGTTCATCATGGCTAATATTCTTTAAAAAATATTTCAGCCATTTTTATACATTTTGTTTGGCACATAATAGACTGCCGCATGCTGCTTGACACTGCAAATGTTTCCTTTTTAACCCCCGACGCAAAAACGACGGGGTGTTATAAGTTTGACGTGTCTGTGTGTGTGTGTGTGTGTGTGTGTGTGTGTCTGTCTGTTCCACTGTAGCGCTCAAACGGGTGCTGTTCAAAAAAAAGCTGTGATAGCCTAGTGGTTAGAACGACCGACTTCTAATTGGAGGTCGTGGGTTCGATCCCGGGGCACGCACCTCTAACTTTTCGGAGTTATGTGCGTTTTAAGTATTTAAATATCACTTGCTTTAACGGTGAAGGAAAACATCGTGAGGAAACCTGCATGCCTGAGAGTTCTCCATAACGTTCTCAAAGGTGTGTGAAGTCTGCCAATCCGCTTGGCCAGCGTGGTAGACTATGGCCAAAACCCTTCTCACTCTGAGAGGAGACCCGTGCTCTGTAGTGAGCCGGTAATGGGTTGATCATGATGCTCAAACGGGTGGACCGATTTGAATGCGGTTTTTTTTGTTTGACAGGTGAAATAGTCGAGAGTGTTGTTAGCTATGTTTGATGAAAATCGATCCAATATGGCCGCCGCTACAAAATGGCGGATTACATATTTTTTCACAACTCCCTTAATATGGGTATCAAATGAAAGGGCTTAGCTAGTAGAATAGCAATATGCAAATCCAAGATGGCCGCCGCCACAAAATTTTTAATTTATACTTGTGTAGCATACCACAAGAAGGTCGCAAAGTATGCGCAAACGTAGCGCGTAGCACGTAGCACGTAGCGCGGAACATAGCACGTAGCGCGGAGCTAAGCGTTCGGCTTGTGACGCATCTATCTCTCTTTGTTTTCTTATGACGTTATCACGTGAAATTATCGTCCGTAAATCGTCTTTACAGACAACCGTTTTTTTTTTAAATAAAAGAATATCTGAATAGGACTCTCATCTCCTTTCTCCTCCAATTAAGTGAAAACTTGTGCTATAGGAGTGGGTACGACAATGGTGTAATAGTGTAATAATGGGTGGGGTTTGAACCGTCTTCCTTACGGTTCCCGATCCGCGCCCGACGACCGTCGCGCTATTGAGGCTAGTTTAGCCTGCCTCTTGCCAAGAAATTAGTTAAAGGGCCAAGACAAGTGCCGACGCGGGCGCTTCAATTAAACTTACGCTTAACGATGCTCTAGAGAGCTACGCGGAGCATGTGTCTAATGTAACTCGTCCAATTAGACTTGTCTTTGGGCGGATGCTTAGTCACGATTACGGTAATTCCATCTGGAAAAGGACGTGTTGAACTAGCCCTAATTTTAACTTTGAAAAGTGTTGTTACGCACGACGGAACGGCTGTATTTATGTTACCATTTTCACGAAAATTACTGGGTCAATTTTAATAAGCTTTTCTGCGTACAAGATTATTTCTGAGCAGATTCTTGTTCGTCGTGTTTTAACTTTGTTTACCAGTAATATTTTTTTTTTAAATTACTGGGTCAATTTTAATAAGCTTTTCTGCGTACACGATTATTTCTGAGCAGGTTCTCGTTCGTCGTGTTTTAACTTTGTTTACCAGTAATATTTTTTTTTTTAAATTAGTGGGCCGATTTTGATTATTCTTAGATATGTTTTAAGGTTAAAAAGCCATCAGGAAGCGCAGGCAGGTAAGTACGGCGATGTGTTATGGTAAGTAGTTTGTTTCGTATGTGTTACTCCACAAACATTTTTGTTTTGTGTCTACAATGTAAGAGTTTGTCAACTGCGCGTTCCTATACCATAGTTTACGTGGTATTACAAACGCATGCCGGGAACAGTATGCTTGGTCTCACTATTCAGAGCTCCAAACCTTTACTAAATACTATTAATCGAGTCACAGTCACTTTAGAGTAAACTGGACCTAAAGTGGCTTATATTAAGGTTTGAGTTCGCCAATACATTCAGTATACGCAAACAGCCAGCTGTAAAATAAATGTTCGAATGTTGAATTACGCCTTTAAAACAATAGACTTTGAGTTCATTTTGCTCTGAAGTCATTGTGTGTCGATACTCGAATTTCGATCCTCGTTGCCACTATGTACAAAGTCGGCATAATGCCTCAGCTAGTAATTACATAAAGCTGAGTATAGCGTCTATACGCTCTCACGCTCACGCTCACGCTCTCTCGTCACGCTCTCCTTAAACATTTGTGTGGTGGTGTCGTGTGGTGCGGGTTGTTACGTTCCCTCAAATATGGTTGAGCGAAGCAATGGCTGGATCATGCGTCATGCTCGTGAACGGGTGCCGCCGTCGGAAATGGGGCTACTTTTGTCTGCCCTTCTTAACGTGTAGAATTGTAAGCACCATTCCGAACCAGTGGTAGATTCATTTGTCGATTCAAAAGCACTATTGTAAAAGTTTATCTGAATAAAAAATATGTCTTAGACTTGCCTTTACACAAGTTTAAGAACTCTATTAAAAGTATGCTCATAAAAAAAGCTTATTATACAATTGAAGATTATATAAACGATAAAAAAGCTTGGATTTAACTCGTTCCAGCAATGCGCGAGACGGCATTTCAATCATGTACATTAATAATAATAATTGTTATAATGTTATTTTTTTTAAAAGAGCAACCGCCGAGTTTCTTGCAGGTTCTTCTCGGCTGGAACTGCATTCCGAACCTGTGGTAGACTCAATCGACGATTCAAAAGCACTTGTAAAAGTTTATTTGAATAAAAAAACTTTTCTATTCTATTCTATTCTATTCTATACATAAAGCTGTGATGGCCTAGTGGTTAGGACGACCGACTTCTAATCGGAGATCGTGGGTTCGATCCCGGGGCATCCACCTCTAACTTTTCGGAGTTATGTGCGTTTTAAGTATTTAGATATCACTTGCTTTAACGGTGAAGGAAAACATCGTGAGGAAACCCGCATGCCTGAGAGTTCTCCATAACGTTCTCAAAGATGTGTGAAGTCTGCCAATCCGCTTGGCCAGCGTGCGAGCACGTACCTAACTCGAATAATAGGTGCAGCGGGTAACAGGTGCGGATTACGATGTGTATTAACGACCGACCAATCCACATGTGCTGATAACAATGATCCATTGCGCCGAACACCTCTCAAGCCTGCTCTACACAATGGGTCATTTTTTAAATAAAAATAGCTGGCAAACGAGGAAGGGGGTCATCATCATCATCATCATCATTATCATGATCAACCCATTACCGGCTCACTACAGAGCACGGGTCTCCTCTCAGAGTGAGAAGGGTTTTGGCCATAGTCTACCACGCTGGCCAAGCGGATTGGCAGACTTCACATACCTTTGAGAACGTTATGGAGAACTCTCAGGCATGCAGGTTTCCTCACGATGTTTTCCTTCACCGTTAAAGCAAGTGATATTTAAATACTTAAAACGCACATAACTCCGAAAAGTTAGAAGTGTGTGCCCGGGATCGAACCCACGACCTCCGATTAGAAGTCGGTCGTCCTAACCACTAGGCTATCACAGCTTTTTAAGGAGGAAGGGGGTCACTTGATGTTAAATGATTACCACCACCCATGAACATTAGCAGCACCTGAGGAACTACTAATGCGTTGCCGGCTTTTAAAAAAGGGGACTGGCTCTTCAGCTCGCTGCCGGAACGCATCGGATGCTTTGCGACTGATTACGGCTGAAGTGTGGTCGCTAGCCAGGCGGATTCGGGGTCCTACCTATATATAGAATCCTACCACAAAGTGGTGATACCATCTAGATTAAGTTGTGTGGTATCAGGCACAACGACCCGTAGAGGGGACTGAGAGCGTCAGGGCCTCGTTAGCATATTGGCAGGGTGTACCGCGCACAGGTGAAGTTTACTTTGGCCACATTGGTGGAATTTGGGCCACTTACACCCCATCGCGATAGCTCACTATGATGGGCCATTGCGTAGAGGGCGTAGTGGTGTCTGATGGCTTATGGTAAGTGCTATGGTCTTAGAATGGCGTCGGTGTCAGTTTTTCGACCACACATCAAAGGATAGTGGGCCACTGATGGCGGTACGAATCTACACGTAGCCCACTACTCAGTGATTGAGCACTAACGTGGTGAAATGACGAAACTATACAGTTCATTGAATTGTTTCAAATTGTTCTTAATGAAAGCATAATATAGAATCTCAAAAATAATTTTCTCGTTCACTTTATGAACGTAAATATTGTGTGGATGCGTTGCAACCTGCATCACATAACTATCTTAGCTACCATTTGATAGCCCAGCGATGGCCCATTATGTAGAGCAGGCATCAGAGGTAATCTCTCTCTCTCTTTCTCTCTGCATCATGTTCGTCATTGCGAATCCCTTTCCATTAATCACATAATCTCCCAGATCCTGCCGCAAACGACTCGAGTAAGTGTACCTACGGGATTTCGACACTTAGGTTTGACGATTGTTTATCAGATTTATGTGGTAACGTAACTCTACAATGCACAACTGCAAAGTGCAGTTCATATCAGATCATAGCAAAATAATTTTGACTTTTCATCATATGTATCATCATCATCATCATTATTAAACCCCTTAAACGTCCCACTGTTGGGCACAGGCCTCCTCTCTCATAGGAGAGAGGGATTTAGAGCTTGAACCCGTCACGCTGCTCCAATGCGGGTTGGCGGGCTTTAACGACTATAATTGTCACATCATAGTGATAATAATCGGAATCGACTGCTTAACGTTCTCTCCGAGGCACGGGGGTGACCACTAGACCAACGAGGCAGTTGACTCCATCACCACTTACCATGAGGTGAGATTGCAGTTAAGTGCTTAACTTATAGTTAAATATAAAAAATAAATTGGTTGTCTGCAAAGTCGGTATATGGACGACAATTTTATGTGATAACGTCATAAGAAAACAAAGAGAGATAGACGCGTCACAAGCAAACGCTTAGTTCCGCGCTACGAGCTACGTTTCTCGCTACGTGCTACGTGCTACGCGCTACGTTGCACAGTACGTGACACTGAGTCATGCTTTTTCGTGCATGTAGCCGGCGTTCATCGATTTATACGTTATCAGAATTAAAAGTAATCAAAATACCGGCCAAGTGCGTGGCGGGCCACGCGCAGTGTAGGGTTCCGTAGTCACAATCCTCGAAAAACAGATATAACTCCTTAACCTGTGAACTCTACTTAGCCATGATAGTTTTGCTTTAAAATTTATTATATATATACTACTGCTGTGAATTTTTTCAAGTTCCTATATACTGCCATTTTGGCTGATAGAGGGGGGGGGGACACTTGACTCTAATAAAAATTAGCACTTTAAAACATCATATTTTACAAACGGATCTAGAAATCGAAAAATGATGTTCCCACACCCACAGTATTTTTAAAAGACCTATTCAACGATACCCCACACTATGGGGTAGACGAGAAAAAAAAATATTCATCCCCACTTTACATGTAGGGGACTTTACACTTTACATGTACCCTAAAAAAAAATATTTATCAAAATTTTATTTCACCACTTTGTCGGCGTGATTAATATTTATACCCATGCCAAATTACAGATTTCTAGCACTAATAGTCTCTGAGATTAACCGAGGACGGACGGACGGACGGACGGACAGACAGACAGACAGACGGACGGACATGGCGAAACTATAAGGGTTCCTTGTTTACTACGGAACCCTAAAAAGGGTACCTATAAAGAACAAGCGCAGCATCACGCGACGACGTGCGAGCGTCGTTCAATTTATCTCAATGATGTGGAGGGTCTGCTTGCAGCGAGTGGCTGGCGTTCATTATCAGAATGACTCTCAGTTCCCCGGCGGCTTTGTGTTTGTCTATTATCCGCACTTCCATACGTGGTGTATTGAAGTTCGAACTTCGAGTAAAGATTAAACCTTACAGGGATATGATCCATTGATCTTCGTAGTTAATATGAAAACGGATCGAGAGCCATTCGCTGGAAACTGTATTCCACTGACTTAAGTTTTTTGCGTCATATTGCTATTAACCCCCGACACAAAAACGTGTGTGTGTGTGTGTGTGTGTGTGTGTGCTACACACACACACACACACAAAATGTGTGTGTGCTACAAAATGGCTGATTACATATTATTTCAGAACTCCCTTAATATAGGTATCAACTTAAAGGGCTTAACTAGTAGATTACCACTATGCAAATCCAAGATGTCCGCCGCCATAAATGGCGAATGTCGGGGGTTTTTAAATTTTCAATTTATACTTGTAACCGATTTCAAAAATTATTTCAATCTATCTATTAATTAATTTAATAATATAAAGAAGCTTGTCCTGACTGACTGACTGATCATGAACACACAGCCTAATTCACTGAAGCTAGAAACTTGAAATTTTTACAGTAGCTTCCTTTTATGACGTAGGCGCACACTAAGAAAGGATTATTGTGAATTCCACCCCTAAGGGGGTTAAACAGGGAATGAAAGTCCGTCATTTTTCAAGTTATATCCATGAAAATTATTGGTATTTAGGTTTTCGGTTAAAAATAAAGAATTACTTACGTATTTAAGGAATTTTGGAAATTCTTCCCCCAAGTGGGTTAAATGGGAGATGAAAGTTTGTATGAAAGTCCGTCATTTTTAAAGTTATATCAATGAAAATCGGTATTTTTACTGTCGGTTAAAAATAAAGAATTACGTGTTTCAGGAATTTTGGAAATTCCACCTCCGAGTGAGATTTATAAGAATGCAAGCGGACGAAGTCGCTGGCATCAGCTAGTATACTCATATCTTTTACTTGCTTTAGTTAGTCCATCAACTTTTATTTTTTAATTTGTCCCAATATGGCATCTAGTGGACGCCATATTAGGTGTTTTAAGTTTGATGTGTCTGTGTGTGTATGTCTGTGGTACCGTAGCGCTCAAACGAGTGTACTGATTTGAATGCAGTTCTTTCTGTTAGAAAGGTGAATTATTAGTCGGAAATGTTCTTAGCTATGCTTGATGAAAATCACTCCACAAAATGCCGCCACAAAATGGTGAATTATACATATTTTTTCACAACTCCCTCAATATGAGTATCAAATGAAAAGGCTTGAGTAGTAGAATACGTCACTATGATAAATTTCAAATCCAAGATGGATGGAAGTATGTCGGGGTTTTTTTTTTAATTTTTAATTTATTCTTGTCAATATTATCATAACGTATCTACAAGTCTATGCAAGGTTTTTTTTAATTGGTCCACGCGTTCAATCTCTAGAGAACGAATGAACAAACAAAAAATACCAATGACGAACAATACATAACCACCCCTTTGCTAATGCCCAGTCGGGTAAAATCGCCGCCTCGTTTTCTATTTATAATGCTATTGTAATCTGAGTACAACATCTTGTTTTTTCCGCCGTCGAAATAAATTCCCCAACATTTTCATTTTAATTAGAGAGGACTCGACTCCCGAGGGACACTTCACAAACGAGCCCCAACTCCGAGGAAC